>CM061063.1:0-1268369 GCA_030762895.1 Sophora flavescens
AAACCCCAAACACCAAACCCCCAAACCCCAAACCCCAAAACCCCAAAACCCGAACCCCTAACCCCGAACCCCGAACCCCTAACCCCTAACCCTAAACCATAAACCCTAACCCCTAACCCCAAACCCCAAACCCTAAAACCTAAACCCTAAACCCCCAACCCTAAACCCCCAACCCCCAACCCCTAACCCCTAAACCCCAAACCCCAACCCCTAACCCCAAACCCCTAAACCCCTGACCCTAAACCCTAAACCCTAACCCCTAAACCCTAAACCATAACCCCTAACCCCTAACCCTAAACCCCTTACCCCTAACCCCTAAACCCTAAACCATAACCCCCAACCCCCAACCCTAAACCCCCAACCCCTAACCCCAAAACCCTAACCCCTAAACCCCAACCCCAAACCCCTAAACCCAAAGCCCTAAACCCAAACCCCTAAACCCAAACCACAAACCCCAAACCCCCAACCCACAACCCCAAACCCTCAACCCCAAACCCTAACCCAAACACTCAACCCCAAACCCTCAAGCCCAAACCCTCAACCCTAAACCCTCAACCCGAACCCCGAATCTCGAACCCCAAACCCTAAAAAACCCCTAACCCCAAACCCTAAACCTTAACCCCTAAACCCCAACCCCTAAACCCTAACCCCCAACCCCTAAACCATAACCCCCATCCCCTAAACCCTAACCCCTAAACCCCAACCCCAAACCCTGTTGGGAATTTGCGTATAAAACAAAAAAGAAACGCAGCGGAAAAATTCCCATCGAAGGATCCTTGCGAATGGTCATGATTCATGATTAGAAGGTTTACCTCTTGATGCTATGGCTGTTGGTTGAAATTCGTCTATCACGAACACCGCACGAACGGTGTCTCTAAGGTATCCACACGAGCAGATTCCGTGAACGTCCAACGTCACGAACCCGAAGCGTCTCCTCTTCAGTGCTAGCTTCAAAACCGAGTCTTCCTGTTCACTCTTACTCTCTATGTGCGGCTAGGGTATCAACCTTTTTAGCACAACAACTTAAGCGGTCTACTTATAGTAGCGCCTCCTTAAGTGAGTTAGTGAGCATCATTTGACCTAAGCCCATGTACTATGCGCTAGGCCCAATAGGAAAGTCCAACTCTCCTTTTAATGCTTCTTTTAATCCGCTCTTCTGTGTGTGACCCTATAGGTTCCCAAAACGTTAGTAGTAACATTAAATCCCATTTAATATTACAAACAGTGAGCGGTATCTAGCAATACATCACTGCTACCTAAGTAGTGAGAAAGTCAGTGATTTGACGAAACCTTTCTGTGACAAATATTCATGTGCATTATTATCCCTTTGTCCATATATCTATATTGAACACAAGACATAGAATGTGTCACCCTTGTATGGTTCAATATCATGTTCCCTGATACCCGAGTAGACTTAACAACAAATGAGGTCAATATCTCATATTGACTCATTTCAGCACGGCCATGCATTTTACAGTCTCACTCTATCAGGGCCCCCACAGATATTACTCTCTATTATGTAGGAGGGACAAATTCCATCTAGGTCACTCACATCCCTCTGCATGGCTCGTGGTATGCCCAATGACCGTCTTTATAATCATCCTATTCTGGATGACGTTTGACGATATTAAAGCACACGACTCCTCATGTAGGGATCGTAGTGATTTCAGGTCGAAGGATTGCATACACCATTGTCACTATGAGAACTACTTATGACACTCACATAACGCTCCATGTAGTGTTCTCATGGTGGGTCAATCCAGTACATCATTACCTTAATGTGTACCTATGTGACGACTCGATATCTCATATGCATGACCCGTGAGATATGGTCATCAGTCTGTACACATAATAGTCTCAATTGTATTATTATTGTCCTTATTAATAAAATACTTGACTACGGATATTTAAGAATAGGATTTCATTGTTCAATAGTGTCCCACGATCAAGTCATATACTTGATATTCTATTAAACTGAAATTTCCATTCTAAGGACTTTATTATGTTTAAACAAGTAACACAATAAACTGGAATGCCTCATATCATATATATAGCAAGATACAAATGTAAGTCTAAGAAAATACATTGGCCTCTAGGGCTTACACCAACAATCTCCCACTAGCACTAGAGCCAATCAGGCATAAATCTAACCCCCATGCCCTAAACCCTAACCCCTAAACCCTAAAAAACCCTAAACCCTAAACCCTAACCCCAAACCCTAAACCCAAACCCCTAAAACCCCAACCCTAACCCCTAAACCCCAACCCCTAACCCCTAAACCCCAACCCCAAACCCCAAACCCCTAAACCCTAAACCCTAAATCCTAAACCCAAACCCATGAACCCTAAACCCAGAACCCTAAACCCCGAACCCGGAACCCCGAACCCCGAAACCCGAAATCCAAAACCCTAAACCCTAAACCATAAACCCTAAACCCTAACCCCTAACCCCTAAACCCTAACCCCTAACCCCTAAACCCCTAAACCCAAACCCCACACCCCAAACCACAAAACCCCCAACCCCAAAACCCCCAAACCCAACCCCCAACCCCAAACCCCAAACCCCCACCCCCCACCCCGAACCCCAACCCCAAACTCCAAACCCCCGAACCCCAAACCCAAACCCAGAACCCAGAACCCAGAACCCCGAACCCCGAAACCGGAAACCCTAAACCCTAAACCCTAACCCCTAACCCCTGACCCCAAAACCCTAACCCCAAAACCCCCAAACCCCAAAACCCCCGACCCAAAAACCCCAAACCACAACCCCCCAAACCCCACGCCCAACCCCAACCCCCAACCCCCCAACCCCCACCCCCCAACCCCCAACCCCTAACCCATAAACCCTAACCCCTAACCCATAAACCCCTAACCCTAAACTCATAACCCTAACCCCTAAACTCGGAACCCGAAACCCGAAACCCCAACCCCAAACACCAACCCCCAACCCCAAACCCCAACCCCTAACCCATAACCCCTAAACCCTAACCCATATACCCTAACCCCTATACCCTAAACCATAAACCATATACCCTAAACCCTAAACCGTAAACCCGAACCCCGAACCCGAAACCCCAAACCCCGAACCCGAAACCGAACCCGAACCCCCGAACCCGAAACCCGAACCGCGAACCCCCAAACCCGAACCCGAATCCGAACCCCGAACCCCCGAACCCGGAACCCCCGAACCCTAACCCCCATCCCCTAACCCCCAAACCCTAAACCCCGAACCCAAAACGCCAACCCCTAACCCCAACCCCTAAACCCCCAACCCCAACCCATTAACCCTAAACCCTAAAAAACCTAAACCCTAAACCCTAACCCCAAACCCCCGACCCCAAAACCCCAAACCACAACCCCCCAAACCCCCACGCCCAACCCCAACCCCCAACCCCCCAACCCCCACCCCCAACCCCAACCCCTCAACCCCTAACCCCTAACCCATAAACCCGAACCCCTAACCCATAACCCTAAACTCCTAACCCTAACCCCTAAACTCGGAACCCGAAACCCCCAACCCCAACCCGAAACCCCAACCCCCAACCCCAAACCCCAACCCCTGACCCATAACCCTTAAACCCTGACCCATATACCCTAACCCATATACCCTAACCCCTATACCCTAAACCATACACCCTAAACCCTAAACCCGAAGCGGAACCCCGAACCCCGAACCCGAATAACGAACCCGAACCACGAACCCCGAACATGTAACCCCGAACCCCGAACCCGAACCCGAACCCGACCGCGAACTCCGATCACTGAACCACAAACCCCGAACCCGTACCCCGAACCCCCAAACCCCAAACCCTAACCCCTAACCCCAAACCCTAAACCCCCAACCCCTAACCCCAACCCCTTAACCCTAAACCCTAAAAAACATAAACCCTAAACCCTAAACCCTAACCCCAAACACTAAACCCTAACCTCTAAAACCTAAACCCTAACCCCTAAACCCCAACCCCTAACCCCTAAACCCTAACCCCTAAACCCCAACCCCTAACCCCTAAACCCAAAGCCCTAAACCCAAAGCCCTAACCCCTAAACCCTAGCCCCTAAACCCTAAACCCTAAACCCAACCTCTAAACCCTAAATCCTAAATGCTAAACCCAACCCCTAAACCCTAAACCCAACCCCTAAAACCAACCCCGAAACCCTAACCCCCAACCCCTAACCCCCAAACCCCAACCCCCAAACCCCAACCCCTAACCCCTAAACCCTAAAAAAACCTAACCCCAAACCCCGAACCCGAACCTCCGAAACCCAAACACCGAACCTGAACCCCAAACCCTGAACCCCGACCACGAACCCCGAACCCGAACCCCGAACCTCGAACCCCCAACCCCTGACCCGAAACCCAACCCCCGACCCGAAACCACAACCCCTAACCCCCAAACCGTAGCCCCCTAACCCTAACCCCATAACCCCAAACCCCAAACCCCCTAACCCCAACCCCTAAACCCCAAATCTCAAGCATGAAAAGAGTGGCGCTATGGGAGGCGTCGGCGACCCAAAACAAAATGGGAAGTCTTTCAAGAAACAAATATATATTTTGGGATGATAAACAACAATAAGATACGAGAGTGGGCTATCAAATGCCATCATGAAATGAGAATCGAGGCCGCCCAAATGACCCTATATGCAAATTCAAACACAGAATGGAGATGTGACATCTTGAAGGGAGTCAGAAGATACAATAGAAAGTAAAATCGTAACTAAAGTGTCTTCTTTATCTCTTTAAACTTCATTCCATGTATATTGCAGCAAATATTAGTTTAAGAATACCTTGCATCAACATGTTGCTGAAAAGAATACTAATTAATGCTGTATTCAATTTTTTATTGTCATTGTAAACTCAAGCAATGTATTTGAAGTGAAATGAAATATAAATTACATATTCTTTGAAGGTATTAGATCTTGACAAGTGCAATCATTATCCCTTTAAAAAAATTGATTGTCATCACTGTGAAGTGGGAACTGAAAAACACCATGTATATGAACTTTAAACATGTGAAACAAAATAGAAATTACACTAACAGTGCCTAATTGGAGAAATTATATTTTTGACCATTGTCTGTTGAAAATGTAACAAACAGAATGTTCTGCTTGCATTAAAAATTTAAAGGAATGAAAAATATTTATTAAAAAAAAGAAAGCAAATGGTTTAAATAGCGTTTATTCAAGAAAGTGTTATTAAATTGTCAATCATTAATACAGTTTCGATTAGACAACTCTATTAAATAGCGATAATAATAGCGCTTAATTGAAAAAGCGTTATGGTTTCCATATTTTTAAAATTGAAACATTTCTATATGACCATACTCTCACACTTCAAACTTCAAAATATTGTTTCTGCTTCCGATGTCGTTGTTCTCTCGCGTATACCATTAGAAGTGTGCCTTGACCATTGCCTTAAAATGTTTTAGTCATATTTGGTTCTTGTCAGTTTCTATTACAGTTGAATGATAAATAGCTGATAAATAGTTTTAACTTCTAACTTAAAATTTCTAAGTTAGCTATACAATTTTCATAACTTTTTAGTTTGTCAATATATTCAATGTTTCATTACTTGTAGTGCCGCTTAGGTAGCTCAGTTGATAAGCTGACGACACCAAGGAGTCTCCAGTTGGAGAGTAGGAGTTCAAATCCCACCATCCCCCTAATATAACAGCTAAAAACTAACATTTACGGATAAAAAAATGTTTCATTACTTGTAGATATTGAGAGTTAAAGTTACTTAGATAGTGATCAGGAGAGTGTATATGCTAGTAAAAAAATGAAATCGTGGTGCAGTAGAGCACAATAGCACTTAAAACGGTATTTAGTCATTTTTCCATTTGGTTTTTCCCATCTTTGTGCATTTGGATATTTTTTTGATGTGTATTTGGTTCCCTATTTTCTTGCTTTTCTAATACATGTAGTTATTTTGATTAATATTATTATTTATAAAATTTAGATGCAAATATGAACGACACAAACAATAGAATGGTTACATTCATCGCATCTTTGGACTTATTAACGACTTTTAGAAGTTAAAAGAAGTAAGTTAGTGATGAGAAATTGATGAGTGTGATTACACCTCATATTTGCTTGTCATTTTGCATGCTTTTTCATGTAGTTTATGCATTTTTAATTTGATTTTTGTTAGTTTTTACCTAGGAACGGGTAAGGCGGTTTTGTGGTGTTGTTTTGAAAAAATTAAGGATTAAATGCTCAGGATCAACCATGATGGAGCTTGGATGAAGATGGAGCTTGAAAAGTGAAGAAAATGAGCCAAGTAGAGCCCATCACGGCCTAGCCGTGATGACTATCACGGCCATGATCAAGCAAAACTGAAAAAGAAAGAAGACTGAAGTCAGAACTGGTCACGGCCTAACCGTGATGTCCATCACGGCCGTGACCTGTCAGCTGAACCAGACCCTCACAGGCAGAACTGATCACGGCCTAGCCGTGATGAGCATCATGGTCGTGACAGACCCAAAATTGAAGAACCGCCCAAGGCAGAATCCATCACGGCCTGCCCGTGATGGCCATCACGGCCGTGACGCGCATTACTTGGATCTGAAGTAACTGATTTGGATCTGATTTGTGTTTGATTGGGATTCAAACTTCCCAAATCTATAAATATGGCATCAGGCAGAGAACTTGAGAAGATTTTTTGGGCTGCTACTCTTAGGCTATTATTTAGGATCTCTCTTCTTCTTCTTCCTCTCTTTTCTGATTTTTATTTTAATGTTGTTGTTAACCAAGCTTGTCATCACCATGACAAGGCTTGAGTAGTAGTTTAATTTCTAGGGATTGGGGCTATGCCCAAGGTTTGTTTATGACAATGAATTGATGTTTTATCTTTGTTAATTGCGATTTTGCTTTAGATCTGATTTCTAGTGTTTTAATTACTCGTAAATCTGGTGCGCACTTATTTACGTGTCGTAGATATTCTAAGGAGGAACCTAGCGGTGAACTTAGGTGTCGGATCTATAGAATCAGACTTAGGACAGAAATCACGAGAGTCAGAAGCCGTCCTTCGAGGATTAACGAATTGTCACGATTCGTAAAGGGTCCGGTCTAAATTCGACTACCACGAGAGTAGGGGTTGGTTTAATTGGGCACGGTTTTTGTAACCCGTGAGGGAGCTTAAACTATTTGAGGATAAATTAGCCTTCAAGGCAATTTTGGATAATTAACAAAGGGTAATCAATTTAGTAACATAAACAATCTTGTAGGTAACTCAAATTCCTAGGAATCCATTTGGATCTGAAAAACCATAAACTGATTTATTTTCTGTTTTACTTGATTCTGATTTTGAGTTATCTCTTATTTCAAATATCAAAACCTTTTTCAAAAATCTTTTTATAGTCCAGTTTTATCAATTTAGTAATTAGTTGGGATTTGAGATCACGGTCTCTGTGGGATCGATATCTTTTTATTACTTGGCGACGAATCCGGTACACTTGCCGGATCACACGTGCATTCGCACGACATCAAGTTTTTGGCACCATTGCCGGGGACTGTGCTTTCTCGAATCTCAATTTAATTTTTGAATTGATTTTTCTGGACCTTTTCTTTTTATTTAATTTTCGATTTTTGTTATTATTTTAAAAAAATATTTCCTTTTTGAGTATCTATCTCTCTGTGTTTTTATGCAAAGATCCCTAAGTCTTGGAAACCTTAGTGAGGTTGACCCCGAAATCGAAATGACATTTCCTAGACGTAGGAGACTACAAAGTGAGAGAGAGAGGTTGATTCCCATTCCACTAATGGCGAATCTCCCGAATACGAAACCGTTGAAGGACTACACAGCCCCAAATGCTATGGGTTTGCGAACTGGGATTGCTAGGCCAGAGATTGAGGTGGAGAACTACACTATACCACCTATGCTAATCAACATGATTAGGCAACATCAATTTGGAGGACTGCCCTCGGAGGACCCGAATGATCACGTGGAGACATTCTTGGAGTTCACCGATGCAGTTAGAATTCAAGGTGCCCCGATTGATGCTATTCGTTTGAGGTTGTTCCCCTCATCTCTGACTGGAAAAGCAAAAGCTTGGCTGAAACAAGCGCCCGCTAACACCTTGTCGACTTGGGACCAACTGGAGCAGGGGTTCTTGGAGAAATTCTTCCCTCCATCCAAGACGGCCTACATACGAACCCAGATCACCGGCTTCTTCCAAAAGGACAGAGAATGCTTGTCAGAAGCTTGGGATCGCTACAAGGGATTGCTGGAGTCTTGCCCACATCATGGACTCGTGAGGTGGTTATTAGTGCACACCTTCTACAACGGATTGGATTACTCTTCGAAGGTGTCACTTGATTCCGCAGCTGGTGGAGCCTTTATGAATAGGCCTCTGATTGAGGCATTCAACATCATTGAAAACGTGGCCACCAACTACCACCAATGGGGTTCAGAAAGAGGTAATAACCCGAAAAAGATTTTGGGGGGTAAGTTTGAGATAAATAGCACTGATCTTATCATGTCTAAAATTGACTCACTTAATAAATGTTTTGATCAGCTTGAAAGGGCTAATGTGAGTGCAATAGGTGCTACTAACATTGTTTGTGAGATTTGTGGAATGCAGGGACATGACATCATGGAGTGCCTACATGGTACTACTCATGGATCCGATGCTTCGGGGGAACAAGTGAACTCTTGTCACAACTTCTACGTCACGAACCCGAAGCTGCCAAACTATGTTCCTCCAAATGCTTACAATCAAGGAAGGAAGAACAGCCCTTACCTCTCGTACGGTAACTACAGCAACACGCTGAACCATGAGTTCCAAGAAGGCCAAGGTAATAGGAAACCCGCAGCGGGGTATCCTCCGATACAGAAGTCTAAACTCGAGTCTTTATTGGAAAGTTTTGTAGAAACTCAAACAAAACAAAATGAAGAGTTTAGACAACAAGGTAGGGCAGTAAACGAGGCAATAAAAGAGCTAGCATCTAAGTTAGATAACTTAGCCATCCACAACAAGATGCTAGAAACTCAGATTGCCCAACAAGCCAGCACATACTCTAGACCAAAGGGTACGTTCCCGGGCCAACCCGAAGCTAATCCCAATGAGCATTGTAATGCCATACACTTGAGGGATGATAAGCTTGGGGTGGTTGAAAAAGATGTGGAACCAGAGGAGGACATGAGCGAAGAGGAAGTGACAAAGCCAAAATACGTGCCTCCACCACCGTACCAACCCCCAATACCTTTCCCACAAAGGTTGGTCAAGAGAAAGCAAGCAGAAATAGAGACTAAAAGCTTAATACCCAGGTAGTTTCTCTATCGCTTGCTCAATTGAAAAAGTGCAAATAGACCAAGCCTTATGTGACTTAGGGGCTAGTGCGAGCTTGATGCCGCTCACTATCTTGGAAAGGTTGGGAACCAAAGAGTTGAGCCCATTCAAATTCTCCTTACAATTTGCGGATGGCTCAACTAGGACTCCTCTAGGCATACTAGAGAATGTTCCTGTAAAGGTAGGGAAATTTTTCATCCCTACCGATTTCCTGGTATTGGATATGAAAGGGAATTCTGAATTCCCCATCATTTTAGGAAGGCCATTCTTGGCCACCGCTGGAGCAATAATAGACGTAAGGAATGGCAAACTCTCTCTGAATGTAGAGGAAGGTAGGGTAAATTTTAAATTGACTAACTCATATAACAACCCTCCTTTTGTGAGTCATGTGTGCAGGATCGATATAACGTCTCCAGTGGTAAAGGAAGAGGTCAACATGGAAGCAACTCAGAAGATTTGCATGGCGAATGATGCACCCAGTGGTGATGGAGTTGCTGATCATGTGGAAACAAAACTTCCGCCGGGAGGGAGTAAGGCCATGAAGCTTAGAGTGAAAAGAGCGAAGCGGAAGCGCAATTGGCCATATGAGCAGAATAGGCTCTTTGAAGGACTCCCATGGAAGAGAAGTGTTCCTGCACTTCTACGCCCGGCCACTTCCTTGTTGATCAAGGAAATATGGTCAAGTTTAAGACCGTAAATAAGCGCTTCTTGGGAGGCAACCCAAGTTTTCTTTCCCTTTTCCATTTGTTTTTGAATTTAACTCTTGAATAATTTGAGAAGATCAAGAGGAAAAAAAATCATAAATTAATAGATTTGTCAAGTGCTTTCAGGTTGAGAAGGAAGGAAGAGCAAAAAGATCGAGGATGAATAAAGTCAGAAGTCATCATGCCCAGGTCGTGACAGTGGTCACGGCCGTGATGAGCTAACCAAGAAGACCAGAAAGGATCACGGCCCAACCGTGACATCCATCACGAGCGTGATGGGAAGGACCCTAAAGATCAGAGAGCATCACGGCCCGGTAGCGAGTCGACATGTCACGGCCGTGACAGGCCAGCTCCTGAAGACCAGAATTGATCACGGCCGTGATACAATTTCCAACAAGTTTTTGACTAGGCATGTGAGCCAACACCTGCTACCACCTCGGTGAGTTGTTCCAAATTTTCTCCTCTCTCCGACTTGATTATTTACATTGGGGACAATGTAAGTTTTTAAGCTTAGGGTAGGGGTATTTTTGCAAATATTTGTGAATTTTTGTATTTTTCATGTTGCACTCATATAGGCATGGTTTTGCATGATCACATGATTAGATTGCCCTTTGCTTAGAGTTTGCATCCAATTGTGAGAACTTGGTGCCAAATAAATTGAGATAGTGAATTTTTGAACCCAATTTTTTTATTCTTGTGATAAGGCTAAAAAGAAAAGTTCCTGAGATGATCTTTTGATAGTTGATAATTAGCATGTGGTTCTCTAGATTTGTGTTTCTCATTGATGTTAAACTACTAAATGTGAGATTTTTGAGCCAAAAAGGGGTACTCACTAAATCTACCCCATTCTTTGTGATAGAGTGTTTTATTCCTCTTGGATTGTATTCTCTAGAACTTGACTTGAAACCGTTTTGAAACCTAGAAATTTTTTAAAACAGTTTTGAAAATGATTGAGGCACTAGGTATTTTTTTCGGCCTTCTGAGCTTTTATTGATTAAATGCTACCCTTAGTCGCCCAATTTTGAGCCTGAAAGAATAAAATACTTTTCTTGGTACCTTGAATTATTTTGATGAATGATGCTTGGTATGGCACCTTTGAAAGTATTACAAAAAGGGTAAAGAGGTAGTTTGAAAAAGTATGGGATAAGGAAGTTAGAAAAATATTTCTCTTGAGCTGAAAATCTCCCCTTCTCCGAATAAACAAAATAATATAAATAAATAAATAAATAAATAAAATGGAGAAGGGGATGACAAAAAGAAAGTGAGAAATAAAAAAAAAGAAAGAAAGGTGGAAAAGTGAACAAAAGCCCAAAAAGGTATTTTAGAAGGTGTCATGCTTTGCAATGTTTGATATTTTGTTTAACCCTCTTGAATTTCCTTTTCTTGATTTCCCCACCTAACGATTAATCCAACGGCCCCATTACAACCAAAGTAAAAGACCTCTTGATTCTTTTGTGTTTTCATTAATAAAGTGGAGATTTGGTTAATAGTCAAGCTTATGGTAGAATACATTCCTTGAGGAAATTGAGCGAATTGTCATATTCCCTTAAACACTTGAGTGAGGTGAGAAGAGTGCCCGAATCAGTGAGAATATGGATTTAGGAAACCTAAGCTTCTAATTGGACTTGAAATTGATTGTCTCTAGGTTTCTTATTTGGAGTGATTTGATGAGTGTGATTACACCTCATATTTGTTTGTCATTTTGCATGCATTTTCATGTAGTTTATGCATTTTTAATTTGATTTTTGTTAGTTTTTACCTTGGAACGGGTAAGGCGGTTTTGTGGTGTTGTTTTGCAGAAATTAAGGATTAAATGCTCAAGATCAACCATGATGGAGCTTGGATGAAGATAGAGCTTGAAAAGTGAAGAAAATGAGCCAAGTAGAGCCCATCACGGCCTAGCCGTGATGACTATCACGGCCATGATCAAGCAAAACTGAAAAAGAAAGAAGACTGAAGTCAGAACTGGTCACGGCCTAACCGTGATGTCCATCACGGCCGTGACCTGTCAGCTGAACCAGACCCTCACAGGCAGAACTGATCACGGCCTAGCCGTGATGAGCATCATGGTCGTGACAGACCCAAAATTGAAGAACCGCCCAAGGCAGAATCCATCACGGCCGCCGTGATGGCCATCACGCCGTGACGCGCATTACTTGGATCTGAAGTAACTGATTTGGATCTGATTTGTGTTTGATTGGGATTCAAACTTCCCAAATCTATAAATATGGCATCAGGCAGAGAACTTGAGAAGATTTTTTGGGCTGCTACTCTTAGGCTATTATTTAGGATCTCTCTTCTTCTTCTTCCTCTCTTTTCTGATTTTTATTTTAATGTTGTTGTTAACCAAGCTTGTCATCACCATGACAAGGCTTGAGTAGTAGTTTAATTTCTAGGGATTGGGGCTATGCCCAAGGTTTGTTTATGACAATGAATTGATGTTTTATCTTTGTTAATTGCGATTTTGCTTTAGATCTGATTTCTAGTGTTTTAATTACTCGTAAATCTGGTGCGCACTTATTTACGTGTCGTAGATATTCTAAGGAGGAACCTAGCGGTGAACTTAGGTGTCGGATCTATAGAATCAGACTTAGGACAGAAATCACGAGAGTCAGAAGCCGTCCTTCGAGGATTAACGAATTGTCACGATTCGTAAAGGGTCCGGTCTAAATTCGACTACCACGAGAGTAGGGGTTGGTTTAATTGGGCACGGTTTTTGTAACCCGTGAGGGAGCTTAAACTATTTGAGGATAAATTAGCCTTCAAGGCAATTTTGGATAATTAACAAAGGGTAATCAATTTAGTAACATAAACAATCTTGTAGGTAACTCAAATTCCTAGGAATCCATTTGGATCTGAAAAACCATAAACTGATTTATTTTCTGTTTTACTTGATTCTGATTTTGAGTTATCTCTTATTTCAAATATCAAAACCTTTTTCAAAAATCTTTTTATAGTCCAGTTTTATCGATTTAGTAATTAGTTGCGATTTGAGATCACGGTCTCTGTGGGATCGATATCTTTTTATTACTTGGTGACGAATCCGGTACACTTGCCGGATCGCACGTGCATTCGCACGACATCAGAAATTCAAATAATTTTATCATATTTTTGTTTCCTAATTTTCTTAGATCAAGTAATTATAATATATATATATATATATATATATATATATATATATATATATATATACATATTTTGTGCCAGATTTTACCACCGGTCAAATCGATTGAACCGTAGAACCTTGAATCGCTCACCTTTTCGATCCTCTGATTCATTCGATTTTTAAAGTATTGAGGTACGCTCACAACGTGCACAACCACGTTGTAGTCAACGCAAAAAGGACATATTTTATTTTAAAAAAAACTCAATCCTTATTTTATTTTAGAAATTTTATCAGTTTTGATCGAATTTGTTATGATTGGATTTGATTGGAAATAAATTTTACTCTTAGTTGCTATTTCTAACTTTCTTTTTTTTCTTTTTTTTTAATAAATTAAGGCATGCAAAAGCATCGGAATAAGGAAAGGGATCCCAACTAGGTTAGCACCCCAGACCCTACCATTCAAAAGAGGTGCAACACGAAGACTTCCCATGAGGTCAAATAATAAAATAAATTAAATTCTATTTAATAAGTTTTAAAAATAAAAATTATCATTTAAATTAAATCATTTCCTGTTGCAATTGATTCCAAAAACTTTTATACATTTTTCTCAGACCTTGTAGGCGTCCAATATTTCTTTTTAGGTCCCTATAACTTCCCCTTGTTGTCTGATTTGTGAGGTAAAGATGTGGCATGAGTTTGATGGTAGCTGAAAGTTGGTGTGATTCTTTAGCATAATCTCATTTTCACTCCATTACTTCTTTTCTTCGCGATGGCTTCATGCTCTATTTCTTTATGTTTTTCACTCGAATTTTTTTCCATAGCACATTGTCATCTCAAAACCCTAAACCCAAGACCAGAAACCCGAAACCGAACCCCCGACCCCTGAACCCCGAACTCGAAGGCCCGAACCCCGGACCCAACCCCGCACCCCGGACCTCGCACCCCGAAACACGCACCCCAGACCCCGACCCCCGGACCCCGACCCCGGAGACAAGACCCCGGACCCTGAACCCAGAACCTTGAACCCTAAAAACGGAACCCCCAACCCCATAACCCCTAACCCCTAACCCTCAACCCCAAACCACCAACCCCAACCCCCAACCCCCAACCCCACCCCCAACCCCTCAACCCCTAACCCCTAACCCCTAACCCATAAACCCCTAACCCTAAACCCCGAAACCCGAAACCCGAAAACCCCTAACCCTAAACCCCGAAACCCGAAACCCGAAACCCGAAAACCCCAAACCCCAAACCCAAAACCCCAACCCCAAACGCACAACCCCAAACCCCAACCCCAACCCCAACCCCCAACCCCAAACCCTAACCCCTAACCCCTAAACCCCTACCCCTAAACCCCTATCCCTATACCCTAAACCCTAAACCCGAAACCCGAAACCCCGAACCCCCGATCCCGAACCCCTAACCCCCACGTCCAACCCCAACCCCCAACCCCCCACCAACAACCCCAACTCCCAACCCCCAACCCCCAACCCCAACCCCTCAACCCCCAACCCCTAACCCATAAACCCTAAACCCCTAAACCTAAACCCCTAACCCTAAATCCCTAACCCTAACCCCTAAAACCGAAACCCGAAACCCAAAACCCGAAACCCCGAACGCTAACCCACGAACCCTAACCCCCATCCCCAAACCCCAAACCCCAACCCCAACCCCCAACCCCAACCCCAACCCCTAAACCCTAAAAAACCCTAAACCCTAACCCCTAAACCCTAACCCCAAACCCTAAACCCTAACCCCTAAACCCCAACCCCTAACCCCTAAACCCCAACCCCAAACCCCTAAATCCAAAACCCTAAACCCTAAACCCTAAACCCAAACCCCTGAACCCTAAACCCGGAACCATGAATCCCGAACCCCGAAACCCGAAATCCGAAACCCTGAACCCTAACCCCTAAACCCTAAACCCTAACCCCTAACCCCTAAACCCAAACCCCAAACCCCAAACCCCATACCAAAAAAACCACAACCCCAAAACCCCAACCCCAACCCCAACCCCAAACCCCAACCCCCAACCCTCAAACCCCCAACCCCCAACCCCCACCCGAACCCCAACCCCAAACTCCTAACCCCCGAACCCCAACCCCAAAACCAGAACCCCGAACCCAGAACCCCGAACCCCGAACCCCGAAACCTGAAACCCTAAACCCTAAACCCTAAACCCTAAACCCTAACCCTTAACCCCTAACCCCAAAACCCTAACCCCAAACTCCAAAACCCCCAAACCCCAAAACCCCCGACGCCAAAACCCCAAACCACAACCCCCCACGCCCAACCCCAACCCCCCAACCCCCACCACCAACCCCAACCCCTCAACCCCTAACCCCTAACCCCTAACCCATAAACCCTAACCCTAAACTCGGAACCCGAAACCCGAAACCCCCAACCCCAACCCCACCCCGAAACCCCAACCCCCAACCCCAAACCCCAACCCCTAACCCATAACCCCTAAACCCTAAACCATATACCCTAAACCCTAAACCCTAAACCCGAACCCCCGAACCCTGAATCCCGAACCCGAACCCCCGAACACGAAACCCGAACCCCGAACCGCGAACCCCCGAACCCGAACCCGAATCCGAATCCGAACCCCGAACCCCGAACCCTAAACCCCAACCCCTAAACCCACAACCCCAACCCCTAACCCCAACCCCTAAACCCACAACCCCTAACCCCAACCCCTTAACCCTAAACCCTAAAAAACCTAAACCCTAAACCCTAACCCCAAACCCTAAACCCTAACCTCTAAAACCTAAACCCTAAACCCCAAACCCTAACCCCTAAACCCCAACCCCAAACCCCTAAACCCAAAGCCCTAAACCCAAAACCCAAAACCGTAAACCCAACCTCAAACCCTAAATCCTAAATGCTAAACCCAACCCCTAAACCCTAAACCCAACCCCTAAAACCAACCCCGAAACCCTAACCCCCAACCCCTAACCCCCAAACCCCAACCCCTAAACCCCAACCCCTAACCCCTAAACCCTAAAAAAAACCTAACCCCAAACCCCGAACATTGAACCCCGAACCCGAACCCCCGAACCCTGAACCCCGAACCCGAACCCCGAACCTCGAACCCCCAACCCCTGACCCGAAACCCAACCCCCGACCCGAAACCCCAACCCCTAATCCCCAAACCCCAAACCCCAAACCGTAGCCCCCTAACCCTAACCCCATAACCCCAAACCCCCAAACCCCAACCCCCTAACCCCTAAACCCCAAATCTCAAGCATGAAAAGAGTGGCGCTATGGGAGGCGTTGGCGACCCAAAACAAAATGGGAAGTCTTTCAAGAAACAAATATATATTTTGGGATGATAAACAACAATAAGATACGAGAGTGGGCTATCAAATGCCATCATGAAATGAGAATCGAGGCCGCCCAAATGACCCTATATGCAAATTCAAACACAGAATGGAGATGTGACATCTTGAAGGGAGTCAGAAGATACAATAGAATGTAAAATCATAACTAAAGTGTCTTCTTTATCTCTTTAAACTTCATTCCATGTATATTGCAAAGAAATATTAGTTTAAGAATACCTTGCATCAACATGTTGCTGAAAAGAATACTAATTAATGTTGTATTCAATTTTTTATTGTCATTGTAAACTCAAGCAATGTATTTGAAGTGAAATGAAATATAAATTACATATTCTTTGAAGGTATTAGATCTCGACAAGTGCAATCATTATCCCTTTAAAAAAATTGATTGTCATCACTGTGAAGTGGGAACTGAAAAACACCATGTATATGAACTTTAAACATGTGAAACAAAATAGAAATTACACTAACAGTGCCTAATTGGAGAAATTATATTTTTGACCATTGTCTGTTGAAAATGTAACAAACAGAATGTTCTGCTTGCATTAAAAATTTAAAGGAATGAAAAATATTTATTAAAAAAAAGAAAGCAAATGGTTTAAATAGCGTTTATTCAAGAAAGTGTTATTAAATTGTCAATCATTAATACAGTTTCGATTAGAAAACTCTATTAAATAGCGATAATAATAGCGCTTAATTGAAAAAGCGTTATGGTTTCCATATTTTTAAAATTGAAACATTTCTATATGGCCATACTCTCACACTTCAAACTTCAAATTATTGTTTCTGCTTCCGATGTCGTTGTTCTCTCGCGTATACCATTAGAAGTGTGCCTTGACCATTGCCTTAAAATGTTTTAGTCATATTTGGTTCTTGTCGCTTTTCTATTACGGTTGAATGATAAATAGCTGATAAATAGTTTTAACTTCTAACTTAAAATTTCTAAGTTAGCTATACAATTTTCATAACTTTTTAGTTTGTCAATATATTCAATGTTTCATTACTTGTAGTGCCGCTTAGGTAGCTCAGTTGATAAGCTGACGACACCAAGGAGTCTCCAGTTGGAGAGTAGGAGTTCAAATCCCACCATCCCCCTAATATAACAGCTAAAAACTAACATTTACGGATAAAAAAATGTTTCATTACTTGTAGATATTGAGAGTTAAAGTTACTTAGATAGTGATCAGGAGAGTGTATATGCTAGTAAAAAAATGAAATCGTGGTGCAGTAGAGCACAATAGCACTTAAAACGGTATTTAGTCATTTTTCCATTTGGTTTTTCCCATCTTTGTGCATTTGGATATTTTTTTTGATGTGTATTTGGTTCCCTATTTTCTTGCTTTTCTAATACATGTAGTTATTTTGATTAATATTATTATTTATAAAATTTAGATGCAAATATGAACGACACAAACAATAGAATGGTTACATTCATCGCATCTTTGGACTTATTAACGACTTTTAGAAGTTAAAAGAAGTAAGTTAGTGATGAGAAATTCAAATAATTTTATGATATTTTTGTTTCCTAGTTTTCCAAGATCAAGTAATTATTATATATATATATATATATATATATATATATATATATATATTTTGTGCCAGATTCTACCACCGGTCAAATCGATTGAACCGTAGAACCTTGAATCGCTCTCCTTTTCGATCCTCTGATTCATTAGATTTTTAAAATATTAAGGTACGCCCACAACGTGCAGAACCATGTTGTAGTCAACGCAAAAAGGACATATTTTATTTTTAAAAAAACTCAATCTTTATTTTATTTTAGAAATTTTATCAGTTTTGATCGAATTTGTTATGATTGGATTTGATTGGAAATAAATTTTACTCTTAGTTGCTATTTCTAACTTTCTTTTTTCCTTTTTTTTTAATAAATTAAGGCATGCAAAAGCATCGGAATAAGGAAAGGGATCCCAACCAGGTTAGCACCCCAGACCCTACCATTCAAAAGAGGTGCAACACGAAGACTTCCCATGAGGTTAAATAATAAAATAAATTAAATTCTATTTAATAAGTTTTAAAAATAAAAATTGTTATTTAAATTAAATCATTTCCTGTTGCAATTGATTCCAAAAAATTTTATACATTTTTCTCAAACCTTGCAGGCATCCAATATTTCTTTTTAGGTCCCTATAACTTCCCCTTTGTTGTCTGATTTGCGAGGTAAAGATGTGGCATGAGTTTGATGGTAGCTGAAAGTTGGTGTGATTCTTTAGCATAATCTCATTTTCACTCTGATGAGCCTCTGTTTGACTGGTTTTATAACTAGTAAAGACCTTGGCTTTGTGCTTATTTTATATCATTTTTACCCAAATTAGACTTGATTGTCTCTAAGCAGTATTTTGAGTCTGTAAATTGTTTTAAAGTTAATTTAGTTGATTTAGAGTGAATAAAGTATTTACTTTTATTTTCTGTTTTTCAGGTTAATAAAATGAAATAAAATAAATCTGCAGCCACTCGCCCCACGAAGGATATCTCGCCCCGCGAGTCATGCAACCATGAAAAAGTCAGAGACGATCACGGCTTGCCCGTGTTGAAGATCACAGCCGTGGCAATTCTGAAGTTGAAGCGTTCGCCTCGCGAGCATTCCTTCGCCTCGCGAGTATTGGAAGATCAGAAGCCATCACGGTTTGGGCGTGTTGAATGCCACGGGCGTAACAGTTGGAAGCTGAAGAGTTCGCCTCGCGAAGGATGTGCTCGCCTCGCGAGAAGACAAAGAGTTGCAGACCTTTCATGTAATTCGCCTCGCGAGCAGTGCTTCGCCTCGCGAGTACTCTGACTCCAGAAACGTGTATATAAGCAGTCTTAGGCGAGAAATGAAGAGGATAGTCGAATTAGCCGTTTTGGCTAGTTTCGAACTTGTTAGCTATTGTTTTCCTTTTAGTTTGTTGTCTTTCTTTTGTAATGGAGAACTAGTCTCCTAGATTAATCTACTGTAATTGGTTTTGTTAACACTTGAGGTTCTTGTATTTCCTGTTTTCACTTACTTTTCTCTGTTCAATATGATGCTATACGTCTCTGTTTGTTTAATTCAGGAATGTATAGTATTGTATTGATTCATTTCGGTGATGCTATGTTCTTATACTTAATCGCGTTTGTTTAATTCGCGTGTGTTCGTTTCGTGTTCGTTTAGTTCACGAAGGGCTTAACCCCGTTTGTTTAATTCGGGAATAGGAACATACATCCGTAGTAGTGGTTTCGTTTGTTAACTATTGCTACAACCGGGAGGGGATTAGTATCTGCTTAGGATTTGCATGAACCAATGATAGTGGGAAACCGAGAACAGTAGGTTAATCGCTTAGCTTATTTGGTAACTGCTCTGTTTTCTTGCCTTGTTTTCTATTTTGCTTCTTTAATTTAGTTTCCAATCTCAAAACCCCCCAAATTCTAACTTTTTTCTAACTTTTCTGTTAATAATAACAACACCTAAAGAGTCCTTGAGAGACGATCCGAGTTGTCGCTCTATACTGCATTAATTTGTAAACGCTCGTTCTTTTTGGCGCGTGGCGACAGCGCGGTCAAAAATTGGCGCCGTTGCCGGGGACTCTGGTTTGTTGTTATTAGCAGAAAATAATTTTTGAAAAAAAATAAAATAAAATAAAATAAAAATTCTCTTTTCTAGTTAGTTTTGTCTGCTTGTCTGGTTGTTTGATTGCCATGGATAATTACATGTATGGATATTTGCCTAATGTGTATTATGAACCACCTTGCATGTATTATCCTAGTTTTAATGAACCACCACCTTACTATCCTAGCCAAGTTACCACCTCTGCACCTTCCGAACCTTCACAGAGCACCTTGGATGAGATTGCTTCTATGCTACAACAAATGGCTGCACAAACGGAAGCATACAATCTTGAATTTCAACAGAGGATGGAGGCAATGGAGGCAAGTAATCGTGAAGCCCAACAGAGGAGCCAAGCTGAATCTCAGAAATTTTGGGCTCTAATTGATCAAGTTACCGCCAACTCAGCTGCAATGCTAACTCCACAGCCTCTTGAGGAACATACAGATTCTAAAGTGGTTATTTCTGAAAATACTTTTGATGATAATTTTGATGATAATGTTTCTGTTGATGATGAATTTAGTGTTGAATCCCCTGATCCTAATGCTTGTTATTGTGATGGAACTGCTTTATGTGTTGAATGTTTTACAGGTTTATACTTTTCAGGAAAAATAGAAAATGCGGATCGTTTTGCAGGTTTGTTCTGTTCAGGAAACTTAGATCAGGAGGATCAAGAGGGCATCTGCTCCCCCGTGCTTAAGGATAAAGAAGAACCTTTGGGAGTAGATGATTCAAGTAAAACAATTGAACGTGTTGAGAGTAATGGGGTGGATGAACTAATTGCAGAATTTCCAGACATTGTAGATTTTTCTGATTCATTTTCTTGTAATATATGTACTAACTCTAACCTTTGTTTGGTGTGTGCTGAAATTTCTGCGTGTATAGCAGGTGAAAAATTTGTTAATGCAGTGGATGAAGACATTGCAGAAGTTGAAGCAGCACCGGTAACCGTTTCTAACTGTTTACCACTTCCCCCTGAGGAACCAGCTCTGGATTTTGCACCCTTGGATTTGGCACCCTGGCCAATCCAAGAGGTTGAGCCCCACTTCTATTGGGGAGACTTTATTGAGAAAAAGGTCATCTGTGACCCCAGAGGAAGTGAGAAGTCCGCCGCACTCGGCGAAGTTATTATAATTGTCAAGTGCTCACCTCCGCATCAAAGCTACAAGTTAGGGAGGCATGGATCAAGTTTCAGTCCTTTGGCTACCATGTGGGACTTATGCTACAAGCAATGGGATCCTGGTGGAACCGCCTCTGGATGAGCTTTTCTTAACCCTTTCTCCTTTTAAATTTTCTTTTCCTTATTTTATTTCTGTTTTGTTGTCAATAAAGCTCCTGAATAAATTGAGAAGCTCAGGAGTTGTGTTTGTGTCTTGGTATTGGCAAGTTTATTGGATTTTATTAATTTTTGCATAGATTGATTGCATGATAGTGCTGACTGTTTTCCCCCTAGGATTTGAAAAATTTTAGAAAAATGATCCCCATATGATTGAAAACTGAACTTTGAGATTTTTATTATGATGGCATGATGAATGATAAGTTTGGGGTGATAGGAAGCACACACTAGGGATAGAATCTCAGTTAAACAATTTGCATGAATGTCCAGGTGAGGTTTTGAGCCTCCAACATGTTCTTTGACTGTGTGAAAATCGCTTTTTAAGTTGTACTTTCCTGAATTTGATTGAATCTCTTTTTGGTTTGCATGATTATGTGTTTGCTTCAAATGATTTAGGCATTTTATTTGTAAATAGCTACTTAGCCTAAAATAACCAATTCCTAATGCATGTTCCCTAGTTAGCCCCTTTGAGCCTGATTAGCCTATTGCTTCTTGATAACCTAATGTTATAAGCCCAAAAATCTGGAAAACCATGTTAACCCGATCTTAGGATTAGGAGAGCATGTAATCTTAGAATGGGTGCAAGAAACCAAAGTTTGGGGTGGCTGCAAGGTGTAATGTGTTATTTGGGATTGAGAAAAAAAAATTTTGAAAAAAAAAAAAGAAGAAAAAAAAAAGAAAAGAAATAAAAAAAAAGAGAAAAAGAGAAAAACAATAAAAATAAAAAGTGTTGAAATAAAAAGGCTGTAGCCACCCAGAAGCATAAAGAAAAAAAAATAATAAGAAGAAAAGGAACTTGAGTTAAATTCAAAGTGTAAATAAAGTTCATGCTCTCTTAGTTCCTAGGGTCCTCAGCCTAGTTCCTTTGTATATCCTACCCTTAGCCAGGCCCCATTACAACCCATAAAAGACCTTCTGATGTTGCTTGCATGTTTTATGTGGGAACTATTTAGAGATGAAAATCAAATTTATGGGAAGTGCTCTTAAAAGTGAAAATTGAGTGAAATGTTAGCCTGACACAAATTGAGTGCTTGAGTGAACATAAATTTCCCTTGTGAGGAAGGCAATTGTTTGATTTTGGTGATCTCTCTTGTGTGTGTAACTTAGATCCCCTGCTTAGATTTCTGATTGTCTGAATGATTAATTTCTCAATTGTTTAGAATAAATGAATGTGGGGATTACTTTGCTTGAAAGGGGGGAACATTGAAAGAAAAATTGTTTTGTTAAATTGCTTGAAATCTGTGCGAAAGTTGATTGAGTCCTTAAGCTTGCCATGTTTTGCCAGGTCTTGAGTCTTTTTAAGTTTTTTAGTGTAGTTTGCTTGGGGACAAGCAAAGTTTAAGTTTGGGGTATTTTGATGAGCCTCTGTTTGACTGGTTTTATAACTAGTAAAGACCTTGGCTTTGTGCTTATTTTATATCATTTTTACCCAAATTAGACTTGATTGTCTCTAAGCAGTATTTTGAGTCTGTAAATTGTTTTAAAGTTAATTTAGTTGATTTAGAGTGAATAAAGTATTTACTTTTATTTTCTGTTTTTCAGGTTAATAAAATGAAATAAAATAAATCTGGAGCCACTCGCCCCGCGAAGGATATCTCGCCCCGCGAGTCATGCAACCATGAAAAAGTCAGAGACGATCACGGCTTGCCCGTGTTGAAGATCACAGCCGTGGCAATTCTGAAGTTGAAGCGTTCGCCTCGCGAGCATTCCTTCGCCTCGCGAGTATTGGAAGATCAGAAGCCATCACGGTTTGGGCGTGTTGAATGCCACGGGCGTAATGGATTGGAAGGCGAAGAGTTCGCCTCGCGAAGGATGTGCTCGCCTCGCGAGAAGACAAAGAGTTGCAGACCTTTCATGTAATTCGCCTCGCGAGCAGTGCTTCGCCTCGCGAGTACTCTGACTCCAGAAACGTGTATATAAGCAGTCTTAGGCAGAAATGAAGAGGATAGTCAGAATTAGCCAGTTTTGGCTAGTTTCTGAACTTGTTAGCTATTGTTTTCCTTTTAGTTTGTTGTCTTTCTTTTGTAATGGAGAACTAGTCTCCTAGATTAATCTACTGTAATTGGTTTCTGTTAACACTTGAGGTTCTTGTATTTCCTGTTTTCACTTACTTTTCTCTGTTCAATATGATGCTATACGTCTCTGTTTGTTTAATTCAGGAATGTATAGTATTGTATTGATTCATTTCGGTGATGCTATGTTCTTATACTTAATCGCGTTTGTTTAATTCGCGTGTGTTCGTTTCGTGTTCGTTTAGTTCACGAAGGGCTTAACCCCGTTTGTTTAATTCGGGAATAGGAACATACATCCGTAGTAGTGGTTTCGTTTGTTAACTATTGCTACAACCGGGAGGGGATTAGTATCTGCTTAGGATTTGCATGAACCAATGATAGTGGGAAACCGAGAACAGTAGGTTAATCGCTTAGCTTATTTGGTAACTGCTCTGTTTTCTTGCCTTGTTTTCTATTTTGCTTCTTTAATTTAGTTTCCAATCTCAAAACCCCCCAAATTCTAACTTTTTTCTAACTTTTCTGTTAATAATAACAACACCTAAAGAGTCCTTGAGAGACGATCCGAGTTGTCGCTCTATACTGCATTAATTTGTAAACGCTCGTTCTTTTTGGCGCGTGGCGACAGCGCGGTCACACTCCATTACTTCTTTTCTTTGCGATGGCTTCATGCTCTATTTCTTTATGTTTTTCACTCGAGTTTTTTTCCATAGCACCTTGTCATCTCAAAATCCTAAACCCGAAACTCGAAACCGAACCGCCGACCCCCGAACCTCGAACTCGAAAGGCCGAACCCCGGACCCAACCCCGCACCCCGGACCTCGCACCCCGGAACACGCACCCCAGAACACGACCCCCGGACCCCGACCCCGGAGCCTAGACCCCGGACCTTGATCCCCGTCCCGCGACACGGACCCCGGACCCAACCCCTGACAACCCGAACCCCGAACCACGACCTCAAACCCAAAACCCTAAAACCCAAACCCCCAAAACCCAAACCTCTAACCCGAAACCCCAAACGTCAAACCATAAACCCCAAACTCCAACCCAAACCCGAACCAACAACCCGAACCCCGAAACCCCGAACCCCAATCTCCTAAAACCCAAAACCCTTAAACCCTAAAACCTAAATTTTTGAGTCATGATCATTTATCTTGTCCTTCTAATACTTAAGGATCATTGATCCAAGAGTTTGTAAAAATTTGACATCTCTAGCCTTATTTTCTTAGCCATGACCGAGAACCATGCATAAAGAGATATGAAGATTTTGTTATTTTAACTTATGTTATGTGTTTAATTCTTAGACTTGCGGCACAATGTCAGCAACAGAAGTTCGCTTTAGGCAACATGGAAACAAAGACTTTTCTACCCTTCGAATCAGGTAAGGGGAGACGGCCTGAGGGATATTAGTTATGATAACTATATGTACTTGTGTGTCTTAATGTATTTATTGGAATTTTTTATGTGATGGTTGTTTAGTGTTTATTTGAGTTTTGATGTGATGATTGTTTATTTGGTTGAATAAATATGTTTCACGCTTAGTTAATTATTTATGAATATGTGCTTGTAGTTGATATATGTGAATTAATTGATGCATGCTATATTTGTTGTGATATTGTTTGGTTGTTGCATGGAAAGCCTAACTATTGGATAGAGCTCAATTTAAATCTCAAGATAAAAGTCTTAAGAAAACTATATAAAGAATATTGAAAATAAATATTTATTTGAAGAAATATTTTGGAAAAAGAGAAAATAAGTTTATCTTTTCAAAATTTTATCAGAATATTTGAATTAAAATAAATTTTTTATGAAGGAAATTTACTTGAAAATTTAAATGATTTTACACTAAGTGAATCAAATTTTGAAAATATATCATGGTGAGAAACCATGAAGGAAAAAAAATTTATTTTGAAGTTTCAAAAAGATTTTCTTTAAAAATTTCAAATGTTTTTAGAAAAAGAAAATTTCAAAATAAAAATAGTTTTTTGGAAAAAGGAGTGGATTTTCTATAACTTAAAGTTTTAAAAATGAATTTCAAATGAAAAGTTTTTTTTAAGAAAGGTTTTATTCAAACAAAAATATCCAATAACTTGGATAAGTTACGGAGGTTTTGTTTTGTATTTGTGTTTCACTGAAACGAAAAATAACGTTGAAAAGTGAACCTAGTAACCGAGGCGTCGGGGTACTGGTGTTTTTAAAGCACGTTGATCTATGATCCGTGTCACGTTGCTACTGATTGTGTGTCCTATATACGATGTTATGGATTATGTGTCCTACATACGTTATACTAAACGTGGTGAACGTAGTTAAAGGTGAAAATTGTTTTCTATGACCACAAAGTCCATGACTGGTGCATCGGTTTAGGACTATTGTGGTTGGGAACTCGGACTTAAACGTCCTGTGTTGACAATGAAAGTTTTAAAACATTGAAAATTTATGGATGGTCGTGAGCCTTGAGCTTCGACGAAGGAAAGAATGAAACACAAAGAAAAGCTGCGAAAAATAAAATGTTTTTACATGCATTTGACAGACGTGCCCACGTTGTTTTGTATGAATGCCTTGAAGGGTATGGTATTTCATGCTACGTTGTATCATTGTGCCTTGATGGACAATGAAATCCATATGCCTTGGTTATCGTGCCTTGTGTTGGACAGTATGCTATGGATATACACACACGTTGATCACTGTGCCAGGAGTTTTGGACAGTGCTTGGAAAAACACGTTATGCCTTATTTGGCAATCGAGCCTGATCAACTCACTTTTAAAAACGAAGTTGGGATCTCCGGAGATTATGATAGATGTCGAATATAGAAGTGCCATGCATTTTTCAAAAACGACGATGATTATTGGATATTGTGCTTATGTTTGAACATCTTATGTTGAATAAGGATATTTATTTGTATATGTTGTATTATGTGTGTGCATATAGTTATCATAATTAATCCATATATTGGTATCTCACCCTTACAATATATTAGGTTTTCCTGGTTCTTTGCTGTTGTACCTTGGTACACTAGGGCAGGAGGTGCCGAGAAGCTCCTAACCTCACTTCGGGATATTAATCCTGATTCTTGAAGAGGTGGGTGATTATTATAATGGTGAGAACTACGGAGTTCTTTCCAATATGTGTCTATTAGAATGACCAGCTTAGGATGTTTTCTTTGGGTTGTGGGTTTTTGAGGAAATGGTTATAGGTGGTTTTGAAGAACCTTGTATAATTTATAGTTTTCAGTATGAAAAACTATTTTCAGGAAAAATTTATATGCTGTGGTGGTTTGATTTATGAATAAACCCAGTTTGTATGTGTTATTAAGTATGATGTAACTTTTCTTTTGTGATGTGTGTAATCTTTTTCCAAAGTATTTCGCAGAAAATTCTAATAATCGAGTTTTTCTAACTTAAAGTAAATTAACTTTCTGAAAACAACCAGCAAACTTTCCTTTTTACTTATTTCCACATGTGTTTACGAGGTAATGCCCAATGGGGGTGTTTCATGGGAACTGAAAAACACCATGTATATGAACTTTAAACATGTGAAACAAAATAGAAATTACACTAACGATTGCTCAATTGGAGAATTTATAATTTTTACCATTGTCTATTGAAAAGGTAACAAACAGAATGTTCTGCTTGCATTAAAAAGTTAAAGGAATGAAAAATATTTATTAAAAAAAAGGAAAGCAAATGGTTTAAATAGCGTTTATTCAAGAAAGTGTTACTAAATGGTCAATCATTAATAATGTTTCGATTAGAAAACTCTATTAAATAGCTATTATAATAGCGCTTGTTTGAAAAAGCGTTATGGTTTCCATATTTTTAAAATTGAAACATTTCTATATGACCATACTCTCACACTTCAAACTTCGAATTACTGTTTCTGCTTCCGATGTCGTTGTTCTCTCACGTATACCATTAGTAGTGTGCCTTGACCATTTCCTTAAAATGTTTTAGTCGTATTTGGTTCTTGTCAGTTTCTATTACAGTTGAATGATAAATAGCTGATAAATAGTTTTACCTTCTAACTTAAAATTTCTAAGTTAGCTATACAATTTTCATAACTTTTTAGTTTGTCAATATATTCAATGTTTCATTACTTGTAGTGCCGCTTAGGTAGCTCAGTTGATAAGCCGAGGACACCAAGGAGTCTCCAGTTGGAGAGCAGGGGAGTTCAAATCCCACCATCCCCCTAATATAACAGCTAAAAACTAACATTTACGGATAAAAAAATGTTTCATTACTTGTAGATATTGAGAGTTAAAGTTACTTAAATAGTGATCAGGAGAGCATATATGCTGATAAAAATTGAAATCGTGGTGCAGCAGAGCACAATAACACTTAAAACAGTATTTAGTCATTGTTCCATTTGGTTTTTCCATCTTTGTGCATTTGGATATTTTTTCTGATGTGTATTTGGTTCCCTTTTCTCTTGCTTTTCTAATACATGTAGTTATTTTGATTGTTATTATTGTATTATTATTATTATTATTATTATTATTATATATATATATATATATATATATATATATAATTTAGATGCAAATATGAACGACACAAACAGTAGAATGGTTACATTCATCGCATCTTTGGACTTATTAGCGACTTTTAGAAGTTAAAAGAAGTTAGTGATGAGAAATTCAAATAATTTTATGATATTTTTGTTTCCTAATTTTCTTAGACCAAGTAATTATAATTTATATATATATATATATATATATATATATATATATATATATATATCTTGTACCAGATTTAACCACCGGTCAAATCGATTGAGCCATAGAACCTTGAATCACTCTCCTTTTCGATCCTCTGATTCAATTGATTTTTAAAATATGGAGGTACACTCACAACGTGCACAACCACGTTGTAGTCAACGCAGAAGGACGGATTTTATTTTTTAAAAACTCAATCTTTACTTTATTTTAGAAATTTTATCAGGTTTGATCGAATTTGTTATGATTGGAAATAAATTTTACTCTTAGTTGCTATTTCTAACTATCTTTTTTTCTTTTTCTTTTTTTATAAATTAAGGCATGCAAAAGCATCAGAATAAGGAAAGAGATCCCAACTAGGTTAGCACCCCAAACCCTACCATTCAAAAGAGGTGCAACACGAAGACTTCCCATGAGGTCAAATAATAAAATAAATGAAATTCTATTTAATAAGTTTTAAAAATAAAAATTAACATTTAAATTAAATCCTTTCTTGTTGCAATTGATTCCAAAAACTTTTATACATTTTTCTCAAACCTTGTAGGCATCCAATATTTCTTTTTAGGTCCCTATAACTTCCCCTTGTTGTTTGATTTGCGAGGTAAAGTTGTGGGTTTGATGGTAGCTGAAAGTTGGTGTGATGCTTTAGCATAATCTCATTTTTCACTCCATTACTTCTTTTCTTCGCGATGGCTTCATGCTCTTTTTCTTTATGTTTTTCACTCGAGTTTTTTTACATAGCACCTTGTCATCTCAAACATTTTCTCGAGCAAATTTGAATCAACACCGCCATTTTTTATAAGTCATGTGTCATCCAAGTAATGTTTGACAATAAAGAAAAATCACCTTTAAGGAAGGCCAAATTACATCTGGTTTTGTGGATTCGGTGACAAAGTGTCAAATTTTGTATATAAATGACATTTGATGAATTTCATAAAAGTGATATATAAGGATTAAATATGTCGGACAGCTTGTCAAAGGCATGTTCTCTTTTTGGCCTAAAACTATTTACCAAACAAGCTACGCTTAGACTTCTTGAAAGACTTATTTGACTAGTTATTTAGCCTACATAAAAGTTTTATTGTAATATATGTGTTAAGTCTCCAAGCGTCTACTAAGCTTTGTGCTAAGTGTCTAGCCCTTGTGGTTCGATAAATCCAAACATTAGGCAAATGCTTTTAATGAATTGTGTGAGCATTGCTAACATTCTGCCTCAGGTGTGCAACATACACAAATATATATAATCTTATCAAATACTGGAAGATCACAATGTATGTCATGTGTCTGAAAGTCAATCCAAGCATAGCAAGAAGCAAGCATCTGATCAATGATCAATAAAGAAAGACATAGTTTCAGTCGTCTAATTGATGAATAAATCAAGTCACTCAAATAGTTGATTAATCAAGTAATCCAAGCACCTGAAGATTTACAAGCAAAGTCATGAAGTGAGAAGTTTTGTTAAAAATGCTCTCAATATCTAAAGAAATGAAGAAGATTTCTCAAGTGTGGTCAAGCGTCTCTAGTGCCTTTTGAAAGCATCCCCTCCTTGCAGTTTGCGAAAAAGATATTTGTTTTCTAAATTTTTTAAGTAAAACAAAATTAAACCCCTTTCTTGTGTTTTAGTATGTTCATTTCAATATGCAAGTGTATAGGGGTGTACACGGGTCGGGCCGGGTTTGACCTAACACGTTGCCAAGATCACGTCAGGTAGAGCTATCAAAATGAGCTCAGTCCGATAAGTTGGCCCTTTTGGCCCGATATTAAAGACGGTTTGGGTTGTCAAAAATCGAGCCTATGCATATTTTATCTCGACCCACCCAACCTGAAAATCCATCAGCCCGCCAAGGGCTAGTCAGTCACGGGCTGGACCAACTCGTTGGCCTGAACGTTTTCGTAAACTAAACATTGTGATTGTTTAAGTGTATAAAATTATTTTATAAAAAAAAGTGTATAAAATTATATGAATATAAAACATACATATAAAATTATAAACACAACACTAGGTCATCTCTACTTTTGAATATGTTATTTCATGTGTGTGCTTAATTCAATTCCGCAATAGATAAACACAATCTTGATCAAGTTTCTTTGGTGGGGTTTCATTGTTAGCTACTAATGGCCACATAGAGACCGAAATTCTAACCTACTTAAAGAGTATTGTTAATTTATTATACTCAGTGATTTTATAACAATTCATATTTAATTAAATAATGTTAGTCAAATGTAATTCATAACCATGTGAATAAAATTTTCTACTTAAAAAATGAGTTTTGAAAAAATAACAACAATAATTTAAAAAAAAAAACATTGGCCCATTACCCAGCCCGTTTGGCGCGTATCCTGTAGAGGGTTGGACTGGGCTAGTAAATTAGTGACCTAATCTAATTTTGTCCCAAGTCGGTCCAGTCCAAAAATTGTCTGACCCGAATTGACAGCTCTAGTGTCGGATCACGTGTATAGCAATCTTTCGCGGGTTGGGTTGGTCAGGGTTTGTCTAATTTTTCGACAAACCAGAACCAAATCGGTTATCCTACTATTGCTGTATCCATTTCCCATCTTTCTTCCCAACGAGCCCTTTTTCAGATTTGGAAGACGGGTGCTGCATTCGGTTCGAAAGCCATGTTTTCGGTATGTCTCCAGATAGGGTCCCCCCACTAGTCCGACTAGCTAGTGAGATGTTTTTTCGGGCGAGAAGCGTGACGGGCCCTAACAGGTTGGTTCCGGTCTACGAGCAAAGGAAATTAGGGTAGAAATAGTAGTTACCTGAGGTGCTTGCTGCAACCCTAAGCAAATGTACAAAGAAGAAAGAAAATGAGGGAGGGAGCGGTTGAAGGTGATTTGTAGTGGAGAAGAAGAACGACTCGCGATGGAAAGTGACATGTGGTGACAAGAAGAAGAATGACGTATGACAGATGCGGTTATTGGGAAACGGCACTCATGGAAGACGAAGCGTACCACGCGCAATGGTGCAAGGCAACTCGTGGTGGAGAAGAAAAGTGACGAAGCATCTTAGTCGTGACTAGGTCATCTTATTTTTTATGAAGGGTCGTCTTTCTCAACGGCTCAAGCATGTCTTCAGAGAGGTGATGAGATGAGAACATAGATATAGATGAGATGAGAGCAGAAATGAGATGATAACAGAGAGGGAGATGCCGAGCAGATAGCTGACCCTACTTTTTGTTCCCAAAGCAACTATTGATCGGTCCTGTGCGTTTTTTTTAACTTTGGTCAAATATGTTTTATTTTTTACATTTTGGTCCTATACATGATGTTTTGTCATCACATTAGCCTTAAAACCGACGCCGTCAAGAAGGAATTGACGGAAAAGACTAATATGGAAGATGAAATATAACGTATAGGACCATTTTTTTTTAAATTATGTGCATTCTCTTTCATTGCTCATCATTTTTGTCCTGCACGTTATGTTTCATCTTCTATATTAGTCTTAAAATTGATGTTGTCATGTACAAAGTAACCAGAAGAACCAACGTGTTAACGGAACATAACATATATGACCTACTTGAGAAAAATAAAACTCATACGACCAATGTAAAAAAGGAAGAAAAAACATATGGGACAAATCAACCTATTTTGCCTATTATTTTTGTCCTCGTGGTAGCTTGGTATGACATTCCGCTAGCCACGTCAGCACTTAGCGGAAGAAAACTAACAAGTAAACCAAACATATTTTTAACATTCCATGAAATTATCATTCTCAGGAAAAATTAGAAAAATAAAAATTTTATCGAATTAAACGAAACAAATTGTCATGGTTAACACCAACATGTGGTTGGTCCAAGTGGTAAGTAGGGGTGTGCAGGACTCGGTCTGGCCCGCCAACCCGTCCTAGCTCGAGGTGTCCGGGTCGGGTCTGATCCGGACCCGTAATGTGGAAAGGACGAACCCGTGTCCAATTAATGGCCCGGTATTGGGTTAGGGACGGGTTCGGGTTAACATTAGGGTCACCCGGCCCGGCCCGTATACTGCTTCTTTATAACGTTTTTAATATCCTTCGTCTCTGTCAGTAATTGTAATCGTAATCTTGTCTCACTCTCACTTCACTCCATTCACGAATGACCAAGACCAAGGGTTCCAGTTCGTCGTGCCGGAGCCTGACCACCACCGTCCGTCGCACCTGAGCTGTGACCATCGTCTTCCGCCGCGCCTGGTTCCTCTCTCTCTCACACTCTCACTCGACACAAATCATTCACGAATGAGTCGAATGACCTAGGGTTCCCCTTCCGTCTCGCCTGAGCCTTACCACCACCGTCCGTCGCGCCTGGCCTCTAACCACCACCTTCCGCCGTGCCTGGTTCGCCTCCTATCTCTTAGTCTCACTCAGTTTCTCAGATTAGGTATTTACCCTTCTCTCTCACTTTCTTTCTTTCTCTCTCAAATTAGGGATTTGAATATGAAGTTAAAATTCAAGTTGACACAACTTGACTGAGAACCAATAATCTATTATAGTTATGGACCTATCATTGTCATTCGTTGCATTTTCAGGGCTTGCATAACTCTGTAATCTATTACAGTTATAGAACTATCATGAAAATGATCATTGTCGATTGAAACCAGTTAGGCTCTTTTGAACTAAAAGGTTGCTAAGCATAAATTAATTATCATAGCAGGCAATTACGGTGTTGCTTTTGGAGATTGTAGCAAGACCGTGAGCACTCAAGGAAGGGTTCCTTTTTTTTCTCGCTTCTGTTAATATGCATTTGTTTGGTGGGTTTTATATAGTTTTGCCCCTAGTAACTGCAGTCTGTTCTTACTTGCAGGTTTTAGGAGCACTCCTTTTCTCTTGAGGGCATTTCTTGAATGCCCTGTTAATATGCATTTCTTGCATTTAGATATTTACTGACTATGAGAAGGTAGCTATTTAACTATTTACTTGTTATTTACTGGTTCTAGCTATTTAACTATTTGCTTGTTGTCTACTGGTTCTAGCTATTTAACTATTTAACCATTTTCTTCAAGGCAAAAATGATTGTGGCAACTAGTTATGATCCGTCTAAAAGCAAGATGATGCAACAATCAGATAAGTATGAATTATCTTATGGTGTTTATTTTTTGTTTCGGATGAAACTTCTCAAATGTTCATAGCAACAACCCCGTATTATACTTGTTAAGTGCATAACATCCATTGTCAACCCTGTCATGCATTTTCTGTACTTTTAGTAGAAGGTCTTATAAGAAGGTTTCGATGCAAGTATACTTTATAATGTACTGGAGGCCAGTCTTTAGTTGACGTCATGCATTTTTTGATTATATCAAACTTTGTATGATATATTCAAAAGTTAAGCTTTTGGCTTAATTTTGCAAACAATGTTTCAGGATTCCTATCTGGTATGTTCCAGGGAAAAAGGATACCTTCTTACTGTGGGGATAAGGGGCTGCATGTACATCTTACCAGGGCACCAATGTTGCATTTCTTCTTCTACAAGGGGATGCTTCGGTTTTTTATCACATTTTTTTTTGCATTATCGTGTAACTATCCCAAGATTAGTAATCTATGTTTGTATAATAACTATGACACATATGGGTATATAGATAATGGTGGTACTCGAGATTTTATAAACATCTTCGTATCGGAACCTCATTATTGATTGAATTCCAGCAATTGTGAACACATTTTTGTTCATCTATAGATATATTGTTGTTGTATATATTATAAAAGTTACATGATCATGTTGTGCAATCCATATTTCGGGTCAACCCGATCTCGTCCCACCTTGGCCTGGTCTTAATCCAACCCATACATCATCGGGTTCCTTCGGGTCTAGGGACGGGTTCGGGTTCACACAATTGACCCAGTCACTATTTAGGGCCGGGTGAGGGACAAGCCTAACCCGTCCTAACCCGTCCCATGCACACCCATAATGGTAAGGGACTTGGGAACCTTAAGCAAGTGGTCAGGGGTTTGAATCATGACTCTTGTCTATGGAGAAAACCCGGTTGGGAGGGGAGAACCCACCTTGCGTGCTCAACAGGTTCCCCAACGGAGATGAGTCACTACTAACGGCGGTGGATACTTCGTACCTATGTCATGGTTACCAAAAAAAATAAGATTGTCATGGTTAACCAAAAAAAAAAACACGAAACAGATTGGCCCAAACCTTACGAGCCCATATATCATTACCCAACACCTAGCTCCCCGATCTCCAAACAAAAAAAACATACCTCCCATTTTCGGCTTTTTCGTGATTTTATTTTTGTTGAATTTGCAGAACACAAAAACCCTATCCTTTAGGGGCGGACAACAGTCGGTTTCGGTAGGTTGCGGGCCAAAAAATCCAAAACCGACCAAAATCGATGAAGGAAAATAGTCACCCATTTCCGGCCGTTGGCTTGCACGGTTTAGTCGGGTGTCGGGTGGATCGGGTGACGAGCGGATCAGATGGATTTCGACGGGTTGATGGTCGGAAGAGACGCAGAGGAGAAGAGTCGGAAGACCAGAGCAGAAGGAAAAAAAACAGAGAAAAAAGAAAGAAAAAAAAAAACAAGTGAATCAGATATGAGAATGACAGATGCGGATACAAGGTGGAGGAGCTGGGTTGAGGAGATGCAGCGGCGAACTATGATGCAGCGAGACGGTAGACTCTGGACGACGACGTCCTCTGTTTCGCGCAATTGTGACAAAAAAGAAGAGAGAAGGGTGGGTAAAGGTAAGTCATTAAGGTTTCATATTGTAGCTTTTTAGAAGAGGGATTAATGTTGGGTGGGGATTAAAATCAGGGTTGGGTCAGGTGTTTTTTTTTGCCCATTAAATTTGTTTCTTGGGACTTACTACCTGTATTCCTACAATTTGACATCCACCCCACACACGTCTAATTGCTGGATTCAAAAACTATTTTACCGCGTCTAATTGCCGAAATTATTTTGTGAGCCTTTTTTTGTATTGAACCTAAAAACCCTAAATTATAAAATAGACTAAACCCCCAATTTGGTCCCTGAGAAAAACACTCGGCTCTGAAATAGTCCCTAACCAAAAAAAACTATCCGTTTAGTCCTTAAGAATGTATTTCCGGGACAGATTAGTCCTTGTGTCATATTTTGTAGTGTTTCTATCATGTTTAGTGCATGTTAATAGGGACTAATTTGGCTCACGGTCATGTTTCTTAGGGACTTTATTGGTATCACTTAAAAATTGTTAGGGACTAATTTGTGACAGAAGGACTAATCTGTCCCGGAAATACATTCTTAAGGACTAAACGGATAGTTTTTTTTGGTTAGGGACTATTTCAGACCCGAGTGTTTTTCTCAGGGACCAAATTGGGGGTTTAGTCTATAAAATAATTTCCTTCTCACCTTTAGGTTAAGCTTCTGCGCCGTTAACATTTTCCAGTCTTGTCTTTGAACATCTCTCTCACTCTCTCATCTTCTTCCACTTCCCCCTTCTCCCCGGCGCGTTTTCCAGTCTCTGCAAGGTGGTGCTTGCGATCCTCGTTCACACAAGGCGGTGTGGGAGACGGTGGCGGCGTGTGCTGTGACGCTGTCTTCTTCACAGGCGGCAGCGCTGTGACGCTTCCATCTTCACAGGCGGCGGCGCTGTGACACTTTCTATACTTAGTCGGTCGGGTTCGGTCACCGACGGAATTATTTTCAGAGAACCGAACTCGCCCGACGTCACCCGTTTCAAACTGATTCGCAAAACCGATCACCCGCCGACCCGCCTCCATCCGTCCGGAACGCTTCAGCACGTCATCGGGTAGCACGGTTTGTCGGTTTCGGTCGGGGCTAGGTTTCTTGTCCATCCCTATCCCTTACTCTGAAACCAATAGAAAATATGTCTACTCTCGAAATTGAAGCTCGAGAGTAAGTTTCGTTCACTAAATCTGTGTTCCACTGTGTTTGTATCTGTAACAAGTTTAATACCTCATACGCAAATTGTTGTATAACAGAGTACGATAATCTGCCGCTTGTCGAAACAGGGAAATTTCTTTCTTCGTTAATTATTTTCCTCGTTTTTTCATAAATTAAAATCATATGCTTCAATTTTCTTCTGGCTTTTGTACGTGTCTAGTTCTATCTGGAACTCGTTTTCTGCTTCTCGCACAATAGATTCTGTTTGTGTATTCTCTTTTACTGTTAACAATCTTTGTTTATTAATGTAAAAAAAATGTTTATTGCCCTTTCCAGTGTCATCAAAATCGTGCTTCAGTTTTGCAAAGAAAACTCTTTGCATCAGACGTTTCAGACACTGCAGAACGAGTGCCAGGTTTCTTTGAACACTATTGACAGCATCGAAACCTTTGTTGCTGATATTAATAGTGGAAGATGGGATGCAATATTGCCTCAAGTTTCTCAACTTAAGCTCCCAAGGAATAGGTTGGAGGATTTGTATGAGCAGGTATTTTGCATGAGTCACTTTAGTTCATTGTATGTATCGTATATCCTTTCTATCACAAACATCAAAGCTGATTATGGACTTCTTAACTAGTTAGCATCTTTTAAATTCTGCCGTTTTATATGAAAATTTTAGTTGGTCAATAAGGTTGGGCGAATTTGTAGAGAAGGAGAAGAGTAGGAAATCGGGAAAAGGAATCTAGAATGTTGAAATAGAGGTTGCTGAGGATCAAAATAGTGATGTGATTTACTGATGAAGTGTGGAAAAGGAAGTGATTGACAATCACTAGTGGTTGATCAATCTGCCTAACAATGTTGATGGTCAACATTAGCAAGTAGTGGCAATGTGTCCCGCGTCCTGTGTCCCTCGTGGGTCAGATATTGCATTCTTCATTCTCATTTTCTAGATGCATGCCTTGTATGTTGCAATATCTAGTTCACTAGGTCTTAGCCGCATGATCATTTGCTTATGTAAATCACATCACTATGCTGAGGATCAAAATAGTGATGTGATTTACTGATGAAGTGTGGAAAAGGAAGTGATTGACAATCACCAGTGGTTGATCAATCTGCCTAACCATGTTGATGGTCAACATTAGCAAGTAGTGGCAACGTGTCCCATGTCCTGTGTCCTTCGTGGGTCAGATATTGCATTCTTCATTCTCATTTTCTAGACGCATGCCTTGTATGTTGCAATATCTAGTTCACTAGGTCTTAGCCGCATGATCATTTGCTTATGTATTATGCACTATTCAGTATTCGGTATTAGTCTGGTTGTGCTCCTCAGAACTTGAGAATCTCTTTATTTAGATAGGTATTTGCAAAAGAAAGTAATGACATTTTTTGTGGAGATTTGCAATTTTTCTGTGCTGTAAGTTGTTTAATAAATTTTCACCTCATTTACTTTAGGTTAAAATTGTTTGCTTCCCCTGTTGGATAAAATAGAAGTTTTTGGTCAACTCATTTCCAGAAAAGTTAGATAAAATCTGAAGAAAAATGGTAGTTTTGGTCATTAATTCCACCATCCTTGTTGGGAGGGCAGAAGGTTGGTGTACTGAGCAGTGCAAATAGAGACACTTTTTATTGGATGTGGGCAGTGTTGCTTTATATATTTAGGAATTGCAGTTCAGCAGTGTTTGTTATTCATAAACTAATGTGTTGTACTCTATATTGTTAATCTTCATAATGTTATTTATTTCTGTCAAGTTAATGATGTTTCAAATATATTTGAATTTTCACTCTCTTCTCATGGTTGCAGATTGTATTAGAAATGATTGAACTTCGAGAACTAGATACTGCACGTGCAATTTTAAGACAAACACAGGTGATGGGTGTCATGAAACAAGAGCAACCTGAAAGATATTTGCGTCTTGAACATCTCCTAGTTAGAACTTATTTTGACCCAAATGAGGTTGGAATCTTGTAATTCTGTTTTATTTTTTCAATTTCATGCTTTCCAAATCAAGCAGCTTTTTACTTATTTCGCTTCTTACTATTTTGTTTCTGCACTATGCAAAGGTTGTGTGTCATCATTCATCTTTAATTCCTTATGCAAGTTAAGTTCCTATATTTTTGTGTCTGTTTCTGTAAGTGTAAAGAGTTATAATTTTCTCATTTTGGGAAAAAATGTTTTGCTCTCAAATCACCATGAGGCATGCGTGCCTTCAAGGTGTGGCTAGAAAGACCTCAATTATAATTGACAGTTTGGTAAATCCTGGTGATATTTTATAAGAACATGATGATAATCAATTCATTAGAAGTGGTACCTTGACAATGTACTTTCTATTCCTATACTAGAGTTTTATGAGGAATGCCCTATGCTTCTGTGAACGGTTGTCGGATTATGGCTAGTTTCCTTTTTAGAGACCAATTCGTTGTGGCATTTAGAGCCAGTATCTATGGTTTACATCAGGATGGGTACAATGCCAATCCAACATTCACTGCAACTCATGCTGGTCCTTGTAAGGTTATTTTTCATCAACTCATTTCCTTTAGACCACTTGTTCCTTTCAGGATTGACGAGGGTAAATCACGTTTAGTTGGGAGGTCATTTGGGTCGGAAGTGTTCCTTTTTTAGAGACTCTTCCTTGTCTATTTCATATCTCTTGTTTGCATAATTTTCCTGTTAAATTTATTCTATTCAGAGTCATTCCTTGAATCATAGAGATTTGAATGAGGGAAACTATTAAACTACATTCCTTTTGGTTTTGCTTAATCCGCCATTCTAATAGAATAGTCTGGACCATGGATTCTTGTGATTTCTTATGCAAATCTTTCAACTTCTCACTCTCACTCCTTACTTTCAAATATTCCTTCTTGCAAACCCATTTGGAAGTTCAAAGCTCCCTCTAAGGTAAGTCTTTTGTTTGGAAGTTCTTAACTGGATGATAATATCTTGCTGCAGATTTGTGCCTCACACCTCTCATTCTCCTTATGTGTGTGTTATGTGAAGCACTGGTGTAGAGACCATGACTTATTTTTTGCGTTGTAATGTGGCTACCTACCTTGGGAATAATCTTTTTGTGGTTGTTGTGTGTCCCTCTATCTTGCAACAATTTTTAGGATTCATTGAACAAGTTTTAGTAAAACCAAAGAGATAAAAGTTTAATGGCATTGTCTTGTGTTTGCAGTCTTTTGGTGTGTACGTTTGGAGTGGAATGCTTGTAACTTTAAATGTGTTTTTTATCCCCAAATATGATTTGGGATAATTACTTTTTTTTTTTTTGGCTTCTTTGGTGTTGTGTTCATGGATGCTTCTAGGGAGTTGCTATATTTGATATGCAGAGTTGGGGCAGCCTTTATGCATCGTCCGCTTTCCTTTATTTGATAGACTTTATTGTTTTAGAGGCTAATGAGAGAGTATCGAAGAACTCATGAGGGAAGAATTTCAGAGAATTGTAATTTTCATTTCTTGAATCTCTAACTATTACAACAGGCCTATATATAGCCTTTGACGATTCTGATTGGATAACCATAATTGAATATGCTGACATGGCATATTCAGTTATGCAGTACTTGATACATACATTTGTACTATACTACATACACTTGTACTATATTAGCCTCCCTCAAACTCAAGGTGGTTGCTGCAAGCACACCACATTGAGTTTGGTCCTAAGATCAGTGAATTTAGAAGAGGAGGGGGGTTTAGTGAGTGAGTCTGCTAGCTGATCTGTACTAGGCACATGAGGGACTTGTAGAGCCTTAGACAGAACCTTCTCTCGAACAAAGTGAATATCAAGTTCCATGTGTTTGGTTCTGGCAAGAAGAACTGGGTTGTGAGCTAGTGAAACCGCATTAAGATTGTCACAGAATGGTTGAGGTGCTGCGATGGGGATTCCAAGTTCAGTAAGGAGAGATTTGATCCTAAGGGTTTCAGCTGTGGTATTTGCCATACTCCTGTACTCAGCTTTTGTGATGGACCTTGCCACTAGAGGCCGCTTTTTGGAACACCAAGATACTAGATTTGGGCCAAAGAAAATGCAGGAGCCTAATCTTCTGTCATCCGTGTCACTAACCCAATCAGCATCTCAATAGGCATGAATACTGAAGGGACTAGTAGAAGTGGCAGGCTTGAGCAGTAGGCCATAGAGCATAGAACCCTTTAAGTACCGAAGGATCCTCTTGACTTGCATTCCAGTGAGTTTCAAGTGGTTGTGCCATGAATTGGTGTTGACGTTGTAGGCAATGTAAGACCGAGTGAGAGTAGCATCTTGTAGGGCTCCAACAATAGATCTATAAAGGTGTGGATTTGAGAGGAATCGGTTCAAAAACGTCCGAGTTTGCAATTGCTCACCATAGGTGAGGAGATACCCTTTGCTTCGGCCACGTTAGCTTTGCCTAGGAGGCCCTTGATGTATTTAGTTTGGGTTAGTAAGAGTTCTCCTGTGGGCATGTGTTTCACTTCAACTCCAAGGAAGTAATCAAGGTCCCCTAGTTCTTTAAGTGCAAACTGAATGTTGAGTATTTGAATAAGATCTGTACCATTGTAGAGGATGAGCGTGATGATGATATCATCAACATAGACTAGGACATACGGTGAAGAGGGCCGGGTAGATAAAGAGGGATGGGTGACATTTGCTAGTGTGAAACCCGAATTGAATGAGTGCAGTGGCTAATCTCTCATACAATGCCTGAGGGGCTTGTTTGAAGCCATAGAGATCCTTGTGTAGCTTACAAACAAGAGTCTTGTCATTGTGTTCAAACCCTGGAGGTTGAACCATATACACTTCTTCACTAGAATGTCATTTAGAAAGGCATTATTCACATCAATTTGTTTGATAGTCCACTTGAAAGTGAGTGCCAAAGTGAGGATAACCCGAATTGTCACTGGTTTCACTACAGGTGAGAATGTTTCATGGAAATCAAATCCATGTTTGCTGGTGGAAACCCTTGGCAACCAGTTGAGCCTTGAACTTGTTAAAAGTGCCATCAGGGTTTTCCTTAACCCGGAAGACCCACTTACATCCAATAGCAGCCCAGTTTGAGGGAAGAGGGACCAAGGACCAAGTTTTGTTCTTTAGAAGAGCTGTGTGCTCTTCTTTCATGGCAGTAAGCCATTGAGGATGACAGAGGGCCTCTTTGACAGAGTGAGGCTCAACATGACTCAAGAACAGCCTTGGTGGCAGAAGTCCAGTTTTGGACCTAGTAAGCATGGAATGAGTGTTCATTAGGGGGGGGTGGGGTGGGGTGATGAGGGCTGACTTGACAGAGAGTTGGATGATGGGGGAGAAGAGGTGACAGGTGAGGTTGGAGATGTGTTATCACGCTGACTTGACAGAGGACTGAGTTGGTGTGATGCAGAGGAGACAGGTTTAGGTGAAGTTGGAGATGTGTTATCATGCTGACTTGACAGAGGACTCAGTTGGTGTGATGCAGAGGAGATAGGTTCAGATGAAGGGAAAACTGGACCAGAGGGAGGTGGAGAAGAGGGAGCATGTTGATTTAAGGGAGTAGCATTGAGAGGTGGGTAGATAGGAACAGGTATAGAGGCTGGAAAGGTGGTGGATGACTCTGGCACACTAGGAGTAGAGAGAAACAATTTTGGGTAAGGAAATATACACTCATTGAATAAGACATCCTTTGAAATAAAAATGCGACCATTAGAATCTAAGCATTTGTGTCCCTTGTGTTGAGGGGACAAGCCAAGATAAATGCATTTTGAGGACCTGAATTGCATCTTGTGCTGATTGTATGGCCTCAAGAATGGAAAGCAAGCACAGCCAAAGATCCGAAGAGTGGAGTAGTCTGGAATAGTACCAAACAAAGCATGAAAGGGAGAGGAATGGAACTTGAGTGCTGCAGTGGGCAGTCCGTTTATCAAGTAAACAGCTTGAGTGAAGCTGTGGTCCCAAAATTTAAGAGGCACGAAGGCATGAGAAAGTAGGGTAAGTCCTATTTCAACAATTTGCTCCACTGTCCCATTTTGGTGAGATGTGTGGGGGCAAGTAAGCCTATGAATTTGCTAGGTATTTGGAGAAGGGTATGAATTCCCCTCCCCAATCAGTCTGCACACTCTTGATTTGGGATGAAAACTGAGTGGAAACAAGGGCTGAGAACTGCTTAAAGGCATTCAATGCATCTGATTTTTGTTTTAGAAAATATATCCAGGTAAAACGAGTGTGTGCATCCACAAAAGTAATGTAGTAGGTATAACCACCATAGGATTGATAAGGGGATGGACCCCAAAGGGGGTGGGATGAATAGAAGTAGAGGGTGGAGCATGTAAATGATGGGATTTTCCCATACAACAAGCATTAGAAAATTCAAAATGAGTTTTATTCAATGAGGGTATATTACAGATTTGTATTATAGATTTAACAGCATTAGTGTGCGCATGTCCTAATGTATAGTGCCATGGCAAAAGTAGTTGTTATAGTAGGTAAAGTAGAAGAAGAAGACTTAGCTAAAGGCTCACTGAGAGTTGGGTTACGAAGAGTGTGTTGAAAACAAGAGGAGGAAGGCTCCTTGAGGATGTTGATGTTGTCAAAGCTGTATAGCCAATCACCTCCAAGAGAGCCTTCTAGAAGTACTTGATTAGAACCCTGAGATTTCATATAGCAAGAAAAGGGGTGAAACTCAAAATAGACATTATTGTCTCGTGCAAATTTGGAGATAGAGACAAGATTCTTTGTAATGTTAGGGACTAGCAATAGATTATTTAATGAGAAAATGATATGGGGATGGGAGGGAGAGGAAAATTTAGATGAACCTATTGAGTTAATAGAAAGACCTTGGCCGTTTCCCATAAGAACTTGGTCCTGGCTCCAAAGGGATTGCTATGACCTAGATTATTGGAATCTGCTGTTAAGTGATGAGAGGCTCCTGAATCAGGGAACCATGATTTACCATCAAAGGGTCTTTGTAGCATCTCGAGTGTTAGGAACAAACCGAGGTTGTTGCATCACTAGATTGGCACTTTGGCGAGATTGTTGGCGTGCAAAGGGACCATGATAGTTCTGCCCAAAACCTTGAGATTGTTGCCCATATCCTTGTCGAGAAAACCCTGAATTCTGGAATTGATTAGGGTTTTGAAATTGGTTAAGATTCTGCATCTGACGCTGATGAGAATTAGATTGGAGTGGAGGTCTTCGCGGTTGCACAAAAGTTTGGTCAAACCTATACCAGCAACTATAGGCATCGTGGCTGTACTTGTCACATAGCTGATAGATGGGTTTAGGACCGCCACACCCACGGCCACGACCACCACCACTACCACCATCGCGGCCGCAGCCACGACCTCCTCGACTGCGATTTCCACTATTGAAACCATCGCAATTCTGCTGAAAATTAGGAGGAGGACGAGTCAGGTAGGGACGATGCTTGAGCCACATTGACAGTGATCGATGGCGAGGGCAATTGTCGGAACTTCTCGAATTGGGCATCTTGCATCAGTAAGAGAGCTTCGATGTCATCAATTGAGGTTTGATCGGCCCTAGCATAGATCATCATGACAAAATTGTTGTATTCTTCTGGAAGTCCTTCAAGCACGGTGTCGATATGGTCCTGATCGGTGACTGGATCTCCAAGAGCTTGTAGAGACTCAATCAGGGCACGAATTCGAAGGAGATACTCAGAAATCGAATGAGTTCCCTTCTTCGTGTTCTTGAGCTCCGATCTGAACTGATGAACCTTTGTTCGAAGGTGAGCGTGGAACTGTTTATGGATCTTTTCCCAGACTTGCCAAGATTGTTTACATCCAATGAATCGGGGCAAGATCGTGGGAGAGAGAGAATTGAGTAGCCAAGTGAAGAGCATTTAGTCTTGAACAACCCATAGCTGATGGGCTTCCGATTCAATTCCTAGGGTTTGATTCGCTTCCGACGTGAATTGATGGTGAATCACAGGATTTACAATGTACCGATGCAACTTGTGTGCGATGATGACAGCTTCCACTTGCTGTTTCCATAGCAAGTAATTTTGATCGTTGAGTTTGATTGATCAAGACGGATTGAAGCTCGCCGGCGCCCGAGAAGTCACTGAAGCTCCATTAATGGTGTTGAAAGGATTCGATTCGGCCATTGAAGAATCGAAGAAGACGAAGAACAGAGACAAGAGACTAGGCCCAGAAATTAGCTCATGATACCATAATGAGAGAGTATCGAAGAACTCATGAGGGAAGAATTTCAGAGAATTGTAATTTTCATTTCTTGAATCTCTAACTATTACAACAGGGCTATACTTTGACAGTTACAGTTGGATAACCATAACTGAATATGCTGACTTGGCATATTCAGTTATGCAGTATTTGATACATACATTTGTACTATACTACATACACTTGTACTATATTAGAGGCTTACCTCCACCATGCTGTACACACACACATTATGAGATGACTATTTGAATGTTGTATCATTTATTTACACGAGGGAATTGTACAAATAGATATACATAGAGAACCGAATCAAATCCCTAAAGTTTAGGGATGAAATCAGTAACAAGCAATTACAATTAACACAATCAACACTCCCCCTTGAGCATATATATGTCATATGCATCTAGCTTGCTACATTAGTATGCTATCATGGGACCATGTAATAACTTAGTAAAGATGTCTGCTAGTTGATCCTTGGAACTCACAAAAGAAGTGTTGATGATGCCTGGGAGGATCTTTTCTCTGATGAAATGACTATAAACTTCTATGAATTTAGTCCTCTCATGAAAGATTGGGTTTGAAGAAAGATACAAGGCTGATTGATTATCAGAAGCAAGCTCCATAGTACTAAAGTTCAAAAGTTCATCTTTTTTTCTTCTTTCTTCTGTCTCTAGCTGAAGATTTTATGAGTTTATTTGCAATTTTGGGTAATCACTAATCGATTATGTTTTTGCATTTACATGTGTATATTTTTTTTTTTAGCTTGTATCAATATAGTTTGCAACAACGGCCATCCCGCTCCCGCCATAGCGGTTTGGGTGTTGGCCACTACACATCGCTATCCAAGATTGATAACATAGCTAGAATCAGCCTTCTGAGATGACCCGACATACAACTGGGTGACGTTAAATAAAAAAATGATTTGTGTTGGACTGTGCCAGAACCTTGGAACTCTGATGCCAACTTGAATTTGAATGTTGTATCATACATTTACATGAGGGAATGGTTCAATTGTACAAATATATATACATAGGGAACAGAGTCAAATCCCTCAAGTTAGGGATTGAAATCAGTAACGGCCTAAACTATCTAAGGAAACTAGGGAAACATATCAAAGAATAAAAGGAAATAATAACAAGTAATTACAATTAACACAATCAACAAGATGGAACCACATGCCACAAAAATAGAAATGTATCAGATATTTTAGTGGTTTTGTTTCATTAAATAACATCGATATTTGGTTTTCTTGCACGTCCTTGTAAAAAATGAGTACTGTAGAAAGAATTAAGCAGCTTTATTTCAGGTCATGGACTAGGGAGTGATATTTGTTGAGCCCCCGTGTTTGTTTCTCTGTACAAGGGTTTATGAATTTTCTCTTTTGTGACAGGCTTATCAAAACTCAACAAAAGAGAAGCAACGTGCACTAATAGCCCAAGGTTTTCGTCTTTTACTTTCGTAATAGTTACTATGTCTAATTGTGATTCTTATTATATGATTATAATCAATATCCGTTTATTAATGGAAAATTAACAACTTTCTTCTTTGATTGGTAGAGATACAGTTTGATATTGAAGTTCTTTTATTTTATTTTGATATTACTGATTTACAATGATTAAGTGAAGAACTTTTGCGTTCTTGTTTGGTTTATTTTTTAGTTCATTTTCAATTGATATGTTTTCACCATTAATTACTTAAATGACACCTTGTTTTCACTTTGTTTCCTACTTTTGAACTTTTTGTAGAAATAGTGGCATTTTGTAATCATTATTGAAAACATATGAACTGAAAATGAACAAACCAAAAACCTCCTTTTTATTGAAGGTGCAGTTTGTTAATGAATTTCTTTTGTTTTCCTTTTACTTGTCTAAATATCGACTGGCAAATACTGGAAATATATGTTACTTCTGAATATAGGATTGAATAGATTACATTACCATTGGCATTGTTATATGGGATAGAAGTTCCTTTTGAGGAATTTTTACTTTTAAAAATATATGTTGCAGCACAGGATAATCTGTGTACTAAACAATGATAAGTCATGAATTAGATGAAGTGACTCTTTCCTTTCCATATAGCAAACTGCACACCTGACTTTGAAATTATCAGAAAATGATACGAACCTTGGATGAACCACACCAAAAAAGCTAGGCAGTGGGACTACAGAGCCCGAGGGTATACAAACCCAACATCAGAAAAATGTGGATGCTAATGTGTCTGAAGAACTTGTGACATTATTCTATATCTTCTAGGAATAACTCAATGAAAGTCTGGCAGACATTAATTTTTGATTGAGGATGTGGGTTCTAGATTATTATCTTACATCAACCACTTTTTATGATAGTGAATGGTGTGTCTTAATCTTGGTTTTGAGCTCAGATAGGAATCAGCTTGGGATTTCTCCCTCTGTTTACCTATTTGTTTATATGCTTTATTGGATGATTCTAGGTTTACCTTGATATAGGCCTTATTCAAGGTGTGAGTGCAGGTTTTAAGGAGCATGTGGTGTCTCACTTGCATTTTGCAGCGCGACCATATTTCTTGAATAGGTTGGGGAGAGTTTTGTGAATGTTTTCTCCTAGATTTTGAATGTCTCTGCTTTCAAAATCAGTTTACAAGAGTGACTTTTAGAGTCACTTTATTTTCATGTTGTGTTAGTTGTCAGATTGTTTGATGGCCTTGCTCATTTGGGAGATCCTTTGATGGGTAATTCTAAGATTGTTTCTGATAGGTATTAGGTACTGATATTACTATAGAAATGGTAGAATTCAGAGAACAAAGCTGTGATTACCATGGAAAATTGCAGAAAATATAAATGCATAAAAGTGAAAGAAAAATACCAGAGACAGAGCCTTCTCTGCCCTGTGGCATCCGCCACCCCCCACCCAAAACGATGACATACCCTCCACATTATCCTCCATGTCCATCATATACACATCCCTCTTCATGAATTCAGCATCAACTTCTCCAATCTACTGCTGGCAAGTGTCCCTTCTGTTAGAGTCATGCTTAACAAACTTCTCCACTCTATTTCTGAAATCATATCCCTGATTTGCCTTCATTCCTCTTCCTTCTATAGTGGACCTCAATTGGATATCCATCAATACCACCCACAATGAGTTGTAACCTACTCCTCAAGCTGAAACTCTGAAAAAGTGGTTTGAATGAGGTAGAAATCCTTCCAAGAATTGGCATTGTCAGGAAGATTAGCCCACTTTATGGGAACTTCATTATGCCCATTCAACAGTTTACGAATGGCCAAAACGTCTTCTAGAAAACCTGGTAATTCCCACCCCTTAGTCAAAATGGCTGGAAGCTGTTGACAACGGAAACCAATAGGAGGGGCACTCTTAAGCTGTAACACATGAAAAACAGGGTATAACCGAAGTAATCTGGAAGTGGTGATGCTAAACCCTGTAGCAGGAGGCCAAAATTTAGCGGTCACAATGATGGAGGTTGTTGGAAACACCACTTTACCTTCCAAAAATAGCCATTCCTCCATTTTTTGGATTTTTTCGTCATTTCGCCTTATCCCATCACTAAATCAGGTGTTTTTTAGGTTCTTACCTTTTCACTCTTTGCACTGTGCACTGTGCCTCTTCTCTCTGTCCATTGTACCCTCTTCCGATGCTTTTCCGACGACCTTCACCCTCTTCTCTACTCTTTATTTTTCTGGCGAAATAGTCTGAAACAGCTCTGCAACTGAAAGTCTGAAACAACTCATTCCTTTGCAACACAGTCTGAAACAACTCTTCAACCTTCACCCTCTTCTCACCTCAAGTCCGAAACAGCTCATTTAACTTATTTTAAGCCCTAAAGGCTTAAACTTATTTGATTTATATTGGATTTTGTTAGAATGCATGATCTTATCTTATCTTAGAGTACATCTTATCTTATGTTAAGAGTATCTTGAATTATCTCATAGGATTAGGTTCTTATCACTTAGTTATTATCATAATTAGTTTCCCTCTTCAATCTTCAATTAGGATTAGGAGTCTTGTTTTCCTATAAATAGGGGTTTGTGCTTAAGCTTTTTGCACTACCAGATCATAATCAATCATCAATCATAATCAGATTTTAGAGTCTTAACTTTTCTCTTTCTCTATCTAAAACCTATAATTTCAATAGATTTGAATCTTAGCGACAGAGAATAAATTACTTATATGACTTCTCTATACTTTGGTGTAGCGGCCATCTCGTTATAGCATTTTTAGGGTCGTTCACTAGGCACTGCTATCCAAGATTGACTACATAGATTTTTAGGCATGAAAGATGTCCGAGAATTAAATTTTGTGAATAAAAGTTTAAAATTTCATTCACATATGTGAGAGTGGGAAAGAAATATTCTTGGGAATGAAATTTCGAGGAATATAGTTTATCGGGAACAAAACATTCCATGAACCAAATGTCACCTGGCTCGTGAGCATTTAATGAACATTCAAATTCTCATTAGCTCCAACTGGAGTCTCAAATTTCTGGAAAATGTAGATGGTAATATACTTTTTAAAGAAATGCAGGACAGTAACCAGAGTGAGATCATTATGTTAAATTGAAAATCGCATTTACTCAGTTCTAGGTTACAAAGCAAAGAACCATAAGCAAAACAAAAGTACTCTAGGCTCTTGACTTTGTTTGGGATTTAGTGTTACTCTTTTGGTATCCTTTTAGTGCTCTGCCCATGGTACTTTCGTGTCGCTTCTTCGGTAGACATACACAAAGGTATTGGCGTGTTTTGTTGTATGGCTTTGTCACCTAGTTTAGTTTTTAGTTGTTTCTTTCGTTTTTTGTGAGGATCTCTTGTCCTCATCTTTTCTTATTTTCTCTTCTCATCTAATAATATTTCTTGGGTTAAATATGTTTTTGGTCCCTATAAATTGAGTGAATTTTGGTTTTGGTCCCTATAAAATTTTTTCTTTGATTTTGGTCCTTGTTAAATCTGAAATAACTATTTTTGGTCCCTACTATCATGTGACATCTATTAAGTACTTATGTATCTAAGAGAAGTTTACATGATCATCCCAAGTGACACTTTTGTGTTTGCTTTTCAGCTCTTGCTGCAGAAGTTACTGTAGTACCACCTTCTCGATTGATGGCTCTAATTGGCCAGGCTTTGAAGTGGCAGCAGCATCAAGGTAATTACTTGGGAACACATTGATGCCACATTAAATTACTTTCGTTGTCAATTTTTTATGAAAATTAAGGAAACGCTTTATCATTGTGATAATCGACATACAAGTTCTTTGTTGTGTGTTTTGGTATTTGATTCACTATTAGTGATTTCTTTTTTGTTCTTTTTGTTCGGTATGTGGACAATGTGGGCTATTCATTTCTATGTTATCTATAGAAGCGCACTATAGGCTATAGCGCAATAGCGGAGTGGAGCAGCTGGGTGTCGTGCTTGGAAACTTAATAGCTTCGCGATTCATCGTAGTAGCGATTGCGGCTTCAAATCGTAGTGGCAATCGTGGATTAGCGGCCACTACTGAGTGAAGGGCACTGAAAAACCTTGTTTTCTAGCTAGCCCAAACCCATTTCCGTCCGACCAAGTCTCCTTCCCCTGCTTCGTGCCTTCTTTGCTAGTGTCGGTGTGCATTGTTTATGACTTTACGTTTAATTTCATTTTCCTTTCTTTTTCATTTTTGTCTTTATTTTTTATAAATCGTATCTTTCAATCTTCCACGTTAAGTGACTTCGACCGTTTGTTTTACATTAATGATTTACAGCTTTACCACAAAACACTTCTATTGGTTGGTTATGACTTATGAGTTATGCTATTTATTAGAGTAGCATATAGTTAGTAGGTCCACGTGCACTATATCATTATAGTTGCACTCAATTAGGTTTTGTTGTAACTGATTTGTAATTGCCACCGTTAGTCAGGAACAACTCACTGATATAAATATCAGATGAGACTAGATTCATTGGACTAAATCATTTCATTTTCTCAGATTCAATATACAAGTTTATCTCTCTCTCTCTATATATATATATATTAACATGGTATCTATAGCTCCTACACCGCCACTGCACTCTCCTTCGATTCATGCTTTGCCGTCGGTCACCCCTTATGCTTCGATGACGTTTGCATTTGATCACGGAAAAAACTCGATGACAAAAACTATGCTATGGTGGCAACAAGTTGAGCCAGTGATCAAGGCCCATTGCCTCACTACCTGGTATGTCCTGATATACCTCCACGATTCTTGTTATAGTAAGCTAAGCGTACTGTAGATATGCTACAGTTGATCTCAGTGCACTGCTGAGTCAGATTTTGTTAGAGGTAGTTACACATCTACCTTCTATAAATAGCACATTCATTGTATCTAGTTATTCAAGAATTAAGACATCAATTTAGTAAAATTCACTCTACATTCTTCTCTCCCTTCTCTCTCTTTTCTGTTCTTGCTTGGTTTATAACATGGTATCTCGAGCTTGAAATTCGGCCATGGCTTCCACGTTCAATGTTGATGACCGTCCGCCGCCACCTCCTCCTCCGCCGTCGCCGCCCCACCGCATGCGCCATCGGTGCCATCACCAAACCTAAATACTGTGCTTACGACAAAGCTAACGGACAAGAACTTTCTCCACTGGCACCAAATTGTTGAGGCTGTAATTCGAGCCAATCGACTCGAAAAATACGTGGCGTGTCCTAGGGTTCTAGTGTGATACCTCAATGAGGATGATCGAGCGAACGATCGAGTGAATCCAGAGTACCAGGCTTGGGAAGCACAAGACCAGTACCTGTTCATATGGCTCCTGAACTCGATTTCTGATACGATTCATGTGCGTGTTGTCGGTTGTACCCATGCGTGGGAATTATGGTATGAATTACACAACTACTTCAACTCACAGACGAAGGCGCATAGCACACAGCTTCGTGCCGAGCTTCGTCACATTGTCAAAGGTGATCGCACCATTGGAGAGTACTTGCTGTGAATCAAGGCACTGGTGGATGCCTTGATCTCGATTGGGAACCCGATTACTCGTCAGGAGCATATGGATGCAATCTTGAAAGGTTTACCCGATGATTATCATATTCTCTTCCCTACAATTGAGAGCAGAATTGAACCTTACTCAATTGCTGAAATCGAATCCCTATTGTTGTCACATGAGTCTCGATTGGAAAGGTTGAAGTCCAAAAATGCTGTTACAGAGGTGTTCTCAGCCAATCTGGCTCAAAGCAATTCTAATCCTAACCCTAATTCTTTGCCACACAACCCTAATTCCGTGCCACGCCCAATTCCTTCCCTGAATAGTACTAATCAGGTGAATTCTACCTCAGTCTCTAATTTTCAGCAAGGTTCATCCTCCTTTTCGAATAATGGAAGCTATCAACAATATAATTCCTTGTCCAATTTTGGCAATGGTTTTCGAGGTGGACGCGGCGGACGTCGTGGCCGTGGTAGAGGTGGCGGATATAGCTATGGAAGGTTTGGCAATGGAGCAGAGTGTCAGATTTGTGGTCGTAACAATCACAATGCTCTTGATTGTTATTATAGATTCAATGAAGATTATACAACACCGCCTCCTAGTGCTAATTCTTTTGGTTCTTATGGTAGAGGCCAGTATCGTGGCCAATCCTCTTCGAATCAGTATCATCAACATGCTCCTCATGCCAATTATCACTATGCTTCAGGACAATCGGCACAAAATTTCATGCCTCCTCCTATGCCTCCTCCTATGCCTCAAAACTTCCTGTTCAGCAACAGCCTCTGTTGCCTATCCCATGGCAATCCAATAATGTGCATATGCCTCATCCTAATGGCCAAGTCGCGACTATCGCCAGAAGAATGAAACCCTATGGCTATGATGGCCTCTAATTCTGGTTTAGATTCAAGTGCCTGGTTTGTTGATAGTGGGGCAACACACCATGTTACCGTAGATCTCAACAACTTGAATCAACCTGTGGCACCAAGTGGTATTGACCAGATTTACATGGGTAATGGTCTTGGCTTATCTATACTCTCAATAGGAACGGCATGTGTTAGGTCACCTTTTGATCACACCCGCACATTAAACCTTTATAACATTCTCTATGTTTAGGGTTTAGGGTTCTGTTGAGTGTTAGTCGTTTTTCAATAGATAACAATGTCTACTTTGAGTTCCTTCCTCATCTTTGTTTTGTTAAATCACAGGATGATCATAAAGTTCTTCTAGAAGGTTTTGTGAACTCTGCGGGTCTATATGTGTTTCATCAGTTCACCATAGTCTCAACCAAGTGCTGCTAGTCTGTCAAGTTTCCCTACTTGTCTGAGTGTTTCTTCCCCCACTCCCTTGACAAAGTGTATTTCTTCTAATTCTACTTTAGGTGATGTAAATAAAGTGCCCCTATCCCATTATATTTGGCGCTGTAGACTAGGACATGCCAATGATGTGGCAATGAAATCTATACTCCAAAAATGTAATCTCATTAATAGAAGTACTTTGGACTTTTGTACTGCTTGTTGTTTTGCCAAGTCTCATAGGCTTCCCTCTCACTCATCCCTGACTACTTATGCTCATTCTTTTGATTTACTCTTTCTTGACTTGTGGGGTCCAGCACCTGTTAAGTCCTCTATAGGATATCAATACTACTTTTCAATCATGGATGGTTGCTCAAAATATACTTTGGATATTTCTGTTAAAACAAAAATCAGACACTCGAAACACCTTCAAACAGTTTTTCGAACTTGTTAAAGTCCAATTTGGTGCATGCATTAGGGCTGTTCAGTCTGATTGGGGTGGGGAATTCAGGCCCTTTACTAAGTTCTTGGCTGATTTGGGTGTCCAACATAGAGTTATTTGCCCCCACACCCACCATCAAAATGGTTCTATTGAGCGTAAGCATCGTCACATAGTGGAAATTGGCCTAGCTTTACTTGCACAAGCCTCACTTCCTATGTCTTATTGGGACCATGCCTTCTGTACAACAACCTTCCTCATCAATCGTCTCCCTACACCTGATCTTTCCAATCAAACACCCTACTTCATTCTCTACAAATCTAATCCTGACTACTCTATGTTAAAGGTGTTTGGTTGTGCATGCTACCTATGCCTTAGACCCTACAATAAAAATAAGCTTGAATTTAGAACTAGAGAGTGCACCTTTCTTGGTTATTCTACCTCCCACAAGGGCTACAAATGTCTAGCTAAAGATGGCCGCATGTATATTTCTAAGGATGTCCAATTTAATTAACATGCATTTCCATTTGCAAAAGAGGTTCTCAAACCAGAAGATTTAGTAACACCCACTAGTCCTAGTAACACTCCTCTCCTGATTATTCCTCCCATTTCTGGTCCTGCTCCTATGTTTCCCTCAAGTCCAAATGGTTCAAATCAATCTCCTATATCTGCTGCTCCTATTAACCAAGCCACACCACCTTCATCAGGTCAAGGCACACTTTCTCCTCACTCTCCCTTTCTAGTTACACCTCTTAATCAAGCTTCTCCTCTTGTGTCTAGTCACTCCTCTCATCATACAGACCCTTACTCCTTATCTTCTCTTCATTGTGGGTTAACACCTAGTGGTTCCTCTCATCTGTCTGGTGCATCCTCTAGCTCAGCACCTGCACCTCTTAATGCCCACCCCATGGTCACTAGGTCTAAAGCTGGCTTGCTGGCTCCCAATTTGTTGCTAACACATCCAATTCCCTGGCTTGAGGAAGAAGAAATATGACAACAACACTGGACAGTGATCTCCCACCTAACAAAAAGGCCATTGGTTGTAAGTGGGTGTTCAAGGTCAAAGAGAACCCAGATGGACACTATTGAAGCCTTGACCATTCATTGGCTTGAGGCAATGCAGCGGGAATACAATGCATTATTGCACAACAACACATGGACACTTGTTGATCTCCCACCTAACAAAAAGGCCATTGGTTGTAAGTGGGTGTTCAAGGTCAAAGAGAACCCAGATGACACTATAAACAAGTACAAGGCCAGGTTGGTTGCGAAAGGTTTTCATCAGCAGTTAGGAAGAGACTACTCGGAGACATTCTCTCCCGTGGTCAAACCTGTCACAGTCAGTAATTTTGACACTAGCAGTCACCTACAGCTAGTCCATACAGCAGCTGGATATTAATAATGCATTCCTAAATGGATTATTGTCTGAAGAAGTATACATGGAGCAACCTATTGGGTTCAAAAGCTCCAATTCCTTTCAGGTATGCAGGCTGAATCGTGCCATCTATGGGCTTAAACAAGCCCCAAGAGCATGGTTTGAGAGATTGACAAAGGCTCTTGTACAGTTTGGGTTTCAAACTAGTAGGTGTGACCCATCTCTTTTTATTCATACACATGCTGGCCACTGCACTTACATTTTAGTTTATGTTGATGACATTATAGTCACAGGCTCATCTCTTGCACATATCTCAGTTGTTATTCAAAAACCAAGCTCCACTTTTGCTCTCAAGCAGCTTGGAACTCTAGACTACTTTTTAGGGGTGGAAGTGAAGCACTTGGCTCACAATAAGGGCATTCTTTTGTCTCAGTCCAAGTACATCAGGGACTTACTTGCCAAAGCCAACATGAGCAATGCAAAAGGGTCACCCACTCCTATGGTTAGCAACAGCAAGTTAACTTAAGTTTGGAGCCAACTACATGAATGATCCCACACTGTACAGATCTATTGTAGGGGCATTACAGTATGCCACCATAACTCGGCCAGAAATTTGTTACAGTGTAAGCAAGGTCTGTCAGTACCTTTCCCAACCTCTAGAGGATCATTGGAAGGCAGTGAAGCGTATCCTAAGGTACCTAAGAAGTACTATTACTCATGGCCTAGTCCTAAAGCCTGCAAATCCTGCTGCACCCTTCTCTATTCAAGCATTCACTGATGCTGATTGGGCGGCAGACTTGGATGACCGAAGGTCAACATCAGGCTCTTGCATCTACTTTGGCCCAAATCTTGTATCTTGGTGGTCTCGCAAACAACCTTTAGTCGCGAGATCTAGTACAAAAGCAGAGTACAGAGGGCTGGCAGCAACCACAACTGAAGTCCTTTGGATTCAGTCACTGTTGAAGGAGCTGCACATCAAGTCTCAAATACCAGTGGTGTAGTGTGATAATCTGAGTACTGTTTCACTGTCTCATAATCCTATTCTACACTCAAGGACAAAGCACATGGAGCTAGATATTTTCTTTGTAAGAGAAAAGGTCTTAAACAAGTCACTCACTGTCTGTCATCTACCTGGAATTGATCAAGTGGCTGACCTTCTTACGAAACCACTCTCACAGACTAGGTTTGAAGAACTGAGAAGCAATCTAGGAGTACTAGATCATCTAGCTCTTGTAAACCCACCTTAGTTTCAAAGGGGGTATGTTAGTAATGGTTGTAAACCCACCTTGTGTTTAAAAGGGGGCATGTTAGAGTAAGCTAAGCGTACTGTAGATATGCTACAGCTGATCTCAGCTCACTGCTGAGTCAGATTTTGTTAGAGGTAGTTACACATCTACCTTCTATAAATAGCACATTCATTGTATCTAGTTATTCAAGAATTAAGAGATCAATTCAGTAAAATTCACTCTACATTCTTCTCTCCCTTCTCTCTTCTCTCTCTTTTCTGTTCTTGCTTGGTTTATAACTATTCTTAACTCAATATGATTGTGATGATGGTTCTATGAATCTAGTGTTTCTTGATTGGGAACAGCAAGACCAGATGTTGTTCTTATGGCTTCAATCGACTCTTTCAAGCGTGCACGAGTCCTTGAAGGGAAATGGAACCAAGGACTGTAAAACAAGCACTCCATGACCCAAAATGGTACACTGCCATGCAAGAGGAATTTGCTGCTCTACAAAACAATAACACTTACCTCACTCATGTGGAACCAAGGACTGTAAAACAAGCCCACCCAACAAGAAGCCCATAGGTTGCAAATGGGTATTTTGAATAAAGGAAAATCTGGATGGTTCTATTAATAGATACAAGGCTAGATTAGTGGCCAAAGGGTTTCATTTCATCAACTACATGGTTTTGACTACACTTAGACTTAGTTCTAGGGTGTTTTTGCTTTCTGTTCAATGTTTCATGTTGTATTCCTATTGTACTCTTTCTTTTATTGCTAAATTCTCTATTGTACCCTCTATAACTCACCAGTTATCTATTTTGTCCTTTTTATCTATTGAAATGTCTTGTTTACCCTCACTTATACATACTTAAGTTTCCATTTTACCTTTTTTTTTATTGTCCAGTCTTCTCCCTCACGTTTCTTTTATGTTCTTTCATTTTATGTTCTAGTTCAGTGCCCCCCCCCCCCCCTCTCCTTCTCTCACCCACCTTCATTCCTCCTCCCCTCTGCCTAAAATAGCGGCTGTCCTGTTATGTGCGACCACGCAATAGCGTTTTCGGGGTCAGCCGCTACGCTCCGCAATCCGGAATTAACTACTCTGGTTTGTATATAATCTTAATGGGGCTATAGTTTACTTGTTAGTCTATGTCGACCATATCATTATTACTGGAAGCAGCCCCACCTAAAAGCATGGTTTGCAGTTTTTTCCTGCTTCTCTGCAGCAACCTCTCCCTAAAAAGCATTTTGTGATGCGAACTGGGCCACTGACCCTGATGATCGCCAATCCACATCTGGTGCTGCTATTTATCCTGCTTTAGTGGTTTGGAGTTAGCCACTCCGCCCTGCTTTCCGAGATTGACTACCTAGGTTCGTTTATGCAACTCATATATGCTAGGAATGAATTTAGTGGTTAGATTTTAGTTATAAGGATGCGTCTTTCGTCACTCTTTAATTAAACAGAGAAAGAACATCTCTTAATTCTTTTGCATGGTTAAATTTGCCATGCCAAGAGATGATAGAATGCTTGGTTGCAACCAGGCTTCTTAGAGTGGAATTTATATTTTAATGAAGCTATGCTTTCCTTTGGGATCTTTCAGGGTTACTTCCTCCTGGAACGCAGTTTGATTTGTTTCGTGGAACAGCAGCTATGAAACAAGATGTGGATGACATGTATCCAACATCTCTTTCTCACACAATAAAGGTATGGTTCCTATATCCATGTTTGGTTATATTTTTGTGGATAATGCTTTGTGAGCAACACTTTGGGAGACAGAAAGTGACAACAAATGTGCAGAACCATTGGATTTCATGTGGATCTGTGACGAAAAGTTTTTACATTATACTGCACAGATCCAAAGGTAAAATCTAATGGTTCAGAAATCGGTGGGTTTTGAATGTTTAAGTGTTGTTTATATAGCATAACATCTTTTATTATTAGTTAAAGAATGAATTTTCTGCCATCAAATTAATTATTGATTTGGTTATAGTTATGGGTGCTTTGGCCATGTTAGGAGAAGACCATTAGAAGCCTTAGAAAGATGAGTGGGTCAGATGGAGGATAGCCCAACAGTTAGAGGTAGAGAGAGACCATTTAAAGCTATGTGTGAAACCATTAAAAAGGACCTATATCTAAATGGCATATCTGATGACTTGGTTTATTATTCTTCGCTCATTTGATCCAATTAGCTGATCCCACCTACTGGGCAAAGGCTTTTATTTTTGTTGCTGTTGTTGTTTTGTTCTACTTTTGTTTTTCCTATCAATGTAGAGTTTGAATCATTGTTGTTTAATTGTTTAGATTAGGCTGGTGTGTAACCTACATTTCAGCTTTTTATGTTTCTCTTCCAGGAATTGCCTCTTCCTCCATAGCTGATTCATTATTGTGTTTTATGTTATTCTCGTTCATGACTCTGCTTCAATGGAACTTGTTTTCTTTATTTATCTATCTAGGGCCCCTCTTCTTCTTACTCTATTGGTTCTTGTCTTAGGCAGAATGGTATATAGGGGAGTTTAAAAGGGGGGTGATTAGGGATTTATAAATGGTTGTGACTGTTTCATGGTGTTGTGATCTCCCATTTGCAGTATGCAGTCTCTCATTTGCAGTATGTGACTGCATGACTGAGAAAAAGGAGTATCTTTTGAAGACATTGTCTTTGTTTCAAGTCTTTGAAATTGTTCTTGACCACATGTCTAGATTATTATGATTGGCCATTGACTCATTTTGGTGTTTTTATTTGTCAGTTATCCTTGGTTGTTCTTCATGATTTTGAAACTAGAATATTAGGCAGTCTGACTATGGATGGGTGGTTTTGTCTCTTTAGGTGCCTCCATGTCTTTTCTTCCAGCATATTTGTTTAGTTTATGTTTGTTTGAATGGTTATAGGGAAAGATAATTGAGAAAATCATGAGAGTTTACCTTTAATCATGAGAGATTACCGTTGTAGCTGGGACTATTATGATTGGCCCTTGACTTATTATGGTGTTTTTATTTGTCAGTTATCCTTGGTTGTTTTGAAACTAAAATATTAGACAGTCTGACAATGGATGGAGGGCTTTGTCTCTTTGGGTGCCTGCATGTCTTTTCTTTGAGCATGTTTGTTTAGTATATGTTTGTTTGGATGGTGATAGAGAAAGATAATCGAGAAAATCACGAGAGATTACCTTTAGTCAGGTGACGGGGAAGGAGGATTCATTCGATTCAGTGGAATTTAAGTTGTAAGCTTCGGAGGGTTGTGGTTTATCCGTTTATGCACCCGGTCTTGTAGTGTCAAAGGATATTATGCCAATAGGCAAATGGAAATAGCAGTCTCCTATGAACCCAGATACTCTATGGCATATGGTGATTGATATGGACCAGTAACACAACAATGAAACGGTAGCAAAAATAGGGAGAAAACTGAGTTCTGTATGTATTATTTACTGAAAAGAAAGATTTACAGGAGAATAAACATTCCCTGCCACAGAGCAAGCTCCTATAGAGAGCTATTGCTCTCTATCCATAACAAACTTCTTAATTCTCAAAGACCCCTCACTCCTAGCTACCCTCCCTACTATATGGACGCACTACCTTTACTCTACATTCCCCCACTCAAATACATTTTCTCTCTGCCAAAGACACTACTTGCTAGCATCCTCTTTTCCCAATTCCTTTTTGTTCCTCCTAACATAAACCTTCCATTCCTTCGACCCACTCACTCCCTGATCCAACAAAGGCATATTTGGGCCTCCTATGTTTCCTTGGGCTCTACCAATACCGACTTCTTCAGCAGCAGCCTTGACCCCGAGGCTGAGTTTTGGGAATTGACTTAGGATAGTGAGTTCATCTTCCCAAGTAGCTTCTTCTGGTGGGTCTGCCCTGCCACTGGATTAACAACTGCTGCACATTCTCCCTTTTTTTTGAATGCTTCGGGTGGCTAACACAGCCTGCGGGTTCGAGTAATTCCTGAAAAATCTCCATCCATTTCTATAGGAAGCTGCTCCTCATCATGATAGTTGGCTATTGCCCTTTTAAGTAAGGACACATGAAACACAGGTTGCACCCTTGATGTAGTAGGCAATTTAAGCTTATATGCTACTTCACCTATGCGTTCCAGCACTTGGTAGGGGCCATAATATCGTGCTGACAGCTTAGTGTTGATCCTTACAGCCACTGAATTCTGCTTATGAGGCCGCAGCTTTAAAAATACCCACTCTCCCACATTGAAAGTCTTTTCTTTTCTCTTCACATCAGCCTGTGATTTCATTCTTCCTCGTGCTCTCTGCAAGTGATGCTTTAATTGCCTAAGAGCTTCATCTCTATCCAATAATTCTCTCTGAATCGCTTCTACCCGTGTCTCACCTTGCACATAACGAGTGAGAGTTGGGGGTTTCCTTCCATAGACTACCTCAAAGGGTGTGACCCCTATAGTCTCATGGTAGGTGGTGTTGTACCAAAATTCAGCCCAATGTAACCACAACAGCCATGTTCGAGGTTGATCAGCAATGAAACACCTCAGAAACGTTTCAAGACACCTTTTCACCACTTCCGTTTGACAATCGGTCTCCGGATGGTATGCCGAACTCATTTTGAGTTGTGTTCCCTGAAGCTTGAACATCTCTTTCCAAAAAATGCTTACAAACACGGGGTCTCTATCACTGACAATGGCCTTGGGTATTCCCTGTTAGTGCACGATCTCCTTGGTGAACAATTCAGCAATTGTCCTAGCTGTATATGGATGTTTCAAAGGAATGAAATGGCCATACTTGGACAACCTGTCCACCACTACAAAAATTGCTTGAACCCCTTGGACTTCGGGAGTCTGGTGATGAAATCCATGGAAACTTCATCCCAAATCATTTCGGGGATAGATAATGGTTGAAGGAGTCCACCTGGAGAGGATGCCAAGTATTTTTGCCTTTGGCAAGTGTCGCATTCCCTTACAAAAGCTTGGATCCTACCCTTCATTCCGATCCAATATACATTGGCTGCAATCCTTCTATAAGTTCTGTAAAAACCCGAATGACCCCCTTGTGGAGTAGAGTGGAATTCCTGCAGCAGTTTCGGAATCCAAACCGAGTGGGCTGAAATCACCAATCTCCCCTTATATAGAAGAACCCCATTGTTGTAAGTGAAACCTAGCCGCAACTCCGGACTCTTGTTCACATCTTCAATGATCTTCAATAAAATCACATCATTGCGGACTTCTTCTAGAATTTGTTCACTTTCAGTCCAGACCTGATATGCTCTTAGAGAACACAATTCCCCATCAGTATGCACCCTAGAGAGTGCATCAGCCCCTCTATTTGACGCCCCTGTTTTGTACACTATGTCAAAATTATACCCTAGCAATTTTGCTGCCCAATTCTGCTGGTCCATTGTAGAAATACGTTGTTGCAGTAGCTGTTTCAGACTTTTCTGGTCCGTGCTAACCGTGAAATGCCTTCCCATTAAGTATGGCCTCCAATGTTGAATTGCAAGAACCACGACCATCAGCTCTTTCTCATATGCTGATTTAATTAAGTTCCTCTCACCCAAAGCCTTACTGAAATAAGCTATGGGTTTTCCCCCTTGCTTAAGAATAGCTCCTATCCCTTGGCCAGATGCATCACTTTCAATAAGAAACTCCTTTGAAAAATCAGGTAAGGCCAAAACAGGAGCAGTAGTTACCTTCCTTTTGAGAACTTCAAATGCTTCTTGTGCTTTCGAATTCCACTTAAAACCTTCTTTCTTGGTGAGCTCAGTGAGAGGTTTGGCAATCTTCCCATAATTCTGGATAAATTTCCGGTAATATCCGGTCAAACCCAAGAAACCTCTTACACCCTTCACATCTTTTGGACAAGGCCACTGTTGGACACTGTTCACTTTGCTAGGATCCATAGTAACCCCTTCTTTGGAAATCAAATGGCCCAAATATTCCACTGAAAGCTGACCAAAGTGACATTTCTTTTGGTTTGCCACTAAAACATGGTTCTGTAAGGTTTTCAAAACTTCATCCAAGTGTTCCATATGCGATTTCCAAATGGCATCACTAAATACTCGTAGTGACCCTCGTGTGTTCTAAAAGCTGTTTTGTGTATATCACCTTCCCTCACCCTAACTTGGTGATAGCTCGATTTCAGGTCTAACTTAGAAAAATACTTGGCCCCATATAATTCATCCAACAACTTATCTATTACCGGAATTGGGAATTTGTCTGGGATTGTTACCTTGTTAAGAGCTCGGTAGTCAACACACATCCTCCATGTCTCGTCCTTCTTCTTCACCAATATGACGGGGCTAGAGAAAGCACTGTTATTGGGCCTAATAATTCCAGTATTTAGCATCTCCTTCACTTGCTTCTCAATCTCATTTTTTTATACGTGGGGATATCTATAGGGTCTGACATTCACAGGACCTTGACCACTCATGAGGTTAATCACATGCTCCTTGCTCCTCTTAGGGGGTAGCCCCTTGGGCTCATCAAAAACCTTTGCATAACGTACCAACAGTCCCTCTAAATCCCTTTTTTGTGTCTCACTGAGCATCTTCATCTTTTCCCCTGTTTCCACTCTACTAGGACAGCAAACTTCAGCTGATAAGATTAGCCCTTCAACCCACCTTTTTGGCTTTCCCAATAGACTTTGCAAAGCTGTTTGGGCTTCCTTATGGTTCCTCTCACCTTTCAATTTCACCCATTCTCCTTCATGTTGGAATTTCATAATCTGCCTCCTCCAATCCACAATCATCTCTCCCCAAGGATGCAAGCCAAGACATCCCTAGGATCGGGTCAATCCCCTTCAATTCAAAAATGACCGAATCCACCTTCATAGTAATCCTCCCTAACTCCACCTCTAGGCCCTTGCAACTTCCTCTAGTTACTGCTTGATACCCGTCCCCTAATTTGATGGTTAAAGGACGTGTATTTTCAATAGCCCATCCCATTTTTGTCACCAAGCTCTTAGAGACAAAATTATGGGTGGCTCCACTATCCACGAGAATAAGGATGGGCACCCCTCTGACTTGCCCTTTTATCTTGACAGTTTGTGGCTTCCCTGTTTGCTCCCCCTTTAGGCTTTCCAAAATCATTCTGATTGCACTCCCCATCAATATCTTCCTCCTCCTCCACTTCTACTGCAACAACATTACCTTCCTCTTCTCCTATCTCCTCCTCATCAAGCACCATCAACTTCAGCTGTTTGTTTGGGCATTGATGGAGGGGATGAAATGGTCCCCCACACTTATAGCACAACCCTTTTTGTTTCCTTTCCATCAGCTCATTGTAGGAAAGGTGAGAAACTCCCCTATCTTTCGGCCCTGTCCTCCTTCTTTCGGTATTGGGCTCAAATTTTGAGCGTGCCCCAAATGCTCCATTAGGGTTATTTCCACTTCCTGACCCACCTTCCTTCGACCCGCGAACATACACCCACTCTGAGCCCGGGTTGCGACCCGAACCCGTTGGTGCGGATCGAAACAACACGCCTGACCCGAATCCGCTTCGGCTTCCTCTACCTGAGTACTCGCTCCGTCCACCTATCTCCTTTTCCACCGCCCTCGTCACATTCATCAGCCGTGACCTAGAGAGTGGTCCCAGAGAAATCAAGCTACGCACTCTCCCTCTGATTTCATCCTTCAACCCATGGAGAAAATAACCAAAACACTGGTCATCAGGGAGCCTTCGCACCTGCGCAATCAACCTCTCGAATTGTTGGATGTATTCGTCCACGCTACCTCTTTGCTGGAGATTTGTTAATTGCTCAAATACTCCGCCGTCTCCCATTCCTCCATAACGCTCCAACAACTCTACCTTCAACCTCTCCCATGTCAACTCCATTTCATCATCAAGCGGAGAGTTAAAAAAATGGATAGTTGGCCCTTCCATACATAACTGAGCAAGATTCACCCTCACCTCCGGCTTGTTTCCTGAACCTGAAAATATATATCTGCTCGTGTTATCCACCCAGCAGGGTCATCCCCATCAAACATGGGTAATTCCACCTTTTTCACAGACTGGCGGAATTCCTCCAACGCCTCTCCCTGCAACTTCTTCAATCCCGACACCGAGGACCCCTTTTTCGACGAGGTACTCTTGCCGCCGCTTTCCTTTTCTGTTTGTTGCTGTTTCTCCTTGTTGGACTCCTCTTCCTCTTCCTTGTCTTCTCCATCTGATTGAGGGGTTCTTTCTAAGATCTTCTTAAGCAACGCTACGAGAGTATTGTGGTTCTCGTCCACCTTGCCCTCCACCCCAGTCAAAGTACGCTTCACATTAGCCAACTCCGCCTCCAGTGCTGCAACTTTTGCCTCCATCGCCTTTTTCTTAGAGGGCATTCACCTTCCTCCACTGACCCCGTCACGAAATCCGGCAGGTCGGACCAGTTTGATACGGACCAGTAACACACAACAATGAAACAGTAGCAAAAATAGGGAGAAAACTGAGGTCTGTATGTATTATTTACTGAAAAGAAAGATTTACAGGAGAATAAACATTCCCTGCCACAGAGCAAGCTCCTATAGAGAGCTATTGCTCTCTATCCATAACAAACTTCTTAATTCTCAAAGACCCCTCAGTCCTAGCTACCCTCCCTACTATATGGACGCACTACCTTTCTGTTACTTCCCCCACTCAAATACATTTTCTCTCTCTGCCAGCACACTACTTGCTAGCACCCTCTTTTCCCAATTCCTTTTTGTTCCTCCTAACATAAACCTTCCATTCCTTCGACCCACTCACTCCCTGATCCAACAAAGGCATATTTGGGCCTCCTATGTTTCCTTGGGCTCTACCAGTGATCCAAGCAACTGTTCTTCAGTATAATGGTTGGTATGGGATCTGGATTGCTGAAAGTGATTTCTGTGGTGACATCCTACTGTGCCGTTAGTAATCAGTTGAAAAAGCATGTTAATTTTATCTGCTATGTTTGTTACCTTCTACTGTTTGTCTTATCCTTTCTCTTTTGTTTCTCAAATCTTTTATAATAAAAATTGTTATAAATCATTAGTTTCCCAATGTATATATCATGCTGTAGGATGCAGAATCTGACCCTTTTCTACTTATGTGCTTCTTCAGTTTGGGACAAAAAGTCATGCGGAATGTGCTTCCTTTTCACCAGATGGGCAATTTCTAGTTTCTTGCTCGGTTGATGGGTTTATTGAGGTATGCATGATTGGAATTGTTTTATATATTCGACGATATTTGATACTTTCGTTATCAGCTGCTTTCTTCCTGATTTGTGGAGATTTTTGTAGGTCTGGGATTACATAAGTGGAAAACTGAAGAAAGATCTCCAGTACCAGGCAGATGTGAGTTAGTTTTTTTTGAACTGTTCTACCCACCTAGAGAATAACTCTCGTGCATGTGAATGAATTCATCAGTAACTATTTGGCTGGTATCTTTCCTGGGTAAAAATCTCTGAGCCTCAAGGCCTCTAAGTCCCTTTAATTACCCTCTAAGTCCCTGTAAACGCTTACAGCTGTGGAGAAGATATATTTCATAGTCAATTGTTGATTTGGGAACTGTTTCAACTTTGACTGCCAACTGTAATTGTTTTGCTGTAACATTAAGTATGCATGAGGGGAATTGGAAAGTAATATTTTTATGCTCTCTATTTCTCTGTGGTTTCTAAGCTTATAAACCTATCTTCTTGATTTATGCCATCTAAGAATTTTAAAACTGTAGATATGAACATGTTTACCATTGGGAGTAAGCTACTTATACATCAACATAACTTTGCCCTTTATAAATGGAAATTTCTTGTAGTGTACCATAAGTCTGGCCATATTTGCCCTTGACATTTTCTAATTCTATGGACTTGCAGGAAGTATTCATGATGCATGACGATGCTGTGCTTTGTGTAGACTTTAGCAGAGATTCAGAGATGCTTGCATCTGGGTCACAAGATGGAAAGATCAAAGTGAGTATGTATTGTCTGCATTTAAGACTGCATGAGCCATCCTTTTGAAAAAGTTCTTACATTCACAGTTGTACTTTTTGTATGTGTTTGATTTGCAAAAAAAAATAAATAAGGGACTGGTCAGCACAAGAAAATTTGTTCTCTGTTTGATTCAAAAAATGGTCATGGGACAGGACAAAATAAAGAACAAAGGACAGCACAACAACTCATTCTTGTCTCACTAAATCATGGGATAAAAAGTTGTCCCAAGAACAAACTATTCAAAAGTCAAAAATGTCCATTTTTATTTCCTGATAGGAACCCAACAATAATAAATGGAAATATAGCTGAATTTACTGTATTATTGACTATGGAGGACTGTATCAAAGGTGATAACAATACCTCAGGAGTGTGAATAGACAGAGAATGCAAGAAAAGCAAATAACAAGATAGCCTAGGCAAATTGGAGAGTGCCTAGTCTCTCCCAAGTCCCAAATTCTAGCCTCCTCGTATCCTCTCCTCTCCTCCCTTCCTTTCTTATATGTCACTTTACATCAGCTCATGCCCATGCATGCTTTTCCCACTCTCTGCCAGCTTCTTATATGTCACTTTACATCAGCTCATGCCCATGCATGCTTTTCCCACTCTCTGCCAGGTGGCAGAGTTAGTTACAATATTTCCCTCCCCTTTCTTACACTCACTAGGTGCCTTGCCCCTCACATGTTTCCTTACATTCACTTGGGTAACCTTGATTGTTTGCTGGGTTGGTTATTGGGTTCGCATCAATTCTTCCCCCTTCGAAATTCACCTTGTCCTCAAGGTGGACAAGCGAGTGGCTTCTTGAAGATACTTTTCCGGGGTCCCACTGTTTGAAGCCTGATAGTTGAGAACCACACACTCAAACCTGTTTTGGTCCTGTTACGTTCGACTCCACACTGCTTACAACAGGCAGCAATAGTCTCCAATATCTCATCACAAATTCTTGGGATGCAAACCACTTGATCCAGCAAGAGACCACATGCATTAGTATCACAGATTGGGCTTTTTAGAAAGTTAATTTGGAAATCCACTTCAACTCCAATAGCATAGATGACTTAAGCCATGAGAGGAGTTGGGTCATTGATCAAAATTGGGTCTGAATTCATAATAGCAGCACATCCACCCTCAATTTCGGCATCTGTTCCACCTGGATCAAATAAGAATAAATCATGGACTATCTCAATGTCGTGTGCTGTTGTTACTATTCCTGAAGGCAGCCATCTACTCAAAAGTCCAGAACCATTTTCAGTGGTAATGTTGTTCTGTGCAGATGGTTGGTTGCCGCCATATGACTCCTTCCATGGTTCGCGATAGTAGTACAACATTCCTCGGCTATCAAGAACAAAATACCTTATTTTCCTGTCACCCCTCAATTTGGAGGATGGTTCTGAAAGATATCCTTGTCCAGCTAATTGAACCCTTCCATTTTCAGCAGATTCCCTTACTACAACCATCTGCTCATCACTTGATATCTATGTAAAAGGATGGGCAGATTCTCCACTAGGAAAATTATAAGAACCATTCAAGGACAACCTACTTCCTTCATAAACTTGTCTTTTGTACTCTTCCATTCCTGTATAAAGAGAAATTTGCTCCTTATCCAGAATCTCATGAATGAAAGGTTCCATATGATGTAATAGTTGATATTCCATATTGAAACGGGTTCCCTCAAATGAGGTTCTTGCATTCTGCAATTCCTTTTCTATGACAGTGGCAATATCAATCTTAGTGCTCTTCCTCAGAAACACAAATGTTTCACGTACCTGGTCATATATAAGGAAAGTTTTGGCTTTCCCATAGACTGATAGAACAGGGAAAAACACAAAAGGAAAGGTAGAAGGAAGAATGATTCGATGGGAACAGAAGAGCTCCATAAGTGTTCCCATCGAGGTTCTCTTCAGGGGCATCCAAAAACTTAAAACTCTTTCCTTCATTATGGAATTTGTGCTCTAGTTGACTCACATAAGCAAGAGGAACCGTAGAAAGAAGAATGATGGGTGTTTCCAGTGGAAGAATTGGAACTGCACCATATTCTCCATACAGCACGATCTCTGCTCGAGCTTCGTTGGTGACCATGAGTATGAAAACATCAACATCTTTACTCACTTCTTTGAGATTGGAGCTCAGCAAATGAGTTATTACCATGCTAAATCCCTTTGCACCCAGGCCACTAAAACCAACCCGTCTCCCACAATTAGAATCAGCAGTAAAACCAATTTTAATGGGCTGTGTACATGTTAGTTTAGGCCCAAATCCCAACCTTGCATTTTTTGAATCATTCTCTCTACTTCTTAGATGAGATACAAATTCGGGCCTGGCCCATTAGCTCTATTTTTTGATCCACTTTCAGCATTACCCTAGTCCCTTTCTTTCCCTCACATGCGTTGATTACCTCAGCAGACAGCTTGACAACGGCGGTGATAGTGACCCACCCTCCGCCGCGATGAATGACCCATCCACCTCCATGTACACGCCCAGATCCGGTGGTTCCGACGGTGGTAAGAGAAAGGTCGGCGGTGTCCCTCCCTCCTCCACGGGCTCATCTCGATTAGGCGGGTCCGACGGCGTTCAGCGAAATGTTGGCGGCCGCTTCCTTCTTCGACAACACGTCTCGATCCGCCAATTCAGGTGGTTCTGGCCGCTGTAAGCACCCACCATCGATCATTGTCTCGACCCTACTACCTCGGCCACCTCCCTCGAAGTGTCCATCGCCGTTATTGCATAAGACGCTACCACCAACACAATGGCTGTCGTCGGTTCTGCTGCCACCACCACCTTGATGACGGTCGTCCTCCTTTTCCATCTTCATCTCAGAAAGATTTGAGACGTTACCGTCGTCACCTTCCACTTTGATCGCCTCCACATGCACCGCCTGAAGATTCTCCTCCTCGTTTGAACATACTCCGGTGGCCTTCCACTCCCCCTCCATATGCATTTCAGTTTTTGTAACAGTATAGAACATACTTCTAATGGACCTCTCACCTCCTCTACCATCGCCTTTCTCCTCGTTATCCTTCTCTTCTGCAAATTAAAGCTTCTCAATCGGAAGGTCGCTCTATGGTGAAGGCGTTTTGAAATGTCGACTTCCACTCGCTCGACTTCCACAGCCGTCCACTTCTGCGTACATTATCAAAGTACGTCGGCGGCGACTTGGAGCCTGATCACGTCGAGATCGACGTTTGAAGTAGATCCCCTTCCTTTTTTTCCAGAGCTGCTTGATCTCGTCCAACCGGGTTTGATTTATTATCCTCTCTTCCAGCAAGCTTCTCTCCACATTCTCCCCCTTATACTCCATTTTGCAGTTCGTGTAGTGTTAATCAAAAGCTCCAGGAATCGTGAGCTTTGATACCAATTGATAGGAACCCAACAATAATAAAAGGAAATATAGCTGAATTTACTGTATTATTGACTATGGAGGACTGTATCAAAGGTGATAACAATACCTCAGGAGTGTGGATAGACAGAGAATGCAAGAAAAGCAAATAACAAGATAGCCTAGGCAAATTGGAGAGTGCCTACTCTCTCCCAAGAGTCTCAAGTCCCAAATTCTAGCCTCTTCGTATCCTCTCCTCCCTTCCTTTCTTATGTCACTTTACATCAGCTCATGCCCATGCATGCTTTTCCCACTCTCTGCCAGCTGGCAGAGTTATGTTACAACATTTCCCTCCCCTTTCTTACACTCACTAGGTGCCTTGCCTCTCACATGTTTCCTCACATTCACTTGGGTAACCTTGATTGTTTGCTGGGTTGGTTATTGGGTTCACATCATTTCCCATTAGTAAATACTCTCTCTCTTTATATATATCATAGTTGTCAATCCCGGATAGCGGAACGGCCGCTATTGCAATGTATATAGTCACGAGCTAAAAAATTTAATATACACATGTAGATGCTAAAACACAACAGACTACCCAAAATTGCTAACGCAAACTTATAATTAATAATCATAAGTTATAATCTTTATGGCAATAAGTACAGAAGTCAAAAAACTATCAAATATGAGGTTGAGATGAAAATTGTTTAACCTTGGTCCAAAAAACCAACCATACCCCCAAATATGACCGTTAGATGCTCATTTGAGGAGGGTTAAAAATGAGTTCTTAACACACTTCGTTGAAGAGGCCACTATTGCCGCTATTTCCCGCTAATCCAGCTTCTATAGCAGCCACTATTCCCGCTATTAGAAAATGCTATGCTGTTCGAGCAACATAGCGGCCAGGGGCTTATCCGCTTCGCTACACCGCTATAGCGCTATTACCTTCACACACACACACACACAAATATATATATATATATATATATATATATATATATATATATATATATATATATATATATATATATATATTAAAACGTGAACGTAAGGTATGTTTGGTTTTTTTTTATGCAAGTGTTCACGTTTGGTTAATATAACATAATATTACATATATATAATATATGTAGAAGGGGCGGTTGGGTAGCTCAACTGGTTTGACCTAAGGGTATATAAGGTGCGAAGGAGCAGGAGGTCCAGGGTTCAAGCCTTGGCAAAGGAGAAAACTAACATAACATTTAACTTACTAACATTGTCCTATCAAAAAAAATGTAAAAAATATATAATACAATATATTATTATTGTATAACATAATATTATATATATTATAATGTATAATACTTATTTAATATATTATATAAAAAATATATAATGCTTATTTAATATAATAGTTATATAATACAATATATTACATATATTGTATATAATATAATATTAGTATGTATATAAAATATATAGTATTATATTACATTGTATTAAAAATTATATTTTATATTTTATATTTTATATTTTAGAAAGGATATTTAAGTAAATTTCATATTGTTTTACTTGTCCACCAAACAGTATACAAGACAGAGTTGTGCTATGACTCAAGCATTTGTCGTGTGCTATTCTCCTTGTTATGTACCTCAACGTGTATCAAACGCACTCTTTATCTTCTCAAACCTTGCACATAACACACCATTTAGTTTGACTCACTCAAAAAAGTAAATGTATATGCTGTGAAATAGAATGTGCTAGAGAACAACAATGTTGTGAAAATAAACTGAAGTTATTTGTTAGTAAGTGCAATTGCTTACAGAAAATATGAAGTGCACTTGGATTTTATAATCACTGTTATTATTCGCCTATTGGGAAAAGGCTTTTGTTGTTTTTTATATTATTGTTCGCTGATATATATGCTCTTCCACTTTTGAGAGTACGAACACTTGAAACAGGATGCGACGTGTAGATAACAATTCCAATTCATAATATATGATTGAGCAGTTTTAAAAACAGAAAGTTTTACAGGATGATATATTCAGATGTATCATAGACATATCTGTATCAGATATGGGTACCATCCCTATACTTCCCATATTGAAATGTATTCACACTTCACAATACATGAAACTTTGTGCTTTATTCTTATGAAAAAGACTTCAGGTTTCACAGATTTTTATCTTGACTCTTGTCTAAATCATCAGTATCGTATTTTAAATTGACCTGGATGTGAAGCTTTGACTCTTGATTGAAAATGGTTTCTGCATAGCTTCTTCGAGCTCATAATTTTATTATGATGCTTCTTTTTTGGTAACTTTTGCTTCAGTTTTCTCTCAATTGATGGTTTTTTCTATCCCTTCAGTTGAGAGCTTCATAAAATAAACATGCTGAGTAATCTATTAAAAATAATAATAATTAGAACAGTGATTATAATTACTATGACAACATTAATTGTACTTGAAGCAGCATTTACACCATGGTTCTTGCTATTGTTAATGTTGTTTGCATTGAAGGGAAGATTCCTGTTCGTTGCATTGAATGTAGTGGCATGTGGTACCCTGTGTATTTCTCTCTCCAGTTGTTGTCTATGTCACAGTTGCTGTTGTTCATTAATATCATTCACCTTAACTGTTAACAAGTGAAATTTTAAATTTGTAATTCACGTCTCATTGTAGGTCTGGCGTATTAGGACTGGTCAATGCTTGAGACGTCTTGAACATGCACACTCCCAAGGTGTCACAAGTCTTTCCTTCTCTCGTGATGGAAGCCAACTATTAAGTACTTCATTTGACAGCACAGCAAGGTTTGATTCAATTAATTTTAATTTAATGCTTTTGTTAGAAATAACCGTTGTGGGCTTTGAGCCTCGACCTAACTCTTCAACTTTCAGTTAAAAGGTTCTTTAACATGTTAACACAAATAGTAACCAGCCTTTTCCTACTATGTGGGGTTGGCAACATGGATCATGTGATTGTGTTCTATTAACAATGAGTCATATCCTTAAAAAGTTCATTTGGTTATGAATCCTTAATGTTTTCTTCTATGGTTTTTCTTGGTCTTGCTCCTATAGCTATTGGGCTATCCATCTAGTTTGTTGTTATGCTTGGGACTTCTAATTGTCTTCTCTGTGGCCAAACACCAAAGGCGAAATTTTACCATCTTTTCTTTAATTAGTGCTACTCTTACTTTCTCTCTAATTCATTTATTTTGTAATCCTATCTTGTCATGTATATCCACTCAACCAACGTGACATCCTTATTTTTGTCTACTGTCGGACATTCAGTACCATAAAGCATCATAGGTCTCGTAGCTTTGCCGGACAATTTTCCATCAAGTAGGAAAGCCATTTTTTTATCACAAATAACACACTTCTCTATTTCATCTGATCCACCTCAATACTATGGTTTACGTCTCCCTCTATTTCTCCATCATTTTCTATGATAGATCCAAGATATCTAAATTGTGTGATTTTTAGGAAGGTATGATTCCCGGTTTATGACCAAATGATAAGTTGTTGGTGTATGCTTTCTCTTATCTTAAAGCTCAAAAAATTATTTGCACTGCCTAAGATAACTAAGGGACTTCAATATAATATATTTAATCTTTTGGTTTGAATGAGTTTTTTATGATCTCTTCGATGGTACATCTAGAAGTGCATAGTTGATGCTAGATGAACTTATAGACTACCCTATGGGTTTTAGGATTCATTGTTATGATGCAGAAAAAAGGATGATGCAAGTGCCACAGCTTTGGAATTCCTTGTAGAGAAGGTAGCTAATAGAGAAATTAAATTTCATTTTGAACAGTAAATTTAGTTAAGAAGTTTTGTAGTAGTTCCGAATTATTTTGGAATTTGGAAACTTCTCCAAGTTAAATCTAAATCCATCTGCCAGCAAGATGCAGCACACGCTCACATGTGCCGTCTTTACAGTTAACTTTTCTGGCCATGCGCTGCACGTGGAAACATATCCAATCTCTGTTCACCTCCCGTTCTCTCCGGTGTGTTTCTAGCCACCCTCTTGTCTTAGACAGTGGTTTCCAGTCTGTTTTTCTGAAATTTTCATCTCTAGTACTCAATGATAAGTAGCACCGTGCTTATTTCAATACGTCTTTATTTGTTCTGAAACATCAACGAGAGAAGGTGATGGGTAGAGTTAAACTGATTGCCATCAAAGCCAAGTGCTTTTGGCTTGGCGCTAGATGATGTTGGGAAGCTCTTTCATCCACAGGTGGTGGAGAGACGTCAGGCCTTCATCAAGTCTCTGCTTCTGGGCAGAGAAACATTTTTCTGGTTATTGTCGACTCTTAGGGACAATACTCTATGTAGAAATATTTTCTTCATTCATTGCTATCAAATCAATAGAGTACTACAACTTGAGCAGGGAACCGGATTCCTTAATCATAGGAAATTAGGATCCCACAAAAAACAGAAAAAGAGAAATAACAGAAAGATAAATCCTATGACTTTGGGATTGACTATTTCTTTCCTCTCTTTTTTTTGATACGCGACTAATTCTTTCCTTAATCCTAAGATTTTATCTTCCTAATTTATTATAACCATAAAATCCTGACATTCCTAGTTTATTGACACTCTCCCATAAGTTGGTGCGAAGATGGTGTGAAAATTATGAGATAGGAATTTTTGAATATGCTTTAGTGAACTCAACAATCTTGGTATTTGTATACACTTCATATTTTATTACTTGTTATGTGTTTCCAAGGGGAAATAAATACAAGTACAGCGTCCTAAGTACATGAATATAAAAATACATGAACCTTAGGTTTTAAGTGCTCCTATTTCCAATAGTGATATTGTTGATTCCACCGGATATCTGTCATGGCCAATTTGGTAACTTGATGTTTGAAAGGTTGTTTTAACAAGCCCTTATTCAAGCTGTTGAGTGGTCGGTACAAATGGAATGCAAATTACTCCTTCAAGCTTTTCCTTGATAAAAATGTCTATCAATCTCAACATGTTTTGTCTAGTTCTGTAAGACTCGATTATGAGCGATGCTTATCTCAGCCTATTATCACAATACAATTGTATAAAGCTCTTCTAATACTCTCTTTAGCCATAGAACCTCACACTCTGAGCCATTGATATGAATTCAGCTTCAACACTACTCCTAGCAACTACGTTTTACTTTTTACCCCTCCACCCAACAAGATTACCCCATAAAAATTTCACAATACCCTAAAGTTTTCTATTCGTAACAGAACCAGCCCAATTAGCATTAGTATACAACTCAATCCCTCTCTTGTCATATTTTCCGAAGAAGAGACCTTTTCCTAGTGCGTCTTTCAGGTATCGAAGAATTCTGTATACAGTTTCAAGGTGTTCTTCGTATGGGGAATGCATGAATTGACTCATCATGCTTATAGCGAAAGCAATTTCAGGACTTGTATGGGACAAATAGACAAGTTTCCAAACCAGCCTTTGGTACTTCCATTGTGAAATCACTATGCCCCTTTTTGATCTTGCCACTCCAATTCCAAGGAAATATCGAAGTTGACCGAGGTCTTTAACCTTGAAATACTTGGCTAGACTTTGCTTCAATATGCTTATCCCAGGGTAATCATTTCATGTCAGTATTATGTCATCGACATTGACAATTAAAACTACAACTTTGCCTTTGGCATATTTCTTTATGAATAGTGTGTGATCTGATTGCCCTTGACTATATCCCAGGCTCTAGGGACTGTTTGAGATCATATAAAGATCTTTTCAACTTGCATACCTTATTCCCAAATTTCTCGGCAAACCCGGGTGGAGGTTCCATTTAGACTTCTGCCTTTAGGTCTCCGTTTGGGAATGCATTTTTTACATCCAACTGAGTTAATGGCTAGTCAAGATTGGCTGCAACTGAAAGGAGTACTCGAATTGTGTTTAGGTTCGTGTAGAAAAGTTTTCGGAATATTATTTGTGTATAGAGTACAAGCGCTAATCTGAATATATAGCCTAAGCTCTAACTAATGGGCCTAATACAAAAAAGCTAATAATTACATATTTACAACACTCCCCCTCAAGCTGGTGAATGGATATCTATCATTCCCAGCTTGCAAGTAAGTTGGCTAAATCATTTTGTTGGCAAACCTTTTGTTAACATATCTGCCAATTGGTGCCCAGAGGGGATGTAGGTTGTTGTTATTAATCCACTGTCCAGCTTTTCCTTAATGTAGTGTCGGTCTATTTCAATGCAGTTTTGTCCCATCATACTAAACAAAATTATGGACAATAATGATAGCCGATTTATTGTCACAAAACAACTTCATAGGTCCCTCATACGTTATAATCAAGTCATCAAGCACAATTTTCATCCACAATAGCTCACAGATTCCTTGTGCCATGGCTCTAAATTCTATCTCAACACTTGATCAAGAATGTGCAATAGCATGTTGTGGACCTTCTATCACTCGTTGAACCTGCATAATATAAATTAGTATAAGCCTCCATAGTCAAGCTTCCACCTCTTTTGAACAAGAGTCCTCTCCTTGAAGTGGCTTTGAGATACTACATAACACGATCTACAGCCTGCAAGTGTCTCACCCTTGGATGATGCATAAAATGACTCACAACATTGACCGCATATGTTAAATCTGGTCTAGTGTATGCCAAGTAAATCAACTTCCCCACTAGTCTATGATATTAAACCTTGTCAACCTTGGCACTTTCCTCTTTGGTGCTCATTCTATGATTTTGCTCGACGGGAACACCTATAGGTTTACATCCAAGTTTGCTTGTTTCCTGCAAAAGATCAAGCACACACTTCCTTTGGGAAATGTAAATGCCTTGTTTTGAGTAGGTCACTTCAATCCCCAGAAAGTACTTAAGTTTCCCAAAGTCCTTCATCTTAAACCCTGCAGATAATTTTTCCTTGAGCAATCCCAGAGTCTTGCTCCTCACTCTCCTCATCCCACCTCATATCAGAACCCAACCCCAAATTCATGTGTTTTGCCTCCCTAACCTGTAATTAACTTGACAACTCGGCTACCCCTTCAATTTTTCCCTTTTCCTTTCTTACCCATCTGCATATAAACCTGCCAGACATTAGGTCCATGAGTGACTTGATTCACTCCCAGCCCATGTGTTACTTCATTTGGGCCTTTCTTTTCTCCACGGCTCCTATCAGGCGGGCTGGCCAGAAAATGCTTCAGATGGCTCCACTGTTTGCTTACCACTACAGCTGTGAAATGGGTTGCAACCAGCCATTATCTTGGTCGTGACCACCGTGACATAAAACACTCTGCTGACAGAGCAGAAAATGGCGCACATTACTACTCTGTTCTGTATAGAGCATAATTGAATTCCTTGTTCTAATCTTTGATGTTTTAGTACTGTAGTGTATTTTATATTTTAACATTATAAATTGCTTTAATAAAATGTTAGTGACTGCTGACTGCAATGGTTATTCTTTATGTAATATAGAATCCATGGTCTCAAATCTGGAAAGATGTTGAAAGAGTTTCGTGGCCATACATCTTATGTGAATGATGCAATTTTCACAAATGATGGTAGCCGTGTTATTACTGCATCTAGTGATTGTACAATCAAGGTCAGTTGCTTGGACTGTGCAACATACACGAAGTAAGTGCTTCTCTTGTGTTCATAAGAATTTTTTCCCCTCCTTACTGTAATAGGTCTGGGATGTCAAGAGTACAGACTGCATACAAACTTTTAAGCCACCTCCTCCTTTAAGGGTGAGTCTTTAATTAAATTTCCATTATGGCTTTTTGCTATTCAATGTTGTGATGTAATTTTCCCTGGGAATTTGTTATTTGCATAATTACTTGTTTCTTTGGACTTTTAGGGAGGCGATGCTTCTGTCAACTCTGTTCACATTTTCCCGAAGAATACTGATCACATAGTTGTTTGTAATAAAACGTCATCGATATACATCATGACACTTCAAGGACAGGTATATATTAAAGTGTGGATTAGTGGATGTGATTTTAGTTATACTTGGTTTCAGAGAATCTATATATCAAGATTGAGGCTGCTGGCAATGTCTCCCTTAATGTTTTCTGTGTTCTGACAAGGATAAGTATAATTTTCTGCATTTAAAGAATATAGTAATGTTATTTGGACAACTAAAATAGGATAACTTTGGGACAACTTTTGACAACGGTTAATGACGTTCAAATTTGTGGTTAATGCTGTTCAGTGGATGGTTAAAGAGTTACTCATCTTGGTGTACCAACCTCTTCATTTAGGATTAGCTTTCTGAACTTGTCCAAGTCTGAAACCTCCAAAATTAGGGATGATTTAGTTTACTGCATTAGATAACCTTTTGATATGATATCCCTGTCTCACCACAGATATAATGTTTTGGCTTGGAATTAGTTTGGTATTTACAAAACTCAGAATCTTATCAGGAGCTGGGATAGACATTTTTTGGGGAAACCTTTTGTTTTTTCAATATTTTGCTGATATGCTTTTTAATTAGAGTTGCCATTGCTAAGTTTCTCCTCTCCTCCTATCTTGATACAAATGAAATTAATTTTTCTTTGAACTTTTCATTTAAATTAATGCATAAATGCTGCTGCTATTGGAAAATGTAATTTAAAATTTTCTGTGTTTAATGATGTATTAAAGTTAATTTTTTCCTAAATGTTCTATGTTTTTGAAGACGTAAATGTTAATGTTGATTACAGAGATGTTCTGAAAATTACTACTGTAATTATTACTCTCAAGGTTGTGAAATATTTAGTACAAATGTGTCTTCTGTTATTGTAAGAGACAATGCTTTAAAAACCGTGCCGGTTGGATCATGGACTGGATGCCTCCCCGGTCCTGGTTGGACTAGAGAACCGAAGAAGCAGTCTAACTATGCAAAAATCAGTTAAACCAGTGCAAAAGCGGTTAAACCATCATAAAACCGGTTTTTGAAAATCGGCTGGTTCATTGTTTTACTTTTTTTATTTGCACTATCTTAATTGTGGGACTAGCTTTTTTATTTTCGTCCTAGAATAGAAATTGGATACATATTTAGTTCGTTGTTTTTATTTTTGATAATGTAGTTCCTTGCTTTATGAATTTATTTTTTATGCACTTTCTGTAAAGGAGTTTTATATTGACATCCAATGATATTTTGACAAATCAAAGTTATTGTTGTTTCTTTCTCTTAGTTATTGTGTGTTTGGTTTAATGGTGAAAACCTCTAGAATTGATTTTGTCCCTTGTCAAAGGTGATTTTAGTAAAAATAAGGTGTTTGGTTACTGTCTAATAAAATTGATTTGGCCTTCAGAAGCGATTTTGATTAGAAGTGACAAAAAGTAGCTTTTGCGTTGAATTGAAAAATTTACACTATATTTTACATCAAATGCTTTTAAAACAAAAACATCCAAACATAAATCACTTCACTTCAAACTCAATTCTAAAAAAAATCAATTTTACAAAATCAATTTCATTCAAAATTACTTTTATCAAATGCTCATCCAAACACAAATAAAATCATAGATGTCAAAATGTTAGTAGATGTCAGTGTAAATTTTTTTAAACTAACAGTGCATACTACTTTAATCCTTATTTTATTGCCATATGTGTCGTTATGTTAATATTAATATACATGGGAATGATAGTTACATGTATACGTGAGGCATGTGTTGAATCTAGATAATTGTTAAAAAGTTGCAATGTGACAGAGTATTGTCCAAGGGTGTTTAGCGTTTTTAGACAAGTATGTCGTCTCAAGTATATGTGCTATTGCCGTCACTCTATTCTTTGCTTTCTTTTCTGTCAATTGGCATAGGTTGTAAAAAGCTTCTCATCGGGTAAAAGAGAGGGTGGAGACTTCGTTGCAGCATGTGTTTCACCTAAAGGGGAATGGATTTACTGTGTTGGTGAGGATAGGTACATTCTATTAACTTAATCTGTAATTAGGTAGACAGATGTTAGGTACATAATACTAACTACCCTTGTCACGTATACTTTATGATTGATATTTTCTCGTATTCCTTATACATAAGAGCTTAGCCTGATGTTACAGTTCTTTTTTAATCAATTATTCTAATCCTCCTTGACCTTTACTTTGAAATTGTCCTTAATTCTTAATGAGAGATGCAAATTTAATGTAGGAATATATACTGCTTCAGCCATCAATCTGGCAAGTTGGAGCATCTGATGAAGGTATGTTGGTTGAAGCCTGAGATTAGATACTTGTATAGCCACCATTATCTTTGAGTTGAATCTAATGATAAAATGGGTGTTCCTCCCAGAATTGGGCCTTGCTCAATTCCTTGTCCAAATAAACCAAATTGGGCCAAACCTAATTGTAGTTGAGAGGCCCACTAAGCTCTTGTTTGGGAATGGTAAATTTTTATCATTTCAGCTGTTTTTCACTTGAAAAAGTTGTTTCACAAAAATCACTATATTTGGGTATTCAGCATAAATTTTGAAAGTGTTTTTATTCGAAAAAAACTTTTTGGCTTTTTTTTAATCATCTCTTTTCAAGGACTGTTTGATTATTTTCAAGTTGTTTCACTGTCTCGATTATTGTTCCATCTTTTTGTAATCCATTTGTTTGCAACAAATGCTTCATCGTGAAGGACAGTGACAAGGCTCGTGAAAATGGTACAATTTGCATTTTGTGAAACTTTACATTTAGTGAAATATCTAATAATAATATTATATTTATTAATTTAACATGTTTCCAAAGACATAAAAAAAAATTACAAATTTTATTTAATTTTTTAACTATAAAAATAATAGATGATCAAATATTTTTAATCTAAATAAATATTAACATACCCTTTTTTGTGATTTATTACATAAGTGATTATTTTTGCACCACCCAAATGAAATAGATTATCTTAAAATCGTTTTTCAGCAAACATACCCAAACAAAAACAGATTCGGATTATAATCGATTATCACAATAGTCGATTATTTGAAAACAGACTATCAGCATAATCTTTTTTTTCCAGCTTTCTCCAACACTCTAAGAAAGCTATATAAGAGGGCTCTACCTCCTCATAAGAGAATCTCACTCAACGTAGAACTACGAAAGCATTGATTCCCAATCGGGATACGTAGAGCGGAATTTCACATTCTGTCAGGCTCAATCCACTAATCCCCACCATCTCCGCCTGAATGTTTATACTGTAAATGCATCATGTAAATGCAAATGCCAAATGTAAATGTTTTGTAAATGTAATTCACAATCAGTTAGAGTGAGCTAAGAGTAGTTAGGTTGTTAGGCCTAGTGTAACAGACTCATCTCCCTATATAAGCAATGTAAGGGAGACTCATTGTACTTGAGATTATTCAATACAATTCTGTTAGAATCAGTTTTCCTTTCCTCTCTTTCTCAATGATACTGAAGATATTCAATATGGTATCTAGAGCTTAGTCGACCATAGCCATGGCTTTCGATAGTAGTTCCGATCATCCTCCTCCTCCTCCTCCTCCTCCACCAGCGGCGGCTCCGAAAGGTCCAGCAACCTTCTCTCACTCAATCACCGAACGCTTAGATGATAAGAATTTCTTGCTATGGCGCCAACAAGTGGAGCCGGTTGTCAAAGCACACCGTCTTCAGAAGTTTCTCGTTTCTCCTAGAATTCCTCCGCAATTTGCGAATTCCGAAGATCGAGCTGCGAATCGTGTTAGTGAAGAGTATCTAGAATGGGAGTGTCAAGATCAGATGCTGTTTTCTTGGTTGCAGTCATCACTATCCAGCACGATTCAATCTAGGGTTCTAGGATGCATTCACTTGTTTGAGCTATGGGACAAGATCCACTTGTACTTTCAGAAATTGACTCGTGTGCGAGCTCGACAATTGTGCACCGAATTCCGTAATACGCGTCTTGAAGATCGTTCGATTTCAGAGTTTCTTGCACGGATCAAGGCACTGGTTGATAGCTTAGCCTCTGTTGGAGATCCAGTTTCACCGAAAGAACACCTCGACGTGATCTTGGAAGGTCTTCTACAAGAATACAATTCAATTGTTTCGATCATTGAGAGCAAGTTCGACGAGGATATTCCAATCGAAGAAGCTGAGGCGCTTCTTCGTGCACAAGAGTGTGTTTCTCTTCAGCTTCAACCTCCAGGGACTCTTTCCTCTTGTCTTGTAACAAACGTGCTCAATAATGAAGTTGTTGTATCTTCTTGTAATTCTGTTGATTCTGTATCTTCTAGTTTAGCTCCTAGTTTTCAATTCAAATGGCACCTAAGGCTAGGCCATCCAAACATTAATGTCATGCATCTTGTACTTCAAAAATGTAATCTCCCTTGTTCGATAAAAGACAATTCATTTTGTTCAGCTTGCTGTGTTGGAAAAGCACATAGACTTCATGCACCTTCTTCTACCACTATTTACAATTCTTCACTTGAATTAGTTTATAGTGATCTATAGGACCAGCACCTGTCCCCTCTTCAACAAATTTTCAGTATTATATACTTTTGTTGATGTGTATTCATGCTTTACATGGATTTACCTTCTGAAGAACAAGTCTGAAACCTTTACAATCTTTAAGCAATTCAATAGTATGGCTGAATTACAGTTTAATACTCGTCTGGGGAGGTGAATTTCAACCCCTCACCAAATACCTTAATGAACTAGGTGTTATCCATCGTCTCATTTGTCCTCACACCCATCATCAAAATGGTGTTGTTGAGCGCAAACAGACACATTGTAGAGTTAGGACTAACTCTACCAAGTCATGCCTCTCTTCCAATTAAATTCTGGGATCTTGCCTTCTTAACTGCAGTGTATCTTATAAATAGGTTACCTACTGCATCCTTGAATATCTCAGTCCCTTACACTGTTCTGTTCAATCAAATGCCAGATTACAACTTTCTGAAAATATTTGGGTGTGCCTGTTTTCCTCTACTGAGACCTTATAATACAAACAAGTTGAGTTTCAGGTCTCATGAGTGCTTATTCTTGGGATATTCCACATCCCACAAAGTATACAAATTCCTTTCCCCAGTGGAAGGCTCTTCATCTCTAAGGATGTTATTTTCAATGAAAATAGGTTCCCTTACAATGATATTTTTCCTCCAAAATCTGCAGTTGTTCCCAACACTGTCACTGCTGTCTCTGCTAATATCCCTATAATTTCTGGTCATTCCACTCCACCCAACCTTGGTGCCTTCTCAGTCCACTAATTCTTCCCCAAGTCAAGTTCAGTCCAATTTTTCAAGTCCTGTTCAGTCCAATACTTCCTCTCCTAGTTCTGTTCCACCATCCAATTCCTTGGCTGCTAACTCTTCTTCTCAGTCTGGGACAGCACCTAGTCCATCCTCTAGTCCTACTCCTATCCCCAATAATCAAGGTAGTCCTTCCAGCACTTCCTCTTCTCCTTCTCCCATCATTCCACAGAACACTCACCCAATGCAAACTCGCTCTAAAAATGGCATTGTACAGCCTAGACTTCACCCTACTCTACTTCTTACCCACACTGAACCCGAGAGTGTTCAACAGGCCTTAAAAGACTCAAACTTTGTTTGCTGCCATGAAAGAAGAATATGCAGCCCTCATGAAAAATAAGACATGGACCCTAGTTCCTCTTCCTCCTAATAGGGAACCAATTGATTGTAAATGGGTGTTTAGAGTTAAGGAAAATGCTGATGGGTCCTTGAACAAATATAAGGCTAGACTTGTAGCCAAAGGCTTTCATCAAGTGCAAGGTTTTGACTTCGATGAGACTTTCTCTCCAGTCATCAAACCTGTAACTATACGGATTATCCTCACCTTGGCACTCACAAAACAGTGGAATTTACTTCAGCTGGATGTAAATATTGGAAATTGCTTATAATTAATACTCTTATTGAAATTAGATTAAGATTAATGTTATATTAAGCTTGGACGGTTGGACGGTGGATTCTCATCCATTGTATTCTTAGTTTCATTGCATCTATTTTCCTAGGACTTAGCATAGATAATTGATGCTCTAGGAATCAGGTTCCCCTATCTATTATATATTGTAGTCCTATTGGAATGTTAATACAAGAGACATATTCAGTTTCAGTTTTCAAGTAGAGTCTTCATTCTTTTTCTTATATTAATTTCTTCTCTATCTAAAATCCATAACTTCAACATGGTATCAGAGCGGTACCATCTTTTGTGACCTGTCTCGTCACTATTCCGCTGAGTCCCCAAAAGTTTGGGACTATTCCAATAATTGTATTCAGAATGTTATTTTTTAAACACCCCCCCCCCCCCCCCCCCCCCCCTCTTCTGTTTTGACCTTGTTTGGTTTATGGGTCTCAAGTTTCTGCTACCCTCCTTGGAGTAGTGCGTTACTGACTTTGTTTTCAGGAGTTTCTGTTTTTTGTTGTTCTCGTTTTGAGCTGCCCTCTGTTGCAGTATTTTTTAGTTGTCTCTTTGGTCTTTGTTTAGCACTTTGTTGGTCTACATTGAAATTATTTTCAAACCTCAACTACAATTTATCATTCCAATTTGGTTCAAAAGTCATGGCGCCACCGATCCCACCATCGGTTTCGTTTGGACTTCAATTGCTATAAGCGTTGGTCCATTATTGTTTCGATTTGGTTCGAAGTTGTGACACCTTCAAGTTGTGGTTTTAGTTTGTTGTAAGCATTGGCCCAATGTCATTACGGTTTTGTTTGAAGTGGTGACAACTTCGGTTCAAGCTTACTTCGGTGACTTGTCATCGTTTATGTTTGGTTTGCCTGCTGTCCGTAAAGTCAGCAGCGGTTTCTTTAGTTGGTTGCTCGGTGGTTTGTTCTTGGGCACGAACCTTATTGACTGGTTGTTATGGTGTTTCTCGTTGGCTTATCCAAGATTTTTTTTTTTTTGGGTTTGGTTAAATTTTCTTTCAAAGGATATATTTGTAACGAGCATAAAGCTTAGTAAGCTTTAGCTTAAGGGGGAGTATTGGAAATTGCTTATAATTAATACTCTTATTGAAATTAGATTAAGATTAATGTTATATTATGCTTGGACGGTTGGACTGTGTGGACGGTGGATTCACATCCATTGTATTCTTAGTTTCATTGCATCTATTCTCCTAGGACTTAGCATGGATAATTAATGCTCTAGGAATCAGGTTCCCCAATCTATTATATATTGTAGTCCTATTGGAATGTTAATACAAGAGACATATTCAGTTTCAGTTTTCAAGTAGAGTCTTCATTCTTTTTCTTATATTAATTTCTTCTCTATCTAAAATCCATAACTTCAACAGTAAATAATACTTTCTTAAATGGCCTCCTCGATGAAGAGGTCTACATGACACAACCACAAGGATTTGAAGATGCTGATTCATCTCTGGTTTGCAAGTTGAATAGAGCTCTCTATGGCCTTAAACAGGCCCCAAGGTAGTGGTTTGAAAGGCTCAAGGTGTTACGGGCCAAAATCTAATTCGTGACCCAAATATGCAGTTGGTAACCCAAATGTCACATGGGCCCAAAGTGTGGAGAGTTTATACTAGGAGAGGCAAGAGGCAAGCTGAATTGAGTGCCCTGCTGGCAGAGAGAGAAGGATAGTGGGGGGGTAACAAGCACTTTTTGTTATTAGGAAGGGGAGTGCGTAGAGTGAGGTACCTTTGTGAGTAATCATTAGTTTGTTATGGATAGAAAGCTCTAGCTCTCTATAGGAGCACTGCTCTGTGGCAGAAGGAGTATTTCCTTTGTAAATTTCCTTAATTCAGCAAATAATACATACCTCAGCATTCCTTTTCATTCTTTGTTTGCTTATAATTCTACTGCTAGCTACTGGTATGTAACCAATTGGTCCAATCTGCCGGATACGAAGAAGGGATCAACGGAGCAAGGAGATTTTAGTGGGTGAATGCCACCAAAGAAGACTGCTATGGAAGCGAAGGTAGCAGCATTGGAGGCGGAGTGGTCAAATGTAAAAAAGGCTTTGTCGGCGATGCAAATCAAAGCCGATGAGAACCAGAGCAAGGCTGATGAGAATCATGAAACTCTCATGACCATGCTTACGAAGTGCTTAGACAAGAAGTTCCTAGACGAGGAGGAGGAGACGGGTGACAATAGCACCAAGAAGAAACCAGACGAGACAGTTAAAAACAATGAGAACCAGGACTCTTCAACAAAGAAAGAGTCATCCACATCGATTCTAAAAAAATTACAAGGAGAGGCTTTGGAGGAGTTTCGTCAGTCGGTGAAAAAGGTTGAGCTGCCCATGTTTGATGGCGATGATCCAGCTGAGTGGATTACGCGAGCGGAAATTTATTTGTGTTCAAGAGAAAGTCTCGAGGTGAGGGTGAATTTAGCTCAGCTATGTATGGAAGGACCCACGATTCATTTCTTCAATTCCCTGCTCGATGATGAGAAGGAATTGACGTGGGGCAGCTTAAGGTTGAGCTCCTCGAGCGGTATGGTGGAATGGGAGAAGGCGGCGTTTTCGAACAGTTGACGAACCTCAGACAACGAGGTAAAGTTGACGATTACATTCAGAACTTCGAGTGTTTGATTGCGCAAGTGAGGAGAATGCCCGATGATCAATGTTTCGGGTATTTCCTTCATGGATTGAAAGAGGAAATCAGAGGACGAGTTTGGAGCCTCCTAACCCTAGGACCAGTGTCGCGCTCTCGTCTGATGAATGTGGCTCGAGCTGTCGAGAAGGAGATAGGAGGAAAGGGTGGAAACGCGATGACGTTTGGAGGAGCAGGGAGCAGAAACGGGTTCGGGTCGAGTAATAATAATTTTCGGTCCAACTCAAGTAACCTGGGTCGCAATGGTTCAGATTGGGCCTTTGTACGTGGGTCTAAGGAGCAGAATTTGGGAGGAGGGAGCCCATCGAAGGGTGGGTCCTAAATCGACCCCAATGTTGAGCGGAAGAGGATGATTTCCAGGGACAAGGGTGTTACTCACCTATCGTATCATGAACTCATGGAGAGGAAACAAAAGGGAATGTGTTACAAGTGTGGGGGGCCGTTTCATCCCCTCCACCAGTGTCCAGACAAGCAGTTGAGATTGATGGTGTTGGATGATGAAGATGAAGGAGAAACAGAGGGGAATATTGTCGCCATAGAGGTAGAAGAAGAGGAGGCTGATGGTGAGTGCAGTGTTATGAGTCTTGGGAGTTTGAATGCAGAAAACAGAGACATACGTCGAACTATGAAGCTTAGGGGTCGAATTAAAGGAGTTCCAGTTCTCATTTTAGTTGATAGTGGGGCAACCCACAATTTCATCTCTAGGAAATTGGTGGCAAAGATGGGTTGGGATACAGAAGACACACGCCCAATGAGAATTAAATTAGGGAATGGGTATAGAGCAGCAGCCCGAGGTAAATGTAAGGGCATTGAACTCAAATTGGAAGAGGGGAAGGTGACTGTGGATACCTTTCTGTTTGATTTGGAAGGCATAGACGTGGTTTTGGGAATTTCTTGGTTGGCAACATTGGGGGAAACCCGTGTAGATTGGGGCCAACAGGTGATGAAATTTCAGAAAAATGGAGTGTGGGTGGAACTTAAAGGAGGAGGGCCCAATTATGTAACTGACACAGCCCTATAGAGCTTGTTAGGGAAACCAAAGAGGTGGGTTGAAGGCCTACTTATATCCACCGAGGTGATCTTAAACAGCAAGGCAGAGAAGCAGGTTGAAGTTGGGAAGCTTGAATTTCAACAACAGGAACGATTAGCCAAATTGTTGGCCCAATACGTTGCAGTTTTTCGAGAGCCTACAGGATTACCTCCGAAAAGGGGTAAGGAACATGCCATCTTATTGTTGGAAGGTCAGGGACCAGTGAATGTGAGACCATATCGCTATCCTCATCATCAAAAAAATGAGATTGAACGCCAAGTGAAGGAGTTGTTGGATTCGGGAGTCATTCAGCATAGTCAGAGCGCATTTTCCAGTCCTGTCATCTTAGTGAAGAAGAAAGATGACTCTTGGAGAATGTGTGTCGACTACCGAGCATTGAACAAGGTAACAATTCCTGATAAGTTCCCTATTCCGGTAATCGATGAATTATTGGATGAGTTGCATGGTGCCCAGTTCTTCTCTAAACCAGACCTCAAGTCTGGTTATCATCAAGTGAGAGTTCGGAAGGAAGATGTGCACAAAACAACATTTAGAATCCACGAGGGTCACTACGAATATTTAGTGATGCCTTTTGGGTTGATGAATGCCCCTTCCACTTTCCAATCCCTCATGAATGAAGTCTTTAGACCTATGTTAAGAAGGTTTGTGCTTGTATTCTTTGACGATATCCTAGTGTATAGCCCAGATTGGGACACCCACATGAAGCATTTGGCTATAGTTTTAAACACATTGTAGCAGCATGTACTGGTTGCGAATCAGAAGAAATGTCATTTTGCCCAATCTTCAATCGAGTATTTGGGACACTTGATCTCCAAGGAGGGAGTTATGATGGACCCAAGCAAGGTGAAGAGTGTTCTCCAATGGCCTACTCCTAAGAATGTCGAAGGAGTGAGGGGGTTTTTGGGGTTGACGGGCTATTACAGAAAATTTATCCAGAATTATGGGAAGATAGCTAGGCCTTTGACCGAGCTCACTAAGAAGGAGGGTTTCAAGTGGAATGTGATAGCACAAGAGGCATTTGAGCTCCTAAAAACAAAGATGACTACTGCACCTGTTTTGGCCCTACCGGACTTCACTCAAGAATTCATCATTGAGTGTGATGCTTCGGGCAAGGGCCTTGGTGCCATTCTCATGCAGAATGGCCGACCCATTGCTTATTTCAGCAAGGTTTTGGGCGAAAGAAACCTGTCCAAATCAGCCTATGAGAAGGAATTGATGGCCGTTGCTCTAGCCATTCAACATTGGCGTCCATACCTTTTGGGAAGGCATTTTACGGTACGTATAGACCAGAAAAGCCTAAAACAGTTACTGCAGCAACACATTTCCACAATGGATCAGCAGAATTGGGCAGCCAAGTTGTTGGGATACAGTTTTGATATAGTTTATAAACCTGGTCATGAGAATAAGGGTGCGGATGCACTCTCTAGAATGGGAGAAGGAGAATTTGGTGTTTTGGTGTCTTATCCTATATGTGGACAGATTTGTCTCAAATCCTTGCAGAGGTTCATCAGGATGTTCATTTGTTGCAAATTATTGAGGAATTGAAGAAGAATGCGGGGTCCAAACCTGGTTTCTCTTACAAGGAGGGGGTTCTCTTGTATGAGGGCCGCTTAGTCAGCTCGGCTCAATCGATTTGGATTCCTCAGATGTTGAAAGAATTTCATTCCTCTCCTCAAGGAGGACATTCTGGGTTCCATAGAACTTATAGGAGAATTGCTGCCAATGTGTACTGGGTGGGCATGAAAAGAAGGATCCGAGAGTGTGATGTGTGTCAAAGACAGAATATCTTGCAGCTTCTCCCGGAGTTCCATGTGTCATTATTGAAGAAAGCTATTGGCAAGTATCATGCTGAAGAGGAGCTGCCACAAGGATTAGAAGGGGATAGCTCCATAAGGATTGAACCTGCAGCTGTCTTAGCAAACAGGACTGTCTATAAAAAAGGGGACTGCAGTAATCAAGTGCTGGTGCAGTGGAAGGGGAAACCAGCTGAAGAAGCCACTTGGGAGGATGAATTCACTATCCAGAGTCAATTTCCAGATTCAGCCTTGAGGACAAGGCTGAAATTGAAGGTGGGGGCATTGTTAGGGGCCAAAATCTGATTCGTGACCCAAATATGCAGTTGGTAACCCAAATGTCACATGGGCCCAACGTGTGGAGAGTTTATACTAGGAGAGGCAAGAGGCAAGCTGAATTGAGTGCCCTGCTGGCAGAGAGAGAAGGATAGTGGGGGGGTCACAAGCACTTTCTGTTATTAGGAAGGGGAGTGCGTAGAGTGAGGTATCTTTGTCAGTAATCATTAGTTTGTTATGGATAGAGAGCTAGAGCTCTCTATAGGAGCACTGCTCTGTGGCAGAAGGAGTATTCCTTCTGTAAATTTCCCTAATTCAGCAAATAATACATACCTCAGCATTCCTTTTCATTCTTTGTTTGCTTATAATTCTACTGCTAGCTACTGTTACGTAACACAAGGACACTCATGAAGTTTGGGTTCAAGGACAGTAAATGTGACCCCTCTCTGTTCACTTATGTGGCTGATGGGGCTGTGGTGTATCTCCTTGTCTATGTTGATGATATAATCATCCAGGAAGCTCCAACATTCTAGTGCAGCAACTTATCACTCGCCTCAATTCAGTTTTTAGCTTAAAACAACTGGGACACTTAGACTATTTCTTAGGAATTGAAGTCAGAAAACAGCCCCATGGTTCTCTCATTCTCACCCAAACAAAGTACCTTAGAGACCTACTATCCAAAACTAACATGCTGGAAGCAAAAGCTAGCTCCTCTCCAATGGCTTCAAGCTGCAAATTGTCAAAAGTGGGAAGTGATACTTTCTCAGACCCTTCTCTGTACAGATCAGTGGTTGGTGCACTTCAATATGCCACCATAACCAGACCTGAACTGAGATACTCAGTTAACAAGGTGTGCCAATTCATGGCAGCACCCCTTGACACTCATTGGTTAGCTGTAAAAAGGATCCCAAGGTATCTAAAAGGCTCATTGCATCATGGACTGCATCTGTCCCCTGCTCCAGCAAACAAGCCTCTTACTTTGCAAGCCCTATGTGATGCTACCCTGATAAGGTCAACTTCAGGGGCAGCAGTCTTTCTAGACCCAAATCTGATTTCCTGGTGGTCTAGGAAGCAACATGTAGTTGCAAGATCAAGTACTGAGGCTGAATACCGCAGCCTAGCACAAACCACAGCTGACATTCTTTGGATTCAAACTCTCCTAACTGAACTTGGCATCCCTTTCACATCTCCCAAGATCTACTGTGATAACCAAAGTGCAGTGGCACTTGCTCACAACCCTATACTACATGCTAGGACTAAGCATATGGAAATTGACCTCTTGGTTGTCAGAGAAATGGTCCTGCAAAAGCAACTTGCAGTGCATCACATTCCAGCCCAAGATCAGTGGGCAGATGCTTTGACTAAACCACTTTCTCCAACCAGATTTCTTCAGCTTCGGGACAAGCTCAATGTGGCTGAGCTAAACAGTGTTCATCACCCACCTTGAGCTTGTGGGTGTGTGTGTGTATACTGTAAATGCATCATGTAAATGTTCTGTAAATGTAATTCACAATCAGTTAGAGTGAGCTTAGAGTAAAGGTTGTTAGGCCTAGTATAACCGACTCATCTCCCTATATAAGCAATGTAAGGGAGACTCATTGTACTTGAGATTATTCAATACAATTCTGTTAGAATCAGTTTTCCTTTTCTCTCTTCCTCTATGATACTGAAGATATTCAATACCGCCTAGCCGGAATTTATTGTTTCTACTCGGGTGGAACAGTGGGGATTTGTGTAAAATTTGTAAATTTGTAAATACCGAACTAGAACTGGAATCAGCGAGGCTCTATGTTATTTTATGTATTGAAGCTCATTTTATAGTATAAAGATTACATGTTATGCATTCTCTGTTTATCAACCTCCGGATACTGTAGCTGAAATTTGAATGACCATTTAATCCAGTGCACTTTGGATTTGTTATTGTGTTCTTCTCATATGGAATATGCCTCTTTTCTACCCAGGATGTCCCGTTCTTCATGATATAGAATATATTTATGATCAATAAAATTTTGCCTCTGACTAATGGCAGGTCCATGAGAAGGAAGTTATCGGTGTGACTCATCATCCCCATAGGAATCTTGTTGCAACCTATAGTGAAGACTGCACAATGAAATTGTGGAAGCCTTGAATCTTGTCTGCTTTGGGTCAATTTCTGGCTTATTAACATAAATGAACGTGTGATGTGTGCAATGTGTATTCTTTAATTTGTTTCTTTTGTTAAAATGTGTACCGGCATTGAAATTGTAGGTCAGGATCAACTTATTCAGATTTTCATTTTATCTTCTACTTAAATTTAAATGGGAAGTGATCAGTAGTACTAGACGGAATACGAAGACTGGCGTGGCATAATTTATTAAAGTTTCTGTTTTATTCTTTTTTATAAATTATTAAATCAGTTAATCTATTTGCTTTTTAATTGTCTTTTTCGTACTCCTTTCACTCGTACCAAAGAGCACTTCTCAAAAAAAAAATTTATATTAAAAAATTATATTAATTAAAGAGCATTAGGAGTGCTCAAATCCATATACAAAGGAAATTTCATGTATATGCTGAGCAAGATAAAATTTCAACCAAGTGTAACATGCTAACAAGGTTGAAAGCAGCCTAAGAGAGAGACCCAGCACAAAGCAGCAATCCAAATAAACCAGCAGATTGGTTGCCACATTCTAAGAGCACTTGATTGAGCACTTGACAGAAAGCAAAAAAAAGCAAATACCACTCCCTGCATTTCATAAACCGAGAACTTATTGAAGCCAAAGGGATCAACAACACAACACCAGAGAAATAACCTCCATGCATCACCACTTGATTCCAAAGTTTAAAAACCAACCTCCAGCAAGTAGGGAATGAAGAGAGCTTAGCAGTGAATGAATCATCCAGCCTACCACCCAACATGGAGTGAGCCACAATCCATAAGAGGATGAACCAAAATCTGTAAGAAGAATGACAATCCATAAGAAGAACCACCTACAATGCTACCCAAAGCCACTCAACGCAATCGAGCTTAATACAACACAAACAGAACAAGATTGGATCCACAAACCAAGTATAAGTAGTAGCCACAATTCGAGTAACATTGCCACCTAGAAATCAACAGACCAACACCACCTCCAAAGTAAAAAAACCAAGCAAAGTCTCATGACTCATGAAGCATAGCCAAATAGATCCATTCTTGGCAGCTTTGGGAGAAGTTGCACAATCATTTCCAATCGAAGACTCGTGCTCGAGCAAGAATGCTCCGAATAGAGCTTCGCAACACCAAGAAGGACGATCGTTCAATTTCTGAGTTTGTGCTTCGTGTGAAGGCACTCGTTGATGCACTGTACTCGATTGGGGATCCTGTGTCACCTCAAGAACAAATGGACGTCATCTTGGAAGGTCTACCCGAGGAGTACGACTCGTTGATCAACCTGGTGAGCACTCGCTATGATTCCCCTGATCTTGATGAGTTGGAGGCGTTGCTTCTTGCTCAGGAAGTGCGTCTCGATCGCTACAAACAGAGTGCCTCTCAAAACGCCGCCACGGTGAATGTTGCAAACGTGGCAGCCGCCACCGCATATCCTACACCGCAAGCGAATCTTGTTCAGGATCAACAGTTGTACTCAGCCTCTCCATCACAGTACTATCGTGGTGGCCGTGGCCGAGGTCGCGGAGGTCGCGGAAGGGGGCGTGGTGGTCGAAGTTCCATTCAATGTCAATTGTGCAGAAAATTTGGTCATGACGCGTTTGCTTGTTGGTATCGGTTTGATCAGCAGTACACTCAACCTCAGCAACCTCAACAAACCCCCAATCCCAACCATTTTCAGCAACCACCACATCAGAACAACCCACCCTGGCAGAACCACCCATCCTGGTAGGAACAACCAACCTTCCCTCAACCCTCGACCTCCCCTCAGGCATTCCTAGCTGCCTCCAACACCAATTCCTTCTCCAACCAGTGGTACCCTGACTCGGGTGCCTCTCACCATGTCACACCTCACATGCAAAACATCCAACAACCTATTCCCTACGAAGGCTTAGATCACATTCTTGTTGGTAACGGTCAAGGTTTACTTATCTCCTCCTCTGGCTCATCCTCCTTTCACTCTCCCTTTAATTCCAACATTAGTTTAGTCTTTAAAAATCTCTTACATGTCCCACATATAACTAAAAACATAGTTAGTGTAAGCAAATTTGCAAAAGACAACAATGTCTTCTTTGAATTCCATTCTGATGTGTGTTTTGTCAAATCTCAGGGTTCCCATGAAGTCCTACTTCGAGGAGATGTTGGAACAGATGGACTATACAAGTTCACTGATCTTCATCTTCTTCCTCAGCAAAGTCTGTCTTCTAGCGCTTTGTCTTCAAATAATGTAGTCTTTTCTTCATGTAATGTTCCTTCCCTTCCCACTGTAAATACAGCACATGTACCACTTAACACTTGGCACTTACGTTTAGGCCATCCAGGTAAAGATACACTCAAACTTGTCTTACAAAATTGTAATGTTCCAATTGGTAATAAAGTGAATTTTGATTTCCGCTCTTCTTGCTGTCTTGGAAAGGCTCACCGCCTCCCATCTTCATCTTCAAATACTGTATATCATAATCCTTTTGAGCTCATCTATATTGATTTGTGGGGTCGTGCCCCAATACTGTCTTCTACTGGTTTCCATTACTATGTTTCCTTTATTGATGCGCATACCAGGTATACATGGCTTTTCCTCTTAAAAACAAAATCAGAAGCTCTTCCAACTTTTCTTAACTTTAAAAATATGGCTGAACTTCAATTCTATACAAAGATTAAAGCCATCCAAACTGATTGGGGTGGTGAGTTTCGTTCCTTTTCCAAAGTCCTGCAGGAATTTGGAATTCAACATTGGGTTATTTGTCCTCATACACATCACCAAAATGGTGTTGTGAAGCACAAACATCGACACATTGTCGAGTTAGGTCTCACTCTTCTTGCTCATGCGTCTATTCCCTTCAAATATTGGGATCACGCCTTCCAAACAGTCGTTTATCTCATAAACAGGCTACCAACAGCCTCTTTACAAAAAGAAATTCCTCACACCAAACTTTTCTCACAAAGTCCTGACTATAGTTTTCTTAAGGTCTTTGGCTGCGCATGTTTCCCTCTTCTTAGACCTTACAATAGACACAAACTTGAGTTTAGGTCTCACGAGTCTATCTTCTTAGGGTATTCCAATTCTCACAAAGGTTACAAGTGCCTCTCACCATCGGGTCGAATCTTTATCTCCAAGGATGTGGTTTTTAATGAGCTAAGGTTCCCATACCAAGAACTCTTTGAACCTAAACCTTCCCCTCCCACACCATCTGCCCTTCCCTTGCCTTCTCTCCCTCTAATTCCCCCACCAACCCATCCTATACCAGCACCTAACATCACCATTCCCTCACCAATCCAACCTATTCCATCACCCAACATTATCTCATCTACACCCTCTGCTTCTGCCACTCCTAATCCGAACCCTCCTTCCCCACCATTAGCCATTCCTAGCACCATACTTCCCTTCCCAACCTCTACCTCAGCTGCTGGTCCCATAAACACCCATCCCATGACTAGAGCCAAGAATAGGATTGTGAAACCAAGACTTCAACCCACTGTCCTTCTCACACATTCTGAACCTACCAATGTAAAATCTGCCATTGCTGATCCAAACTGGTTCTCTGCTATGAAAGCTGAATATGATGCACTGATATTGAATGGTACTTGGTCATTAGTCCCTCTTCCACCTCACCGGCAGGCCATTGGCTGCAAGTGGGTGTTTCGTATAAAAGAAAATCCGGATGGTTCTATCAACAAGTACAAAGCTCGGCTTGTTGCCAAAGGGTTTCATCAACAACCCGGGTTTGACTATACTGAAACGTTCTCTCCCGTTGTGAAGCCCACCACTATTAGAATCATCCTTACACTTGCTCTTACAAATGGCTGGTCTATTCAACAGCTGGACGTGAATAATGCCTTTTTGAATGGGGACTTGGATGAAGAGGTATACATGGACCAACCCCCGGGCTTTCTCTCACAAGATTCTGGTTTAGTGTGCAGGCTGCACAAGGCCCTCTATGGCCTCAAACAAACTCCGCGGGCGTGGTTTGACAAATTAAAAGGTGCTCTCCTAACCCCTGGGTTCACTGGCAGCAAATGTGACCCTTCTTTATTCATCTACCGCAAAGCATCTCACATCTTATACATGCTCATCTACGTGGATGATATCATCATCACGGGCAACTCTCCTTCTCTTATTCAGCATATTATCACTCAGCTGCACTCCAACTTTGCATTGAAGCAGCTAGGTGACCTTAATTACTTTCTTGGAATTCAGGTCAAAAGGACGCAGAATGGTTCCCTTCTTCTTACACAAACAAAGTACTTGAGAGACCTTCTTAATAGAGCCAAAATGGCTGATGCAAAGCCCATCTCTTCCCCCATGGTTGGTGGCTGTAAACTGTCCAAAGAAGGTGCAAATTACTTCTCAGATGCTTCCCTGTACAGGTCTATCGTGGGGGCTCTTCAATATGCCACCATCACGAGGCCTGAGATATCTTACTCTGTTAATAAGGTCTGCCAATTCATGGCACAACCTTTAGACTCACATTGGACAACTGTAAAACGCATTCTACGTTACCTAAAGGGCACTTTGACTCATGGACTTCATCTTCAACCAGCCTCTTCAACCTATCCTCTGGTTCTCACTGGTTTTTCGGATGCAGATTGGGCATCCGACCCTGATGACAGGCGCTCTACATCAGGGTCATGCATCTATCTTGGACCCAACTTGATCTCTTGGTGGGCAAAGAAGCAAACTGTTGTAGCTCGCTCAAGTACCGCGGCGAGTATCTGCAGCCTTTGCCGCCACAAAGAATGGAGTTATTTGGGTGCAATCTCTTCTTCATGAGTTGTACCTCACACTCCCACCTTCGGTCATTTACTGTGACAACATGAGCACGGCGGCATTGTCACATAATCCCATACTCCATGCCCGCACAAAACACATGGAGTTGGACCTATTTTTGTCCGAGAGAGAGTCATTGGCAAGCAACTGCAGATTCTACACATTCCTTCTGAAGAACAATGCACTGATATGCTCACAAAGGCCTTATCTCCTACACGGTTCTTACACTTAAGGGACAAGCTCAAGGTGCTTGTTGTCCCACCTTGAGCTTGCGGGGGGTATGTTAGAGTACATAGTATGGAGGTGCAGTGTTGCGCACTGTAGCACTCCCTAGGTAGAAAGGCGTAATCGATTCATTGATCGATTCTTCGCCATGTGCATTCCAGCACATTGTATATATCGCTACCTCAATGTAATACTCAGATCAAGAAAATGTATATACAAGAATTCAATTCTCTCTCTCTAACCTTACTCTCAGTTTAGTTTCTTAACACACTGCCACCTAGAAATCAACAGACCAGCACCACCTCCAAAGTAAAAAAACCAAGCAAAGTCTCATGACTCATGAAGCATAGCCAAATAGATCCATAACCAGCAACCAGCGTCTTCCCCTTCAATGCTATAATGTACCAAATAGCAACACCATCTGAAGTTAACTAGCTTACAAAAGGTACCATCAATAGAAGAAATAACTGACTGAGAGAGAGGACCACCAACCACGTAAATCTTCACCAATCAAGGGACAAAAAAACAAGTCTTCCAGACTCCTCCACCCCACAAAAAATTAAACCTTCTTGAGAACAAATCAACCATCAAATTAGTTCAAATAACAACAACCCCATCTGTAGCCTAAGGTACCAAGAAGCTTTAGAACTTTCCATCATCAAGGGTCAAAAAAGCCCAAAGCATACAAAAGAAAGGAAAAACACTCGTCGTTTAGCACTCCCTCACCAACACTCCCTAATAAGCTAAAGAGAAGCTCACCATAAACCAAAAAGAATAAAAGAGTTTTTGTGACGCGCTCAAAACCCTCCTCACATACTTGATCAGAATTTGTAGGTCTTTTAGTGTACCTCATCATTATAAGTGAACCCCCAAGAATGCCATTTATTTTGTGTTTCCCAACCCCACTCAGCCACCATGGAGACCATTCAATCTAAATAGCTTCGTCATAAAGGTAACCTACATACAAGAACAAGCACGCAGTATAAGGTTAGCCCCCAAGAGCTAAAGACGTCAGTTAGACATGCCAACAACACCTCGAACGTTTCCTCTCCTTTGATTATCTCGACAATAAAACTCCCCCCGTGCCTTGATAGAACCTATACGCCACCTGTCACACACACCAGCCTACCAAAGAGCGTAAAAAGCAAACACGAGAAAAAGATATAAGAAAGCATTCTTCTAAATCCCCACAGAGCTACTAGCACCCTTCATATATGCTTTTAAATTAAAGAAATCTGTTGCAGGCAATACAACAACAACAAAAAAAACCGATGCGCAGAGAATGTGGTTGTTGACTTGTGCTCATCTTCAGTATAATAGCACAAGATATGCTAATTTACGTGGTCGTTTTAGACCATTACAATATATTTCATTACTTTCACCCTAAAATGTTTTATTTTTATTCTTGATGTGTTTTTAGACTTTCACTTTCACATACCATCAAGCTAGCGAAACTGTAGAGATAGAGGGATGTTACAGTTGTTCTTGTTATGTCAGAAGGAAGAAAAAATTACTATGTTGTTGATGGTGGCCTCTGTGAACAACAACCTAGCCTACGTCTAAGTCGATTTTAATTCAGCAATAAAGCAGCCTAACCAATCATCAACCCGCATTCAAGTGAACCAACCTTCGAGATGTCATGCCACCATCCAGAATTCCAGATTTACTATAAACATCATAAGTCTTATCTCCCAGTCATTGTGTGACCAAACACCGTTTTGAATGGGAAAGGGAATGGTATAATCCCTTGTGAGGTCGTTGCATCCTCCCCATCAAAGACTTCCTCAGTTCCTCTCGATTCTTCACTTCTATCCTTTTAGATTTGGTTTGTCATGTTAATTTGGGTTATAATGCAGAGACATAGTGATTGAGAGAGGAAGAGGTGGAAGGAGGAAGGGATGCAGTGGTGTTGGACCCGGGGGCGAACACAGGCTATAACGAGGGTGTGCACATGTACACCCTCATGTTTTAAAAATAAATATAAGTTTTGCCCCCTCATTGTTAATTTATTTGCACTCATGTTACTCTATCTTCTTTCTTTCTTTCATTAACTCACATTTAGACAATTATGAGGGATGTTATTTACTTGATTAGATATATTAAAATTTTATGGTTTTAACATTTATGTCTTTATTTTCATATGTATGATAGTAATTAGGGTTAATTGCACTTTTGGTCCACCTACTATTGGTCATGTGTGATTTTGGTCTCTGTGATATTTTTAGCAGATTTTGTCCCACCATTTTGTCAATGTTTCAAACTCAATCCTTCTGTCCGGTGTTTGTCAATTTTTAAATGACCAATAGAGATGAATCATTGCTCTAAGAGCATAGAATCTTGTTGAACTTATGTGGTAAAAGACCCTTTGGTGGGACGAAACTAACAAATGTCACAGAGGAACCATTGAATCATGTTGAAATGGAGAGGCATGATAGGAAGAAGCTCAATGAGAGGTTCTATGACCTTAGAGCAGTGGTTCCTCTTTATTGATCGTTGAAAAAATTGAAGGACATTGGACAGTAGGATCAAATTTGCAACATCGAACAAAATAGGGGGACCAAATATGCTTAAAAGAAACCACATGGGCCAAAATTGTACATGGCCAATAATTGGAGGATCAAAAGTGCAATTAAGTCTAATAATTTTTTTTTTTGGAAAATGATTGCCCCCACTAATCCTGGGTCCTAGATCTGCCACTGGTGGTGGGCCTTCAACCGGAGATGAAACAAGGGTGGAGAAGGGAAAGGGTGAAGTGGGAATAAGCTTATTTGCAATAATGAAAAATATCTCCACACTTACTAATACAAGCTCCTTTTTTTTTTATCAAGTTATAGGTGTGAAGTATCCACTTAGGAGTGTCTAATACCTGTCAGAGAACCTGTTGGGCGCACAAGGTGGGTTCTTCCCTTCCAACTGGGTTTTTTTCATACACACTAGTCGAGATTCGAACCCCTGACCACTTGCTTGAGGTGTCTGAATCCCTTATCACTCAGACAAATCACATGTAGGTATACAAGCTTTACTTATGTCGAGGCTTGTTCAATCAGGATTTTAAAATATTATCATGGGATAAAAAAATTGTGGATTTTAAAAAAGACTATTTAGTAGGGGTGGACAAAATTTCTGTACCGACCCGCACCCGAACAACCCGGACAGAAAAACAAGCTCAAGGGTGGATGAAGTCGGGTTCGCGGGTCGTCGGATCTGTGTTTCGGTTGTGCACGGACTGGTTCAAGCAGGCTCGGTGTGTCAAAAAAATTTTGCCGCCGAACGAAACCGACCGTGGAAGGGGGGGTAGAAGAAAAGACTCAGATGTTGAAAATGGAAGGGGGTGGTAGAGGTGTCGCAGAGGAGGGAAGGGGAAGGGAGAAGGGGAAAAGAACGCAAGAACCCCAAGAGTATGAAGCAGGAGAATGAAGATCACGACGTCACCACCAGATCCAGTTCTTCGATCTCCATTCTTCAATCATCGTCCTTCGATGTCCATCTTCGATCTCTTCGAGCTTCGTTCTTCAAGACTTCAACACATCAGATCCTCCATTTATGTTATGTGGAGCACGACAGAGGAGCAGAGGAGCTTTGAGGTGGAGACGACGATAGAAATTTGGGAGTGAACTAAAAGGGAAATAGCGACTGCGTAGAGTTGAATGGGGAAGGGATTAGGGTTTCTTTAGTTTTTAGGTTTTTTTAAAAATAGAATAAAATAAAGCTCACAAAATTAATTGGGTAAAAAAACAGATCTGACCCAATCTGGTTGAACCCACCAGCCTATTCAAAAAATAAAAGTAAAAAAAAATTTGGGTCAAAAACAGACCTGGCCCAACCCACATATTAACCCTTCTTCTAAAACATATGAAACCCTAGTCCCTTCTTTCTTCTTCCCTGTCACAAATCACAAGTGCGTGAAAGAGATCGACTGGAAGTCCAGAGCCCGCCTCCGCGCTGCACCAGAGTCCGCCGCCACGTCTCCTCGCCCCAACTCCTCAACCTTGTATTCGCATCTGTCACTCTCATATCTGGTACTCCGCCTTGGTTTTTTTTTTCTTTTTTCTCTCTTTTTTTATTCCCTTCCCTTTTGTTTTGTTCTGGTCTTCTCTTCTCCTCTGCTTTTCTAACGGTCATCAACTCGTGCAAATCCGTCTGATCCGCCCGTCACCGATCCACCTGACACCCGACTAAACCGTGCAAGCCAACCGACGAAAATGGGTGACTATTCTCCTTCCTCGATTTTGGTCGGTTTTAAATTTTTTGGCCCGAAACCGACCATCGTTCACCCCTACTATTTAGACATGTGACGACTTATAAGATTTTTTAAAAATATTTTTATGATCAAGATTCTGTACATTTTTTGATTTTTAAAAATTTATATCATAGGAATATATAAGATTAAAAATACCATATGGATTTATAAGATTTGATATGGTCACGTGAATTTTTAGCAAAATTCAAAATAAAAATAAAAGATAACAAAGAAATGATAATTTTAATAAATAAAAGATAGCAGTTGAGACCTCATCAGTCTGAAACACATTTCATGTGTAGATTCTCCAAGTTTTGATGATTCCAAATAAATTAAGTATGGTAATACTGAACCATATGAAATTACCGACATGTCTGATAAGTGTACAGGAAAATAGAGTTAAGGTCACTCGTCTATTTTTATGACCCGTCTACTTTTTAGTAGAGCCCAGTTTTTTAGACTCGTCTAAATTCAGTCCACACAGTCAAAAATCAAGTCAACGCTCAGTCAAGATTCAAATATACTTGATGATGTGACAAGAAGCATCTGTCAGGAAAAGACTCAGTGGAACACCCGTCTATTTTTTGGAATACGTTAGCACCTGTTTAGTTTTGAACTGCATGTGCACCCGTCTAATTTTTGAATTACCTTGCATCCGTCTAAAATTTCCAATACTGCTACAATGTCTGTTTGTCAGAAATGAAGTTCAAATCACCTTATTCAAATTAGATGCCTTCCTTAAGGATCTCTAAGACCTCTGGACAATAGTACAAATGATAAAGAATAAAGAACGTTTGTTCCAAGGTTTTTAGGAATAAACACCCAATCTCTGTACCACAGCAGTAACCTTTTAGCTGTTTTAGTACAAAGTAAAAGTGTTTTCTGGATAGTGAACTGAGTGTGGCACTGAAAGAGGAAAGCTCTTTGCTGCAAGTACAAGAATCCTGCTGCTACTACTCTGAAATAACAGCTACTCAGAATAAAGTGTACTCTTGAACAACCTAGTCAAAGCTCAACGTCCCCAAGCACTTAATGTTTACACAGAACGACTCTTTGGCATTAAAGGTGTTCCAGAATCTCAAATCAGAAGAACACACTTTTTGAAGCTGTGCCTAACAGATTTATTTGATTGAAGTCTTTATATAGATCAAACAATGAAGATGAAGACAAGAAGTTGAATATCATTAAAGAACACTGCGCAAGAAGCATTTACTCACTTCATTAACTTCTTCATTCTTTCATTGAATATTCATTCAATCATTTGAAATTAATTCGCAGTCTTTCATACTTCATATTTATTCCACTCTCTGAGTGTGATCTGAAAGATTTGCAAGTTGTATTAAATACACAAACCTTTACTCTTTTCTAAGTTGAGCTTGAAGAGGCTAGATGAGCAAATAATATTTGTTTGAGTGATTGAGCCTGGAGAGGCTAGGTGTGCAAAGAATAATTGTACTGTAATCTGATCAGTTATAGTTGAAACTTGGGGTTGCCAAGAAACTGGACGTAGCCCTGTGGATTTTGGGGTGAACCGGTATAAACTTTTGAGTGATATTCCTCTTCCCTTTTCTCTTTAATTTTCTTAAGTATTGTTTGTTTAAGCTTTTAACTTGGGGAGTTAATATTGTGAATATCAAACTCTGTTTTATCCTTCTCCGTCTGCACGTGTGTTCTGTCTTAAATTTAGACGTGTCACTCGTCTAAATTTCCATTGTCTTAATTTTGCTTGTTGTGCCTGCGAAAGTATTTACTAAAATAACCTAAAAAGTTGGTAAACACAATTCAACGCATCTTCTTGTGTTAACTTTGATTATTTCAGTAGCTCCATGTCCTTCTAAGTAGCATTTCTCCACGTGTCTAAAGCTATGCTAGCACTCCATACATTAGCATCTTCTCATTTTTGCTATTGGATTTCAAAGGTTCAAAGTTATCTTTTTCATTAACCGGCAATACTAAGGATGAAGATTTATCTACAACATTAATTGAAAATTCATCAAAATGACGTTCTTTGATAAAAAAAAAAATAGTGCAACAATGCTTACATAAGGTGATAAAAAAAAAATTTAATTCTCCATCTACCGGTTATTAGACAAATGTAACATCTAGACCATACAATGCCATGAAAGCACCAACCACAGCATATATGAGCTCGAGTTTGAAGGGTTGTGGGTCGTACGGGGCAACAAAACACTTACAATTAGGATAATATGTCATGATCAAATTTCATAATCATAATTGGTTGAAAGGGAAACTTTTTCCTTTTTCCTTCGCAATCTCAAGTTTACATAATTATTTCATCCAAAATGTGCAAATTACATTCATTAATACTACAATCAATGAATATAGTACATCAAAATTCAAATAAAAACAAGATCACAAAGTTCCGATTAAACTATATACATCCGAACACCTAAGTATTAGCTTCCCATGTTAGATTAATTATTTTAATTGATCGGTTATGTGGATTGACATTAGTCAATTTTTAGGAATTATAGTTAATATATATTAATTATGATCAATTGTGTATATTAAAGCACTTGATATATATGATGAAATAGTATTGGGCTTAGTCTTATGAAAGGCCTATGATGAGTTGGGCCTTTCACTTAGAAGCCTGTTGAGAAGTCCATGCTCTCATCTGGAGTATATACATACTGCCTCCCCATTAAGCATTTGTGTTGCTGCGCATGTGCTCCGGGTAGAGAGTAGTTCACTCTCACATCCTAATCTCTCTTCCTTTGTCCACCACATCCATGCAGGAATCCAATTTTCAAGTACACAATCCTTGATCTAACTCTTGTATTTGATTAGATTAACATCCTGTAATTTTGTATCTATGTATAATCTAAATTCATCAATTGGTATAAGAGCCATGAGAGATACATGTTATAGCAATTATATAAATCATACGAACCCTAATTTATGGCATTAATTTTTTGATCAAAATGCCAGAATAGATTTAGGGATTTTATTAAGATCATGTTACATCATTGTTGTATGTTATGACATAAATGTTCGTGTAACTGAAATCGTTTTTTCGAAACCGTTCTCGTTGTTTTCTTCATAAATTCGAAACTATGATTCCAGCAAACGATTTAGAAAATTATTGTATGGATTATCTTCCATGATGCTATGCGATTACCATATTGAAATTTCACGTGTTTTCGTTGAACGAACTGAGAGAATTTCTTCTCCCATTATTGCGAGTCATTCTTTGCAAAAGCCCTAAGTTTGTGTTCCAAATTCTTCTTCAACCAGACACGAACCATGAAATCGTTTTGGGGCTTTATTAGATCGATCACTTATGATCTAAACCCCTCAAACATCATAAAATATCATTGACTAAATTGAGAGAAATCGACTCCTCTCACCGTCACGGGTTTGGGCGAAATCCCAGTTCGTTTTTATTCGTTTTCTCATCAACGATCCATTTTTCTATGAATTTGATTTTGGGATTCTCTAGATCGGATCTTTGTGAACAAAACCCAAGAATGATCGCCCAAAGTTGTGAAGAAACAGAAGAGAACGACGCAAGTCTTATCGTTGGTCGGTAGCAACTCGTTTTCCTGTTATGCGGGTGAAGAAGAAGCTCATGCTTCTGTGTATCGCCCACTCGCGGGGCCCATCGCGTGTCAGCCCATATCCCAGGCTCGAAATTTTTTTAAATTTAAAAAATATTATTTATTACTTCTGGTTGATTGGTAATTTTTTAAGAAGTTTTGGACACCCTTTCGATATTATATATTGTTTAATCCGAAAATAATTTGTGATTTTAAATACTTTGCTATCATACTTTGGACTTGATATTTTGTGTACATATTCCTTGCCTTGTTTATGACACTGTAATATACATTACTCTCTTCATTAATGTGTCATATTAAGGAATTAATTTTTTTCTAAACTTTATTTCATAATCAATCAATTTGATATTCTAAAAATTGGAATAAATTTAAGTTGTTTTTATATCTATAAAATTTTAATCAATTAATCCAAAGATAGTTGGTTAGTTGTCATTCTTATTTTCTAGAATTGGAAAATTTTATGAAAATTTCTTTTTGTGCCAATGACACTTTTGTACAATGCACTCTCTCATTTAAATGTGTCAAGACTAAGTAATTAATTTTAAGTGTCAAATATGGTTAATTTTTTTATAAAATGTTACTTATATTGAATTTTGAGAATTTTATAAATTATTTTCGCATAATTTGATACTTCATATATACTGCATTTTTACTTCTTTGTTATCAATATTTGGATCCAAAACTTTTAGATCATTATTATTTCGTGACAAATATATATTTTAGGCACTCTCTCTTATGATTAGTCTTGGTCACAAAATCAAGTTTTTGGGTCATTATACGGTTTAAAGTTCATGTGTTTATATTAAATCTATACATAGTGAATAATACAATTGTATATAATGCAATTTATGTATATTAACTTTCTTAATTATTCTAATGTAAATTTTTATTTTATTCACTACTATATTATGAACTTAGATCCATAAAATTTTAATTTATTCTTGATTTTTGTGGATATACGCTTTGACAGGTACATATGTTTTGATGATGGACAAAAGGAAATATTCAAGTCCAAGGACTTATTTGCAAAAAGCGTGAAAAGGACTAACAAGCAAATATTTTGGTGGAAAGGACCAACAAGCAAATACAATGGGTTAAGGGAAATTTTCCTTTATTGTATTGCTTGTTTTAGAAGTTATGTAAATAATAGTGTTGTTTCTCTTAAGGTTAAAATCAATCACACATACTTAAAATCTGACTTGAAAAAGAATCTTAAAAGGTCTTTAAACTGGAATTTATTATAATATCTTTTGACCTTTAAAGTTTTTCAAAAACCCTTTTATACATGAAATAATCGATTAGCATAATAGATTGTGCAGCTCTTAATTGTGCTTAAATGAGTTTTTTTAAATATCAGAGCTGTTAGGTTTTTGAAATTCAAAATTCAAAGAAAATAATCGATTATGGTAATTGATTATGCCTATTTGGAAGAAATAAAAGTAAAACAAGCTTTATTGAAAACCTCATCATGCCTATCTCATGAAAACAAAGTTTCAAACTATAGTGAATGCAAGTTTTTAAAAGTTAAGATTGAAGATCTATATGATACGCTTGCTAAGTTCACTAGTGGAAGAGATAATCTAAATATTTTGTTAGGCAATCAAAAGGGAACCTACGATAAAGCTGGTTTGGGTTATCACCCTAAATTACATGAAAAATATTTTAAGAGGTTCTTTAGCCCAACAAACAAATCTAGTAGTCTTTTTGTAAAGTGATTTTATTGTGGTAGAAAAGGACACACTGCCTCTATATGCAATGCTAGAAAGAATAAGAATTTGAACGGAAAGAAAGTATGGGTACAAAAGGGCAATGCGCCTAAGGCTAACTCTCATGGACCCAACATGATTTGGGTACCAAAAGTTAAAACCTAGATATGTTTTGTAGGTGTGGTTGAAAGCAAAGAACTCAAACTGGTACCTCGATAGCGGATGCTCCAAGCACATGACGGGAGATAAAAACAAGTTCTCCTCCCTCACACCCAAAAAGGGTGGCTTCGTCTTCTATGGTGACAACAATAAAGGTAGAATCTTGGGAATTAGGACTATTGGTAAGATTCCTAACCCCACCATAGAAAATGTGCTATATGTTGAAGGTTTGAAACACAACTTGTTAAGTATAAGCCAACTGTGTGATAAAGGATTTAATGTTGTGTTTGATAACTCTAAGTGCATGGTCAAGGATTCTAACAATCAAACTAAATTAATTGGTCAAAGAATTGAAAATATCTATATGGTTTGCTTGGATGACCTACCTTCAAATGATGTATGCTGTCTAATAAGTAAAGATGATGAGACTTGGCTATGGCATAGGAGGATGGCTCATATTCACATGGATCGTCTTAATAAGTTGGTTTGCAAGGACCTAGTAATTGGGTTACCAAAGCTCCGTTTTGAAAAAGATAAAATGTGTGATGCTTGTCAAAAGGGAAAACAAGTAAAGGCCTCTTTTAAAATGAAAAATGTTGTTTCTACAAATCGGCCTTTACAGCTTTTACACATGGATTTATTTGGCCCATCTAGAACAATGAGCTTTGGTGGTAATTACTATGTGCTTGTCATTGTGGATGACTATTCTCATTATACATGGACTTTGTTTATTCCTCATAAAAATGATGCTTTCGGTGCCTTTCGTAAACTTTCCAAGGTTATTCAAAACGAGATGGGATTAAACATTGTAACTATCCTAAGTGATCACGGTGGTGAGTTCCAAAATGAGGCATTTGAGGCTTTTTGTAATGAAAATGGAATCGGGCATAATTTTTCCTCACCTAGGACTCCCCAACAAAATGGGGTAGTGGAAAGGAAAAATCGGTCTCTAGTAGAGCTAGCGAGGACGATGCTCAATGAGACCAACCTTCCCAAGTATTTCTGGGCAGACACGGTAAGCACCACATTCTATGTGATGAATAGAGTCTTCATAAGACCTATTATGAAACAGACGCCATATGAAATTTACAAGAGAAGGAAGCCCAACATCTCCCATTTTCACGTATTCGGATGTAAGTGCTTTGTTTTAAATAATGGTAAGGAAAACCTTTGTAAGTTCGATGCTAAAGCTGATGAAGGTATATTTCTTGGATATTCCAATTCTAGTAAAGCTTTTCGAATCTATAATAAAAGAACTATGACCATTGAAGAGTCTGTGCATGTGTCTTTTGATGAAACTAACCCTAAAGTTGTAGTAGAGGAAAGTGTTGATGATGTTACAGAAATTTTGGGAAACACCTATCTTGAGGAGAAAAGCACTCAAGAGAAGGACATTATTGATCAACCACCTCCACAAGAAGAAGAGACACCTCATTCCGATCTTCCAAGAGAATGGAGAACATCTAGACACCATCATCTTGAGAACATCATAGGTGATATATCAAAGGGGGTAACAACTCGAAAAACTCTCTTAATCATATATGTCATTACCTGGCTTTTGTCTCTTAAATTGAACCTAAGAATGTTGACGAGTTCATAGTAGATGAACACTGGACTCTTGCTATGCAAGAAGAATTAAACCAATTTGAAAGAAATGATGTTTGGGAATTAGAAACAAAGCTAGGCTTGTTGCTAAGGGATACAACCAACAATAGGGCATAGATTTTTATGAAACCTTTGCTCCCATAGCTAGACTAGAGGCTATTCGTATGCTTCTTGCTTTTGCTTGCATCATGGATTTCAAACTTTTTCAAATGGATGTCAAAAGCGCCTTCTTAAACGGTTTTATTTAAGAAGAGGTTTATGTGGATCAACCTCCTGGTTTTACAAATTTTGAATTTCCAAATCATGTTTTCAAACTAAAAAAGGCTTTGTATGGTTTAAAGCAAGCCCCTAGGGCTTGGTATGAACACCTAAGTAAATTCCTACTTGAAAATGGTTTTCAAAGAGGAAAAGTTGATACCACAATGTTTATTAAAAACAAAAAGCATGACATCTTACTTGTGCAAATCCATGTGGACGATATAATTTTTGGTGCCACTAACGAAGCCTTGTGCAAGGATTTTTCAAAAATTATGCAAAGCGAATTTGAAATGTCAATGATGGGGGAGTTCAACTACTTTCTTGGGTTGCAAATCAAGCAATCAAAGGAAGCAATTTTCATCAACCAATCCAATATTGTAAAGAGCTTCTCAAGAAGTTTGGGATGAATAATTCAAAGGAGCTTTCAAGTCCCATGAGCACATATTTTTATCTTGACAAGGATGAAAATGATCCGTCGACATAAGTAAGTATAGAGGTATGATAGGCCCTCTCCTTTATCCTATTGCTAGTCGCCCTGACATCATGTTTAGTGTTTGCATGTGTGCACGGTTTCAATCGAATCCAAAAGAATCACATCTCGTCGCGGTAAAACCCATTATGAGATACCTCATTGGCACACAAAACATGGGTTTATGGTATCCTAAAGGGGCTGACTTCACCCTAATTGGATATTCGGATTCTGATTTTGTTGGTTGCAAATTAGACCGAAAGAGCACTAGTGGAACTTGCCAGTTACTAGGAAATGTTTTAGTTTCTTGGCATAGCAAGAAACAAGCAAGTGTGGCTTTATCCACCGCCGAAGCGGAATACGTCGCGGCGGGTAGTTGTTGTGCACAAATTATTTGGATGACACAACAGTTAAATGATTATGGAATAAATCTTAACACTGTTCCAATAAAATGTGACAACACAAGTGCCATAAACCTCACAAAGAATCATGTGTACCACTCAAGGACTAAACACATTGAAATTAGGCATAATTTCATTAGGGATCATGTTCAAAAGGGAGATTGCACAATCGAATTTGTTGAAGCATCTAAACAACTCGCAGACATGTTTACAAAACCCCTACCTAAAGAAAACTTCTTCTTCATAAGAACTGAATTAGGGATATTAAATCAGTCATGCATTGATTAAATTCTGCATATTATATCTTGTTATTTGCTGATGGGTTTATTAAGTGTACAGGCAGAGAGGCCACAATCGATTAGCATAATCGATTATGCCAAAATGAATTTTTCAGTTCAGCAAACAGAAAGTCCATAATCAATTACAATAATCTATTACGACTCCACTGACTTTTTGAGCAACGTGGACAGAGGAGCAATAATCGATCTTAGAAATCGATTATACAATTGAATGAAAATTTCAAGAAAGCAAATAATCGATTACATAATCGATTATGTGTTCATCAATGTTCATCAATAATCAATTTTTTGAGGATGAACCCAGAAAATAATCGATTAGATAATCGATTATGCGATGATGAAGAGTTAGCGCCAAAACCACACGGACAGGAACCAGTCAATCAGGAGCTGCCTTGTCATCAAAATAATCGATTATTGAGATAGCATAATCGATTATTGTGCCACCTTATAAGGTAATCTTAAACCCTAAGTGGTCATTTACTTGCATATCACTATTTTGTGCGCCTCCTATATCGTTTTTCTCTCTGATTTTTGCCAAAAACTCTACTATTTTCAAAACTCTTCATCTCTACTCAACTCCAATCATCATCATGCCTCCAAAACGTCAAAGAACAACTGTTATCCCCCCTGGACCTCTCACTCAAGAGCAAGTTGAGAAATATTTCTCAAACGGAGATCAGTTTGCTAACTACAAGGCCACCTACATCAGCAAGGAGATTCAGAAGCCATGTTTTCTGGATATTGAGTAGATGAGGAAGAACTGTTGTTTTGGCTTCAACGACTCAAGAGGGGGGGGTGAATTGAGTTTTCTTAAAATCTTTCCCTCTTAAAAACTTTACACAAAACTTCAGTTTTCAGATTTGTGGCCTCATGATCTTTTACAAAATCAATGAAGGGTTTATATAAAATCTTGAATTGGAAGATGATGAAGATAAGAAAGATTAATTCAGAAAGATAGATCACAAAATAGGTTCGGGTTCAAAACTCAGTAACAACAAAATACAGAAACTGGTTAAGCCTTTAAAGATTAAGAACAAGTTATGCAAGTTTCAGATACAAGCATTAACAATCAAGAACAAACTTGCTGGTTTCAGTTTCAGTTATCAAGAATGGTTTTGATCAACTCAGTTTTGAACGCAGATAACACAGACTTGATTACAATCAAACTCAGGTTTTAATACAGTTTATACAGATCAAGAATAGAAATCATATTGAACTTTAAACATTAAAATCGCAGGTTCTTGATCATAAACAGAAAGTAAATGAGTTTGAGTTTAGAGATACCACACAACCAGATTTATCCTGGTTCAGTCACCACCACTGTGACCTACATCCAGTCCATACTCCACCTGTGGGTTTACACACACCAACACAACAAGCTTTATCCAGGTAGCTTGAAAAACCTTTACACCACAGAGCACTCCTTCACCTCGAGATACTACACTCTTGTGAAGAGCCTCAATGTTCTTCCTTAGGGATACCTCACCCTAATCACTCAGAGAGACTCCCTCTCTCTTTACAATCAAATAAAACGAAAAATTGATTCCTAACTCTCAATAGTCAGATATACAAATTGAAGCACTTATGAGAACGAAAAACTCTTTTCACAATAAGCTCGAGAAAGAAGATGAATGATTTTCACAATTGATTTCGTATGAAATTTCTGATCTGGTTGTGATTTGTATTGTTATGATAAAAGTGTTCCTTTGATCCCTCTTTATATAGAAAACAAGTTATAGTTGTTGGGATCAATTAAAACAGATTTGGATCTGATAACAGAATCTGTTTTCTTGATTCTGGTTCTTGAAATAAGATTCTACATTGGCATCATCTTCAATCCTCAGGGCTCGTAGTTGATAGTAGACGAGCTCCATATCCCACTTCATTGGACGGAGCTTCTTATTAAGCACTTAGCAAGTCCAAAGACTTGTGTGGACAAGCGCTTCTGTCATTTTAGTGGACGAGCACTTCTGTCACTTTAATGGACGAGTGCTTGTATCACTTTAGTGGACGAGCACTTCTGTCACTTTAGTGGACGAGCACTTCTGTCACTTTAGTGGACGAGCGCTTCTATCACTTTAGTGGACGAGCACTTCTATCACTTTAGTGGACGAGCACTTTTGTCACTTTAGTGGATGAGCACTTCTGTCACTTGTGTTGGACGAGCGCTTCTTATTTCCAAAAATCATTTTCATTAACGAAAACTTATTCCTTTTAATGCAGGTTATGAAAATTGATTTTCTTCATGCATCTTTTTAGTTGAGCTATTTTGTGACTAAGAGATTTCTTTCTCTTACAAATCATCTAAGGCTTAAATCTAATATTCTCCATTAAGCTTGGTCTTGATGATCCTTTGATCTTTGACTTTGCTTTTTTGATTCCTCCATGTAGCTCTTTTGATTTCTTCAAGTTCTTCCTTGAATATTTTCCTTGAATATTTTCCTTGAATTTTCTTAATGAACTTGTTGATCACTGCTTGATACCTGTCTTTGCAATTTGACACTGAAACACTTGCATACACATTAAATTGTATTTGTCATATATCAAAATCTCTAAGTCATTGAGACTTACAAGAACAACTTCAAATTTCTGGAGTTTTTGGATTTCGTTGAGATCACTGACTTTCTATGTCAATCAGAGGATATCTATCCTGACTCGGTGAAGGTACTTTACTGTAATCTGAAACTGGTTGATGGTGTTATGATTTATGAGGTCTGTAGGAAACCCATTCATCTCACTGATGAGGCATTTGGTAGGATTGTTGGGTTGCCTTCTGAAGGCACATATGCCACTATCGAGGGTCCTGCTGCGGAACCCTTGGTAAATGAGTTTGCTAGGATTCAGGCTATTAAGGACGTCTTAACTGATCCTTCTGATGCGAATGACAAAGAAATAACTGGTGGTCAGATGAAAGTGCAAAGTAGGTTATTGCACTATGTGTTAGGGAGACTTCTGTTTCCTAGGCGCCATGATTTTTCTCAGTTACTGCCTATGGATGTTGTCTTGCTGTGGTTGTTGGAGAAGTAAAAGAAAGTGAGCTGGGTTGGCTTAGTCATGCAGCACATGTATGATAATAGGGGGAGTGCTGAATTGCCCTATGGTCACTTGGTGACCCGTATCATTAGGCATGTTAGGGTTAACCTCACTGGAGAGGCTAAGCTGGATTATAAGAAATTTCTTGCCATGATGAAGGAGGGCACAATTAACCAAATGGGAATCATTAACCGTGGTGGGGATTGGGAATACAAACCCAAAAGTCTGAAACTATTTGATACTACACCACCTCGCCCCTGATGGAGCATCATCTTCTACACAGGCACCTCCAGCTCCCGGCTCCTCAGAGATGATGGCTTTACTTCAGAGTATACTTGCTAGGGGTGGACAGCCACCCGAGACCCGACCCGAATCCGTCAAACCCGACCATGAAAAACAGCTTTCGGGTGGGCGGGTGAACGGGTTAAAATTTTGGGTTTAAATGGGTTCATACGGTCGGGTGCGAGTTGGAAATTTGAAAACCGTCGGTACCCGACCCGGACCGAAGTACCCCTCTCAGACTCCCTCTCACTCACTATGCGATGTCGTTTTGCATGTCAAAAAATTAATATGGAGGGTAAACCTAGCGGTGCTCACTGCTCACTCATTACTCAACATCGACACTCACTTTCCATTTCATATTTCTCTCTCAAGAAGACACAAACCCTAGCGGCGCCTCTCGAACCCTAGCAGCGCCTCTCATCTCTCTGGTGACCGGTCTTGTTCAGGAACCATAGTGGCGTCACCTCTCATCTTTCTGGTCTCGTTCTTCTTCTGCTATTCACCTTTGTTTTCCTTCGTCGTCGTGTCCATTGTCAGCGATCGCAACTAGCGGGTATGTTTTCTTCTGATGTTTAATATTTTGTTTTGTTTTTATTATTTGTTTTTACTTATTATAAATCTGCCTTATGTTATGTTTAGCATATAATATCTTGTTTTTTCTTTGCTTAGGTGGGTTACATCTCTGTTCGGTGTTCAACTTCCAAGATCTTTGCTCAGTAAGTATACGGATACCCTATCTTTGCTATTTTTGTGTTCTTAGCTTCAAGATCCTTACTTATTGTTTGTGTAGATTCAAGATCTATCCTTCATTTTTGTTACTTAGACTCGAGTTCCTTCCTTTTTGTGTGCTTATCTTCAAGATCCTTCCTTTTTGCATGTTTGTGCTTTGCTGTTGTGTTCTTGTTTTTGGGTAAAAGATGATCTTTTGGGATATCATTATTATTAGAAATATTTTTACTTTTTTAGTAAAGACTGGAGCTTTATGCTCAGTAACACACTAACTCTGTAAAAAAAAGTCATGCCATCAAGTATACCTTTTTTCTATTTTTCAAGTCTTTGTAGTTTTGTCATTTGCAATATTGAAGTGTCTAATCTTTGTTTATGTATTTATGTCTTTCTTTTTATGAGTCTTTGATTCATGAATGGGGGGTTTCTCTTTTTCTTTCTTATGTGACATCAGTATTCAGTACTTAACAATCAAGTGTCTAATATGTGTCTGATTATTTCTATTTTTCTTTCTTATGTGTCTTTCTGATAATTTTGTTCCTATTTGGTGCTCTGCCTAAGGGATTTTTAGTGGTCTTTCTGTAGATACCTTATATACATTACCCATCGTCCCATCCTATAGGCAAATCGAGATGCAATATAAGTTAGGTAAACTTATTAGCTTAATCTGCAAACTTTAAAAGTGTTAATAATAAAACTTAAAAGTTAAAAACTAATAGAGAATAATAAAGAAAACTGTTAAAAACTTAAAAGTTAAAACTTAGTTTACTAATAAACATAAAATCTTAAAGAAAACTGATTTTTAACTTACTGAAAACCATTTTTAAAATATTGAGGTGTTGTCCAGCCAATGTAAGTGCTAATTAAGCCTCATCATTCAGTGATGATGAGTACTCCAAAAGATTGTTTTCATTGCTGCTAACAGTTAACAAACTTAATGTGGGTAGCAGTTGTTGACTATTGCTTCATCATTGTTTCAGAGATGGAGCAGTTTAGTCATAACCTGCCTCATACATTAACACCAACTGGAACTCAAGGGGCTTTGAATCCCACAGATGCTGCACCAACAGCAGGGTGTGGTGGTGGAGTTCAGCTCACTGTACATTCAGCAGCTGCAACTGAAGCTGCTGAACCTGACACCAATAATCCTCTTCCAAACAATAAAAAGAAGAGGAAACCAAATGCGAGTGGTACTCAAAAAACATCTGCTGCCTGGGACCACTTCATAAAACTGCCTGAAAGTGAAGCAACGGAACCGACTGCTTCATGTAAATACTGCAACAAAAAATACATGTGTGACACCAAGCAACATGGCACATCTAACCTCTTAAATCACTTGAAAGCCTGTCCCAAGTATCCTCATGCAATAATCAGTGACCCTAATCAAACCACCCTCACTTTTAAGAGTGAAGAGGGTAGTAGCTTACTCTCCGCAAGCCAGAGATTCAATATTGAAGCATGTAGAAAGGCATTGGCCCTTTTTGTTACCATAGATGAACAACCATTCAGGGTGGTAGAGGATGAGGGATTTAAGCATCTTTGTAGGCAGTTGCAACCCCAGTTTACTATCCCATCAAGGCGTACGATTGCCAGAGACTGTTTTCAAATGTATATTGAGGAAAAAGTAAGGTTGAAGTCCTATTTTAAATCAGATTGCACTAGAGTGGCCCTCACAACGGATTGTTGGACATCTGTCCAGAATCTTAACTACATGACTCTCACTACACACTTTATTGATAATGATTGGAAATATCAAAAGAGGATAATTAGCTTCTCTTTAGTTCTCAACCACAAAGGTGAGACAATTGGTAGGAAAGTGGAGGAGGTTCTAAGGGATTGGGGATTAAGGAATGTGTCCACGATCACAATTGACAACGCATCATCCAATGATGTGGCTGTCTCATACTTGAAGAAGAGAATAAAAAACATGAATGGGTTAATGGTGGATGGGGAATTCTTTCACATGAGGTGTTGTGCTCATATACTAAATCTGGTAGTTAATGATGGTCTGAAAGATATGCACAGCTCCATATCCAGCATTCGAAATGCTGTTAGATTTGTTCGGTCTTCACCCCAAAGGTCCGCCAAGTTCAAGGAATGCATAGAATTTGCGAGAATTACATGTAAAAAGCATGTATGTCTTGATGTTCCAACTAAATGGAACTCGACATACATGATGTTAGATGCTACAGAAAAATTTAAAGCAGCGTTTGAGAAGCTTGAGTTTGAAGATTCCAGCTATGCTGACTTCCTTGGTACTGCTGGTCCCCCAAGCACCTATGATTGGGAAAATGTTCACGCCTTTGTGAATTTTCTGAAGATTTTCTATGAGGCGACTAGGGTTTTTTCATCATCACAGCAAGTGAGCTTACATACTGCTTTTCATCAATTAGCCTCCATTCTTTGTTAGCTTAAGAAGTCCGCTATAAACTAGAATGAGAATACTATATTGGCCACTATAGGTTTGGAAATGAAGCAAAAATATGACAAGTATTTGGGCAATGTGAAAAAAATAAATCAATTTCTATATTTTGGAGTTATTTTTGATCCCCTGTATAAATTGAGATATGTGGAGTGGTCATTTAATGATATGTACAAAGATCAACCTATCTTTGTAAATGAGTTGTTCACCACTTTAAAAGACAACCTGTTTAAGATGTATAATTAGTATAAGTCGGTCTATGAAGAGCAGAACAGATCTGGGCAATCATCTGCTAGTCCATTAGAGGTGGTTTCCCATGGTGAAACAAGTTCTCTTGCTGAACCTCCACCACAATCAGCAAAGGCTGAAGCTTTTAAGCAACATTTGAGAGAAAAAGATTCAATTGACAAAAAGAATGAACTTGAGAGATACTTAAGTGAGTCTTGCATAGATGAGGGTGACAAATTTGAAATTCTAGTTTGGTGGAAACATAACTCAACCCGGTACCCCATCTTATCAACCATAGTCAAAGATCTCTTGGCCACCTCAGTCTCCACAGTGGCTTCAGAAAGTGCATTCAGCACAGGTGGGAGGGTTTTAGACACATTTCGAAGCTCCTTGAACCCAACTATGGCAGAGGCATTGATTTGTTCACAAAACTAGTTGAAACCTTCCTTTTGCCAATTCAAAGATCTCAATCTCAATGAGGAGTTTGAGATATCTGAGAATATTGTAACAGGTAGTTATTTAACTCTTGTTTGCCACTCAACTTTTTTAGTACTAGTGTCTTTGCTGTACAAGTTAAGTCCCTATTTTTTTTTTTTTTTGAATGTTTCATAGAATTTCAAAGATGTCAAACAAGTTTTGGAAGGGCTAGTGGAGCAGCAACAGGTGGTAGAATTGCAAGTGGATGTGGTCCATCAACTCAATCACAGCCTACTGGCTGTGACTGAGAAACTTCTCAGGGTTTGTGGCTTATTTGTTGTTGTTTTGGTCTAATTCATATTGTTTAATCTGTTTTGTTTTGTACTAATTCATTATTGTTTAATCTGTTTTACAGTTCTTACACTTTTCGCTTTTTGGGAGTCATTTTGAGACATGACTCAGAATGTTTGGCATTCCAACTTTTTGGGTTAATGTTGTGGCTGTGTTTTTTTTTTTTTTGGAGAATGATGCTTTGTGCTTTTTTTTGGAGAATGATGAAAATGTACCTGGCTTTGTGTTATGCTATCAAGAACCTCTGCATGTCAGGTATTCTTTTTTAAACTTCTCTTTTGGTTTCAAATTGTTTTTTTAAGATTTTGGTTAAGCATTATTTTTTGGTCATGATTGTGATAGGTTTTGGTCCAAAATATTAAGGATGAAACAACATACCTACCAAATGAATATCATTGATTCAGTTTATCTAAGGTAAACAGTTTAATGCACAAGCAAAATATCATTGATTTTCACTCTGACCATGGATTGAAAAGGAGAACTCAATTGTCAAAGGAAGATTTTATTATTTTCTCAATAGTTTAACTGCCATGCCCTTGAACTGTTGCAGTTGCAGTTGCAGGCTTTCAATAGTTTCAAACTTATGCACTGCAATGCCAAATGGGCTATTTCCTTATGCACTTCAATATTATATGCACCACAACCTCCTGCTAGTCTGCTACTTAGGTAAGGTTTGGACCAACCCACATGGTTTTGTTCAGTCTTTGGTCTTGGGTATTACTCTAAAGAAATTGGTGTATATAATATTTTTAGTAATATTCCCTCCCACTCAGTTTTAACAATCACTTATTGAGATGTATTCTAGGGCTGCATATTCGTAGGTGCCCATAAATATGGTTGTAACATGTGTGTTTGATCCTTCAGGGCCCATAAATGCAGGCTATTGCTTCATTCCTATGTGCTGATAGGATGAAAACTTATTGAGAATATGAAAGCATGAGAGGAGGCTATTGTTTCATATCTTGTCCAAGTTAACCTTGCTCCAAAAAAAAAGAAGAAGGTTGTTACTGACTTAGAGATAATTTTTAGAGGTAATTTATTAGCTCAAATTGAATGTGAATGCATTTGTATCTTAACATTTAAATTTTGAATTTATTACATTATTTTTGCTAGTGGTGAGTGGAAGGAATTAGAGTTTAAAAGAGTACAATTATAGTGCAGCAGCAGACAACCACACAGAGGTGTTTTACTCACACACAAGTGTTTTGCTCAAGGGCTTCAAGGCTGGCAAAGGATCTTCATGCTATTAATTCCATTTGTTGCAAATTTGAATCATCAGTTTGTATATTTATTATAGTAGCACTAAGCCACTAGCAGACACATACAACAACACACAACCACAAAGCCACAAACACTATAAATCTATAATGCCAATTTCTTTAATTTACTGTTTTCTGTCACTTATTTCATCCTAAACTTGGCAAGGGAAATCTTTCAATCTTGACACTGAAGTTAATTATATGCTAATTGAACTCTTGATATTATGCATGATTGCATGGATATGAATATTGATCTCTAATTTGTTAGCTGGACAGAATCTAAATCATTTTAACTGAATTTACCAAGTAATTTAAACATATGCCTCTAGCCATTACAATTATAACTAAAATGACCCACTTTGTTAAAAAAAATTTGAAAGGCTCGCAAAAATATGCCTCCAGTCCCATTTATGTAATTGTATTAAAAAAAAATTGTCTCATAAAATTATTGGGCTGAAAAATGTGACTGACCCATTTATGGCTCAATCCGAGCTAACCCACCCGGCTGACCCGCCAAACCCTAACCCGTCTAAACCGAGCTCAACTACGGACGGAGTTGGGCCTAATATTATACATCTCGGTTTGGGCTGGATTGGGGATTCTGGGCCCGAACCCGCCCGAACCCGTCCGATGTCCAGCCCTAATACTTGCTGAGGTTCGGGTAAACACCACGGAGATCCGAGCTAACTCTACGGCTATTCGTGAGCTCTCATTGGAAGTCAAATCGTTAGAGCGTATAGTTACTGCGACTGAGGTCAATCCACTACGAGCGGCCCCACGGACTCAGGATGACTTTGATAGCAGCATCATGGATGATGATGGTGGAGATGAGGATGGTGGAGATTCTGAGATGGGTGGAGATTTTGGAGATGATGAGTACTATGTTTAGTACTATTTTCATTATTTTTATGACTTATATTACTGTTTTGGGATGACTGTATATTTTTAGTTTCTTGGCACTTTTTGCTTCCGCACGTACATTTTAATTATCTATGACTATTGTGTTTGGATAATTTACTATTTGCATGCCATGGTCATTATATCTATGCTTGAATGATTTAATTATTAGTGGATAAATGCCATGATAGGTTTCGTTGCTTTTCCCGCTTTTTGATAATGCTAAAAGGGGGAGAGATATATAATTGCATGCTTAAGGGGGAGAGGATTTTAAAGAATGCATAAAGTGAGGGGGAGTAGAGCATCCGTTTAAAACTCTGATATATATATATATATATATAATTTTTGCTCTAACTCTGCTTTTTAGAAAATCCCTCCTGAGATGTTTGTCATCATCAAAAAGGAGGGAGTTTGTGGATATATGCCTTGACAGGTACATATGTTTTGATGATGGACAAAAGGAAATATTCAAGTCCAATGACTTATTTGCAAAAAACGTGAAAATGACAGGCAAACAAATATTTTGGTGGAAAGGACCAACAAGCAAATACAATGAGTTAAGGGAAATTTTCTTTTATTGTAATGCTTGTTTTAGAAGTTATGTAAATGGTAGTGTTGTCTCTCTTAAGGTTAAAATCAATCTCACACACACACACACTTAAAATCTGACTTGAAAAAGAATCTTAAAAGGTCTTTAAACTGAAATTTATTATAATATCTTTTGACCTTTAAAGTTTTTCAAAAACCCTTTTATACGTGAAATAATCTATTATGCAGCTCTTAATTGTGCTTAAATGAGTTTTTTTAAATATCAGAGCTGTTAGGTTTTTGAAATTCAAAATTCAAAGAAAATAATCGATAATGATAATCGATTATGCCTATTTGAACACGTTTTAAACTCAGTTTTAAAATGGCTTTAATGTGCATTAAAATATCATCCATTAAGCCGTTGAGTTTGAATTCAAAATGATATAATCGATTATAGGTTTCAAAAATCGATTATTGGTTTTTAACCAAAAGTCAGAGAGTTCATAATCTATTAGGATAATCGATTATGCTCATTTGATTCAGTCTGAGCTTTCAAACAGAGACCAAGTAATCGATTAGTATAATCAATTATGATCTTACTGTTTCAAAATGCGCTTTGTGAAAATACTTAAAATAATCGATTATGCTTTGTCAATAATCGATTACTGCACGAGAAAAATTAGTTTTCAAGAGTTTTTTACCTAAGTTTCAAAGTAATATATACTGGTCATTTTCAGAGAAAGAATACAACAAATTGAGCTATCATTTTCTGACTTTCTCCTCTCTTGAACTACTCTATATCACTCTTATATTATTACACTTGCATAACTAATCTTTGAGAGACATACACACCATATAGGTGTTGTTGTGGTGCTTCAATTTGTTTCATTATATGCACTTGTGAGTGTTTTCTGATTGTAAACTCGTTTCTGAATTTTTGTGAGTGTAATCTCACGTAAACACTTTTGAGGCTCTTGCACAAGGGATAGTACGTCCTGAGATTTGTGTTAAGAGTTCTCTGTTTTTGTAAAGGTTCTAGTTGATCCTATTAAAAGCTAGAGTTGATTGAAAACACTTGGTCGTATTACCTTGGGGACTGGACGTAGGCCACGTGGGTAGTTTGTGGCCGAATCGGGATATTTCGCTTGTATTCATCTTCTAAAACCTTAGTCCTTTTATTTTAACTTTATCGCTTCAAAACATTTTCTTAATTGCATGCGTTTCACAAACAGTTTTTCTGATTATATTAAAAAGAAAAATTTTATTTTATCAAAGTTTTTGAAAAACACAATTCACCCCCCTCTTGTGTTTGGAGTCACTTGTCAAAAAATTTGTGATATATATGTACTAAGTACTTTCTCTAATCATGTGTCTTAGTCACAAAATAAATTTTGGATCACAATAAAATTAAATGTTATACGTAGTGATTAATGTAATTGTGTATTGTTTGATGCCAAATTAATCCAAATTTTGGATTGAATTTTATGCTGCCTTGTTTTTTTTATTACACTCACTTGTAAAATTTAGGAAATAATTTTGTCGAACAATCCTCTAGGCAATTGAAAATTATGTCATCCTTGTAACCTATTATTTATATAAATCGTATTGATTTTATAATTAGAGTCTTTTGTGTTTTATTATAACGGTTTATTCTTAATTTATGAACCATTTGAGATGACAATTTGTAAGATTTTGACATTCTCATAAAGTCATCAAAGATGATGACCCTACATATACAAAGATAAATGTCACACTCTCTGAGTTTAGTTATGATATTTTTTATCCTTTTGACTTATTATATGATTGCATATATGGAGAAATTTGTTAATAAGTTTTTCTTCTTTTGATGTTATAAGTATGCAATTATATACGAGAGTATGACTGTTTCCCTGAGTATTATAAAATTAAAGAACTCTACAATCAAATCATTGATTTCTCGTTATAATACTCTTTTGTAATTATATTCTAATTTAATCTAATTTATAGTGAGAGTATCTCACATCTTAGTATTGTGAGAGTTCTACTTTGGGATAATATAAAATTGCTTTGTACACTTTCTGTATACTTGACTTGGTCAAAGTAGAAACAATAACCTCGTTATTGTACCTTTTTTTCTATAGAAATCGTGAAATTAATGTCATCATTCTTACGAGGATAAAGTCATGTTTATCACATGCTAATTCAAAATACTATTATGCATGTCTTGCATTTATTTGAATATGACTATTGCTAAATATCCTTTTAAATGTGAAGTGAATATATATTTTTTATGCGTGATATTGATTTATCATATTCTATTAAGCATAAATATTCTTAATTTGTATAATTGTAATCTCACATATCGTGGGTACAACTATGCAGATTATGTATTGGTTTAAGAATTAAGTTTTATTCTTAATTATAATTACATTGTATTGAAAATAATTATATCTTATATGTGTGTTGTTATCAATGTAATTTATATTTATACAATTATTATTTTTATACTTGTGTCAATTAGTTTTTCGAGTACCCTATCGGTATTAGAATTTTGGTGACATAAGATTCGTGCATTGTATTATTATATTTCCTTTTGTTGTCAGACTCATGGCCTAACTCTTAATTGGACATATTTTATGCAATCCAGTGATTTTTCTTTTCTAAAACTTTTTTTGAACACTTTGATTATTTTAAATTGTTGGTTCAACTATCTTTCTCTACCAAGTGGGAGAGTCTTGCATTCTTAAAGTAATGTCATATATATAGGATTGTATTGATACTTATTAATTTTCTTTTCCATTCAAGTTTAGAAGTAAAGTGATAGAAACTGATATGATATTACTAAGAAAATAGGGATAATCTCTTTATTACAGTACACAATCGCAGAACTTCGAGGGTCTGCACCTCCCCAAATGCCCTAAGGCTCCAATTCCACTCAATTCACAAGATACCCCTCTCTCTCAATTGCTCCTCTTATTTATAGGGAAAGAAGTAACTAACTCTAATTAACTGCTACAAACTGCCACTAGCTGTTCTAATACTAACAAAAGAATTCTTTGAAGCTTGATGACCCTGCTGCAGTAGTAGTACTCAGTTGTCCACCAAGGTCCCATTGCTGCCCTTCTTCCATTCCTGCGAAAAAGACCAACATCTTTTACTTCTATTCCTTTAGAATCAACTGTGCCTTGATGTCCCATATAATTCTCTCAGTATTTCTCAAGGTTTTGGGCTGTGACCCAATATCAAAAGAATTATGGTAAATGGGCCTAATAGTGAATGAATTTACATCAACCAATGCACACTAAGCCTTCCTTTTATCAACACATTGCTTCTCTTTAAAAAATTGGGCCGGACCCATTAGACGCAAAGAACTCTCGTTTCAAATTTCCACATTTGCCCTGACTTTTCCTCCTCTACGACTATTGCAGACAAAAGCGGTGTCATCCCTTCGATAGTTTGGACGTCTCCATCGTTCGGCAAGGGCGGTTCCGACGATGGCAAGGGCCTCACGGAAATTGTCCCACCATCGGTTGTTCCCCTCTTCTCGTGAGCAGTCCTACTGGTTAGGGTTTGCCATGTGTCCCCCCATTTTTTCCCCTTCTGGTGGTTATTGTTGTTGCTCTAGTATCACCCATCTCCTTAGGAAGATCTCTGTCCGCCGGTGGCCATGGGTTGACCACCCTTCTGCACTCTTCCCTTTTCGCAGCCGTTATTGCATCATTTGTCTCCGTCGTACAAGGATAACGGTCTGGCAGTTCTGGCGGTAGCGACGGTCTGATCGAGCCTTTACATTACACCATTCTTGGTCCCTTCTTCACCGTGGTGCTCTTGGTTTGGGGTTGCACTGCGACCTTCATTTTCGCCTTGCCTCGGGTTATCTTATTCTCAATCACCGTTATTCTCAATCACCGTTCTCTTCTTGACCTTCATCTTGTCTTTGTCATCAAGATTTAGTTGGGATTGCGGTGGCTGCCCTTTCTTGGTACGAAACTCCTTCTGATTACTCACCCAACCATAAGCATCATCACCCGAAAATAGAGGAATGTCTAGTTTCCGCCATTTGTCTCCTCGTCGACTCGACTCCTCCCCAACCACCGAGCGTCTGTTGTTGTTGCTATTACTTCCACCAAAATTCTGACTAAGATGACCAGTCTTGTGTGAATTTATGTTTAGAATTTGTGAATTTATGTTTAGAATTTGTGAATTTCTGTTTAGAATTTCCAGGATCTTGGTGAATTGCCAACGCTCTTCCACCATGTACTCCTCAAGAATATGCCTCTGGTTTTCAAACCCATGCTTAATTGCCTCAATCCTTGCTTCCATTCTTCGAGTTTGTACCATGAAACACTCCCAGAACCGAGTGCTTTGATACCAGTTGAGATGCTTTGGTACCAGTTGATAGAAACTGATATGATATTACTAAGAAAATAGGGATAATCCCTTTATTACAGTACACAATCGCAGAACTTCGAGGGTCTGCACTCCCCAAATACCATAAGGCCCCTATTCAACTCAATTCACAAGACATCCCCCTCTCTCAATTGCTCCTCTTATTTATAGGCAAAGAAGTAACCAACTCTAATTAACTGCTACAAACTGCTACTAACTATTCTAATACTAACAAACCTAACAAGAGCCCATTAAGGCCCATACCTTACATAAAGGTTCATAAGTAAAGGTGCATCGAGTTTTTCATGCTACTGCTTGATTGATGTAGTTGTTTAGAAACGATAGTAGTTTCTAAAGTATGGGAGGATATTTTAGAATTAATCATGGAAAATGGAAATATTTTTTTTTTGACTAAAAAGATATTCGTTCATTCAAATTGATAAGATACATCGAGCAACACAAATCCAACATCGCTAAAAACCGAAAAGGATGAATCTGCGAACAAACTCACAGCACCCAGGTTAATAGCATAACACGGCAAAATCAAAATGCCTACAAAAGTGACAAAATCAAAGTCACCGGAGTACCCATGTCTTCGGATCTGTAACATTGACGCCCAATTCTTGATCAAATCTGTGATGGATCGAAGCAAATCTGTCAATCTGAACCAAACGAACACCGCACCAAGACGGGAAATCAAACAAACACCGCACCAAGACGGGAAATCAAACAACGCCTCACCAAGACGACGAACGACAATACCGCCGCACACAAAAGACGAAGAACATGAAAAATACGAAGAAAAAAACCCAGATCTATGTGGAAAAACCAGTTATTTAGATAAAATGGGAGAAAAAACGGAGTAAAGGGGTGATTACAAGCCAAAAAATGGCTCAAAACCACCCCCTCTAATGGTGGCACGCGGCTGTGTGTAGAGAGAAGGGAGAGAGTTTGAAGTTAGAGAGAGAATGATAGGCCCAGATCAAGTCACCCTCATTTGGAAAATGGAAATATTATATTGTGGTTAATAGAGTAACTTTTCACATGTCAGCAACTTCTATGTATGTTTCAGGTGTTTTTAGAGTATGCTGATATTGATGGTGCTACAAAAGCCCTTACTGGATTGAATGGGCGAAAATTTGGCGGAAATCAAGTAGCAGCTGTCTTTTATCCAGAGAACAAATTTGCTCAGGGAGATTATGAAGGCTAGCTGCCGTGATGTCACTTGGATATATCTCAAGTTTATCATGTATATTATATAAAGATTCGGAGTAATGTTTTTTTTATTGGACATTTATTTGTTTGCTGAGTTGGGGGGCGTACATTATAGAAATTGATGTGATTCTGTTCTTGTTAGCTGAGATTTGTCATCAGCGAGCACTGGTTGATAGATTAGCAACTGCTCTCTTTGGATCCATCTGATCTTTTTATGTTTAAGAAGTAGACTAATGCATCAATCAAGAAAAAACTTTATGAACTCTGATTTATTAGCTTGTAAGCTAACTCCGGAATTGATTCAAGTCTTAACGGCCCTCTTTAGTACACAGTATTATTGAGTTCCATATATGCTTATATGATTTATTTTTATCATATGTTGGGTATGACATACGATAAGATAAAGTTCAACTCATTTTTATCCTGTGATCATAAGATAAGTTTATCAGACTTGACAAGACATGGTTGGATAATCCCAGATCAACTTTAACTCTTGCCCTAGTATTTGGAATATTAATCTTTATCTCAATCACCAACGTAAGATGCAAAAAAGCGCCTAAGACCAACTCCAATGGTTGTTCTTAAGGTAGTTATTGAGCATAAGGATTTGTTCTTATAAGAACTTTCATTGGAGGCAAATAAGGTGGCTGCCATGGTGTAGAACGGTTCTTCTATAAGAACCATTATTGCCAAACAAATTTTTTTTTGTCACAATTTCCAACAAAAAATGCAAGTAGGGTCACATGTGGGACCCATTTAACTAAGAACCCAAAATAAGATCTTCCATTGAAGTAAAATGGAGGTTGAGTTCTTATATTCTTTGGGCCCACCATATGATAGATAAGAACCCAAATATGGTTCTTCCATAGTGGATGCTCTAAGACCATCTCCAACGCCATGTCTTTAATAGAGTTCTTTAAGTTAAGAATCTGTTCTTATTTTTGCTCACCATGGAGCATATCTATGTGGATGAGAGATGCAACAATTGTTTCTTATTCAATGAGCGGTTCCTTAGCATTAAAATATTATTTCTCAGCATATATTAAAAAAAATTATTTCTCAACAAAATTAGCCCATCAGTAGAATGCAAAAATCAGAAAAAACACTAGTCCTCAGCAGATGAATCATACAAGAACCAATAAAGATTGTGAACCATAAAACAAATGAATCATACAGGAAGGAGATTGGGAGAAGATGGATGATGAAAGAAGAAATAAGAAGATGATGATGATCATGGAAGAAGATGATAGGCGGCAACAGGTCGAGATGAAGAGGCAGCGGTAGGATGAGGCTATGGCGAGAGATATGAGGAGCTGAGGGCAATTTTTTCATTTCTCAAGAAAATGAATACGATGAGGGTTTGGCGAGAGATGTGTGAGTTTTTGAGTTTCTTTCTTTTCTTTTTCTTTATTTTTTTTTGATATAATGGGTTTGAGTTTCTGATAAGGAAAAATGAAAAAATATCTGAGGCTGATGAGAAATATTTTTCATCATTTTTACTTTTTATGATACATCAAATAAATTTGCAATATTTCATTTGGGTAATTATTTTTTTAATTTAAAATATATATGAATTAATATTTAATTTAATTAAAAATATAAAGATGTGGGGTTCACTATATGGGAATAGGTATAGTAGCAGGGTAAGTTTCAGGGTTAGAAACAGGTGAGACAGAATGTTGTTGGAAGAGTTTAGGATAGGGAAACATGGATTCATTGAACAAAACATCCTTTGAAATATATATACGACCATTAGAATCAAGGCACTTGTGGCCTCTATGTTGAGGAGAGAGGCCTAAGTAGACACACCCAGAGGATCGGAAATCAAACTTGTGTTGATTGTATGGTCTAAGAAAAGGAAAACAGGCACAACCAAAAACCCGAAAGGTAGAGTAATCAGGGATGGTGCCAAACAAGGCATGAAAGGGAGAGGAGTGAGAGGTTAATGCTGCAGTGGGGAGTCTGTTGATCGTATGAACAGCTTGTGTAAAGCTGTGGTCCCAAAATTTTAAAGGTAGAGAAGCATGGGAGAGAAGAGTCAGTCCCATTTCAACTATATGTCGGTGCTTTCTCTCAACAGTCCCATTTTGATGGGAGGTGTGAGGACAAGTTAGGCGATGCAAAATGCCTAGCTTAGTTAAGTACTTGGAGAAGGGTCGAAATTCCCCTCCCCAGTCTGACTGCAAAGCTTTAATTTTGGCAGAAAATTGAGTTTCAATGAGAGTTAAAAATTGTTTAAATGCAGTCAAGGCATCTGATTTCTGCTTTAAAAAATAGATCCATGTGAATCTTGTATGAGCATCAACAAATGTAATATAGTAAGAATAGCCTCCATAAGAAGTGAATGGTGCGGGTCCCCACAAGTCACTATGGATTAGTTCAAAGGGAGTAGGATGAATGGTGGAGGAAGGTGGAGCATGTAGTCTATGTGCTTTACCAATGCAACAGGCATTACAAAATTCATAGGATGTTTTATTCAATGATGGAATATTACAAAGTTGAAGAATGGTTTTTACAACATTATTATTTGCATGTCCAAGTATATAGTGCCAAGTGGCAAAGGAACTAGATACAACAGAAGACCTAGGTGAATTGGTTACAACAGAGGACTGAGCCGCAGCTGAAACAGTATGTTGGAAGCAAGAGGTGGAGGGTTCCTTTAGAATATTGATGTTTTCAAAGCTGTAGAGTCCATCACCTCCTAGGGAACCGTGGAGAAGAATCTTGCTAGAGCCCTATGATTTCACATAGCAAGAGAATGGGTGAAACTCGAAATAGACATTGTTATCACGGGCAAACTTGGAAACGGAAACTAGATTCTTGGTTATATTAGGAATAAGGAGGAGATTATTAAGTTTAAAAATGGTTTGAGGATTAGTAGGAGAGAAAAATTTTGAAGAGCCTATAGAGTTAATTGAGAGACCTTGGCCGTTACCCATTAAAACTTGATCCTGGCCTCCAAAAGGACTGCTTTGAGTGAAGTTGTTGGAATCAGCAGTAATGTGGTGGGATGCACCAGAATCTGGGAACCATGTTTGGGGATCAAACTGTCTTTGCAGAGGTTCTTGAGTGTTTGGAACAAATTGTGGTTGCTGCATTACTAGATTGGCACTGGGTTGTTGCTGTGAGGGTGGGAATCTGGGAGCAGTGCTTTGAGTACCTTGATTGTATTCTTGAGAGTTGTAGGTCTGGGTATAGCCTGACTGAGCTTGATTAGAATCTTGAGGAGGCGGTCTTTGAACCTGAACAAAAGTATCATCAAATCGATACCAGCAATTGAAGGCTTCATGGCCATACTTATGGCAAAGTTGACACGTAGGTTTAGGACCACTGCGCCCACGACCTCGATCACCTCTGCCACGACCTCGACTACCACTACGAAAACCACCCTGATTCTGCCGATAATCACCTGAAGCGGACAAATTTCCTAGATTTGGTGCCTGAGCCACATTAACAGTTACTGAAGGAGACGGTAATTCTTATTTGAACCTCGCAAGTTGAGCATCTTGCATTAGTAGCAGAGATTCAACCTCATCAATTGATGGCGATTCTGCCCTAGTAAATATCATCATCACGAAGGAGCTATACTCCTCAGGGAGTCCTTCAAGGACCGTATCTATGTGATCCTGCTCTGTGACAGGATCCCCGATGGCTTGGAGAGACTCGATTAGGGCACGAATACGCATTAGGTATTCCGAGATCGTACGTGTGCCTTTCTTGGTGTTTTTCAATTCAGAACGAAGTTGACGCACCTTGACCTTCAAGTGCGCATGGAAATGCTTGTGAATTTTGTCCCAAACTTGCCAGGACTGTTTGCAACCAATGAATCGAGGTAGAATTGATGGAGATAACGAGTTCAGGAGCCATGTGAACAACATTTGGTCCTGAACGATCCAAAGTTGATACTCATCAGACTCAATCCCTAGCGCACGATTCGCCTCTGTAGTGAGTTGTGGTGGAATTGATGGATTTACTACAAATCGATGGAGCTTATGCGAGATTATGACAGCTTCTACTTGCTGCTTCCACAACAGAAATTTGTGATCATCGAGTTTGATGGACATTGAAGACTGTAAGGTTGACGGTGTCGATGCAGTTACCGAAGCTCCAGAACTAGGAATATCAAACGGATTGCAAATGGTTGCGGCCATGGAAGAACGTGACGAGAACGAAGGAGAAGAACGGGCCTAGAAAATTAGCTCATGATACCATAATGAGAAGTATCCATGAGAAAGAAAATGAAAAACCAGAGAATTGTGTATTCTAATTCTCATTGATTGATTGATTCTGTGTACACTTTTTGGCTATATATACTAGCCATGAATACAATGAGCAGAGAGTAACTGAATAACTGATTCAGTTAGGACTAACTGCAGAGAGTAACTAACCTAAATAATTGCTAACAGCAGAGGATAACTACACTAACTAACGTACAATTATACACGATACATTACATATCCTTACTCTATCCTCCCCTGCATGCCACTCCTATAACTCAGCATCCCCCTTCTCCCTTGCCTCTTTCACCTAGTGTTTTTGTCACTGCCAATGACATTGTGGGAACCAGTCCTGCTCAATCTGAACCAATGTCTCCTGAATCCTCCAGTGCTGCACCCTTTTCCCTTGCCTCTTTCACCTAGTGTTTCTGTCACTGCCAGTAATACTATGGCAAGCAGTCCTGCATCATCCCCTATCTCCTCCTCCCCTATCCGATTTCCTACACAAACTGAACCTATGTCTCCTGCACCCTCTAGTACTGCTCCCTCACCCACCATTTCCTCTGACTCTCTATCTCCAGCTGCACCTATCAATCTCCATCCTATGATGACAAGATCCAAAACTGGACATTTGCCTCCTAGAATATTCTTGAGTCATGTTGAGCCTCATTCTGTCAAGGAGGCCTTGGCTAGTCCACAATGGCTTCAAGCCATTCAAGATGAGCATAATGCTCTAATTAAAAATAACACTTGGTCCCTAGTCACACTACCTCCAAACAGAACTGCTATTGGCTGTAAGTGGGTTTATCGAGTGAAGGAAAATCCTGATGGGACAGTAAACAAATTTAAGGCTAGGCTGGTTGCCAAAGGCTTTCACCAACAGTATGGTTTTGATTTCTTTGAAACCTTCTCTCCGGTAGTCAAACCTGTAACTATTCGGATCATACTCACCCTAGCCCTAACAAACAAATGGGCAATTAAGCAAATTGATGTAAACAATGCTTTCTTGAATGGTGTTCTCAGTGAGGAAGTCTATATGGTGCAGCCACCCGGGTTTGAGCACGGTGACAAATCTCTTGTTTGTAAGCTTCACAAAGCTCTCTATGGCCTAAAGCAAGCCCCTCGAGCTTGGTATGAGAAGCTTGCCTCCACTCTTCTGCAATTTGGATTCCTGACCAGCAAGTGTGATTCTTCCCTGTTCATCTATTCTAAGGGATCTACTTGCATATATGTCTTGGTTTATGTTGATGACATCATTATCACTGGATCTTCCACTGCCCTTGTTCAGAATCTAATTCAAAAGCTTGATGCACAGTTTGCTCTCAGAGAACTTGGGGATCTGGATTATTTTCTTGGCATTGAAGTTAAGCACCTAAGCTATGGTGCACTTCTCCTCACTCAAACCAAGTACATCAGAGGCTTATTGGCTAAGGCCCACATGTCAGAGGCTAAAGGAATTTCCTCCCCTATGATTAGTAATTGTAAATTATCAAAGTTTGGCACTGATATAGTTGCGAATCCTCATTGCTATAGATCTATTGTGGGTGCACTTCAGTATGTCACCCTCACTCGGCCCGGCATTGCCTATAGTGTGAACAAAGTTTGCCAATTCATGTCCAACTCTCTTGACTCTCACTGGCAAGCTGTTAAGAGGATTTTAAGATACCTCAAAGGCTCCTTAGACTATGGTCTTCTACTCAGACCTGTAGCTGCTCCTTCTGCACCTTATTCTCTGCACACCTACTGTGATGCAGATTGGGGCAGCGACCCTGATGACAGACATTCAACCTTTGCCTCATGCATCTTCTTTGGACCAAATCTGGTTTCATGGAGCTCAAAGAAGCAGCCCCTTGTTGCTAGATCCAGCATAGAGGCCGAGTACCGCGGCATGGCCAATGCTACAACTGAGACTCTATGGATTCAGTCACTCCTAACTGAATTGCACATTCCCTTTGCCATGCCACAACTCTTTTGTGACAACTTAAGTGTAGTCAACTTGGCCTACAATCCTATTCTTCATGCGAGGACCAAACACATAGAGCTTGATATCCACTTTGTTAGAGAAAAGGTTCTCTCCAAAGCTCTTAATGTTGTGCACGTTCCGAGTACAAACCAGCTAGCAGACTCTTTAACAAAGCCAGTTTCCTCCTCCAAATTTGTGGAGTTAAGATCCAAGCTCAATGTTGTTTTATGTCCAAAACCCCCATGAGCTTGAGGGGGGAATAATAGAGTAAGGCTATGTAATGTGTCGTGTATAACTGTACGTTAGTTAGTGCAGTTATCCTCTGCTGTTAGCAATTAGTTAGGTTAGTTATTCTCTGCAGTTAGTCCTAACTGAATCAGTTATTCAGTTACTCTCTGCTCATTGTATTCATGGCTAGTATATATAGCCAAAAAGTGTACACAGAATCAATCAATCAATGAGAATTAGAATACACATAATTCTCTGGTTTTTCATTTTCTTTCTCATGGATACTTCTCATTATTCACTATGGGACCCACTAAAAGTTAGTTAAGAACCAAGGAATGATTCTCAACATTTGAGTAAAAAACGGATGAGTTATTGAAATGTAATGTGACACAATGAAGTTCACTTAAAAAATTTGGCATTGGGAATGCTCTAAAAAGCTCTCTTCATCATTGTTACAGCGATATTTCTAATCATAAATACCCATCGGTGATAACAATTAATGACGTTCAAAATTAGGTTAAATGCAACTCAATTGATGGTTAATGAGCTACCCATCTCGTGACATTATGATTAATGGATACATCGAGATGGGTAATTAACTAACCATCCAATGAATTGGATTAACTATAATTTTGAACATCATTAAATATTGTCAAAAGTTATTCCAAAGTTGTCCCATTTTGGTTGTCCAAATAATATAATTGATTTGTATTAATACTGCTCAAATTGTAATAGATCATAACTAGATTTGACGACAAAGAAGCCAATAATTCCGGAAGTATTCAAATCGGAACAAATTTGGTCACTAATGATAATTCTATCTGCTCTTCCGAAAGTATTCAAAACGGAACAAATTTGGTCCCTTCCTCGATGTCTTCAACGAACTTTGCGAATTTTCTCTTCCTGTCCTATGCCCAAGGATTTCTGGGCATTTGCAATACCTTCAGGATCTGCAGAATAGCAGGTGATGTAAACCATATTAAAAAGAACATCTCAAGTTTGATGGATACTTTAAACGGAAGGAAACATCAAAAAATCAATCAACACTTGGCGAACAGTTTAATTGAAGGTTCTCGAAAACACCACAAAAAAACACAGGAGAAAACATTTGAATTAAGGGTTCAGCTTCATCATCCATACAAAAAGTGATTCAGATCAGGAGAGATCTGGGTCTTCGATCCCAACATTTTGTTGTGTGGTTTGTAGTGTAACCTCACTCCAACACCCACGGAGTCCTATTTGTTTGGTTTGCTTAACTAGGCACCCGCCATTCAATCATTTGAGCATATTTTGGTGATCTAGTTGTATTCGCAAATGTTTATACTTGTGTATTGACATTTAAGGGTGGTGATCTGGAAACCGACCCAACAGAGGTTGGTCCAATGACTGACTTCTGCATCAGGTGCCCAAACCTGATAACTAGGGACAGAAGCAGAAATCATTAAGGGGGAAAAACTGTCTCAGGATTTATTACTTCAACTCATTTCTACATATCTATGCCTCGAAATATAATTATATTGCTTTTTGGGATTAACCCCAACATGGAGAATTATTCAGGGCTCCCAAATTTGGATTTCTAGAAAACTAGAAAGAATCCCTCTACTAAACACCCCCTAAGACCATCACAAAATGCCAACTTCTTACATACATACTTCGACGACCTATTGAATTGGATAGTCACCCCTTCCACTGGTTTTCCAAGACAGATTCAATTACTATTATTTTTTTGGGTGCTCCAGTTTCAATTAGTTTAATAGATTACATTTTTGCTTTATGTAAATGATCCTGAGGTGCCGTCCTAGTTTTCTCTTAACTCCCTTCTATCACCTGTCAATGGGTACATTAGGAGCCAACATGGAAAGCAATGCCTTTGTGGAGGCTGTAAAGGTGAAAAGATGTGTGGAGGAAGAGTCAACCCCACCATCTGCGTCATGAAATTGTTTGGTTAGTGAATCAATTGCCATTGTGACTATGATGTAGGGTTCCCTCTATGGTCCCACTTTAACCGATACCCTTATCACCAACAGAATGAAGAGGTCTCTCCATGCTCCATGGTCTACAGAGACCACTGAGAGTACCATCAACTCTGTTTCAAGTCTAGACACTTAAGTGAGTCTATTGCCTTAGGCTCCCCTGCTGGACTGTCACAATCTATCAAACCTGGCTGATAAGAGATGGATACTCACCATAAGTTTCTCTGTGAACCAAAGGATAATGAAGCCACTTCATGATTTCCTCATGGACATGCTTCAGTCTATTGAAGCCTTGCCATAGGTAACTCCAAGAATCAAAGGGTATTGAAGCCTCTTGGAAGCATAAAAATCTAAAGCTACACTAACAAGATGGTGAAAAAACTTATAGTGGAGATATATTTGGGCCTTTTATGTGTTTTAGAAATAAGATACGAACAGTAATCCTTAAAATAATTGGATCAGTTTGGCTCTATATATGATATTCTATTCAATATTCAGCTGTGGGAAAAAGTGTACAGAATCCAACATACCAAAGAATTGTGTGAAAATGCGCGTGAAGAAGTTCAAATTGCGAGAGACATTGTATGCCATGGCAGGAGGAAGAGGTTTCACCAAAGTATCAATGCTAAAAACTCTTCGAAGAAACTGCATTACAAAAAACAATATTGCATCCAAAACTTGGAGAAGAAAACTAGATGCTACTTAAATTGTATAGGAAAGAAGGAAATGATATGTAGTCATTTCTATATAATAGGTAACAGCCTAATAGGTAATAATAATAGTAAATATTTAATTCTCTGACAACCAAATAGAAACGAAAAAAGGGGGCAGCATGCAATATACATATATGGTGCAAGGCATAAAGTCTAATAACAAAAGCCCAAGTAATATATTAGATAATAACAGGGGGGAAAAATGGCCAGCGTGGAAAATGGATATGTTGCATTTTATAATGACCAGCTGAAGCTATTGGATAATCACATATCAGTCTTGCAGTATGATACCAAGTCCTTGTCAGAACATAAGGTATTTCATTCACCTTTTTTTTCTTTGAGTAATTTACAGAGTATAAATAGATACAAGGAGGAGAGATTTTAGGAGCTATCCTAGCCTATACACGATACTCATGACTAAATATAAGTTAATCCCTTGATCTAAGGGATTTGACATCTATTTACAATTAATGTTCCTATTAGTATAAGTTAATCCCTTGATCTAAGGGATTTGACACCTATTTACAATTAATGTTCCTATTTTCTGGTGATTCTAATGACTCACGCCAACACTCCCCCTCAAGTTGGTGCATAAATGTCTTTAATGCCCAACTTGTCAAGGGAGTCATGGAAGTTCTTACCGAACACTGCCTTTGTAAGAATATCTGCCAACTAGTCTTCCGACTTGACAAAAGGAAATCGAATAATCTTCTCCTCAAGATTCTGCTTGATGAAATGTCTATCTACCTCCACGTGCTTTGTTCGATCACGTTGGACAGGATTTTGTGAGATATCAATTGCAGCTTTATTGTCACAGTACAGGTTCATCTCCATGCTAGGACCAAAGCCGATCTCTATTAGTAACCTTCTGAGCCATAATAGTTCACAAAGTCCTTTTGCCATGCCCCTAAACTCAGCTTCAGCACTAGACAAGGCCACTACCTTTTGCTTTTTACTTCTCCATGTAACTAAATTCCCTCCCACAAATGTGAAGTATCCTGATGTGGATTTTCTGTCTAGAACATTCCCAGCCCAATCTACATCGGTGTACCCTTCAACACTCAAGTGATTATTCTTAGAGAACATCAACCCCCTTCCTGGTGAGGATTTTAAATAGTGGAGTATTCGGTTTACTGCATCCATGTATTCTTCACTTGGATTATGCATAAATTGGCTCACCGCACTTACGGCATAGGCAATATCAGGGTGAGTATGTGACCAATAGATAAGTTTCCCCACCAATTTTTGGTATCTTCCTTTATCCGCAGGCACTTGGTTTGTGTATTGTGAAAGTTTGTGATTTTGAACTATTGGAGTATCTGCTGGTTTGCAGTCCAGCAGCCCCACCTCAGCCAATAGGTCCAACACATACTTTCTTTGAGACAAGAAAATGCCCCTTTGTGACCTTGCCACCTCCATTCCCAAAAAATACTTGAGTCCACCCAAATTCTTCATCTCAAACTCAGCTGCCAATTGCTCTTGTAGTCTTGAAATTTCTTCGGTATCATCTCTAGTAATAATCATGTCGTCTACGTAAACAATTAGAGCTGTCACCTTTCCTTGCCGATGCTTTAAGAATAAGGTGTGATCTGCATTACTTTGGTTAAAACCATACCTTCTCATAGCTGAGCTAAACCTTCCAAACCATGCTCGAGGGATTCTTTCAATCCATATAATGCTCGCTCTAACTTGCATACCACCTTGGTTCTGGAAGAGGACATATAGCCCGGTGGGATATCCATATAAACATCTTCAAGATCTCCATGGAGAAAAGCGTTCTTCACGTCGAGCTGGAGTAGTGGCCAATCTAAATTTGCTGCAAGAGATAATAGGACTCTAACAGTATTTAGTTTGGCCACCGGTGAAAAAGTCTCTATATAATCTATACCGTAAGTCTGTGTGAACCCTTTCGCCACTAGCCTTGCCTTGTGTCGATCAATGGATCCGTCGGCTTTGTATTTGATTGAGAACACCCATTTGCACCCCACTGTCTTCTTCCCCTTAGGAAGTGGTATCAACCTCCATGTATTATTCTTTTGTAAAGCCTCCATTTCCTCTTGTATGGCTTGTGCCCACTTAGGATTAGCTAAGGCTTCTTCCCCATTCTTTGGAATTTGACAGGAGAATAATGTCTCTGTGAAGACTTGAATAGGCTTTGATAACTGTTGAGTAGACACATAATTTGCAATGGGGTATTTGGATCGCCTTTCTTCTGCATCAGGAGAGTATCTATTGGGTGGCTTTCCTCGGTTGTTCCTGATAGGTAATACATATCTTACAGGAGCATTAGTAGATGGGGAGATAATAGGAGAGCTTACCTCAGGATAGTTCTCAGTGAGAGGGTCAGGTAATGTGGAGAGAGGGGGCTCTTCACTTCCTTGATCGATATACTCTTCATTGACGGGAACCTCTTCACTAGCAATTTCTTCATCAGTAGGAGGATCCTCTTCACTCTCAACTTCAGTTATGTTTAAATGCTGCATTTCTGTAGGTTCATCATGGATTACTCCTTCAACTTCGGATTCATGCTCTCCAATTTGTTTCTTTTCAACAGTTGATGATGGAGCCGCCAAGTACCAATTTAGCTCTTTATTCATGGACTCCCCATGAAGAGCTGAATTGGATACCATAGGAGAAAAGAAAGGTTCAAATTCTAGGAAAGTTACATCCATAGTGATATAAGTTTTGTTGGTGGTAGGGTCAAAGCATTTGTAGCCCTTTTTGTGTAGTCCATAGCCCAAGAACAAGCACCTAATAGCACATGGATCAAGTTTGGTACGTTGGTTTTTGTGAAGATAAACAAAAACCACACACCCAAAAATCCTAGGCTGAAGCATCAACACTGTAGGTAATTGTACATGAGAGGAGAGTACTTGCAGAGGTGTTTTAAAATGCAAGACCTTGGAGGGCATGCGGTTGAGGAGGTATACAAACTGCGATTCTGACATCATCCCAATGGTGAGTTGGAACATGGGTGCCAAGAAGAAGAGCACGTGCTGTATCCAAGATATGACGATTTTTCCGTTCGGCGACGCCATTCTGTTGTGGAGTTTGTGAGCATGAGGTCTCGTGAAGAAGACCATGTTGCTGGAGGTATGCTTTGAAACGATGGTTGACAAACTCCCCTCCATTGTCTGACCGAAGAACTTGAATCTTGGCAGAAAACTGGTTTTGAATCATGACATGAAAATTCTGAAATATTTGAAACACCACATCTTTAGTCTTCATCAAGTAAAGCCATGTCATTCGTGTGCAATCGTCGACAAATATTACGAACCAACGGTGACCAGATACGGTAGTCCTAGGGGAAGGTCCACACACAGCAGAATGTATTAGAGCAAAAGGAACACTGCTTTTATTCAAACTCATTTGATAGGAGGTTTTATGGCTTTTAGCCAAAATACAAGTATCACATGTAAACTCAACGTTTTTCAAATTTAAAAATAAATCTGGAGATAGGTGTCTTAAATAGCTGAATGATGGATGTCCCAAACGACGATGCCACAACCATATTTCTCGTTCTTTGCGACTGAACTGGTGGTGGACGTGATGTGCTTCTCCTTTGCTAAAATCATCTAGGTAGTATAGCCCCCCTCTCTTAGTACCACGCCCAATAATCTTCTTGCTGAGAACATCCTGACGAAGACAAAAGGTAGAGTACATCAATACCACACAATTGAGTTCTTCAGTTATTTGACTCACAGATATTAATTTATTAGATAGTGTAGGAACAAGGAGAGTGTGAGATAAGGAGAGTGAGGGTGATAATGCCACGCTCCAAAGACTTTGTGATTGGGTATGCAACTCCATTTGCAATCGCAATGCAAGTCCTGCGTGGTGGAGTTGAATGGGAGAAGTCCATGGGATCAAAGGTCATATGGTCTGTCGCCCCAGAGTCAATAATCCATGCACTTGCATCCTGAGAATTAGAACTACAGAAAACTTGACCGCAGTTACCTGGTTTCATTGAGGTGGAGGAACTGGTCATAGGAAAAAGTGAGAGTTGAGACTCGGTAGTGTCTACAGCAGCTTTACCAGTGCCGCCAATCGCTGAGGAATCACCCATCACTGAGGAATCAACCATCTATTCAGAACTGTTTGGGTCCCAAGATTATGCTCTGATACCATGTCAGAACATAAGGTATTTCATTCACCTTTTTTTTTTTCTTTGAGTAATTTACAGAGTATAAATAGATACAAGAGGAGAGATTTTAGGAGCTATCCTAGCCTATACACGATACTCATGGCTAAATATAAGTTAATCCCTTGATCTAAGGGATTTGACAGCTATTTACAATTAATGTTCCTATTAGTATAAGTTAATCCCTTGATCTAAGGGATTTGACATCTATTTACAATTAATGTTCCTATTTTCTGGTGATTCTAATGACTCACGTCAAACAGTCCTATCAGTTCACAACATTGTGTGCATTTGATTTATATAACTTTTCACACTAAAAGATTTTACACAAAAGAGTTCAAGTATCTCTGTAGATAATTTCCTAAACCGAACATAGCTGACAGCTTGAATAAGGTTTAATCAATTGTCAGTGTTCCTGTAACAGTAAAACTTGAGTAACACAATCTCTTACTAATTACCCATAATAATTTTCTTTTCAATAGGCGAAGTTATTGGCAGATAGATCCTTGGGGCTTTCACTTTAATGACAGAGCTAGTGTTTTTGGAATTCAGAGACGAAACTCCCCATAACATGATGAATGATATCTTCAAAATATAGAGCCACCGCACCGGTGGGGAATGCTTGATAATTATTAACTTGTTTCAATTAATGTGTTATTTAATTAATTAAGAAAGAAAAACCTGAAAATTGCGCTGGAAGCTGTAGCGTAGCTCAGGATCGATCTCGAGGGAATTGTCGTCTTCGTGGTGATGGTTCGACTTGGTGCGAGGGACGTGCATGGTTGAAGTGCCACCCGGTTGGCTCGTGACTTTGAGTTTTGCGTCTTCGAACTCTCCGGTGTCGTCGCCCCTCCACGGCGCTGAAGACATCAGTTGCTTCTTCCCCTTCTTCGTCATTTGATTTGATTGCTCAAAATGAGATGAGGTTAAGTGAGCCTTACATTGTCAATCTCTTTTATATATTTATTTACTGGTGTTTTCACCTGTGCCCGGCACAGTATAAAGTTTATTTAATATGTATATTAAAAAAAATCCCAATTTAGCAAAAACGACATAAAACTTAAACAGAAATTAAAAGTATGTAAAAATTCGAAATTAGATAACAGTTTGTATTTAGAAAACTAAAACAGAGTCTAATGTGGCAACATATAAGAGAATCTAATGTGGCATTAATGATATAACCCCTGATTTCAAGATAATGGGAGAAGAAAATAATAAGAAGTTCAGAAAAATTAAAAACAACATATAATTAGTTTCTAATTAAAAAAAAGGCTAAAATATATTTTTGGTCCTTTTTCTTTGAGTGGAAATTCGTTTTGGTCATTTATCTTTTAAAGGATTCATTTTAGTCCTTTATCTTTCATAAGTGACACAAAATGATCATTCGGTCACTACAATTACTGATGTCAGTTAAGTTTAGCCGGATATCCGCCGGAATCTGCACCTTTCGTCAGAATCTGGCCATTCCTCTCACCTCTCTCTCTCTAGAATTTTTGTTTTGCAGTGTTGGATTCATAAATCTCACACATTAACAGACACAGAGAGAGAGATTGGTGAAGAAGAAAAAGATAACGAACTCTCCTCGCATAAAACGTAACTCTATGTAAGATTCCGTTTTCGTTTTCCTTTTCTCACACACACACTTTAATTTTGAGTGAAAAAATGGATTATTTTTTGGTTGCAGAGTTTTAGTTTAGAATTTCAGAAGGAGGGTACTAAATTTATCGACCCTTTGTTTATAAATTTAATTGGGTGTGTTTGTTTTTGGTTTTTTTTTTATATATATATGCAAGTTGAGTTTTTTTTTGTTTTGTTTTAATGAAATTCTGGGTTGGGTTTTGTTTCATTTGAATTAAGGTTATAATTATTGTTCTATTTTTACAGGTCGAAGATGATGTTGTTAAAAGGTGAAGTTGGTAAGAAGAGTAGTGGTGGGGGTTCCGGTAACCAGAAGAAGTTGTTAAAAGATGTTAAAAGTTAAAACTATGAGCAAAGTTATGTATTTGGACAGAAGTTCTTCAAAAAATTCAACATCTACAATATGGATAAGAAGTCCATATGGAATTGTAGGCCATTGAAGGCACTTTCCACATCCGGAATAAGAGGCTAAAATCTGATTGTGAAAAGCAATGAACAAATATTCAAGTGTAAATAGATCTGTGTGGGTGTGTGTGAGAGAGAGAAAGGGACCTAGGGCGTTGTTGAAGGATAAGAGTGTGGGTATGAGTGTGATGATGATGAGATTGAAGGAGGAGGAGGAGAGAGAGTTTTGTTGAAAGTCCAAAAAAGTTGTCCAGATTCATGGATCCAACACTGCAAAAATAAATTACAGAGAAAGGTGAGAGGAATGCTCAGATTCCGGTGAGACATGCAGATTCCGGCGGATCTCCTGCTAAACTGAACGGACGTTAGTAACGGGTCTGACAGAAGGAACATTTTGAGTCACTTTTAAAAGATAAAGGACAAAAACAAATTTTCACTAAAAGATAAATGACCAAAAAGGTATTTTTATCAATAAGGAAACAATGATTGATATGCAAGAAGATCTAATGCAATAAACATGAAATAGAAAACAAAATAATGTGGTGCAGAACATTAATATATTAGATTAGATTATATGATAAGAAGTGTCTAGTCAGAGTTTGCATAAAGTAAAAATAAAATAATTACATACCAACAAAAAGCATAAATAAAACTTCAAAGTCAAGCCAGGGGTTGTTTTCACAGATCCAAAAAAAAGAGAGGTTGTTGCTTTGTCTATAGAAATCAAAAAAAGAAGACAAATTTCTTCCACCAGGGGTTATTGAACATTTTTTGTCTTTGCAAACAGTTTGCCCTGCTTGGAGTTACATGTGATAGTAATAAACAGATCCGGGTATCCAAATCTTTTGCAAATCGCCATTGCATCTTGGCAGTTATTAAACATGTACCTAGGTCCTCCTGTAAAAGATGATGGCAAAATAATTCTCATACCAACAGAATTTGGATCCGTCTCACCTCTAGTAAGTGCTTCTTGTAAACCATGCAACACATCTGATTCGATTGAAGCTTGATTTAGTCTTATATATTGCAATCTTTGAGCCTCAATCATTGTATAGTCGTCCACCAAAAATTTTTGAAACGATATTTTGGAGTTGACAACATTACCAAACTCGGACGGTCTATCTTGAATCCTGAATGCAATAAATTCCCTTATAGTTACTCGAACCCTTTTTCTACTTTCTTTTACTAATTCCTCCTCTCGTATCAGAATATCCTCTTTAAAACCATCTTCTCCATAAGGGAACAATATAGGATACTACAATGGTATAAAATCAGGATGAGTCTCGTGCATCCTTTCCAAATCACCAGAAACACTTTTAACCACAACATCTCTTCCTTCATCAAAATTTTCAGAATCTCCAATAATTAAGGCAGCAACTATTAAGATCTGTTTTGTAGCATTAGGTTGCTCTTTGTATTATAACAGTTTTCTATTATACTCTTTGTATATAGATAAAGCTGGGCTAGTTAGTTAGTTAGTTAGTTGGAGATTTCCTCTCCTCTCTTTTAGTTAGTAAGTTGGAGATTTCCTCTCCTCTCTTTTCTCTTTTTCTGTTTCTGTTTTTCTCTTATGTTGGTTAGAGGTTTGCTATATATAGATAGCTCATCTTCCTCTCCTCTGTACACAAAGATTATTCATTGGCTGTTACTCAATTAACAGGAAGTTTATTCACTAATATGGTATCAGTTTTGTCATTCTAAACACAAAGCTTCCGCATTTTCTTTTTCTCTTCCTTCTTCATGGCTTCAACCAATGAAGAACCTGCTATCACTGCAACTGCAGAAGACACGTCTTCATCCTCTGGGAATAATACAACTCAACCTGATCCATCCCAAAATCCAGGTTCTCCCTATTACCTTCATCCAGGCGAAAATCCTGGTTATACTCTTGTTTCTCCTCCACTCAATGAGGACAACTACTATAATTGGAGCAAATCCATGGTTCGTGCCCTCTCTTCCAAGAACAAACTGAAGTTCATCAATGGCACCATCACCAAACCAGCTGCCACTGATTCCTTATATGAAGCCTTGGAAAGATGCAACCATATTGTTGTTTCTTGTATCACACACAGCCTTTCCCCCAATATCTCTCAAAGCTCGGCTTCCTTTGACAATGCTCGTGATCTTTGGCTCCATCTCCAAGAACGATTTACAAAGGGTAATCACTTCCGGATGTCTGACCTCCTTCAAGAACTTTACTCAATAAAGCAAGGTGATCGTACTCTCTCTACATATTTCACTGACATGAAAATTCTTTGGGATGAGTTAGAATTTCTGCGCCCTACTCCAAGCTGTTCTTGCATCGTTTCTTGCACTTGCAGTCTGAGCCAATCTGTTAATTCTTATAAGGACAAAGAATATGTCATCTGCTTCCTCAAAGGACTCAATGAATCCTTTGATGTTGCAAGATCTCAAATCCTTCTTATGGACCCTCTGCCTACAATTACCAGAACCTTTTCTTTAGTTCTTCATCAAGAAAAACACACCAGCAATCTTGGTTCCAATTCCCCAGCCTTTATTGCCAATACAACTTCTCAAGGTCGAGGTTCTTCAGCTTCAGGGAGGGGTCGTGGCCGCAACAACAATAACAAATCAATGCAATGCACTCACTGCAATAAGACTAATCATACTGTGGACAATTGTTACTTCAAACATGGCCTTCCTCCGGGATATAGAACCAAGAATCAAACCACAACATTACAGCTATCTTTTGCAGCATCTGAAGCTCCTATTTCTGTTGTCCAACCTCCTCCTGCTGATCCATCTTTACCTTTGACTAGAGCAGATTATCAATATCTGGTATCTTTGCTTCATGCATCAAAATCGGATTCTTCCTCCTCAGTGAGTACTCAGCACAAACCTGACACTAATTCTCACATTGTCTCTACTGTGACAAAGTCAGGTAATTCTCTACATCAGTTTCTTTCTTCTTTTTGGATTTTGGACACTGGTGCCTCTGATCATGTATGTCCTCATATTCACCTATTTAGCACTTACAATCCAATCACACCAGTTTCAGTTAAGTTGCCAAATGGTGACACAACCATTGCAACACATTCAGGAACCATTTCTTTAACTCACTCTTTATCCCTTCTCAATGTTCTTCACATTCCTGCTTTTCATTTCAATCTGATTTCTGTCAATAAACTTACTCAACATTATAATTGCAAGCTAATTTTCTCACCTTTCTCTTGTGACATTCAAGACATGTCTACCCTGAAGATGATTAGGCATGCTGAAGTCTACAACCATCTCTACATTCTTCAACAAGAATCCTTTTCCAATTCCTTTGACAAAAAGACAAATGTTTCTCTTTCTGCTCCTATTGTATCTCATGCTAATAAAGCATCTAATGTTTCTGCTGTTTCTTTTGATTTGTGGCACTCAAGGCTAGGCCATCCTTCCTTGAATGTTCTAGAACAAATTTGTATGCACTTTCCCTACGTTCATCTTAATAAGAATCTTATTTGTGATTCATGTCACTTGGCAAAACAATGCAGATTGCCCTTTTCTATTAGCAACACCTCTTCTCTTCATGCCTTTGAGCTTATTCACTTAGATATTTGGGGGCCTTTAAGTGTTTGTTCTTTCCAAGGACACAAGTATTTTCTAACTATTGTTGATGACTATACTCGGCATACATGGATATATCTTATGCATTCGAAATCAGAAACCAGAACCTGCATTCATGCCTTTGTCGCTTATGTTTCCAATCAGTTTTCAACTCATATTAAGTGTATGAGAACAGATAATGGAGCTGAATTTAAAATGTCATCCTTTTACTCCTCTTTAGGCATATTACACCAAACTTCATGTGTGGAAACACCACAACAAAATTCTGTTGTTGAAAGAAAGCATCGACATCTCCTTAATGTAACTAGAGCATTACTTTTTCAATCAAAATTACCATCAAGCTTTTGGTCATTTGCTGTTTGCCACTCTGTTTATTTAATCAATCGAATGCCTACACCCGTTTAAAAAAATAAAACTCCTTTTGAAATGCTATATGGTGTTCCACCAACCTTTCTTGACCTTAAAGTTTTTGGTTGTTTGTTGACCGCGCTGTCGCCACGCGCCAAAAAGAACGAGCGATTATAAAATAATGCAGTATAGTGCGACAACTCGGATCGTCTCTCAAGGACTCTTTAGGTGTTGTTATTATTAACAGAAAATTAGTAAAAGTTAGAAATGGGGGTTTTGAGATTAAAACTAAAATAAAGGAAACAAAATAAAAACAGAGAAAAGAAACAAAGCAGTTTAAGAAATTAGCAAATAAACAAAAGCGATTAACCTATTGTTCTCAGTTTCCCACTATCATTGGTTCATGCAAATCCTAAGCAGATACTAATCTCCTCCCGGTTGTAGCAACAATTAACAAACGAAAACCGCTACTACAGATGTATGTTCCTATTCCCGAAATAACAAACGGGGTTAAGCTCTCATGAACAAACGAACATGAATGAACACACGCGAAATAACAAACGCGATTATATATAGGAACATAGCATCACCGAAATGAAACAATACCATACTATATATTCCTAAAATAACAAACAGAAACATACAGCATTGCATTGAAAAGAGAAAAGCAAATGAAAGAGGAATCACAGAACCTCAAGTGTTAACAGAAACCAATTACAGTAGATTAATCTAGGAGACTAATTCTCCATTACAGAAATAAACATTAAACTAAGAGGAAAACAAAAGACTACAAACTCAGAAACTAGCCAAAACTGGCTAATTCTGACTACCTAAAAACTAGCTAACTTATCATTCTGCCATAGAGCAGTTTATATACAAATTATGGAATCCAAGACCTCGCGAGGCGAAGCACTGCTCGCGAGGCGAATTATGCGAAAGGTATGCAACTCTTGGTCTTCTCGCGAGGCGAGAATCGCTTCGCGAGGCGAACGCTTCAAATTCCCAAACTGCAACGCCCGTGGCCTTCAACACGGGCAAGCCGTGATCGTCTCTGACTTTTCATGGTTGGATGATTCGCGAGGCGAGCCATTTATTCGCGGGGCGAACCAGAGACTTTGCATTTTCTTGGAACAGTCGGCTTCGGGGTCGCGAGGCGAGCAGCCTTCTCGCGGGGCGAGAAACTCCAGAATTATTCCTTTTTATTTACCTGAAAATAGAAAGTAAAAGTAAATACTTTATTCACTCTAAATCAACTAAATTAACTTAAAAACAATTTACAGACTCAAAATACTACTTAAGGACAATCAAGTCTAATTTGGGTAAAATTGATATAAAATAAGCACAAAGCCAAGGTCTTTACTAGTTATAAAACCAGTCAAACAGAGGCTCATCATTTGTCTTATGCTTCTACTTTGCACGAACACAGGTCCAAACTTGCTCCAAGAGCCAGAAAGTGCTTGTTTCTTGGATACAAACCTGGCACTAAAGGATACTTACTATTTGATCTGCAAACAAGGGATACATTTGTTTCCAGAAATGCCATCTTTTATGAATCTGTTTTTCCATATAACAACTCTGCTTCTCCTTCTATTTCTGATAATCTTTCTCCTCCTCTGACTGACATTTTACTCTTTGATATGCCACATTCTTCTTCTACTATTAATCCTAACTCTCCTGTTTCTCATTTAGACAGCCTATCCAATACTAAGTCTGGCACTATCAATCCAACTCCTGCAGTCTTTGCTCCTTCAAACTCTGCAGAACATCCAATTTCTGCAGCACCAGCAGAACCTCCACCTTCTATCCTGAGAAAGTCGGCTAGACAGAAGCAGACCCCTACCTATTTACAAGATTTTCGTTGCAATGTAGTAACTGCATCCACTATTTCTTCTGATGTTCCACATCCCTTATGTTCTGTTCTTAATTACTCTAAACTCGCTCCTTCACATTCACATTTTATCTTATCCATTTCTGCCAATGTGGAACCAAAAACTTACAAACAAGCCCTTGAACACAAGCATTGGCAAGAGGCTATGCAGACAGAACTTCAAGCACTCCACCAGAACTCTGCTTGGACTGTCACCACCCTTCCCACTGGCAAGAAACCAATAGGATGTAAATGGGTCTACAGGATCAAATATAGGGCTGATGGCAGCATTGAGAGATACAAAGCTAGGCTTGTAGCAAAAGGGTTCACTCAGGTCGAGGGCATTGATTTCTTTGACACTTACTCACCAGTTGCTAAGCTCACCACCATTAGACTATTATTGGCAATTTCATCTTCTCAGAATTGGTATCTTCACCAACTGGATGTTCATAATGTTTTTCTACATGGCCACTTGGATGAAGAAGTTTATATGGACTTACCACCAGGGCTGCAATCTCAATTCCCAAATCAGGTATGCAAACTTACCAAGTCAATTTATGGACTCAAGCAGGCAAGCAAACAATGGTATGCAAAATTATCCACCTTTTTGATCAACAAAGGATATTTGCAATCTGCCTCAGACCATTCTCTTTTCATTCATAAATCTGGTAACTCCTTCACTGTTCTCTTAATATATGTTGATGATCTCATTGTTGCTGGTAATGACTTATTTGAGATCAATTCTATTAAACACTCTTTGCATTCCCAATTCAGAATCAAAGACTTAGGCAATCTAAAATACTTTCTAGGCCTAGAAATTTCAAGATATAAAGCTGGAATTCATCTAAGCCAAAGAAAGTATTCTTTAGACATTTTATCTGACTGTGGTTTACTTGCTGATAGGCCTGTTTCCACCCCTATGGTCAAAGGAATAAAGCTGCTCAAAGATGAAGGACAACCCCTTGAAGATCCTAGCATTTACAGAAGACTCATTGGTCGATTGATCTATCTAACCAATACCAGGCCAGATATCGGCTATGCTGTCCAGAAACTCAGCCAATTCATGAGCTCTCCTACTACTCTTCATCATGATGCAACCATCCGGGTCTTAAAATACATCAAAAAGTCCCCTGGCCAAGGCCTTTTTTATCCTGCAACCTCCACCTTACAGTTAAAAGCCTTCAGTGACTCTGATTGGGCTTCCTGTCCAGAAACACGAAAGTCTGTCACAGGATATTGCATCTTCATTGGAGAGTCTCTCATTTCCTGGAAATCAAAGAAGCAGCCCACGGTTTCCAAGTCCTCCACTGAAGCAGAATACCGTGCTCTTGCACACACGGTTTGTGAAGTACAATGGCTTTCTTACTTACTTTGAGATCTCCAAATCCCCTTCACTTCACCGGCCCTCTTATATTGTGATAGCCAGTCCGCTCGCCACATTGCTGCCAACTCTTCCTTTCACGCAAGGACGAAACATATTGAGCTAGATTGCCACATCGTTAGACAAAAACTGCAGGAAAAACTGTTCCACTTACTACCCGTTTCAAGCACACATCAACTTGTTGACTTGTTCACTAAATCATTGGATCCTTCACCTTTCTCTATTTTTCTGTCCAAGCTGGGAGTATTAGATATATACTCTCCACCTTGAGGGAGGGTATTAAGATCTGTTTTGTAGCATTAGGTTGCTCTTTGTATTATAACAGTTTTCTGTTATACTCTTTGCATATAGATAAAGCTAGGCTAGTTAGTTAGTTAGTTGGCGATTTCCTCTCCTCTCTTTTAGTTAGTAAGTTGGAGATTTCCTCTCCTCTCTTTTCTCTTTTTCTGTTTCTGTTTTTCTCTTATGTTGGTTAGAGGTTTGCTATATATAGATAGCTCCTCTTCCTCTCCTCTGTACACAAAGATTATTCATTGACTGTTACTCAATTAACAAGAAGTTTATTCACTAATAGCAACCTCATCGGTTGATGGAATGTTATAAGTCCTTGGATCTTTACTCCTACTTCTAAAAAGTCTCAATGCAAAGTTTGTATTCTTGTTTGCTTCATAAAAATCTCTTGCTAACCAAAAAGATCTTGCCTTCCGATTGTGTTGATCAACCATAACTTTCAGATCTTTACATAAAGATGGATCCAAATTATTGTTTCTACCATCAGTCCTGCAGCAGGAAATTAAAACAGATTTAGCATATAAGAAAAAACCAAAGAAGATATATCAAAGAAGAATAAAAATTTAATTTGCAGTAAAGACTTCTATTGCAAAGGGAGATACCTAAATTATTCATCCTGTTGTCGCATTCACTTTGAGTGTCATAAATATAAAGCTGGGTAAATCTAGGTGCTTTATCTTCATCTGGAAGTAAACTACCAATTTTATGGAAATTTTGACCGGGTAGGATAAACTGAGGTGGACCATTGACATCATTGATGGATGTTTCAATCTTTCCTCCAATAGAAGTGAAACAGAACATACTGTTATAAGCACGTATATTTTCCTTAAAATTCCTCGATCTTGGATCATTTCCAGTCATGAGGTTCCATAACAATGTAGGAGGTTTTTCTAACAAAGGAAGCTGTACTTTGCCTTTCAAACAACAATCACAGAATTCAGGATTCATTGGTTTTTTGGTCTTCTTTGATTTTTCTTCATACCACATAATAGCATCACAATACACACAAAAGAAGTCTGGGCCTCCAAGATCCAAAAGTTCTAATGACAATAAAATATAAACATAAGCCTACTATTTAAAGATAAATTAAATTCTCATAAGAGTCAGGGGGTATTTAACCTTGTTGTTCTGCATTAGAATACAACTCAGTTGTATCTGAATGATGTGGAATCTGGGTAGAACCTGATACAATAACAAAAAGTTATAATACAAATGTTACATTATCCGAATTATAAAGTTCTGAATTTTTTTAATATTTTCATAATTAGGAAAATTTAGAATACCTCGTATAGGAAGAATAGATGGTGAATCAGCTTGTTGGGAAAAACAATTATTTAGATCCCTAGGTGGTATATGAAAACAACTCCGAGATATGTTCATGTGGTGCCATTGTTTGTTGATTGGCATTGTTGGAGCATCCTATAAAAAACTAATTCATTTGAATCAGTTATTACAGTATTTTTTCAAACAACAATATCATCACATAATAACACCCGATATAGGAGATTCAGCTTGTAAGTTTGATGACTTTCTTTTCCTATAATTTAAACCTTCTTCTGGATTGAATGGGGTATTGGGGGGAAATATTCCAGCAACTTGCAGATTGTGGATTAGATTGGCATTGTTGGAGCAGCCTATAATAAAATTATTAAAATTATGTTGAAGGCTATAGGTAAGGTGTATAAAATAAATCATCCGAATATGTTAACCAAATATTTTTCAAAGAAGACTAAAATTAAATAGTCAAACCTGACATAAGATATTCACCTTTTGAGTTGGATGACTTTGTTTTCCAATAATTGAAACCTTCTTCCACATTCAGTGGGGTAATAGGTGTAACTACTCCACGAAGCTGCCGATATGTTATTTGTTGACTGTTTAATGGAGACAATGGTTCCCTTGAATTATTTCCAGGGTGATCAAATGTGGGAGAAGGTCTTAATCCAGGGGTTAGTACTTGATTCCCTTTTTGTGTTAAACAAAATATTATTAAAAAAGAAACAATTAAATAAGTGCCAAAGATTGTTTCACCAAACAGGGACTGAAATTAACATGAAGATGATATTTAGATTTTGAAATAGAATGGAATGTTTTCCACCAACCTTCTAGATTCTGTATGGACAAATTGTTTGTTAAATGCCTCTGTACAATGTTGCAGAGGAGTAATTGGAGTTGACACATCCTGTCCAGAATTGAAGAGTTTTTCACATACAAAGCAGCCATGAAGAAGAGAGGAAGATCCCATGTTAGGTGTAACAATGGGGACGGAATTAGGATTGCTGTTGTTTGGAGGAATTTGATTCTCCTTGCCTACTGAAAAAAGAAAAAACCATAACACATGCATTGTTAAATAGTTATTTAAAAAAAGTTCTTTTAGGCAATTATAATAGATTAAGCTTTTTGTATGTAGGCATTCGAACCTTGTTGTTTTTGTTGTTTCATGAGTTTCTTCTCCTGCTGCAAAAATTTTCTTATATATCTCGCAGATGAACTATCACGCTTTGCTCGTTGTTTTGAATGTGGTTCCATATTATTGATGCAGCTGGTGTTTCAGAAGAAATTATGGTACATCTTTGTTGCACAATAAATAGAATGGTTGTATTCTCAAAAACAAAGACCTTTCGGGTATGTAGTGAAAGGCCTTATATTTATTTGTTATGGTCCCAAGACAAAAAAACACTACATTTTGTACAGCACTCTTTAAGATGTGCATTGGCAGCTGTTAGACTTCAAGTTGGTTGGATTGCATTTTAATGATTAGTTGGTTCATTTCTAATTCTATTTGTCTGTATGTCTATTTATTTTAAATTTAAATTGAAATGGTAGAATACTTAATAACATTACTCTAAAATTAAAAAGTATTTAAAATAAAAAAACATTAACGAAATATGTAGAATGCTGTCAATAAATAAATCTGAATGTGATACATTCAGTAATACGGAAATGTTTTAAGAATCTATAAATATTGTTGAACCTGTTTTGAATTGATTAAAACTTATACAATTCTTTGATGTTTATAAATTGTTATGAGAGATAGACAATTAACAATTATTTATTATGGGAATGGCGAATTGCAGCAAAGGTATAACCATAATACAAGGAAAAACCTTGATTCAGTGTCAACATAGCATTAGAAACTTAGGATCTGAGAAACAACTTCATCTAAATAAAATCATTATAGAAGATAGAAGGTTCTTTAAAAAAAGGTTTGTTGATTACTAATTATATAACAGAGAGATTCTGATGATGAATCTTTATTTAAAAAAAAGAGATTATGATAATCGAACAGACTTGAAGGAATAATCTATTTTTTTGGATGCTATCCAAAAGAACAATTTACCGATTGAAGATGATGTATAGGAAAGGGTTTAGGATTTAGGGATTATTTGAATTTGAAAGATCAATTGACTGAATTTAGTATGAATCCATTGTTGTTTTTTAATGAGAAGAATGATTATTAGTAAAAAAACATAAATACAGTTGTTAATGTGTTCTATTACAAAATTTAAACATAGTTATTGGTTACAATGATATTTAGGATCCTGATTTGTATGTTTTGATTTTGATAACTTTGAATTTGACAGGTGTTATGAGAGTGTATAGATTAGGACTGAAATTAAAATAAAGAAACAAATAAACTATAAACAAAACATTGATTGATTGATAATTGAAAGCAGAATGAGTTTCGATTACATCCACCAAAATGACAAACATGCAAAATTAATAATAAAAAAAAACCGAAGACCATCCATAATTTTTTAACTTAGGGTGTGTTTGGTTCAACGGAGGGGAGGGGAGGGATTTTAAAGGAGGGGAGGGGAAGGGAGGGGAGGGGTTTTAATTAGATATTATGTTTGGTTGGGAGGAGGGGAGGGGAGGGGAAATAACTCTTTTCTTGTTTGGTTCACAAGGGGAGGGAAGGCATTTTTAAACTAATTTACTTTTATACCCTTTTTAATTTTATATCCTTTTGGATTTTTAAATTTTATTAAGGTTAATTTCGTCATATCAGTTAAAATATTTTAAAGTTACCTCCCCTCCCCTCCAAATCCCCCCAATATTGGAGGGGAGTCAAAATGGATCCAGGAGGGATTTTGCTCCCCTCTCCTCCCCTCTCCTCCCCTCCCCTTCCCTCTCAAAATTTGAACCAAACATATAAAATTTAAAATATTCCCTCCCCTCCCCTCCCCTCCCCTCCATTCCCCTCCAACCAAACATAGTGTTAAGGAAAACAACAGACTAATTGAGCCAGGACTGGCAATAGCAGATCAATCCAGAAATCTTCATTCCTTCTCTTTTTTAATCATCTTGATGAGCTTATGATTTGAACTGTTTGCAGACAGATCATCAACGTCAACATCAGAGAACCTTTTTCCAGTGGAAATTTGTTGACTCTCTCCAGCAACCTGACCATCAGCAACCGTGTTCCCCACCTCCATCAGTTGGGTCTCCAAACCAAGTTCAGTAATTTCAACACCATCTTTCAGCTGACTGTCAATAGGAATGTCACCAAACTGAAGCATAAGATCAAGGCAACCAAGATCAGTCCTCCCATATACAGTTTGCAGGAATAATAACAGGTATGATCAAATTGTTCAATCGAAAACAATAAAGATATAGTTTGAATCTATAAAATAAATTGGGTTGCAGTTGACAGACTCAGTTTTTGAAATCTTTTAATAATTCCAGCATCATCTGTAACCTCCTTCACACGGAAAGACAATTGAAACCTAGAATTAACAACATTTTTCACTTCAACCTTAAATAGACAGGTCTTCTCAATCAAAGCAAGTATTTCTTTTGGAAAAGGCATGCCATAAGGCTTCTGCAAAATATATGATTCAAAGAGTTAAAACAGAGTTAAAACATGGAAATTAAGTAAAACTAAAAAGAAACTGTTTTGATAATCAAATTTACCTTGTGTTTACCACCAACCAGAACATGGCATTTCTTACCAACCAGAGTAAATGTATCATTATCAAAGACAACAAAAGTAGCACTGTCAGTATCATCAATCACCCTGCACATTAAACGGTATCTCTGGTAAACATCATCCACATGTGTGTTACAAATCTCGCAATAATACTTCTTAGAGTCTTCAATTACATATTTATTGCACTTGCAAGCAATGTACCACCAACCATCTCCTTCATTGAAATGTTTGATTGTTGCCAAAACAACGCAGACACGGTCCTAGAATAGATTGGTGTCAAAAATATACATTTGAAAGTAAAATTCAAATTCACAGAAGTAGGAAAAAAGGATATTTAAAAAAAAAACTCAGTACAATCCTTCAACTCTTCAATAGTTTTCCTATCACTAAGTTTGAGCCATTCATCTTCAGCAGTTAACTTTGGTATAATCAGTCAATTGACTGAGAACCATAGACATTGAATCACTATTTTCGGAAAGCCTAGCAAGCATAGAATTTCATTAGGTGTATGTAAAAAAGTAATATAAAAAATATTAAAATAGTTTATTAGATAGATAATGAAACCTTCTCTTTAGTTCAGCAGCTTGTTCAATTTCCGGATTGAAAATGAGCTTGGTACACTGCATTGCATTTTGCAGTCCAACTCTCCCTGTAGAATATGGGTAAGATCCGGAAAAATATATCTATAAAACTATAATTAAAAAATTATGGAAATAAACTGTGAAAACAGACCTTAGAAAATCTTGGTCTTTGCAAATTGCACAACAATAACAGAATTTACACCTCCTCCAGAAGCAAGATGACCATTCAAATCATCAACATAACTACCAAAAAGAGCAGATTCCATCTTGACTCTGTTTAATAAGAAAAAAACAGCAAAGTTAAACAATTGAAGTTTAAAAATGTAAAAACCAAAGATAGCAGGATTACCCATCATTCTCCAACTCCATCACATTCATTTTGCTCTTCTTTCCATCCTTCTCGATCTCCCTTTCGGTTCCAAGTCCGGTGAGAACACCAATAACATCTTTTAGAAAACATTACAATAAATGTTAATGTAACAGCTAAAAACATTAGAATAAATGTTAATAAAATAGTTTTTAAAAAAAATAAGCAGCAATTTGAAGAAGGTTAACATATTTACCAACTAAATAGCTTTGATCAAAATCACTGGAGAGTATTTCACCGAATGAGACAAAGCTGTACGGAATTATGTCCAAACTAAGCTGATTCAAAGGCTAAACATCGGTGCCATACTGAAAGTTGATCTTGTACCAATGCCTGGTAGTCCTGAAATCTCCACCATTCACCCCAACACCAAAAGAACTCATAACAAAAACTTTCCCTTCTGCTAACCTATTTTGGAAACGATATACCAGAGCCTTCCTGACTGAAGCATGAATTCTTGAACCCTATAAAAAAATATGTAAATTAGTAAATAATGTACACTGACAATGAAAAAACCAGGTTTCATTTGGAGTTTCACAGACCCTCTCATCGATCAGAACCATCTCCAAAGAGTGCGGTATTCTAGAGCCATTAAAACCGGGTACAAACCAGAGACGAATTATTTCAACTTTAATCACCCAATCTTCCCTTTCAGCAGTTATGTTAGCAACTCCACCATATGTCTGAGCCATTTTGTTAATGTATGCAGGAGGAGAAATTCGATGGGAGAAGAAAAGACGAATGAGCCCAGGTAACATTTCATAGGATATATGTACGGGCCGAAGAGTAAACCCGGCCACCGAGTTCGAATACCCGCTCCAGTCCGGAAGTTAAAGATAATAAGTTCACCTAATTAAAGGATAAGATATTAATATTAAATCCTGATATTATCTGAAATAACCTTATCTGGTTAAAAGAGATAATATCCCTTAAATTAAAGAATCACATCTCAAAAGAGATTTAAGAGATAAATCAGATCTCTAAAAGATATTTAAGAGATAAATCAGATCTCTAAAAGATAGGGGAATCCTATTATAAAAGGAGGAGTACCCATGATAGAAACTCACTTTTGACTGAATCCCGGTAACTATCCCTTAAGCGTATTAGAGGAACTAGCTCGACCAAGAGACTATCAGAGAGTCCTTGCTCGCTAGAATCCATCAGATACAAGATTAGGGGATCGAGATCATCGTAACACAAAGTGGTTGAACCTAGAACTACGTCTAGCTTTGATTCCCACTGGGATACGTAGGATCGGAATATTACATTCTGTCAAGCCAAAGTCTAAAACAACCTTATTGTTCACTCTTGGTTTAACGTTCTTCGACGAGATTCCGGCAAGTCGAATCTCTGCAGGAACATTTGGCGCCCACCGTGGGGCCAAGGCAAACTTTCCCCGACCTCACATTCATCGGCATCTGTCGAGTGATTGATTAGATGAGCTATCAGACTATGGTGATGAAGCTTCTTCAAATTCTATATTTTCGTCATTATGGAATTCAGGGAAGAAATAACTCATCCTTCTTTTTATTCTTTCATTATTAAAGAAATATTTTTGGCATGTAGTACATCGCCTATCGCATCGTTAATTTCTCATACTATGATATAGAATTTGAAGAATAACTAATTAGGCAAACTGCCACTCAAATTCTAATATATATATAGATTATTCAAATATTTCCTTTGTCAATGCCAAGCAGCGAAAGTTCAGTGGTGCTAATCATAAACCCAGATATTACAATAATACAGGTTTATCTAGAACCAGGAGAGACAAAAGTTACCGGCACTTTAAGGATGATGTGTTCGACTCAGCATCATATCATGCATACCATGCATCCTCAACATAACAATGATACCATCCTGCCAAGCTTGGAGTGAAACCCGACAATGGCAGAGGGTCTTGTTCTCTGCGGCACCATGCGTGGCCACACCGACGAAGTCACCGTCATCGCCACTCTCCTCTGTGCACAGCCCTGCTATGATCTGGCCATGCCTGTGTAGATCGGCCACACGACCACTCCCGCGCCGCTGCACCTCTCCACACTGCCATGATAAACGGACAGGCACTTCCTCATTCGACTCATCCAATCAGCTCATCCGGTTTAACTTCGATTTGTACAGGTTCAGAATGGTTTGATTCCGGTTGTTTAGGACTACCGATTTTTTCCCGATCTTGCCGAACCGCAGACATAACCGTTGAACCAGTTGATTTGGACGGGCACAGTGAGGGAAGTTGCAGTCCAGGGAACCAGTTTTCAATCTTCCTCAGACATTGTTGTTGTCCAAGATGTCGCCTATGATGAAACCCTAATGGACGAAGTCATCATGGAGATCCTTTCCTGTCTTCCTGTGAAATCTCTTCTTCAACTCAGTTTGTAGCGCTGGCATGATGGAGAAGGAGAGTTCAGTTGAAGGGAGGTACAGTCAATGGAAGTCGTTGGTTCCTGTCCTCTACGACTGGCTCGCCAATCACAACCTCGTCTGGCCTTCTCTTTCTTGCCGATGGGGTCCTCAACTGGAGGAATTTAAATACAAGAACCGTCACCATCTCTATCTCTCCGAGCAAACCGACGCGACTGCTTTGTTGAATACTCTTGTCATAGCTACTTGCGAGGTTGTCAAATCCAGGGTTGCAGCTGTTGAACATATTTGTCAGTTTAATGAAGAAGCACGCTCTCCCTTCATCAAAAAATCCAAAACTATCATACACCCTGGCGAGGTTAACAGAATCAGGGAATTCCCGCAATACAATAATATACTGGCCACCCACACTGATTCTCCTCGTGTTTGAAGTTGGAATGTTGATACCCAGCCTAACCGCCAAGCCCTTCTGAGGGTTCCTACTTCACGCCCAGATCTGGTTGTACCGACTACTTGGTTGAGCTCCGGCTCCCGACTACTTGCCGGAATCGCACGTGCGCTCGCACGATATCAAGTGTACGTGCGATTCCGGCAAGTGTACCGGATTGTCGCCAAGTAATAAAAGATATCGATCCCACAGAGACTGTGATCTCAAATCACAACTAATTGTTAAATGATAAAACTAGACTGTATAAAAAGATTTTGAAAAAGGATTTGATATTTTGAAAAGGTTTTGAATTTGAATTAAGAGATAAATAAAACAGAAAATAAATCTATTTGTGGTTTTTGGATCTAAATGGATTCCTAGGGATTTGGGTTACCTACAAGGCTGTTTATGTTACTAATCTGATTTATCCTTGTTAATTATCGAAATTGCCATGAAGGCGAGTTTATCCTCTAATAGTTTAAGCTCCCTCTCGGGTTACAAAAACCGTGCCCAATTGAACCAACCCTACTCTCGTGGTAGTCGAATTCAGATTGGACCCTTTGCGTTTCGTGACAACTCGTTGATCCTCGAAGGACGGCTTCTAACTCCCGTGATTTCAGTCCTAAGTCTGACTCTATAGATCCGACACCTAAGTTCACCGTTAGGTTCCTCCTTAGAATGCCTATGACACGCAAACAAGTGGCCACCGAATTTACGAGTGATTCAAACACTAGAAATCAGATCTAAAACAAAATCGAAATTAACAAAGATATTACATCAAATTAACAACATAAATCAGATCTCGAGCATGGCCCCAATCCCTAGAAACTAAGCTACTACTCAAGCCTTGCCATGGAGATGACAGGCTTGATTACAAATAACATGAAAGCAGAAAATTAGAGAAGAAGAGGAAGGAGAAGAGATCCTAAATTATAGCCTAAGTAGCAGCCCAGAGTCCCCCTTCTACCTCTGCCTGGGTCCTTATTTATAGATTTGGGAAGTTTGAATCCCAATCTAACCCAAATTCTGATCCAATTCAGTTGCTTCAGGTCCAAGTAATGCGCGTCACGGCCGTGATGGCCATCACGGCCAAGCCGTGACGGCTTCTGCCTTGGGCACTTCTATAGATTTCAGATTCTCGCGAGACGAGTGGACTTTCGCATCACGAGACTTCAAGTTCTTGCCTGTAATAGGAATCACGACTAGGCCGTGACAGATTCTGACTTGTGGGGGTGAAAGGTCACGGCCGTGATGACCATCACGGCTGGGCCGTGACCGGTTCTGACTTCAGTCTTTCTCCCTTTTCAGTTTTGCTCGATCATGGCCGTGATGGGCTCTGTTTGGCTCATTTTCTTCACTTTTCAAGCTCCTTCTTCATCCAAACTCCATCATGGTTGATCTTGAGCATTTTACCCTTGATTTCTGCAAAACAACACCACACAAACCGCCTTACCCGTTCCAAGGGAAAATTAACAAAAAATAAAATTAAATATGCCTAAACTACATGAAAATGCATGCAAAATGATAAACAAAGATGAGGTGAAATCACACTCATCAAAGCATCATATCATATTATTTATATATTTGAGCAAAGTAATGTTCGGATGATACCACTCCCAGAGTCACAAAATTTGCGACTACAAACTGGTTGAGCTCTGGCTCCCTTGAAATAACAGGTCAAAGCTCCGTGCTTCCCTTTCCACCAGGTCGAGCTTTGCTCCCTTAAAAACTCTCAGTTCAGCTCCGGCTCCCGAATGACCGAGCAATCGACCAACCAGGGTCGAAGTCCCGAGCCTATAAAGGTGCTTAAATCCTAAAGAGGCCGCCCCGAGCCTATAAAGGTGCTTAAATCCTAAAGAGGCCGTCCCGAGCCTGTAAAGGTGCATAAATCCTAAAGAGGGTGACCGAGCTAAAATCGACCGAGCTGCCGTCGAGACGCCGGACCTAAAGAGGCAAGTGCCTAAAGAGGTGACCGAGGTAAAATCGACCGAGCTGCCGTCGAGACGCCGGACCTAAAGAGGCAAGTGCCTAAAGAGATGACCGAGCTAAAATCGACCGAGCTGCCGTCGAGACGCCGGACCTAAAGAGGCAAGTGCCTAAAGAGGTGACCGAGTTAAAATCGACCGAGCTGCCGTCGAAACGCCGGACCTAAAGAGGCAAGTGCCTAAAGAGGTGACCGAGCTAAAATCGACCGAGTTGAGGTCGAAATGCCAAGTCTACAGCGGTAAAAACACCTTAACACCTGAAAAGGTATTTCAAGACCTAAGAAGGTAGGTAAGAACCTACAGATATTTCGAGTTCTGACTATTTCGACTAAATCGGGTAACACGCTGAAACTAAACAAGTACTAACTTAGAAAAATAGTTGCATACAGTAAGGTGCATGTCGGTCCATCAATAACCATGGGCCAAGCCCATAATACATAAGATTTCAAAATCAAAAGGGCATCGCCCAAAAACAACGTGTTTCCTAACCTACTAATACAAATTCATGAGTCAAGGTCATCCTCGGCATTTGGAGGGAGGGTAGCAGACTGGCCAGGTAGGCCCATTTCACCTTCATCTTCGGGTCCCTCCTCGGCCGCTTTCCCCTCGCCCTCTTCCCCTTGAGATACGGCCTCCTCATCCTCCAGCTCGGACAATGGAACTAGGATTCCATCTCGGTTAAAATCCTTGTCCACGTCAGCACAGGAGAAGTCAGCATTCGGATTGAAATGTTGAAACTGCTTCACGGCTCGGGAAAAGCCATTAACATGCTCCCTCATAATAGAAGCCTCGGCTTCAGCCAGATCAGAACGGAGCCTCATATTCTCCTCCTTCTCGGATTCCAGCAACTTCCGCAACTCAAGACTGGCTTCCTTCTCGGCTTGAAGCCCTTCCATGACCTTCGGAAGGTTAAGCCGGTCGGTTCTTTCCATTTCCAGCTTGGCCATAAGGGTGGTGTTGCCTTTTTTCAGCTCTACCTTTTGGGCTTTCAATTGCCCAATTAGCCGAGCTTGCTCTTCACACTTTGCCATGGCTTTTTCAAGCTCATCCCCAGTGCGCAAAGTTCGGGCAGCTTCCGCCTTCATACTTTTCATTATTAGAAAGCTCATGGCTCGAAAAACAGGTAATGGAGGAGACTTAGAAGAGCATAAGTGACCGCAGCTTTCCTGCTCGCATCATGGCCCAATTCTAGTAGAAGCCGAGCATATGCTGGCTTAATAACTTGGGAACCCGCTAAAGGACCAGAGTTAAAATTGTCTAGCTAAGAACAAAGGGCAGAAGCCCAGAAAGCCGAGGTCGAGCATTGCTCCCTCGCACCAAAAAGCCGAGGTCGAGCTATGCTTCCTCTCACTACGCACCGGAAAAAGTCGAGGTCGAGCAATGTTTCCTTCCTCGCAATAAAAATCCTAGGCCAAGCACAACATCTTCGCACCAATATAAAGTCCACAGCAGATCATGCATGTTAGAGACCCAGGATTCGAAGGAAATCCTGGTAGTGTTCAACCAAATAAGCCGGAATCCCAAGTAAGATTGGGCTCCGCACAAAAATCGGAGCAATGCTTGGCCAAGCAAGACGATAACCCAAGAAAGGTTAGGTTCTACAAAAAACAGATTTCCCACGAATCATAGTCCAAAGTCCTTGGCACCAAAAAGCGTATTAAGACATGCGGGTTGACATTTAAGCTCTTTCGCTTATTTCAAGCTCGGAGCTTGGGGGGCTAATGGGCATAAAGGAAGGATATTCTCGAAAATTACGGAGAAAGGATATCCCTTAGCCTACAGCTCGAAGAACTTGTATGAAAACTATTTTCTCATACAAAAGATATTAGGAAAAGTCTATTATGAGACACACCTTCAAGATCGGGAAAATTAATTCAAGGTCAAGCTTCTAAGTTAGTGGGTATTTCAAAATCCACCAAAAGGGTTATGAGCTACTCGAAGAAAATGTCAAGAGCTCTTAAGAACTTCAAAGACCGAGCTACATTCGGAAAATGGTGAGTCAAGTTCAAACTCTCAAGATAAGAATCTTGAAAGCATCAAAAATTAAATGCAAGCACCAAGGTAAATTCCTAATGACCGAGTTTGAACTTGACTCTTCAAAAGATTGGTTTGAGCCTGAATCACTGATAAGTCGAATCTCAGCTACCAGCTTCTAACTTGTCTTAAACATAGGTAAGATTGAAGTATCTTATGTTCAGAACATGTTACTGACCGAGATGTGAACCTCAACCACTAAACTCGAGTACTCCCCGAGAGGTATTAGCCGAAGTAAGAGGATCTATGCAAATCCAGTACTTTATCAACACCAAGGACAATCTCAGCTTCATTCATAAAACTCTTTCGCTTATTCTGAGCTCAAAGCTTGGGGAGCTTATATACTCATCGAGATGTTAAACTCGGCCACTGAGCCCACCAAACTAAAATGTTGGACGAGAAGGAAAACTAGATCTCCAAACCCAAACAATCAAAGGAAAATGATTACTAGACTCGCCCACCGAGTCCGCTGAACTTATGAATTGGCCGAAATGTGAAGCTCGACAACTTGAAACGAGAAGCTCAGGCTCCCTACTCGGTTGAGCCCCGGCTCCCCACTCGGTTGAGCTCCAGCTCCCGACTACTGGTTCGAGATCAGACTCCCTACTCGGTTGAGACCCGGCTCCCTACTCCGTTGAGACCCGGCTCCCTACTCGGTTGAGCTCCGGCTCCCGACCACTCGGTTGAGCTCCGGCTCCCGACTACTCGATTGAGCTCCGGCTCTCGACTTATTATTTGAGCACGCAACTACAGCGCAAGCCTTGGAAATGATGCCGTGAAGGCCACGCGTCAGCACAACACCAATAATCACCTCCACCTCGGCTTGCCTCGGCTCCCGCGAAAAAGCTTCCACGCCATCGGCTCAAAGCTTGGGGGGCTTGTGTATGAGCCGAGATATAGAGTTCGGCACCCCGAAAGCATCAAGCTCGGTCACCCGAGCTGCTCACCGAGTTGGAGGATGTATATATATGTATAAAGTATGAAGCTTGGCCAATCACCTCGGCTGGCCTAAAGACAGAAAGATGAAACCGAGTTCCTGAGCTCGGCTGACATCATGAAAGCTTTTACGCCTAATCGGCTCAAAGCTTGGGGTGCTTGTGTACTGGCCGAAGAGTAAACCCGGCCACCGAGCTCGAATACCCGGCCCAGTCTGGAAGTTAAAGATAATAAGTTAAAGATCACTTAATTAAAGGATAAGATATTAATATTAAATCATGATATTATCTGAAATAACCGTATCTGGTTAAAAGAGATAATATCCCTTAAATTAAGGAATCACATCTCAAAAGAGATTTAAGAGATAAATCAGATCTCTAAAAGATATTTAAGAGATAAATCAGATCTCTAAAAGATATTTAAGAGATAAATCAGATTTCTAAAAGATAGGGGAATCCTATTATAAAAGGAGGAGTACCCATGATAGAAACTCACTTTTGACTGAATCCCGGTAACTCTCCCTTAAGCGTATTAGAGGAACTAGCTCGACCAAGAGACTAACAGAGAGTCCTTGCTCGCTAGAATCCATCAGATACAAGATTAGGGGATCGAGATCACCGTACCACAAAGTGGTTGAACCTAGAACTACGTCTGGCTTTGATTCCCACTGGGATACATAGGACCGGAATATTACATTATGTCAAGCCAAAGTCTAAAACAACCCCATTGTTCACTCTTGATTTAACGTTCTTCGACGAGATTCCGACAAGTCGGATCTCGGCAGGAACAGTGGTGGAAAAAATGGTGGAAAGTGGTGGAAAAAATGGGAATCAACGAAAAAATTAAATACCACCCGCAACAGCCAATAAACAGAAGCATACCTAGCTAACAATTGATTACATGATTATTTCCAATGTTTGCAGATTGAAGAAATACAATTGCACTAACTCATTGTTTGGTTTCCAATGGATTCAATGGCAGCAACCAACCGTCCAGACCAATGGATGAAATCTTTCAGTCTATATATTATTGAAAGAACCACAAAACACTTTCAGCCGCCGAAAAGAACATTGGAAGCTGGAACTCGTTTAAATAAAAGCATTAATTGTTTGCAGTTGGTTATTGATATTATTTATATTTTATTATATTTCAAATTTCGAATTAACAAATTTTTTAATTCAAAAAATTTCCAAAACAAGAAAGTTTTGCAGAGGCTTCTTGTGGAAGCAATCTCTGTAGAGGTTACACTTGACAAACTTTCCTGCAAATGGGGCTAGCTATATATAATTTATAGATTCATTTATAGAAAGATACACGTCCTGCGTCCAATTAGGGTCTGGTCCATGTTGCGTTTGGTAACTTCATTTAATATTTTTGTTTTGTGTTTTTTTTTTGGTACAATCTTTTGTGTACTCTTTTTACAAGGATAAAATGCACTTTTACCCTCTCAAATTTTTCACTTTTTCGAAAATTGTCTCTCTACTCTCTTTTTTTTAGTGATTTTAATCCTCGTGCTTTCCATACGTTGCAATTTTCGTCCCTTCATCAAGTTGTTGTCCAAAAACTCATGGAAAATGCACACGTAGTAAAACGGTTCGCCCACATGTACAGGAACAAAAAAAATTAAAATAATAAAATAAGGTTAAATTGTACTTTTAGTCCCTCAAGTTTTTTAATTTGTCGAAAATAGTCCCTCTATTTTGTTTCGAACGATTTTAGTCCCTATAGTTTCCAAGCGTTGCAATTTTCGTCCCTTCACAAATTATCAGAAAAAAACTAACGTAAAACACATACGTGGCAAAAAGTTCGCTATGTGACTTCATGTGGTATGCACAGCTGGAAGCAAAATAAATATTAAAATAAAAATAATTTTAAATGTTATATTAATAAATTATTATAAATATGCCAATTTGAATAAAATAATTGACAATAAATTATCCTAATAATATGTTAATCTGCTTTGAAATGCAACTTTTTTTATAAGCTATAAACCTCCAGTACAAAAAAACAACTATTCTTCAATGCTTCTATTTATATCAGGCAAATGCTATTCAATCCTTTGAGAGGAGCTACCCTAAACACTAGTCACTACTATCGAAAGGATTGGGATAGAATGACGTCTATTAGCTTCAACACAACATCCATTTCTTGCTTCACGGATTTGAACATTCTCTCTGAGCATGATGAATATAGGAGGAGGGTTGAAAGAGAATCAGAGAAACGAGACATGTGCATCATGGTTTCGCTTGATCCAACGTTGTTTTGATGCTTCTAAGGGTGTTCAACTGATCCAAAATAAAATTGAAAACTAATACGAAAAAATCGAAAATCGAACAAAATCGATATTTGCTTTTATTATTTTAATATTTTTTGTTCCAACTGTGCATGCCACATGGCGAACCGTTTGCCACGTATGCGTTTCACGTTAGTTTTTATAAGCAACTTGATGGAGGGAAGAAAATTGCAATATTTTAAAACTATGAAGATTAAAATCGTTCGGAAAAAAATAGAGGAAAGATTTTTGCCAAATTAAAAAACTTGAGGGAAAGTGAATTTTAGCCTTATTTTATTATTTTAATATTTTTTTTGTTCCAGCTATGCATGCCATGTGGCAAACCGTTTGCCACGTGTGCGTTTTTTAGTTTCTTTTACAACAACTTGACGGAGGGACGAAAATTGCAACGTTTGAAATATATAAGGACAAAAATCGCTCAAAAAATGTAGAGGAATATAAGGATAAAAGTGTATTTTATCCTTTTCAAAATGGGCCTTCTATGGTGGGAGACATGAGATGGTTTCCCACCCTAGCAAAAGTCTATAAGGCCATCTCCGAAGGTTGGAAAAGTTGGGTGCTTTCCTATTAAGAAGCAGTGCTTGTTAAGCACCCCACCATTGGAGAGGGTCTTAGAGTGGGTGCTTACGTAGAAGAGATGCTTGTATAAGCATCGGTTCTTATTCTATTGTGTGGGCTATTGTTGATTTTTTGTAATAAAAAAATTTGACCAACTAGCAAAATGTAAGGATGTGGGATCTATTTAGGAATTTTTTGAAGTTACTGGGTTGGAGAAGTGAGGTGTTTTAATTATAAGATGTAAAAATAAGTAACGTGTCAAAATAGGACTCATTTAAGAATCCAAAAAGTAAAAATATGGGATGTTGGGATGGAGATCACCTAACTACTAGTTCACCGCAAGAAAAGTTTTAATAGTACCACACCACATTGAATGCTTCCACAAGATGCTTGCTGAAAGAATTCCTAAAATTGGAAATAGCCAATCAAGAGCAAGAATGCCTGAAATGGCTTATAATATGAGATAAAAACAGTTATTTATATCTTGTTAGCAACATAATGCACGCTTTACTATTTTGACTGTTTTCTTTCAAGATGGGCATGCTTTATTCATCCATTTTTAGTGTGTGTTTTCGAGGTTGTAAATCAAAGGTCTCTTCCTCTCTGGGAGTATCATTCAAACTTCCTCCGTGTATTTGAAATCGATTATGAAAAATGTGATATAGCGTAAACGATTTAGCAATACATAAAATCCCGATGAAATACACTTTAGTCATGTAGAGGTTCATAATTTTCATCTCCATTACATACTAGCAAGAATGGCAAAATAAACATAACAGACTCCTTAACATTGTTTGCTAGTTTCAAATATAGAAGCCTAATTTATTTGCTAATAGCTAAATTGCATTCTAGAGATTATGTAAAATAAGATGAGCCCCACACTCAGCCTGAAGAGTAATAATAAAGGATGGAGCATGAGCATAGGACGGGGAAAGCTCGAATGAGAAACGTTGGAGGATCATGGACAAAGCTATTTTTGCTTCTAACAAGCCAAAGTTTTGTCCTATGCAGAGTCGAGGACCCCATCCAAATGCCATGTATGAAACTTTGCCTTTTGTTGCCTTTGAGACTCCTGAAAATCTTTCTGGTTTAAACTCCCTGGCATCATCTCCCCAAAACTCCTTATCTTGGTGTAACATGGACACAGGTACTATAAGTTCCACTCCTGCAGGAATTGTTAGGTCTCCAAGTTGTGTCTTTGCGAAGATATCGAGCGAACATAACTACTGGTGGATATAACCTAAGACTCTCCTGCAGAATCATTGAAACCTGTTTGATGAAGAGAGATTTAAGGTGAGAGTTAGCACAAAGTAGTCAAATGAAGTCATGCCATTAATTAATCATGCGAAACTTACAATTTTAAGTTGTCCTAGCTTATCATAATCTGGCTTTTCATTACCGAACACTTTAAATGTTGAGAATAGATGACCAACACAGTAAATTATAAATCAAGAATGCACAACAATCTGGAGGAATGACTTATCTTATTCAAATAAAGCAAGTTTGGCATATATAGTCTTACAATTTCTTAACTGATAAGAATAAAACAACCCACCAAGTTCAACTATTGCTACGTGGTACTACAAACAAGGAAATTAACAACTAAGCAATAACCACCCTAAAATAAATGATGTTATTCTATCAGAAAACAATATTAAAGCATAGCAAACTAGAAACAGAACACCTAGAAATAAGGCATATCTCATCATTCCCTCCCTTAAACTAACTACTGTATAAGCAATTAGTTTACTTTAGTCCAGGTATCACACACATTCCCAAGTGATCTCAAAGCTTCATAAATGCCTCCAGCTTAAGTGGTTTAGTCATCAAATCTTATTGGAAGCTTCTCCACAACAACAATCATCTACAAAGTAGTTAGGCTGTTAGGATTAGTTTTATCCTTTACTGATAACTGAAGTTTGTTAATTCAGTTACACAACAGCCCTTTATGAGATATGTTAGTTAGGATACATGTGGATTAAGTTAGATTAGTTAAACAAGTCTCTTGATAGCTTCTTGATTCAAGTCTGTTGTGATTCAGTTCTATATAAAGACTGAACAATCATATTGTAATTCAATTTAATCAATTCATTCAATAAAAATACATTCTTTACTAGCTGCTGAACCCGTAATATGGTATCAGTTTGACAAATCCTTTCTTGCTTCCGCTAAACCACTTCTTTAATTACCATTCTTTGTTTCCCTTTTTCGCCATGGCTGAAACCTCAAGCGATTCCAGTTCAAACACAAATATAGACAACAACAACAACAACAATGGTGGTGGCGGCAACGAGGCCAACATTCCTGTTCCCCCAGCCGATCCATCCCTAAACCCAAATAGCCCATACTATATTTTCATCCCGGTTCTGTTCTCGCTTCCCCTGCTTTCAATGGGGACAATTATTATCATTAGAGTCGTGCCATGACACGAGCTCTGTCTTAAAAGAACAAGCTCAAATTTGTCAATGGCGCTATCACTCAACCCAGGCCTACTGATCCTTTATTCGATTCTTGGGAACGTTGCAACAATATCGTGGTATCCTGGATCAACCGAACCCTAAATTCCCAAATTTCAGAGTTCATCATCCTTCGACAATGCTCGTGATTTGTGGCTGGAACTCCAAAATCGCTTTACAAAGGGCAATCATTTTCGACAATCAGATCTTCTTGATCTTCTTCAAGAACTGCACTCTATGCGCCAAGGTGATCGTTCCTTAATCACTTTCTTTACTGACATGAAAATCGTTTGGGATGAACTGGAATTCACTCGCCCCACTCCCACTTGTTCCTGTCTTGTTGCTTGTTCTTGTTCACTGCGCGATTCTGTACAGTCTTATAAAGATAAAGAGCATGTGATTTGTTTTTTGAAGGGCCTTAATGATTCTTATCAAGCTGTAAGAACCCAAATCTTGATGTTGAATCCCTTACCTTCTATAAGCCAAGCTTATTCTATGGTTGTTCAACAAGAACGTCATTCTTCTTTCTCCCCATCTATTGATTCCTCTGCTTTCTCCTTTAATAGCAACAATTCCTTTTCCCAAAAAAGCCCTAACAATTCTTCTCAAGGTCGAGGAAGAGGGAGAAACAATAACAACAAATCTATGCTCTGTACTTATTGCAATAGGACTAACCACACCGTTGAAAATTGCTATTTCAAACATGGTTTCCCTCCCGGGTATCGCTCAAGAACTGCAAACTCTAATAGCTCCATTGCCACTACGTCTACTGATCAGTCTCCCAAGGTAAAACACCCCACTGTTTCTGCCAAGCAGCCGGTTCCTGAGACGTCAATGTCCATTTCCAAAGAAGACTTTCAATACCTCATTACTTTACTTCAATCTGCCAAGGCGGAACCTGCATCTTCCATCAATTCTATAAGTAAGCAATCATCCAATAATTCCAGCAACCATATGGTTTCTGGAGTCACCAAAACAGGTAATCCACTTATCCTTTACTGATAACTGAAGTTTGTTAATTCAGTTACATAGCAGCCCTTTATGAGATATGTTAGTTAGGATACATGTGGATTAAGTTAGATTAGTTAAACAAGTCTCTTGATAGCTTCTTGATTCAAGTTTGTTGTGATTCAGTTCTATATAAAGACTGAACAATCACATTGTAATTCAATTCAATCAATTCATTCAATAAAAATACATTCTTTACTAGCTGCTGAACCCGTAATAAATCTGCCACTTGATCTTGAGTACCACAACGCACTAGTTCAACAACTCCATCTTGAGTTAAATCACGCAGAAAATGAAACCGCACATCAATGTGTATACTGCGTCCATGCATAACAGGGTTTTTTGAGAGTTTGATAGTTGAACTGTTATCACAAAATACAGTGATACATCCATCTTGCACATGATTCAACTTCTCCAGAATCCTCCTCATCCACACAGCTTGACAAGCACAAGTTGCAGCTGCTACAAACTCAGCTTCAGTTGTTGAAAGTGTGACTATAGGTTGTTTCTTTGAAGATCAAGAAACTGCTCCTCCACTCAGCATAAAAACATAGCCAGATGTGCTTTTTCTATCCTCTAAGTCTCCTGCATAATCACTATCAGTGAATGCAATCAACTCCTTGTTCCCGTTTTTGTTGTAACAGATCCCATAATCAATAGTGCCCTTCAAATACCTTAGTGCTCTCTTTGCAGCCAGCAAATGAACTTTTGTTGGTCTTGCCATAAACCTGCTTATAAAGCTCACAATAAACATCAAATCTGGTCTTGTAGCAGTGATGTACATAAGACTGCCTACTATTTGCTTGTAGTAGGTCTCATCAACTTTGACACCTCCTTCATTTTTATCAATTTTGAAGCCAGGAACAATAGGATCCTTCACTGCATTACACTCCTCCATTCCAAAACGTTTCAGAATTTCCTGTGCATATTTTCTTTGACAGACATAAATCCCATCATCCATCTGTAACACTTCTATACCCAAGAAAAACCTCATTTTTCCCAGATCAGTCAGGTCAAATACCTTCATCATTGACTCCTTAAACTCTAACATCATTTGCTCATCATCACCAGTATAAATTAAGTCATCAACATAGACACTGACAATTAAAATTTTACCTCCACTGTTTTGCTTGACAAATAAGGTTTGTTCACTGATGCACTTCTGGAAACCTTCACGAGTAAAATGAGCCTCAATGCGACTAAACCAATCTCGAGGAGCTTGTTTTAGTCCATACAAGGCTTTATGCAGCTTGTAGACTTTGTACTCACCACCTTTCTGCTCACAGCCTCTTGGTTGTTCCACAAACACATCCTCATTTAATTCTCCATGTAGGAAAGCAGATTTGACATCAAGTTGATAGATAGACCAGCTTCTTTGGGCAGCTACAGCAATGATCATGCGCACGGTATCCATTCTTGCAACTGGAGCAAACACTTCTGTGTAGTCCACACCATGTTTTTGAGCATAACCCTTTGAAACTAATCGGGCCTTGAGTTTATCCACCTCACCAAACTCATTAAGCTTGGTCTTATATATCCACTTCACTCCAATTTTCTTAGCTCCAGCAGGTAACTCAGTCAAACTCCATGTCTTGTTCTTTTCAATTGACCTTATTTCAGCATCCATAGCAAGTTTTCATTTGGGACTTTTCACAGCCTCTTCATAACTTTGTGGATCAGAAGGAGCTATAAGTGCCATATTCAACTCATTCTCTTCCTATGATAACCCCTCTCCAATGACATAATCTCTCATCCAAACAGGAGCATGTGTCTCTCTTTTCTCATTTGGATTGACATCGTCTTCGCTTGTTGTAGTTGAAGAAGTATTTCCTAACTCTTCAGCATCATTCCCACCTATCTCATCCCCTTCGTTGCCATCTTCTTCTGCTTCATTCTCATTAGTACCATTATCTTCTTCTCCCCATTCCAAGTCCATAAGTATCTGCTCCTTGTAACTCACATCCCAGTCTCATTGTTTCTCTTCTTCAAAAATAACATCCCTGCTAATCACCACTTTCTTTGCAATGGGATCATACAACCTGTAACCTTTGGATTTCTCACTCACACCTAGCAATACACAGCAAAAGCTTTTGTTTTCCAATTTGGTTCTTCTTGCATCAGGCACGTGGACATGTGCCACACATCCAAACACTCTAAAGTGTTCAACTGAGGGCTTATCTCCACTCCATGCTTCTTCTGGAGTCATATCTCTAACTGCAAAAGTGGGACACCTGTTCAACACATACATGGTCCAATTTACCGCCTCGGGCCAAAAGGTTTTTGGAACCTTCTTGTCAGAAAGCATGGATCTCACCAAGTTCATCACTGTCCTATTCTTCCTTTCGGCCACTCCATTTTGCTGAGGAGTGTAGGCTGTGGTGAGCTGCCTTTTAATTCCATTCTCCTTACAAAACTCATTGAATTTCTCAGAATTGAACTCACCACCTCTATCTGTTCTCAAACACTTGATAAACTGACCAGTTTCTTTTCCAACAAGATTCTTAAAATACTAGAAAGACTGAAATGCTTCTGATTTTTCTACCAAAAATAGACCCATGCTTTTCTACTAAAGTCATCAATAAAGCACAAGAAATACATTTTGTTGCTGTTTGAGATTGGTGTGATTAGACCACAAATGTCAGTATGAATAAGTTGTAGCCTCTGAGACGCTCTCCATTGGCTTCTTTTAGGAATGGGATCTCTGTGTTGCTTACCAATTACACAAGCAGTGCACATTGTAGTTGGTGTAGGGAGCTGTGGTAATCCTTGAACCATTTTCTTGTATTGCAGGGTTCTTAGTCCTTTATGACTAAGATGACCATACCTGCAATGCCAAATATGTGCAAGATCTTGTGTGGGTGCATGAAAACATGATGCTTCTTTGACTTGGGTCCTTGCAAATAGTATAAACATTCTGTTGGTTGTCATAGAGGTTTGAATGATCAAGCCTCTTACTGGGTGGTAAATCTTGCACATTCCTGATTTAATGAGAATAGCTAGGCCTCTTTCCTGTAACTGCCCCACACTTAGAAGATTGTTCTTCAGCTCAGTACATAGAACACATCTGTGACAACATGAGAAAATCCATCCACCTGCAGCTTCACACTTCCATTCCCGAGCACTGTCATTCTTGTGTTGTTCCCAAGTTTTACCAAATGCCTAAAATCCTCATTTATCTCACTGAACATAGCCTTGTTCCCACACATGTGGTTTGAGCAACCAGAATCTAAAAACCATGCATCCTCACGCTTAGTTTCATTCAACTCCACATAAGACATCAATAGCATTTCTTCTTCCTCATCCAATTCAGCATAGTTTACCTTCTTGTCCGAAGAAGGACATTCATACTGGAAGTGTCCAAGCTTGTGACATTTGTAACACTCCGTTGTAGCCTTGTTCCAGGTTTGACGCCCTCTTCCTCTTCCCCTTCCTCTAAAACTGCCTCGGCCTCTAGCACCAAACCTGTCTTCAGATGTCACTTTTAAGACTTGTTCTTCCCCGTTGTTTTTCTGGAACTTATGATCATGCACAATCAGTGAGCTCTGCAACTCATCTATTGATAACACATCAATATCCTTAGATTCTTCGATTGAGCATACTATGTAATTAAATCTCTCAGTCAAAGATCTAAGGATCTTCTCCACAACGGTTACATCTCGCATCTGCTCCCCATAAGCCCTCATTTTATTTGCCACAGACATGACCCTAGCAAAGTACTCGGTGACATTCTCACCTGTTTTCATCTCGAGGGTCTCAAAATCCTTCCTCAGGGCTTGAAGAACTGAACGCTTCACTCTTGCATTCCCCTCATATTTCCTTTTCATGGAATCCCAGATTTGCTTCGAAGTATTTTTCTCCAGGATTGTCTCCAGAATAGTCCTGTCAATTGCCCGAAATAGATAATTCTTCACTTTCAGGTCCTTCAACTTCAAATCCCCCAGTCTCTTTTACTGCGCTTCAGTCACAGCTACTCCTGCCACTGGCTGCTCATAACCAGTCTCCACCAAACTCCAGTATTCCTTGGATCTCAAGAAATTTTCCATTAACATGCTCCAATGGTCATAGTGACCATCAAAGCGTGGTATGGTTGGCTGGACGAAATTGCTACTGCCTTCACTCATTATCTCTCTCACTTATTCTCCTGTGTGTTTGCAAGTCACTCGAAAGACTGCAACTCTCTTTTCTGTCAGGCCCAGTGGGGCCTCTGATACCAGAATGTTGAGAATAGATGACCAACATAGTAAATTATAAATCAAGAATGCACAACAATCTGGAGGAATGACTTATCTTATTCAAATAAAGCAAGTTTGGCATATATAGCCTTACAATATCTTAACTGATAAGAATAAAACAGCCCACTAAGCTCAACTACTGCTACGTGGTACTACAAACAAGGAAATTAACAACTAAGCAATAACCACCCTAAAATAAAGGATGTTATTCTATCAGAAAACAATAGAAAGCATAACAAACTAGAAACAGAACACCTAGAAATAAGGCATATCTCATCATTAAAAACCTCCTACCTCGCCTTTGCTTGCCAATCAAGATGCTTGCTTAATAATAACATTGTCCAAACCAATAATCTGCATTGGCTTCCTGCCCAGCTAAGTAAAATAGCTTCACTTCTTCGACTACATCCCTTAAGCTCATTCCCCCACCATTATTTTTTTTCAGATTCCCTGTAATTTGATTCCAAAAGTATGCCTAATAAGTCATTGTTAGTAGACTCCCCTGCTTTCAATGCTTTCAATCTTCGGTTGATGATACCCATAAGGGATGCACATATTTCTCGATCAATTGCTTTCATCCTCCGGTTGGTATATGTTGGCAGAAACCTAAACTAAGCATGATTAGTTTCATGAGACCACTAACAAATCTTTATACGCCGATAATTAGTCTGACAAAATTCTTGTATACCGTAGTTTAAAAGTAAAATTATTTCCCAATTTTGTGGTACCAAACTATTGGTCTTTTAGTTCACTTGTGGATTTGATATGCTTTGAAATAAAACTTCCTACAAATTTATTTAATGGATGTCTCGTATATGAAATTCATAATGCTACATGCTTTTTCCTTGACCTTAATAGGATTTATGCACCAAAACATAAAATGAATTTGAGTAATCTTACCTGTACCCAGGAATGAAAGCAAACCTAAAGAGTGTCATTGTAAGTTGAAGCATTTCCCTTTGAAGTTCGAATACTCTCCTTCCTTCCTATAGCTACTTCCAAAGCCTGCACGAGCAAGGACATCGCTTGACACCTTCAATTTCTCTACATTGAATGCTAGACTGACGATCTTTCTGTGTTTAGCCCACTTAATTTGCAGAGCCCGATGCTAGAAGCTTGAAAAGTGGGCTGGTGTCAGGCTTTTGAAATTCATATACCTTATTAGCGATTTCTTTGATTTTGTCTGGATCCATGATGAACAACCTGGGTGTTGGACCGAGCCACATAAATGAATCCTTTCCTGTATGTATGTTGTACTGGCCGAGGTTATTAACCCGGCCACCGAGCTCAAGTACCCGGCCCAGTCCGGAAATTAAGGGTAATAAATCAAAGATCATTTAATTAAAGAAATAAGATATTGATATTAAATCCTGATATTATCTAAAATAACCTTATCTGGTTAAAAGAGATAATATCCCTTAAATTAAGGAATCATATCTCAAAAGAGATATCAAGAGACAAATCATATCTCAAAAGAGATATTAAGAGATAAATCAGATCTCTAAGAGATAGGGGAATCCCATTATAAAAGGAGGAGTACCCCTCATAAGAAACTCACTTTTCACTGAACACCGGTGACTCTCCCTTAAGCGTGTTAGAGGAACTAGCGTCGACCAAGAGACTATCAAACAGTCCTTGCTCCCTAGTACTCGTCCGATACAAAATTAAGGGATCGAGATCACCGCCCCGCCAAGGGATGAACCTAGAACTACGTCTGGCTTTGATTCCCACTGGGATACGTAGGACCGGAATCACTGAATTCTGTCAAGCCCAAATCATAAAATAACCCCCTTGGTTTCACGTTCTATGGCGAGATTCTGACAAAACGGATCTTGGCAGGAACATTTGGCGCCCACCGTGGGGCCAGGTAAAACTTTGCCCCGACCACTCCATCAAATTCCATCGGCCACCATGCAACCACGGATACCAGACACACTACAACACTCACAACGGGCACCTCAAACTCGGCTTCCCTTCTTTCTGAATACTGAGTCAACTCAGTGAGAACAGAACGGATCCAGTACATTCCTGGTTCCCTCTACCAGTACAGAATGGGTGGCGTTGGAACCAGTGCCCGACCCAACTCCTCTTCCCTTTTCCCTTCTGTCAGAGACACCGCAGCGCCGGACGCCACTCTCCATTCAACTCTGTCATCATCCTCCGCAGAACCAGCGACGGCGGCGATGGAGTCGATGCTAACGATTGAGATCTCGGAACCGCATGTGAGATGCCGCGCAAGCACCTTCACCACTCCGATTGCATTATCCCATGGCTCTCGGTGAAGGACTCGTGCCCTGTGTGCCGTCACGAGTGCCGTCCGATCAGAATTCGTTGGAAAGCAAAATCAACGGTCAGATCGACGAGGAAGCGGTAGTGAAGAGGCGTCCGGCGAGGGGAAAGGAACACACCAAATTGGAGACGCTGAGCAGCTTGGATTTTTGGATCTTGATCGTGTCTGGGTGGCGTTGGAACCGGTTCGAAGGTAAAAAACAATTTGACTCAAATCGGTTTTGGCTCTCGGGTACACCGATGCTTCATTCTTCGTCTCCTCGAGATCGGAGCACTTCATCAAGAAAGCTGCAACACCTAGACCTCTTTGGAATGCAGCATCTCAGATTCTGAATGCTGTAGGTTGCATACTCCTGACCATGGCAAATCCTGGTTCCCTCTACACCGGATCTGTTATGGTTGGCATATCCTAGGGTGTCCGGCTATACGTTACAGTCCCAACAACCTCTGAGTTATTTGGACTCAAATATTATGGTCTGGTTTACAACATTCTCATCCTCAAGGACGGCAACTTGAGGGCTTCTGCAAATGTCAAACAGCTAAATCGGGTTTGTGCTAGATTTATCAGCACCATTAAAGATTGAACCTTCTCTGTTGTAGATTTCTAAAATTGGATCTCCCTAGACTTCCTGGTGGCATTATAAGTATTGGCTCGTCACATGTCTTCGATCAAAGAAGCAAAATTATAGTGAGAGGTCAGAATCTAAAGGAAAAATATTTAAACCATTCTAGGAGCAGCTGTGAAATCTGCATAAACAGGAGGGAAACACAGCTTGGCCTCGGAGCTCGGTCAGCATAGCTCGGCCTCGGAGCTCGGCCAGCACAGCTCGGCCTCGGAGCTCGGCCCACACCACTAGGAGAGCCCGACCATATGGGCTTGAGGGAATGCCTCAATCAGAGGCCGCGAAATGCTCAGGTGATATTGTTCTTTAAATCTAGTTTAAATCTAATATGATTTGATATGCTTTGCTCCACGCATTTAATGCTGTGTTATGTAGCATCATATCATGTTATTTAAGAAAAGTGATGCTCGGCTGATACCACTCCCAGAGTCTCGGCTAATACCACTCCCAGAGTCACAAGATTTGCAGCTACAAAGTGATTGAGCTCCGGCTCCCGAAAGATCAAGCTCTCCCTTGGGAAATAAAATTCCATCGGCTTCAGCACTCAGACACCACACTTGACTCCTAAGTAAGAGAAAAAACTACTTACACTTGACTCCTAAGTAAGAGAAAAAACTACTTACACTCGGCTCCTAAGTAAGAGAAAAAACTACTCACACTCGGCTCCTAAGTAATAGAAAAAACTACTTACACTTGACTCCTAAGTGCTCCTAAGTAAGAGAAAAAACTACTCACACTCGGCTCCTAAGTAAGAGAAAAAACTACTTACACTTGACTCCTAAGTAAGAGAAAAAACTACTTACACTTGACTCCTAAGTAAGAGGAAAAACTACTCGGCTCCTAAGTAAGAGAAAAAACTACTCACACTCGGCTCCTAAGTAAGAGAAAAAACTACTTACACTTGACTCCTAAGTAAGAGGAAAAACTACTCGGCTCCTAAGTAAGAGAAAAAACTACTCACACTCGGCTCCTAAGTAAGAGAAAAAACTACTTACAGTTGACTCCTAAGTAAGAGGAAAAACTACTCGGCTCCTAAGTAAGAGAAAAAACTACTCACACTCGGCTCCTCAGTAAGAGAAAAAACTACTTACACTTGACTCCTAAGTAAGAGGAAAAACTACTCGGCTCCTAAGTAAGAGAAAAAACTACTCACACTCGGCTCCTAAGTAAGAGAAAAAACTACTTACACTTGACTCCTAAGTAAGAGGAAAAACTACTCGGCTCCTAAGTAAGAGAAAAAACTACTCACACTCGGCTCCTAAGTAAGAGAAAAAACTACTTACACTTGACTCCTAAGTAAGAGGAAAAACTACTCGGCTCCTAAGTAAGAGAAAAAACTACTCACACTCGGCTCCTAAGTAAGAGAAAAAACTACTTACACTTGACTCCTAAGTAAGAGAAAAAACTACTCGACTCCTAAGTAAGAGAAAAAACTACTTACACTTGACTCCTAAGTAAGAGAAAAAACTACTCGACTCCTAAGTAAGAGAAAAAACTACTTACACTTGACTCCTAAGCAAGAGGAAAAACTACTTGACTCCTAAGAGGAAAAACTACTTGACTCCTAAGCAGGAGATAAAGCCTAAGCAGGCACTTGACTCCTAAGCAGGAGATAACACCTAAAGGTGCTAAACCCTGAAGAGGCCAACCGAAGCCTCTAAAGGTACTTGACTCCTAAGCAGGTGCTAAACCCTAAAGAGGTCAACCAAAGCCTCTAAAGGTGCTCGAATCCTAAGCAAGAGCTACATTCGACCGATCAAGGTCGAAGTGCCGAGCCTATATAAATATATCAAGTTAATAAGTGATCAATCAGGATCAACCCATGAAACATCAGAAAATTCACCAAAGTATAAATAAATCCACAAGTAAAATAAGAAATTTTAGGGGCAAGTCCCCAAGTACATAAAGTCTTACAAAAATATTTCTAAACCGCTTATACAACTTCAGGAGTCTAGGTTCTCCTCCACCTCGGAAGGAACGGTATTAATCTGGCCAGTTTGGCCCACTTCACCTTCGGGTCCCTCCTCGCCCAATTGATCCTCGCCCTCTTCTCCAGGAGTTGCGGCCTCATCCTCATCCTCCAGCTCGGCCAATGCCACAAGGATCCCGTCTCGGTTGAAATCCTTGTCCACATTGGCACTGGAGAAGTCGGTAGTAGGGTTGAAGTGCTGGAGTTGCTTCACGGCTCGGGAGAAACCGTTAACATGCTCCCTCATGATTAAAGCCTCAGCTTCAGCTAGATCAGCACGGAGCCTCCGGTTCTCCTCCTTCTCGGCCTCCAAAGAACTTCCGCAACTCCCGGTCAAGCTCGTCTCGGCTTCCAGCCCTTTCACTACATTTTGAAGATTAAGTCGGTCAGTTCTCTTCGCTTCTAGCTCGGTCGTAAGAGTAGCTCGGCTTTCTTCCAGCTGCACCTTCTGGGCCTTCAACTGACCGATGACCCGGCCTTGTTCCTCACACTTGGCCATAGTTTGAGCATTCTCATCCTCCTCATCCTCTAGCTCGGACATTGGAACTAGGATTCCATCTCAGGTAAAATCCTTGTCCACGCCAAAGACAGAGAAGTCAGTATTCGAATTGAAATGCTGAAGCTGCTTCACGGCTCGGGAAAAGCCATTAACATCCTCCCTCATGACAAGCCTCGGCTTCAGCCAGATCAGAACGGAGCCTCAGATTCTCCCCATTCTCGGATTCTAGCAACTTCCACAACTCAAGACTGGCTTCCTTCTCGGCTTGAAGCCCTTCCACGACCCTCTGAAGGTTGAGCCGGTCGGTTCTTTCCATTTCCAGCTCGGTCATAAGGGTAGTATTGCCTTTTTTCAGCTCCACCTTTTGGGCTTTCAACTGCCCGATTAGTCGAGCTTGCTCTTTACACTTTGCCATGACTTTTTTAAGCTCATCCCCAGTGCGCAAAGTTCGGGCAGCTTCCGCCTTCATACTTTTCATTATTATAAAGCTCGCGGCTCGAAAAACAGGCAATGGAAGAGACTCAGAAGAGCCTAAGCGACCGCAGCTTTCCTGCTCGCACAATGGACCAATTCTAGTAAAAGCCGAGCATTTGCTGGCTTAACAACTAGAGAACCCACTATAGGGCCAGAGTTAAAATCATCCAGCTAAGAACAAAGGGCAGAAGCCCAGAAAGCCGAGGTCGGGCATTGCCCCCTCGCACCAAAAAGCCGAGGTCGAGCTATGCTCCCTCGCACTATGCACCGGAAAAAGTCGAAATCGATCAATGTTTCCCTTCGCACTAAAATCCGAGCAGTGCTCGGCCAAGCAAGACGATAACCCAAGAAAGGATTGGTTCTACAAAAAACAGATTTCCGAGCAATGCTTCCGCGAATCATAGTCCAAAGTCCTCGGTACCAAAAGGCGTGTTAAGCTCTTTCGCTTATTTCAAGCTCGGAGCTTGGGGGGCTAACGGGGATAAAGGAAGGATATCCCTTAGCCTACAACTCGAAGAACCTGTATGAAAACTATTTTCTCATACAAAAGATATTAGGAAATTTTATTCTGAGACACACCTTCAAGCTCGGGAAAAATAATTCAAGGTTAGTGGGTATTTCAAAATCCACCAAATGAAAGGGTTATGAGCTACTCGAAGAAAATGTTAAGAGCTCTCAAGAACTTCAAAGACCAAGCTACATTCGGCAAAAGGCAGGTCAAATTCAAACTCTCAAGATAAGCATCTTGACAGCATCAAAAGTTAAAGGATGAAATACAAGCACCAAGGTAAATTCCTAATGACCGAGTTTGAACTTGACTCTTCAAAAGATCGGTTCAAACCTGAACCACTGCTAAGTCGAATCTCAGCTACCATCTTCTAAACTTGTCTTAAACAAAGGTAAGATTGAAGTATCTTATGTTACTGGCCGAGATGTGAACCTCAACCACTAAACTCGAGTACTGCCTGAGAGGTATTAACCGAAGTAAGAAGATCTATGCAAATCCAGTACCTTATCAACACCAAGGACAAGCTCAGCTTCATTCACAAAACTCTTTCGCTTATTCCGAGCTCGAAGCTTGGAGAGCTTGTATACAGATCGAAATGTAAAAATCGGCCACTGAGCCCACCAAACTAAAATATTGGATGAGAAATAAATCTAGATCTCCAAACCCAAACAATCAAAGGGAAATAATTACTAGACTCGCCCACCGAGTCCGTTGAACTTAAGAATTGGCCGAAATGTGAAGCTCGGCAACTTGAAACGAGAAGCTCCGGCTCCCGACTGCTCGATTGAGCTCCGGCTCTCGACTTATCGTTCAAGCACGCAACTACAGCGCAAGCCTCAGAAATGATGCCGTGAAGGCCACGCGTCACACACAGTAACGCCTCTTTTTTCCATCTCGGGAACCGAGAACGTATGGCCTCAACAGAGACGAGTAACCATCCCCACCTCGGCTCGGTACTCGAAGCGTCAAGCTCGGTCACCCGAGATGCTCACCGAGTTGGAGGATGTGAACACATATATACGGTATGAAGCTCGACCACTCACCTCGCCGAGACGAAAGATCAAAAGGTGAAACCAAGTTCCTAGCCTCGGCTCCTTCGAAAAAGCTTCCACGTGATCAGCTCGAAGCTTGGGGGGCTTGTGTATGGGCTGAGATATAGAGCTCGGCTAAAACATCATGAAAGCTTCTACGCCTAATCAGCTCAAAGCTTGGGGGCTTGTGTCTTGGCCGAGGTTATTAACCCGGCCACCGAGCTCAAGTACCCGGCCCAGTCCGGAAATTAAGGGTAATAAATCAAAGATCATTTAATTAAAGAAATAAGATATTGATATTAAATCTTGATATTATCTAAAATAACCTTATCTGGTTAAAAGAGATAATATCCCTTAAATTAAGGAATCATATCTCAAAAGAGATATCAAGAGACAAATCATATCTCAAAAGAGATATTAAGAGATAAATCAGATCTCTAAGAGATAGGGGAATCCCATTATAAAAGGAGGAGTACCCCTCATAAGAAACTCACTTTTCACTGAACACCGGTGACTCTCCCTTAAGCATGTTAGAGGAACTAGCGTCGACCAAGAGACTATCAAACAGTCCTTGCTCCCTAGTACTCGTCCGATACAAAATTAAGGGATCGAGATCACCGCCCCGCCAAGGGATGAACCTAGAACTACGTCTGGCTTTGATTCCCACTGGGATACGTAGGACCGGAATCACTGAATTCTGTCAAGCCCAAATCATAAAATAACCCCCTTGGTTTCACGTTCTATGACAAGATTCTGACAAAACGGATCTTGGCAGGAAGATATGTTATTTAGATTTAGATTTAGATTAGACACGGTTAGCAATGTTTGAAAAAGTATTGAGGTTAGTCACGAATAATGATGCTCTACAGCTCTAGTCTCATCTCTGAATGAAGATAATAATTTATTCGAAGTTGAGAAATGATAAATTGACCACCCAAACCAACAACTGATAACCGTATAAATATTATTAAAGATAAAGAAAAGATAAAAATGATAATATAATAATATAAAACATCATGATAATAGATTTATATAAAATTGTCCCGATATAATTATCTATACTTGATTCTTAGAATATGATAGCTCTTCCAAGTATATCCAAAAATGACAACAAAATAAGTTCAATCGGTATTTGATTTTAATGGGTTTGGATTTGGCTTCTTTGATCATCTTAACCATATCTCTGATGTCTCCAACCAAAGGGCGGTAGGAATTGCCTTTGAGACCCTGCTGCATGAGACGCCTCTCTATACTCTTTGGTCTGAACAATCACAGTGCTCAAAGCAATTGTAGTATGATATTCCCAATACTCCCATGATCTTCTGCTCGGCAAGACTATGTGCGTCTGTGCCAGAGGCAGAGAAAGGCCTAATTAATAGGCAAATGTTTTTTTTACACAAAAATAGGGACATCATATACCTTTGTTTTTTTTTTTAAATGTATTCTTGTAATATGTATATAAAAAAGATAAAAATAATTGAGATATAGAAATAAATATATATATGATGTCAAAATCTTGTGTTCAAATATCATAGCTCAATTAATAACACGACTGAAGCTAGCTAGGGGTGTTCACAGATTGGATTTGATCGGTTTTAAGCTAAAAAGTCATCCGATCCAATGATGAAAATAACGTGCGGTATGGATTGGATCGGTTTGCTTCCGTAAAAATATCTGATCCGATCCAATCCAATTAAATGCGGTTTGGATTGGATTGGATAATTCGGTTTTTGTCATACTTTACTTTTTTTCTTATGCAAGTGTCATTGCTACTTATTTAATAGTGAACGAAGGATAATCTTCATTTTAATTTGGGAGTTTGAGAAAAAATAATTATTGATATTTTTTAAGACGTGCTTTTATGTAAATTCTCTATATCTACTCTCACTTATCCTTTTTTTTTTCTTGAATCGACTATAGATAAATTGTAACTAATTATTTTTCAAACTTACTTAATTGATTTCATATTTTTCATGTTTACTCAATCAAGTATATATATGTTATGCATAAATTTTTTTAGCAAAATATAACTTCAAGACATTAATATTTATTCTAAATAGTCTCATATATGTCATTTCAACAAAAATATTAAAGAGAATGAGGGACATAAAAGCATGAAAAACAATGTTAAGTATGAGTAATACTATAATTTCAAGAATAATAGTATATGTATATAATAGATCGGTTTGGATTGGATTGGATTTCACTAGAGGATCCAAAATCCGATCAAATCCAATAAAAAATTACGGTTTTTTCAGTTTTCCATTTTTTCGGTTTTCGATTTTTCGGTTCGATTTTTGTGGTTTAAATCGTTTTGGATCTATTGATGAACACCCCTAAAACTAGCAACCTCACGCTCATCAACATATTGCTCCCGACATCATAATATAGTTATATATGTTATTTGAACACAAAATTTAGACACCATATATAATATCATATATATTTTTTTCAATCTCTCATTTATTTTCTATCTTTTTATATATACACATTTCAAAAATACATTAAAAAAGGATATGGTATCTTATTTTTTGTGTCCATAAATCATTTACCATCTTAATATATGGCAGCAAACAACTTTTGAAAAGAAAACAAGAAAAGCCTTCCCACGAGTGCCACGCAAGTTTTTTTTTTGACAGAGTGCCACGCAAGTTATTATTATATGATACTTTATTTCCTATTTATAATTTTTTATATTATAATATAAGAATGTAGTCCAATTAAATTAACCAAAGTATAACAATCAAACACATTTTTAAGATACTCTCGAACATATTTTTTTTATTGAATAATTTCATCATATGAATCTCACTAAATAAAGAGGGTTTTGTTGAGATATTTTTTGCTTAATTTAAGGGATTCTAATTCTTATGTAAAATAGGAAACTATAAATTATGATATTTTCTTTCCCTTTTTTGTAGGCACAATAGCTGAATTATAGCCTTAACTTTCTGTAATCATTGGCTATATATTCCTTGTACCAATTCTTTGAATAAACAAGAGAGAAAAAATACTATTCTCTAATTTAAAACTTGGTATCAGAGCGGGTTCTGACCTAGCACCATGGGCAAATCTGATTCTGGTGGTAAGGCTTTAAATTCTGCTGCACCTATATCCAATAATACATGGATAATTGATTCTGGAGCAACATATCATATGACATTTGATTCTAGACACATTTCATCTCTTATATCCTCCTCACAAAAATTTATTTCCACCGCTAATGGTTCATTTGCACCTGTCACTGGGGAAGGGTCCTTATCCCTCACTGAGAACTTGAACTTAAATTCTGTTTTAGTTGTCCCATCTTTAGATTATAATCTTTTGTCGGTTTCTCAAATTACCACTGCTTTATCTTGTGTTATGATTTTCTGGCCTGAATATTGTGTGTTTAAGGATATTCAAACGAAGCAGACGATTGGTTATGGTACTAGACAAGGGAGGCTATATTACCTGAATTTGGAGTCACATAGCTCAACTCAATTACAACAGGCATTGACAGTGGACAGCCTTGAAGAAAAAGGAAGGAAATCTGAGATTTGGCTATGGCATCGACGTTTGGGACATGCTTCCTTTGGATACCTTAGAAAATTGCTTCCTACATTATTTGCAAAATTTGATGTATCAAGTTTTAAATGTGATGTTTGTGAACTTGCAAAAAGTCGCCGTGTTTCATTTTCATTAAGTATGAATAGAAGTTCAATTCCTTTTATGATTATACACTCTGATGTTTGGGGTCCATCCAAGGTGGCTACCTTAGGTGGATCACGTTGGTTTGTTACCTTTATCGATGATTGCACCAGAATGACCTGGGTGTGTTTGATGAAGTCCAAAAGTGAAGTAAATTTGTTGTTTCAGAGGTTCCATAAAATGATATGTACTCAATACAATGTAAAGGTGCGAGTTCTACGTAGTGACAATGGAGGTGAATATTTAAGTTCTGAATTTCGGAAATATTTGGAAGAAAAAGGAATTGTTCACCAAACTACTTGCCCCGACACACCTCAACAAAATGGAGTAGCTGAACGAAAAAATCGTCATTTGTTGGAAGTTGTTTGTGCCTTATTGATAGAAGCTCATATGCCATTGTCTCATTGGGGGGAAGCACTTATCTCTGCAGAGATATTTGATTAATCGGGTTCCTTCTAGCACTAATGATTTTCAAACACCATTACAAGTCCTTACTGAAGCAGTTATTGCACCAGCTGTCCCAAACTTGTCTCCTCGTGTATTTGGTTGTGTAGCATATGTTCACCTCCATAAACATCAGCGTAGCAAGCTGGCTCCTCGTGCACTGCGATGTGTCTTTCTAGGATATGCTGCCCATCAAAAGGGATATCGATGCTATCATCCTCCAAGTCAACGAATCTTTGTTACATTGGATGTTGTTTTCCATGAAAACTCAATGTATTTTCTTTCCGAGTCAGACCTTCAAAGGGAGCATCAAAAGGAAGTTCTGACCCTAAGTGATGATCATGTACATGAGAAAATAGAATTGTATGAAGAAATGGGTGGTAATATTGGTAGTGATGAGGAACCTGAAATGGAAATTATTGGCCCACTATCCTCTGAAGACATCACAGCATCACAAGAAAGTCAAGAAATGGAAGTAATTGGTCCACTATCCTTTGAGGAACATGAAGCACCCCAAGAAATTGTAGTACCAAACCAATCGTCGGCTGAGGATGATCCTAATTTTGTACCTGAATCATCCAGAAAACAGCTACCCCCACGACACAATAGAGGTATTCCTAAGCCCACCTATGAACCTGAAATTTCCGGTAAAGTTAGATATCCAATGAACCATTATGTGTCTAACCATCGTTTGTCATAATCAAATCAATCATTTGCCAATCAATTATCTACTATATTTGTTCCTAATAGTGTGCAGGAAGCCTTAATGGACCCAAGGTGGAGAGCAGCTATGAATGAAGATATGAAGTCCTTAGAAAAAGATAATACTTGGGAACTTGTTGACTGTCCAACAGGAAAGAAAACAGTTGGATGTCGATGGGTTTATACAGTTAAATACAAAGCAGATGGTACGATAGAGCGTTTTAAAGCAAGATTGGTGGCTAAGGGATATACCCAAACCTATGGGTTGATTATACAGAGACATTTGCACCAGTAGCTAAAGTCAATACAATTCGAGTTTTGCTATCTCTAGCAAAGAAACTTGAATTGGCCCTTACAACAATTTGATGTGAAGAATGCCTTTCTTCATGGCGAATTGTCTGAAGAAGTCTACATGGACCTTCCTCCGGGGTGCAACATACCAAAAGCATATGATAAAAAGGTGTGTAGATTAAAGAAATCATTGTATGGACTAAAGCAATCTCCAAGAGCATGGTTTGGTAGGTTCACAAAATCTATGAAAGCATTTGGTTATAGTCAAAGTAATGCAGACCACACTTTATTCTTAAAAAAGCAAAAAGGTAAAATCACCGCACTTATTGTATATGTTGATGACATGGTAGTTACCGGGAATGATATGGAAGAAAGAAAAGCTCTCCAAAGCTACTTGTCTAAGGAATTTGAAATGAAAGACCTCGGCCCCTTAAAGTTTTTCCTTGGGATTGAAGTGTCTAGATCAACTAAAGGAATTTTCTTGTCTCAGAGAAAATATACTTTAGATTTGTTAGAGGAGACTGGTATGTCAGCTTGTCAACCAACTAATACACCTGTTGAAGAAGGATTAAAATTATTTGTTGAACCAAATCAAGTTCCGGTTGATAAAGGGAGATACCAGAGGCTTGTAGGAAGGCTAATGTATCTAGCACACACAAGGCCAGATCTCGCCTATGCCTTGAGTGTTGTGAGCCAATTCATGCATAATCCCGGAGAGCAACATATGAATGCTGTTATGCGCATTTTGAGATATTTAAAATCTGCTCCAGGGAAGGGAATTATGTTCACAAAGAATGAAAATAATCAAGGTGTTAGTGTATATACTGATGCTTGATTGGCTGGATCTATAGATGACAGGAGATCTACTTGTGGCTACTTCACTTTTGTAGGAGGTAACCTTGTTACTTGGAGAAGCAAAAAGCGAGAATGTTGTTGCACGCTCAAGCGCAGAGGCTAAATTTAGAGGAATGGCACCGATAGTCGTGCGAACGCACGTGCGATTCCGGCAAGTGTACCTGGATTGTCGCCAAGTAATAAAAGATATCGATCCCACAGAGATCGTGGATTTCAAATCACAACTAATTTTCAATTTGGTAAATCTGGACTGTATAAAAAGGATTTGAAAAAGGATTTGAAATTTTGAAAAGGTTTTGAATTTGAATTAAGAGGTAAATAAAACAGAAAACAAATCTATTTGTGGTTTTTGGATCTAAATGGATTCCTAGGGATTTGGGTTACCTACGAGGCTGTTTATGTTACTAATCTGATTTATCCTTGTTAATTATCGAAATTGCCTTGAAGGCGAGTTTATCCTCTAATAGTTTAAGCTCCTCTCGGGTTACAAAAAAACCGTGCCCAATTGAACCAACCCCTACTCTCGTGGTAGTCGAATTCAGATTGGACCCTTTGCGTTTCGTGACAACTCGTTGATCCTCGAAGGACGGCTTCTAACTCTCGTGATTTCAGTCCTAAGTCTGACTCTATAGATCCGACACCTAAGTTCACCGCTAGGTTCCTCCTTAGAATGCCTATGACACGCAAACAAGTGGCCACCGAATTTATGAGTGATTCAAACACTAGAAATCAGATCTAAAACAAAATCGAAATTAACAAAGATATTACATCAAGTTAACAACATAAATCAGATCTCGGGCATGGCCCCAATCCCTAGAAACTAAGCTACTACTCAAGCCTTGCCATGGAGATGACAGGCTTGATTACAAATAACATGAAAGCAAAAAATTAGAGAAGAAGAGGAAGGAGAAGAGAGATCCTAAATTATAGCCTAAGTGGTAGCAACCAAGAGTCCCCCTCTGCCTCTGCCTGGGTCCTTATTTATAGATTTGGGAAGTTTGAATCCCAATCTAACTCAAATTCTGATCCAATTCAGTTGCTTCAGGTCCAAGTAATGTACGTCACGGCCGTGATGGCCATCACGGCCCGGCCGTGACGGCTTCTGCCTTAGGCACTTCTATAGATTTCAGATTCTCGCGAGGCGAGTGGACTTTCGCGTCGCGAGACTTCAAGTTCTTGCCTATAATAGGAATCACGGCTAGGCCGTGACAGATTCTGACTTGTGGGGGGTGAAAGGTCACGGCCATGATGGTCATCACGGCTAGGCCGTGACTAGTTCTGACTTCAGTCTTTCTTCCTTTTCAGTTTTGCTCGATCATGGCCGTGACGGGCATCACGGCTAGGCCGTGACGGGCATCACGGCTAGGCCGTGATGGGCTCTGTTTGGCTCATTTTCTTCACTTTTCAAGCCCCATCTTCATCCAAACTCCATCATGGTTGATCCTGAGCATTTTACCCTTGATTTCTGCAAAACAACACCACGAAAACCGCCTTACCCGTTCCAAGGGAAAATTAACAAAAATCAAATTAAATATGCCTAAACTACATGAAAATGCATGCAAAATGATAAACAAAGATGAGGTGAAATCACACTCATCAAATCACCCCAAGCTTAAGATTTTGCTTGTCCTCAGGCAATCACTAAGGCCAGAAGATATAAATAATCAGAGCATGGATAGTGAATCAAGAACCCGAGAAACTAATCCAAGTGACAGGCATATTTAATAAGCACCCAAGAGATAATCGATTTCAAGTCCAATTAGTAGCTTAGGTTCTTCAAATTCGTATTCTCACTGATTCAGGAACTCGTCTCACCTCACTCAAGTGTTTCAAGGTATATGACAATTCGCTCAATTTCCTCAAGGAATGTATTCTACTATAAGCTTGACTATTAACCAAATCTCTACTTTATTAATGCAAACACATAAGAATCAAGAGGTCTTTTACTTTGGTTGTAATGTGCCCATGGGATTAATTGTTAGGTGGGGAGATCAAGAAAAGGAAATTTCAAGAAGGTTAAACAAATTATCAAACATTGCAAAGCATGACACCTTCTAAAATACCTTTTAGGCTTTGATTCACTTTTCCACCTTTCTTTCTTTCTTTTTATTTTTATTTCTCACTTTCGTTTGTCATCCCCTTCTCCATTTTTTTTTTGTGTTTATTTCATTTTATTTATTTGGAGAAGGGGAGATTTTTTGGCTCAAGAGAAATATTTTCTAACTTTCTCATCCCATACTTTTTCAAACTACCTTTTTACCCTTTTTGTAATACTTTAAAAGGTGTCATACCAAGAATTATTTATCAAAATAAATCCAAGGTACCAAGAAAAGTATTTTAATCTTTTAGGCTCAAAATTGGGCAACTAAGGGGTAGCATTTAATCAATCAAAGCTCACAAGGCCGAAAAAAATACCTAGTGCCTCAATCATTTTCAAAAATGTTTTCAAAAATTTTCAAGTTTCAAAACGGTTTCAAGTCAAGTTCTAGAGAATACAATCCAAGAGGAATTAAAACACTCTATCACAAGGAATGGGGTAGATTTAGTGAGTACCCCCTTTTGGCTCAAAATCTTACATTTAGTAGTTCAAAAATCAGTGAGAAACACAAATTTAAGGAACCACATGCTAATTATTAACTATCAAAAGATTATCTCAAGAATTTTTATTTTCAGCCTTATCACCAGAAATAAAAAAATTGGGTTCAAAAATTTACTATCTCAATTTATTTGGCACCAAGTTCTCACAATTGGATGCATAATCTAAGTGAGGGGCAATCTAAAGAATGTGATCATGCAAAACTATGCCTATATGAATGCAACATGAAAAATGCAAAAATGCAAAATTTTTCAAAAATACCCCTACCCCAAGCTTAAAACTTACATTGTCCCCAATGTAAATAATCAAGTTGGAGAGAGGAGAAAAATGGAACAACTCACCGAGGTGGTAGCGGGTGTTGGCTCACATTCCAGTCAAAAACTTGTTGGAAACTGTATCACGGCCGTGAGGCTCATCACGGGCAGGCCGTGATCAATTATGGTCTTAGCATCCTACTCATCACGCCCGTGATGGATATCACGGCTGGACCGTGATCCTTTCTGGTCTCCTTTATTAGCTCATTACGGCCGTGACCACTGTCACGGCCTGGGCGTGATGTCTTCTGACTTTACTAGTCCTTGCTCTTTTTGTTCTTCCTTCCTCTTTAACCTGAAAACACTAGACAAATCTGTTAATTTATGATTTTTGCCTCTTGATCTTCTCAAATTATTCAAGAGCTAAATTCAAAAACAAAAGGAAAAGGGAAATAAAGCTTGGGTTGCCTCCCAAGAAGCGTTTGTTTACGGTCCTAAGCATGACCAAACTTCCTTCAATCAACCGGGGTCGGCTGGGCGTAGAAGTGCAGGAACACTTCTCTTCCATGGGAGTCCTTCAAAGAGTCGATTCTGCTCATATGGCCAATTACGCTTCCGCTTTGCTCTTTTCATTCGGACCTTCCTGGCCTTACTCCCTCCCGGCGGAAGTTTTGTTTCCACATGATCAGCAACTCCAACTCCATCACCATTTGGTGCATCATCAGCCATGCAAATCTTCGGAGTTGCTTCCATGTTGAGCTCTTCCTTTACCACTGGAGACGTGATATCGATCCTGCACACATGGCTCTCAAAAGGAGGGTTGTTATATGAGTTAGTAAATTCAAAATCGACCCTACCTTCCTCTACATTTAGAGAGAGTTTGCCATTCCTTACATCTATTACTGCTCCAGCGGTGGCCAAGAATGGCCTTCCTAAAATGATGGGGAATTCAGAATTCCCTTTCATATCCAATACCAGGAAATCGGTAGGGATGAAGAATTTCCCTACCTTTACAGGAACGTTCTCTAGTATGCCTAGAGGAGTCCTAGTTGAGCCATCTGCAAATTGTAAGGAGAATTTGAATGGTCTCAACTCTTTCGTTCCCAACCTTTCCAAGATAGTGAGCGGCATCAAGCTCGCACTAGCCCCTAAGTCACATAAGGCTTGGTCGATTCGCACTTGTTTAATTGAGCAAGCGATAGATAAGCTACCTGGGTCTTTCAGTTTAGGAGGCATTTTAGCTTCTATGTCTACTTGCTTCCTCTTGACCAACCTTTGTGGGAAAGGTATCGGGGGTTGGTACGGTGGTAGAGGGACATACTTTGGTTCTGGCTCTTCATCTTCGCTCATGTCCTCCTCCGGTTCCACGTCCTTTTCCCCCACCCCAAGCTTATCATCCCTCAAATGTATGGCATTACAATGCTCAATGGGATTAGCTTCGGGTTGACCCGCGAACGCACTTAGGTCTAGTGTATGTGCTGGCTTGTTGGGCAATCTAGGTTTCTAGCATCTTGTTATGGATTGCTAAGTTGTCTACCTTAGATGCTAGCTCTTTTATTGCCTCGTTCACTGCCCTGCCTTGTTGTCTAAACTCCTCATTTTGTTTTGTTTGGGTTTCAACAAAACTTTCCAATAAAGACTCGAGTTTAGACTTCTGTACCTGAGGATACCCCGGTGCGGGTTTCCTATTACTTTGGCCCTCTTGGAAGTCGTGGTTTAGCGTGTTGCTGTAGTTGCCGTAGGAGAGGTAAGGGTTGTTCTTCCTTTGGTTGTAGGGATTTGGGGGAGCATAATTGGGCAACTTCGGGTTTGTGTCGTAGAAGTTGTGACAAGAGTTCACTTGTTCCCCCAAAGCGCCGGATCCATGAGCAATACCTCGTGGGCACTCCATGATGTCGTGTCCCTGCATTCCACAAATCTCACAAACAATGTTAGTATCACCTATTGCACTCACATTAGCCCTTTCAAGCTGATCAAAATGTTTATTAAGTGAGTCTATTTTTGACCTTATAAGATCAGTGCCATTAACTTCAAACTTACCCCCCGAAATCTTGTTCGGGTTATTACCTCTTTCCGAACCCCATTGGTGGTAGTTGGTGGCCACGTTTTCAATGATGTTGAATGCCTCAGTCAGAGGCCTATTCATAAAGGCTCCACCAGCTGCAGAATCAAGTGACACCTTCGAAGAGTAATCCAATCCGTTGTAGAAGGTGTGCACTAATAACCACCTCTCGAGTCCATGGTGTGGGCAAGACTCCAGCAGTCCCTTGTAGCGATCCCAAGCTTCCGATAAGGATTCTCCGTCTTTTTGGAAGAAGCCGGTGATCTGGGTTCGTATATAGGCCGTCTTGGATGGAGGGAAGAATTTCTCCAAGAACGCCTGTTCCAGCTGGTCCCAAGTAGACAAGGTGTTGGCGGGCAATTGCTTTAGCCAAGCCTTTGCCTTTCCAACGATGAGATGAGGGGAATAACCTTAAGCGTATAACATCGACCGGGGCACCATGAATCCTAATTGCATCGGTGAACTCCAAGAATGTTTCTACGTGATCAGTCGGGTCCTCCGAGGGCAATCCTCCGAATTGGTGCTGCCTAATCATGTTGATTAGCATAGGCAGTATAGTGTAGTTCTCCGCCTCAATCTCTGGCCTAGCAATCCCAGTTCGCAAGCCCCTAGCATTTGGGGCTGCGTAGTCCTTCAACGGTTTCGTATCCGGTTGATTCGTCATTAGTGGAATGGGGATCAACCTCTCTCTCTCTTTGTAGCCTCCTACGTCTGTGAAAGGTCCTCTCGATTTCGGGGTCGACATCAATAAGGTTTCTAAGACTTAGGGACCTTTGCATAAAACAAAAACACAGAGAGATAGATACTAAAACGAAGAAGAATTTTATTTTATTTTTTAAATACGAAAATTAAAGAAAAAGTCCAGAAAAATCAATTTAAAAATTAAATTGAGATTTGAGAAAGCACAGTCCCCGGCAACGGCGCCAAAAACTTGATAGTCGTGCGAACGCACGTGCGATTCCGGCAAGTGTACCGGATTGTCGCCAAGTAATAAAAGATATCGATCCCACAGAGACTGTGATCTCCAATCACAACTAATTTTCAATTTGGTAAATCTGGACTGTATAAAAAGGATTTGAAAAAGGATTTGATATTTTGAAAAGGTTTTGAATTTGAATTAAGAGATAAATAAAACAGAAAACAAATCTATTTGTGGTTTTTGGATCTAAATGGATTCCTAGGGATTTGGGTTACCTACGAGGCTGTTTATGTTACTAATCTGATTTATCCTTGTTAATTATCGAAATTGCCTTGAAGGTGAGTTTATCCTCTAATAGTTTAAGCTCCCTCTCGGGTTACAAAAACCGTGCCCAATTGAACCAACCCCTACTCTCGTGGTAGTCGAATTCATATTGGACCTTTTGCGTTTCGTGACAACTCGTTGATCCTCGAAGGACGGCTTCTAACTCTCGTGATTTCAGTCCTAAGTCTGACTCTATAGATCCGACACCTAAGTTCACCGCTAGGTTCCTCCTTAGAATGCCTATGACACGCAAACAAGTGGCCACCGAATTTACGAGTGATTCAAACACTAGAAATCAGATCTAAAACAAAATCGAAATTAACAAAGATATTACATCAAATTAACAACATAAATCAGATCTCGGGCATGGCCCCAATCCCTAGAAACTAAGCTACTACTCAAGCCTTGCCATGGAGATGACAGGCTTGATTACAAATAACATGAAAGCAGAAAATTAGAGAAGAAGAGGAAGGAGAAGAGAGATCCTAAATTATAGCCTAAGTGGTAGCAGCCAAGAGTCCCCCTCTGCCTCTGCCTGGGTCCTTATATATAGATTTGGGAAGTTTGAATCCCAATCTAACTCAAATTCTGATCCAATTCAGTTGCTTCAGGTCCAAGTAATGTGCGTCACGGCCGTGATGGCCATCACGGCCAGGCCGTGACGGCTTCTGCCTTGGGCACTTCTATAGATTTCAGATTCTCGCGAGGCGAGTGGACTTTCGCGTCGCGAGACTTCAAGTTCTTGCCTGTAATAGGAATCACGGCTAGGCCGTGACAGATTCTGACTTGTGGGGGATGAAAGGTCACGGCCGTGATGGTCATCACGGCTAGGCCGTGACCAGTTCTGACTTCAGTCTTTCTTCCTTTTCAGTTTTGCTCGATCATGGCCGTGACGGGCATCACGGCTAGGCCGTGATGGGCTCTGTTTGGCTCATTTTCTTCACTTTTCAAGCCCCATCTTCATCCAAACTCCATCATGGTTGATCCTGAGCATTTTACCCTTGATTTCTGCAAAACAACACCACGAAAACCGCCTTACCCGTTCCAAGGGAAAATTAACAAAAATCAAATTAAATATGCCTAAACTACATGAAAATGCATGCAAAATGATAAACAAAGATGATGTGAAATCACACTCATCAGGCACTTGGGTTATGTGAAGGATTATGGCTAAGATTTCTCCTATCAGATTTGGATTCCACTTGAGCAACCAATTCGACTATATTGTGACAATAAGGCTGCATGTGACATAGCTCATAACCCGGTTCAACATGATCGTACCAAACATGTTGAAGTAGACAGATTCTTCATCAAGGAAAAATTAGATGAGAATGTATTAGAATAACCTGGGATTCGATCAGATGATCAATTGGCTGATATTCTAACCAAAGCAGTTTCAAGTCAGATTTTCTCGAAGACTGTGAGCAAGTTGGGCATGTGTGATATCTATGCACCAACTTGAGGGGGAGTGTTGAGATATTTTTTGCTTAATTTAAGGGATTCTAATTCTTATGTAAAATAGGAAACTATAAATTAGGATATTTTCTTTCCCTTTTTTGTAGGCACAATAGCTGAATTATAGCCTTAACTTTCTGTAATCATTGGCTATATATTCCTTGTACCAATTCTTTGAATAAACAAGATAGAAAAATACTATTCTCTAATTTAAAACTGGTTCTACACAAAATTCATAATTTTATATGAAATTCATCTAATAAAAAAAAAGTGTGTTAGATAAAATATTAAAAAGAATATATTAATAGTATAGCTCTTATGTATATATTTATATATTGACATTTTTTTTGAAGCAATATTTTCATTTTTTTATGCATATGTTGACATATGATATTTATCATTTTTTTTACAAAGACATATGATATTTATCGTTTTATATAAATGTTTAAAAAATACTTTCATTATAAGAAATTAAACACAAGCTTGATGCAACAATTGCTCCCATTTTTTAACAATTCCTCTCATTTAGCGTGGCCGTCTCCGCTAATTACAAATTCTCTCATAAATTTTTCTAATGAAACTATATAATTATTTGAATTTCAATTTTCAAATTTATTGCTATTTTTTTAAAAGAAAATATTTAATCGATCAAAAGAAATCAGATCCTTCCAACCCTAAACCTACCAAATTAAATATTTTAATTAAAATTATTATCGATTTTATTAAATTTGAATAAAATAATAAAATTAATAAAATCATTTAATTTTTAACAATTTAAAGTAAGACATATTTCGGAAGAATCTATCTTCACGTACATGAAAATAAAAGAGAAAATGACATTTTTTCATGGACCACTGATATAACGTGCCACATATATTTTTAAGTCACACGTAACTGATTAACATGGATTATCTTATGAAAGCGAAATAAATATAACTAGTGTATGAACATGTACTATGTACAGTATATATATTATTTTTTATAGGATTTCATTAAAAAAACTATAATTATTGATTTTATATTTTTGTTTAACTTAATAATTATTATTAATACAAATAATGATTCTTAAGTATAAATTGAAGTACATATTATCTTGTAACTATGCACTTCAACCTATTATGATAATATGACTTATTATTACCTTTTTTAGATCCCTTAATCTTGCCTTTGTTTCTCTTCCCAGTAATATATGTAAATAAGAGCATCCTGATCCATGCATTAATTTATGATCCAATTTTTCGTTTCTATTATAAATTTATCGTGAAATTATTAGAACCAAATTTGTGAATGCTAATTAATTAGTGAATTTGATTATTATACTTTCCTCGAAAACTCTGGCGTGATTGAGAGTGGGGCGGAAGGCGCGAAACAATGACCCGATGAATACGAAATATCCAAATCAAACCAAACCCAATGATAATTGGTCCAGTTCTCAAATTCAATGATTCTGAAATCGAACCGAACAAATTACTATATTTTAATATTTAAATATATATTTTAGTATTTATTATATATTAATATTTATATATTTTAATAGTTTAATATTTATTATATATATATATTAATATTATAATATTTTAATATTTAATATTTAAAACATGATGTAGTCTTATGACATGGGCTTTTCTTTGTGTGCTGATATTAAAACTTATTACTTTGGAAAATGATTACTTTTAATTAATATTAGCAATGTGATATTGACTTAAACATATCAAAAATATTTTAAATGTATAAAATTTTATAGGAATTATGTTTATATTTAGAATTAATCTATTGATTCCTCCTTTTTAATTCTCGAATTACAAACAATTTTTTAAATTTATGTATTTTTTTACAGCGTCGCCAATCATCCTTTTTATTATAAGAACACTCAACTCAAATATATTTTAAATGTATAGATTTTTTTAAAAGAATCTTATAGGGATGATGTTTATATTTACAATTAGAATTAATCTATTAACCCTTCCTTTTTTTTATTTTCAAATGGAAAACAATTCAGAAATCATTAGTTTGTTTTACATCAATACCAGCTTGATTTACGTCACTTTGTTTGTTCCCACTACTTTTTGACTGCCCGTATACACTGGCTTTCTCCTTGAACCATTTCTGACTATGAATTTGTGCTTGCATTGATAAGAACACATACGGATAGCAAGGGGAAATTCTATTGTATATTTAATTTAATTTCAAAATTTAACTTGAAAATTCTGTTGTACAGTTAATTTAAAATTCTATAATCTGCCTATAATGTGAAGTTTATATTTTAAGAAGCAGCATCTATTTGAATAAGCATTAGATAAATATAGGGAGGAACAACATGCAAGCTTATATTGGTCAGGAATGGGAAACCTTCCGCAAAAAAAATGGTTTAGAGGGATAATAGACTATTTTCTCAGAATTTGGTGGAGAGAATCATCGACATTAGCTAATATAATGAAGATCCTATGACAACAATAGTGCTCCTTGATTGATTAGTCTTTCATTTTATCTTTATCAGTTCAATCATTAATAAAAGGAATATACTTTAAGAACTTTATCAGTTGCATTATTATGCTAACATAATGTCTGAGGCTTACAATATTGCTTTAGAATATACATCTTCTCTCTATAATCTGTCGATAATGTGAAATTAAAGCATCATCTATTTGAATCATTATTGGATAAATACGGGGAGGAACGATATACAAGGTTATCTTGGTCGGGAATGAGAAACCTTCTGCAAAAAAATTGGATTGGAATGAGAAATGACAGTTTCTTCTGAAATTGGTTGAGAGAATCGTGCACTTTGACTAATATAACGAAGATCCTATGACAACAATAGTGTTGCTTGATTGATTAGTATTTCATTTTCTCTTTATCAGTTCGATTATTATTGGAGTGATATACTTTTTGATTTTGAAAGGATACTTTAAGAATTTTATCACTTGCATTATTATGCTAACATAATGTTTTAAGCTTACAATGTTGTTTTAGAATGTACATCTCCCCTCTATAATTTACCTATAGTGTGAAATTTATATTTTAAGCATCATCTAATTGAATCATCATTAGATAAATACGGGGAGGAACAATATCCAAGCATATCTTGGTCGGGAATGAGAAATCTTCTGCCAAAAAAAATGGATAGGAGGGAGAAAGGACTGTTTTTTATGAAATTGGTGGCAGAATCATGCACTTCGACTAATATAACAAAGATCATATGTCAACAATAATGCTACTTGATTGATTAGTGTTTCATTTTCTCGTTATTGTTTCAATTATTATTGTAGGAATATATTTTAATTAAGAACTTTATCAGTTGCATTATAATTATTTTTTACGGTAAAAAAGTATGCATTATTTTTTTTATCAGTTACATTATTATGTTAACATAATGTGAAAAATATACAATATTGTTTTACAATATACATCTCCCTATAATGATCTTCCTATAATATCAATTTTATATTTTGCATCATCTATTTGAACCATCATTAGAAAAATACGGGGATGAACAATATACAAACTTATCTTAGTTGAACTTTGGATTACATTTTTTTGTTGGTAACTTTATGCAACAGAGCCAAAATTTTTTTTTGGCAAGGACAATTTTATTAGAAAAGAGTAAATGAAAAGCACAAGAAGTGCAAGAGAAAGCCAAACCAACAGAGCCATTTGAAGTGTTTTGGTATAATATCTTACAGTCATAGAACTTATGTTGTTAGTAACCTATTTTATTTTCATATGATAATGTGTTTTACTTATATTTGTTTTATGTAATTACTTTTTCAGGTTTCTTAACAGAAATTTATGCACTACTAGAAAGAGGTGATTTACCAACGGACATGTTTTCCGTCGGTAATTAAGGGATTACCGATGGATAATTCCGTCGCTACACGTGAAGATCAAAAGTTTCATCAATTTCAGACGGAATTGGCCGTCGGTAACATTACCAATGGCATATCCGTCGGTACGTCCATCGAAAAAGCTGTCTGGAATATAAAAAAATTGGCGCCAGAGTTTACCGACTGTAATAGCCCGATTTTCGGATACGCTGTATTAACGATAAAGATATATTTATTTATATTTTTATCTGAGATTTAGGAATGATTTGGGAGAAAAAAAATCATATCTAGAACCTACTCTATGGTAGGAAGGTCTGTTTAAAATTTGGGTTTAAAACTCAGAAGAAAACCGGTCTGAGTTTTTAACTGATAGAATAATTTTATACTGACAGAAAACCCTAATTTGACCCCAAACTGAAATTTGTAGATTCTTTATATTTTGTCTGTGAGGAATTCTATTTTCCAAATTTCTGATCAGAAATAAAATATTATGTTTATTCGAGTGAATTTTGGTGAAAATTCGAACGGTAAATAGTCGGTATTTTCACTGACAGTAAGATTTTAATGATAAAAAAATCTAATTTTGACTCGTGAACGAAATGGGTTATGATTAAATCATATTTCCAACGAGTCTGGTTAGTTTGAAAATTTTCAATCGAAAAACAGATGGAAACCCTAATCGGGAAACCGACGGAGTCGAAAACGGAGCTGCAGAGACCCGTCAAGAGATCGGGACAATGAGTCATACATGATGACTCATGAAGGATGATTCTCCAAGCATTTATGACAATTTCATAAATATCTAGTTATTAAGAGAGATATTTTAAGGTAAAAAGACCAAAATACCCCTAAGCTTAACCTAACCGACGTCGAGTTAAATCTAAACCATGGTTAGGGAACCATGGTCACTTTGTGTGGACAAGGGGCAGCTACACCACTCAAATAATGTTAGCCACATGAATTTCAACCCTAGTTAGGAAAGTAACCCTAGTTAAGTTAATTACTAACTATAGTTAAGCTTATATTAATTAAATAATCACAAAAGCTATTAATCCAACATCTAACAACCAAACAAGGCATAAGATTTAGCCTATAAAAGGACCCTAAAACCGCAGCCCCCTTTCCCTTTCTCTCTTCATCACTTTCATTTTTTTCACAAAATCACACAAAACTCCATTTTCTCTCCAAGAGCTCAAGTTCATGCTTTAAGGGAAACTTGCCAAAATCATCATATTTTCTTCATTTCTTCCACACACATGAGATACTATGATCATCCATGATCATTCATCTCATCTTATGATCTTGTTCTTCCTATTTCAAGTCTTTTTCATTCTTAGATCTAGAACTTTAAATAATTGTATAAAATTGTAGAAAAAATCATAAAAATGCGAAACTAATTTCTATGATCTTGTTATGTCTTCTATTATCATCATCTAAGAGGTTGTGAGCAAAATCATTTTCCTTCCTATTTTTCTTTACAAGGCCGAATCTAGTCATAAGTGGGCTAGATGAGTTTTCATCAAAGTGTTGCATAAATGATGATGGTTCTAGGCTATCTAAGGTTTCTAGGTTTTAAATATAAGAGTATGTAAAGAAAAAGAAACTTCTAACCCTATTTTTATGTCTTGGCCGAATCCTATACTAAAGGGGTTGGATGAGTTTTATTCAACTTTAACTTGGATGATGACTTGAAATAAGCTACTTGAAATCCCTAGAGTGATAATCCAAGAGCTTGTAATCAAAAATAATTTATAGCCTATTTTACTATACATGGCCGAAACCCTAACCCTAGAGGTTAGAGGATTTTGTTTCAAATTTTAGTCTTGTAATAAGTAATCTATGTTAGTTAAGACTCTAGTAACTAGGATCCAAAAGATGGCATTAAGAAGATAACCCTAAACCTATTCTCTTAGTCTTGGCCGAACCTAGCCCTAAAGTGTCATAAATGGTTTTTGTTTGCTTAATTATAGTTATGTTGTTTGGTTCAAGGTGAAACTATTAAGCTGTGGTGTGATAGCGAGGAACGTCGACTTCGGGATTTTGGTACTAGCTCAGGTGGGGAAAAGAACCATTCCATCATCGGAAACGATAAGTAGTATATTATATAATGATTGTGTAGGGCGACCTAAACCCTACTAGTAGTCGAGTAATCGACAAGACCAAAATCACTTGGGAAACCTTTTCTGTAAAACCAATGGTGATTTGGGGATTGTAGGTTTATCGGCATTAGGTTGATTATATGATATTGAGGATGTCTGACTTTATGTTGTTGAATTTACTATGATACGCTGGTTGATGTATTCCATATGCATGTGACGTATTATTTTGGTGTTTGAATATTTATGATATTAAGGATGTTTGTTGTCTATCACGGCTGTGACAGGTTCTATTCGTAGAATATCTTGATTTTGGATCTCTGTCACGGTCGTGATGGCTATCACGGCCTGGCCATGACAGAGTCTGACTTGTTGATTTGATTTTTGTGATAGATTACTTTATGTGATAATGTGATACTTGAATATTTCCTGATATTGTGTTATGTATGATCTGCCTAGTTTTTAATACTATGCTTAGTGGATTTTAAGCAAGGATATATGTTGTCTAAGAGATGATTGTTTTGGGTGTGAGGATAATGATTTAGAAGTGCCTAACCTAGATGATGTGTGTTAAAGAGGTGTTAAGGCATAGAATATGTGTCAAGTTCTAATGGACGGTTAAGGCACTAGGATGTTGTTAAAACGGGTTGGTGAGATTCAAGTATAGGTGTTGTTGTCCACAACCATGTATTGGTAATATAATACACAAGGACAAAAGTATATTGGTAATATAATACACAAAGACAAAAGTGTATTGGTAATATAATACACAAGGACATCTGTGTATTGGTAATATAATACACCGTGTATTGGTAATATAATACACGTAAAACACATTTGTGTATTAGTAATATAATACACCGTGTATTGGTAATATAATACACGTAAAACATCTGTGTGTATTGGTAATATAATACACGTAAAACACATCTGTGTATTGGTAATATAATACACCGTGTATTGGTAATATAATACACCGTGTATTGATGATATAATACACGTAAAATCAAGAGTTATCGCGAGACTACTTCCACCTTAAAAATAGGTGTGCAGCTGTGATGTCTTTGAGTAGCATGAGATTGAGGGTAGAAAATGATATATTAACTTGAGGATTATTTGTTAGTTAGGTGTGTTGATTGTCTGCGACAATTACTGTATAATTCACTATTACTCTTTTCCACTTTTGATAATAGAACTGTTTCTTATCCCCTGTATTTTTCTGTATCTGGTACTTTTATTTTATTATGGGATCACACTTGAAGATCCAGTGAACGAACTGAGTGTGGAATAGTAGGATGGAACTCCCTATGAACCGGAAGCTAGAGGTCGAGCTGTGATCCATGGAGATAGAGTATAGATAGTATGGCCAGTGTGTCTTTTGGAAGTATTTTATGTGTTTCTGCTAAGTATAACTTTCTTTTAAGTATATGCCTGTGAGGGATCCTACTGAGAGGATACCATCAACAATGTTTTGGTAATGTAATAATTAAACCTGTGTGTACTTATATATTACAATGTTGGTGTGTTTAATTTGCAGAAATTATATGATTATTATAAAAAAGTTTTAATTTTTACGTGTTTTCACGCTAAGCGTGCGATTAAGAAATGAATTAAGAGGGAATTAATCTAATAAAACACCGAGGCACAACGAGGTGTCTCACCGACGGACTTTTCCGTCGGTATATGGGACTGCACTTACCGACGGCTCGACCGTCGGAAATCTTGTTAAAGTTACCGACTGCTTTGTCCGTCGGTAATCATTTTTTTGAATTACCGACGAAAAAGCCATCGGTAATCCGTTGGAAAATCTTTAATAATTAACACCAAAAACCCTTCCCCCCTTACTTTCCTTTTTCTCTTCTCTCTCTATTATCTCTTCTCTCAGCTGTGCGAACCGCCGTCCCCCACCACCACTGCCCCCACCACCAGAGTCGCTGGTCTCTCTCTTCCCCCCTTCTCTATCTCTCTCTGTTCTGTGTGCCACCGCGTCTCTGTCCAGAACCGCCGCGTGCCGCCGCCACCGTCAACCGCGTGCCACCGCCACCGTCCACCGCGTGCCACCACCTCTGACAGGTATGCACGGTTCTGACCCATTGTTAACTGTTGTCGTGCGATGCACGTCGTGCGATCCGGCAAGTGTACCGGATTGTCGCCAAGTAATAAAAAGATATCGATCCCACAGAGACCATGATCTCAAATCACAACTAATTATCAAATTGACTAAACTGGACTTTAGAAAGGGATTTTGAAAAGGTTTTTGATATTTGAAATAAGAGATAACTTAGAAAGTCAGATAAGAAATGCAATCAAGTAAAACAGAAAGTAAATCAATTTATGGTTTTTCAGATCTAAATGGATTCCTAGGAATTTGGGTTACCAACAAGGTTGTTTATGTTACTAAATTGATTACCCCTTTGTTAATTATTGAAATTGCCTTGAAGGCAAATTTATCCTCAAATAGTTAATGCTCCCTCTCGGGTTACAAAAACCGTGCCCAATTAAACCAACCCCTACTCTCGTGGTAGTCGAATTTAGATTGGACCCTTTACGCTTTGTGACAATTCGTTAATCCTCGAAGAACCGCTTCTAACTCTCGTGATTTAAGTCCTAAGTCTGATTCTATAGATCCGATACCTAAGTTCACCGTTAGGTTCCTCCTTAGAATATCTACGTCATGCAAATAAGCGGCCGCCGAATTTACGAGTAATTAAAACACTAGAAGTTATATCTAAAGCAAAATCGCAATTAACAAAGATAAAACATCAATTCATTACCATAAACAAACCTTGGGCATAGCCCCGATCCCTAGAAATTAAACTACTACTCAAGCCTTGCCATGGTGATGACAAGCTTGGTTAACAATAACATGAAAATAAAAATAAGAGAAGAGAGGATGAAGAAGAAGAGAGAGATCCTAAATTATAGCCTAAGAGTAGCAGCCCAAAAGTCCTCTTTCATCTCTGCCTAGATGCCTTATTTATAGATTTGGGAAGTTTGAATCCCAATCTAACACAAATTTAGATCCAAATCAGTTGCTTCAGATCCAAGTAATGCGCGTCACGGCCGTGATAGCCATCACGGCCAGGCCGTGACGGCTTCTACCTTGGGCACTTCTTCAGTGATTGGTCTGTCGCGGCCGTGATGCTCATCATGGCTAGGCCGTGATCAATTCTTCCTATTGAGGGTCTGGTTCAGCTGACATGTCACGGTCGTGATGGGCATCACGGGCAGGCCGTGACCAGTTCTGACTTTTGCCTTCTTTCTTTTTAGTTTTCTTTGATCATGGCCGTGATGGTCATCACGGCTAGGCCGTGATGGGCTCTGTTTGGCTCATTTTCTTCACTTTTAAAGCCCCATCTTCATCCAAGCCCCATCATGGTTGATCCTGAGCATTTAATACTTAATTTCTGTAAAACAACACCACAAACCCGCCTTACCCGTTCCAAGGTAAAATTAACCAAAAATCAAATTAAAAATGCCTAAACTATATGAAAATGCATGCAAAATGACAATGAAATATGAGGTGGAATCACACTCATCAAATCACCCCAAGCTTAAGATTTTGCTTGTCCTCAAGCAATCACCAAGGCCAGAAGATATAAATAATTAGAGCATGGATAGTGAACCAAGAACCTGAGTAACTAATCCAAGTAACAGGCATATTCAATAAATACCCAAGAAACAATCAATTTCAAGTCCAATTAGAAGCTTAGGTTTCCTAAATTCATATTCTCATTGATTTGGGCACTCTTCTCACATCACTCAAGTGTTTAAGGGTATATGACAATTCGCTCAATTTCCTCAAGGAAGGTACTCTACCATAAGCTTGACTATTAACCAAATCTCTACTTTATTAATGAAATCACAAAATAATCAAGAGGTCTTTTACTTTGGTTGTAATGGGGCCATGGGATTAATCGTTAGGTGGGGAAATCAAGAAAAGGAAATTTCAAGAAGGCTAAACAAAATATCAACATTGCAAGGCATGACACCTTCTAAAATACCTTTTTGGCTTTGATTCATTTTTCCACCTTTCTTTCCTTCTTTTTATTTTATTTCTCACTTTCTTTTTGTCATCTCCTTCTTCATATTTTTATTTTATTTTATTTTATTTATTTGAAGAAGGGGAGATTTTCAATTCAAGAGAAATATTTTCTAACTTTCTCATCCCATACTTTTTCAAACTACCTTTTTACCTTTTTTGCAATACTTTAAAAGGTGTCATACCAAGCATTATTCATCAAAGTAATTCAAGGTACCAAGAAAAGTATTTTATTCTTTTAGGCTCAAAATTGGGCAACTAAGGGGTAGCATTTAATCAATCAAAGCTCGGAAGGCCGAAAAAAAAATACCTAGTGCCTCAGTCATTTTCAAAAGTGTTTTCAAAAATTTTTAAGTTTCAAAACGGTTTCAAGTCAAGTTTTAGAGAATACAATCCAAGAGGAGTAAAACACTCTATCACAAGGAATGGGGTAGGTTTAGTGAGTACCCCTTTTAGGCTCAAAAATCTCACATTTAGTAGTTTAAAATCAGTGAGAAACACAAATTTAAGGAACCACATGCTAATTATCAACTATCAAAAGATTATCTCAAGCATTTTTATTTTAGCCTTATCACAAGAATAAAAAAAATTGGGTTCAAAAATTCACTATCTCAATTTATTTGGCGCCAAGTTCTCGCAATCAGATGCACATTCTAAGCAAAGGGCAATCTAACCATGTGATCATGCAAAATTATGCCTATATGATTGCAACATGAAAAATGCAAAAATGCACAAATACCCCTACCCCAAGCTTAAAAACTTACATTGTCCCCAATGTAAATAATCAAGTCAGAGAGAGGAGAAAAATGGAACAACTCACCGAGGTGGTAGCGGGTGCTGGCTCTGTTGCCCAGTCAAAAACTTGTTGGAAGGTGTATCACGACCGTGAGGCTCATCACGGCTAGGCCGTGATCAATTCTGGTCTATAGGAGCTGGCCTGTCACGGTCGTGACCTGCATTACGGCTAGGCCGTGATATACTCTGTTCTTTAGGTTCCTACTCATCACGCCCGTGATGCTTATCACGGCTGGGCCGTGATCCTTTCTGGTCTTCTTGGTTAGCTCATCACGGCCGTGACCACTGTCACGGCCTGGGCGTGATGACTTCTGACTTTATTCATCCCTGCCCTTTTTGCTCTTCCTTCCTTCTTAACCTGAAAACACTTGACAAATCTATTAATTTATGATCTTTTTCCTCTTGATCTTCTCAAATTATTCAAGAGCTAAATTCAAAAACAGATGGAGAAGGGAAATAAAACTTGGGTTGCCTCCTAAGAAGCGCTTATTTACGGTCTTAAGCTTGACCATACTTCCTTCAATCAACCGGGGTTGGCTAGGCGTCGAAGTGCAAGAACACTTCTCTTCCACGGGAGTCCTTCAGAGAGCTGATTTTGCTCATATGGCCAATTGCGCTTCCGCTTTGCTCTTTTCACTCTGAGCTTCATGGCCTTACTCCCTCCCGACGGAAGTTTTGTTTCCACATGATGAGCAACTCCAACTTCATCACTACTGGGTGTATAATTTGCCATGCAAATCTTCGGAGTTACTTCCATGTTGAGCTATTTCTTTACCACTGGAGACGTTATATCGATCCTGCACACATGACTCACAAAAGGAGGGTTGTTATATGATTTAGTCAATTCAAAATCTACCCTACCTTCCTCTACAATCAGAGAGAGTTTGACATTCCTTACGTCTATTATTGCTCCGACGGTGACCAAGAATGGCCTTCCTAAAATGATGGGGAATTCAGAATTCTCTTTCATATCCAATACCAGGAAATCGGTAGGGATGAAAAATTTCCCTACCTTTACAGGAACATTCTCTAGTATGCCTAGAAGAGTTCTGGTTGAGTCATCCGCAAATTGTAAGGAGAATTTGAATGGACTCAACTCTTTGGTTCCCAACCTTTCCAAGATAGTGAGCGGCATCAAGCTCGCACTAGCCCCTAAGTCACATAAGGCTTGGTCTATTTTCACTTCTCCAATTGAGCAAGCAATAGAGAAACTACCTGGATCTTTTAGCTTAGGAGGCATATTAGTTTCTATATCTACCTGCTTTCTCTTGACCAACCTTTGTGGGAAAGGTATTGGGGGTTGGTACGGTGGTGGAGGGACATACTTTGATCTGGCTCTTCATCCTCGCTCATGTCCTCCTCACATTCCACATCATTTTCAACCACCCCAAGCTTATCATCCCTCACGTATATGGCATTACAATGCTCATTGGGATTAGCTTCGGGTTGCCCCGGGAACGTACCCTTAGGTCTAGGGTATGTGCTGGCTTGTTGGGCAATCTGAGTTTCTAGCATCTTGTTATGGATGCCTAAGTTATCTACCTTAGATGCTAGCTCTTTTATTGCCTCGTTTACTTCCCTACCTTGTTGTCTAAACTCTTCATTTTGTTTTGTTTGAGTTTCAAGAAAACTTTCCAATAAAGACTCGAGTTTAGACTTCTGTGCCTGAGGATACCCCGCTGCTGGTTTCCTATTACCTTGGCCTTCTTGGAACTCGTGGTTCAGTGTGTTGCTGTAGTTCCCGTAGGAGAGGTAAGGGTTGTTCTTCCTTCCTTGGTTGTGAGGATTTGGGGGAGTGTAGTTTGGCAACTTCGGGTTCGTGTCGTAGAAGTTGTGACAAGAGTTCACTTGTTCCCCCGAAGCGCCGGATCCATGAGCAATACCACGTGGGCACTCCATTATGTCATGTCCCTGCATTCCACAAATCTCACAAACAATGTTAGTAGCACCTATTGAACTCACGTTAGCCCTTTCAAGCTGATCAAACCGTTTATTCAGTGAGTCTATTTTAGACATAATAAGATCAGTGCTATTCATTTCAAACTTACCCCCCGAAATCTTTTTCGGGTTATTACCTCTTTCTGAACCCCATTGGTGGTAGTTGGTGGCCACGTTTTCAATGATGGTGAATGCCTCAGTCAGAGGCCTATTCATAAAGACTCCACCAGCTGCGGAGTCAAGTGACACCTTCGAAGAGTAATCCAATCCATTGTAGAAGGTGTGCACTAATAACCACCTCTCGAGTCCATGATGTGGGCAAGACTCTAGCAATCCCTTGTAGCGATCCCAAGCTTCTAACAAGCATTCTCCGTCCTTTTGGAAGAAGCCGGTGATCTGGGCTCGTAGGTAAGCCGTCTTGGAGGGGGGGAAAAATTTCTCCAAGAATGCATGCTCCAGTTGGTCCCAAGTCGACAAGGTATTAGCGGGCACTTGTTTCAGCCAAGCTTTCACTTTTCCGGTCAGAGATGAGGGGAATAACCTTAAGCGAATAGCATCAACCGAGACACCTTGAATTCTAACTGCATCGGTGAACTCCAAGAATGTCTCCACGTGGTCAGTCAGGTCCTCCGAGGGCAATCATGTTAATCAGAATAGGCGGTATTGTGTAGTTCTCCGCCTCAATCTCTGGCCTAGCAATCATAGTTCGCAAACCCCTAGCATTTGGGGCTGCGTAGTCCTTCAATGGTTTCGTATCCGGGGGATTCGCCATGAGTGAAATGGGAATCAACCTCTCTCTCTCTCTTTGTAGTCTCCTATGTCTGTGAAAGGTCCTTTCGACTTCAGGGTTGACCTCACTAAGGTTTCCAATACTTAGTGATCTTTGCATAAAAAAGAAAAACACAGATAGATAGATACAAAAAGAAAAAGAGATTGATGAATTTTTTTTTAATAATAACAAAAATCAGTTAAAAAGAAAGAAAGAAAAGGTCCACAAAAATTTCGAGGAAGCACAACACTCCCGAAATGGCGCCAAAAACTTGTTGTCGTGCGATGCACGTCGTGCGATCCGGCAAGTGTATCGGATTGTCGCCAAGTAATAAAAAGATATCGATCCCACAGAGACCGTGATCTCAAATCGCAACTAATTATCAAATTGACTAAACTGGACTTTAGAAAGGGATTTTGAAAATGTTTTTGATATTTGAAATAAGAGATAACTTAGAAAGTCAGATAAGGAATGCAATCAAGTAAAACAAAGTAAATCAATTTATGGTTTTTCAGATCTAAATGGATTCCTAGGAATTTGGGTTACCAACAAGGTTGTTTATGTTACTAAATTGATTACCCCTTTTTTAATTATTGAAATTGCCTTTAAGGTGAATTTATCCTCAAATAGTTAATGCTCCCTCTCGGGTTACAAAAACCGTGCCCAATTAAACCAACCCCTACTCTCGTGGTAGTCGAATTTAGATTGGACCCTTTACGCTTTGTGACAATTCATTAATCCTCGAAGGACCGCTTCTAACTCTCGTGATTTAAGTCCTAAGTCTGATTCTATAGATCCGATACCTAAGTTCACCGCTAGGTTCCTCCTTAGAATATCTACGTCACGCAAATAAGCGGCCGCCGAATTTACGAGTAATTAAAACACTAGAAATTAGATCTAAAGCAAAATCACAATTAACAAAGATAAAACATCAATTCATTACCATAAACAAACCTTGGGCATAGCCCCAATCCCTAGAAATTAAACTACTACTCAAGCCTTGTCATGGTGATGACAAGCTTGGTTAACAACAACATGAAAATAAAAATAAGAGAAGAGAGGAGGAAGAAGAAGAGAGAGATCCTAAATTATAGCCTAAGAGTAGCAGCCCAAAAGTCCTCTTTCATCTCTGCCTAGATGCCTTATTTATAGATTTGGGAAGTTTGAATCCCAATCTAACACAAATTCAGATCCAAATCAGTTGCTTCAGATCCAAGTAATGCGCGTCACGGCCGTGATGGCCATCACGGCCAGGCCGTGACGGCTTCTGCCTTGGGCGCTTCTTCAGTGATTGGTCTATCACGGCCGTGATGCTCATCACGGCTAGGGCGTGATCAATTTTTCCTGTTGAGGGTCTGGTTCAACTGACATGTCACGGTCGTGGATGGGCATCACGGCGGCCGTGACCAGTTCTGACTTTTGCCTTCTTTCTTTTCAGTTTTCTTTGATCATGGCCGTGATGGTCATCACGGCTAGGCCGTGATGGGCTCTGTTTGGCTCATTTTCTTCACTTTTAAAGCCCCATCTTCATCCAAGCCCCATCATGGTTGATCCTGAGCATTTAATCCTTAATTTCTGTAAAACAACACCACAAACCCGCCCTACCCGTTCCAAGGTAAAATTAACCAAAAATAAAATTAAAAATGCTAAACTATATGAAAATGCATGCAAAATGACAATGAAATATGAGGTGGAATCACACTCATCATTAACTTCATTTTTAATTCAGTCTTTTTTTGTGAAATCTGTCCTTTGATGTCTATGTAAGTTCTATCCTTCATTTTTAACCCCATTGTTAGCAATAATTTTTATGTGGACTGCTGTGATGGTAGCCTTGATGATGACTTCAATGTGCCACTAGTATGCTTTGGATAGTTTTGAATACTGCTGCTGTGACTTAGTTCGTGGATTGCCTTCTAGTGTTGTTTATGTGGCATTGCTTGGTCCTCAAACTTATGCTTGTGTTTCGATAATTTAAATCTAGATATATGTATTAATTCAAACATGTAAGTGGAAAATACCATAAGATAAATATCCTAGAATTACAAACAGGGCAACTGAAAAATTGGTTCATGGCTGTTTTGTTTTTTTATTTTGTTTTTTCTTTTTGTTATTACTAATTAAGGGATACGATAATATTGGTATGTTACTAGGTTTCTAATCTGTTTTGTTTGTCTTTTTTCTATAAGTTAATGATGTCTTTCCTTTTATTTGCCAATATAAAAAACTAATAATGGTTTTTTTATTTTTTATTTTGTTTTTTGGTTTGTTGATAATATTTGGGGAGTCTTTATTTAGGTGTGTTTTTTTGTACTGTTGTGTCACGACCTTAATATTGTACTATTTTTTTGGAGTCACCAGTGCGAGATTCATCATTTCATAAGAGCCACACCACTAGGAGCCACCGCCACCCAGGTTTTTTTAGTTTTATTTATTTATTTTGGAAAGTGTGTAAACTAAACTGAAATTGTGTAAAGTTTTTAGCTGTGTTATGATTGTTGTGTACTTAATGGTATGATTTTTGTTGATAACTGGATTTGATTCTTGTACGTTGTAGGTTACTTTTTGTATATAAAAAATAAAATGATCCAATTAAATTCTAATAAATAGAATTAAAATATTGAGATCGTAGGATAATGAATTAAGGAATAAGTTGAGTCTTAGTGATGAGAGGAAGCGATAAAGGAAGAATGGAGCAACAGACGTGCACAATGGCGATACATTTGATGTGATAATATCTCGTGGATCTCGTAGTGCTTTGCTGAAGTGCGAATGGAATCTGAATAAATCAATAATTTAAAATCAAGCTTAGGAAAGACTTATGAGAAGTAATATTAATATCTCATTAGTTAAATAAATTATTTAAATAATTAAAATTAATTAATAAATGAACAATTAATTAATCATTAGCAGTAAAAAAAATTAAAATTTACAAGAGCATAAGCCTTGTAATGCGAATTTTGCTTAACAGTTATGACATGTGTTAAGTTTCATAAGACTTGAGACAATATTATAAACAATAATTTAATAATCAATAAAATTTTAAAATTTAATAACACTAGTGTATAGCATGTTTTTATAATAGTTGCTTATGTGTTTATTTGTCAATTTTTCAGTCTTGTTTACTTAAAATTTTATTTTATCTTAGAGTTTATATAATTAATACGTAATCGAGAAAAATCTTAGTTTCCCGTTCAAGATTCAATATTTATTGAGCATGTGTACTCGTGGTCATGATATCGCTCATTTTATTGAATCTTGAATTGTTCAATTGGGACAGTTTGGGAAGAAACTTTTTGTCCATTGATATACTAATTACTTGTTAATTCTCATTTGTTACATAGTTGATGAAATTTCGGGTCAAAGCATTTCCTTTTGTTCTCCGGGTCCATACTTGATTGTGGTATCTTACCGAGATCAAGTCGTGTACTTGGAGACCAATGAAAAATGCTGCCGAAATTTCGTCAGCTATAACAGATGAGAAGTAATGAGTAACTAGTATAATACAGTGGTGAAAATTTTTTCCTCGGATGGGATAGGGCCACACCTTTTAATGAAAGGGGGTGATTCGGGAAAATACGTCAATTTATCTGAAAATGCATAAGGATGAAATATTATCCCTTGAACTGCAGTTGGGTGTATGATATGAACGAGTCTGGGAGACGACTTATGAAACAATCATTTTTAGATGGACTTGAGGAGTTTATATCGAAAGCCAAACAACATTGTGATTATGCCGAAGAGGGGGGATTAGATGTCCCTACACAAAGTGCAATTGTATAACGGTTTTGAGTGATGATGACATGAAGTTACACCTGTACCGATGTGGGTTGAAGCCTAATTATTGGATATGGACTGATCATGGCGATGAGTTGCAGATATTGATCTAAATGAAGTCGGTGGTGATGATCTTGACATGGATGCATTAGGCAGTGGCTTACACGATGACTATGTCGAACAACTCCAGTCAATGCATATGATGGTGGATGATTGTCTTAGGCAACATCAGAATTTTGAGGCGAATGAGTCTAATGACATGGAAGAGCCTCCTAATGAATCGACGCAGATATTCTACAACCTATTGTTAGAGCAAATAAGTCATTGTTTGAAGCGGCATCAGATTCAAAATTATCAATTTATGTTAGGCTTCTAGCTTGCAAGTCCAATTGGAATGTCCCCGAGCAGTGTTTGGAATTTTCTTTTGAATGCTTCAAGATGTAACACCCTTCAAAGAGTTGTTAGCAAAAAGTTATTATGATGCGAATCGGTTGGTGTCGAAACTGGGGTTAGGGGCTAAGAGGATTGATTGTTATCCGAACGGGTGCATGCTATATTATGACAGTGATTCGGGCACAAACGACAGCGCGCTGGAAGAATGTAAATTTTTTCAGACACCCAAGTACCGCGTTCAAAGTAGTGACCGTAGTAAGAACAAACCAGTTCCTGCGAAGGCAGTGTTTTATTTGCCAATAATTCCAAGGTTACAGAGACTGTTTGCATCAACGCAAGCAGCGGGACAGATGAGGTGGCATTATGAAAATAGAGGAACTATGGGTGTTATACGTCACCCTTCTAATGGTGAAGCCTGGAAGCATTTCGATCGAGTACACCCTGATTTTGCAGCAGATTCTCGTAATGTACGACTTGGGTTGTGCTCAAATGGTTTTACCCCGTACATTCATGCGCCAGCCTCGCCATATTCATGTTGGCCAGTGATTGTTACACCTTACAATCTTCCTCCCGAGATGTGCATATCAAAACCCTATATGTTTCTGACTTGTCTCATACCGGGACCATCTAATCCAAAGGCTGGAATAAATATGTATTTGCAGCCTCTGATCAATGATCTGAAGAAGTTGTGGAAAGGTGCGTTGACGTATGACATTTCCAAGAAGCGAAACTTTATCATGAGGGCGTCACTGATATGGACTATCAATGATTTTCCTACATATGGCATGCTCTCTGGTTGGGGGACCCACAGTAAATTGGTGTGCCCGTATTGCATGGAACATGGAAAGGCCTTTACCCTAAGATATGGTGGCAAAAGTTCCTAGTTTGATTCTCATCGTTGGTTCTTAGATCATGACCATCCCTTCCGAAGGAATATCCTAGCGTTAAAAAAGAATCAGACAGAGGAGGAAGGTCCACCGCCTTTGTTGACTCCTGAACATATATGGGGTCGGGTTAGGGATCTTCCTAAAGTCATTGAAACATATGTTTCAAAATTACCCGGGTATGGGGAATGGCATAACTAGACAAAAAAAGTATTTTTTGGGAACTACCGTACTGGAAGGATAATCTGTTAAGACATAACCATGATGTGATGCATATTGAGAAGAATTTCTTGGACAACATTTTTAACACGGTTATGAATGTGTCTGGCAATACTATGGACAATGGGAAGGCAAGGATGCACATAGCTCTGTATTGTAGACGAAAGGCTTTGGAACTGAAGCAGCAGCCTAATGGAAAATTGGTCAAACCAAATGCTTGTTCCAATCTAATCGCCGATGAGGCGAAGTCAATTTGTCGGTGGTTAAAAGACCTTAGGACCCCTGATGGTTATTCCTCTAATTTGGCACGATGTGCTGATGTTAGAACAAGGATGCCTCATGGGATGAAAAGTCATGATTGACGTGTATTCATGGAGTGTTTGCTTCCTATTGCTTTCGGCTTGCTGCCCCCGCATGTTACGAACCCGCTTACAGAAATCAGTCATTTCTTCAAAGATATGATCTATGCTCTGAAACTTTAAGAGCGGATGGTCTGACGAAGATGGAAGAAAACAATCCAATAAATCTGTGCAAGATGGAGAGGGTATTTCCCTTAGGATTTTTTGACTCGATGGAAGATTTCCCTATCCATCTTGCATATGAAGCAAGGTTTGGTGGACCATTACAATATAGGTGGATGTATCTATTTGAAAGGTAATTTTATTATATTTTGACATTTAAATAATTAGCGTCCATTGAATAATACCTTGTCACTAATGTTTTTTATTACTTAGATTCATGGGCGACTCTAAACGATCAGTTAAAAACAAGGCTAGGGTGGAAGGATGAATATGTGCATCTTACTTACACCGTGAGACAACTCATTTCTGTTCCCACTATTTCAACAACTTCATGTTGGCCCCGAGAAATATTAGGAACAAGGTAGATGCTTATAGTGCAGGGTATCCTTATATGCTATCCGTATTTAATCTTCCTGGCCGTCATGCTGGCAAGGAACTTACTTACTGGTTAAGTGATGAAGAGTATGCATCGGCCCATGTTCATGTCTTGATAAATTGCACATAGGTGAAACCATACCATGAGTAAGTATCAACGACCCATCTTTGAATTAATGTATCACATGTTATATGAATTTCTCCTTTAACACATAGTACACATTTTATTTGTCAGTCTGTTCCTGCAAATTAATCAATTAAGTGAACAAGATGATTCTTCTTGTACACATGCAGATTTTCCTAAATGGTTCAAGCAACAAGTGTCATATATCGAAAGCCTACAATATATAAAGCTTAATTGCCTCTTGAAAAAGTAATTATTTAATATGACTTACCTATTCGTAGGTGTATCAGCAACCATTAAGCTTGACTAATCAACACTTGAGAGATTTAGCGTACGAGCCCTATAGCTGTGTTAGACCATGGCATACATACTTTGTTAATGGGTACAAATTCAACACGGATGAATGGAATGTAGGCAAAAAGACAATCAATAGCGGGGTTGTCATACAGGGTGAAGGCACTGGTGATTTTTATGGGGTCATAAAACATATATACGAGTTACAACACAATACTACTACTTATCCTAAAAAAGTAGTCTTATTTTATTGTCACTGGTTTGATCCATCGAGGACAGGCACAAAGGTGGATCTCAAGTATGGAACTGTGGACATTCGCATAGATTAAAGATACCAACAGCTTGATCCGTTTATAATTTCTCAGAATGCAAAACAAGTTTATTATGTCCCTTATCCAGCAATGCGAACGGACAAATGAGGTTGGTGTGTTGCCGTGACTACCAAGCCTAGAGGTCGCATAGAAATCGATGATGTAGAGGATGAGACGCCTTTCCAGGTGGATGAATCGTCACATATCAATGAAGTAATTGAGGTCGAGTGTATTACTGGCATGTTGGGATCTGAAAATGAAGGGGGTGAAGTGGTCATTGGTAATCAATCATCGATGCATCGAGTCTGAATAGGAATTTTACCGTTAAGTTATTTTTATTGTATTTTAAATATTTGCTTATATGCAATTAAATGTAAGACTTGATTCTAATTGTTGTATTTTAAATATTTGCTTTGATTAGTTTGTTAGATGTCGATTGATTTATTGTTTTTACATTGATTTATAATTGTGCTATAAAAATAGATATGTCGGCATTAGGAGAACATCGGCCCCACCCCCCACCGCCTAGCGGTGATAAGGGTAAGGGGAAGGCTAAGCGGGGATGATACACCGTCAAGTCCCAGGTGCTTGCTCGCATTCCTGCAGGTCCCTTAGCACCCACCGCACTCACCCCCATCCCTACCGCACCCACCCCATCGGCACCTACAGGAGCTCCCCCACCCATTCTACACCCTCCCCCACCCATTCTACATCCTCACCGACCCATACTACACCATCCCCTACCCATACTACACTATCCCCAACCCACACTACCCCATCCTCCACCATGTCCAGACCTCCACTCGCTTTGTGCCACGACACGCACTAGCCGGCTACTCGCCGCCTCCTACTGGACCCACACCCAGCACCACCATCATCATCGGCTGTGCCAGCCACATGGCCAGCATGATTATCATTTATGCTGACTCTTGGGATGATGCCACAGTCGGATACGGCCATTCCATCCTCATCATCCGACCCGCATACGGTCACGACACGACCATTCCATCATCATCGTCTGTGCAACAGTCGGATGCAGCGGAGGACCTGCTTAAGTGGGTCAGGGTGCCCGCACCTGAGGATCGACCATGGATCCAGCCTGTTTCTGAATCGAAAGTTTTATTTAATTTAATGTTTTTTAACTTTGACTATTCTAGTTACTATGCAATAAGTATATGTTTGTTGGTTGTCATATTGTTGAACTAATAAAATTATAAATTTTGCAACTTCATCCCATCGAAAGTGGGATCGAAGCACGTTACCTACGCCATCAAGGCGCAGTATCATCGCTTATGACCATCATGGGGGGTGATCCCCGGGGACGACGAGATCGTATCTTCAGACGATTCGGGGTAAGTTGTTGTTTATTATTTCATGTAATTTTCCCAATATTTTTCATGAATTATATATATATATATATATATATATATATATATATATATATATATTGTATAATGTTATTAATATTTTTTCTTTGTTAACACGAGCTTGTGCGCTGGTTATCGGAGCATGCCTCAGATGTGAGCTATCTTTGACGACCGAGCAACTGCTCGATTGAGGGACATGCTCCGGGAGCGTAGGGAGACCCAGATACGTCCGAATTACATCGGGCCTAACATCTGGGCCCAATTGTGTGCGTACCAGGACACTCCAGCTTACAAGCTGAAGTGTGAATAGGCGAAGAGAAATCGGGCTTCTGGGAAGGGTGGGAGCATGCTCACTGGTGGTTCGATTAGCCACAAGCAGCATGCCATTTACATGGTATGCATATATAAATAATTTTATTTATAAACTGTATATTTTTATTCAAAATTTATTTTATAACTAATTGATTTTATTTGTGTGTCGGTTGCAGGCACGAGAGCTTGCTCGGTGCGTTAATGTCCCTACGGTCTTTGAGCAGACACATATTCGCTCGAACACCGACGAGTTTGTTGATGAGAGGTCGAGGCAGACAATGGCGAGCTAAAGTGTTTTTTATATTGAAAGTATAGGTTATTATTATTATTATTATTATTATTATTATTATTATTATTATTATTATTATTATTATTATTATTATATAGTTAAATAAATATTGATTGTAATGTATTGATCGCAGGCGGAGTACAATGCCAGGTTTAGTCAGGTAGCATCTGAGGCTGCCTCCTGCTCTGGTGCCTCGTGTAACACCCTGTTTTTCCAATGTTTTCTGTAGCAATAAATACATATTTAAATGTGTTTATTTTAGATTAAATTCAGAGGATGATTTTAATTAAACTAAAATCATTTTCTTGTGTTGTTATATCATATGAAGTTACGGTAAAAATTTCGGTTGAAAATTCAGACTGAAGCCAGTCTGCGTTTTCACTGTCGGTACAAGTTTACTGAGCAGAAAACCTAATTTTGACCCGTGAACGAGATAGTTAGTGTTTTTATTATGTTTTCTTCCACTTTGGTTATTTTGAAAATTTTAGTTCAAAAATATAATATAATATTTTATTCGGGTGAAAACGTCGGAAGAATTACGATCGGAAATGCAATCAGGTACGAAATGGAGCAGAATAGGAGACATAAAAGGCTTGAGGTCAGATGAGGGAGTGAGGTGACTCACTAGAGGTATGGCCTAAGCTACCCCTAAAAAGTGGTCATGATGACACTTTTTGAAATATATCATATTATATTCTAAAAACCTATTTTTCTCTTTCCTCTTCAACCAAACAAGGCACAAGGTCAAAACTTGCTCTCCAAGCTCATTCCTCTCTCCTCAATTTTGTGTCACTCTCTCTTCTCTCTATATATACCCCTTTCATTTTCACTTCATCATCTTCCTCCTTCAACCTCCATTAAAGTTCATCTTCTTCCTTTCTTCTAAAAGTTCAAGCTCTTAAAGCTTTAGTTTTTATTCATCTTTTCTACTTAAGTTCTTCATTAAAGTTCTTCCTTATACTAAGGGTAATGCTCTCATATAAATCTTTTTGCAAGTTTCATCTTTTATTTCTTAGTTTTCTTTATGTGTTCTTTATATGCTTTAAACTTCTAAAATCTCTCTAAAATTGTAGAAAACTCCTTTTGAGTTGAAACCACTTTCTATAGTCTTGTATTAACTTATATTTTCACATACTAAGAGGTTGTGTAAAACAAAAATCTCTATCCATATCTTCCAATGAAGGCCGAATGCTTGCATTTGTGACCTAGGAAGTTTTTGCTTCAACTTTTGGAATATGATCATGTGTTTGAGTTTCTAACTATCCCTTGATCTTGAATCTATAAATCTTGGAAGTTTTGATAGCTTGTTCCTATGATGGCCGAAAAATATGAATAAGTAGGCCTAGGATACTATGTTTCAACTTTCCAAGTATTGATCATGGATTTAGAACTCTTAATAACTTGTTTATTTTATGTTATTAAAGCTAGTATGTGTTACTTTCATTTTTCCAAGATGATCATGGACTTGAGCTCCATAAGATATTTGGATGCTAAGTCTAAGAGATTGGAAAGTTTAAGGATTTATAACTTGTTTATTTTATGTTATTAAAGTTAGTATGTGTTATTTTCATTTTTCCAAGATGATCATGGACTTGAGCTCCATAAGATATTTGGATTCTAAGTCTAAGGGATTGGAAAGTTTAAGGATTTATAACTTGCTTATTCTATGTTATTAAAGCTAGTATGTAGTACTTTCATTTTTCCAAGATGATCATGGACTGGAGCTCCATAAGATATTTGGATGCTAAGTCTAAGAGATTGGAAAGTTTAAAGATCTCTAGCCTATAAATCCTATGAAGGCCGAACCTAGAAGGTTATGGACCTATTATACTTTGTTCTTATTTTTCCAAAATGATCATGGTTTTGAGCTCCTTAATACATATGGATGCTAAACCTAAGAGTTTGGAAAGTTTAGTGAATGCTAGCTGATAAGCCTCTGGCTCATCTAGTTTTATGACTAGTATGACCGTGGTTTTGTGCCAATTATATCTCGTTTTCACCCAAATTAGGCTTGATTGTCCTCAAGCAAGGTTTTGAGTCCCTTAAGTAGTTTTAGGGTTATTTAGCCAGTTTTTGAGTCAAATAAAGCACTTATGGCTATTTCATGTTTTCAGGTTGACTTAGAGTCCAAGGAATGAAGGAAACAATGGAAATTGCAATCTGGAAACACTCGCCACGCGAGCAGATACTTGCCCCATGAGAGTGAGGACAGCCTGTACAAGAAAAGTCATGTTCTCTGCCTCGCCCCGCGAGCTATAGCTCGCCTCGCGAGCCTGGAAGTCAGCAAGCATCACGGTCATCCCGTGATACCCATCACGGGCGTGAAGAGAAACCCCTGGAAGACAGAGACCATCACGGCCTAGCCGTGATGAAGATCACGGCCATGACAGATAAGCACCCAAAGTCAGAAGTAATCACGGCCTGGCCGTGATAGGCATTACGGCTGTGACAACCCAGATTTTGAAGACTCGCCTCGCGAGAATTCCACTCGCCTCGCGAGAACACAAATTCAAACTGGCGCCATTTTAATATTCGCCTCCACCCTGCGAGAATGCGCAGCTTTCAAAGTTATAAATAGTCTGTTTAGGGGCGAACGTAAGGATCTTTTGCTAATCCTTGTTTTCGAATTTCTCTCTGGTTGTTTTGCGTTTTTGATGGAGAACTAATCTCCCTAGGTTGATCTGTCAGAATCGGCTTCCACCAACACTTGAGGTCTTGTAATCCCCGATTTAATTTTCTTCTCTCTTTCAATGCTATTCGTTATTCTCTGCTTGCTTAATTCAGTTTGTACCGAATTATTGTTGATTTATTTTCGATGATTTTATGTTCCTAAACTCAATCGCATTTGCTTAATTCGCGTATGCTTCAATTCGTGTTTGCTTAATTCACGAAGGGCTTCATCCGCTTGCTTAATTCGAATTAGGAATATATGTCCCGTAGCGTCGGTTTAGGTTGTTAATCGATGCAACAATCGAAAAGGCATTAGAATCAGCTTAGGGCAAGGAATTACAAGAACCCATGAGAGTGGGAAACGAAACAGCAGATATTGATCGTCTTAGTTTTATTTGATAATCACGTAATTTGCTCTGCTTTTTATGCTCTGTTTTCATTCTGTTTTCCAATCAATTTCAAACCAAACACCCCCCCAAGAAAACTGATTTTCTGCGATAATAGCACTACAAGAGTCCTTGTGATACGATACCCGAGTTGTCGCATTCTAAACTACATTTTTACTAACCGCTCATCTTTTGACGCGTGCGCGACTGCGTGTCAAATTGACACCGTTGCCGGGGACTCTTGTTTGTTGTTCTCGCTTTGTTTTTCATTTTTGTTTTGAATTAGACTGGCTACTAGGTCTACTTGTCCTGACTTGTGTGATTTTGATCCTGAAATTGAAAGAACACTGCACACACGCCGTAGGGCAATTCGGGCTAGCACTAGTGGTAATTCTGATTTCGAACCTGTTTTTGATAACATGGGTGACCAAAGGACATTGAGGCAGCTTGCTGCCCCTGATGTTAACTACAATGGGTTGTGTATTGAGTATGCTGGTGTGGTTGCTCCTTTTGAACTTAAATCTGGTTTAATACACTTGTTGCCAAGATTTAGTGGTCTTGCAGGTGAGGATCCACATAAGCATTTGAAGGAATTCCAGGTTGTCTGCTCTACACCCTTGAGGCCTAAGGCATTATCAAGACCATATCAAATTGCGAGCCTTCCCATTCTCCCTTGAAGGCGCCGCAAAGGATTGGCTATATTATTTGGAGCCAAATTCTGCTACAACTTGGAATGATCTCAAGAAGGTTTTCCTAGAAAGATACTTCCCCGCCTCCGCAGCTGCTTCCATCGTAAAGGAGATATGTGGCATCAGACAAAGCAATGAGTCATTGGCTGAGTACTGGGAGAGGTTCAAGAAGTTGGTATCTAGCTGCCCTCAACACCAGATTTCTGAGCAGCTCCTTATTCAGTATTTTTATGAGGGATTGCTCCCAATGGACAGAAATATTTTGGATGCCGCTAGTGGAGGAGCGCTCGTTGATAAAACTCCACCCGCCAAGCAATTGATTGAGAATATGTCATTAAACTCCCAGCAGCTCACAACCAGGGAGTAACTCTGCGAGACAAGGGGTGTAAATGAGATCCAAGGTTCATCTTCCAACAAGGCACTCGAAACCAGAATTGATGAGCTCACTTCTTTGGTGAAGCAACTGGCAATGGATAAGGTTCAGCCGGCAAGGTTGTGTGGCATGTGTAGTTCTCCTGAGCATCTGACCGACACGTGCCCTATTCTGAAGGATGGGTCACCACCGATATGCCTCAAGCTTATGCAGCTAATCTCTACAATCAAGGCAACAATCAGAACCGGTACAGCACTCTTGACCTCTCCACAAATAGGTACCATCCCAACTGGAGGAATCACCCTAATCTGCGGTATGGGAACTCATCCCAACAACAACCGGTGGCACCACCACCGAATCCTCCTCAAGTGACCACTTCTGCACCTTCCGGACCTTCATTAGAAGACTTGGTCAAGCAAATGGCTGCACAAAATCTCCAGTTTCAGCAGCAAGTTGGACAGCCTCAGCAATGAACGACAGATGCTAGCATTCAAGATTTGAGGACACAGATTGGACAGCTTGCCATATCCATAAACAACATACAGCAAGCTCCGGGATCGAACCAACTACCTGCGCAGACAGTGGTGAATCCCAATGCCCCCAATCCCAATGTGAGTGCCATTTCCTTGAGATCCGGGAAAGTAGTAGAGGGAGCCCCTGAGAAAGATGAAGAAACTGTTGAGGCAACTCCTGAGCCCTCTGTTGTTGTTGAAGCTGAGAGAGTGTATGTGCCACCGATTCCCTTCCCACAAAGAGTGCAGAAAAATAAGAAGGTTGATGGGGAAGACAAGAAGAGGGAGATCTTAGATGTGTTCAGAAAGGTGGCGGTAAACATTCCACTCCTAGATGTGATTAAGCAAGTTCCAAGGTATGCAAAGTTTCTGAAGGATTTGTGTACCCACAAGCGGAGGTTGAAGGGTAATGAGAGAGTCAACTTAGGGCGAAATGTTTCAGTCCTCATTCAGCCCAAACTTGCCCCTGAGAAGGTTACGCTTCAGCCTCACTCAGCACTGCCACGAAGTGCAAGGATCCGGGCACTTTCGCTATTCCATGCACCATTGGGGACAGCAAATTCGACAATTGCATGTTGGATTTGGGAGCCTCCATAAATGTCATGCCCACCTCTGTTTTCAACAACCTTGATCTGGGTCCTTTGCAACATACAGGACTTACCATTCAGTTGGCCAACAGGACCAATGCTCGCCCCATGGGAGTGGTAGAAGATGTGTTGGTACGAGTTGATGATTTGATTTTCCCTGCCGACTTTTACATCCTGGACATGGCAGGGGAAACCAATTCAAGCAGATCACCAATCATCCTGGGCAGGCCGTTCATGAAGACGGCAAAGACGAAGATAGATGTTGATGATGGAACCATGTCCATGGAGTTCGGTGACATTATTACAAGGTTCAACATTTTTGATGCTATGAAGCATCCATTGGAAGAGCACTCTGTTTTCCAAATAGAGTTGCTCTCCGAAATTGTTGATGACACCTATGATGACTTGGTTGCTGATTTTCCATCCATTTCTAATTTTAATGATGTTTATTCATGTACTGACTGTACTAACACTAACCCTTGTGTTGTTTGTGCTGAGATTGATTCTACGTTGCAGGGTGATAGTGTAAGTGAAGCTGTCTGTTCGGCTGGAATTCTTGACAGCCCGGCTGCCCCAAACATACCATCTGTGGAGCAGCCACCCTCCTTGGAGCTTAAGCCACTTCCTGGAAATATGAAGTATGCTTACTTGGAGAGGAATGAAAAACTCCCAGTTATCATTTCCTCCAACCTTGACTCTGACCAGGAAGCTAAACTCTTGGAGGTTTTGAAGAAGCACAAGAGGGCAATTGGATGGACCTTGGCTGACATTCCAGGAATTAGCCCCTCTAGATGTATGCATAGGATTCTATTGGAGGATGGGGCTAAACCAGTTAGGCAAATCGCAGAGGCGGCTAAATCCATTGATTCTCGGATGTTGTAAAGAAGGAGGTAACAAAACTCCTGCATGCGAGTATCATATACCCCATCTCTCGATAGTACTTGGGTGAGCCCAAGCAAAGTTGTGCCCAAGAAATCTGGCCTCACAATGGTAAGAAATGAGAACAATGAGCTTGTCCCCACTAGAGTCCGGAATAGCCGGAGAGTCCAGTATTGACTATAGGAGGTTGAACCAGGCCACTCGAAAGGATCACTTTCCTTTGTCGCTCATCGGTCGATGCTCGAACGGCTGGCCTAGAAATCCCACTACTGTTTTCTTGATGACTTTTCCGGATACTTCCAGATCCACATTGCACCGGAGGATCAGGAAAAGACCACTTTCACGTGCCCCTTCGGCACGTTTGCCTATAGGAGGATGCCATTTGGCCTTTGCAATGCTCCTGGCACTTTCCAGAGATGCATGATTAGCATTTTTACTGAATTTATTGAAAATTGCATGGAAGTGTTCATGGATGATTTCACGGTATATGGCTCCTCATTTGATGCATGCTTGCATAGTCTGAATTTGGTTTTAGAAAGATGCATTGAAACTGATCTTGTGTTGAACTATGAAAAGTGTCATTTTATGGTTGAATAGGGGATTGTTTTGGGGCATGTTATTTCTAAAGAGGGTATCTCAATAGATCCTGCTAAAATTGATGTGATTTCTACATTGCCTTACCCATCTTGCGTTCGCGAGATTCGTTCTTTTCTTGGTCATGCAGGTTTCTACAGGCGCTTTATTAAGGACTTCAGCAAGATAGCTCTCCCTCTGTCGAACTTGTCAAGAATGATGCCATATTCAGCTTTGATGATAACTGCAAGAAGGCGTTCGACTTCTTGAAAAAGGCATTGACCTCTACCCCCATCATCCAGCCCCCTGACTGGACCCTCCCTTTTGAGCTCATGTGTGATGCTTCTAACTATGCTGTGGGGGCGGTCCTGGCACAAAGGGTAGGCAAGTCTGCACATGTCATTTACTATGCTTCTAGGACTTTATATGCTGCACAATGTAATTACACCACCACTGAAAAGGAACTTCTAGCTGTTGTTTTTGCTCTCGATAAGTTTAGATCATATTTTCTAGGTTCCAAGGTTATTGTTTTCACTGACCATGCAGCTCTGAAATACTTGTTGAAGAAGCCTGAAGCAAAGCCGAGGTTGATTCGGTGGATGTTGTTGCTCCAAGAGTTTAATGTAGAGATAAAGGACAAGAGTGGAGCTGAAAATTTAGTGGCTGATCACTTAAGTAGGATAGAGAGGGATGAGGATCCTTCCCCCATTTAGGATGACTTTCCTGATGAGCAGCTTTTACAGTTGCATGGCGTTACCCCTTGGTTTGCCGACCTTGTGAATTACCTAGTTGCTGGTGTCTTTCCGACAGGAGCAACTAGGTCACAAATCCACAAACTAAAGAGTGACGCCAAGTATTATGTTTGGGACGATCCATTTCTTTGGAAGTTTTGTAGTGATCAGGTGATTAGGAGATGTGTCCCCGACTATGAGATTGAGTCTATTTTGCACTTTTCTCATGCCTCTCAAGTAGGGGGACACTTTGGGCCACAGAGGACTGCGAGAAAGGTCCTAGATTCTGGTTTTTATTGGCCCACCATCTTTAGAGATGCTTATGAGGTGTATCGGACTTGTNAGGAGTGTCGGACAAATAGGTACAGCCATCACTCGCAAGAGTGAAATGCCACAAAGAACCCATGCTCTTCTCGTGAGGTGTTTGATGTGTGGGGGATCGACTTTATGGGTCCTTTCCCCGCATCTTTTGGCTTTCTTTACATTCTCTTGGCTGTTGACTATGTTTCAAAGTGGGTGGAAGCTATTCCCACTAGGACTAACGATTCTAAAGTTGTTGCAAATTTTGTTAGGTCCAATATTTTTGCAGGTTCGAGATACCTCGTGCCATCATCAGTGACTGTGGCACTCATTTCTGCAACCGCACCATGGAGGCTCTACTTCGGAAGTATGGGGTTGTGCACAGAGTCTCCACTCGCTTACCATCCCTGCACCAATGGCTGTGCCGAGATCTCCAACAGGAGATCAAACAAATCCTAGAGAAAGTTGTGCAAATTAATAGGAAGGATCGAGCCGCCGTCTAGAAGACGCACTTTGGGCTCGGAGGACCGCTTTGAAGACGCCGATAGGGATGTCCCCCTTTAGGCTTGTATTCGGCAAGGCATGCCATCTCCCTCGTGGAAGTTGAGCACCGTGCTTATTGGGCGGTCAACTCGCTGTAACTGGAAATGCAAAAATCTGGTATTGAAAGGAAACTCCGATTCATAAAGAATTTGAAGAGCTTAGGCTAGAAGCCTATGAGAGCTCTCGGATTTATAAGGAGAAAACCAAGCACTTTCATGATAGGATGATTGCTAGGAAGGAATTCTCTCGTGGGTCAATGGGTTTTACTTGTTTAACTCCCGCCTGAAATTGATGGCTGGGAAACTTCGGTCCAGGTGGATTGGACCATTTGTTGTTACTAATGTTTTTCCTCATGGTGCAGTAGAGATTAAAGGTGCCGGTAGCAACAAGGCATTCAAGGTTAACGGGCAGCGGCTGAAGCTATTTCATGAGAGCTCGGGACCTGTGGATGCTACTGTTGAGGAGCTCTCTTTGGGGGAGCCCACCTATACTGCAACCTGATCAGGGAGCACCCTTTCCTCTCCCTCACTCTGTTTTGATAATTGTGTTGTTCATTGGGGACAATGTATGTTTTAAGTGTGGGGGAGGGAACCATTTGTTTTGTTGTGTTTTGTGTTTTGTTGTGTTTTTTTTCGCTCTTGAATAATTTGAGAAGCTCAAGAGCATGTGTGTGAGTCTTGTGTCGGCAAGCTTGGTAGGTTCTGTTGATTTAGCACAGATTGATGGCATGATTTATGTTGATGATTCCCCCTAGGTTTTTGAAATTTGGAAATTGATCCCCACTTGAAAAATTGAAAAAAACTGAACTTTGAGATATTTTGTTGTGATGGCATGATTTATGATAAGTTTGGGGTGATAGGGTGCACACACTAGGGATAGAATCTCGGTCAAACAATTTGCATGAATGTCCAGGTGAGGATTTGAGCCTCCAACATGTTTTTGATTGTGTGAATCACTTTCAAGTTGCACTTTCCCGAATTTGCTTGAATCTCTTCATGGTTTGCATGTCTATGTGTTTGCATCAAATGATTTAGGCAATTTTCTTTGAATTAACTACTTGGCCTAAATTGAACCAGTCCCTAATGCATGTTCCCTAGTTAGCCCCTTTGAGCCTAATTAGCCTATTGTTTCATGATGACCTTATGTTATGAGCCTGAATCTGGAAAAACCATGTTAACCCGATCTTAGGATTAGGAGAGCATGGAAGCTTAGCAAGAGAATGGTTGCAAGAAACTAAGTTTGGGGTGGCTACAGGGATATGATGTGTTGTTGGGGATTGAGAAAAAGAAAAAATAAAGGTTGGAGCCAAAGGGCAAAAATAAATCTTTCAAAAAAAAAAATGCAAAATGTCAAGAAGGGTATTAGAAGAAAAGGGCTGTAGCCACCCAAGGCAAAAAGAAGAATAAGAATAGGAACTTGAGTAGGAAATTCAATGTGTAAACAGCTTCATGCTCTCTTAGTTCCTAGGGATTTCAGCCCAGTACCTTTGTATATCCTTCCCTTAGCCAGGCCCCATTACAACCTTGAAAGACCTTTTGATGTTGCATGCATGTTTTCCGTGGGAACCATTTTGAGATGAAAATCAAATTCATGGGAAGTGCTCTTAAAAGTGAAACTGAGTGAAATGTTGTTAGCCTAGACAAACTGAGAGATTGAGTGAACACTAAACCCCTTTGTGAGGAAGGCGATTGTTTGAATTTGGTGATCTCCCTCTTGTGTGTAACTTAGATCCCCTGTTTAGATTAATGATTGTTTGAATGATGAAATTCTCGGATGTTCGTAATAAATGATTGTGGGGATTACATTGTTGAAAAGGGAGAACATTGAAGGAAAATTGTTTTGATGAATTGCTTGAAATTTGTGCGGAATTGGTTGAAATCCTTCTAGCTTGCCAAGTCTTGAGTCGTTTTGAGTTTTAGTTTGCTTGGGGACAAGCAAAGTTCAAGTTTGGGGTATTTTGATAAGCCTCTAGCTCATCTAGTTTTATGACTAGTATGACCGTGGTTTTGTGCCAATTATATCTCGTTTTCACCCAAATTAGGCTTGATTGTCCTCAAGCAAGGTTTTGAGTCCCTTAAGTAGTTTTAGGGTTATTTAGCCAGTTTTTGAGTCAAATAAAGCACTTATGGCTATTTCATGTTTTCAGGTTGACTTAGAGTCCAAGGAATGAAGGAAACAATGGAAATTGCAATCTGGAAACACTCGCCACGCGAGCAGATACTCGCCCCGCGAGAGTGAGGACAGCCTGTACAAGAAAAGTCATGTTCTCTGCCTCGCCCCGCGAGCTATAGCTCGCCTCGCGAGCCTGGAAGTCAGCAAGCATCACGGTCATCCCGTGATACCCATCACGGGCGTGAAGAGAAACCCCTGGAAGACAGAGACCATCACGGCCTAGCCGTGATGAAGATCACGGCCATGACAGATAAGCACCCAAAGTCAGAAGTAATCACGGCCTGGCCGTGATAGGCATTACGGCTGTGACAACCCAGATTTTGAAGACTCGCCTCGCGAGAATTCCACTCGCCTCGCGAGAACACAAATTCAAACTGGCGCCATTTTAATATTCGCCTCGCGAGAGGCCACTCGCCTCGCGAGAATGCGCAGTTTCTGAAAGTTATAAATAGCTGTTTAGGGCAGAACAGAAGGATCTTTTGCTAATCCTTGTTTTCGAATTTCTCTGGTTGTTTTGTGTTTTTGATGGAGAACTAATCTCCCTAGGTTGATCTGCTGTAATCGGCTTCCACCAACACTTGAGGTCTTGTAATCCCCGATTTAATTTTCTTCTCTCTTTCAATGCTATTCGTTATTCTCTGTTTGCTTAATTCAGTTTGTACCGAATTATTGTTGATTTATTTTCGATGATTTTATGTTCCTAAACTCAATCGCGTTTGCTTAATTCGCGTGCGTTCAATTCGTGTTTGCTTAATTCACGAAGGGCTTCATCCGCTTGCTTAATTCTAATTAGGAATATATGTCCCGTAGCGTCGGTTTCACTTGTTAATCGATGCTACAATCGAAAAGGGATTAGAATCCGCTTAGGGCATGGAATTACATGAACCGATGATAGTGGGAAACGAAACAGCAGATTGATCGTCTTAGTTTTATTTGATAATCACGTAATTTGCTCTGTTTTTATGCTCGTTTTCATTCTCGTTTTCCAATCAATTTCAAACCAAACACCCCCCCGTAAAAAACTGATTTTCTACGATAATAGCACTACAAGAGTCCTTGTGATACGATACCCGAGTTGTCGCATTCTAAACTACATTTTTACTAACCGCTCATCTTTTGACGCGTGCACGACAGCGCGTCACTAGCCTATTTTACTAGCCTTGGCCGAATACCCTAAGTTTATAACTTAGTGGGATTTTAATTCAACTTTGTTAAATGATCATCATTTATGAACTCCTAACACTTAAGGATCATAAATCCATGAGTTGTATAATTTTCTGGAATCTCTAACCCTAAGAACTAGTCTTGGCCAAACCTATACCTTGTGGTTTAGTGTTCTTGTTTGATTTTAACTTGTGATTTTGTGCTCATAACCTTAGACTTCCATCGCGGTGGAAATGAGGACGTTCGTGGTATACCTCTTCGAGCATCTAATCTCCTTACCTTCACCGAAGGTAAGAGGGGATTGCCTAGGGATATTCGATGACTATATGCATGTGTGTATGTGTTTACTTGAGTGATTTGAATATTATTATGATATTGATCCAATACTTGAATAACTTGTTTACTTGAACTATTGTGGTTATTACTTGAAGTTGGACATTACTTGCTTAAAAGTGTTATGAATTATATATATGTGATGAACTGTCGTTAACTGTGATGTTATTGTTGAGAATATATTACTGTTGATTGAAGTTTGAGAAGCCGGACTTGAGTCTGTGCACAATGATTATAAAGCATTAAAAGCCTTAATAAGCCTTGAATAGAACTTTGAAAGTATTGGTTTCATTTATAAAAGTTCCTTGTTTAAAACCCTTACTTCAAGAGAATGAGATTCTAGTTTTGAAAAGAAATGTTGAAGTGTTTTTAAGTCAATAGAAACTACCTTTTTATGATCCAAAGTTTGTAAGAGAGAAAACCTTTTTCGAACTATGTGTTTCATGAAGGAAAAACCCCTTTGAAGATATTTGAATTTATTACACCAAGGATTTCAAAAGCAAACGAATTTCCAAATGTTTTATAAAAGACTTTGTAAAGGAAAATATTTTCTCCTAAATGTTTTAGAAACGTTCCGGTTACTTGGATAAGTGACCGAGGTTTTGTTTTGGTTTTTGATTTTCACTGAGCGAAAAGTAAGCACATGTGAAAGAGAATACTAGTTCGCGAGACGTCGCCTCTAGCATTCAGTTTATGCACGTGATATGGAATTCATGTCAAGAATTATGTACCAAGGGTCCTGATCGTGATATTATGGGCTAGGAGTCCTAATTTTGGAATTGAGGACTGTGTGTCCTAATTTCGTTGTTATGGGCTAGGAGTCCTTATCATGTTGAAATAAAACATGGATAAAATTATAATTGTTTCTACGACCACAACCTCGGACTGCGGCATCGGTCTAAGGTGTTGTGATTGAGCACTCGGACTACGTGTCTTGTGTTATTGATTTTCAAGTAATAAAAATTGTGAATAGTCGTTAGCTTCAGGCTTCGACAACGGAAAAGAATGAACACGAAGAAAACCCTCGATAATGAAAAGTCTTTTATTCATATGCATTTCCCCTTAGCAAACGTGCTTGAGTTATCCGAATACCTGCTTAAGATGTGGTATTCGATGAGGTATACATCCGAATGGCCGTTATAAGGGATTCGTGATGATGTTGATCCGGGCGCATGAGGTGACGGAGACAATTTACCAAACGGGGTGTATAAGCCTGATCAAATCTTTCTTTCTTAATGATAAAACGGTGATGGGATCTCATGAGACTAAGATTAGAGTTTGATGATAGAAGTGTCATGCATTATCTTTATAAGATTGATTGATTCGGTTATGAGACCCACTGAAATAATACTTGTTGTTTACCGATGAGTAATGTTTAAAATGTTAATATGCCAAGGTGTTGTATGTATCATGTGTATGGTTGTTGTATGATATATCCATTTGTCGGTATCTCACTCTTACAGTTATATCAGGCCTCTTCGGGTTTTGCTGTAGTACCTTGGTACTCTAGTACCGATGTTGCAGAGGAGTCTTTCTAAGTCACTTGAAGACCTAGTGTTAGAGGTTGGGAAAGTATTCTGATTGGGGGTCACTCCAATGAATATTTGATAGAATGACCAGCTTAGGAGTCTGAGTTGGGTTGTATATCTAAAGAGGTCGATAAATGTAGTGTTATATACATCCATCTGTAGTTTGAACTTTTTCTTTCGAAAGTGGAAACTTAGAGAAATGTTGTATGTCATGGTAACTTTGTTACGAATGTGACTTTACGTTTTAATTGTATGTATTATGGACTTCAGAGTTATCCTTAAAGAAAAATTTTATACCCCGGTTTTCTGACTTAAAAGAAAACAATTTTTCGAAAGCAACCAGCAAATTATCTTTTTAATTTACTTCCGCATGTGTTACGTAGTAATGCCCAAGGGGGGCGTTACACCTCGAAACCTTCTCAGCTGAACCTCGGCGGTTAAGCGACTACAGACCCAGGTCTGGATGGAAGTGGCGGGTGGGAAGAAGAAGGGGCGGATTTACGGTACTGCGACCCTAGCCAAGTCGATCCGCCTGGGGTCGACGTCGAGCTTGACCATTCGAGAGCCTACATCCTCCGGCTCACAGGACACGGAGGAGGTGCAGGCGGGCGAGAGGCAAGAGGTGCATCAGTAGAGGGAGGCGAACAGGTGCATGATGCAGCAGATGACCGCTGTGCTCGATTTCCTCCCACAAGATAGGCGCAACGCCCTGCAGGGGGTTCTCCATGGCACCCAGCTCCAGTCCTCCACTACTTCTACCGATCCACCACCGCAGCATGCCGGTTTGTCTTCTGAGCCGCAGCCTGACGGTCATCTAACGCTGTAACACCCCAATTTTTCTACTTTCTAAGATCGGTATAAATATAAATCAACGTTTATATTTTTAATGGAAACTTAGAAAATGATTTTGGGAAAACCAAAGTCATATTCATATCATACTTATTTTTATAAGTATATTGTAACACCCCGATTTTCGCTGCTTCGTAATATCGGTAATAAATATATAAATACATATTTTTATCCGAGACTTAGAAAATGATTTTGGATAAACCAAGGTCATTTCCTTGTTATACTTATTTTCATAAGGTTACGGGGAAGTTTTTGGTTGAAAATTCAGACGGAAGCCGGTCTGCTGTTTTCTGTGTTTTCACTGATAGTAAAAGTTTACTGCTCAGAAGACCTAACTTTAATTCGTGAACGAGATGAAAAATGTTTTTATCGTATTTACTACGATACTGGAAGTTTTGAAAATTTTGGTAAAAAAAATTAAAATATTATATTTGTTGCGGGCGTATACGTCGAGATATCTCTAGGAAAAGCCTGCGCCAGATGAATCGAGGAGTCGGCAACGTAGCTGAGATGATGGATTTGACCGACTTGACGAGCATTTATGACGAGCTTATCCGTGTCATAATGGCGCATTTATGACAAAATGAATTTTTGCTATGAAATGACCATTTTACCCTTGTCTTTTTATGACAATTACAAGCCATGCCATTGGAAAATTTGACCAAACCTTACCCAAAACCCACGGCTCCAACATGTCTTCTTCACTTAAGCACTTTTTCTTCCATTTCCATGTTCTTCTTGAAAACCTAAGCTTATGCCTTAAGAACTCCAAAGTGTTCCTAATTCCGATTTTGCCTAGCAATTCTGACCATTTTCTATTCTGAATCTCGAAAAACTTTCAACATGAAAGTTGTTAATCTTTCTCTCTTCTTTCCAAAGACATAAAGATCATCCAAACGGACAAGTATGTTGATAGATCTACCCAAATTACTAAAACTGTTCTAAACCCTTACCATGTTCATCTTCTTCTCTAAGTTTCTCAAGAACACCATGAGAAATTTGTGAAGAACATCATCCAAATCTTTCTTTCCTTGGATCATCAAGAGGTAACAACTTCTTCTCTTGTCATTTAAATCCTTTCTCTTCACAACTTTTGTAGATTCATGGCTTAGATCAACATGTTCTTCATTTACTCAAAGTTCATGGAACTAGATTCAAAAATTCATAACTAATTCTAGAAAAATCCTTTTGACATGAAACCAATTGCTATGATCTTATAATCATCTTTATTTTCATCATCTAGAAGCATAAGATCATGAGAAATTTCTTTCCCTAATTTCTGGTCATAGCCGAATCAAGGTCAAAGTTGTGTTCTTAGGTTTTGTTTCAATTTCATGTCTTGATTCATGATTATATCTTGATAGTTCTTGTATTTAAGTATATAGAAGATCGAAAATAAAACTTGAGCCTATTTGTTTCTTCAAAAACCGAAACCCTAGGTATGAGCACTTGATGGTTTTGTGATTCAAAAGTTGTTTGTAATCCTTGAATCCAACTCTAATCTTTGTATGTTGATTTAATCCAAGAGTTGATGAAATTTTAAAATTTATATTCTATAAATCTTGAGAAAACCGAACCCTAGTTCTTAGAGCTAGATGAGTTTTAGTTCATGTTCTTGATTCATAATCTTGGTTTAAGTGATTAATCATGCTTAAGTAACTTATGGATCATTAATCCCTAAGTTAACCAAATTTTAATTTTCCTAACCTAGAAAATTGGTTGAAACCGAAACCTAACCTCCATGAACCAAGTGTATTGTTGTTTGATTTGATTTATTTTGGTTGCAATTCGTTTGAAGGAAACAACCGAGTTAACCGATTTACGCTGACGGAGAGAAATCGGATCGGGATCAGGAGATTAACAGGAACTGTAATTTAATCTTCAAGAGGTAAGGGGGGTATGCCTGAGGAGTTTAAGATAATCTTATGCTTATTTATTGAGTCATTTATTAATTTTCTGTATGAAATATTTTATTATATTATACTGTTTACTATTAATTGCTAGATTGATGTGATGTTTATCTGAGTAATTGAATTGATGTGATGTGTGGACTTACAAGATTATAATTATTTGTTTATATTATAATTGTGATGCATGTCATGAATTGATCTATACCATGCTATTATATGATTGGAATTTATCTGCTGTTGAATGTTGGACTGAGTAACCTGACATTGGTCAGTGTTAAAAATTTTAATTAAGGATAAAAACCTTAATAAGCTTGGATAATTAATCAGAGATTTTAATTTGGGAGATTTTGAGAAAAATGAAAAAAATTATTATTTTAATAATATTTTGTGGAAATTGTGTAAATAAGCCATAGTAAGGGCGAAACCGTGAAATTTTTTCACAAGCTCTAATTTTTATATAATAAATTCAATTTTATTATAAAATGTTATTTAAAGTGATTAAGTTCTAAAAATAATGTTTATAGCAGTCAGAACAATTACTTCTGACAGAGAAATGATACAAGTTATTTAATATTATTTAATATTAAATATTTAATATTATTAAATATTTAATATTATTAAATATTTAATATTTAATTATTTAAATATTCGAAATTTAATTATTAAATTTTATTATTATTATAATTTTTTTTAGTTGAAATTTATTGAGAATTAATTTTTGAAGTGAAACAATTGGAATTAAAGAGATTTATCAATGATTTTCAGATTTTATCAACGTTTTAATAGAAAAAGAATTTCTGTAAAAATATTTTATTCAGTGAAGTTACTCCGTTAAACTTGGATAAGTTTTCGGAGCTGTTTTTTTGTATTTGATTTTCACTGAGCTAAATGTTTTATAAGCAGATAAATAAGCCTAGAAACCGAGACGTCGGGGTTCTAGTGTTGTATGGACACGTAGATCAAGGATCTGTGTCATGGGACGGAGTGTCCTGCAAAGTTTTGTTTTTGGACTGTGTGTCCTAAATTGATGTGGAAAGTGTGAGTTCCATATCCGCAAGCCTAAAACTGGTGCATCGATTTAAGGGCCTCATGATTGAGCATTCGGACTGTGTGTCCTGTGTTGAGATTAAAAGATTTGGACTGTGTGTCCTGTATTTGTTTTAAGTGAAAAGTCTTAATTAAAAAAATTAAGCATGGTCGTTAAGCTTTGTGCTTCGACAAGGAAAGATTATTACGACAAAGAAAACAAAACGAGAATAAAAGTTTTTCTCATGCATTAAATGGCATTGAATCCAGAGTGGATCAATGTATATGGCAGACGTGTCAGGTGATGATGATCATTGAGTTCCGGAGTGGATCAATGTATCTTTTATAGGACTGTGTGTCCAAATTTATAGGACTGTGCGTCCAAATTGATAGGACTGTGTGTCCAAATTTATAGGACTGTGTGTCCAAATTTATAGGATTGTGCGTCCAAATTGATAGGACTGTGCGTCCAAATTTATAGGACTGTGTGTCCAAATTGAATATGTGTGCAGCTATTTCCTAACTGGAATGGGGGAATAGTGTCATTGCTTTGCATGAGCATCCTATCGGGAATGGGGATGTGCACCATTGATTTTCTTGGGCATTGTTTTGTTCGTTTTTACAATGCGCCATGTGCGAGCCTGATCAGCTTGAAACGAAACAGAAAGTTGTGGGATCTCCGGAGATTAGGTATCAAATTAGAGATTGAACATAGAAGTGTCATGCATTTTTATAAAATGACGATGACCGTCAGCATGAAGCCCCGTGAATTAAATCATTATGTTGTTCGAATTAATGTTATTATATTGTGAATATTTGGTATTTGTTATTTGAGAGTCATGCATGGGGTTGTCTTATTAAAACTCATTTATTGGAAACTCACCCTTACAAACATATCAGCTTTATTTTAGACTAAGGTAGTACTTTGGTACACTAGCACGGATAAAGCGAAGGAATTCACTGAGTCGTTCGAGGACTTAACTCCTAGATGATTGAAGAGGTATGCGTCAGTGGGAATGTCACGAGGATGATAATTCAGGATCTACATCAAGTACGCATTTACTTTGATAGTGGAGACATCTTTGCTGCCTATCTGATTACTTACCGATTTTCTGGTATACTAGGAGTTTATATGTTTTGATACTTCCATAGTTCCGGAAGTAGAGGTATCCTCACCGGATATTTCGATAGGTTGGGAGAGCTATGGTGGTCTTTCCAACAGTAATTGTTAGTACAGACCAGCTATAGGACTTTTGGTGTCTTATAAAGTAGTGGTACTTGGTTAGTCTGGATGTTTGACTATTGAAAGTCATTCTTTTGAGTTGTAATTCCAGAGTAACGCTACGGTACAATTACGTCTTTATTTTCTTATGTTAAGACTTTTGGAGATGATCTGTTATGTGAAGATCTAAGTGTAAAAATTTTCATGATACCTATTATGCTATGTTAATGGTGTTGGATTATATATGGAGTAAAAGAAAAAGAAAAAGAAAAAATTTTATCACTAATTTTGAAAGGGATTAATAACTAGAAAATTATATTTTCCGAAAGCAACCAGCAAAACTATTTTATTGAGTGTATTTCCGCAATAAGTTACGTAAATGTGATACCCTGAAAATGGGGTGTCACATTAGTGGTATCAGAGCTGGTCGAGTCTTTCAGGAAACCTTGGGGAATAGGTCTGTTAGGTTTTTGTTGTGTGATCTCTGGTTGAACCTTGTTTGAATTGTTTCTTGGTTGAAACAATGTGTGTTGACACACAAGTAAGAATGTTTTGGTGGGTTCTGATTGGGTTGAGACCTTGAGAGATCTCATGTTTAGAAAAGGGTACTCATGTTCATGTTGATACATTCATTTATTCCTTAGGATGGTATCAGACATTTGAATAAGGTACCTGTTATTGAAAATTTTTGGGGAAAATTTTCTGAGAATGTCCCAAGTTTGTACGATGGACGAATGTTGAGTTTCTGGTTGATCTAGCTTCTAGATTTAGCCAGATCTCAACTGCTTTGTGTAGGATATTGCCAACGAAGTTAGTTGAGTTAGACTTCAAGAAATAGAATTTTCATCCATTTCTCGATAAGTTGGTCATCATTTTCGTCGATGATGTTCTCGTCTACTCTAAGAGTCACGAGGAGCATGAGAAACCATGGATAATAGATGGTACATTGATTAAATTGCTTCTTAGAAGCAATGTGTTTAAACACGTAAGTATACGTTTCGGTTTTTGGTTGCCATTTAACTGATTGCGTTTTGAAGGTCAGTTATGGAACCAAAAGGTGGACGTGGACGCGACTGTGGCAGAGGCCGTAGAGGTGGTCGTGTTAAACGGTCGTGGTAACTTCGAAGAGAACTATGAGGAAGCCGGAGGCATGGACTATGCTGCACAAGCAATGGCAGATGTTGCTGATGCTATTGTACAACAAACTGCAACGATGGTTGCCCAGAAGTTACAAGAACAACTTCGAGCGGAACAGACTGCTGAGGGCAGAGGTCTTACTGCTTTTAGACGCCAGAATCCTCCACAATTTCCTGGAGATGTGGATTCTACAAAAGCTGATTTGTGGATTCATGAGATAGAGAAAATATTTGAGTTGATTCATAGTCCAGAAGGAGTGAAGGTGCCTTATGCTACTTAATTGTTGTTCAGAGATGCTGAGTATTGGTGGAAGGGCATTAAGCAACTGCTGGAAGTAGAAAATCAGGTGATTACTTGGGAGATATTTAAGAACATGTTTCTGAATAAATATTTTCCACAGAGCGCTCGAGCAGAGAAGGAGCAGGAATTTTTACGTCTGTCTCAAAGGGATTTATCTGTAGGGGAGTATGCAGCCAAATTCGAGTCATTGGCTAAGTACTTCCGCTTTTTCCAAAACAATTCGGATGAAGATTGGAAGTGTGATCGTTTTGAAGCAGGATTATGGTTCGAGATTAAGGAATTTGTACTTCCATTGGAAATCAGGAATTTCCAAGCTTTGGTTGAGAAGTGTAGGAAGATAGAGCAAGTGAGAAAGGGAAGAGATAACAGAGGATATGCGGGAGGACCATCAAAATCCAAGGGTCAATATCAGAATCAGGAGGAGAAGCAAATCCAGAGAAAACCATATTTCCGACCACCGAGAAATGACCAGAACCAACAACTATATTGTCCAATTATTTCTGTATCAGGTAGTAGAGGCCAAAAGAGCCAAAGCCAAGGTCAAAGCATGAGATGTTTCAAATGTGGAGATCCAAATCACATGGCAAATAACTGCCCTTTTAAATAAAATAAATGTTTCAATTGTGATCGAATAGGACACTTATCAAAGGATTGTAATGCACCAAGGCGTGGACTAGTTGTCAATAAAACAAGAACCAATAAACCAATGGCTAAGGGGATAGTTTATACCATGAGTGGTGCCGAAGTTTCAAATTCTGACGATCTCTTTTAAGGTAGTTTTGACATCGCTAGTAATCCTTTAACTGAACTTTTAAATTCACGTGCGATGCAATTCTTTTCTTTTCTCGATAGATTGTGTGAAATATTTGAGTTATTTGTTTATTCCTTAGCATATGATGTGATCGTTTCAAAACCCCTTGCTGAACCAATTTTTGTGGAATTTTATATGTCGGAACTATCCTATTTTTGTTCAGGATAGATACTTTCATGATAAAAGAAGTTTCTTGATGAGACTTAGTCAATTCACTTTTATTTTTGGTGGAAGTGGTCCAGTCTAAATTTTGTCGGACTGATGTTCTTTTAAATTATTGAGTAGTAAAATTCTTGTGAAGAAAGAAACTTTATTAGAGTCATAATTGTAAACATGTATTGGCCATGCATTTTTACACTCACGAACCTATTGAAGAATCTTTTTACATATTGGACACTTGTATCTTTCAGATTGGTCAAATTATTTTTGTGCTTTCTTGTGAAAGCAAAATCAAGAAATTTCTTGTCTCGGAAATCTCTTTTCAAATTATTGTGAGTAGGTTGACGAAGTCGACATCTTTTCACTGCTTAGGTCCACGGTGTAATGGAAAAACCAACAGAGGCGTGTATCAGAGGACTGATCCAACGTGATAAAGTAATCTTCCAACATCATTCTGAGCAAGGCTTACTTCGAGTGTTGGGCTAAAGTTACATCTAGTGTTAAGATCCAAGTTGAAGTTAATGTTCAGCTTATCATCCTAAGTTAGATGGATAAAGAAGAAAGGAATTGACCCTTAGAAGGTTAGTTGAGAGTAAGTGTAATACCTAAGCATGACAAGAGGTGAATGGATTTTTATTGAGGTGTAAATGTGACTAGTAAGCTGAGAATTTCTAGAAGTAACATCAAGAAATAAAATGATTTCTGCAGATTTTGTTATGATCGAGATAGAGTTTACTAAAGGAACTAGGATAATGATAAAATGATCATCGTTAAGATTTAATCGTATGATTGGAAGAAATTACGTAAAAGATGTCTATGGTAGTTTTACCTAGGATGAACGTGAGCGGAAAAGAGAAGTTCTTGAGTAAAATTAAGTTGTTAGAAAAGTTCGAAAGCTAAGAGTTAGATAATTCTATTCTATATAATCCCTTTTGGTTTAATTGCATTAAGATATGCAATGAAGTTATTTTGAGGATGAGATGTGTGAGGTGATATCAAATTGGAGTGGTGAATTATAATCAAGAGAAATTTGAGTAGAGAGTTGATACGTGGTGCTGTGTAGATATTGTTGGTATTAGTGATAATATTCAGAGTTAGATGATTTGAATAAGGTTTCTGGTGGAACCATGTTGATAAGAGAAGTGATTAAGTTTTGATTTTGTTTTTTTTAAGTGTAATAGATTCTGATGAAATTTTGAGGATAGTACGGATATGTAGAAATGGCATAAGAATGAATTGTGTTATGGAATATAGAATAAGAGGAAAGAAGTGATGTGGAAGGCAATGTAAAATCTTAAGGTTAAGAAGAGATTACAAAATTCTGTTTAGTTTCGAGTGACGAAATTTCGAGGACGGATTTTTTTTTTAGTGGGGTAGTAATGTAACACCCCGATTTTCGCTGCTTCGTAATATCGGTAATAAATATATAAATATATATTTTTATCCGAGACTTAGAAAATGATTTTGGATAAACCAAGGTCATTTCCTTGTTATACTTATTTTCATAAGGTTACGGGGAAGTTTTTGGTTGAAAATTCAGACTGGGGAAGCGGTCTGCATTGTTTTTGTGTTTTCACTGACAGTAAAAGTTTACTGCTCAGAAGACCTAATTTTAATTCGTGAACGAGATGAAAAATGTTTTTATCGTATTTACTACGATACTAGAAGTTTTGAAAATTTTGGTAAAAAAAATTAAAATATTATATTTGTTGCGGGCGTATACGTCGAGATATCTCTAGGAAAAGCCTGCGCCAGATGAATCGAGGAGTCAGCAACGTAGCTGAGATGATGAATTTGACCAACTTGACGAGCATTTATGACGAGCTTATCCGTGTCATAATGGCCATAATGGCGCATTTATGACAAAGTGAATTTTTGCTATGAAATGACCATTTTACCCTTGTCTTTTTATGACAATTACAAGCCATGCCATTGGAAAATTTGACCAAACCTTACCCAAAACCCACGGCTCCAACATGTCTTCTTCACTTAAGCACTTTTTCTTCCATTTCCATGTTCTTCATGAAAACCTAAGCTTATGCCTTAAGAACTCCAAAGTGTTCCTAATTCGTCGATTTTGCCTAGCAATTCGACCATTTTCTATTCTCAAATATCGAAAAACTTTCAACATGAAAGTTGTTAATCTTTCTCTCTTCTTTCCAACGACATAAAGATCATCCAAAACGTACAAGTATGTTGATAGATCTACCCAAATTACTAAAACTGTTCTAAACCCTTACCATGTTCATCTTCTTCTCTAAGTTTCTCAAGAACACCATGAGAAATTTGTGAAGAACATCATCCAAATCTTTCTTTCCTTGGATCATCAAGAGTTAACAACTTCTTCTCTTGTCATTTAAATCCTTTCTCTTCACAACTTTTGTAGATTCATGGCTTAGATCAACATGTTCTTCATTTACTCAAAGTTCATGGAACTAGATTCAAAAATTCATAACTAATTCTAGAAAAATCCTTTTGACATGAAACCAATTGCTATGATCTTATAATCGTCTCTATTTTCATCATCTAGATGAAAGAAAACATACAATCTAAATACCATACAGATACAAATCATAGCATGTCATTCTCATGTTAATCAAAGTGAAGAGGAGGATTCCATACCTTGGAGATTTGCAGAATCCATCACAGCAGATCAAAGGATGAGAAGATGAACGGTTTCACAATATTGGAGAAGATGAGAGGGTTACTCCTCTCTTTCTGGTAAGTTTTTTTGGTTGTGTTACTGACTATGAGAATGCCTAATGGGGAGGCTATTCTTATAACCTACCAGCAGAGAGTAGGGACCTCTCAATGGGTTAATATTAGATATGACCCATCCCATCATAGGGTCATTCTTTAGTAAATACCCAACAATTATTTTATCAATTGGTTACGTAATTAGGAATTAATATTATAACTGATATATTATAATTTAATTATAATTTAATAACTAATTAATGCTAATCCACTGTTATACATATATTAAAATTTAACATTCTCCCACTTGGATAGCATTAATCAATTATTAAAGAGAAATACCAGTTACGATCTAAACACACGTTAACCAGCAGTATAAGAAATACAAGCTTTAACAATGCAGAAATAGTATCCGATAGGGAAGTAAATCATACATGCTAAAGACTCATATTTCACATAAAGATTGATGAATATAAAATTGCATATAATTAATAAAGAGAAATATGCAATTCAAAAGATGGTCCAAGCATCTTAAAATGCTATAAGAGATATGAAACCAAGAATGACGTCAATTTACATATCTCATAAAAAAAAACGATAATGGGCAAATAATGGTTTCAGACTCCCACTAATCCAATACATCAAAAGACTTAACTAAGCCCATATGAATTACATGATTCCGGAATATTCCAACAGTTAAGCCTTTGGTTAGTGGATCAGCAAGCATGTTTCCTGTATCAATATGCTCAATACGAGTCAGAAACTCCCGAATCTTCTCTCTAACGAACAAATATTTCACATCAAAATGCTTAGTGCGAGAAGAGCTTCTATTGTTATGAGAGAAGTTCACAAAGAGCAGTATTGTCACAATATATCACAAGTGGCCTAGATATGCTTTCAACAATATGAAAGCCGGAAATCAAATTTTTCAGCCACATGGCTTGACAAGTAGCCTCATAGCAAGCAACATACTCGCTTCCATGGTAGAAGTAGCTGTAAGCGTCCTGCTTGACGCTTTTCCAAGAAATAGCTCCTTCGCCATCATAAAGATAAAGCCGTAGATTTTCTGTCGTCAGGGGCAACTGCGAAATCGAATCGAGAATAACCAATGACCTGAAGTTGATCGGACTTTTATAGGTCAACATATAATCTTTGGTTCCCTGCAAATATCTCATGACCTTTTTACGGCTTTCCAATGACCCAAACCTGGTTGCTCAAGTATCTCCCTAAAGCATTTACAAAGAAAAGCAATGTCGGGACGAGTACAAACTTGAGCATACATTAAACTGCCAAACAATGAAGCATATGGGACCTTTTTCATTTCATTTATTTCTACATCATTTTGAGGACATTGAGATTTAGAGAATTTTTCTTCACCCTTTTGAACAAGCAGACATGGGGAGCAAGAATGCATGTTAAACCTTTTGAGGACCTTTTCAATATATCCTCTTTGAGACAATCCAAGAACACCACGTGACCTATCACGATAAATCTGGATGCCTAAAACAATGAAGCATCACCAAGGTCTTTCATATCAAAGTGGCAGCTCAACATGAGTTTTGTCTCAGTCAGGATTTTAACACAACTGCTAGCAAGAAGTATATCATCAACATATAGAACGAGAATGATGAATCCACCCTCACAAGTCTTCAAGTAAACACACTGATCTGAGGCATTTTCTTTGAAGCCAAGAGAAGTGACAACCTGATCAAACTTCAAATACCATTGTCCGGAGGCCTGTTTCAGTCCATAAATAGACTTATTCAGCTTGCAAACCAAGTGCTCTTTGCCCTGTTTCAAGAAAACCTTCAGGCTGAACCATGTAAACATCTTCAAGAAGGGTCTCCATTCGGAAATGCCGTCTTCACATCCATCTCGGTGAAGTTCTAGATCAAAATGAGCTACCAAAGCCATAACAACTCGAAATGAATCTTTCAGAGAGACCGGTGAGAAGGTCTCCTTATAGTCAATGCCTTCTCTTTGGTTATAGCCTTTAGCTACTAATCTGGCTTTGTACCTTTCAACTTTACCATCTGGAGTACGTTTGGTTTTGAAAACCCATTTGCATCCAACAGGTTTACAACCTATTGGCAATTCCTCCAGACTCCAAACACCATTATGAGACATAGAAGATAACTCATCATGCATAGCATTCAGCCAATCGAAGCATGAGAGTTAGAAATTGCCTCCTCAAAGGTAATAGGATCATCATCATCATTGAGGTCAAACTCATGTTCCCGAAGATATACAACATAATCATCTCGGTATGGAAGGTCTCGCGCACTCTTTGAGATCGTCTCAAGTGGAATTTCATCAACAATAAGATCATGTTCTTGTTCATCTACAAGCGGTGCTGCCACACCATCTTCATGTTGAAGATTCTGATCAACATCATCAGCTGGAATCAAAACTTCTGTAGGAAAAGGAACAACTGGTATAGGAACAATGGTGCGATCTTCTTTAAGAGTAACTGGTCGTGGTATATCACTCCCACTATCTAAGTCATCCTCAAAGAAAACCGCTCGATCAGATTCGACGACTCGCATAGAATGAGATGGACAATAGAATCTGCTACCTCTGGAACCCACACAATAGCCAATAAAGAAGCCACTAACAGTCTTAAGATCAAGCTTCTTAGACTGAGGATTATAAGGTCTAACTTCTGCCTTACAACCCCATACATGAAAATGTTTCAAACTCGGCTTCTTTCCACTCATGAGCTCATATGGAGTTTTTGGTACAGACTTGCTGGGTACTTGATTTAGAATGTAGACAGCAGTTTTTAAGGCATCTCCCCAAAGAAAGTCTGGCAATGATGAATGGCTCAACATACATCTTACCATCTCCATAAGTGTGCGGTTACGCCTCTCTGCAACTCCATTTTGCTCAGGAGTACCAGGCATAGTGTATTGAGCTTCAATACCGCATTCCTCAAGAAATCCGGCAAAAGGTCCTGGGTTTCTACCCGTCTCATTATATCTACCATAGAATTCTCCACCTCTCGTCGGATCTTACACATTTTATTTTCCTACCGCTTTTCAACTCAACAAAGAAACCTTAAAGGATTTGAAAGCATCTAGAGAACTAGACTTTTCTTGCAGAAGATCTATCCATCCATATCTCGAGAAATCATCTATAAAGGTAATAAAATACCCATATCCACCCATGGCAAGTGGGTGTAATAGGTCCACACAGGTCGGTGTGAATCAACTCGTAACACATCGTCACACCTATTTGCAGCTTTATTCCTAACCTTGGCAAGAATTTGCCCTTGATGCAATCAACACATGTATCAAAATCGGAGAAGTCTAGATCATGGAGAATACCTTCCTTGACTAGCCTCTCTCAATACGGGGCCTAGAAATATGCCCCAAACGTCGATGCCATAACATAGATGATTGTTCATTAATCCTACTGCGTTTGTTTCCAAGCAATGAGAATTAATGCACATGTCATGCAGATCTAACATATAAAGGCCATCACGTAAAATTCCTGAACCAACGGAAACGGAATCTGAATAAACAAGCAATTTCCCATTACCAAACTTAAAAGTGTAACCACATTTATCCAAAGCGGAAACAAAATCAAGTTCCTTCTCATAGAAGGTGCATACACAAAGATCTCTTAAAAGCAAATTATGTCCAGAAGGCAAAAGTAAAGAAACAATCCCAATGTCAATAATGTAAACTCCAGCTCCATCTCCCATTATAATCTTGGACTCAAGATCACTTGGTTTCCTCGGGCTTGTGAACCCCTCGCAAGGAATTCACAACATGAATGGTTGCACCTGAATCTAACCACCAAGTATTTGGAGGAACATCAATGACATTGGATTCAAAGCATGTTAAAGCCAGGAATATACCTTGCTTCTCTTGTTTCTTTTTCAAGAAATAGCAATCCTCTACCTTGTGGCCATACTTCTTACAATATTTGCAGTTACCCTTGAAGAAACCTTTCTTAGCCTCGGCAGATGTCTGTTTTGCATTTTTCTTCTTTCCCTTTTGATCTTTCTTCACAAACCTTGAGCCCGACTTAGAAGTTTGATTTGGATCGAGATGCAGCAAAATGAGCACTGTGAGATTTACCCTTTCTAATGGAATCTTCTTCTTGTGTAACAATGGCAATCATCTCATCCACTTGTCCATTCAACCTTTCCGAGTATTGTAAGAGGTCTTCATTACATCGAATTGTGAAGGAAGAGATTCAAGAACCCGGTAGATTAAAGTGCTTTCACCAATTTCCACTTTAAGAGATCTCGGTTTGTTGTAATAGTGCATCGACTTCATGATATGCTCACGCACACCACCGACCCCATCATATTTGGTCTTGTCAAACAAGGAAAGATATTGACTTTTCTCGAGCCTTCTCAAAAGTCATAAATTTCTCCCCAACAGACTTTCTCGATATTCTTTAGCATTATTGGTCTCTGTGATACTCGCCTGATGGATTTCTCCATAGTGTACTTCATCACTTTCGTGCACACTCTATTAGAGTGTTCCCATTTCTCATAGGCAATCTTCCGTGCTGCAGAGATTCATCGATGAGAGCTGCTGGCTTGTCTTCCCTTAAGGCTAGATCCAAGTCAGCAATAGTTAAGTAGAGATCTAGAGACTCTTTCCAGTCCTCATAGTTTGTCCCATTCAGAGTTTTGACAGAATTTGGGAAGGAGGCTGATATAAAACAGAGAATAGGAATCATTAAGAGTTGAAGGCAATATGATTCCATATATATATATATATATATGTGTGTTCAGCCAATCTTGCCCATAATAGAAATTTCTTATTCATTATAATTCCGCCTAAGGGTCCCGAATCATAATAAATAAGAAATATAACAAGAAGAATAATACAATGTACTGAACTTATATCACCAAAATTTCTAATACCGATAGGGTACTTGAAACCATAATTGATATAAGCTTAAGACAATAGTACAATGTATAATAACGAATTACATTAATAATAATACACCGATAGGGTATAATTATTATTAATACCATACACATTAGAATAATTAATTGTTTAACAACACAAATTTTGTATAATTATACCCACGATAGGTGAGTTCATAGCTATACAAAATATCAATAGTCATGCTACAATTATACATTAGAAAAAATATTTTGTATAACAAATGCAGCATAGAACACACAACTTAATTCACATAAAATATTCGCGAGGCGAGAGGTATCTCGCGAGGCGAAACTTGTGAAAAGTCAGCAACGTTTGGTCTTCTCGCGGGTACTCGCGAGGCGAGCAAAGTGTTCGCGAGGCGACCCTGAAACCTTTCATTTTCCTAGAACAGTCAGCCTTCGGGGTCGCGAGGCGAGGAACATGTTCGCGAGGCGACCCAGAGACCTTTCATTTTCCGAGAACAGTCAGCCTTCTGGGTCGCGCGGCGAGAAATGTAATCGCGGGGCGACCCAGAGAGGATGACAATTTCACTGTTCTTCTGGCTTTCAGGTTCGCGAGGCGAGAATAATCTCGCGAGGCGAATCTGGAATTCCAACCCAGAATCGCGAGGCGAGCAAAACTCGCGGGGCGATTGAACCAGTTTCACGCAAAAGGGAAACGAAAAACAACGATTTCTCACGTTTTATTTAATGAAATCCAACGATTTTCGAGTATGTTACTCGAATAACATGTGAGAAGAAAAGCCCTTAAACAATTTTCGAAATCATTGGCCAGAATCATAGTTTCGAATTTTGAAGAACAAGTATGAAAACGAAAGTTGTTGAAGGAAAACAACAAGTATGAAAACGAAAGTTGTTGAAGGAAAACTTACAATTTTCATATTGATATAACATGATATGAAAATTCCTAACAATTTTCAGAACAGCTATAACATGTATCTATCCAAGGCTCTGATACCAATTGAAAGAAAACATACAATCTAAATACCATACAGATACAAATCATAGCATGTCATTCTCATGTTAATCAAAGTGAAGAGGAGGATTCCATACCTTGGAGATTTGCAGAATCCATCACAGCAGATCAAAGGATGAGAAGATGAACGGTTTCACAATATTGGAGAAGATGAGAGGGTTACTCCTCTCTTTCTGGTAAGTTTTTTTGGTTGTGTTACTGACTATGAGAATGCCTAATGGGGAGGCTATTCTTATAACCTACCAGCAGAGAGTAGGGACCTCTCAATGGGTTAATATTAGATATGACCCATCCCATCATAGGGTCATTCTTTAGTAAATACCCAACAATTATTTTATCAATTGGTTACGTAATTAGGAATTAATATTATAACTGATATATTATAATTTAATTATAATTTAATAACTAATTAATGCTAATCCACTGTTATACATATATTAAAATTTAACACTAGAAGCATAAGATCATGAGAAATTTCTTTCCCTAATTTCTGGTCATGGCCGAATCTAGGTCAAAGTTGTGTTCTTAGGTTTTGTTTCAATTTCATGTCTTGATTCATGATTATATCTTGATAGTTCTTGTATTTAAGTATATAGAAGATCAAAAATCAAACTTGAGCCTATTTGTTTCTTCAAAAACCGAAACCCTAGGTATGAGCACTTGATGGTTTTGTGATTCAAAAGTTGTTTGTAATCCTTGAATCCAAGTCTAAGCTTTGTATGTTGATTTAATCCAAGAGTTGATGAAATTTTAAAATTTCTATTCTATAAATCTTGAGAAAACCGAACCCTAGTTCTTAGAACTAGATGAGTTTTAGTTCATGTTCTTGATTCATAATCTTGGTTTAAGTGATTAATCATGCTTAAGTAACTTATGGATCATTAATCCCTAAGTTAACCAAATTTTAATTTTCCTAACCTAGAAAATTGGTTGAAACCGAAACCTAACCTCCATGAACCAAGTGTATTGTTGTTTGATTTGATTTATTTTGGTTGCAATTCGTTTGAAGGAAACAACCGAGTTAACCGATTTACGCTGACGGAGAGAAATCGGATCGGGATCAGGAGATTAACAGGAACTGTAATTTAATCTTCAAGAGGTAAGGGGGGTATGCCTGAGGAGTTTAAGATAATCTCATGCTTATTTGTTGAGTCATTTATTAATTTTCTGTATGAAATATTTTATTATATTATACTGTTTACTATTAATTGCTAGATTGATGTGATGTTTATCTGAGTAATTGAATTGATGTGATGTGTGGACTTACAAGATTATAATTATTTGTTTATATTATAATTGTGATGCATGTCATGAATTGATATATGCCATGCTATTCTATGATTGGAATTTATCTGCTGTTGAGTGTTGGACTGAGTAACCTGACATTGGTGAGTGTTAAAAATTTTAATTAAGGATAAAAACCTTAATAAGCTTGGATAATTAATCAGAGGGATTAATTTGGGAGATTTTGAGAAAAATGAAAAAAATTATTATTTTAATAATATTTTGTGGAAATTGTGTAAATAAGCCATAGTAAGGGCGAAACCGTGAAATTTTTTCACAGGCTCTAATTTTTATATAATAAATTCAATTTTATTATAAAATGTTATTTAAAGTGATTAAGTTCTGAAAATAATGTTTATAGCAGTCAGAACAATTACTTCTGACAGAGAAATGATACAAGTTATTTAATATTATTTAATATTAAATATTTAATTATTTAAATATTCAAAATTTAATTATTAAATTATATTATTATTATAATTTTTTTTAGTTGAAATTTATTGAGAATTAATTTTTGAAGTGAAACAATTGGAAATAAAGAGATTTATCAATGATTTTCAGATTTTATCAACGTTTTAATAGAAAAAGGATTTCTGTAAAAATATTTTATTCAGTGAAGTTACTCCATTAAACTTGGATAAGTTTTCGGAGCTGTTGTTTTGTATTTGATTTTCACTGAGCTAAATGTTTTATAAGCAGATAAATAAGCCTAGAAACCGAGACGTCGGGGTTCTAGTGTTGTATGGACACGTAGATCAAGGATCTGTGTCATGGGACGGAGTGTCCTGCAAAGTTTTGTTTTTGGACTGTGTGTCCTAAATTGATGAGGAAAATGTGATTTCCATATCCGCGAGCCTAAAACTGGTGCATCGATTTAAGGGCCTCGTGATTGAGCATTCTGACTGTGTGTCCTGTGTTGAGATTAAAAGATTTGGACTGTGTGTCCTGTATTTGTTTTAAGTGAAAAGTCTTAATTAAAAAAATTAAGCATGGTCGTTAAGCTTTGTGCTTCGACAAGGAAAGATTATTACAACAAAGAAAACAAAACGAGAATAAAAGTTTTTCTCATGCATTCAATGGCATTGAATCCAGAGTGGATCAATGTATATGTCAGACGTGTCAGGTGATGATGATCATTGAGTTCCGGAGTGGATCAATGTATCTTTTATAGGACTGTGTGTCCAAATTTATAGGACTTTGCGTCCAAATTGAAATTGATTGGACTGTGTGTCCAAATTGAATATGTGTGCAGCTATTTCCTAACTGGAATGGGGGAATAGTGTCATTGCTTTGCATGAGCATCCTATCGGGAATGGGGATGTGCACCATTGATTTTCTTGGGCATTGTTTTGTTCGTTTTTACAATGCGCCATGTGTGAGCCTGATCATCTTGAAACGAAACAGAAAGTTGTGGGATCTCCGGAGATTAGGTATCAAATTAGAGATTGAACATAGAAGTGTCATGCATTTTTATAAAATGACGATGACTGTCGGGCATGAAGCCCTGTGAATTAAATCATTCTGTTGTTCGAATTAATGTTATTATATTGTGAATATTTGGTATTTGTTATTTGAGAGTCATGCATGAGGTTGTCGTATTAAAACTCATATATTGGAAACTCACCCTTACAAACATATCGGCTTTATTTTAGACTAAGGTTGTACTTTGGTACACTAGCACGGATAAAGCGAAGGAATTCACTGAGTCGTTCGAGGACTTAACTCCTAGATGCTTGAAGAGGTATGCGTCGGTGGGAATGTCACGAGGATGATAATTCAGGATCTACATCAAGTACGTACCAGACTTTGACAGTGGAGACATCTTTGCCGCCTCTCTGATTACTTACCGATTTTCTGGTAGACTAGGAGTTTATATGTTTTGATACTTCCATAGTTCCGGAAGTAGAGGTATCCTCACCGGATATTTCGATAGGTTGGGAGAACTATGGTGGTCTTCCCAACAGTAATTGTTAGTACTGACCAGCTATAGGACTTTTGGTGTCTTATAAAGTAGTGGTACTTGGTTAGTCTGAATGTTTGACTATTGAAAGTCATTCTTTTGAGTTGTAATTCCAGAGTAACGCTACGGTACAATTACATCTTTATTTTCTTATGTTAAGACTTTTGGAGATGATCTGTTATGTGAAGATCTAAGTGTAAAAATTCTCATGATACCTATTTATGCTATGTTAATGGTGTTGAATTATATATGGAGTAAAAGAAAAAGAAAACGAAAAAATTTTATCACTAATTTTGAAAGGGATTAATAACTAGAAAATTATATTTTCCGAAAGCAACCAGCAAAATTATTTTATTGAGTGTATTTCCACAATAAGTTACGTAAATGTGAGACCCTGAAAATGGGGTGTCACATATATGGTGAAATTTTTGGTTGAAAATTCAGACGGAACCCTGGTCATAGTTTTTTTAAGAAGATTTTACTGATCAGAAAACCTAATTTTGACCCAAGAACGAAATGAATATACTTTAGATCACATTTTCAACAATAAAGGTTATTTTGAAAATTTTCAAAATAAATAAGTTATTATAATCGATTTGGGCGTAAAACCCTAAATCGCGTAATCGACGAGGTCGAGAACGGACGTGCAGAGACAAATCCCACCCGACGTTGGATGCTGAGACCTCTTTCCACCTAGGATGGTGAGTCACATGGATGAGTCACCCATGTCATGATTACTTTTTACAAAATATCTAGATATTTCTTTAAACTTGTGTAAATACCGTTTTGCCCTTGGACGATTTTACCCTTGAACTTTCATCGAAATGACAAGTTTGCCCCACAATCTGTGGACACAAATCAGCCACATGCTCACTCATTTCTAACCACATGTTGGTCATAATTACTTCTTGGGAAATGACCATTTTGTCCTTATGTTGTCATAATACCACAAAAATGCCATTTTGTGAGATTACTACTTTGTCCTTGAATTTTTGTGTGTTGGACCCTTTTACCCCTAAAAGGCCACGACCCTAGGCAGCCAAGAGGCCCATTTAAAAGGCCATCTTCATCTTCTCCATCAAGCTTTGCCATTTTTGCCATTAAAGCTCTAAGTTGCCATAGCTTGATTTTGTGAAGGAAGTAGGAGATTTCTTGCTCATTTCTTGATTCCAAGAAGTAAACCTTACTCATCTTCCTTTTTTAGCATCATGTTCTTCATTTACTTTCATGATTTAAAGCCTTAATCATATTTTCCAATTTCTAGATCTAGAACTTTGAAAAATCATAATAAATCATAGAAAAATCCTAAAAATGTGAAACAAATTTCTATGATCCTATTATCCTCTCTATATTCAAGATCCAAGAGTGTTCATAAAAATAAATTTTTGTGCCTAGTTAACTTAAAGAGGCCAAACCTATGTCTTTGTGGGGGGGGGGGGGGAGGATTTTTTTCATTTTCTTTACATGATCCAATCTTATAAGTTATGTAGGTATTGGATCTATGTTGTTTAAAATGAATCAAGATCTCTAAGCTAATTTAGTTTTCATGGCTGAAATTTAATTGTTTGAGGATTGGAAGATTTAATTTCAATCTTTGTATAATGATCATTTATTTAGGGTTTTAAGTAACTAGGAATCATTAATCCAAGAGTTTAGAAATTTTAGAGATTTATAACCCCAAAGTCAGGCCTTGGCCGAAACCAACATGTAGGATTTTTGGCTTGATTTAGTTGTTTTTTTGTTGATTGAGTGTTATGTTTAATGAAGGATAAATTAGATTATCGTGTACGTGCGTTGACGGTTTCCGGATTCACGAAAAAGTTTTAAATCGGAAGCTAAGTTCTTCGAGAGGTAAGAGGGGATTGCCTGAGGGATTTTTCCGATGGCTACGTGCTATCTGTTGTTGTCTATTTTATTTATCTGGGGTGTTTTGTTTAAGTTGTTTGAGCTGTGCTATTTTTATCTGTGTTGATTTAATTGCATTTGAATTGTTTATCTGCAATTATATTCTACGTTGTGATGCATGATCTGCCTGGGAATATTTTTGTGATATTGTTGTTGATTGTTGTTTGAGAAGCCTGACAGTGGTCAATGCCCAATTAAATTAATCGGATAAAAGCTTTAGGAAGCTTTATAAATTATATTCAATGTTTTAACGGTAAAATATTGGAATATAATATTAATGGAAATTTTATTTAGAAAAATAAGGAATTTTGGAAAAATCTCATTATTTTAATGATTTATCGCTGTAAGAGTGAACTATGAGTCCCAATGAGAGCGAAACCGTGAAATTATTTTTGTACTGCTAATTTTTACGTAAGAAATTTCGTAATATTATAAAAAGTTATTTTATTAAATTAAATGTTGAAAATAAGTTAATTATGAATTTAGAAAATTATTTGAGTGGCAAAGATCAAGTTTTGACTTAAAATGTTTTAAAATGTTAAATGACGGATAATTCCGCAAATATTTACGGAAACAATTTTTGAAAACGACAGTATTTGTTTTAACAGCAATTTAGCCTTAAATGATGTTTCTTGGAACTAAGGTTCCAAATATAGATTTTGAAAGAAAATGAGTTTCTTAGTGATTTGACAAAGGAATTTACAGTAGAAATGATTTTACGAAGATTGGACGTTATTTCGAGAAAAGGGTTTCCAAAAAGAAAATGAATTTCAATATGGTTGGATGTTTTATAAAATGAGTTACAATGGAATGGGTTTTTGTAAATGAGTTTTACTCCACGGTTTAATTGTTAATCATGGTATCTTAAGGATATTCATGTCTCGACGCATTGTTAATCATGGTATCTTAATGGTAGTATTCATGTCTCGATGCTTTGTTAATCATGGTATCTTAATGATATTCATATCTCGACGTATTGTTAGTCATGCATGCCTCGACGTATCATTTGGCAATCGAGCTTGATCAACTCATTTACACGACGTTGGGGTCTCCGGAGACTAAGTGAAATGTTAGTCGATGAATATTGAAGTGTTCATGCATAATTTTCAAACGATGATGTTTGGGGTGTGAAACCCATTGATAAACTACTTGCTTTATCGTGAATGCGTATATTGTTATCACCATGTATATATGAATATGTTTTGTGTAGTGTCGCGCATGTGGTCGTCGAGTTAAATCCATATATTGGTTTCTCACTCTTGCATGTTTTATTTGTGGTCTCTTTGTCTGCTTCTATATCGGGAGTTCGGATGAACCTCTCAAGGGATATGACACATACAAGAAAAAGGCTACTAAGTTCGGAGCATACTGATGGTACCTCCTATTATTATATTGTTTGTTAGTTTTGACCAGCTTAGGTCTTATTTAATGTAATGTGTTGTCATTCAATAATGAGCTTTACTTATAAAGATTTAGGTGTGAAGACGATACGAGGAGGGATGGTTGTATGACTTATATATATGTTCATATATTTGAGTGTGGCCTTGATTACGTTGTTGTTATGGTGTTGTAAAGAAAAAATTTTATCACCGTGTTTTTCGAGGAATAAATGTTAAGAAAATATTATTTTACGAAAGCAACCAGCAAACGGAATTTTTAATTTATTTCCGCATGTGTTACAAAGTAATACCCAAGGGGGGTATTACAAACGCCGGTAGACTCACCCCGACAGGACGACGATGACGGATATTATGGTAATGGGTATTAGGATAGTTATAGATGTAGTAGAGTTTTGTAGCTAGACGGATATTTTATTTATGGATTATATGTTGAGTTTGTTTTTATTTTAAATAAATTTTAATTTAATTGCTTTTTAAATTTTATTTGTAATTTCAATTTTGTTTTTTAATTAATAATATAATAATATTAATTAAAATAAAATATAATAATAATTAATAAATAAAATATAATAATAATTGATATTCAAAATATAAATTTTAAATACAAAATTAAAATCAAAATCAAAATTTAATTATTAATATAAAACAAATAAAAAAAATTAATTTAAAAAAAACAAAAAAAAACCTTGTTTCCGACGGACATTTCCGCCGGTAACTGTAGTTTAGATTTTCCGACGGAAAAGTCCGTTGGTAACTTCCACTGACAGTTACTGACGGAATTGTCCGTCGATAATTAGGGGCTCCGTGTGAAGTATTTTTCGATGGACAAGGCAGTCAGAAATTTCCGACGGACGACCCAGATTCGTCGGAAAGTCTTTCCTACGCGGTTATTACCAACGGAAATGGGTCCATCAGAAAGTTTGTTGGTATTGCAGTTTTCCGACGGCTTTTCTTCCTTTCCGACGGTTTTGTCCATCGATAATTCCCTTTTTTTTGAAGTGATGTTTATTTAAATATATCATGATAAGAAATACCATGTTTATAGGATGAAGATGGAGATTGGCATTCCCAATTATGACTGGCAATGTACAAATTTGATATTTATGTATTATGATTTTTGAATTATCATTGATATACTACGATTATGTTTATCATTCTCAATATCATGTATTTTCTATTTTCTGTTATAATTTATAATTTTGGTGTGTATTTTGTAATTATATATATTTCTATTGTCATTAAAACTTTCTATTTTTATACGCTAACTAAAAAAGTAACATTAATTAACGTTACAAAATATTTGTTGATGAGTAAATCCACTAATATAATTACAAAGTGGAAGTTAATTTCAATTATATGAACCAAATCTAGCTATTTGTTTATTTTCTTCATCACATATCATTGGAATTCGAATCAATAACAAAAATAAGCTTAAATCTATAAATATTATAAAGCCAAAATCATGGATGGAAAGTTATGCCATGTGTGATTTTGAGAGCCATTTTAAGATAAAAAATTCTTTTGACATTTAGCAAATTATTCCACTTTTAGAAATTATTTTAAAAATTTATAAAATTATCAAGCATTTCTTCTTCCACTTGCCTTATATTATCTCTCAACATTTCACACTATATATGTTTCCAAAGCAATTAAAACATTTCAAGATGAATAATTTTCCAATATAATTTATTTAAATCATAATGTCAATTCATTTCCAATCATCTAAATTTATTATCTACATTTAATTCATACAATTTTTTTAAAAAATAAAAATCATTTTTATTAACTACAGGTTATATATATATATATATATATATATATATATATATATATATATATATATATATATATATATATTAAAGATAAAAGCTATATTTTTATATAAAATATATACTATTATTGGTATATACGTATAGGTTTTTGGGAAAACATCTTTTTTTTAATTATTTTGGATCATATATTATTATTATTCTAAAGTTAAAAGCTACATACTTTTTTATAAAAAAAATTATACAATAGCATATACATATAATTCGCTTGATTATATAATTATAATAAAATTTAAATTCTTCTGACAATTGGAAAAAATTTATATTTTAGAAAGTATATATATATATGTATATTTTTAAAAATTAAAATTTAAATTATCAAATATTTCTCATCCCACTTATATTGGTATTAAAGATTATCAATCATTTTCAATGTAATTGATTATTTGAAACAACCAAATATTAATTGCTGTACATCATGAGTTGTGATAAACATAGAGTCATAAATTATATATGTTTTCAAAGTAAATAACTAATTTCAAGATGATGAATCATTTCCCAATGTAATTTACTTAAATATTTAATTTATTTCTCCTATATTCTCGAAGCAAGTTTACTCTTTATCCAACATAATAGAGGCGATATAAAAATATCAAGGTTTTTAAAACCGGACCGGTCATTGAACCGGTGAAGGCACCGGTTCAAGGTTCAATGGTTCAACTGTGGTTGAACCGGCATTAATTAAATAGTATGTTTTTTAATTTTAAATATAATATATAGTAATATTAAACAAAAAATAACATAATACTCAAAACTTCATTACCTTAAAAACCAAACTTCACTTAAAAATGTCTTAACTCATAATATAAAGCATGAAAATTACACATAAAACCAAATTAAATATGATATAATATCTAGAATATTTAAGCCCAAACTTTTTTATTTCGAATTATTAAGCTTAAAAAATATAAAAACACACCCATTCTTTGTTTTTTTAGAATATATATATTAAAAGTTTAAACTAAATGAAAGACACAAGTGTTTATTTATTTTTGGTTGAAGACAATTGTTTATTTTTAGAAGAAAGAAAGAAAGATATATGCATTTTATTAATATTATTATCATTAGGAGAATTGGATGACCTAGTGATTCTATAGAGAAATGGCCCAACTTATGGCCCAATACTTATCTATTATGACTGATTCAGTTGTAAAAAAAACCTAGCAATAGAGAGGAATAGCGTGCCCCTCCCAGCCTCTTTTTCCAATCTTCTTCATCTCTCCCTCTCACACACTGACGCGCGCCGCTCCGATGCTCCGCCGCTCAGCCTCAAGCCACTCCTTGCTCCGGTCATCTCCTCCATGCGCGTCCTTTTCTCCCAGCTCCATATTTCGTACGTCTCCATCTATGTGATTCTTCCTCCCCCGCCTCTATAAATCTGTCCCCTCCGAAGTCATTCTCTGTCGTCTCTGTACCGCCGGAGGTGGAAAGCAGTTCGAGGTCGTCGGAATCACGAAGAACAGCGCGGACCACGAAAACCCCGCGAACCTCCGGTTTGGTCCGGTTTCATCGATTTTGAACCGGTTCTGCGGTTTTTGTACCGATTCAACGCAGGGATGGTTTTGCCTACCAACCGAACCACTCTAGGTCCCGGGTCCCGGTTAAACCGGTCGGTCCAGTCCGGTTTTGTAAACCATGAAAAATATAGACAATCAAATGAAAATATAAAATTCAAGCATATCCTGAGAAGATTTGTTCATCTAAAGTTTCTTTTTCTATTTTTCACTCCTGGCTAAAACGATTGATTTATTAGTGACATTTCTCCATCAAAAGATAACTCAACGATCAAAATAGAGCGATACAGCTTTGGTTGGAAACTTTTGCCACATGTCACCTTCAGAGTAATTATAAAATTTAATTGACAATTGCAAAATATTCCACATTTAGAAAATGATATTTAGGGTGTTGTTTTTTCAAAATATCTATAAATACTATAAAGCAAAAATCATGGATGGAAAGTTATGCCATGTGTCATTTTGAGAGTCATTTTAAAAATAAAAATTCTTTTGGCATTTGGAAAAATATTTCACTTTTAGAAATTATTTAAAAAATTATCAAGAATTTATTCTTCCGTTTTCCTTATATTATCTCTCAACATTTAACACTATAGGCACCTGGAGACTCATTGGTATTGTTGAAAATGTTTAACAGATTCAATATATACATATATATATATATATATATATATATATATATATATATATATATATATATATATATATATATATATATATATAACTTAGAATATGGTTGTCTTTGATACTTGTTTTGTTCAATTACATTTGATGTCACAATTAAAATTACGAAGAGACTGGTTTGTTGGTTTACATCTTGTATTGGTTGTGTTTAAAACTAAGTAAATTTAAACAATAAATTATGTGCTTGTAACATGTTTGATGAAATGTATCTATAAATCAATTTTAAAGAACCAAGAATTCTTTGCATCATTAGTTCAATTAGCGCTAAAGTGCCATGGACAGACTGAACATTAGATTTTATCTCTAAGATGCTCATTGACAGTGTTTAATGTAAAAATGAAAAGTTTTTCAACAATAATATCTGATCCCATCTAAAGATAAATAATATTAGAATTTTAAGTTGGCCAAAGTTTGCATTGTGATTATATTATGTAGCATTACGTTGTAGTATAAAGAAGAAAACAATAAGAAATTATTCATAGATTTTGTAGGATCTGTGAAGGATTATTACTCAGCATTGACCTGTTCGCTATACCATAAAAAAACTAATATGTATTATATTTGTTATTTAAATGATGGATCGAATGATAAATTTAAATTTCCGACAATGGAGTTTTTTTACATGTATTCTAATACCAATAATGATTAGCTTTCAATGGAATTTATTTTCATTTTTTTTAGAATCATAGAGTAGATACAATTGTTTACATTAAAAAAGAAATTGTTAAAACATATACCACTTATATTGATAATTTTTACTTCATGAAATGTCGTCGTGCACACTTAAAAAAGTGAAGGTTTAGATATGTATCAATGTTGACTATAAAGAAAATTTGGGTAATTTATACTATATTAAGTTTTTAATCATATATCAAATTTGTATTATATAATTTATTTTTATATATCAATTATTTTTTTATTGCTATTTCACCATGTTATGTAAATTAGATTTTGGCTCCCCTCATTTAAATTTCCGGGAACCCCCCCCCCCCCCCCCCTCCCCTCTCAAAAATATAATAATCTATCATATTTATTTTCTCTCTCTTGAAAATCTATTTGATTTAATACGCGTCTTTTTCCTTGTGCAAGTGAATCATTCTAAATATATCTTTATTTATCATATTATTATTTTTCTTCTCTTTTGAAAAATATATTTTAATTTTCATATTTTCCCTGTGCAAGTGAACCATTCTTTGAAAATATATGTATCATATTATATTTTTTATTATCTATTAAAAAATCTATTTGATTTATTTCTCCTATATTCTCATGTAAGTTAATTATTTTTCTATCCTTTAATGATGCTACTTGTTTAAAGATTAAATAAATTTTTATATGTATTCTGATACCAAGAGTGATTAGCTTTCAATAGAATATATTTTGATGAATGTGTGATACTTCATGTTGGTATCCTTCGTTTGAAGATTAAAATATGGCATTAGTTATTTCATTAAAAAAGTTAAATTGTATAGATAATGTTATGGATTTAATTGGTATACATTGACAGTATAATGTTTTTTACACTGTCAACCAATCAGAAATGAACATATTATTACAAATATTTAATTCTTATCCTAACCACCTTAAAAGTCATCAAATCAATGATTTCTGATTGGTTGTCAGTATAAAAATCTTTAGAGTTTCAATGCATAGAAATTAAACTCTAAGGTTATTTCACATCCTATTAATATTAAGTTTTTATTTCAAATAACCATTTAAAAAATTAGATAATTAACATGAAAAACAAAAAACGACAATTAATAGAAACCTACATTAAAGTGAATTACCAAATGCTATGATGGTTAATAAAAAATTATTTATCATACAGAGGTCATCGAAATCAATAGGAACGAAGATAAAAATGAACTAAAGAAAATAAAATACTTATTAAACGATACAATTTTGATAAACAGATATTATTTTATAGTACAAAGTATCTGTTTATATTTTTATCTACTATAATCTAAACCACCCTTAAACACTGTCACAAAATATCAAATCTAAATATAAATTGAAGAAACATAACTAAGCTATATTCCAAATTACACATTATAACATGGTCAATAGTCTATATAAAAGTGACAAAAGTAGACAAAATAAAAATAAAAATATATTATTAAAGGTATAACTTACATCATATTTTCTCAAAAACCTCTTTGTAAACAACATTCTTGACCACTCAACATGGTTCCATATCATCATTACAACTAAGAATCTTCAAACCACTCTTACATCTCACCTTAGAAATTGCAACATATAGTTGACCGTGTGAAAAAAACAGGACAAGGTAGATATAAACCCACATGAGTGATCCGATTGCAAGTATTGTTTCATATATATATATATATATATATATATATATATATATATATATATATATATATATATATCCAAATCTTCTAGATAATCTATCAAATTTCAAGTTTTTTGAAGATAGGGCGATTTTGGTACCAAAATTAGAGTTTGTAGAACAAGTTAATAATTATGTGTTATCGTTGCTACCTGGTGAGGAGAAGGAATATCTTAGCTCAGATTGTGTTAGTAAGATGGAGCAGACTGATAGGTTTAATTCTGAGTGGTTGATTCCTGAATTTCTTAACCAAATCAAGTGTTCTGGACTTCCTAATCATAAGATTACATTGAAGGTTGGCGTTCCAGTTATGCTACTGAGAAATATTGATCAATCTTCTGGTTTGTGCAATGGAACGAGATTGGTCGTCACTGAGCTAGGCACCAATGTTATTGGAGCTAAAGTTGCTACTGGGAGTCACATGTGTGACAAAGTCTACATACCTAGATTGAATTTGGAACCATCAGATCATGCAATGCCCTTTAAATTCTATAGACGCCAATTTCCATTGGTATTGAGCTGTGCAATGACTATAAGTAAGAGTCAACGGCAAACATCGACACCAATATCAAGAATCCATTGTTCAAAATCCTTAATAAATTGGTCCTCAAAAACATTTGAACTCATCCGAATCCTCATATTTTCGTTTAGTTTTAGTACTTTACAATGCTTCCATAGTTTGGATGAATTAACAGTGGCCATAACTTTATCAGCCTTTCTTCCCTTAGGAACTACAGGTAATATTTGTCTGAAATCACCACCAAGCACAATAACCTTACCACCAAATGGTTTAGAAGCGAAATGGACATTAACAACCGCCATTATATATTTTAAAGTCCTATCCAATGCTTCAAAAGCCCATCTGTTCACCATGGGAGCCTCATCCCAAATGATCAATGAAGGGTCTCGAAGTAAGTCAGCTCGAAAACTCTTTTGTTTAATATTACAACATGATTCTTCATTCAATAATAATGGAAAAGCAAATTTTGAATGAGCGGTTCTTCCTCCTGGTAATAAAAGTGAAGCAATGCCGCTAGAAGCAACATTCAGGACTATCTTACCATCAGCACGGAATCTATGTGACAATGTTTTCCATAAGAAAGTTTTCCCAGTCCCACCATAACCATCAACAAAAAAGAAACCACCAACGTTGTCTACCACAGTAGCAACAACTTCACCATATACCTTTTTTTGGCCATCATTCAGTTGATCCAAACATTTAGCATGTTCAACAGCCATTTCATCAGTGTCATACTGGAGTTCTCTAAGAACAAAGATATTATTCAAATTGGAGAGGTCTTCAGTATAAGGAAAAGGCATAGTACCAAAATCCTTTAAAGACTTCCCATTTAAGCATAACATTTTCTCGATCTCTACTAAACAAATCAACTTCAGCTGATCATCAGTCAAACACAATCCTAAATGTTAAAAAAAAAAAATTAGTGTCAACAAAGCAACTTTTGTAAATTTAATAAAAATAATAACCTTGCATGATAAAATCCAATATCAGTGTAACTATGACAATGAAAACATAATTAAAGAGACAAAAATTTATATTATATATACTATATTATACTTGGATAGTGTAGCAACTTTCGTCTTTCATACAAAATTCCATCAACTAAAAACTCCCAAGATTGTTCCCATACATTAATTGGGTTGCTCATACTAATTGACAGCAATAAAGTCGCAAAAAGCCTCCTCAAGTATACCCCAGTAGCTAATACCGCAACCTCACGAAGTCCATCAATAAATTCCTTATCATCAGATAATAAACCCAAGACAGAGCATGCTTCTTGAAAGGTTCCATAAATAGTGTTATTAATAGTTCTCAAACACTCGTAACTTTTGCATCCCTTTTGTATATTAAGCAACAACCTCATGTAATATGCTTTTCCAGCTCCTACTGGCAAAAAATTCAAATGACCGATCATCTGTCCTCGCTTCCTAGGACGCTATTCCTTTTCTTTAAGTAAAAATACAAATCGTGATGGAAAATCGACATAAGTTAAATCCTTACCATGAGATATTTACGATTTGCTTTCATCCATGCTTGGAACATTGTTGTTCTATTTTTATTCCGTTCCAAGATATCATCAACAACATCATTGTCGTTATAAACTATAGATTGCTCCCTAGGAAGGTGAAATGTCAATCGCTGAACTGGAGGCCATCTATAATGAATATCAAACGAAAAGAGCCTCCAAGCAGACTCACAAGGAGATAAATATCTACAATCATAATAGTTATTTATTTCATCCTTCATTTCTAAATTAGTTGAATGCCGATCACCATGAGTGGTAACAACTGTAACACGATCTGGCCCCTTATTAACATATTTGAATAGATATTTAATGCAATCAAACTTATTGCAATATTCAATATTAATATGGGCTTGATATCTCATCAACCACTTAGGATTGTAAGAGACAACATATTGATTATCCAAATGAACACCACCCTTAATAGTAGTTACACCAGTATCCCTTCTCTTATAAATAGGGTACCCATCATCATCAAAAGAGGTATGGTCAACAAATTTCTTTGGAAAGTACATTGAACATTTGCCACCCTTCATGCAAGGAGAATTGCGGTTTACATTACCACATGGACCATGAAGCATAAAATTTGAGACAACATTATATAACTTTGGAAACTTTGTTTTATCAAGCAACTCAGCAGAAATGATAAAGTCAATAAATTGTACCGATTGTAGGTTATCCTTTTCCTCAAACCACAATAATATATGTGCATGTGGCAAACCTCGCTTTTGAAATTCTATAGTATACATACCTAAATATTTAATCAACAAAAACAACAATCAAAATCAATCCATAAAAAATACGATGTGTGAATGCAATAAAAATATAATCGGGAAAATAGGTAGATTATTCCTATACGTTTATTTTATTTTTCATGTTGGTCCTATAAGTTTTTTATTTTGCATCTTGGTCTCATGGGTTACGTTCTTTTTTTTACATTAGTCCTTTTCATCAAGTTTGACCTAACAGAGTAAGATCAAATGCCACGTGTCAGACTAAGGTGATAGCCACGTCAGGTCAAAACTGACGGTATTAGGTCAAAATTGATGGAAACGGCTAATGTGAAAATGAAACGTAATGTGTATGATCAATTTGAAAAATAAAAAACATATAGGACTAATATGGAAAAAAATAATCATATAGGACCAATCTACCTATTTTTCCAATATAATATCTAACAATAATACCTGCAATAACTTTCCCAAAAAAATTCACCCTTCTTAAAATCAGTATCAACTGATTTAATTTCATGTGGAACACTCTAGACGAAATGTCAGGTCTATAAATAGGAGCAAGTCCTCTATCAGAAACACATTTAAGGATCTCATTCCACTTTGGATTACATGTGAATGTTAAAAACAAATCTGGATATCCATATCTCCTACATATTGCCATAGCATCTTGGCAATTATTAAACATATATCTATGACCATCGGTAATGAAGATGGTAAGATAACACGTTTCCCAATGGTTGCAGCATCTACATCACCATTTTCACATTTCCCAAGGGCTAATGTAAAAACAAAATGTAATGTGTAGGACCAATTCGAAAAATAAAAAACATATAGGACAAATATGGAAAACTAAATAATCGTATAGGACCAATCTACCTATTTTTCCAATATAATATCTAACAATAATACCTGTAATAACTTTCCCAAAAAATTCACCCTTCTTAAAATCAGTCATCAACTGATTTAATTTCATGTGGAACACTCTAGACGAAATGTCAGGTCTATCAATAGGAGCAAGTCCTCTATCAGAAACACATTTAAGGATCTCATTCCACGTTGGATTACATGTGAATGTTAAAAACAAATTTGAATATCCATATCTCCTACATATTGCCATAGCATATTGGCAATTATTAAACATATATCTATGACCACCGGTAATGAAGATGGTAAGATAACACGTTTCCCAATGGTTGCAGCATCTACATCACCATTTTCCATAGCTTCCTCAAGGCCTTTCAAAATATCACGCCTTATTATATTCTGGTTGTTTTTAATAAACGTCAATCGTTGTGCTTCAAGCATTGAATAACAATCAACCACAAATTGCTGAAACAACCTTTTGCTCTTCATTAAAATAGTTTCTTCAGTTTCTCTTTCCATCAACCTAAATGCAATGAATTCTCTTAAAGTGACGTGATTTCTTGGATTTTCTGCAGTAGATACAATATGTCTAGCTTAAGGAATATTGTCTTGAAAACCATCTTCCCCATATGGAAACAACAACGGATATTGTAAAGGCATAAATGAAACATTGGTCTCAGCTATCCTTTGCAAATGCCCTTCGCGTGTTCGTAAAATAACATCACGACCACAATCAGCATTATCAAAATCTTCGACAATAAGAGCAGCAACTTCATCCACAGTTGGCAAATTATACCTTCGTGGATCAACTATACGGTTTCGAAACAATCTCAATGATACATTCACATTCTGTTCACCTTCAATAACATCCCTCACACGTCTAGAATTTTTTGTACGTTCATTAAATTCATCAACCATCTTCAACAATTCCTTCACCAAAGTTGGGTCAAGTTGTTTTTTATCTGATCCACACCTAATATAATTTGTAACCAAAAATATATATTATTTCCACTTGTAAAGTGTGGATACAGTAAAATTATCTCACCAACATTATTCACACACACACACACACACACACACACACACACACACACACACACACATATATATATATATATATCATTAATCTAACAAATATAGAAAATATACAATAGAATGAAATCAAATATAACATAAAATGATATAGTTCTGAAAAAGCAAACATACAACCCTACCAAAAATATATATATATATATATATGAACCAAGTTGTCGACCCATTCATATCATATGTACATATAGCAAAAATAGAAAGCAGTAAGATACCTCAAATGAGATATTCGATTTGTAACTTCATTATGGGTGTCATATATGTACAATTGTGCAAACTTTGGCATCTCTCCTTCCAATGGCAACAAACTTCCTATCCGATGATAATTTTGACCACCAAGAATAAACTAAGGGGGACCATGCCTTGCATTATGAGCAACTTGAACTTTACCTCCAAATGAGGTAAAAGTAAACATACTATTATAAGAGCGTATATTTTCAAGAAAATGAGCACTTTTACGATCTTCTCCATTTATTAATTTCCAAAGCAACTCAGGTGGCCTCTGTAAATATTTCAGCATAACTTTCCCTTTCATACAACATATGGAGAATTCTACACCAGACCAAATCCTATTTTTGTCAGCTTGCTCCTCAAACCAAACGCTTGCTCCACAATATTGACAACAATAACTCATCACTCCAAAATCAATATAATCTGAAATGGAAAATATATTTCAATTGATTACTAAGGTTTAATATAGAGACACACAACCAATAAAACCATGACATTTTTATATATCTAAATAGAGGACTACAAATATACTTTGATGTTCAGCTTCAAAATACAACATATAACGATCATATTCAACCATAGGATCTACATTTACAACTTGAAGATGCATTATGAAAAATAAAAACAGTAACATTAAAAGTTAAACCCAACTAAATTTATCATACAATTAATATCGCTAAAAATCAATAGACAAATGTAATATAAAATACCTGGAGGCTTTGAAAATTCACAAAACTTCCGTCGACAAACAACATTCCGAGTAATGTTTCGTTCTTGCACACCAGATGGTTGGGTTTACATATTTTTTATACTCCAAGCTTTAATGATAAAATAAATAACAGTTAGATAAGAAAAATCAATACTGTAACATCATTTATTCAAGAATAATAGCTAGAAGATATAGAAACCTTCATTTTCCTTATTATGCCGTCTCTTTTTCTCTCTAACCAAGGACAATCTCCTCTGTCTAGATTCTTTTCCCAAAGAATTATCACAAAATTAGTTTCATTGTCTCTAGCAGCACTCATTATCTGTGATTACATGTAATGAGATATACTAAAACAAAATGAATATATATGACAAATAACCAAGAATCACATGTACAAAATAACAACTAATTCACGTACCAAGTTTGGAACCTAATTAATCAAGGTTTCCTTCATATATTTTTAGGAAACATTAATACAGTACTACCAGCACAAAAGATTTTGAAACCATGGCAATTGCACTGTAAAGATTGCCAATGTAAGATTTTAGACACAGCTAATCCTTAAAGTGATTTTAAACCACCTAAACCACATGCAGTTCACTAATTAATATTAACTCTACATGTAGTCACTAAACTATTATACAGGGTGTTATGCCATATCAGCAATTTATGTTGCATACTTGTTCTTCTACACGATGTTCCATGTTCTGCGCTTGTGGTTCTACTGTCAAGGGTCGTGAACTGGTGTCCAGTTTTTCCAATAATTATCCATGCTATGTTAGGATGGTTCGCTTGGGAAAACTATCCCTTCTGTACAGACCAAGTAGCTTCATCAGAAATTTGGTGTAGCAGGAATTCTCAAAACGGTGTGGATTTTATTGGTCAATTAGGCTGGTTTTAGAAAGAGTTGGTGGTTAGTTTTGATGGTTAAGCTATGTTTCAACCATTCAGCTAAGTTTATGAGAACAATTGGTTGATCACATATGTTTGCTTTTCAAATTTTGCTTGTTCTTTTGTATTTGGTTTTAGTATCCCTTGTACTCTATTCAACACACTTTTGCTTATCTATTAAAAAACTCTATGAAGAAGAAAATACAAATAACATCGTAGTAGTTTACTAATTTATAAAATATCAAAAACTGAAAAATAATGAGACAGCAAGTTAATAGAAGCACCATACAAAAAAAGAGAGGCAAATGTCAGAACTTGCATATTGGTAAAAATGAAAACAACAGAACTGGATAATGTAAAAACAATATAACCCAAAGATTGTTGCTAATTTAAGAACCAAAGAAACGAAAATGACACCATATGCATATAGTAAGCAGTATCTGACATTCAGGGAGATCCTTCCAACGTATTTTACAATATGGAAGCAGTGTGAAGCACCAAATCAGTTATAAGGAGGAGTTGCAAGAGTTAGATACCTGCACGTTGAATGGTATGGTTGATATTCAATACAACCAATTCACATATCACCAACAAAGCATACCGACATCTCTTCTATTGTGTAGGTGCAGCCATAAAAAATACCACAAAACTGAGATAAAGATCCCATTAAATAGTTTCAGCAGTGGTAACATAAAGAAGAGGCATTACAATTATAAATTATTATAAATGACAAAAAAAAAGATGAAACAGAGCAAACTAGGCTATTCTCCTGACCAAATAGGGGTGTTTTTAGCTAAAAAAGCTGTTCAATAAAATGATGATAGTTGTAAAGAAAGTATAAATAAGTAAAGCTCAGGTAAATGTCAGATAGATCTAGAGTCTAGACTATGACTTTCCATCACCTTAGATAGTAGTTGGTTGCTTGTTCTTTAAACAAATGACATAATGAAAAAATAAGGAACAGTAAAAAATGGTCTTCCATAGTAGTGACGTTGTCCCATTCTAATGAGGTTGCTCTTTTGGTGTGTGAAGGCATTTAATGAATCATGTTGATGCTGCTTAGCAGTGACATATACTTGGTAAATTATCTGCTAAAGAAAATAGAGTTAACGGTTAATAAAAAGGAAAAAAGTTGTTTGTCATACTAAGAGCATAAACAATAGGTATATTTAAACAACCCACTTTGAATTGTTTATTTTTCATTAAGTGTTTAGTAAAAAAAAATCTTTTATTAAGTGAGCTCCATTATACCACAATATATTTAAGTAATCCACCATCTACTTTTATTCCAATGACACCTATCCATGCAACCCTTGAACAACCAATTTTGTTGCTTATATATATATATATATATATATATATATATATATATATATATATATATATATATTATTTGTACTTGATTTTGTTTTAATTTAAAATAGCAATTCATCATTGAGATTTGATTAAAAAGTAAATATTTTATTTTTAAGCAATTCATCCTTCGGATTTCTTATATAAGCAATCATACCTTATTCTAAGCAACAAACATTGCAACACATATTAACTAAAGTTGGGAATCAAATAAACAATGATTCCCTTTTTGTCAAATAGATTTAAGAACATTATAACCAACATCCATCAGAGATTTCTGAAACAGTAGTGGTAAAAAAATGTCATTTTGTAGATAAGACAAAAAGATTACTCGTTTATTAAGGACCAAAACAAATTTTATTTTGTCATTTGATAATCGAGTGATTTTTAAAAAAAATTAGAGACTCTTTTATATTTGGTTACATCATAAAGAAACTTTTTAAGAAGTAACTATTGAATTTCTTTATTTTTTTTAAAAGGTAGCTCAAGCAGTGTTTCATTTAGATTCTTATGTTTTATTTTATAAAAAAACAGTTTTATTTGAAAACACATAATTAAACCTTTAGCAAATTATAATTGAAGCAGTGGCTAGTGGAGGATCACTTACATATGAAAACATGATTGCATAAATTAATAATCACTGCCACGAAAGAAGTTTGATCTAAATATAATGGCATATTTATTTTGAATCCCAATACTAACCTTAACAGGAAATAGAAGGCAATCCATGCCTTTCATCAACTCCATCCATTTTAACCTTTGAGTAAAAAAATAAAGGAAAACTCATTCTCTACGCAAGCTTTAATAAAATCGATCTAAAAAAGATGTCTCTACAGTATATTTTAATGAACTCATTATCTGGGAGAAGGTGCACTCGCAATTGGTTTTGCTAACATCACTGGTAACTCAGTCCTCGAAGGTCTCACTATGGGAATGGATCCAATTTGTTGCCAAGCATATGATGCCAAGAGATGGTCAGTTCTTAAACAAACCTTCCACAAGACTCTTTGTCGTCCTCCTTGTTGCCTCTATCTTGACTGTATAAAAACCAAAATAGACAAACTTATTTCTATCTCACAGAGCATTGTGATTAGATTATAATGAACACGCCATATGTATAACTGAATACACACGTCTCTATCAACTGGAAAATACACATAGCCAACTTCTTAACCTTGAAATAAATAGCTCTCAAGAGCACCGAGACAACAAGAAGGCTCTAACTTCGGTGAAACATGTAAATGCAGAAATTGGAATGATACAATATGGTAATCTACTAAACATATGCAACATATTGATAACCTTCCAATGGGGTAAACATCAACAAAATTTACGAAAAACTTAGCTTTTAACTTTGAATGTTAGTCAATGGGGTATGGATCTGCAACAGAGAAGAAGAAAATAATGGTAATGCGCAATCTCCAAGGCGTGTGAGGACACTAGGCTTTAGGTTCGATTCGCCCCCACCAATCTCTCCTCGTAGATTGGATGCAACAGATATAACTGGCGAATCCCCTTCAGGATACAATGGAGAACCTTGGTTTGGTTTGCACACCCTAAACCAAGCGTATCGACAATGGCAGTTTACAGAATAATAGTCTCCTTAACTCTCTTTGCGCATAAGGGAGAAAAGAAGGTGATTTGGAGTGAAGAATGGTTGAGAGATTCTGAGTTTTTCGTGTCAATTACTGCATGCAGATGGTTCTATTTATAGGCCAACTCATGTCACTTGGTGAAAGAAAACAACTCTTCAAAATTTCCACAAACGGTCAAATTCGATACATAAGTAGTATTAACGTTCATTAATTGACACAAGACATCAGTTGGCCTAGCGGTCAACGAACCTTCAGGTACTGTGTTCAAGTCCTGCCAACGTCTCTTTTTATTAAAAATTTGGTCAATTACATAACTAACATCTGGACCGCATAGTTTACAATGAAGGGACTCAACCACTCTACCAATCAACATTTGTATATCAACTATACACCATTATATTAATTTAACCGTTACCAAGCAACCTTTTAATAAGGATTTTGAAAATCTCTCACAATCTCCCACCATTTTCAAAATGAATCCAAATCCCATTATTCCGGAAATCGCATGCTTTCAGACAAAGATATCTTGGGGATTTGAACATTTGCTTAGTAAGCCATGGGTTTCACTCATCCCTGAATAATTTGGTAGACAAGCTTTGAGCCAAATATTCATTAGAACAAGCGTGCATGACTTACACAAGAAATCTCGGTACCATTGAACGACGTGTTAGTGTGACACATTTGGTAAGGTCTTGTGTCGTGTATCCTTTTCATGAGAGCTTACAGAGTCAAGCCCAACTCTAAGAAGCGGCCCCACTTCACTCTCATATAGGTGGACTTTACCAAAAGCACCCCCATAAGTTGGGCACCTCAGCACATATATGCTATAGGTCCATTAAGAGCAAAAGCTCGCCCTTTTCCTTTTGTCCTTATGGTATCCAAGTACTTTTAAACCTTGGGATGTATGATAAGCCTCTCGCTCATCTAGTTTTATGGCTAGTATGACCAGGGTTTTGTGCAAATTATATCCTATTTTCACCCAAATTAGATTAGATTGTCCTCAAGCAAGGTTTTGAGTCTCTAGAGTAGTTTTAGGTTGATTTAGCTAGTTTTGAGTCAAATAATACACTTATAGTCGTGTCTTTGTTTTCAGGATAAGTTGGAAGGCAAGAAAATAAAGAAACAGGGGGTTCGCCCCGCGAAAGCTATACTCGCCACGCGACCCCGAAGCCTGACTGTTCCAAGAAAATGCAAGGTCTCTGGTTCGCCCCGCGAAGAAGGTCTTGCCCCGCGAGTCTTGCAACCCTGAAAAGTCAGAGACGATCACGGCTTGCCCGTGTTGAAGGTCACGGCCGTGGCAGTTTTGAAGTTGAAGAGTCTCGCCTCGCGAGCATCCATTCGCCTCGCGACCCTGGAAGTCAGAAAGCATCACGGTTGGCCCCTGATGTTCATAACGGGCATAACAAGAAGACTCTTCAGTTCCTCACCTCGCGAAGGATTGTTCGCCTCGTGAGAATACCAAAGGTTGCAGACTGTTCACAAGAATCGCGTCGCGTGAGAGGCTTCGCCTCGCGAATAGGCTTAATTTCTGACTAGTATAAATTGATGTTCTGAACAGTTTGTAAAGACTTTTGCTTCTCCATTGTTCTGTTTTACATTTCTTTTGTGTGTTTTCGTTTTTCATATGGAGAACTAATTTCCTAGGATTAATCTATTGTAATTGATTTCCATTATACTTGAGGTTTTGTGATTCCTATTTTACTTGTTTTTCCCTTTTCAATACTATGTTATGCATTTCTGTTTGTTTAATTCAGGAGTGTATAATATTGTATTGATTCGTTTCAGTGATGTTATATTCCTATAATCAATCGCGTTTGTTTAATTCGCGTGTGTTCATTCGTGTTCGTTTAGTTCACGAGGGCTTAACCCCGTTTGTTTAATTCGGGAATAGGAATATATATCAGTAGTGGCAATTTCGTTTGTTAATTGTTGCTACAACTGAAAGGGGATAGAATCTGCTTAGGGCTAGGAATTCACATAATCGATGATAGTTGGGAAATTGAGAATAATAGATTAATCGTCTTTAGATATTTGATAACCTTTTCAACTGCCCTGTTTTCATTGCTTGTTATTGCTTATTTTCTTATTTGCACTCCAATCCAAACCCCCCCCCCCCCCCCCAAACTGATTTTTGTGAAAAATAACACTTTAAGAGTCCTTGAGAACGACATCCGAGTTGTCACCCTAAACTACATTTTGAAAACCTGCTCGTCCTTTTTGGCGCGTGCACGACAGCGCGACCAAAAATTGGCGCCGTTGCCGGGGACTCTTGTTTTGTTATTTTCGCATTTTATTTTGTTTTTCTCTTTTATTTTTGTTTTTGTTTTGAATTAGTCTGGCTACTAGATCTAACTGCCCTGAACTGTGTGAATTTGATCCTGAGATAGAAAGAACATTGCATACACTCCGTAGAGAATTTCGGGCTAGTTCTAGTAGTGATTCTAATTCCAAGTCTGTTTTTGAAAACATGGGAGACCAAAGGACATTGAGGCAGCTTGCTGCCCCTGATGTGAATTACAATGGTTTGTGCATTGCTTATCCTGGTGCTGACACTCCTTTTGAATTAAAATCTGGGCTAATCCATTTGTTGCCAAGATTTAATGGTCTTGCAGGTGAAGATCCACACAAGCATCTCAAGGAATTCCAGGTTGTCTGCTCCACAACTTTGAGGCCAGAAGGAGTAACTGAGGATCATATCAAGTTGAAGGATTTTCCGTTCTCACTCCAGGGAGCTGCAAAAGATTGGCTATTATACCTTGAGCCGAACTCCATTACCACATGGAACGACTTGAAGAGGCTCTTCCTAGAGAAATATTTTCCTGCCTCCGAGCTGCCTCAATCGGAAAGAAATCGTGGCATCGAGGCAAGGGAATGAGTCGTTGGTGAATATTGGGAAAGGTTCAAGCGGTTGACATCCGATTGCCCCCAAAGATCGTTTTACGAACAGCTCCTCATCCAAGATTTCTTTTATGAAGGGCTACTGCCGATGGATAGGAATATTTTGGATGCTTGCTAGTGGGGAGCGTTGGTTGACAAGACTCCATCTCACGCCAAGCAACTCATTGAGAACATGTCACTGAATTCCCAGCAATTCACTACCGAAGAAATTCTGTTGAGACTAGAGGTGTACATGAGGTCCACACTTCTTCTTCCACCATGACCGTGATGATAGAATTGATAGGCTCACTTCTTTGGTAGAGAAATTGGCAATGGATAGGGTTCATCCTGCGGTGTTGTGTGGCATGTGCGGTTCTCCGAGCACCCATATGAAGCATGCCCCATTTTGCAAGGAGGATCGATTCTTGAATCACCTCAAGCCTTTGCAGTCCATCCGTATAATCAAAGCAATAACTGAATAGGTACAAAGACTCCAGGACCTCTCAAAGAAATAGGTACCATCCCAGCTGGAGTAATCATCCTAATCTGTGGTATGGGAACTCATCCCAACAACGACCGATGGCACCTCAGAATCCTCCTCCAGTGGCCACTTCTGCACCTTCCGGACCTTCAGTAGATGACATGCTCAAACAAATGGCTGCACAAATGGCTGCACAAAATCTCCAGTTTCAGCAGCAAATTGGACAGATTCAAGCTTCACAGGCACAATTTCAGCAGCAGGTTGGACAGGTTTCAGCTTCACAGGCACAGTTTCAGTAGAGAACGAATGCGAGTATTCAGGCATTGCATACACAGATCGGACAGCTGGCCACGTCCATAAACAACATACCGCAAGTTCAAGGTACAACTCAGCTGCCGGCACAGACGGTAATAAATCCCAATGCCTTAAATCCCAATGTGAGTGCCATGTCTCTGAGATCTGGAAAAGTTGTTGAGGCAACCTCTGAGAAAAATGAAGAGAATGTTGAGGTAACTCCTAAGCCTATTGTTGAAGTTGAAGTTGAGAAAGTGTACAGAACACCAATCCCATTCCCACACAGAATTCAGAAAAATAAGAAGATTGGTGGTGAAGACAAGGAAAGGGAGATCTTAGATGTTTTCAGGAGGGTAGCTGTTAATATTCCACTGTTGGATGTGATCAAGCAAGTGCCCAGATATGCCAAATTCTTGAAGGATCTATGCACTAACAAGAGGAAGATGAAGACTAATGAGAGGGTTGACTTGGGAATGAATGTCTCAGCGCTTATCCAGTCTAAGCCAGAAAGAGTTGTTGCTTTAACACCTACTCAGGCACTACCACAGAAGTGCAAGGATCCAGGCACATTCACCATTCCATGCACTATTGGGGACAGGAAGTTTGAAAACTGCATGCTAGACTTGGGAGCATCCATAAATGTCATGCCTACCTCCATCTTTAACAACCTTGATCTTGGGCCATTGCAGTATACAGGTCTCACCATCCAGTTGGCCAACAAGACCAGTGCCTGACCCATGGGAATGGTAGAGGATGTGCTAGTGCAAGTGGATGATTTGATCTTCCCTGCGGATTTCTACATCCTAGACATGGCAGGAGAGACTCAGTCCAGTAGATCACCTATAATCTTGGGCAGACCATTCATGATGACATCCAAGACCAAGATTGATGTTTATGATGGGACTATGTCTATGGAGTTTGGTGGTATTGTGGCCAAATTCAAGATCTTTGATGCTATGAAACACCCAGTAGAGGAGCACTCTGTTTTCCACCTAGAGTTGCTTTCAGAGCTTATTGAGGATACTCATGAGGACTTTATTTCTGATTTTCCTTTTCTTTCTGGTTTTGATGATGTATATACTTGTACTAACTGCACTAACACTAACCCGTGTTCTGTTTGTGCTGAGTTTCTGGATTCAACTTTGCAGGATGATAGTGATAATGAGAGTGAAGCTGTCTATTCAGCAGAAGTCTTTGACCCCATGGCTACTCCCAATGCACCATCTGTTGAGAAGCCACCTTCTTTAGAACTCAAACCACTTCCTGAGAACCTGAAGTATGCCTACTTGGGGATGAATGCAACATTGCCAGTCATCATTTCCTCCAGCCTCAACTCTGACCAGGAAGCCAAGCTTTTAGAGGTTCTGAAGAAACACAAGAAGGCTATTGGATGGACATTGGCTGATATTCCAGGAATTAGCCCCTCCAGATGCATGCACAGAATTCTATTGGAGGATGGAGCTAAACCAGTAAGACAGGCCCAAAGGCGACTTAACCCACTGATTCTGGATGTGGTGAAGAAAGAGGTGGCTAAGCTTCTACAGGCAGGTATTATATACCCCATCTCTGATAGTACTTGGGTAAGTCCGGTGCAAGTTGTACCAAAGAAGTCTGGTCTAACAGTAGCTAGGAATGAAAATAATGAGCTTGTGCCTACTAGAGTCCAGAATAGCTGGCGAGTTTGTATAGACTATAGGAAGTTGAACCAGGCCACCAGAAAGCATCATTTTCCTTTGCCGTTCATAGATCGATTCTTTGGATCGATCGGGCTGGTCAATCTCATTATTGTTTTCTAGATGGCTTTTCCGGGTATTTCCATATTCATATTGCCCCGAGGATCGGGAAAGACCACCTTCACGTGCCCCTTCGGTACGTTTGCTTATAGGAGGATACCATTTGGCCTTTGTAATGCTCCTGGCACCTTTCAAAGATGCATGCTTAGCATTTTCTCTGAATTTATTGAAAATTGCATAGAGGTGTTCATGGATGATTTTACTGTGTATGGCTCCTCATTTGATGCTTGTCTGCATAGTCTAAGTCTAGTTCTACAAAGATGCATTGATACTGATCTGATAATTATGAGAAATGTCACTTTATGGTAGAACAAGGGATAGTTTTGGGTCATGTAATTTCTAAAAAGGGTATTTCTGTAGATCCTGCAAAAATTAATGTGATTTCTTCATTGCCTTACCCATCTTGCGTCGCGCGAGATCCGTTCTTTTCTTGGACATGCAGGTTTTCTACAGCGCTTTATAAAGGACTTCAAAAAGATAGCACCGCCATTGTCAACCTCGTTTGAAGAATGATTCCCTGTTCCAGTTTGATGAAAAGTGCAAGGAGTCATTTGACTATCTCGAAAAAAGCGTTGACTTCTACCCCTATCATCCAAATCCCCCGGATGGACACTCCCTTTTGAACTAATGTGTGATGCTTCCAATTTTGATGTGGGAGCAGTTCGCACAAAGGGTGGGCAAGGTTGCCCATGTAATTCATTATGCTTCTAGGACCTTAGATGCTTTGCACGAGGCAAATTACACCACCACCGAGAAAGAACCGCTAGTCGTTGTATTTGCACTTGATAAGTTTAGGTCTTATTTGCTAGGTTCTAGGGTGATTGTTTTCACCGACCATGCAGCTTTGAAATATCTGTTGAAGAAGCCAGAAGCTAAGCCAAGACTGATCCGGTGGATGCTTTTGCTCCAAGAATTCAATGTGGAGATAAAGGATAAAAGTGGAGCTGAAAATTTGGTAGCAGATCACTTGAGCCGGATAGCAAGGGATGAGGATACTTTTCCCATCCAAGATGATTTCCCTGATGAGAGACTGTTACATCTGTATAGGGTAACCCCCTGGTTTGCTGACATTGTAAATTTTCTTGTTGCTGGTGTTGTTCCTGCAGGTACAAGTAGACATAAATTCCACAAGCTCAAAAGCGATGCAAAGTGCTATGTGTGGGATGATCCCTACCTGTGGAAGTTTTGCAGTGACCAGGTGATTCGGAGGTGTGTCCCCGATCATGAGACAGAGTCCATTCTACACTTCTCACATGCCTCTCAAGTTGGAGGACACTTTGGACCTCAGAGGACAGCAAGAAAAGTCCTGGATTCTGGGTTCTATTGGCCCACAATTTTTAGAGATTCCTATGAGGTATACAAGAATTGTAAAGAATGTCAAACTGCAGGCCCTGCAATCACTCGTAGGAGTGAGATGCCTCAGCAGCCCATGCTTTATTGTGAGGTCTTTGATGTGTGGGGAATGGACTTCATGGGTCCTTTCCCTCCTTCTTTTGGTTATTTGTATATTCTTTTGGCTGTAGATTATGTTTCAAAGTGGGTGGAAGCAATCCCCACTAGGACTAACGATGCTCGGATTGTTTCCAAATTTGTTAGGTCCAACATTTTTTGCAGGTTTGGCATACCCAAGGCCATCATCAGTGACCAGGGCACACACTTTTGCAACAGAACCATGGAGGCCTTACTCAGGAAATATGGGGTTGTACATAGAGTGTCCACTGCTTACCATCCCCAAACCAATGGCCAGGCTGAAATATCAAACAGGGAGATCAAGCAAATTCTAGAGAAGATGGTGCAGCCGAACAGAAGGGAATGGAGCCGCCGTCTGGAAGACGCACTGTGGGCCCAGAGGACTGATTTTAAGACACCTATAGGAATGTCCCCCTTCCGGCTTGTCTTTGGCAAGGCATGTCACCTCCCGGTGGAAGTTAAGCATAGGGCATATTGGGCAAGAAAGAGTCAGAACTTGGACTTGAAGGAAGCTGGTGTTGAAAGAAAACTGCAGTTGCAGCAACTTGAGGAGCTTAGGCTAGAAGCCTATGAAAGCTCCAGGATTTATAAAGAGAAAACAAAACTTTTTCATGATAGGATGATTCTTAGGAAAGAGTTTTTTGTGGGTCAGAAGGTCTTATTGTTTAACTCTCGCCTGAGATTGATGGCTGGGAAACTTAGGTCCAAGTGGATCGGACCATTTGTGGTTACTAATGTGTTTCCTTATGGTGCAGTAGAGATCAATGATGCAGGTACCAACAAAACCTTCAAGGTTAATGGGCAAAGGCTGAAGCCATTCCATGGTGTGGATGCTGGTGACCCTGCGGATGCTAATGTTGAGGAGCTCTCCTTGGAAGCTCCCACCTACACTGATACTTGATCAGGGAGTTTCTTTTCCTTTCCCTCACTCTGATTGTATAGTTCTGTTGTTCATTGGGGACAATGCATGTTTTAAGTGTGGGGGAGGGAACTAGTTGTAGTTTTTCCTTTTCTTTGAATAAAGCTCCTGAATAATTTGAGAAGCTCAGGAGTATTTGTATGTTGAGTCTTTTGTTGGCAAGTTTATTGGATTTTGATTGATGTTGCATAGATTGCTTGCTTGATTGATATGTGATGATTCCCCCTAGGCTGAAAAAAAAAATTTGTTTTTGAAAAGTGATTCCCATATGATTGAAAACTGAACTTTGAGATTTTGTTGTGATAGCATGATTTATGATAAGTTTGGGGTGATAGGAAGCACACACTAGGGATAGAATCTCTTTCAAACAATTTGCATGAATGTCCAGGTGAGGTTTTGAGCCTCCAACATGTTTTTGACTGTGTGAAAATCACTTTCAAGTTGCACTTTCCTGAATTTGATTGAATCTCTTTTTGGTTTGCATGATTATGTGTTTGCTTCAGATGATTTAGGCATTTTCTTTGTAAATAGCTACTTGGCCTGAATAAAACAATTCCTAATGCATGTTCCCTAGTTAGCCCCTTTGAGCCTATTAGCCTGTTAATTCTTGATAACCTAATGTTATAAGCCCAAAAATCTGGAAAACCATGTTAACCCGATCTTAGGATTAGGAGAGCATGTAATCTTAGAATGGGTGCAAGAAACTAAGTTTGGGGTGGCTGCAAGATGTGATATGTGTTGTTGGGATTGAGAAAAAAAAAATAGATACAATAAAAAGGTTGGAGCCAAAGGCTTCCATAAAATAAAAATAAAAAAAGAAAAAAAAAAGAAAAAAAAAAGAGAAAGAAAGTATTTGAATAAAAAGGTTGTAGTCACCCAAGGCAATTGGAAAGATGAATGGGAAAAGGAACTTGAGTAGAAATTCAAAGTGTAAAAAGTTCATGCTCTCTTAGTTCCTAGGGTCTTCAGCCTAGTTCCTTTTGTATATCCTACCCTTAGCCAGGCCCCATTACAACCCATAAAAGACCTTTTGATGTTGCTTGCATGTTTTCTGTGGGAACCATTTTGAGATGAAAATCAAATTTCTGGGAAGTGTTCTTGAAAAGTGAAACTGAGTGCAAAGTTGTTAGCCTGACACAAACTAAGTGATTGAGTGATATACTAAATGCCCTTGTGAAGAAGGCATTTGTTTGAAGTTGGTGATCTCCCTCTTGTGTGTAACTTAGCTCCCCTTCTTAGATTAATGATTGTTTGATTGATGAAATTCTCAATTGTTTAGAATAAATGAATGTGGGGATTGCTTTGTTTGAAAGGGGGGACATTGAAGAAAACTGTTTTGATGTGTTGCTTGAATTTGTGCAAGGTTGATTGAATCTTTTAAGCTTGCCAGGTCTTGAGTCTTTTTGATTTTTGAGTCTTAGTTTGCTTGGGGACAAGCAAAGTTTAAGTTTGGGGTATTTTGATAAGCCTCTGGCTCATCTAGTTTTATGGCTAGTATGACCAGGGTTTTGTGCAAATTATATCCTATTTTCACCCAAATTAGATTAGATTGTCCTCAAGCAAGGTTTTGAGTCTCTAGAGTAGTTTTAGGTTGATTTAGCTAGTTTTGAGTCAAATAATACACTTATAGTCGTGTCTTTGTTTTCAGGATAAGTTGGAAGGCAAGAAAATAAAGAAACAGGGGGTTCGCCCACAAAGCTATACTCGCCACGCGACCCGAAGCTTCGACTGTTCCAAGAAAATGCAAGGTCTCTGGTTCGCCCCGCGAAGAAGGTCTCGCCGCGCGAGTCTTGCAACCCTGAAAAGTCAGAGACGATCACGGCTTGCCCGTGTTGAAGGTCACGGCCGTGGCAGTTTTGAAGTTGAAGAGTCTCGCCTCGTGAGCATCCATTCGCCTCGCGAGCCTGGAAGTCAGAAAGCATCACGGTTGGCCCCTGATGTTCATAACGGGCGTAACAAGAAGACTCTTCAGTTCCTCGCCTCACGAAGGATTGTTCGCCTCGCGAGAATACCAAAGGTTGCAGACTGTTCACAAGAATCGCGTCGCGTGAGAGGCTTCGCCTCGCGAATAGGCTTAATTTCTGACTAGTATAAATTGATGTTCTGAACAGTTTGTAAAGACTTTTGCTTCTCCATTGTTCTGTTTTACATTTCTTTTCTGTGTGTTTTTGTTTTTCATATGGAGAACTAATTTCCTAGGATTAATCTATTGTAATTGATTTCCATTATACTTGAGGTTTTGTGATTCCTATTTTACTTGTTTTTCCCTTTTCAATACTATGTTATGCATTTCTGTTTGTTTAATTCAGGAGTGTATAATATTGTATTGATTCGTTTCAGTGATGTTATATTCCTATAATCAATCGCGTTTGTTTAATTCGCGTGTGTTCATTCGTGTTCGTTTAGTTCACGAGGGCTTAACCCCGTTTGTTTAATTCGGGAATAGGAATATATATCAGTAGTGGAAATTTCGTTTGTTAATTGTTGCTACAACTGAAAGGGGATAGAATCTGCTTAGGGCTAGGAATTCACATAATCGATGATAGTTGGGAAATTGAGAATAATAGATTAATCGTCTTTAGATATTTGATAACCTTTTCAACTGCCCTGTTTTCATTGCTTGTTATTGCTTATTTTCTTATTTGCACTCCAATCCAAACCCCCCTCCCCCCCCACAAAACTGATTTTTGTGAAAAATAACACTTTAAGAGTCCTTGAGAACGACATCCGAGTTGTCGCCCTAAACTACATTTTGAAAACCCGCTCGTCCTTTTTGGCGCGTGCACGACAGCGCGACCAATGTATCTATTTGTCAAGTACTTGCAATCACTCTCATAGTGTACTTTGGCCCATTGAACTCAAGACTTGATGCTACTCAAGTGTGAGTCGGGTTTCCACCATTGGTGATCATGTTGATATGGGCTTGAGTCCCATCCCTAATGATGTTTTCAACACCATATCCCTTGTCAGTCCTTTCGTCAAAGGATCTGCAAGATTCCTCTCTGTTTTCACAAAGACTATGGATATTACTCCATTTGTAATCAAATCTTTTACATAGCTATGTCTTAGCCCAATGTGCCTGGACTTTCCATTATAAACCTAACTATATGCCTTTTATAGTGTTGATTGACTATCACAATGTATGGATATTGGTGCTATTGGCTTTGGCCAAATTGGTATCTCATACATCAAATTTCTAAGCCATTCAGCTTCTTTGCTTCCTGCTGCCAATGCTATGAATTATGCAGCCATGGTGGAGTCAGCATTGCAAGTTTGTTTCTTGGATCCCCAAGAAATAGCACCCCCACCAAGTGTGAAGACCCAACCGCTTGTTGAAGGATGATCTTCTGTATAAGTCACCCAACTGGCATCCGTATAACCTTCTAATACTAAAGGATATCCATTATAGTTCAAACTATAATTCATTGTCCCCTTCAAGTATTTCAGTACTCTTCGGACAGCATGCCAATGGTCTTTGCTTGGATTACTTGTATACCTACTTAGTCTCCCTACAGCATATGCAATGTCTGGTCTAGTACATGTCATGGCATACATTAAGCATCCAATTACTTTTGAGCATTCAAGTTGTGCTACTGGACAACCTTTATTTGGTACTAAATTAGTATTGTGATCAAAGGGAGTAACAACATATTGACAATCAAATTCATTAAATTTCTTTAACACCTTTTCTATATAGTGAGATTGGGACAAACCTATGTTCTCACCATCTCTTATTATTCTAATCCCTAGTATCACATCGGCTTCCCCTAAGTCTTTCATATCAAATTTACTAGAGAGGAAACTCTTAGTTTTTTCCACCTCATCTAGATCAGTACCAAATATTAACATATCATCAACATATAAACAAATCATAACACATTTTCCATTATGGAATTTACTATAAATACACTTGTCAGATTCATTTATTTTATATCCATTAGCTAGCATAACTTGTTCAAACTTTTGATGCCATTGTTTAGGAGCTTGTTTTAGTCCATACAATGCCTTATTCAATTTACACACCTTCTTTTCTTGACCATTAACCACAAACCCTTCAGGTTGTGACATATACACCTCTTCATCTAACTCCCCATTAAGAAATGTTGTTTTCACATCCATTTGATGAATGACAAACTTATAGATGGATGCAAGTGCTAATAGCACTCTAATTGAGGCAATTCTTGCCGCAGGTGCATATGTATCAAAATAGTCAATGCCCTCTTTTTGTGTAAATCCCTTAGCAACTAGTCTTGCCTTAAACTTATCTATGGTTCCATCTACCTTCATTTTCCTTTTGAAAATCCATTTACAACCTATAGGTTTGGAACCAGGTGGGAGGTCTACTAATTTCCATGTTTTATTTCCCATTATTGAGTCTATTTCCTCTTGTATAGCTTCCTTCTAGAAAGCGGCATCTTGAGACTTTATTGCCTCTTCGAATGTTTCTGGATCACTTTCTATATTATAACATATTGGTCCATAACTATCTATGGACTCTCTTGTTCCTTCAACAAGGAACATGAAAAAGTCTGGTCCATACGTTTTCTCTTTCCTAGCTCTCTGACTTCTTCTAAGTTCTGAACTCTCTAAAGTATCATTATTAAATACATTGGTTTCTAGATTATGTGCATTACTATGAACATCATTTTTGTGACTTGGAATTGAGTTAAACCTATCTTCTTGAAAGATAGCATCCCTGGACTCAATTACTGTATTTACTGGATATAAGTCATTAGATTCTATAACCATGAATCTATATGCTTTGCTATTTTTAGCATAGCCCAGGAACACACATTCAATTACCCTTTCACCTAATTTCTTTCTTTTTGGTTCAGGAACTTTTACTATTGCCCTACAACCCCAAACTTTGAAATAGTCAAGGGTGGGCTTTCTATTTTTCCAAAGTTCATATGGGGTTATTTTGTTCCTTTTGTTTGGAACTCTATTCAAGATATAACAAGCCGTCAACAAGGCTTCTCCCCAATAACCCTTTGCAAGACCAGAATATGATAACATTGCATTTACCATTTCTTCTAATACCCTATTTTTCCTTTCAGCTATGCCGTTTTGTTGCGGGGAATAAGGTGCGGTTGTTTGGTGAATTATTCCAGTAGACTCAAAGTAACTAGGGTTATAGAACTCTCCTCCTCTATCACTCCTAAAACATTTAATAAATGTTTCATGTTGAAGTTCTACTTCTGTTTTAAATATATTAAATTTATCTAACACTTTATCCTTTGAATGCATTAAATATACATAGCAATATCTAGTACAATCATCTATGAATGTCACAAAATATTTTTTACCACCTATAGTGGGCCAACCATGTAAATCACATACATCAGAATGAATTAAATCTAACACTTTAGAACTTCTTTCAACTCTAGGAAAAGGAAATCTAGTTATCTTAGTTAGCATACAAGTTGTACATGCATCCGAAATCCTACTTGTTTTAGGAATTAAACATAAATTCATCATTTCATCCATTTTCCAAAAATTAACATGTCCTAAACGAGAATGCCATAAATTACAAGACTCAACAATATAAGCATAAATAAATCCATTATCATTAATAATATTGAGTTTGAACATATTCTCACAAAGGTATCCCTTTCCTACAAACATTCCTCCCTTAGAGAGAATAAACTTGTCTCCCTCAAATACACATTTGAACCCGTACTTATTAAGTAACGGTACAGAAATTAAATTCTCCTAACATTTGGTACATAATAAACATATGTAAGAGTGACTACTTTTCCCGAAGTAAAATCTAGTTCCACCGTCCCTTTGCCTTTAACTTGGACAGTTGATGCATTTCCCAATAATAGAACGGTTCCATCTTCTTCATTAATTGTCTTGAAGAGATCCTTGTTCTTACACACATGGCGAGTTGCACCGGAGTCAATCCACCATGATCCAACATCTTCTATCATGTTGATTTCGGAAATGACCGCAACAAGATTGTCCTTTGTTGCACTAGATTCCTTCTCTTTTTCCTTTTTCAGGAGACGACAATTCCTCTTAAAATGTCCCGATTTTCCACAATAGAAACAACCATTTTTATTTTTCTTTTTCTTGTAGTCATTCTCATTGTTGTTTTCATGAGATTTTCCAAGATCTCGATTCCTCTTTTTAGAGGACTTACCAGATTTCCCTTCCTCTACTACATCACCTTCTCATGAACAGAATGTTCTTTAGTATCATCTTGTTTACGATACTCTTCTTCTAAACGAAGGTGATTACCCAATTTTTCAAGAGAAATGTCATCTTTCCGATGTTTAAGACTTCTTTTAAAGTCTTTCCATGAAGGAGGAAGTTTGTCAATGATTGAGGAGACAATGATGGTTTCATCCATGTGCATATTATGTTGTTTGTAGTTATTGAGAATACGTTCAATTTCATGCATTTGTTCCATGATAGGCATACCATCAACCATTTTATAATTATTAAAACGACTAACAAGAAATTTCTTACTTGTTGCGTCCTCCATCATGTATCTTGCCTCAAGTTTCTCCCATAGTTATGGAGGATCCCGCATTTTGATACACATCGAACAATGAGTTGGTCATGCCATTCAAAATATGCCCCATGCAAATGTAGTCATCATTAACCCACTTGTTCCTCTCACGAGTCTCATTGATGGTCTCATCTTCTCTTTCCTCTGGTCTTGGTGTGTTCAACACATAGGCCACCTTCAATGTTGTAAGAAGGAAGTGCATCTTCTTTTGCCAATGATGAAAGTTTCTGCCTTCGAACCTCTCAAGTTTCATAAAGTCAGAAGTCATCTCCTTCAACGTTGCAGCCATTATTACAGAAATCGAAACTAAAGATTGTTAGTCAATGGGGTATGGATCTGCAACAAAGAAGAAGAAAATAATGGTAATGTGCAATCTCCAAGGCGTGTGAGGACACTGGGCTTTAGGTTTGATTCGCCCCCACCAATCTCTCCTCGTAGATTGGATGCAACAGGTGTAACTAGCGAATCCCCTTTAGGATACAATGGAGAACCTTGGTTTGGTTTGCACACCCTAAACCAAGCATATCGACAATGGCAGTTTACAGAACAATAGTCTCCTTAACTCTCTTTGCGCATAAGGGAGAAAAGAAGGTGATTTGGAGTGAAGAATGGTTGAGAGATTCTGAGTTTTTCGTGTCAATTACTGCATGCAGATGGTTCTATTTATAGACCAACTCATGTCACTTGGTGAAAGAAAACAACTCTTCAAAATTTCCACAAACGTTCAAATTCGATACATAAGTAGTATTAACGTTCATTAACTGACACAAGACATCAGTTGGCCTAGCGGTCAACGGACGCATCCCATCAACCTTCAGGTACATGCACTAGGACTTGAACCTATACCGCATAGTTTACAATGAAAGGACTCAACCACTCTACCAATCAACATTTGTATATCAACTATAAACCATTATATTAATTTAACCGTTACCAAGCAACCTTTTAATAAGGATTTTGAAAATCTCTCACATTGAAGTCACAACATATATAAAATGCTCATTCTCAACATGTCCAACACTCATTGGGGGATGATGACTCGCCGAAATTAAAACTACATATCTATAAGACATGTATATGTGATAGCATCATGGAGAAAAGAAAATAAAAAAATCCATCAACTAAGTGTTGATCTAACAGTGCAAAATATAGTAAGCATGAAAAGCAGATAACAGTTCTTCCAAATACTGACATGCATAAAAAGGATGAATATCCCTAAAATAGACTTCCATTCTAGTATAGAAATTCACTTTAGGTTAACTCTAATGTTTATCATTCAGGGGATTCAACATAAAGTTAAAAATAAGAACAAAACAGCGACCATATATGACAAAATAAATCCCAGTTCTTAAAAACCATTCCAATGAATAACCAGTAAGTTTATAATAATAAACATGATGGAACTACGTTTTTAACATCACTCTCTGTAATTTCCATACCCTTCAATGCTTACAAACTTGCACTTTTATATTTATAGTGCAAACTACATAGCAAAAATGCTGACCTTAAAAATATAATATTCTTCAAGAAATAAGCAAAAGTAAAAGTTGAAAGAATATAAAAAATGTAATAGATAACAGAAACTGCAAATTGTCATTGACATTAATAGTGTAATTACATAGATAGGACTTGGGATCACCAGAACCATCATAACGTTGATGGTTAGCCTTTAAAACTAATCTGCATATGAAGAGTTTTCCAAACAAAAAAGAATCCCTACTCCCAATACATACATACTTGAGCCAAACCATAACTGACTGAACTTCCTAATAGAACATTGTCCTGTCATAGGTAGAGTGCATACATGTTTGACTTTGGAAGTTGAACAATGTCAATATCCAAAACCAAACACATAGCACAATCAAAAATAAATAACCATATCCCATATTAAAACACAAAAACAACCTTTAAAAGTATCTCCATAACCTGACTACACAGCAAATTGACATAAATATGGAGATACACAAAATAATCTACAGCAACTACTTCATTTGACATCAGGCCTTCTCAAGTTTGAGAGACACAGGATCAAATTCTAGGCTCTCAACATCTTCCACTCCATTTTTTTTTTGACTTCACACCACTTACAGAGCAATCAACTTGGCAAGCCACAAAGTCAATATCCAACTTCCTCTTAGCAGAAGTCCATCCTGATGGTGGAGTCCAATGTGTTGGAAGACCAGTTCTAGTATCTCCTAGTGAGATTGAAGTCCCAATCACCTCACAATCAGCCTGCTGCAACAACCAACATCCAAAGATTTAAGCACAAACTTTTATTTTATCCTAAAAACAGAACAACTATAAGAGAATAGTTAAGAAAAATAAACTCACAGGATGTTGTTCTTCAAGATCCTTAACACTGGTGTCAACCTTTGGGAAAGGAGGAGAAAAAATAGCCTTCAATTAAAATCAAAATGGCACTAATTAAATAAGACTAAATACCAAATATATTTCCATAGTATAGGGGAAACAATAGAACATCACATAAATAAAATAATTAGCTTATGGGCTATGGTAAACGTGTCTTTAAATTAACCGCTATTAAGAAACCTTCGTAGGTGTGTTGTTTGCTCCCATCAATTCAAACATGGAAATGATAAACTCATCATAGCAGACTTTGCTCACAGGAAAAGTGCCATCAAACTGAAAAGCCTGCTCCAATGTAGTCTCCACCTTAAACAGTAATTTCCTTCCAATAAGAGAGTTAATCAAGTCTGGGTATCCAATCACATTAGCACCCTATAATAAGCAACAGTAATCAACATTAATTAAAACCTAAGAACCATTTTTTGCCCACTGAAAAAACAATACTATAAACCGAAGACAATACATTATTAATAATCTAATAATTATTAACAATGACTAAAAATAGCAGGAAGACAACCTCAAAATGATGGCCCAGGAAATCTTCACAAGTTTTCTACAGAAGCTTAGTGACATCTCTATCAAACAGAATCATCACAGCGGTTCCTGTTTGGTCAGCAACTTCCATTTTGACTTTGTACCTTTCAAATATAACCATTTTTTGTTAGCTAATAATAAACAATAGTATAAATATAAAAGTAAAGTATATATGACTAATTCACATATATTAGAAAACAAAGGGAAATATTTTACAACATTAAATATAGCTAATATATTAAAATATTACCTTGGGTGGACTTGTAAAATAGGGATTCCACAAGTTTCACAGAAATAGACACCCGACTGAACACTGACAGACCTGTTGCATTTGCATGCCAGGTAAAACCAGGAGGCATCAGTCACTACATCAACACTTTCTCCTAGCACAATGAACATTCCGTCCTGCAAATTAAAAAAGGATAAAGTACATATTTTGGTAATAATAAATAATAAATATAAAATATAATCAAAGCAACACATACATATATAAAATAGTAAACTACATGGGGAAATATATCTAAAGCACACTAACAATACAGATCCAAGAATGCCACCAAACGGGAGAAATTTTTTTAGGGCAACGTAAATCCTTATCATAAATAATTTTTAGAGCACATTGGAGGTCTTCGAGAGGTGAATAACAGTATCTTTTAATAACCCTTTCCATGGTACATGTGTTTGTTGTGTTGAGCGATTTACCTATGATTTTGAGAGATTTTAATTGAATGATGCATGTTATTAATAAACTAATTTTTTTTAGGGGTTTTGAATTAAAATAAAAAAGATTATTAAATTGGGTATTTATTCTTGTTACTGATGGCATGAAATACATGATTGGTATTTGTATTAGTTGAATGACGTGCTTATTGGTGTATGCTATGCCATGTGAGTTTATTTGACATGCGTGATAAGATCAAATATTTAATTTTTGATAAATGAATTGTTACACGTATGAGACATGAAATTGTGCCTTATGATGAATTGTATGATGTTTGCCGCAATACCACCTATGATAGTGGTATCGAAGAGAAATATCGCCTTAAGGGGGTATCGAAAGTAACATCGTCATGTGGTTGGGATGTCGAAGATGAGTAATACTACCTAAAAAGGAGTATCGAAAGTAACACCGCCACAGGTTGGGGTGTCGAAAAAGGAGAAATACCACCATGTGCACATGGGAGGTATCAAAATGGAAATGTCCCCGACAGGAGGGTGACATCGAAACACTCCTCGTGAGTAGGGGTGGGCAATGGGACGCCATTGTCGTGTGATGTGTGAATATATGGCATGCCGGCAAGAGGCCAATTTAATTAGGAGGTCTTCGGACCGCTTGGATTCAACTAGAATTTATCTGGTATATGGGATGTGATGTATTGAGATGAGATTATTATTGATATTAAAAGTATTTTCTTTTATACATATTATTTTGGAAAATTAGCAGGTGTCATGGACAGTTTTTCCGGTTACCGCGTCGGCTGAGAACAATGCTATTTTCGAAAATATTTTATAAAACTGTATTGTTGAACACTGGGATTTTATATCTCATTATTAAGTATTGTTTTCAGAGAATGAGGAGGACGTCATTGAAACTGAAGAGGCGTGAAGACTTAGTAGATTCTATTAGTTATTCTTTCTAGTTTGGTTAGTATTTTCTTAAATAAGGAGCCGTATGTGGCTAGACACATTTATTTATTTATCGTTGGGTTTGTTAGTAGACGCCCGGTATTGAGGCTTGTGGTTTTCATTTATAATTATATTCATTACATGGATATTTTATTACTATTTTATTTAATATGAGGTATTTTCCTACTTAGTTATTTGAGAAAAATTTTATGACTTATGTTTCTTTTCTTTTTTTAATTAAATGTTTTGAAGGATTTTTTTTGGGTTACTAAAGTAACGAAGGGCGTTACAATAACATTTTTTCCTACAAAGTAAATAGACAAAATGAAGAACAAATTAGGCATGGTCTACACCATTATATTACAGAAACTCACATAAAAAAAAGGATCAAAGAATAAATAATATTAAAAAAACATGCCTATAAAACACTTCACCCTAGCAAGCTGGACAGCAACCACCACCTGAATATTGCCACCACCGTTGAGGAAGTTCCTCAACATACCAACGTACTCTCCAAATAGAGCACACTCTGGCTTTCCACTATTCATACAAAAAAATAAAATAAGATTCAGAAAGTGGTTCAAAAGAAAGTGTAATAACCCAGGTTGCTTAAATTGATGAGGACCAAATAATTACCTAGGGTCAGTTAATTCAATTACAACCATGGTAGTTGTCTTCCCATCTATCAGATATTGTCTCTCAGGGAAAACAGCAGTCAAGAGTCCAATTACATCTGCAAATAATGAGAAGAAGAAATCAATACCAACCAAATCAATCAAAAAATTTAATTTAATCTGAGTTTGTGACAGAATCAGTCGAATCACTCACCAATGAGATATTCATGATTATCATTATAATTGAGAATCTTGTAACACCCTAGTTTTTACACATATGATTAATTATTTTATTTGGATGTTTAAGTTTATTTTGTTATGTGGTTTAGTTTGAGTAATTAAATTACTCTCTTCAAATTATTTTATTGGGTGCGTTAGCTGATAAGCCTCTGGCTTATCTAGTTTTATAACTAGATAGACTGTGGTTTATGTGCTAATTATTCGAGTTCAATCTCGTTTTCGCCCAAATTTGGCATTGTTTTGTTCCTAAGTTAGACTTTGACTCGTTCTAGGCAATTTTAGTAGTTTTTAGTCTATTTTGAATAGAATTACGCTTTTTGTTTCTTTTTATTGTTTCAGGTTAGAAGTGAAGCTCTGAGAGTCAAGGAAAGTCAAGAAACAGTGGAAATTGCCATTCTGGAGATACTCGCCCCGCGAGTGGATGCTCGCCACGCGAGCCTGAAGACCAGCTAAAGCAGCACTGTCATCCCTTTTGTCTCGCCCCGCGAAGATACCACTCGCCTCGCTATCCTGAAGGCCTGACTGCGCCAGAATTGTCATCCTCTCTGTGTCGCCTCGCGAGAGTCCAATTTGAAAGCGCGCCAATTTTAATATTCGCCTCGCGAGAGCTTGCTCGCCTCGCGAGTTCGCGCAGATCCTGAATCATATATATTGTTGTTTTAGGGCAGAATTGATAGCCTTTTGGATTCTCCACTGATTTTGTAGCGTTTAGGCCGAATCCTTGTTACTCTGGAGCTGCGTCTCCCTCTTTTATTCTTTTATTTTACAATGGTGGTTAATTCTGATTGTTCGTTTGTCGTTACGGGCATGAGGAGCTAATCCCATCGTCTAAGGGATCAATGAAGCCACCCATGGCGGTATAGTGTTCATGTGATGTATGTTTCTCCCCTTTTCTCAATTGATGTTTTCCAATTCTGATTTGATTGCGTTGATCATATGCATGCGTGATTGACTTGTTAACGTTGATGAGGCTTAGTCGGCAATTCACGTTTAGAACTTGAATTGGGATCACTAATTGAATATTGCATGAGAGTGAGTAGGAGATTAGTGCAACCTTATAGGGAACAAGAATTAATAGAGTTTGATGATTAGGGTTATGAGACCTAGTAAGTAGTTAACTCAATCGTCGAATACGTCCTATTGAGCACGACAATGGATATAGGAGAATTTGGGGGTCCCGGTTGACATTGTAATTGAACTTAGGGAGGAATTCATCATCACTTGGGTACTATGCATGATTGGGTAGGTGGATTTGAGACCTTAGATATTTTAATTTCAGATTTTAATACTTTAGTTTTATTTTATTCGTTAATTTGAATTGCGATCCCATCTTCTCTCCCTCAACCACTTTCCTTGCTTGACCAAACGTATCGACTTCTCGCGAATTAGTTGAATTGGTAGCCCAATCCTTGTGTTCGACCTCGGTAATTACTTACTGTGTTATTTTATTACTTGCGACGACCCGGTACACTTGCCGGTGACTCAACATTAGCACTGACTTATTTCAGTGAATGCACGCTTACTAGACAATAAGTTACATTATTGTCACTATTATTACCAGTACAGAAAAATATTTTAAATAATAAGATTAAGAGAAAAGCATTTTCATATTTTCGTTCTATTTAATTTTAGAGTTGAAAATAAACTGGTTTGACATTTATCGGAGATTAAATTTTGGACTGAGTATTTTCTTAGTTGATCAGTTCAACTATTAATCTTTACTCTAATTTGAATTTCGAAATCATATCTTTATCAATCTTTATTTTTAGATTCCAAAAAGTAAAAACATGATTATTTTAGGCTTAATATTTATCACTCATTTTGTACCTATTACTAAATAATTAACTTAAAAACCTAACTTTCTCATTTCTCTCTCTCTCTCTCTCGACGCCTCTCCCTCACTTTCTCTTTTCTTTCTCTGCTTCTCCTTCTTTCTCCCTTCTTCTTCCTCCCACATCAACTTCATCTTCCTCCTTCCTCTCACCATAGCAGCGCTGCCCACACCGCCTGGAAGCTCGTCGGCCGCCGTTCAACGTAGGGAGGAGAAGACGCGATGGCGCCACCGCTTGCACGTGTTGCTGCCGCACGATCGTCGTTCCACCGAGGTAAGCACCGCGCACCGCCGCCTCCATGGTGGTTCCACCATTCTCATAGTGTTTCGAGCTCTCTTCTTCCTTTCTATGAAGCTTAGCTTCACTTTATGGACCATGGTTGTTGTAGGGGAGTGTTCCACCGCCACTGCCACCTCGCCGGAGTTGCGTGACGCCACCGCCGTACCCATGGCTGGTCACTGCGTCCTCTGCCTTCAAGCTTGGGTGAGTGTTTTACCCTCTAATCTCTTCTAGATTCAAAACCCCCAAATTGATTTTGAAAACCCTAACCCTAACCCTTTGATTTCAGATTTTAATCTTAAAATTAAACCTTGTTTTATGAAATTGGGACTATGAATTAGTGTTTCCCTAAACCAATTTCATTATTCTTTAGTTAAAATGAGTTTTCCCCAAATTGTATTTAGGAGCCCTAAACCCCCAATTTGATTTTATTTGAATTTGGTTCTGTTTTTGTGAAATTAATTATGATTTAGTGCAATTAGGACTCTTAATTGATGATTCCCAAGTTCTCTTTCGTGATCATTTAATCAAAACAAAGTTTCCTCAAAGGATATTATGAAGCGTAAGCTCCAAACATGATTTTCTTTGAAAATAACCTTGTTTGGTAATAAGATTAAGTGTTTAGATCAAATTAGAATGTGTGTTTGGTCATGTGTAATTGATTTCTTGATTTTTGGTTGTTGCGCGTTGTGGGATTCCCTCTCTGGGACGTTTGACACGGCTATGCTTGCTTGATGGAGTACATCGTTACACTCTTGGAGCTAACGTGAGCATTAAGACGAGGATCCTTTACTTGTCTTCAAAGGTAAGGGGAGACTGCCTGAGGGATTTTCGGTAACTGCATGCTATTTGTGCGTTGTATTTGAGTTTATCTGTTGTGATGTGTGGTGTTAAATTAAGTTGTTATATGATTGTTATGTGGTTTTTAATGTTTTCTGTGAAAGCATGATTATACTATGATGTATCGATATATGCTATGTGTGGATTATCTGTTGGTTGGTTGATTGACTTAGAAGCCTGACATTGGTCAGTGCTCAATTAAATTAAAGATAAAAGCGTTGAAAAAGCTTGATGAGAAATTCAAAGGACTTGATTTATGGAAGAAAAATATTGAAAGTATTTATATTTGATGATGTTTTGGAGAAAAGAGTGATTTCTAAATAAATAGTGAAGACGACATCTTGAAAATATTTTAGTTACGTTGTCTTTTCCAAAAAAATTCAAAAATAAGATGAAAAGTTATTCTAAGAAATGTAAGTGTCAGGGATAATTTAACAATGATTATGAAGAACTTTTGTAAAAGAGAAAATCATTTGATTTACAAATGACTTTATTTCCAACGAAAAATACTTTGGAAAAGTATTTGACAACGAAAACTATGAGGAACAATTTTATTATTTCAAATAGAAATGAGTTGGAAATGATTTTACGAGGATCTGAAGTTGTTAAGGAAAAAGGAGTTTTCAAAAGAAAACAGATTTGAGAAAAATGAATTTCTCTATTATTTGATGGTTTTATAAATGAATTTCAAATGAAAAGGATTTCTGGAAATGAGTTTTACACAATGGTGTTATTTCCGTCAACTTGGATAAGTTGGGGAAACTTTGGTTTTGTTTTGTATTTCACAGAACGAAAATGGTTTAAACGAACCTAGCAACCGAGACGTCGGATCTAGTGTTTTATGATATGGGCCAGGGGTCCGAATGATATGGGCCCGGGGTCCGAAAGGTGAAGTTATGGACTAGATGTCCTAAAAGTGGTTTATTTGTTTTGTGCACTAAAATCTACGTATCTAAGATTGGTGCATCGGTCCAGATTTCGTGATTTTTACACTTTTGACTTGAAGTCAAATTGTTTTGAAAGAGGTATTAAACTTGAAAGTTTAAAATGATGATTTGGTCGTGTTGCTTTTTAGCTCCGACATATAAAGATTGAATACAAAGAAAACAACGTGAACAAAATGTTTTACATGCATCCTAGGGAAGACGTGCCTTTGCATAGGACTTGAATGCTTGATAGCAAGTATTCATGACGTTTGCGTCACTGTGCCTTGATGGATATACGACCAAGTAGACCATGTGCTGTATGTAGTCACCACTTTGCCTTGAGTTGGACTGTGGAATGGTCAATAGAACTTTGCCATATCGGGCATTGATTCTGCCTTAATTGGCAACTAGAGCCTGATCAGCTCATTTATTTGTTGGTTGGAGCTCCAGAGATTAGGTCTCAAAGTTAGTTGTGGAATATTGAAATGTCATGGTTTTTAAAAGCGGAGATGCATTGTCGGGTATGAAACCCTTTGATAAATATATTGTTTATCTTTGAATATTCATGTTAAATGGTAATTGAGAGTCGTGCATGTGGTTATCGTATTTAAATCCATATATTGGTATCTCACCCTTACAGACATATCAGGTTTTCTTCTGGTTCGCTATTGTACCCTGGGTGCTTTAGTACAGATGATGCAGAGGAGTCTTCCTAAGTCATTCAGAGGCTTAGATCTGGTTATTTGATGAAGTACTTGTTTTGTGGAAGGATCACGTGAGTTTTCTCATGAATATCTTTTAGAACAACCAGCTTAGGTTTTGAGACGATGTTGATTAATGTTAGTATGTACGCTTATGGCTCGGAGAGCCCTTCTTTTGGATGAAAAACTTAAACTTTTCCTTTTGGTCATGTATAGCTAATTGATATAACTATATTTTTTTTAGCATATTACTGCCTGGTTGTATTTGGTGTAACTGGAATTCTGGAATGAAAATGTAATTATTTTAGTAGGTGTTCTTTTACCTGGGATGTCCGAATTACAGAGGAGACTCTGTCAAATTTTTGTAAAAATACTAGTTTTTATTCAATATATCTCTAAATTAAATAGGCTTGCCAGGCTAGGATTGTAAGTCGGTCTGCCGATCAGGGCTTAAATTTGGAGTCGTGCCAAATTTTTATACCCAATTTCAGACGTTTATATATTTATATAAATTATTTTCCGAAAGCAACCAGCAAATTATCCTTTTAATTTTATTTCCGCACGTGTTTACAAAGTAATGCCCAAGGGGGGTGTTACAAATCTCACCAAGGGGAATGCAGTTAAGTCCAAATAAGGGAATGGAAGGATCTTATTTTCTCACAACAGTAGTTTTAAATAGAAAAACCAGCTTGAAATCATGAGTAGAAGCCCTATAGCCGCCACTATTGGGCACTACATTAAAGTAGACAAATTTATAGCAACAACAAGAGAGCTGAATATGTGCAGCAAAGGTTTCCTAACAGTAGCCTGTATCCTTCCTCCCTTTACAATCAATAAACCAAAAAAAGACACAATCAGTTTCAAGTAAAAATAAAGATGATTTGTGTTAGAGATATCAATAGAATAATGGACCAGAAGAGTATAACAAAGGTTTTATTACATGTTCATCAATCAAAAGCATCTCCAATGAGCTACTATGAGCTGGGTTATTAAACAATGGAACAGTCCAGATTCTAACAACCCTAACCAACAGCCTGATACACTCCCTATTGGAAACTATAGAACTGATCCTATCATAGTTAGCAGCCATTGCAAAAGGAAATTATGATCACAATTTGAGAAGAACGAAATAAGTTGAAGACAAGTACTGAGCCAAGAAGGAGACCACCTTATTTATAGACAAACTGAAACCTAAAAGCCCAACAAACCAAAATGGGAGGGAAACCAAGATTTTGAAAATACCCTGAAAATTAGGGTTGACCCATGCTTAATGACAAACAATGAACGATCAAATCAAAGAACTCTAAATTTTTACAAAACCAGAAGTAAGTTACAGAGTATGATCAAATCAAAAGGTAAGACAATCATGGAAAAGCTCAATATTTAAATTTATCTAATGACCTACTGAACACTTTTAGGGAGAAAAACCAAACCAGACCATACCCAACTATATGAAGGAGAAGAAAAAATCAAAAAACCAAAATAACCCGAATTGGTCCCAATTCCATATTGAACCTCCTTCATCCACGAAAAGCAAAGCATATTATTATTACCAAAGAGTTTGACAAAACCCTATACAAATCGTAAAACATCTATAACTAAATTTATAGTACCACTAATCACATGCTAATTCCACCAAAGTTAACTATGTAGTTAATTTTTGTTTCCAAATGTCCCCCTTTAGCACCCATAATCTAGACACCTCTGTAACCCCCTTCAAACCAGAGGACAGCTCAACCTGACAGAAAGGAAGCTTGTTTCAGAAAGCACTCACCACACCGACTAAAGTAGACTCCTAGGGTTCATCTACACCAAGCCACCACCGATCTATTTTTTGGCAGTGAGTCCACACCACCGCACCTGTCACCAATCACCGATGAGAGAAGGAGGAATTGAGAGAAGAAAGAGAGGAGAGAAGTACGTTTTTGGGAGAGAAGAAAGAAGAATTTTTTTGTGGGAATGGAAAGAAAGAAACATGTTGGAGACATTTGTTGCAATTTAAAAAATACATATATTATAATCTTTAATCTTTAATCTTTAATTTTGAGAAAAAAATCAGAAAAAAATAAATTTCTATGTTGAAAAATATTAGAAAAAAATATGTATTAAAATATTAATTTATTGTCCTTAAATGGTGGTAAGCATGCCAAGTAGGATGTTCAGTAAAAATTTCTATTCCACTTTTAAATTTATATTGATTTATTTATTATCTACATTTAATTCACGCAATTTTTTTAAAAAAACAATAATATCATTTTTAATAATTACAGATTGTATATATATATATATTATTAAGACAAAAGCTATATTTTTTATATAAAATATATACTATTATTGGTATATACGTATAGGTTTTTGGTAAATATCATTTTTTTAAATAATTGTGGATCATATATTATTATTATTCTAAATATAGAAGCTATATTTTTTTATAAAAAATTTATAGAATAGCATATACATATAACTCGCTTGATTATATATTTATAATAAAATTTAAATTCTTTTTACAATTGGAAAAACATTTATCTTTTAGAAAGTGTATATATATATATATATATTTAAAAAAATTAAAATTAAAATTATCAAATATTTATCATCCCACTTACATTGGTATTGAAGATTATCAATAATTTTCAATGTAATTGATTATTTGAAGCAACTAAAAATTAATTGTTGTACATCATGAATTGTGATAAACAAAGAGTCATAAATTATATATGTTTTCAAAGCAAATAACTATTTTCAAGATGATGAATCATTTCCCAATGTAATTTACTTAAACCTTTTATTTATTTCTCCTATATTCCCGATGCAAGTTTACTCTTTATCCAAACCTAATAGAGGCACTATAAAAATGTAGACAATCAAATGAAAATATAAAATTCAAGCATCTCCTGAGAAGATTTGTTCATTTAAAGTTTTTTTCTTCTTCTATTTTTCACTTATGACTAAAACGATTAATTTATTAGTGACATTTCTCCATCAAAAAATAACTACACGATCAAAGTAGGATGATACAGCTTTGGTTGGAAACTTTTTCCACATGTCACCTTCAGAGTAATTATAAAATTTAATTGACAATCGCAAAACATTCCACATTTAGAAAATGATATTTAGGGTGATTTTTTTTTTCAAAATATAAATTATAAATTATAAAACATTTATTCTCCCACTTGCACTGGTATTTAGGATTGTCAATCATAACTAAAAATAAGGATGGATTTATTATATTTATAATTTTTTGGATAGATATTTATAAATTTTTTAGGAAAATAAGGATAGAATCCATGTATGGGCTATTAAAACATTTATTCTTCCACTTGTATTGGTATTGAGGATTATCAATTATTTCCAATTAGTTTATTTAGAGCAACTAAAAAATAATTGTCCTTTATTAACTCTAATAAGCAAAGAGTACTATATTATTATCAATAAAAATTTGTTATCATAACTTTGTCTCATACCAATAAAATGTGGTACCCATTCCAATGTAATCCAAATAAGGATAACAAAAAAATGTGGTACCCATTCCAATGTAAACCAGATAAAATAATTAATGATATTTATAAAAAAATTTATATACATTTATAAGATTTTTGGGAAATCATGGATGCTTTGTATATAGAGCAAGGTTTACAAAACCGGACCGGTCATCGAACCGGTGAAGGCAGCGGTTCGAGGTTCAATGGTCCAACCGAGGTTGAACCGTGGTTGAACCGGTTATAATTAAATAATATTATTTTAATTTTTAATATAATATTTGTAACAATATTAAAGAAAAAAACAACATAACAACTAAAATTATTAAGCACAATTTTGTTATTTTGAAATTAAACTAAATAAATATAAAGATATATGTTAAAATCATCTTCATAGGGAAAACCAACCCAAAATCTACAACTAGCCCACATATGTTAGAAAACAAAAGAATTGGGTTTTGGCTAGGATGATCCAAATCCTTTTATACTAATTTTTTTTTTTAAGGAAACCGGTTCAAACCGGTTCACTACCGATTATGACCGGTTTTACCGGTTTTGAACCAGTTTTCCGGTTTTTTAACCGGTTCACCACAGGGCCGATTTTGCTAGCTGATCGGACCGGCCAAGGTCCCGGTTCCCGGTTGGACCGGTCGGACCGGCCGGTCCGGTCCGGTTTTCAAAACCTTGATATAGAGAGATACAGAGAGATACTTGTATTAGAATCCGTGTATGAGCTATTAAAACATTATATTTAAGGTGGCTTTTTTTTTCAAAAGACAAATTATAAATCATAAAATATTTATTTTCACCAAATATCAATTCTCGTGCAACTATGTAGTACATGAACTATGATAAAACAATAAAGTGCGTTTAACTATGATCGATAAATCCTTCTATATTTATTGCATGATGCCCTTTTGATTTCGAGCCATATACACAAATGGCTTGGACATTAAAATTGCACTCAATCATGCCTTTATATTTTATTAATGGTAACGATAATTTCTAAAAGCCTCTCACAAATGAAGCAATACATATTTATGTATAAATATATCAATCATGATATACATTTTCATCTTCAAATATACGTCTAAAGGATAGAATAAAGAGATATTCTTATTTTTTGAGAGTTTCTTTTCGAGTAACTTCAAAGATTTAGCTATGGCTACACCTATTACTTTTATTTGTGACATTTCTCCATCCAAAGATGAATGGACGATCAAAGTTAAAGTTAAAAGCCTTTGGAAATAACCAAATTTATTGCAACCACATTTTGGAGATAATGTGGAATTAGTTCTTTTGCATGAGAGTGCAGTGTCTATAACAATTGTTTAACATTTTTGTTTCCTATTTTTTTTACAACTTTCATGAATGATATTTGAACTAACTAATTTTCTTTAATACATGATGGGAGGATCCAAGCTACTGTAAATATTGTCATAGGTCAGTGAACTAAATCCATTGCAACTTATATTATCACTAGTGCAAAATATGCATTTAATATCGGGTTTTTAACACCGGTTTTAACAAAACCGATGTGAAAAAGGAGGCAGTGGCATTTTTGAAATTAAACTGAAATATTTTAACATCGGTTATAATAAAAACCGACGTGATAAAAATATTTAACATCGGTTTTTATAAAAACCGATGTGGAAAAGTGAAACCAAAAAAAAAAATTATCAGACATGAGAATAGACATCGGTTTTAGTATAACCGATGTGGAGTAGTGAAAAACATCAATTGTAGACATCGGTTTTATGATAACCGATGTGGAAAAGGGAAACAAAAACAAATTTTTATAACCGATGTGGAAGATTGAACAAAAAAATTGATCTTTTTTTAAGCAGCAACATTTTTAACATCGGTTTTTGTTGTTAACCGATGTGGAAAATCAATATAACACATCGGTTTTGGATATAACCGATGTGTATTTTCATTTTGTTTTCATTTATTCATCCCACCAATTCCTCTTTTGCGCGCTACCCCTAAATGTCTGAAACCCAATATTTTCTCTGTTGCATGCGCGCTCCGTAACCCTCACACCCTCATACCTCCATTCTTGCTCGCTCGGCCGCATCCTCCGCTGTCACCTCAGCCTCGAAGCCCCTCCGCTTGCTCCGCCGCTTCATGTCGTGACCCTGTAGCCTTCGCTTGCTCCGCCGCTTCCTGTAGCCTCGAAGCCCACTGTCCGACGCTTGCTCCACTTGCTCCACCGTTTGCTCTGCTTGCTCCACCGCTTAGTCATCTCAGGTAATGCACCTCTTATACCATGTTTCTAAGGAATCTGAGCATTGGGAAAGTACAATGGAAGCTTCTTCAACCCATTTCGATTTTTTGACTAAATTTTCTCATTTCAGGGTTGTGCAAAGGGCTTGCTGTGGTACTGGTTAGTGGTCATATTTGTGGTTCAAGCTTTCCCTTCAGTTGTTACCTATCTTGCCCTCATTCCTTGCAAGGTACAATATTTACTTTGAACCTTAACTTTGGTCGGTAATGGTTTTTCCATTTTTTGGTTTTGGATAAAAGTAAATGAATTGGAAGTTGTTGATTTTTTGTTGATTAGGATTGAAGAATCATGAATGCCGAGTTATTTTTTTTATCCAATGCTATGTGGGATTTGTTGTAAGTTTGGTGTGTGCTTAAAAATGTGTTCGAAGCTACAGTGATGAGTTTTCTTCATGTTAGGTAAAGCTTTTTCATGAATAGTTTTGCCCTCTTTTACCGAATTGCTTGAGTTGTTGAAAGACATGCTTCCAGAAGATAACACATTGCCATCTTGAAACTATGAGGCGAAGAAGATATTGTGTCCGATGGGTATGGAGTATAAGAAAATATACGTTTGCTCCAATGATTGCATATTGTAAAGGAAAGAGTTTGAAGAGATGCACGAGTGCCTCAGGTGTGGGGTATCACGCTACAAAGTGAAGGATGGTGATTCTAGTTGTGATGTGGTCACCAAAGGTCCTCCTGCGAAGGTGTTATGATATCTTCCAGTGATTCCACAGTTCAAGTGATTGTTTGCTAATGTAAATGACGCAAAGAACATTAGATGGCATGCAGATGAAAGGAAGTGTGATGGACAGCTTCGCCATTCGGCCGATTCTTTGCAATGGAAGAGAATTGATAGTTTGTTTCCGGATTTCGGCAGTGAGCCCAGAAACCTCAGGCTTGGACTTGCAACCGGTGGAATGAATCCATGTGGAAACTTAAGTAGTATTCATAGTTCATGGCCTGTTCTCTTGGTAATTTACAACCTGTCTACCCTCATGTACTGTCTCGTGGGGGAAGAGGAAAAGGGGGCAGGAGAAGAGGAAAAAGGGGCAGGAAAACCAAAGCAAGAATGTCTACTCCCATGTACTGTCTCGTGGGGGATATAAAAAACTGGATCAGATAATGGCGGAAGAGGAAAAGAAAGCATTTCAGGCGGATCCTAACGTTGAAAATCATCCAGAAGTTGTTGATCCACCTCCACCCCCATGCCATCATAAATGGAAGAGGGCCCGACAAAGAAATACGGGATAATATACATCTGAGGAGGCCTACCAAGTAGCTGAGAAGATTGTAAGTATAGTTTGAATTGTAATTGTCATTTTAACATTGTTACCGAATTGTAATGTGACCTGATATTTTATATGTTATAGGATGCCTTGGAAGAGCAGGTAACCCAAGGAACCTTTGTTCCTAGAGGACGCGATGATATCTTAGCTGCTGCCATCGATAAACCAGACCACCCGGGTCGTATCATTGGTGTTGGATGGGGCGTCGGCATTCGCCAATACCATGGTTCATCTTCACACCAATGCCACAGGGATGTTGATGCAGATAGAACACGGTTAAAATAGGAGGTTGTAGCTGAGCCTAGACAGGAGATGGCCGAGCAGTTTGCTCAGCAGCTGACAATATTGACTTCTATGTCCCAACAGATGGCAGGTGTCCAACCCTCTGTCCAATTGAGCACTAAGGGCTCATGTGATCCTCCTCATTAGCCTGAAAATGATGATGATGGTGACGACGACGATGATGATGATGATGAAGACCCTGATAGGTGTGAGCTGTATGTTGATGATCATCATGATCGCCGCTTAGTGGCATTGGGGAGGGCACATAATAACTTCGGTAATACCATACACCATCATTTATTACCGGATGATCAGGTGAGGGTCGTTGTTGAGATTATTCGAGATGTTGATGCTCGAGTCCCTGTGCCCACTGAGGAGGTTCAAACAGTGGGCCAGGGCCCCGGTAACTTCATCCCCTGGCCAAGAAGACTGGTCAGGTTTCTTGTTGCATCTGAGGTATTCTGTTAGTTGTGTTTTTCTATATTTATAGTTGAAATTATTTATTATTGTTTAAAGATAATGCTTTATTTTTATTTTTTTAGGATGTTGGAAATGATATTCCGCCTAAAAGGTTGACAAAGGGGCACCTGGTGATCGACAAAGGGGCACCTAGTGATGTTTTTAAACTTCTGGCTATACAGGTTGTGACCATGGAGAATGACGCAGCTTTGGTAAGGTTGGAACATGATGCCAGGCCAGGTGACGAACTGTATATCCCAAAGAAGGAACTTATGGAGATTGTACTCGATAAAGAAATGACTAGTTCTGCACACCTATCGTTATGGTGCACGTAAGTATATTTTATTTATAAGTTAAGTAATTAAATTTTAAATATTATGATAATTAACATGTTTTTTCAATATATTAGGTATCTGCATCGTATGTTAGTTGATCAGGGTAACCTCGCCCTTTATGGGTTCATTGACCCCATGTTCATTCAGGGTGATGTTCTCCTAGCATCAGAAGACCCGGTCACCACCATACGTGATATACTTTCTCGAGATCATCATCAATTCTACCTTGCGCCTTATCTCAATAAGTAAGTACCAGTTATTTAATTATAACTATATATGACTTAGTCACTAATTGTTCCACAAATACAACAAGCATTGGCAACTGTTGATCTTGTACCCTCGGATGAATGTCGTGGTCTTCTTCTACTCAATGGGAAATAAGCCGGCGAATGAACTGAAGATGATCATGGAAACGTAAGCATAAAAATAATTTATAATCAGTAATGCAGTTGTTTTAATTATCTGAAATCTATTAGATATACTTTAATTAATGTTTATTTTGTCATGATAGTTCTATTAATGCAGACCACATGTTGCGTGGTGAAAGGCGTCGGGCTATTAGATGGATTATTTCTAACGTAAGATATTTATTAGTTCAAAAGCTTCAAATGCAGTGGGTATAATTATTGATTTCTAATTAATTCCTCATATTCTAATTGGGTTTCATTTGTACGTAGTCCCGTATACAACGTGGATCATGGGAATGTGGATACTATGTGATGAAGTGGATAGTCGAAATTATCTCCTTCAGGATCACTGAAAGATGGCACGAGGTAAATGTTAATTGGTAACAATTAGAAGTAACAGTTATAGATTCGTTATATGTTTTATGTTAGTTTATTACTTAAAAGATATAATCTTTTGTCCAATTAAACTTGCGGATATTCAACAATCCGACTCCATTATCTAATGCCGACATCAATAACATAAGGAGGTGTTGGGCAACTTTCTTTCTTGAAGTGTACCAACCATGGATTGTATGTAGTTAGTTTAAAAACTTATCATGTACTAGCTATAGTGTACTTTTGACTGATATATATTTTGATATGAAATCTATAATATATCATGTAGCTTTTTGGTTTCTAATTATCTTTCTTGTCTGAATGTAATTGAACATATGTATTGTTCATAATAAATTCAGTATATATTAATTTAGTGTGTTTTTGTTGTACAAAAGTGATTGTGTTGAGAATATTTAAAATATGTTATACTGGTATTGATCTGGATTACTGAAATAGGGGAAAGGAATGATAGAAATGTAAAAAGAGTTTTTAAAAAAAATAGACTTTTCACATCGGTTATACAAAAACCGACGTGGAAAGTTCACTTTTCACATGGGTTATTTGAAAACCGATGTGGAAAGTGAACTTTCCACATCGGTTTTGTAATAACCCATGTGAAAAATGAACTTTCCACATCGGTTTTAAAACCGATGTGAAAAGTATCAATAACAACATCGGTCGTTTCAACATCAGTTTGAAAACCGATGTGAAAAGCCAAAAATAACCGATGTGGAATCCCTTTTCTGCACTAGTGTATATATGTGATATTTATAAATGTCCTAAACATGACATTTGTCTATATTCATTTTAATTCTTCTTAATTGTGAAATATTGCATTTTTTTGCAACCTTGATGTTATTTAGACATCTGCTTCCAAACATATCATATATGTTATTATTCTTTATTGTCTAAAGTGATTACAATTGCATATATTATCAACCAAAAACTATTGGTAAGGTTAGTTGTATAAAGCTTTTATTTCTCCACTAAAAATGTCTTCTTCCCTTTTTCTATGTGTTTGATGTTATATCATGTTTAACATAGAATTTATAACTTATAATCTGGTCATAATGTTGTTGGAAAACGATGTATAACATATAGTTGTTGTTTTTTATAAAAAAAAAACATATAGTTGTTTTGTTTTATTTCTCTAATGACATTCATGAGGCTCCTTTTCTTGGGCCTATTGAATCTAAGAAGTTTGATTCCTCTTACTTCTCTCAATTTTTTTTTAAAATTAATTCTTTTTTTTTTTTGCAGGTTGCAAAGTTTGAAGCAAGCAGTGTAAGGTTGAAGATTTATTTATATGATTTTTTTTGTAACATTATTTATATGAATTTTAAATATTAAGTGTTTTTTAATTTCCATGACAATGAAAATGTAATTTAAAATATCAAAAAATATTTATATCATCTATTTGTTTTAAGAAATTGATACGTTCTCGTGCGATGCAGGGACACGCTAGTATAATCTAAAACAAACGACTCTATCATAAATCTCCAAAGGAAATGATATTGGATTCACGGTGCAAGCTATGGTGCACCACCCACTTGGTGCATCACCCTCTATACTACCCACATGTCAACAACTAACCAATCATTTTTTCAGCTGGAACCTTTGACTTTTTAACAAGTCAAATCTTCAAAGTAAAATAAGTATTTGCAAAAAAATACATTGTATTTTGTATTTGCTTATTAACCCCAAAATTTTAAAAACAAAATTAAATGTCACATTTATTATTCTTTGCCCAATATTAAAATATTAATTTTTTAAAAAAGAATCGTCTGAATTTACAAAGACACTGTCTAACTGGAACCCAACCCAACATGCTTGGCAGGACCACCTACACCTCTAGTGTTCGCCGCCGACGACACTGACAGCACCACCTACCCCCTAGTGTCCGCCGCCGGCGACGTCGCACAACCCTGACCATCACCGCCCCTCCACCATCTTCCCCCGTCACGTCCGTCGTGTTCTTTCCCTCATGAACCCAACCCTTGACCTCCACTGTCCAGATCTATGTGTTCGTCCAGATCTACCACGTGCATGGTGTTCCCTGCCACCAGCTGCCGTCGTGGTTCAGATTCGTCATCTCAACATCACAAATCCATAATTTCGTAACCCAGATCTTGAATGGTGATGGTTGGGCAACACATCGGACAAGAGGAGGTACACGACAGAGAGGACGAGGTGCGACAGAAAAGATGAGGTGTGCAGCGATGAACACGCATCCCCACATTTGTTCATCTTCGAAATAGTGTAAACCATTGCCGCCACCAAACTCGTTTCTGCAGAAAAGCACAAAACGAGTGTACGATCCTCCCAGATCGTCACCGCCACGGACCTCGGTACCAAATCAAATGTTTCAACTATACAGTTTTGGGGATTTAGGAACCTATGAAGGAAGATGCGCCGGAGATGACAGGGACGACGACTTCCGGGAGCTCGACAGGGATTTGGTGACCGGAGATGGGAAGACGATGATGGAGCTTCAGCCGAAGAAGACAAGGATGGAGCTAAGGAAGGAACCTTTTTTTTTTTTTAAAAGAAAAGGGATGAACTTAAGGAGCATATATGTGTGTATGAACCAACGCCTAAATCCCCAAGGTTAAGACATTAATTAATGATAATTAACATTAAACTATTTCAGTTATTAAAGAAAAATATTTTTTTGCTTTTTTTTGGCAAAAATAATAAATACGTATACTATATAACAGTATACAGTATTCAATAGATGACCAATATATAAATACATTGGTCAGGTTTGAAAAATTGATCCACCCATATATAATTTTATTGATCCATAAATTATCATATAAGTGATGTAAATGGAGGGCAGTGCAACTTAAGCCCATCCTTTGCATTTCACCGCATAAATTAACAATGTGATAGAAGCAAAATTAAATTGAGAGCTGCATCGAACTACAGTAGTAAGAAATTAATTAATATCAGCACTAGGGGCTGCCTCACGTCTTATTGCTGACGTGTGGTATTATTATTGATTGGTAACATTAACATTGGCAGGACAGCACCGGCTACATCGTGCAGCAGAGCAGTTGTTTTTTTTTACCACTCCTACCATGTGCTTAAGGCTTGTCATTATTATTAGGGGTGTTCATCAACCGATCCAAACCGATTCAAATCACAAAAATCGAATCGAAAAATCGAAAATCGAATAAATCGAAAATCGAAAAAATTGCAATTTTTTATTGGATTGGATCGAATTTTGGATCCTATAGTGAAATCCAAACCAATATATTATATACATATACTATTATTTTTGAAATTATAGTATTACTCATACTTAAACATTATTCTTCATACTTTTATGTCCCTCATTCTCTTTAATATTTTTATTGAAATGACATATATAAGACTTTTTAGAATAAATATTAATGTCTTGAAGTTATATTTTACTAAAAGCTTTGATGCATAACATATATATATTTGATTGAGTAATCATAAAAAATAGGAAAATAATTAAGTAAATTTGAAAAATAATTAGCTACAATTTATTTGTAGCCGATTCAAGGAAAAAATAGAATAAGTGGTAGTAGATATAGAGAATTAATATAAAAGAACGTGTTAAAAAATATCAATAATTTTTTTCTTCTCAAAATCCCAAATTAAAACGAAGATTATCTTTTATCCACTATTAAATAAGTAGAAATGATACTTGACATTAGAAAAAAATAAAGTATGACAAAAACCGAATTATCCAATCCAATCCAAACCGCATTTGATTGGATTGGATCGGATCGGATTTTTTTAAGGAAGCAAACGGATCCAATCCAAATCGTACGATGTTTTCATCATTAGATCGGATGACTTTTTAGCTCAAAACCGATCCAATCCAATCCAATCGACGGGCACCCCTGATTATTAAGAAAATTTGGTACAGAACAGAACAGATGATGGGCGTTCCACTAGGGATTTAGGAGCTATATAGCAGGCAGCAGGCTCTGAAGATGGTCAATCAGGGCCGTCAGACTGTTGTGGGAGGACCCACCTTCTTGAACGGCTTTCCAAGATTTCTCCATCATCTCTTTGGCTTTGCTTCTGATTCACCTACCTTCCTCCCCATCATCCATTAACCTCTTTACAGCCTTTTCAATACGTTCCCCACTCACCACTTTGTTCTTAACATCATACGGCGACAGGCTCCATTCCGCTGCGCCCACCTCTACCCCAAAACCATGTACCTCAGTTATCAGCTTTTCGTTATAATACTAGTCGCCGAATCCCGGCATGGTGATCATGGGAACCCCGGCACTGATGGCTCCCGCCACCGTGTTCCATCCACAGTGCGTTAAAAACCCTCCGGTGGCGGGATGATTCAAGATCAACGGCTGTTGGGCCCATCCCTTAATGAGCATCCCTCTGTTCTCTTTCCTCATCTTTTCTTCAAAACCTTGTGGTAACCACCCAGAGGAATTGATGCCCGGAGGCCTCAAGCCCACTCGCTATCTCGAAAAGCTGCTCATCGGACAAACGACACAGGCTCCCAAAGCAAATGTAAACTACTGAATCTTTTTCCTTGGAGTTGAGCCAACTCAGGCACTCCTGCTCATCACCACCCACCGTGCTTGAAGTTAAAGGATAATATCAGATATGCTGTTATTACTTATTATGATAGTAAATTAGATAAGATCAGTTTTGATCATAAGCTTTAGGATCTTAGGAAGTTTGTTATCTTATTGTATCTATATAACAGCACTACTGTAACTATTATAACTCAATGAAATACGTTTCAGTCTTCTTCTCTATTTTCTATCTTGGTATCAAAGCTGTTTGATCCTACCATTATGGAGTCCGCTGCTAATCAGAAGAACACCCTTCCTTCCATGTGTTCTGTCAAGTTGGACAGAAACAACTATATGCTGTGGAAGTCTCTTGTGTTACCATTGATCAAAGGAAGCATGCTAGATGGTCTCATCTTCGGGACAAAGAAGTGTCCAGAACAACACCTCACAAAAGAATCAACAGAGATCAACCCTGCCTATGAGGAATGGATTGCAAGTGACCAACAACTCTTGGGTTGGCTATTTAACTCAATGACTGAAGACATTGCAATTCAGTTGCTACATTGTGAGACCTCCAAGGAACTTTGGGACGATGCTCAAAGTCTGGCTGGTGCACATACAAGATCTCGAATCACTTTCCTCAAGTCAGAATTTCATAGCACTCGAAAAGGATCAATGAAGATGGAAGACTGCCTGATCAAACTGAAAACTCTTTCGGACAATCTCAAACTTGCAGGCAGTCCAATCTCGAGTGCAGATCTCATCATTCAAACTCTTACTGGACTAGATAGTGAGTATAATGCCATAGTGGTTCAATTATCTGACAAGGTTGATTTAACATGGGTTGATTTGCAGGCTCAGCTATTGGCCTTTGAGAATAGGCTTGAGCAACTGGATAATTTCTCTAATCTGACAATCAATCCATCTGTCAGTCCATCTGCAAATGTTGCTACTATATCAGACTACAAGGGCAACAAATCTTTCTCGAAAGGAGGTTGGAGAGGAGCAAACCAAAGAGGCTTTAGAGGAGGAAGAGGTAGAGGCAGGACCTCCAGAGGTAGACCTGTTTGTCAACTCTGCAGAAAACCAGGTCATTTGTCAGCAAATTGTTATTATCGTTTTGATAAAAACTACATGGGACAGCCTCCAGAAGAAAACAACCAGAACAACCTCACAAGCCAAATTCACAGTGCTTTCATTGCTTCTCCACACACAACTCAGGATCCAGAATGGTATTTTGACAGTGGTGCCAGCAACCATATGACTCATGATTCCAACCGATTTCAAGAGATAACTGGAAATGATGGTAAGAGTGCTTTAACTGTTGGTAATGGAGAAAAAATGAAAATAGTTGCATCAGGCATCACAACTATTAATACCAATAAGAAGCCATTAAATCTGAATGAAGTACTTTATGTTCCTAATATTACTAAAAATCTCTTGAGTATTTCCAAACTTGCTGCTGACAATAACATTCTTGTTGAATTTCATGCAAATCATTGTTTTGTTAAGGACAAGATGACAGGAACAGTCCTGGTGGAAGGGAAGCTTAAGGAAGGCTTATATCAGATGACAAATATCCTACCTCAATCAAAAGGCAATCCCAAAGCTTTCCTATCCGTCAAAGAGAGCTGGCACAGGAGGCTTGGACATCCCCAGTAGTAGAGTGCTAGAAGAAATCTTGAAAAGTTGTCAAATAAAAGTGTCACTTAGTGACCCCTTTTCATTTTGTGAAGCTTGTCAATATGGAAAGTCTCATTTATTGCCCTTTAATTTATCTACTTCACGTGCTCAGGAACCCTTGGATTTAATCCATTCTGATGTTTGGGGACCAGCACCAATAAATTCATCTTCTGGTTTTAGATTCTATGTTCTGTTTATTGATGATTTTAGTAGATATACTTGGATTTTTCCATTGAAACAAAAATCTGAGACTTTGCAGGCCTTTATTCAATTTAAAAATCAAGTTGAGAATCAATTTAATAAGAAAATCAAAGCATTGCAGTGTGATGGAGGAGGTGAGTACAGGATATTCCAAAAACTAGCTCTTGAATCAGGAATCCAGCTAAGGCTCTCTTGTCCATATACCTCTGCTCAAAATGGCAGAGCTGAGAGAAAGCATAGACATGTGGTGGAGTTAGGACTGACTCTTCTAGCCCAAGCCAAGATGCCCTTGTATTTTTGGTGGGAAGCATTCTCAACTGCTGTTTTTCTAATTAATAGGCTTCCTTCTCCAGTAATTGAGAAACAAAATCCATACTCACTACTTCTTGGCAAAAGTCCAGATTACAGTCTCTTAAAGCCATTCGGGTGTGCATGTTATCCTTGTCTAAAGCCTTACAACAAACACAAATTGCAATTTCACACAACAAAGTGTGTCTTTCTTGGATACAGCAGCTCACATAAAGGATATAAATGCATCAGTCCAACTGGCAGAATTTATGTATCAAGGCATGTGGTGTTCAATGAAGATCATTTTCCTTTTCATGATGGATTCCTAAACACAAGAAGGCCTTTTGAATTCACAACTCACCCTGTAAGTTTCTTCTATCCTACTGCTCTTGCAAACAACAATGAATATCTAGGACAATCTAATCTCCAGGAACACGAAGCTGAAAGCTTAGGAAACGATGATGACAACAACAACATCAACCAAAGTTCCTCATCTCAAAACATCAGAACCTGTAGCATGCAGCCAAATTCTCCTGTCAGAACCTCCCACATTCATGAGCAGTCCACTGAAGAGCACAGAATAGATAGTTCATCAGGAATGACGCCTCAAAGTGAGAAGTAGGCTCTAATAATGCAGCCACAGACCTTGCTTCAACTTCACCATTGAATACTCATCAAATGTGTACAAGAAGCAAGGCTGGGATATTCAAACCAAAGCATCCATATGTTGGCATTACTGAGAAAATGCAAGAAGAAATAGAACCACAATCTGTCAGTGAAGCTCTTCAAAGGCCCGAATGGAAAGAAGCAATGAGATCAGAATTCAATGCACTTATATCTAATGACACATGGACCTTGATACCCTATGAAGGTCAATAAAATGTCGTAGACTCTAAATGGGTGTTCAAGACCAAGTACAAGACTGATGGAACAATTGAAAGGAGAAAGGCTAGACTTGTTGCCAAAGATTTTCAACAATTAGCAGGCATAGACTTTGATGAAACATTCAGTCCTGTCATCAAAGCAAGCACAATGAGAGTTCTACTGACTTTTGTTGTTCATTACAACTGGGAGGTAAGACAAATGGATATTAACAATGCTTTTCTAAATGGTTATCTCAAGGAAATTGTTTTTATGCATCAACCAGAGGGTTTTGAGGATTCATCAAAATCTAATCACATTTGCAAGTTGACAAAGGCTATCTATGGATTAAAACAGGCTCCAAGGGCCTGGTTTGATAGGCTCAAAAATGCCTTGCTTGAATGGGGTTTTCAAAATACCAAGAGTGATGCTTCTTTGTTCTTTCTCACTGGGAAAGGTCATATTACTTTCCTCTTGATATATGTCGATGATATCATCATAACAGGAAGTGATCCGAATTTTATGAAGACTTTCATCAGACGGCTAAATGAAACCTTTGCACTAAAGGATCTTGGAGCACTACATTATTTTCTGGGAATTGAGGGTCAAAGAGACTCAGCTGGGATGTATCTCAAACAAACTAAATACATAACTGATTTATTGAAGAAGTTCAACATGGAAAGCTCCTCTTCTTGTCCAACTCCAATGATCACGAGCAAAGCTTTTATAGCAGAAGGAGAACCTATGCAGAATCCAACCTTATTTCGAAAGGCAATAGGAGCACTTCAGTACTTGACAAATACAAGACCAGATCTAGCCTATTCTGTGAACAAATTGAGCCAATACATGAGCTGCCCAACTGTTCTTCATTGGAAAGGAGTAAAAAGAATTTTCAGGTACCTCCAAGGAACTAAGACATTGAGCTTACACATCAAGCCTTCCACTGATTTGGACATCTCTGGGTTCTCAGATGCTGACTGGGCAACAAGTCCTGATGATAGGAAATCAGTAGGAGGACACTGTGTTTTTCTAGGAGAAACTCTCATCTCCTGGTCCTCTAAAAAGCCCCTATACCAAGGCTACCAATTTTATGGTGTGATAATCTGAGTGCCAAAGCAATGGCCTCTAATCCAGTCATGCATACAAGATCTAAGCATATTGAAGTTGATATTCACTTTATACGAGACCAAGTGCTGAACAATCAAATCACTGTAGCCTATGTTCCATCAAATGATCAGATTGCAGATTGTCTCACCAAAGCTCTCTCACACTCCAGGTTCAGTCAGCTTAGACAAACTCGGAGTGCTGCCTACACCCACTCGTTTGAGAGGGGGAGTTAAAGGATAAGATCAGATATGCTGCTAATACTTATTATGATAGTAATCAAGTTGTTACTTTTAGATAATGTTCCAAATGTTGTAAATTAGAGAAGATCAGTTTTGATCATAAGCTTTAGGATCTTATCTATAGTTTGAATTATACCTATCTTAGGAAGTTTGTTATCTTATTGTATCTATATAACAGCACTACTGTAACTATTATAACTCAATGAAATATGTTTCAGTTTTCCTCTCTATGTTCTATCTCTTGCCACCGTCTTTTGTACCATGAGTGAAGTAGGGCCAATGTGCCACACCTTGCGCCCGGTGAGTTTCTCGTAATGGTGGGTATGCTCCACGTCAAGCTCGGCGAAACTGTTTACAATAATGCCATGGCTATCCTTCTCAGCGTCCACCAGAGTTTCGGTGACTCTAGCAAAACCAGGTGAGGGCTTGATGGGTAGGGTAAGGGGGTGGGGGAGACCAGGGATGTGATAGGGTCCTGAATCAGGGAAGGCCTCTGGGTGACTCTTAATGGCCTCGATCATGCAAACATCAAAGATAGAGATAGGGTTGAAAATGAGCCTGGGGATTCCAAGGCGTTTGGCAGAGGCTTCACTCCAGGAGAACATGATGTCTGGAATGAAAAAATCCGGAGGACTCTCCTTCATGAAAGCCTTGATTTGTGGCTGGATAAGATGAGCGGCCATGGCTATCTTGCCAGTGGTTTGGTTGTCAAAGGCGGCAAACAAGTTCTCCACCCCAGCGGGGAGACCTACTTGGTTGGAGGGGAATTCAATTATGTGAATACGGATGTGGTAGCCGGAGGCTCTGTCCTCGTCAATGGTTTTGTCAAAGAGTTGAGCGTTGGAGGGAGTGGTGACGATGGTCACGTGCTGGCCTCGTGAAGCTACCAATCGAGCCAAGTGAAGCAGAGGGATCAGATGTCCCTGTGTGAAGAATGGAAGGAAGTAAATTTTCAATGCCCGGGAAATTTCCATACCTCCTCAACCCATACGTGCCTCTCTATTCTGATTTTTGAATCTGATTATTATTATTATTACTGTTATGAAGATGGATCAACAATAGTTAGTTATCTAAGCTCTAGCCTTGTAACAGAAATCTGTTGTAAACCTATTAGCTGTGTGATACCTATATTTGTAACTAGAGTTGGTTAGTTTTCAAAAGTTAGTTACAGGTTGTTAATCTTCACTACCATATTCAGGTGGTTAAATATGCATAGGTGTATGTAAGTCTCAGCTGATGTAATTCTTGTAGGATATTCTTTAGATTCATTGTGATCAAAACAAACTCTGAGTGCAAGTGAGGAGAGGCTACTGTAAACTTCCCTAGAAGTCTTGCTACTGTATGCTGTGCAGTTGTGATCATGGAATGGAATAAGAATCGGCTATAGTGTGGATGTAGGGGTCTCCAATTGACCTGAACCACGATAATCTTCTTGTTGTTTTGCTCTTTCTTTAGCTTCTTTGTACTTAGCTTTCTTGCTGTGTGCACCTGCATATCACCATATCTGCTGTAATATCATCACAGTTTTTTCAACAATTGGCATCAAGAGCCAGGTTCTTGGAGGGATTCTACGATGGGGACAAGGTTTGATGTGGAGAAGTTCACAGGGGAAAATGATTTCAGCCTGTGGAGGATCAAGATGCAAGCTCTTCTTGTTCATCAAGGGCTTGACGATGCACTACAAGGAGCCTCTAAGCTTCCATCTACACTGTCAGACAAAGAGAAGAAAGATTTGCTCAGTAAAGCTCATAGCACAATTATTCTTTCTCTTGGTGATGAGGTTCTTCGAGAGGTAGCTGAGGAGAAATCTGCAGCAGGGATTTGGCTGAAACTTGAGAGCCTGTATATGACCAAATCCCTAACTAACAAGTTGTACCTGAATAAAAGACTACATCAGCTGAAGATGGAAGAAGGTTCTTCTATCAAAGAACATGTTTCTTTGTTCACAAAGGCAGTTCTTGATTTGAAAAGTGTAGATGTGAGGATAGACGAGGAAGATCAAGCAGTAATGCTACTATGTTCTCTTCCATCATCCTTTGAAAATTTGGTGGACACTATGCTTTTTGGGAGAGATACACTCACCTTGGAGGAGGTTAAAGCTACCCTGAACTCTCGAGAATTAAAGAAAAAGATAACTGAGAATAAAGGTGAAGGTGGAGATCCCGAGGCATTGATGGCTAGAGGAAGATCAGAAAAGAGGGATTCAAAGAGCAAGAACAAGAGGAGATCCAAATCCAGGAACAAGAAGGCCTGCTACTACTGCAAGAAAGAGGGTCATTTCAGAAAAGAATGCCCTGAAAGGAATAAGAAGAACAATGGCAAATACAATGATGAATCTGATATAGCAGTGGTGGCTGATGGATATGAAAGTGCTGAAGTGCTCTCCATCTCAACTGAAAATCACAGTGAGGAATGGATTCAAGATTCGGGTTGCTCATTCCATATGACACCCAATCTGGAATGGTTCAGCTCCTATAAGGAGATAGATGGAGGGAAGGTTCTCATGGGAAACAATATGGCATGTAATGTAATTGGCATTGGAACTGTTAAATTGAAGCTGCAAGATGGATCTGTAAAGCTGCTCCCTGATGTGAGGCATGTTCCTGAGCTTAAAAGGAACCTGCTCTCTTTGGGAATGCTAGATCAATCTGGATGTTCATTCAAAGGAGAAGGTGGAACTTTAAAGGTATTCAAAGGCTCATTACAAGTAATGAAGGGTACAAGGCAGAATTTACAAATTGCAAGGTAACACTATCTTGAACTCAGCTGGCCTAGTTTCTATCTCTGAACCAAATGCTACCAAGCTTTGGCATTATAGATTAGGTCATGTGAGTGAGAAAGGGCTAGAAGAACTACATAAACAAGGATTGATTGGTAATGGGAATTATCAAAAGCTAAGTTTTTGTGAACATTGTGTATATGGAAAACAAAAGAGAGTTAGTTTCCAAAATGCAACTCATACAAATCAGGGTATCCTAGATTATGTACACTCTGATGTTTGGGGGCCAGCCAGGGTACCTTCATTAGGAGGAGCAAAATATTTCATAACTTTCATTGATGATTGGTCTAGGAAAGTTTGGACTTATCTGTTGAAACATAAAAATCAGGCTTTTAAGTGTTTCAAACAATGGAAATTGCTTGTTGAGAATCAAACTGGTAGGCATATGAAGCTGCTCATAACTGACAATGGCCTTGAATACTTAAGTGAGGAATTCAATGAATTTTGCAAAGACAATGGAATAAGAAGGCACAAAACTGTCAGATTGACCCCTCAGCAAAATGGCCTTGCTGAAAGGATGAACAAGACCATTTTGGAGAGGGTGAGATGTATGTTGTCCAATGCAAAATTGGCAAAGAGTTTTTGGGGAGAGGCTATGAATACAACATGTTATCTAATAAACAGATGCCCTTCAAGTGCAATTGAATTCAAAACACCAGAGGAAAGATGGACAGGAAAAGCTCCAAGCTATGAGAACTTAAGAATTTTTGGATGCACTGCATATGGTCATTCTAATGAAGGCAAACTTGAACCTAGAGCTAAGAAAGGAATCTTCTTAGGTTATCCGGAAGGAGTGAAGGGATATAAAGTGTGGTTATTGGATCCTGCAGGTCCCAAATCAATTATCAGCATGGATGTCTTGTTTAGAGAAGAAGACATGATAGCAGATGATCAACAGAAGTCTGATTCAGTTCAAAATGGTGTTTTAACTGAGCAGAACAGACAGTCTGATCAAGGAATTAGGTTGGAGGTGGAGAAGCCTGCAGAAACATCAGGTCCCGTAGAGGACAGAAATGAAGCATCTCATGATGAACCTATGATTTCATCAATTCCTGAACCTGCTGGTACTTCATACAACCTGGTCAGAGACAGACAAAGGAGGCAGATTAAAGCTCCTGTAAGATTTGGTTATGCTGATCTCATAGCTTATGCTTTGAGTATAGAAATTGATGATCAAGGCTCAGAACCAATTTCTTACAAAGATGCAATTTCCAGAACCGACAGTGATCAGTGGAGATCAGCAATGCAAGATGGATTTGACTCTTTAATGAAGAATGATACTTGGAAACTTGTTGAAAAGCCAGCAAAGCAGAAAGTTGTAGGGTGTGAATGGATTTTCAAAAGGAAACCAGAAGAAACAGGAATGGATAGCTACAGATACAAAGCAAGGCTTGTGGCTAGGGGTTTCACACAAAGAGAAGGAATTGACTATAATGAGATTTTTTCTCCAGTTGTGAAGCATACAAGCATCAGAATCATCTTAGCACTAGTTGCAGTTCACAACCTTGAATTGGAGCAAATGGATGTAAAAACAGCCTTTTTATATGGGAATCTAGAAGAAACAATCTATATGAGTCAACCTAAAGGATATGAGGTAAAAGGGAAAGAGGAGATGGTATGTTTGCTGAAGAAATCTCTGTATGGACTGAAACGGTCCCCAAGGCAGTGGTACAAAAGATTTGACTCTTTTGTAGTATCAAATGGTTTCAGCAGAAGTTCCTATGACAGTTGTGTCTACTTCAGAAGGTTAAAGCCTGATTGTTTTATCTACTTATTGCTCTATGTAGATGACATGTTGATTGCAAGTACAAATATGAAAGCCATCAAATAGTTGAAGAATCTGTTGCAATCTGAGTTTGAAATGAAGGATTTAGGGGCTGCAAGGAGAATACTGGGAATGGATATTATTAGGAAAAGAAATGAAGGCCTGTTATATCTATCTCAGTCAAGCTATGTGCAGAAACTACTAAGGAGGTTCAATATGCTTGATTCAAAACATGTATCAACACCTATTGCTGGACATTTTAAACTGTCAATCACTCATTCTCCAAAAACAGAAGATGAGATCAAAGATATGAGTAGAATCCCCTACTCGAATGCTACAGGTTCCCTTATGTATGCTATGGTATGTACAAGACCAGATTTAGCATACTCAGCTAGCATTGTAAGTAGATTCATGGCAAATCCTGGAAAACAACACTGGAGTGCAGTAAAGTGGATCTTTAGATATCTAAAGGGTTCAAAGTCTGTTGGTCTGGTCTATGGAAGAAAGACAAAGAATCAATGGTCTGTCAGGCTATGTTGATGCTAATTATGCAGGTGACATTGACAAAAGAAGGTCCTTAACAGGATACTTATTCACTTTGTATGGAAGTGTCATAAGTTGGAAGGCTAATTTGCAACCAGTTGTGGCTCTATCTACCACTGAGGCAGAGTATATAGCTCTCACTAAAGGAAGCCATATGGCTTAAAGGTCTTGTTCATGAGCTCGAAGGAAAGACTGGTCCTGTTGAAGTATGGTGTGATAGTCAAAGTGCAATTTGTCTCTCTAAAAACCAAGTTTTTCATGAGAGGACAAAGCATATTGACATTAGGATGCATTACATCCGAGACATCATAGCACAAGGTGAAGTTGAAGTGAGGAAAGTGGCTGGAGCAAACAATCCTGCAGACATGCTGACAAAAGTAGTTCCCTATTCAAAGTTTACTCATTGTTTAAACTTAGTGAACATTGGAATTTGTGACACTTGAAGTCTCTGTAAGAGACTGTAGGAAGGAGAGCTTGCTGGTCCTAATATTGAAGATCCAAGGTGGAGATTGTTATGAAGATGGATCAACAATAGTTAGTTAGCTAAGCTCTAGCCTTGTAACAAAAATCTGTTGTAAACCTATTAGCTGTGTGATACCTATATTTGTAACTAGAGTTGGTTAGTTTTCAAAAGTTAGTTACAGGTTGTTAATCTTCACAACCATATTCAGGTGGTTGAATATGCATAGGTGTATGTAAGTCTCAGCTGATGTAATTCTTGTAGGATATTCTTTAGATTCATTGTGATCAAAACAAACTCTGAGTGCAAGTGAGGAGAGGCTACTGTAAACTTCCCTAGAAGTCTTGCTGTTGTATGCTGTGCAATTGTGATCATGGAATGGAATAAGAATCGGCTACAGTGTGGATGTAGGGGTCTCCAATTGCCCTGAACCACGATAATCTTCTTGTTGTTTTGCTCTTTCTTTAGCTTCTTTGTACTTAGCTTTCTTGCTGTGTGCACCTGCATATCACCATATCTGCTGTAATATCATCACAGTTTTTTCAACAATTACTAATACTAATCTTTGGTTGGAGACCTCAGAGAAATGGTTAAGATGATCAAATAAGCCAAATCCAATCCCACGGATCCTCACTCGGCAAAGGCATGATTAATATAACAAAGGCCCCCGAGCCTATAAAGGTGCTTAAATCCTAAAGAGGCCGCCTCGAGCCTATAAAGGTGCTTAAATCCTAAAGAGGCCGCCCTGAGCCTATAAAGGTGCTTAAATCCTAAAGAGGCCCCTGAGCCTATAAAGGTGCTTAAATCATAAAGAGGCCGCCCCGAGCCTATAAAGGTGCTTAAATCCTAAAGAGGCCCCCTAGCCTATAAAGGTGCTTAAATCCTAAAGAGGTGACCGAGCTAAAATCGACCGAGCTGCCGTCGAAACGCCGGACCTAAAGAGGCAAGTGCCTAAAGAGGTGACCGAGCTAAAGTTGACCGAGTTGAGGTCGAAATGCCAAGTCTACAATGGTAAAAACACCTTATCGCCTGAACAGGTATTTCAAGACCTAAGAAGGTAGGTAAGAACCTACAGATATTTCAAGTTCTGACTATTTCGACTAAATCGCGCTGAACAAGTACTAACTTAGAAAAATAGTTGCAAAAAGTAAGGTGCATGTCGGTCCATCAATAACCATGGGCCAAGCCCATAATACATAAGATTTCAAAATCAAAAGGGCATCGCCCAAAAACAATGTGTTTGCTAACCTACTAATACAAATTCATGAGTCAAGGTCATCCTCGGCATTTGGAGGGAGGGTAGCAGACTGGCCAGGTAGGCCCACTTCACCTTCATCTTCGGGTCCCTCCTCGGCCGCTTTCCCCTCGCCCTCTTCCCCTTGAGATACGGCCTCCTCATCCTCCAGCTCGGACAATGGAACTAGGATTCCATCTCGGTTAATATCCTTGTCCACATCAGCACAGGAGAAGTCAGCATTCGGATTGAAATGATGAAACTGCTTCACGCCTCGGGAAAAGCCATTAACATGCTTCCTCATGATAGAAGCCTCGGCTTCAGCCAGATCAGAACGGAGCCTCAGATTCTCCTCCTTCTGAAGGTTGAGTCGGTCGGTTCTTTCCATTCCCAGCTCGGCCATAAGGGTGGTATTGCCTTTTTTCAGCTCTACCTTTGGGGCTTTCAATTGCCCAATTAGTCGAGCCTGCTCTTCACACTTTGCCATGGCTTTTTCAAGCTCATCCCCAGTGCGCCAAGTTCGGGCAGCTTCCGCCTTCATACTCTTCATTATTAGAAAGCTCTTGGCTCGAAAAACAGGTAATGGAGGAGACTCATAAGAGCATAAGCGACCGCAGCTTTCCTGCTTGCATCATGACCCAATTCCAGTAAAAGCCGAGCATATGCTGGCTTAATAACTTGAGAACCCACTAAAGGGCCAGAGTTAAAATTGTCTAGCTAAGAACAAAGGGCAGAAGCCCAGAAAGCCGAGATCGAGCATTGCTCCCTCGCACCAAAAAGCCGAGGCCGAGCTATGCTCCCTCGCACTACACACCGGAAAAAGTCGAGGTCGAGCAATGTTTCCTTCCTCGCAATAAAAATCCTAGGCCAAAGCACAACATCTTCGCACCAAGATAAAGTCCACAGCAGATCATGCATGTTAGAGACCCAGGATTCGAAGGAAATCATGGTAGTGTTCAACTAAATAAGCCGGAATCCCAAGTAAGACTGGGCCCCGCACAAAAATCAGAGCAATGCTCGGCCAAGCAAGACGATAACCCAGGAAAGGTTTGGTTCTAACAAAAAACAGATTTCCCACGAATCATAGTCCAAAGTCCTCGGCACCAAAAAGCGTATTAAGACATGAGGGTTGACATTTAAGCTCTTTCGCTTATTTCAAGCTCGGAGCTTGGGGGGCTAATGGGCATAAAGGAAGGATATTCTCGGAAATTACGGAGAAAGGATATCCCTTAGCCTACAGCTCGAAGAACTTGTATGAAAACTATTTTCTCATACAAAAGATATTAGGAAAAGTCTATTCTGAAACACACCTTCAAGATCGGGAAAAATAATTCAAGGTCAAGTTGAAAAGTTAGTGGGTATTTCAAAATCCACCAACAGGGTTATGAGCTACTCGAAGAAAATGTCAAGAGCTCTCAAGAACTTCAAAGACCGAGCTACATTCGGAAAAGGGTGAGTCAAGTTCAAACTCTCAAGATAAGCATCTTGAAAGCATCAAAAATTAAATGCAAGCACCAAGGTAAATTCCTAATGACCGAGTTTGAACTTGACTCTTCAAAAGATTGGTTCGAGCCTGAATCACTGATAAGTCGGATCTCAGCTACTAGCTTCTAACTTGTCTTAAACATAGGTAAGATTGAAGTATCTTATGTTCAGAACATGTTACTGGCCGAGATGTGAACCTCAACCACTAAACTCGAGTACTGCCCGAGAGGTATTAGCCGAAGTAAGAGGATCTATGCAAATCCAGTACTTTATCAACACCAAGGATAAGCTCAGCTTCATTCATAAAACTCTTTCGCTTATTCTGAGCTCGGAGCTTGGGGAGCTTATATACTGATCGTGATGTTAAACTCGGCCGCTGATCCCACCAAATTAAAATGTTGGACGAGAAGTAAAACTAGATCTCCAAACCCAAACAATCAAAGGGAAATGATTACTAGACTCGCCCACCGAGTCCGCTGAACTTAAGAATTGACCGAAATGTGAAGTTCAACAACTTGAAACGAGAAGCTCGGGCTCCCTACTCGGTTGAGCCCCAGCTCCCCACCTGGTTGAGCTCCAGCTCCCAACTACTGGTTCAAGCTCGGGCACCCTACTCGGTTGAGCCCCGGCTCCCCACTCGGTTGAGCTCCGGCTCCCGACCACTCGATTGAGCTCCGGCTCTCGACTTATTATTTGAGCATGCAACTACAGCGCAAGCCTTGGAAATGATGCCGTGAAGGTCGCGCGTCAGCACAACACTAGTAATCACCTCCACCTCGGCTTGCCTCGGCTCTTATGAAAAAGCTTCCACACTATCGGCTCAAAGCTTGGGAGCTTGTGTATGAGCCGAGATATAGAGTTCGGCACCCCGAAAGCATCAAGCTCGGTCACCCGAGCTGCTCACCTAGTTGGAGGATGTATATATATGTATAAAGTATGAAGCTCGGCCAATCACCTCGCCGAGCCTAAAGACAGAAAGATGAAGCCGAGTTCCCGAGCTCGGCTATCATCATGAAAGCTTTTACGCTTAATCAGCTCAAAACTTGGGGGGCTTGTGTACTGGCCGAAGAGTGAAACCCGGCCACCGAGCTCGAATACCCGGCCCAGTCCGGAAGTTAAAAATAATAATTTAAAGATCACCTAATTAAGGGATGGGATATTATCCTTAATTAAATCCTGATATTATCTGAAATAACCTTATTTAGTTAAAAGAGGTAATATCCCTTAAATTAAGGAATCACATCTCAAAAGAGATTTAAGAGATAAATCATATCTCTAAAAAGATATTTAAGAGATAAATCAGATCTCTAAAAGATATGGGAATCCTATTATAAAAAGGAGGAGTACCCATGATAGAAAGGAACTTTCCACTAAATCCCGGTAACTCTCCCTTAAGCGTATTAGAGGAACTAGCGTCGACCAAGAGACTCTCAGACAGTCCTTGCTCCCTAGTACTCATCCGATACAAAATTAGGGGATCGAGATCACCGCCCCACCAAGGGTTGAACTTAGAACTACGTATGGCTTTGATTCCCACTGGGATACGTAGGACCGGAATATCAGATTCTGTCAAGCCAAAATCTAAAACAACCCCCATTGTTCACTCTTGGTATGACGTTCTACGGCGAGATTCCGGCAAGTCGAATCTCGGCAGGAACGGTTTTGATCTCTATAAATTTAAAACATTTGGTTTTAGTCACTGTCATCAGTCACCATCCGTCAAGTACTTACTGACGTGACTAATATAGTATCAAGTCAGCACTGCCATGTCAGCAAAAATTATTATTTTATGTCATGTTGGCTGTCACGTATGAAAATAAACTTTGGTTTTTGTTCATGAGAAGTGAGTAAATTTTGGTTTTGATCCCTGTACTTTTTTCGTTGGTTTTAATCCTGTAAATTTTAAAAAAATTGATTTTAGTCCCAAGTCAGTGACACTCTATTTAATTTTTTGTTATTATATTATTATAACTTCTTTCCTTTTAAAATTCGACTATCCTTTCTTCTTTCTCTTTCTTTATCGTTCTTCCTTCATTCTGCGACAATCTTGACTCCTCTCTCTGCAAAACATTTTATGTTATTTTGCGCTACGGAGAGCATCATGGTAACAACTTTAGAAATTATTGCAGGAGAATGATAGGAGAAAACATGGGAGAAAGAAGAAAAAACGCAGGTATGAATGGAAGTAGAAAAAACGCTGCAGAAAGTACAAAGAAACGCTTGAGGAGGACGAAACAAGATTGTTGTAGAGTGATAAGAGGAATGATGGATAAAGAGGAAGAAGAGTGAGTGGTCCGGTTTTATAAAAAAAAAATAGTTATAATATTTTAATAATCAAAATTAGCATAATATAATGGTTAAATATAATAATAATTAATGTTGAATTTTTAAAAATTAATATTTATATGACGTGACAGCATATGTGACTTAAAATAATAATAATTAAGCTGATGTGGCAATGTTGACATGGCACTTTGTTAGCCACGTCGGCACTTAACAGAATGTCACTCACAATAGGTACTAAAATCAAAAGTTTTAAATTTACCGGGACCAAAATCAACAAAAAAAATTATATGGTCTAAAACCAAAATTTTCTCATTTTTTAAGGACTAAAACCAAATGTTATTTTCATACGTGGCAACCAGCGTGACATAAAATAATAATATTTTTGCTGACGTGGTAGACTAGTAGTGCTGACGTGACACTCTGTTAGCTACTTTAGCACTTAACAGAGTGTGAGACGGCAGGGACTAAAACCAAAAGTTTATTTACAAGGATCAAAACCAACGAAAAAAGAATGTAGGGACTAAAACAAAAACTTATCTACTTTTCAGGGACAAAAAGTTTATTAAACCTTTTTTTTATTATGTCATTGATACGAAATATATATCATTGTAAATATTGACATCGGGGGATCTAGACAACATTTGAGGTTTGCCTCTTGCCCCATTCCAAAAAGGTTTTTCCATACATAAGAGATAAGAGCCGAACACCTGTTTACTTGCTTAACGGGCTCGAGTCGATTTCCACTTGGACCAACCACGTGTTGGTATAACACTCAATTGATATCTCTTTCACTTTAAGTTATTATCTATGAGAAATGCTATCAACACACTCAAATACAATTTTTTATTTATTTAATGAATTTCACGTGAATTCCTCCAAATAGACTACCGAGTGTTACATGAAATCCACGACCCCATATGAAATTCATCTATTATGAAGATTCTTCTTCTTCAAGAGCAAACAGCCAATAATGGATAATCATATTTGTTTCCAATAATTATTTATACAGCCAAGATATGATTTTAAATAATAGAATATATAGTGATTTTTCGTACATAACTTTTTCTGATTGCAAACTTCCACTTGTGAATTCAAAAAACATAATTTCTTTTTTTGGGTGCTAAAATAAACTAAATTCTACTCCCCAGTATTATTTTGTTAGGCAAATGTTAATTTAGGGAGCTTGATTGAAAAATTAAAGAAAAAAAGAGTTGTATTGAAAAACATTGTATTAAATTAAATTTTTTAACACATTTTTTTTTAAAAAAAAATTGACCGATAATTTTGAGAAAATATATTTCATTACTATTATTCTATTATCTATATATATTCATGGGTGGGCAAGTCGACATCAGTGGGCCTGCGAAAAACACAAGTCAACTTGCATTTATCCCCCGGACGCGAACGCTCATTGAAATATCGGTTTTGTTTTATTAAAAATAATATACAGAAACGCTGATTGAACACAGTTTTGGGACACTCATACGGACGGAAACATCGTATGAATAGTGCACGGTGTAATATTGTAGTTATACTGTGCAGTATTGTAGTGGATTTTTAAAAAAAAAAATTAATTTTTTTTATAAATAATTTTTTTGATTAAGTATGTGTAAATATCTGATGAATCGTGTACAAATATCGGGTGAATTCAGTTCATTATCTGGTGAATGAGTTTTTTGAGAAATAATTTTTTTTGTTAAGTATGTGCAAATATCTGGTGAATCAGGTATAAATATCTGGTGAATTCAGTTCAGTATCTGGTGAATATGTTTTTTTGAGAAATAATTTTTTTTGTTAAGTATGTGCAAATATATGGTGAATCAGGTATAAATATCTGGTGAATTCAGTTCATTATGTGGTGAATATTTTTTTTTATAAATAATTTTTTTGGTTAAGTATGTGTAAATATCTGGTGAATGAGTATTTTTGATAAATAAATTTTTTTGTTAAGAATGTGCAAATATCTGGTGAATCATGTACAAATATCTGGTGAATTCAGTTCATTATCTGGTGAATGGGTTTTTTTGAGAAATAATTTTTTTGGTTAACTATGTGCAAATATCTGGTGAATCAGGTATAAATATCTGGTGAATTCAGTTCATTATTTGGTGAATAGGTTTTTTTGAGAAATAAATTTTTTGGTTAAGTATGTGCAAATATATGGTGAATCAGGTATAAATATCTGGTGAATTCAGTTCATTATTTGGTGAATGTGTTTTTTTTATAAATAAATTTTTTGGTTAAGTATGTGTAAATATCTGGTGAATGAGTTTTTTTTAAAAATAAATTTTTTGGTTAAGTATGTGCAAATATTTAGTGAATCATGTACAAATATATGGTGAATTCAGTTCATTATCTGGTGAATGGGTTTTTTTAGAAATAAAATTTTTATTTTTTTAAAAAAGTCAAAATTAAAAAAAAAAATTGGTGCTACAATAACGCTACTGTAGCAGGTGTCGTATTTTTGTCCAAAAGCTGTGTTCAATTAGCACGGCTCAATAATATAACATGTTATTATTTTTTATTAACAGGAGGGCTAAGCCCAAAAAAAACAAAACAAAAACTACAGTGCTAATCTACGAGGTAGAGTCACCCCACAAAATCAATAGAGGTGATAATTGATTCGGACCGATCGATCTGATAAATCCAAGAATCCGAATTGAATCAATTAAATTAGTTCAGTTTTTTTTTGTGTTCGAATTCAAACTGAACCGAACCAAAACAAATCTAATGGTCATTGGTTCCGTTCTCAGATTCAATGATTCTAGATCCGAACAAAATCGAATCAATTATTATATTTTAATATATATATATATATATTAATAGTTTAATATATTTTATAATATATATAATTTAATATTTATATTTTTTAAATATTTTTAATATTTTTCAAGTCCGAACTGAAATGAACCAACCCGTTTTTTATTGGTTTGGTTTGATTTGGTTTTCCTAACAAAAAAAAATTACAAATCCAAACCGCCATGAACACCCTTACAAATCAACAAATAAAAACTGAATACAATTACGATGAGAAGACCAAATATGAAAACCCAAAGGATGAGAATGAGCCAAATTTGCTGAGTAATATGCGACACCATTGCCTTCTCAAAAACCACGAGTAATAGATACTTCCCGGTGGCGCTTCCGAATCTCCCTAATAGCCAGGGCGGGTTTTATGGTGCACTCGGTGCTCTCCAATTTTGACCTGCAATAGTAGGTGAAAAGAAAACTAACAGGTTATAAGATTTTTTTTTCTTTCAGCCTCATGTGCCGCTTAAAGTTATCAGGTTCTGATGTATTTTTCATGGCGTTCAGATCATCTCAATTTACTCCCTAAATAAATGGACTCCATTTAGTTGTTTAAAGTGCTGACAAGTGTCCAAAAAATAATTCAGTAGCCCAGATTTATTGATTTGAATAAATCATTCTAAATTTTTTAAAAAATAAAACAAAAAATGGCCAATTGGTTGCTAATCATGCGGAGGCCTGCTCAACCATGTCTCTGCTTCTTCTTCATAACGCCCAGGTGAGACTGTCGTGTCCCCCCGCCTCGTCTCGTGCAGTCGCCGCCCCGTGTCGTCGTCGTCTCCGAGCCACGCTGCCCCACCCCTGTTTCCTCCTTACACACCATTACCGGATTGTAAAACTATGTATTTGGTACTTGTTGATATATATATTATCATATTTATTGAAAGTTCCTATCTTTCTTTTTGAATTTGGAGTTCTGAGCTAGCCAAGACTTGTTTATCTGTGTTGGTTTAGGCAGAATTGATTAATTAGTTCCAATCACAGTGGCGACACAAGGGCAAGGCGACGGCGGCGTCACAAGGTCGGGATGACGTCGACGTAACAGGCAATGGGCGGCAGCAGCTTCTAACTTGGGTTCTTTGTGCGGCATAAATAAAAAGAGAAGAAAAAAAAGACAGTTGACAAATTCTCTTATCCCTAAATCCTCAATCCATGTTCACTCTGCTGGGAAGCGAAATACAACATTTGCACCCTTCGTCCGCCATCATAACAGCAAAAGTGCAAAACAGTCCACCATATTTGCTATGATCCTAATGGCCTAATGACTCACCTAATTCTTGAAGGATCTATTATGTTTGTTATAGGTGTTGCTTGGGATAATTAGTGTGTTATGGTGTAGTTGTTTTATTGAGGACTGCCTGTATATAACCATTGTATGACATTACATTATGATGGAATGAATGAATGAAGAAATTAATCTATTTCCCTCTCTCTTATATTCTAAGGAGGCTCTCTGCCCTCGAAGCAGAGTTATCATTCCCAGTCACTTCCCTTCCATAATCCATATTCCTAACATTGGTGCTTTCATCGTGCCTACTCCCATCCACATTCCATCCATGACGATTTCCATTTTCGAAGGCAACAATGAAGATGCTTATTGGTGGATTCTTTGCACTGAACAATATATTTCCATGAACGAGGCACATCAGAGACAACGAAGCTACCAGAAGTTGTATCGGCCTTGAGAGGTCGAGCTCTCAACTGGTGGCTATGGCGGTCTCAGCGTCATCCACAGTTAAGCTGGGAAATGTTCACAACGGTATTTCTTTGGTGTTTCAAGCCCGAGTATCGGGACGTTTTACCAGTAGACGATGAGGAAGAGGAACCTGAGTTGCCATTGCAACAGTCAGAGCCCGAATCAGTTCACAAGTTGTTGTCAAACCCGTTTCAGCGGTCATCGAGGTCTTCAAGAACCTAGAGATGTTGCCTTTGATACCGCCTTGTTCTGCCACTGCAGTTTCCGGTTTGGATCTGGTTTCAGACCCAACAGAATAGGGTGCTATTGTTCCAACGAAGAATCACGTATTTTGGCCAGAGTGTGAGGGTAGGAAGAAACCATGGGGAGAAACATCCGAAAAGAGGTGGATTGTGAACGGGCCATAAACCCCGCTGCCATCACCGGGATCACCGGAAAAGACAACTATGAAATCCCTATCTTCAACGCCACCACCACACGTCGTTCTTCTGTTCGATCCGGGCAGACGCGGTAGTCTGGTTGCAACAGGGGCTGGGGGTAAGCGCGTACGACCTCCGGACCCGCCAGATCTGAACGCGTCCATTGAGGAGGAGGGGCCACTCGCGACGGTGGAGGATGCATCGTCACAGGGCCTGGTCAACTCGCCAACTCTACTTGCGGCTATGATTCTCGAAGCCCAAATAAAGACGACGATTGGCCGCAGTGAGTGAGTACCATCATCGGGAAAGTCGCCATACGGCCTGGGCGAGCAGCAGCGGCTAGCTGCGACTGAGGAGGCGTGTGGGTGGAAGATGGAGGCTAAGGCGGAGTTGGTGCGAATCGAAGGGAGCACGATATCAGTCCGACCACCACCAGAGCCGCCAGATCGTGCTCCTCATACGACAGTCAAAGGGGTAGGGGCGACAGACTATGGCATATGTGCACATGGTGTCCAAGCAAGATGGGAATTTCAGAAGGGGGGCACTTTTATGACCTAGTGTGCCAGGCCCAAGTTTTTTTACATTATTTGGGGACAGGAAGAATCACTAGCAGAATTAGAAATATTGGGCCAAACCCAAAACTATGAAGAAATCTGGAGCTCATCTCTTGACTTATTAGGCCTAACCCAAATAACATAAAAAGAAAAATGGACCATTCTAGTTTGGCCCCTTGAGTTGAGTCTGGACTTCAATGCTTGGATACATATATCTCATTCTCATCAGAGTGTGCATCTGTTGTTGATAATTTGGTTGCTTTCTATTTTAACAACATTATGGGAGAGGCTCCAAATTTACCAGCATCTGCATTACATTACGTGCTTCACTTTGTATATGATAGAGGAAAGGTTTGGAAAATTGGAGCTGAGGTTGTTGGAAACCACAAGTAGGATGCTATAGCACCATACTTCGAGGAGGTTTCCAAAGAATTGGAAGTTAGACAATTGAGCTCAAGCAGTGGGACCCTGAGAAATCTGTTCCAAGAGCAATATTTACAACCTTGAGGACAAGGTTGATTTGATGGGGTGGATATTGTTATGATTCTAGAGTCCTAAAAACTCACCTAATTCTAGAAGGATCTATTATTGCATTTTGTTAGTTTGTTATAGTTGTTGCTTGGGATAATTAGTGTGTGTCATGGTGTAGTTGTTTTATTGTGGGTATGCACCAGCCCTATCACTACTACAGAAAAGGGCTTCAGTAACGCTTTTTTTTGGCCTTTAGTAGCGCTTCAAAGCGCTATCTATTCACCCGCTACTGAAGGTGGGAGAGATTCAATAGCGCTTAAAAAAGCGCTACTGAAAGTAGGAATAGGTAGCGCTTCCTTGAGAAAGCGCTGTCTAAAGTTGGTAATAAGACAATCTATTACATACTTTAGACATCGCTTTCTCAAGGAAGCGCTATCTATTTGTCACTTTAGGCAGCGTTTTTTCAAGAAAGCGCTACTGAAAGGTAGGAATAGGTAGCGCTTCCTTGAGAAAGCGCTGTCTAAAGACAATCTATTACATACTTTAGACAGCGCTTTCTCAAGGAAGCGCTGTCTATTTATCACTTTAGGCAACGTTTTTTCAAGAAAGCGCTACCTATCCCTTTTTTTTTTCTTTCATTATTCACTGTTTTTCTACATTTCCCACCTGCACAACCATCCCTCATCAATTCACAGTAACACTGCATTTAGGTACATCACACACATACACATATATAATGTACAAAGCTTACATATATTTTTTAAATTATTTACATTGTTTTTCTATATTTCCCACATACACTCAGCAAAACTAAGACATTAAACAGTTTATCCATCCCATTGCACTTATCAAAACTCAACAAACCATACATTTACATACAAAAGCTTAAATACAATATTTTTTTTTCTCGATAAGCTAAAAGTATATTGATTAAAGGGTACAAGGGGTACCCCAACCCGTATACAATAATAACCCAACAACACTAGCAGTTTCTGCAGCAATAGTCAATCTCCTATGCCAGTCTAAACCAAGTTTTTGTCCTTTGCTTTGGTGTAAATGATCCTTCAAGGTACCATTTGCAGGGTACTCATAGACCAGTAGAGGAGAGTAGCCAGAGTCAATACAGCATCCAAGAAGACAAGCCATGTTCCTGTGTACAACAGCTAAAACACAACTCCTCAACAATCACAACATAAGAACCAAGATCATGCTACACTCCTTAGTTACTTCCCCAATATTTATCTACACACACATTTTTGCTTTACAATTACACAATATAGTGGGTCAGCAATGATATATTTCATTGCCTAAATAGAACTGAGGAATGCCCTCCATCGAGCAAGAGACGGGAGGAATGGTTAGTGTCTCCAAATTTCCATAAGCATTCCAACAGAAAGGATCAAGCACTATATCTCCTTGAGCTGGAAGAAGCTCAATATCCGAGAGAGTCAAGTTGTTGCATGGGACAGAGTCACTGCAAGCAAAATGCATAGGTGGGCGCCTTATATCATAAGTTCCCTTTATGTTTGTGTAAACTATATCTGATACCAACACTGCAGAGGTCTTGTTGCTACAATCCTTAGAGAGGCAGTAGAATTGGTCAATTATAATTGGATTCTTTACACTATCCATGTGAATATTACTGAATGTTACACCTGATACTGATCCTGATCCACCTTGCCATGTCTTGATTCTAACCCCATTATCTGACACTTTTATAACCGAGTCTCTCACTATAATATTTGGAACACAGGCTCGAGAGTTGTGATTTCCCAGACTACCAATCCTGAATAAAAATAACAAGATAACATTAGCCAGGGAAAATATATGTAAGCTCATAAGAACAAGAAATTAACCAGCTAGTACAATAAATTATAAACTTCCACCATGTTTGATTTATAGTTGAGAAGCTGCAAACATACGTTTGGAACAATGTAGCTATAGAATTTCCTTAGGACAAATGTACTCTTGGAACGGTAAACTAAACATAGCTTTCACTGTAATTGATTGAAAATTCTCTGGAAAGTTTAATAGTAAGTTACCTTATCCCATGACCAGGTCCACATGTGATGTTCTTTATATCAACATCATAGCAACCCGATCCAATGGACACACAGTCATCACCTATGAAAGGACAAGTCAAGAAACATATACTGTTAATGCCTTTTGATGTAACAGATAAAGAGAATTAGAGAAGTTTTTTTGTGACTAACCATTAGAAATGACAGAATTGTATATTTTCACATCACTGGTATTTTCTACGTGTATCCCATCGGTATTGGGGCTTAGTGCTGGAGCTGTTATGCGGATTGATTCTATATGGACGCTTTCACAGCCATCGAATCTGAAATGGAACTGGGGCTGTTCTTGATCCCAAGTCCTTGCACAGTCAAGTTGGAACTCATGAAAAACCTTATAGCCTGCAACATGCAGATAAGTTATATTATATGAATAATTATTTTCAATCATAATGCAGTTCTACAAAGTACAAACAGAAGAAAGGTTTTGAATTTTGAAAAACTTACAATTGGGCTATCACAAGGTCCTGGAGATGTTGTCCCATTAGGTCCTTGTGGCAATATTGATTTATTCTAGTGATCAGATGCTGCTTGAAGCACTAATAAATATAAATTATGAAAATAGTCGGATACCTTATGAGGCTTACAAGGAAGGTCCCACCATTTTTGTCCTCTCCCATCATGGTCATGGTCATGGTCATGGTCATCATCATCATCATAGCCAGAGTTTTCATCCAATAAGATACTTTCCTCCAAGTTTGCAAGACTCTCGAATCTCTTGACCGTTTGCATGAACTTTTGTTTTCTCCCTGTTCAAAATTAAAGATTGTAGGCATCATTCTCATATGGATAATACAATTAAGCAATGTTGATTACCACAACTAAATGAGTCATAGTTGATTACCAGATTTGGATCTCCATTGAAAGTTCCCATTTCCATTTATCATTCCGGATTGCTTTCTCTGCATATCTAGTAGCAGCTGCTCCAAATGACGGTTTCTCTACAGGACCAAAGAAAAAAAAAGTATTCAAAACCACACATACAAACATCCAGAAGGATAAAAAAAATATGAAAGGCTAATATGATTTGCACCAAACATTATATAGATTCAAGCTGCTTGAATTTTTGTCACCAATGCTCGTCAAACAAATACCTCAGTTTTTATCATCCAATTGTTAAAAACTAAGAAATAAGTTATTAAAGCAACATGGTTATAATTTACTTAGTACTAAAAACTTGAAAGATGTTATATTAATTATTACAGTAGAGGTATATAGCAATGGCAGGGTGCTATCCTACATGCTCTAACAAAGTAGGGATAGGGGAAAAGGATGCTAAGATGTTGGAGAACATGACACTAAGTGAGGTAGGACATGACACAACTCTGTCATCTATCTACGCCATATAAAATAAACTATTATCAAGTACCAAAAGTGGGTCTAATATTGAAAAGGGTTCTAAATTTGGAAAAAACATGGATCTGCTTCAAATGGCAGGTATCATTTATAGTTATACATGATGGATACCTCTGTAAGCTTCTGAACACGAAGATGCAATGCAGCTTCACTCTTCTGCCATTCAGACTTCATGACCAATCACATTCTTGAAAGCTAATTAACCCCTAGGAACTTCATTATCAATTGTTGAATAAGAAAACAATTTAATAAAGGTATTGCTAAATCAACAATTGCAAAAATTAAGATATTGATCCATCACAACCCACTCCGACAGTAAGGAGACTAGACCGAGCAAGGGCTTGGGCCTAATTAATTACCAAATCCAAGAACTTGCATAAAGCATATATAACACACAAATTTTTGTAGTCTATCTAACTTCTCTTTAAACACCTGGAAACAAATATTGTAGCTAGGACAACACTTGAATATTGAGCATGTTTCAAACCAGTAAAAAAAATTCAGCAACCTTTCTCGGGTACCAGACCTTCCAAACCATCGCAAAGACTAGGGCCAAAACCAGCTTATTGGTTAAGTCATTCAAGCATAAGACACAAAAAGCACAATAAGAAGACGGCAGCAGTGCAGAAATTAAAATTAACATATACATGGCAGCACTGCAGCACCTTTGTAATCCCAAATACTGATGGAAACAGATGTCATCTGCATAAAATTAGATTCCAAATAAAGAGAGCAAATGGGGAAAACATATGATGACATTGCAAAACAATAAATAAAAGGGTAGAAACAAAATAAATGTGAGGAGATCATGGCACATTCAAGGAAGTAAACCCCAGCATATCTCCATGAAAACTCATAACAATGTCTTGCCACTGATTAACATGTGAAACGAATTGCTGAGAGTTGTTCTTGAAACAGAGGAAATGATTATCGTTAGGGTCGACGTGGGCGAAGAGCTTGTCCTGGATGCGTTTCCAGGCGGTGAGGTAGGCGGGCTCCTCGTCGCGGTCCTTCCAGACGGTGTGCCACAACTTGAGGACGGCGCGGGGGTGGCGGTGCGGATCTCGGCCGGGGTGGCGAGGTGGTGTTGGAGGAGGCAGCGGATCATTAGGGTGTGGGATTCGGGGTTGAAGGAGAAGAATTGGGAGGAGATGTGGGGTTTGGGGGAGATGAAGAGTGGTTGTTGGGGTTGTAGGGGTTGGTGGTGAGACGGTGTCGTTTTGGTGGGTGACTGAGGGGGCAAGTTGGAGGATGAGTGACTCGGTGGGGAATCGGAGGGGGAAGAAGGGAAGAGAACGATTTCGAGGAGGGAGAGAGAAGAAGGGTCAGAGGTGGGTGAGGGTTCGAGGATCTGCGGTGGTCGCGTGAAGTTTTGAGAAACGAGGGAGGGAACAATTTAATTTTTAGGGTAAAGGAATAGATAGCGCTTTCTTGAAGCGCTATCTATATGTAAGGAATAGATAGCGCTCTTTTGAGGAAACACTATCTATTCTTACCCATCAACTTTTAGTAGCGTTTTCTTAGAGAAGCGCTGTCTTAGGGTATATCAAAGATAACGCTTCCTCAAGGAAACGCTATTAAATGTGTTCTGCCTCTTTTTCAGTAGCGTTTTACTGAAAAACGCTATTGAATGTGCGCTATTAAAACCCTTTTTCTGTAGTAGTGTATATATAACCATTATATGACATTATGATAGAATGAATGAATGAATGAAGAATTAATCTTTTTCCTTCTCTTATATTCTTAGGAGGCTCTCTGTGCTCGAAGCAGAGTTATCATTCCCCATCACTTCCGGCGCTGTCTTCAATCCTCACGGCTGATCTTGGAGGATCAATCCTCTATTGTCTTTGACCGTATATTTATCATTTAAATAAATGAACGGACAAGATTAATTATCATCCAACTGGTAGAGCCTGTAACTTTGGTAACGGGGAACCAGAGGAAACGGTAATGGTTTTGTACCATATGTGGAACCCACCTCCACTGTGCATCTGCAATAACCCATCCCCTTCTCTCTCACACACAAGTAATATCGCAAGAGTCATAAAAAAAATAATAGCAATAACAATTTACACCAATAAATATTCAACAATTATTACAGTAGTAAAAAAAATTTTACCTTGTAAAAATTAAAAAAAAAAGTTACCTGCAATTTAGAATGAACACTGCTACAAAAAAAAGTATACCATAAGCATAGGGAGTAACGATGACATTAATGCTAAAGTATCTATTTAAAACAACAAGATGCAATAAAAAAAATCCCCTAATAACAAGTAGCAAATAATATCACAAGAGTCGTAAAAAAAATAATAGCAATAACAATTTACACCAATAAATATTCATCAATTATTACAGTAGTAAAAAAAATTACCTTGCAAGAATTAAAAGAAAGTTATCTGCAATTTAGAAGGAACACTGCTAAAAAAAAAATTATACTATAAGTATAGGGAATAACGATGACATTAATGCTAAAGTATCTATTTAAAACAACAAGAGGCAATAAAAAAAATCCCCTAATAACAGGTAGCAATTAATATCACAAGAGTCATAAAAAAATAATAGCAATAACAATTTACACCAATAAATATTCATCAATTATTACAGTAGTAAAAAAAAATTTACCTTGTAAGAATTAAAAGAAAGTTACCTGCAATTCAGAAGCAACACTGCTACAAAAAAAAATTATACTATAAGTATAGGGAGTAACAATTACATTAATGCTAAAGTATCTATTTAAAACAACAAGAGAGGATAAAAAAAATCCCCTAATAACACGTAGCAAATAATATCACAAGAGTCATAAAAAAATAATAGTAATAACAATTTACACCAATAAATATTCATCAATTATTACAGTAGTAAAAAAAAATTTGCCTTATAAGAATTAAAATAAAGTTACCAGCAATTTTAAAGGAACACTGCTAAAAAAATTATACTATAAGTATAGGGAGTAACGATGACATTAATGCTGTTACAAGGTAAAAATTTTTTTTTACTACTATAATAATTGATGGATATTGTTGGTGTAAATTGTTATTGCTATTATTTTTTTATACCTCTTATTATTGCTATCAATTGTTTTATTTTAAATTTTTTTAATATTGGTACGCGCCAGTCTGACTGACGCCTTTGACCCGTCAGAGTGAAAAAAAATAAAATATGTCACGTGTCCAAAAGGACCTCCCATTGGTAAATAGTTTCAGAACAACCCTAAACTGGTAAATAGTTTCTAAAAGGAACCCAGTTTGGTCAAAAAGCCGATTTAATCAAATGTGGTTCGTTCCGGTACTGATTGTTACGTGACGTAAAAACCTATCGTATTTTTATTCGCAAAATTTCACCCGAAAAATTCATATAAAAATAAATAATTTCTAAAATCATAAAAATAAATAAAACTGGGTTAGAAAATAAAATTTTGAATTTTCAAAATTTTAAAATTATTTTCGGGTCAGTAGAGCTTAACTGACAGTGAAAACTCAAACCGTAAACGTCTGAAATTTTCTACCGAAAATTCAACTGTACATTTCTAATATAAAATAAATAAAATTTGACTTAATTTGGTCTATCAAAATAATTCATCACCATTTATGAAAATAAAATCTTAAATATTCATATAATCACAATTTACAGGCAAGTAGAAAAATCGGGGTGTTACAAACTGTACTTTTAATAAAATAAATTATGAGCATAAAATTTGGTTTATTAAAATAATTCTTTACAAATTATAATAATAAACACTCAATTATTCACATAAACACTTATCTCTTTATGATACTTGTGTCACTTGCACCCTTACACTTGGCGCACATGCACTTGGTGTTGGTGACACCCTTACACTTTTGGAACACATGCACCCTTACACTTTGCACACATGCACTCTTACACTTGGCACACATGCACCTTCACACTTTGCACACGTGCACCCTAGTATCTTTGAATCGATTTTAACTAAATTCGGACAACCAAAATGTTCCATCATACGATCTTCACATTAGGATGATAAAATCCTTTCAACCTCTTTATACTTAATTAATTAGTTAATTAATTACAGTATCCCCTTACTGTAATTTTTGGAGCATAACATTTATCATCAAAATGGTAAATTATTATATTAGTTAAAAAACCAAAAGCAAAAACCGGTAAATAACCGGTTATTCAATCATTTTTTCAAATTTTTCATGACCGGTTGACCGGCTAGATCTGTTGCCATTTAATGGAGTATTGATACTCAACCCCATGGTTGGAGTATTGAAGACAGCGCCAGGAAATGATTCTTAATTATTTTTACCATGTTTTCATACTAACTACGTCATAAGTATTAATTACACACTTCAGACGACGTTGTCTTCAATCCTCACGCATAATGTGGGAGGATTGATCCTCTTGAAAGCGTAGCCGTTGATATACTTATTTTTAAATGGAACGGTGCAGATTTGTTGTGTCAGAACCGGTTGAAAGGTTAGTAAGAGGTATTTGAGACTACTGGGTACCGGTTATTACGGTTTGACACAACTTTCGAGGACAATCTCCTTCACCCTTTCGTAACAGCTCTATCTCGAACCTCCTGTTCCCGTATCTCGTGTTTCTATTCATCCATCATGTTTGTCTTTCTTAGCATCCATGAAATGGCAAAAGGGCTAGTGAGAGCGATTAAATGGATGCTGATAAATGAGTGAAGAAGTAAATTTTTTTAATTTTTATGTTATCGCAAGCTTTTTTAACCCAAAACCCAGTGATTCGAACCATGCTCTATGGAGTGGGTGTGGAGGATGTCGCGCTGTGGTAGTTAAAAATGGGGGATGTATACTGTGCAGTTTGAACGTGCGCAGGACAATAATTGTGCCATGGTTAACATTGTTTGTGTTTGTTGCTTGAATGTAAAGTGAATGGGAGTCATTATGTGCTGTTAACCAGGAATGTCCGTTATAATGTTAATCTTTGATTTAATAATATGTCGGTAAACCATCTCCCCCACTGCAAATGATGTATGGTATGGTTGCAAGCATCTGGTTGATTTGTCGAATATTGTCTAAGATCGGTGCCGGAGTATATGATTGCGTCTTAAAGGTTAAATATTTATGCAAATTATCATGGTATGAAGATATAAAATAATATATTTGTGTTGGTAAGATGTCGGAGAGAAAGCAGTTTCCGGGATGAAGGTACCATTAATGGCGATATGTTTTGATGTCGGTGTTCAGTGACAGGGAACCGTATGCAGATGGGTCGCAATAATTTATTTAGTAGGCCAGTGCGGTGCTTGAGCCCTTTAGTCTGTTGACAGGTTTATTAATGAAAATTTAATTTTGATTTAGCCTGCTGTTTAGTAGGTCAGTTGGCAGATATGGCCTTGAACATTTTGGGCCTGGTGTTGGGTCACGAATTGATAAGATGGAATAGTATTTTTTAGGAAAAAATAACAGTTTTAGGTGGAAAAAATGCATAAAAAAGGATTATTATAATAAACCAAATGTATTTATAGAAAAAGTCAAACAGAAATATCAATTAATATTGTAGTAAAATTATAAAATTCATTTAGTGGAAATGTGATGGTTGGTTTAGTTTGTGTTTTGTTTTTTAACTAGTGTACGGACCCATGTCATGTACGGAGATATGCTAATTTTTTAGAATTTCATTTGTAAATATGTATTTGTTGATTTCATATTTTTTTTATTTAAAGTTTTTTTTGTGTAATTATATACCAAAAGTTGTTAAAAAGTTATTTTGTCTGAACCTCACAAAGTGTAACAGATATTAACTTAATAATTATATTAATATTACAATACAAATAATGACTCTAATTAAGTATAAATACACTACAAAAAAAAACAACTGTTTAGCGACCGGCATATTCAATCGCTAAACTTTCTAAATCGATCGCTATTTCATTTAGCGACCGAATTAGCGACCGATTAATGGTGGTGACTGATAACCTGGTCGCTAAACATTTAGCAAGGGTATTAATATTTCGGTCGCTAAATGGCGACCGTAATTGCGGTCGCTAAATAATAAAAAACGGTCGCTGACGAGAGCCTCTAAAGCTACGTCCCACCTATACTCTTTCTGCAACTTACAGTTCTTAGGAAATTCGTGTGTATATATATAATGTAAATTTAATTTAAATAACTTAATAAATTGTTATCTTAAACTCTTTAAACAACTGATCCCTATGGTCCCCTGGGATGGCCTTCCATGTACGCCATGGACCATCAAACTTGCGTCGCAGGATCTTCGATCCCTGGCTATTGTATATGGAGAAAAAAATATCTATTTGATTTATTTCACCTTTTTTCACATGCAAAATGTTATCTTGAGAAGTAAAATTAGCCGCGACCTCAACTAACTTCGAATAACAATGATTCCCTTATCAGTCGATGATGTTAGAATGAGGATTCTACCTTCTAACTTGTGGGTTCCTAAACTACTCCAAAGAGTGTTTAGTGTGAAAGGTGGAATTAACTAAGTTAAATGCACGAAAATAAACTAAAAGCATTCCAATTTTTTATTTAATTACTTCATTGTTATTGATATTATAGAAATGACTTTTCAAGTTCATGACGAAGATAATCATTTATTTGTTGAAGATGAATGTGAAGGTATTTATTTAGTAATCTATGTTTATTTGCACCCATTAATTTAATTTATTGTTGCCACTTTTTTTTTCCTACAAGTTGACTGATTTTTTAAACTTTTTTCTAGATTGTCTAGAATTTGGAGGAATGAATTAATGTTGTGAGCATTGTGGCGCAATGATTGGTATGAGGAGCGGTCAGGAAAACATAGAAATGGTTCCAACGTAGATTATATGTTACTATCTCTAGGGTCAAATCTAGGAATGAATTAAAAAATTTAAGTTGTAGTGAGGATGGTAAACCATGTTCGGTTGTTAACAATATTGTTTACAAAGAAGTATTTGCAAGAATATAATGTATTTTAAATAAGCTATATCTCTTCGGTATATACGGATAAAAACAAGGAAACCCCAATATTATATACTTATACTTAATTATATATATTTGTTCATTATACCGACAAAATATTATTGGATGTTAATGTGAAAATTATTTACATTAATATTACATATAAATTAAACTTAGAAAATATAATATGAACCAATTTACATTGATTGTTTTGGATAGGAGACAGAAAAAAAAGGAACCAATTTAATTGGATCGGTTCGGATTTGAACCGTAAATTATATATATATATATATATATATATATATATATATATAAACATAAATTGAAGATAAAAATAATATTTATATATTAATCCACTAAATCATGGATACATATTAAATATAAGATTTATTAAATTAAATATGAAATATATTATATAATATAAATATATATTAAACAGGAAAAAAATAATTTATTAAGATATATAGACGTTGCAGTGTTGGAAGGGTTGTTTGTCATAATGGCAGAAGCAGAGCAGATAAATGTATTGGTTTAGTTAAAATAAAATAAAATAAAATAAAAAAGGTAGCGTTTGGAAGAGCTTATTTAAACTCCTTTTGACTTATCCGATGACATAAACTCTTATACAGTATGTTTGACAGAGCTTATAAAAATAATTTATACCGTCCCATAAGGAGTTTTTGACTTATTTTCATAAGTCACTGGGAGAAGCTCATGGAATTATCATAAGAGCTTATGCACTAAACACCCTCTCCGTGTTTTTCACTATTTGAATCCTCTCATGCCCCTTTCTTTCTTTTTCTTTCTTTAAGCGCTTATGGCATAAGTTCTCATACGATAAGATCTTATGTGATAAGTTCTTAATTAAGTTATTTATCCAAATACACCCAAAATTAGGGCAGCCACTAACTTTTTGTCCCTTTCCTTTTGAATTTAAAATTGTTTTTTAATTGACAATGTCCACAAGTATACAACCGGGAATCAAAGCAGGGAACCGGCTAATTCAAATTAATTTAAATCGAAATTGGCACACTCATTTATCGGCTATTGCCTAGGCCAGTCGTTTTTTAAGTGAGGATGCAAACTCAACTTATGCGCGTGAGGATTGTAGACTCACCCATCACTTCCCTTCCATAATCCACATTCCTAACCATATTCCAGGGGCTATACCGCAAAACAACATATTGACATTAGTCCACCATTAACATTTTATCAAATTTTGGTGGAGTTGTCGTGGTGGAGTTGAAGGGACTGCTGGAAATTATCAAATTTTAATTTTATTATCACCGGTTATTCAAGTTTCCAGTAATTATTTGTCACCATTGATTTCATTTCACACAACATCCAACTGTCAGAGGAAACGAGTGTACTGGTGCACACCTAACCTTCGTGTGCACCATAAAATCCGCCACTAGCCGGTTCACCAAAAAAAAATCTCCCTGATAGCCATAATTATTGGAGCATAAGAGTGTGTCGAGAACATTTCTCATTCGCCAAACTCACTGCTACGATTACACTCGATCCAAAGCTTCTTAAAATTATTCTCCCAAGCCACCACCAGAGCTTTGAAGATGCCCCGAAGCTTGGCCATCAACACATTAGTTTTGTGATCATAACATATAACATAGCATTTCATTTTCATATACTATAAGTATACAAGCTTTTACATTAATTAATTATATGCTATTTTATGTGTGATTTTTGAAGTAGTTATATTAAGGCTTAATTGCACATCAACATGTGGTTGATCCAAGTACTAATGGGCTTGGGTACCTTAAGCAAGTGATCAAAGATTGAAATCATGTCTCTTACGTATGGAGAAAACCTGGTTAGGAGGGGGAACCCACCTTATGTGTCCCTCAGATTCCCCGATGGAGATTAATAAATGCTAACGATGGTGGATAATTCGTACCTATATCATGGTTACAAAAAAAAAGCTTAATTATACTTTTGGTCCCCAAATATTGGTGATATCCGATTTTGTTCCCCACATTTTTTTAGAGCACACTTGATCTATCAAGTTTTTCAATTAAATAAATGCAGTCCTTTCATTCATTTGCTTTCAAATTGACAATAGAGCTTGTTGACATGAAATGTCAGGTGGACTAAATAATATTAATTTATTATTAATTTTATTTTTAATTTAATAAATTTAAATTTTTTAAATATGATTTTTAGTGGATTATCCGTGTCAAATGCGTCCCATCGTCTTCTTCCTCCCTCCCCAATTCACCATTTCTAGGGTTCCCTCTTCATCTCTGCGCCTTATCCTTGATGCAGAGATTTATTCCTTGATGCAGGCGTATAAACGGGAACATAGCCAAACGTCCAAGCAACCTTTCTTATATCTACACTTCCTCTTTGTTTCCCACTTTTCTTTTATTCATTATACTCTCTGTCTCTTCGCTCTCGCTATTAGCAGTTTGGGGAAATAGGCACAGTTCAACAATCATTGAATCATATTGCACACATAATACATACTGAAGAAGGAAAGTAAGAGCCTCGGATGATTAAATTTTCTCCGTGTCATCAACAAGAAGGTGATTCAGGATCCCAAAAGAGACAAGCTATACTACCTTAGCATTACCTTTCTTCACCCTTTTTTCTTATCTATTTTTCAGGGTTTTCTTTCTCTCTTTTTTTTCAGGGTCGATGAAGTAGTAGAGGAAGAAATGAACCCTAGAAATTGTGAAGTGGGGATGGAGGAAGAAGATGATGGGGGCTCATTTTATACTGATACCCACTAAAGATCGTATTTAAAAATTTTAAATTTATTAAATTAAAAATAAAAATTAATAATAAATTAATATTATTTAGTCTGCCATGTCATGTCAGCAAGTTCTATTGCCACACCAAATGGATGGGAGGACTACATTTGTTTAAATAAAAAATTTAAAAAATTAGAGGATCAAATGTGTTCGAAAAAATATGAAGGATCAAAATCGCACATCATAATATTTGAGGGACCAAAAATATAATTAAACCTTATATTAAAAGTCAAATATTTTTAATAATGTGGTAATGCATATTTAATTTACAATGAAAAAAAATAAATATTTGGCGAAAAATATATTATAATTAAATTATTTAAGGTAATAACTTATAGATTTATTTTAATGCATTATTATTAGTATAAAATATTTTTATATAATCACCTGATCATATGTTAATCTGTCACTAATATATATTTAGTATCATAATTATCTCAAAAAGTACACACATACTTTGTCCAAAAAAAAAAAGTACACACATACTAATATATAATTAATAAATATTTTATATTAATAACACATCAAAATTACACCTACAATTTATATTTAAATAACATTTTTACTATACTTCAAGATATACAATACACTAATGATATTTCAACGTTCATTTGGGATATTTTTCTAGACATCCTAGATACAATGACGATTATGTAAATAGACATAATAATAATTATATAAATATAATTACATTATTAACACATATTTTTGAATGTTCATATAACACACTTCTATATAATATCTTTGCATTCACATTAGTGGCAGGTCACATCCACCTAAATCAGACACTGTTTTCATGGATCGTGACGAGACTCCACGATTATATATATATATAGCTCGTGGAGGGTGGAAGGATTTTTAATAAACTGCAAAAAAATGTTGTGAATTCTCTGGTGCCTAAGAATATTTTGAGTAACTTTTATTCTATTTGTGTGATGTTATTGGTCAAATCATTTAAATGATGTCAACTCAATGTCAACTTTTCTCAATTTCTCATTTTATTCAATAACCTATTTCTATAATTTTTGGTTTTAAATATGGCCCAGAGGGATCTCTGTACAAACTTTTTTTAAAAAAATTTAGATATTTTATTATCTTCATCTTCCAAAATCAAAACCTAAACCCCTTTTCACAGACATTTGCTTCTTCACGAATCAATGACCAACTGCCTCATCACGAGATTCTCGACACAACCTAGAAACAGAGTTGTGGAAGTCATCTTTTACCACAAGTGGAGGGAAGAGAACAAGGTCCGTTCCTATAGAATTAGACAACCTGATTCAACTACGATTTGGAAAATACGGAAAATGAGTTTTGATTCCGAGCCTTTCTATTCAACTTCCAGACCTTTAAGCATCAACCCATCTCACAACGATGAAAATACGTTTTGATTCTGATGCTTTCTATTCAACATCAAGCCTTTAAGCATCAACCATTTACTCTCAACGAAAATCCAGAATGAGAAAATTTTGACGACGAGAAGTAGGAAACAGGTGATGAATCAGCTTGGGGGTGTTTGTTGGAAGACAATGGTGACACCATGGAGCAGGGAGGTTGAGTCGCATGGCATCATGGTTTCACGATCCGAGGGAGGAGATCCGTGCTGCCTGGAGGTTACAAGGTGATGACCGACGATGGGAGGTGCAGATGAAAATTTGGAGATGGAATTCGAAGAGGTGGGTATCAGATTCTGCAAGGAATGACTGAAGGGATGAATAATGCAAAATTCTGGAATTGAAAAGGGGTTTAGGGTTTAATTTTGGAAGATGAAGATAATAAGAGATATAAAATTAAAAAAATTTAAGTTTGCAAAGATCCCTTTGGGCCATAGTTAAAATCAAAAATTATAAAAGGGTCATAAAATAAAATGAGAAGATGGGAAAGGTTGAGAGTGAGTTGGCATCATTTAAATGTGTTGGTCAATACTGATTGGGCCACACGAGCAGGATAAACAGTTTTTCGTAATTGATGCTCAATTAAAAAAATATATTCTTACATTCTTCGAAATTGATAAACAGTTTTTCTAACCTATGCAATGTTGCATATGATAAGATTCATTAATTACCCACAATCAATTATTAATTAATTATGTCAAGCTCATTTACAATTTTTTTGAAAAAATCAATTATATCTATCCTATTTATTTATTTGGATTCACCTTCCTATATCATTATCTCTTCCCACCAAAAATTAATGACCATTTTTGGATTTTGATTGAAAATATTTTTTATTTATTTCATAACTACAATTTTTTTTTGATAAAGCTACAATTTTTTACAAACTATTATAATTACACTAATTAGCTTGATATATTTACAAATTTAAATCCTACTACGTTGGCTTTCCCCTAGTATTTGGAAAGTTATAAAATTTTAAAAAAATGATTTTCAATCAAAATCCAAAAAAAAATCCAATTTGAAAAACAATAAAAAGAAGCACAAAATGGAATATGAAAGAAATTTATTAATGTACCAAAACAATGATGACAAATCATAATACTCTAAAAATCACAAAATAGTTAAATATTCAGAAATCGCAAAAAAAAAAACTTCAAATTTATGTTGAGGGGAGCCATTGGAAGAGAGAATATTAAGCTTAAAAAAATAAAATCAAATAGTTATTAATTTTTTATGGGAAAAGATATTGGGTAATTAATTTTTGGTAGGAGGAGATATTGATATAAGAAGTGAATCCAAACAAATAAATAGGAGATAGATAATTGATTTTTTCATAAAAATCATAATTAATGAGTTTGCCATAATTAATTAACAATGGGTTGATTGTGGGTAATTAATTATTCTTACCCTATGTAACATTGCATAGGTTAGAAAAACCGATATATCAATAGTTTAATGTATAATCATATGTATAAGCACCCACGAGGTGTAGTCCAAGTTGTTAGTAGCTTAGGCTCTTTAACCATATGTCTGTCCATGACAGAAATCCTGGTGATGGGAATAGAGTTGCATCTGTGGGTATAGGAGTTGCCCCCTTAACTGGTACTCTACATCTTTGAGGATTAGTCCCACGACTATCGGCAGTGGGATACCCTTGGTTCCATCCCGGATAAAAATCAATAAATATGTGCAAGCCTATTAATTACAAAATAATCAAGATATCATTTTATTAAGTAATAATTACTATATTTAATTATTTTGTTATATATAGTTACTTATGCATATTGACTGATTTGTCATAAGACAATTATGTTTTTTTTTACAAAATAAAAAATTATGTATATTTACTATACAATCATATTTGCATACAATTGCACAGTGATCGATAAACATTTATTTAATCGATGCTTACACTGGATGTATCCTTAGTATGGAACCCATAGAATTTCTATTATTACGGTCATAATAACAAGTAATCTCAAGAAAATTGTGAATGAACCACTTTACTGGTATACATTCACTTCAATTGATGAAATTTTGATATTGGATAATATTTGTCCAAAAAAATTAATATTAATAATTTTAATTAGACTAACATATTTGGATGGTGAATCATCGCAACACATTTAATGAATGTTTTATATTAAATAACTTCAATTTACCCACATAATATAATATATCATATATACATTAAAATTAATAGAAAATTAAAAATAATTTTACAATGTGATTTTTTTTTTCATAACCTTGAGTGACAAAACATTTATGGTATGAATTAAAATTATAAATGTAACATATACTGTAATGTTAAATATTTTAAATAGCAAAACGTTGCATAACTGAAAAATTGGCTTGCTGGTTAGTGCTTTTGAACAACTAAAACATGTTGCTTGTTCAACTACCGTTTCCGTTACTTTGGTTTTATTATTTTGATTTTTGACCACCCCCATTGTTTTATTTTAAAAAAAGGGTAACCAAAAGTGACAAAGTTCGGGCTCAAACGTAGGTCAAGTTTGGACTCGAAGGCACGGACTAGAGCTCTCAATTTTAGTCCAGCTCAATGGGCCAGCCCGATCAACCCGGAATTAAGGTTGACCTGAGTTTCTCTGAAGCCAGTCCGAAAAAATCCGGGCCTAATTGACTCGGTCCGGTTAGACCAACGGGCCACTTGGCCTGACCCAAAAATGGCTCGATTTCACCCGACTGGCTCGATGATACAGTGAATCTTGCATTATTATTTCCATTTCCCACTAGTGGAAATAATGTAATATACGGGAACGTTTTACGTCAGTTGACCATATGTTTGACGTTAAAAATGAGGCGGTGGCAGTTTTGTAAATATTAAATCACTATTTGCGTCAGTTGTGTAATGAACTGACGTTAAAAGTAATTTGTAAGAATTATTAACACTTTTAACGTCAGTTGTTTATACAACTGACGTTAAAAGTGTGATTTTTACGTCAGTTAAATAAATAACTGACGTAAATAATTATATTCCTCTCTGAAACTCATTTCTATCTTTCTTTCGTTGTCATCTCCCTGTTGTCACTCTTAACGCAGATCACTCCCACTACAAGAATTTTCGCTGTTTCCCAAGGCCAAAGGCCTTGGGAAATCCACAAAATCCATGGGAAAGTACACATTTCCCAGGGATGACCCATGGATTCAGATCCCTCGATTTTTAGGGGGTCGGAAACTTTTCCCACGGGTAAGCCCTGGGAAATACCCCGCGGTTACGGCCTTGGGAAATTTCCCAGGGTTAAAACCCTGGGAAATATATGTTTTTTTTTAAAATTATAAAACTTTATTTATAACTTAACATTAATGTTAAACTAGATAAATAAATAATTATTATTTTTATATGAATGCATCAACAAAGAAATTAACATCGTTATTCAAGTCATATTTGTTCAACGAAAAAATTATTTCAAACCATAATTAACATGATAAGTAAAATAAACATATAAATTCATTCAAAAATCTAAGAATCCTTATTATAAGGATCCTCAACAAAATGGTCAAGAGAGTCGTTGTCCTCCTGAGCACGCTGGGTCGTCTAACTAGGCTGTCGTTGCTGTGGGGGATGCTTCTTTTATCGCCGTGATCTTTTCTCCATCAGTCGTCGCATCGTATCCATCATCCGACGATGCTCCTCATCCCTCTGCCGCTCCCTCTCCTGGGAAGCGACCAACATCTGCCTCAACTGAGCAATAAAGCAGACTCCTGAGGGTAACGACTGCAGGTGGTGGACGCTCCAACCCTAATCTCTAACTTGCGCGAGGGCCCTTTCCGATAGTTGGCGGCAAGGTCTCCAGCACCATACAAACGACCCTTATACTTGCCGCCGACGACTTCTGCCCAAACATTCAGCGCAAGCTGGTCGTCCTCCTATGGGTTAGCTGGGGTGGATGGTGAAGAGGCTGATGCTTGAGACCTATGTTGACTCATCCTCTCATGAAACTCCTCCTGTTACAATACATCAGACTATCAAAATTTGAACAATATGTTACAAGATAAATTATGCAGAAAAACGGACAGAGTTTCCCCTAAACTACAACATCCCAATGTTTACAAACAGAACACCACAATTTAAATCCATAAATCATCATCAAAAGCTCAATAGGATGCACACAAATTATCATGTCCAAACTAGTTATAACATTTCCAATGTCAGGCAGTATCAATAGGTCCAAATATAAAGTGACTCTACAGACTCAGTAATCAAAACATGAATAGTATGTTACACGATTAATTATGCAGAAAATTGGACAGAGTTTCCCCTAAACCTCAAACTTTACAAATTGAACACCATAATTTAAAACTGAAAGTCATCAAAAGCTTAATAAGATTCACACAAAGCAATATATTCAAACTGGCTTGAGAGCCAAAGCAACAACCACATACTTACATCATTTGTCTTTGTCCAATGAAATTGATCAACAACACTAAAATTAGAATGTGAAAGTTGAAAAAGATACTCACTTCAGTAAAGAATATGTGAAATACAACCTTGCTTTCTTATTAAACTCCCTAAAAGCCAATGCTCAAACTAGTCATAACATTTGAGGCTCTCTGCCTCTCAAGTCCAGTAAAGTATGAGTTTTACAATATCTATAAAAGTCAATAGCTTCTTCAAAAATCAAAAGGGCATATTACCTGAGTGCGCTTGGAGCGCTCATCTATGTACTCGCCGGTATCCTTCCTAGTATGGGTGCGTTTGTGAACCTCATGAATTTGTACTCCTCGATTATACCGGCGAGCCTATAACACAAGCATAGATGATTAAGATAACAATTAATGAACTATGATGTTGGAATAAATACATTTAATGCATAAAGAATGACAGTATGAGCATACCATACGATCTGCCCACTGCGACTGGGAAATGCTACCTCCCGTGTGCAGGCTCCCACCCTTTTCTGATGCTCTATTTTTCTTTGCCTGATCAATTTTTTTTTTAAAATTGATCAGAAGCCCAATAACGACGCAACTCCTCCCAAATACCATCTCCAATCCAGGATCACTGTATGCCACTCTCACGAGCCTCCCTAAGCATATCAGAAAGGCGTTCGGAGGCTTTATGGTGAAAGATCCTCTGAATCTCTGACTCATCTTCGTTCCTCCATGCCGCCTGACCCTGTTTTAAGATAAATAACAATTGTTATACTAATAGTTTCGGAAATAATAAAAACCACATTAAGTAAATTGAAATTTGCTACTTACTCTAAACGCATCAAACATACTAATCCGCTCATTGTCAGTGAGCATCAACCACCATCTCCTGCATTGACACAAACTGTTCCCCATATCCCATATCTGCACGCGTGCTTGAGGCACCCGTGCAATTCTCGTCAATCCCTAAATCAACATGTGGCACTTCTTCACCATGGAGAGTCCAAATCCAGTAATTTTCCTGGAACCCATTCATACACAAGTCGGTCTTCACAAGGTCTTCACTCTTAATCTTTCGACATCGGCATTTAGCACACGGACATCTAATTCGGTTTCCATCATCGATGAAACACTTTTGTCGCTTTGCTTGGGTAACAAACTCTTCAACCCCATCTACGAAAGTTGGTTTCAAACCCCTTCTTTTCGAATATAGCCTATCATACACCCAACTACGAATCGAAGGATAACAATCCATCTTCTGCATATTAATAAAAAAATCCAGATAAATTTTAACATTAAATTTCAACCTGTCCACTTAGAGATAGTATTAGCATCGTGAATAGGGAGGTACAACTACAAGCAATGAGCTAACAAGCACACAGAATTTTAAATTTTATGTGAATGATTTTGCATTTAATAAAAGATTTTACATTTAAATTTTAAATCTTCTACCTGTTTATGTTGCATTTAATAAATGATTTTGCATCCCAAAAAGCATGAAAGGTAAATTAGCATGTTTGTGATTCTAAACATGCTAAAAATCAGTCACTGTTGGAGATAGTATTAGCATCGTGAACTGGGAGCTACAACTACAAGCAATGAGCTAAAATGACTATACCAGATTTTTTATTCACGATAAATGTGCTTCACTTGAATGGGACATTCATAATTCTCTCAAACTTCAATATTGAATCTGAGATTCTTAGCATTACTGCTCTAGTCTTCATGATATATGTCATGAATTCAAGCAAAATGTCTGGCCAACATGGCGAAGAATTCTATATATGATGAAAGCAAGACCACTCTTCAAAACTAATCTAAACAATGATCTTCAACTTTATGTAACATAGAAAATGCACTTCAGTTATTAAACAACATAGTATACACAAAAAATATAGAAGTAATGATGACAAGTCAAAGTGCCAAAATTAGTCCAATTCAATTCATCAAATCATCCACCAGTAATTAGCTTAGCTAATCAAGAGGAAATCCTAGGTAACAGATATTCCATAAAGCATTTTACCTTTCATTCTATCTCTCTTATCTATGTGAAAGGGATGGTAAATTTGACCAACTTAAATAATTGTTGGACTTGTCATGTGTAGGCTAAAAAATGAGGAATTTGGAGGGCCGGGTGAACCTTAAAGTGATGTCTAGGTCACTAAGATGCCATGATTTAAACAACTTTGCTTATTCAAAAGTAAAACATTAAATCAAGAAGGGTAAATAGTTATAAGAGGCAAATGATTGTAATAGTGGAAGAAAATTTAATGCTTCATAGTCTATAAATGAATGTCTCATGCAAAAGCAGAAACAAGGCCATTGACACACACAAGCAGATAGGAACTACTTCCTTTCTGTCTATAATTTGCATTTGCAAGGGTGTCTAATGCTGTCAATGCTTGAACCTTGCTCCATATAACACTAACAATTACAAGATGATTGATGTGCATATCAAATGTGCATAAACTGTTTAGTGAAACAACTATAAGAATTGAATTAACACAATGTGGTACTGATACATAATAATGCTAACAAAAACAGTATTAGTAGCTAAAATGACTAATACATAGTTATTTATTTATTGGATCTTGGCATCATAGACTTATTTATTTGTGACTATTCCAATGATACCAACATTATAATAAATACATAGTTATTTATTTGATCTTGGCATCATATTGTTTATTTATTTATTGGATCTTGGCATCATAGACTTAAAGTTACATAGTTAATATAATATTGTGACTATTCCAATGATACCAACAACATAACTTCAGCATTTTTTATCCTCTTCTACCTTATCTCTCAACACCCTAATTTAACTATTCATCATTTGCCAAGATTTTTTTACTATTATTGAAATATCATGATCTGGGGACGTGGGTAGGTATTAACAACTAAACAAACCAAAAACAAGCTTGAATCATTGCATATTAGTATTAATCTGAATTTCAAGGCGTGTTCTTTTTCTTCTTCATAAGCAATTTTCCTATTATCATCATTTATCATTTATACAAAAACAAAAAACAAAAAAGAGAGGAATTGGTAAGAACCTTTTCTTTTCTAGTTCGTCTTTTCTGAGTTTAAGGTTATTGGAGACAAGGCTAGGACTGTGTGATTTAGGGGGAGGGGAGAGGGATGAACTACTCCTGCTTCTGTGCCTTCTGCTTCTCCGCTTCGGAGTTCTGCTTCGGCGGTGCTTGTGGCTCGGAGAGCGGCTTCGGCTTCTGCTTTTGCGCCTGAAATCAAAAGAGAGGAAATGGTGTGAGCTTGGTAGATATTAAAACTGGAATCATGAGAATAGAAAACGTAATAACCTTGTGGTTCGGTCTCTTCGAGTTCGAGAGTGATGAATAGTTAAAGAATGTTTACCTTTAGCAGAGGAAGAATGGAGGAGAAAGAGGAAACCCGTGGAGAGAGAAGATGAGCAGGCGCGGAGGTGGGACCGGACGAGGGCGGCGCGGCCGGACCGGACTAGAAAGGAGCTGGAGGCACGAAGGAGGGTTGGGCGGCACTGTTAAGGGCTGGAGGCGCGAAGGGACCGAGTGAAGGGGAGGAAGGCGCAGTAGGTTAACATCATTTTCCCACGGGCTTGGCCGTGGGAAACAGCGCCTATTTTTGCGACCGTCACAGCCGTGGGAAACTGCTGGATTTTGCGACGGGCCCATCCGTGGGAAACTCCGTGTTGACTTGACACGGCCCAGTCCATGGGAAACTGAACCATTTCCCAAGGTTCGTTCCGTGGGAAACAGCGCCTCCTGTTACCTACGGCCCAGCCCGTGGGAAATAAAGCGGGAATGTTTGGCGCCTCTTTTTCCTAGGGACCAACCCATGGGAAATCAAGCGAGACGTTTACGAAGGTCTTGGCCGTGGGAAATGTAAAAATTTCCTAGGGATTTTTTTCCCTGGGAAATAGCTTAATTTCTTGTAGTGTCCATATAGTGCAGTTTATTTCTAAACTTTTTTTTTAAACAAGTTTATTTTTAATCTTACTTAATTAGCTTGAATTAGTAAACAAATTCTTGTGCAAATTAAAATAAATAAACACTTAACATAAAACAAGTTATATGTATAATCAAATCGTATCTCATTGAAGCGATTCATAAGTTACAATTACATGATTAAAAGATAAAAAATTTCTGCAACATAGCCCTAAAATATAAAAAAGTTTCTGCTTCAACGTCATTTTCTTCTCAGTGTCCTCAGAAACTCCAATGGATACATCTCCTCCCGCACTTGAATTCCTTGATGCTCCATCTGAATCCACAGTCACTTGCTGCCAAAGCAGAGTGAAGGGGACGAATGAGATGAAATAAGGTGAGGGAATCACATTACGTGATTCACCCAACCTTACCATCCATGTTACGTGATTTACTCAACCTCAGAAGTTTTTTGACCATTAAGACAGAGACCTTTAAGTCTAGGTATAGGAAGAAATAACAAAAGTCTCAAATATGATAGAGCCATATTGTGAAGGAATAGAAAACACACGAGATATAGAGGAAAAGAAGAGGTCAGACATGTGATCGATACGAAAGAATGGTACTTTATATAGAGAAGAGAGACTAGCTGATTTTCTTGAAAACTGATCTATAAACTTAATGCTCATTAAGAGTATTAAGTTACAAGGTGCATGGGTAAGTAGCACAGTAGTCAAAGGAATGAATATTTTTGCAGAAACTTAAACACTTTTAACGTCGGTTGTTTTCAACAACCGACGTTAAAAGTGTTTTTAAATAAAAAATTTTTATTTTTAACGTCAGTTGTTTATACAACTGACGTTAAAAGTGTGATTTTTACTTCGGTTAAATAAATAGCTGATGTAAATAATCATATATCCCTATCTGAAATGTCGTATTGTCACTCTTAACGTAGATCACTCCATATAGTGCAGTTTATTTCTAAACTTTTTTTTTAAACAAGTTTATTTTTAATCTTAATTAATTAGATTGAATTAGTAAACAAATTCTTGTGCAAATTAAAATAAATAAACACTTAACATAAAACAAGTTATATATGTATAATCAAATCGTATCTCATTGAAGCGATTCATAAGTTACAATTACATGATTAAAAGATAAAAAATTTCTGCAACATAGCCCTAAAATATAAAAAAGTTTTTGCTTCAACATCATTTTTTCTTATCAATCCTGTCCTCAGAAACTCCAATGGATGCATCTCCTCCCTCACTTGAATTCCTTGACGCATCATATTGAATCCACAGTCACTTGCTGCCAAAGCGGAATGAAAGGGATGACTGGGATGAAATAAAGTGAGGGAATCACATTACGTGATTCACCCAACCTTACCATCCATGTTACGTGATTTACTCAACCTCAGAAGTTTTTTGACCATTAAGACATAGACCTTTAAGTCTAGGTATAGGAAGAAATAACAAAATCTCAAATATGATAGAGCCATATTGTGAAGGAATAGAAAACGCACGAAATATAGAGGAAAAGAAGAGGGGGGTGTAATACAGACTGATACAGAAGAATGGTTCTTTATATAGAGAAGAGAGACTACCTGATTTTCTTGAAAACTGATCTATAAACTTAATGATCATTAAGAGGATTAAGTTACAATGTGCATGGGTAAGTAGCACAATAGTCAAAGAAATGAATGTTTTTGCAGAAACTTATACACTTTTAACGTCAGTTGTCTTCAACAACTGACGTTAAAAGTGTTTTTAAATAAAAAAATATTTATTTTTAATGTCAGTTGTTTAATACAACAGACGTTAAACAATGACCTTTAACGTCAGTTGTTACAAAAAACTGACGTAAAATGTTGTTTTATTTTTGTTTGATTATAACGTTTACACCCGCGCACCTTCTTCACTTCTCTCTGTACGTCTCTGTTCTTCTCTTTTCATCACGCTCACTCTCACTCTCACTCTCACTCTCAACTCTCACTCTCACTCTCACTCTCACTCTGCCCTAATCGCGAGCTCATCTCCACCGCAACCACCGCGAGGGCTTCTTCGCCACCACCGTGAGGTACACTCTTAAACCTAACTCTGTCTTTCATGCTCATTCTTTGCAATAACTTGACATCTCTCTTTCCCCTTCTCGCGCACTAACTCTCCTTGTCCCTCTGCTCTCAGTAACCACATCGAACGTTGGCCACCACTCGAGCTCCCCTCCACACCACCACGCGAGCACCTATTTCTGGTGAGTCTTTAGGGCACATTTTTTTATTTTTGGTTTTGAGTGTATGTTGAAACTGTAGTCTCTGTAGTTGAAACTTGAAACTGTGAGTTTGAGTTGTTTGGAATGTCTCTATTTCTGGTCGTCGGTTTTGTGTTTTCTCTTGTTTTTCTTCTGTTATCATGACCTATTTCAAAATGGGAAGAAATTTAGAGTTGCTTGTAGCATGTGACATCAACAATATATTGCTCATTGGAATTCTGTTTTGTTAATTTATCTTCGTCTGCTTATTTCTTTTGTCTTAAGAAACCTGAAAATGGTGTAAATTTGAAATAATTTTTAAACGCCTTGGATATATGTTTTGTATATCTACAGAACCTATCTTGTTATGGATCGTAGTTGGATGGTTTGTAAGCGCACTAGTGCTGAGTATTTGAAGGGGGTGGGAGAATTTATAGAATTTGCTCAAAGGAATGTTCCTAATAGTAATGGAATGTTCAGTTGTCCCTGTGTCAAGTGTTTGAATATGAGGAAATGTACGGTGAAGGATATACGTACTCATTTGATTTGTGAAGGGATTTGCTTGAGTTATACAAGATGGATATGGCATGGTGATGTGTTGTTGAGTAGTACGGCAAGTGTCTCCCAAAGTGAGGACGTTGACGTAGATATGGAGGATGATCGAGTAGAGGACATGATCCGTGATATTGGACAAGAATCTTTTCATCGAGCTCATGTGTATGACAGGTTGTGCGGTGATGCGGATAAGCCTTTATATCCAAGGTGTACTACTCATACACGGTTGTCGGTGGTGCTAAAATTGGTTTGTGTGAAGGCGAGAAATGGTTGGACCAATAAAAGCTTCACGGAATTGTTTGAAGTGTTGAAAGACTTGCTTCCGGAGGACAACACATTGCCTGACCGTAACTACGAGGCCAAGAAGGTATTGTGTCCAATGGGTATGGAGTATAAGAAGATACACGCATGCCCCAATGATTGCATATTGTACACTGATAAGCCTCTGGCTCATCTAGTTTTATGGCTAGTATGACCAGGGTTTTGTGCAAATTATATCCTATTTTCACCCAATTTAGATTAGATTGTCCTCAAGCAAGGTTTTGAGTCTCTAAAGTAGTTTTAGGTTAATTTAGCCAGTTTTGAGTCAAATAAAGCACTTATGGCTATTTTGTTGTTTTCAGGTTAAGATAGAAGTCAAGAGAATAAAGAAACAGGGGATTCGCCTCGCGAGCTCTTCTCGCCTCGCGAACCTGAAAGCCAGCTGAATAGTAAAAATGTCATCCTCTCTGGTTCGCCACGCGAGCAGTACCTCACCCAGCGAGTCATTCAACCCTGAAAGTCAGAGACCATCATGGCTTACCCGTGTTGAAGGTCACGGCTGTGGCAGTTTGGAATTTCAAGAGTCTCGCCCCGCAAGCAATAATTCGCCTCGCGAGCCTGGAAGTCAGAAAGCATCACGGTTAGGCCCTGATTCTCATCACGGGCGTAATAAGAAGACCCTTCCATTCCTCGCCTCGCGAGCCATTTCTCGGCTCGCGCGAATGCCAAAGGTTGCTGACTGTTCACAATATTCGCCTCGCGAGTCAGTGTTCGCCTCGCGAGTGGGCTAAATTTCTGAATAGTATAAAAGGCTTTCTGGGCAGATTAGAAAGGACTTTTGCTTCTCCACTGTTTTGTTTTACATATTTTCTGTGTGTATTTCGTTTCATGGAGAACTAAATTTCATAGATTAGTCTGCTGTAATCGAATTTCACTACACTTGAGGTTTTGTAATTCCTATTTTAATTGCTTTTCCCTTTTCAATACTATGTTATGCATTTCTGTTTGTTTAATTCAGGAGTGTATAGTGTTGTGTTGATTCATTTCAGTGATGTTATGTTCCTACACTTAATCGCGTTTGTTTAATTCGCGTGTGTTCATTCATGTTCGTTTAGTTCATGAGGACTTAACCCCGTTTGTTTAATTCGGGAGTAGGAACATATATCCGTAGTAGCAATTTCGTTTGTTAATTGTTGCTACAACTGAAAGGGGATTAGAATCTGCTTAGGGCTTGGGATTACATGAACCGATGATAGTTGTGAAATCGAGAACAGTAGATTAATCGTTTTTAGCTATTTGATAACCTTTTCAACTGCTCTGTTTTATTGTTCTGTTTTGCATTGTTTTCCAATTGCAATTCAAACCAAACCCCCCCAAAACTGATTTTTGTGATAAATAACACTTCAAGAGTCCTTGTGAGACGACATCCGAGTTGTCGCCCTAAACTACAGTTTTATAAACCCGCTCGTTCTTTTTGGCGCGTGCGCGACAGCGCGACCAAAAATTGGCGCCGTTGCCGGGGACTCTTGTTTGTTATTTTTCGCATTTTGATTTTTTTTCTTTTCTTTCTTTTATATTCGTTTTTGTTTTGAATTGGTCTGGCTACTAGGTCTAATTACCCTGAATTGTGTGATTTTGATCCTGAAATTGAAAGAACACTGCACACACGCCTTAGAGAAATTCGGGCTAGCACTAGTAGTGATTCTAATTCCAAAACTGTTTTTGACAATATGGGTGACCAAAGGACATTAAGACAGCTTGCTGCCCCTGATGTAAATTACAATGGCTTGTGTATTGCATATCCTGGTGCTGATACTCCTTTTGAATTAAAATCTGGTTTCATTCACTTGTTGCCAAAGTTTAATGGTCTTGCAGGTGAGGATCCACACAAGCACTTGAAGGAATTCCAGGTTGTCTGCTCCACAACCTCGAGATCAGAGGGAGTAACTGAGGATAGCATCAAGCTGAAAGCTTTTCCGTTCTCACTCCAGGGAGCTGCAAAGGATTGGCTGTTATATCTTGAGCCAAACTCTATCACCACCTGGAATGATTTGAAGAGGGTTTTCTTAGAGAGATATTTTCCTGCTTCCAGAGCTGCGTCAATAAGGAAGGAAATATGTGGCATCAGACAAGGAAATGAGTCGTTAGCTGAATATTGGGAGAGATTCAAGCATTTGGTATCCAGTTGCCCCCAGCATCAGATTTCTGAACAACTTCTTATCCAGTACTTTTATGAGGGGTTACTGCCGATGGATAGGAATATTTTGGATGCTGCTAGTGGGGGAGCACTTGTTGATAAAACCCCAGCTGCTGCCAAGCAACTCATTGAAAATATGTCACTGAACTCCCAGCAGTTTATTACCAGAAGAAATTCAGTTGAGACAAGAGGTGTGCATGAGGTTCATAGTTCCTCTTCAACCAGGCCCTTGAGAATAGAATGGATGAGCTCACTTCTTTTGTAAGGCAATTGGCAATAGATAGGGTTCAGCCTGCAAGGTTATGTAGCATGTGCAACTCTCCTGAGCATCCGTATGAGGCATGCCCCATTTCGAAGGAAGAGTTTGTCACTGATCTGTCTCAGGCTTATGCAGTCCATCCCTATAATCAAGGCAATAACCAGAACCGGTACAACACTCCAGACCTCTCCACAAATAGGTACCATCCCAATTGGAGGAATTATCCTAATCTGCGGTATGGGAACTCATCCCAACAACAACCGATGGCAGCACCACAGAATCCTCCTCAAGTAACCACTTCTGCACCTTCCGGACCTTCACTAGAGGACATATTCAAGAAAATGACTGAACAAAATCTCCAGTTGCAGCAGCAAATTGGACAGTTCCAGGCACAGTTTCAAGCCTCACAGGCACAGTATCAGCAGCGAACGGATGCTAGCATTAATGCTCTACAGCAGCGGACTGCTGCTAGTATTCAGGCCTTGCAGACACAGGTTGGACAGCTTGCCACTTCCATAAACAACATACAGCAAGCTCAAGGATCCAGTCAGCTGCCGGCACAACCAGTGATAAATCCTAATGCCTCCAACCCTAATGTGAGTGCCATTTCTCTGAGATCTGGAAGAGTTGTTGAGGCCACCCCTGGAAAAGATGAAGAAACTATTGAGGTAACTCCTGAGCCTACTGTTGATGTTGAAGTTGAGAAAGTGTACAGACCACTGATCCCCTTCCCACACAGAGTACAGAAAAATAAGAAGATTGGTGGTGAAGACAAGGAGAGGGAAATTCTTGATGTGTTCAGAAAGGTGGCTGTAAATATTCCTCTTTTGGATGTGATCAAGCAGGTGCCCAAGTATGCAAAATTTCTGAAGGATCTATGCACCAACAAGAGGAAGTTGAAGAATAATGAGAGAGTTGATTTGGGGAGAAATGTTTCAGCTCTTATCCAGTCTAAGCCTGCACCAGAAAGAGTTGCTGTTTTAGCCCCTACACAGGCATTACCACATAAGTGCAAGGATCCAGGCACTTTTACTATTCCATGCACTATTGGGGACAGGAAATTTGAAAATTGCATGCTGGATTTGGGAGCCTCCATAAATGTCATGCCTACCTCTATCTTTAATAACCTTGATCTTGGTCCCTTGCAGTATACAGGTCTCACCATCCAGTTGGCCAACAGGACCAGTGCCCGCCCCATGGGAATGGTAGAAGATGTGCTGGTGCAAGTTGATGAGTTGATCTTCCCTGCTAACTTCTACATCCTAGACATGGCAGGAGAGACAAATTCCAGTAGATCACCAATAATCTTGGGCAGACCATTCATGAAGACAGCTAAGACTAAGATTGATGTTAATGATGGGACTATGTCTATGGAGTTTGGTGATATTGTGGCTAAGTTTAACATCTTTGATGCTATGAAACACCCCTTGGAGGAGCACTCTGTTTTCCAGTTAGAGTTGCTTTGAGATTATTGAGGACACCCATGAGGACTTTGTTTCTGATTTTCCATTCATTTCTGGTTTTGATGATTTATATTCATGTACTGACTGTACTGACACTAACCCGTGTGCTGTTTGTGCTGAGTTTCTTGATTCAACTTTGCAGGGTGATAGTGATAGTGAGAGTGAAGCTGTCTGTTCAGCAGAAGTCCTTGACATCATGGCTACTCCCAATGTACCATCCGTTGAGCAGCCACCCTCCCTAGTGCTCAAGCCACTTCCTGGGAACCTGAAGTATGCCTACCTGGAGACGAATGAAAAACTTCCAGTCATCATTTCCTCCAGCCTTGACTCTGACCAGGAAGCGAAACTATTGGAGGTTCTGAAGAAGCACAAGAAGGCGATTGGGTGGACCTTAGCTGACATCCCAGGAATTAGCCCCTCCAGATGTATGCACAGAATTCTATTGGAGGATGGGGCTAAACCAGTTAGGCAGGCCCAAAGGCGACTCAATCCACTGATTCTGGATGTGGTGAAGAAAGATGTGACTAAACTTCTGCAGGCAGGTATTATATACCCCATCTCTGATAGTACTTGGGTAAGTCCAGTGCAAGTTGTACCCAAAAAGTCTGGTCTCACAGTAGTTAGAAATGATAATAATGAGCTTGCACCCACTAGAGTCCAGAATAGCTGGCGAGTCTGTATAGATTATAGGAAGTTGAACCAGGCCACCAGAAAGGATCACTTTCCTTTGCCGTTCATAGATCAGATGCTGGATTGGCTGGCTGGTAAATCTCATTACTGCTTTCTTGATGGCTTTTCCGGGTATTTCCAGATCCATATTGCCCCTGAGGATCAGGAAAAGACCACTTTCACGTGCCCCTTCGGTACGTTTGCCTATAGGAGGATGCCATTTGGCCTTTGTAATGCTCCTGGCACCTTCCAAAGATGCATGCTTAGCATTTTTTCTGAATTTATTGAAAATTGCATGGAGGTGTTCATGGATGACTTCACTGTATATGGCTCCTCATTTGATGCATGTCTGCATAGTCTGAGTTTAGTTCTAGAAAGATGCATTGAGACTGATCTAATTTTGAACTATGAAAAGTGTCACTTTATGGTAGAACAGGGGATAGTTTTAGGCCATGTTATTTCTAAAGAAGGTATTTCAGTAGATCCTGCAAAAATTGATGTGATTTCTTCATTGCCTTACCCATCTTGCGTACGCGAGATCCGTTCTTTTCTTGGCCATGCAGGTTTCTATAGGCGCTTCATTAAGGACTTCAGCAAGATAGCTCTGCCATTGTCAAACCTGCTGAAGAATGATGCCATGTTCCATTTTGATGAAAATTGCAAGAAGGCATTTGACTACCTGAAAAGAGCATTGACCTCTACCCCCATCATCCAGCCCCCAGACTGGACACTCCCTTTTGAACTCATGTGTGATGCTTCCAATTATGCTGTGGGAGCGGTTCTGGCACAAAGGGTAGGCAAGGCTGCCCATGTAATTCATTATGCTTCTAGGGCATTAGATGTTGCACAATCAAATTACACCACCACTGAGAAAGAACTGCTAGCTTTTGTATTTGCACTTGATCAATTTAGGTCATATTTGCTAGGTTCTAGGGTTATTGTTTTCACTGACCATGCAGCTCTGAAGTACCTGTTAAAGAAACCAGAAGCTAAGCCAAGACTGATCCGGTGGATGCTTTTGCTCCAAGAATTCAATGTGGAGATAAAAGACAAGAGTGGAGCTGAAAATTTGGTAGCCGATCACTTGAGCCGAATAGCAAGGGATGAGGATCCTTCTCCCATCCAAGATGATTTTCCTGATGAGCGACTTCTACATCTGTATGGGGTAACCCCCTGGTTTGCTGACATAGTTAACTTTCTTGTTGCTGGTGTTGTTCCTGCAGGTACAAGTAGATCCAAGTTCCACAAGCTCAGGAGCGATGCAAAGTACTATGTGTGGGATGATCCGTACCTTTGTAAGTTTTGCAGTGATCAGGTGATTCGGAGGTGTGTCCCCGATCATGAGACAGAGTCCATCTTGCACTTTTCACATGCCTCTCAAGTTGGAGGACATTTTGGACCACAGAGGACGGCAAGAAAAGTCCTGGATTCTGGGTTCTACTGGCCCACAATTTTTCGAGATGCCTATGAGGTCTACAGAAATTTCAAGGAATGTCAAACAGCAGGCCCTGCCATCACTTTTAGTAGTGAGATGCCTCAGCAGCCCATGCTTTTTTGTGAGGTTTTTGATGTGTGGGGGATTGATTTTATGGGTCCTTTCCCTGCTTCTTTTGGTTTTGTATATATTCTTTTGGCTGTTGACTATGTTTCAAAGTGGGTGGAAGCAATCCCTACTAGGACTAACGATGCTAAAGTTGTTTCCAAATTTGTTAGGTCCAACATTTTTTGCAGGTTTGGCATACCTAAGGCTATCATCAGTGACCAGGGCACTCACTTCTGCAACCGAACCATGGAAGCCTTACTCAGGAAATATGGGGTTGTGCATAGAGTTTCCACTGCTTATCATCCCCAGACCAATGGCCAGGCTGAGTTATCAAACAGGGAGATCAAGCAGATTTTAGAGAAAATGGTGCAGCCGAATAGAAAGGATTGGAGCCGCCGTCTGGAAGACGCACTGTGGGCTCAGAGGACCGCTTTCAAGACGCCAATAGGAACGTCCCCCTTTCGGCTTGTATTTGGTAAGGCATGTCATCTCCCAGTGGAAGTTGAGCACCGTGCATATTGGGCAGTCAAGTGCTGTAACATGGACATGAAGAAAGCTGGTGTTGAAAGGAAACTACAGCTGCAGCAACTTGAGGAGCTTAGGCTAGAAGCCTATGAAAGCTCCCGGATTTATAAAGAGAAAACAAAACATTTTCATGATAGGATGATTGTTAGGAAAGAATTTTGTGGGCCAGAAAGTCTTACTGTTTAATTCCCGCCTGAAATTGATGGCTGGGAAACTTAGGTCCAGGTGGATTGGACCATTTGTTGTTACTAATGTATTTCCTTATGGTGCAGTAGAGATTTAAGATGCAGGTAGCAACAAGACCTTCAAGGTTAACGGGCAGAGGCTGAAGCCATTCCATGGTGTGGATGCCGGTGTTCCTGCAGATGCTAATGTTGAGGAGCTCTCCTTGGAAGCTCCCACCTACATTGACATTTGATCAGGGAGTACCCTTTCCTTTCCCTCACTCTGATTTTATAGTCATGTTGTTTCATTGGGGACAATGCATGTTTTAAGTGTGGGGGAGGGAACTAGTTGTAGTTTTGTTTTGTCTTGTTTTTTTCTTTTAGCTCTTGAATAAATTGTGTTAAGTCTTATGTTGGCAAGTTTGATTGATTTTGATGATTTTGCACAGATTGATTGCATGATTGATGTGATGATTCCCCCTAGGTTGAACGATGGGTTTCTTGAAAAAAATTTGTTTTTGAAAAGTGATCCCCATGTGATTGAAAACTGAACTTTGAGATATTTTGTTGTGATGGCATGATTTATGATAAGTTTGGGGTGATAGGAAGCACACACTAGGGATAGAATCTCTGTCAAACAATTTGCAAAAATGTCCAGGTGAGGATTTGAGCCTCCAACATGTTTTTAACTGTATGAATCACTTTTGATTACACTTTCCCGAATTTGCTTGAATCTCTTTATGGTTTGCATGATTATGTGTTTGCTTCAGATGATTTAGGCATTTTCTTTGTAAATAGCTACTTAGCCTAAAATTGAACCAATTGCTAATGCATGTTCCTTAGTTAGCCCCATTGAGCCTGATTAGCCTATTATTTCTTGATAACCCTATGTTATGAGCTCAAAATCTGGAAAACCATGTTAACCCGATCTTAGGATTAGGAGAGCATGGAATCTTAGAAAGGGAATGGGTGCAAGAAACTAAGTTTGGGGTGGCTGCAAGGTGTAATGTGTTGTTTGGGATTGAGAAAAAAAAAAGAAGAAAAAATTAGAAAAAAAAAACAAGAAAAGCAGAAAAAAAAAGAGAAAAAGAAAAGGAGAAAAACAATAAAAATAAAAAGTGTTAAAAAATAAAAAGGCTGTAGTCACCCAAGGCAAGTGAAAAATGAAAAAAAGGAACTTGAGTTTAAATTCAAAGTGTAAAAAGCTCATGCTCTTTTAGTTCCTAGGGTCTTCAGCCTAGTACCTTTGTATATCCTACCCTTAGCCAGGCCCCATTACAACCCATAAAAGACCTTTTGATGTTGCATGCGTGTTTTCTGTGGGAATTATTTGGAGATGAAAATCAAATTTATGGGAAGTGCTTCTGAAAGGTGAATTGAGTGAATTGTTGATTGCCTAGACAACTGAGCGATTGAGTGAAACACTAAACTCCCTTGTGAGGAAGACGATTGTTTGAATTTGGTGATCTCCCTCTTGTGTGTAACTTGGATCCCTTGCTTAGATCTCTGAGTGCTTGAATGATGAAATTCTCAATTTTTTAGAATAAATGAATGTGGGGATTGCTTTGTTTGAAAGGGGGGAACATTGAAGAAAACTGTTTTGTTGAAACTGCTTGAATTTGTGCAAGGTTGATTGAATTTTTTAAGCTTGCCAGGTCTTGAGTCTTTTTGATTTTTAAGTTGTAGTTTGCTTGGGGACAAGCAAAGTTTAAGTTTGGGGTATTTTGATAAGCCTCTGGCTCATCTAGTTTTATGGCTAGTATGACCAGGGTTTTGTGCAAATTATATCCTATTTTCACCCAATTTAGATTAGATTGTCCTCAAGCAAGGTTTTGAGTCTCTAAAGTAGTTTTAGGTTAATTTATCCAGTTTTGAGTCAAATAAAGCACTTATGGCTATTTTGTTGTTTTCAGGTTAAGATAGAAGTCAAGAGAATAAAGAAACAGGGGATTCGCCTCGCGAGCTCTTCTCGCCTCGCGAACCTGAAAGCCAGTTGAGCAGTAAAAATGTCATCCTCTCTGGTTCGCCACGCGAGCAGTACCTCGCCCCGCGAGTCATTCAACCCTGAAAGTCAGAGACCATCACGGCTTACCCGTGTTGAAGGTCACGGCTGTGGCAGTTTGGAATTTCAAGAGTCTCGCCCCGCGAGCAATAATTCGCCTCGCGAGCCTGGAAGTCAGAAAGCATCACGGTTAGGTCCTGATTCTCATCACGGGCGTAATAAGAAGACCCTTCCATTCCTCGCCTCGCGAGCCATTTCTCGCCTCGTGTGAATGCCAAAGGTTGCTGACTGTTCACAATATTCGCCTCGCGAGTCAGTGTTCCCCTTGTGAGTGGGCTAAATTTCTGAATAGTATAAAAGGCTTTCTGGGCAGATTAGAAAGGACTTTTGCTTCTCCACTGTTTTGTTTTACATATTTTCTGTGTGTATTTCGTTTCATGGAGAACTAAATTTCATAGATTAGTCTGCTGTAATCGAATTTCACTACACTTGAGGTTTTGTAATTCCTATTTTAATTGTTTTTCCCTTTTCAATACTATGTTATGCATTTCTGTTTGTTTAATTCAGGAGTGTATAGTGTTGTGTTGATTCATTTCAGTGATGTTATGTTCCTACACTTAATCGCGTTTGTTTAATTCGCGTGTGTTCATTCATGTTCGTTTAGTTCATGAGGACTTAACCCCGTTTGTTTAATTCGGGAGTAGGAACATATATCCGTAGTAGCAATTTCGTTTGTTAATTGATGCTACAACTGAAAGGGGATTAGAATCTGCTTAGGGCTTGGGATTACATGAACCGATGATAGTTGTGAAATCGAGAACAGTAGATTAATCGTTTTTAGCTATTTGATAACCTTTTCAACTGCTCTGTTTTATTGTTCTGTTTTGCATTGTTTTCCAATTGCAATTCAAACCAAACCCCCCAAGAACTGATTTTTGTGATAAATAACACTTCAAGAGTCCTTGTGAGACGACATCCGAGTTGTCGCCCTAAACTACAGTTTTATAAACCCGCTCGTTCTTTTTGGCGCGTGCGCGACAGCGCGACCATACACCGGTATTCATGAAGACAATCGTGATTGCCCCAAATGTGGGTTATCACGATACAAAGTGAAGGGTGGTGATGATGATGATGATCTTGATGATGTGAGAAAAAAGGGTCCTCCTGCGAAGGTGTTGTGGTATCTTCTAATAATTCCAAGGTTCAAGCGATTGTTTGCCAATACGAAAGATGCGAAGAATCTTAGATGGCATAATGACGAGAGGAAACGTGATGGAAAGGTTCGTCATCCTGCTGATTCTATGCAATGGAAGAATATTGATACTATGTTTCCGGATTTCGCCGATGAGCCAAGAAACCTAAGGCTTGGACTTGCTACGGATGGAATGAATCCTTATGGTAACATGAGTAGTATTCATAGTTCATGGCCTGTTCTGTTGATAATTTACAACTTGCTCCCTTGGTTGTGCATGAAGCGCAAATACATGATGTTGTCTATGATGATTTCGGCCCCAAAGCAACCGGGAAATGACTTAGATGTTTATCTAAGTCCCTTGATTGAAGACTTGAAAACACTGTGGGTGAAAGGTGTTGATGTAGTTGATGGGTATTCTCATGAGATTTCGTGCCATGTTATTTTGCACCACCAACGACTTTCCAGCATACGGTAACTTGTCCGGGTACAGTGTCAAGGGGCATAAAGCATGCCCTATATGTGAAGAAGGCACATGCTACACTCAGTTGCATCATGGAAAGAAGACGGTTTACCTTGGGCATCGGAGATTTCTTAGACGTGATCACCCATATCGTAAGATGAAAAAAGCTTTTAATGGATGCCAAGAGACAGAAGAAGCTCCGACGGCCTTAATTGGAGAGCAGGTTTATCAGAGGGTAAGGGGCATTGATGTTATATTTGGCAAGTCCAAAAAGAAAGGTAAAGCTGCTGAGAAAAACATATGGAAGAAGAGGTCGATATTCTTTGATCTTCCATACTGGCACAAGCTTGATGTCAGACACTGCATTGATGTGATGCATGTGGAGAAAAATGTGTGTGATAGTGTGATAGGGACGCTTCTCAACATTCAGGGCAAGACAAAGGATGGTGTGAATGCTCATCTCGACCTCGTTGCTATGGGTATACGAGAGCAGTTAGCTCCAATTGTTGAGGATGGTAAGCGGACTTATTTGCCGCCAGCATGTCATACTTTGTCAAAAAAAGAGAGACAAAGTTTCTGCGGGTGTCTTCAGGGCATCAAAGTTCCAAATGGTTACTCTTCAAATATGAAGAGGCTTGTCTCTAGTGATCTTAAATTAGTTGGCTTAAAGTCTCATGATTGTCACATCTTGATGCAACAACTTCTGCCCGTTGCTATTCGTGGTATTGCTCCAAAAAATGTGAGACATGCCATTACTCGGTTGTGCTCATTCTTCAATTCTATATGTAGCAAAGTCGTTGAGCCCCGTATGTTGGATGACTTGGAAGTTGAGGCTGCTACAATCTTGTGCCAATTGGAGATGTATTTTCCTCCTTCCTTTTTCGACATAATGGTTCACTTAATTGTTCATTTGGTGAGGGAGATTAGATTATGTGGGCCGGTTTTTCTAAAATGGATGTACCCAGTTGAGCGCTACATGAAGATCTTGAAAGGGTACGTGAAGAATCCTCATCGTCCGGAAGCATCTATTGTTCAAAGGTATGTTGCAGAAGAAGCTATTGAGTTTTGTTCGGACTACCTTCATAACACGGATCCTATAGGGGTTCCTAAGCCTCGTAATGATGAGATAAGATGTCAAGGTAAGGGTACACATGGCTTAAGAATTAATATCAAGGGTCGGGATGAAGTGCTTCAAGCACATTTGTATGTATTGAACAACATCGATTCTGTTCAACCTTTCTTATTTGAACATAAAAGAAACGTCAATCAAGAAAAACCTCGAATGAGCGAAAGGTGGTTGTTGAACAAGCATAACAAGACTTTCTTACCATGGTTCAAGGAAGAAATGCTTAAGGATGTAAGTACTGCTTCTGATGACGTAAGATGGCTAGCACGTGGGCCTAGCTTCAACGTCATATGTTGGAGCGGATACAACATCAATAACTTTTCCTTTTATATAAAGGAACAAGATAACAAGAGAACCATGCAAAATAGTGGGGTTATGATCGTGGCCGAAGCAATGCACTTCTCTAGTGCAAAGGACACAAAATCCGTTATAGCACCGACACCTTATTTTGGATATATTGAAGATATTTGGGTGCTCGATTACACTAAGCTTACGGTGCCGGTTTTTAAATGTAAGTGGGTTGATAGTAACGGTGGTGTACAAACCGACGAATTGGGCTTCACATTGGTAGACCTCAACAAGTTAGGTCATATAAATGAGCCTTTCATAATGGCTTCCCAAGCAAAACAAGTGCTCTACATCACTGATCCTTCTAACAAAAGGTTGTTCGTGGTTCTCCAAGGAAAAAGCATGTATAATGGTAGTGATGAAGATCAAGATTCAAATCTTGATATTCCTGAGACTTCTTCTTTTTCAACAAACATGCCTATTATCATCGAGGAGACACAGGTGGACGATGTACATGCCACTCGTGATGATCATCATGAAGGAAGGGATATTGATATAGGTAGTTTAAACTTAGTATACATTTATTTTTATTTATACTTCTGTATTTATTTTTAGTTATAACCTATGTTAATAAATATATATTGTTTCTGAACAGGCATACATATGGATCAGTCGGATGACCCACATGCACGGGAGGACACTGTGGGGCCTATGCAGGACCCGATCGCGCCTACGCCTGATTCTAGTGTAAGTTTACATGTTATATACTATCTTTAGTCCTTCTTTTTAATGTAAGTTTATAACGTTACAACCCTCTATTTTATCATTTTTTTTGTCCATACAGACATCACAGGCTCATAGGAAACGGGGTAGAGGAGCCACGACTTTGAAGAAACTAGAGAAGGCCAGGCAAAGCGGACAGAAGCTTGAGGTGTCCTTCGATGCTAATCTGAATCCTCAGGGACCCCGTGCTAAAGAATTTAAAAAGTGGGTGTTTCTACAAGCGAAGCAGCACGTTAGCATCAACTACAACCACTTGAATGACGTTCCACAGAACGTTAAGGATCAGATTTGGGAGGCTATCACGGTATTTTACCTTTACATTCTTTTGATTTACATTATTATATAATTATTCGAGTTATAATCCATCCAGTTGTTATGTATTTAATGTTTAGGTAGCTTGGACTGTGCCAAATGACGAGGATCATCGTAAGAAATGTATGAAAATGGCATCAAAATGTTGGAATGGGTTCGAGCATGATCTTACCAGGTACTATGTATCTGGGAAGAAGCGGCTTGATAAGATGTTCTCGGATTATCCCTGGATTGATCAGGATACTTGGGATATGTTTGCTAGGAGTCGACAGGATGGAGAATTTCAGGTTGGTTGATTAAGTTAATTTTGTATGCTTCTTATAGATCATTTAACCGTATTTAATTATGTGTTTTTGTTTGAATAGGCTAAGGCGGAGAAGGGTCGGCAGAATCAGGCGAAGAACATCCACCGCCACACCATGTCTCAGGGTGGGTACGAGACTCGGATCGAGGAGATGATGGCGGATAGGCTGAGGGTGATGCAGGAAGAGTACTCTGCTAGGATAGAAAGAGGAGAGGTGCCTGAGGGCAAACCATCAAGTCCTCCGTCGGACATCTACCGCGAGGATGTCTGGTTAGCCGGCCGCATGACAAAGACGAGATCTTTTAAAGTTGATGTCACTTGCGAAGTGGCAGATAAGATTGTAAGTAAATAATTAACTTCATTTCAATTGATATTTGTATAGATATTTTTAACACTTTTCACTTGCACGTTTTTTCATTTGTTCATTGTAGATGGATCTTAAAGCACAATCCTCCCAGGGCTCATTCGTCCCTTCTGGACGGCGGGACGTCTTGATGACTGCTCTAGGCAAGAAAGACCATCCTGGTTGGGTTATCGGTGTTCCTGGGAACGTGACCATCAAAGAATATTATGGCAAGTCTGCTTCACGAAAGCGGCTGGTCGATGAAGCATCCATTTTGGATGACATGACTCAGCAGCTCATCTCCAACCCTGCTATTACAACGCATCTGATGCAAAGCTTACTATCCAACCCAGAATTCAAGCAGGCACTTGCTAGAGAGCTTTCCTCCGTCGATTCATCCCAGGACACCGCAGGGCATGCCAACCCTTCACATGTGAGCACAAAAGAGAGTTATAGTAGGGCACATGTGGAGGACGATGAGTTGGCAGCTAGGGAGCGGGAGTTGGAAGTCCAACGCCATGAGCTTGAGTTGGAAATGAAAAGGCGTGAGCTTGAGTTGGACTTCAAACGACGTGAGCTTGAAATGTTAACAAAGGTATGTATTCATTATTAATGTCCAAATTAGTCAAATAATTACTTGTGTTTTTTTTAATTATCAACAACTTATCTATTTTATTTTTCCTAAATTGAAGGCCAAGTCGACGTCAGTGTCGTTGTCACCTGTCACTCGTTTGTTCTCACTTGTTTAGGATTATGCGTTTGAGATTTTTGAATGTCCATTGGAGCACGATGGATGGGTGGCACGCCCAAATCAACAGAGGATATTTTCCTTCTGTGGTGAAGATCTCGGGCACACCTGCAGAGATAACGTCTGGATGGCCAGCACGATTTTGAGTCTCTGGTGCACGTAAGTTAATTTAATTTTATAACTTATTTATTTTTGGTATTTTTCCATTTAATAATTTATTTTAATTTCAATATATATTATGTAATTAACATCCACACCTTTTTCATATCTTAGGTATCTCCATCGTCGTCAGCTTGATAAGGGCGTTGCATCAGTTTACGGCTTCTTAGATCCGTCAATCGTTGTGCCCCAATTCTTTGCTGGCGATGCATTTAGTAAATACATAGGGAACTTGTTGGGAGACAATAGGAAAGAATTATATCTGGCTCCCTACTGTATGAATAACCATTGGCAGTTATTCATACTTCACCCGTCTAGGCATACTGTCATATTCTTATGCTCTCTCCACCAAAACCCGCCACAGGAGGTGGTGGAAGCTGTAAATACGTAAGTAACTAATCTTAAATTTAATTTAAGTTTTAATATTAGTAGTTTTTAGTTTATTACACACATGATATATGAATTTGTTAATTGACATGATTATTTGTTTATGATAGCGCGCTGAAGGCGAGTAGCATAAGTTGCGCCAACGGGAGAAGTAGGACTTCTAAGGCTAAAGCAAATCCTGAATGGACCATCCTCAAGGTTTGGTAGTTTATTTATCAAATAATTAATATTATAATTACTAATTTATATGTATATTTAACTGACATTGAAATTAATTTTGTTTGTAGTCTCGATTTCAACATGACGGGTGGTCATGCGGCTATTATGTGATGCTTCATATGCTGAACATAGTCTCCGCATCTATTACGGATGGATGGAGGAAGGTAATATTTAAACAACTTGTTAAATTATATATTATAGTTTTGGTGATGACTTGCGTTAATGTTATTGTTATTATTTGAACGTGTGTAGGCATTTAACAACCAATCGCCTCTTCAAAAAGATGAGTTTAGAGACTTGAGGATGCGCTTAGAAGAATTCTTCTTCAAGTATGCGGCTGAAAAAGGAATTGACAAGATACCTCCGCAATACTTAGATGAATAGTTTTTTGTTAGACTTTAGAAACTAATTAATAACATGTATATATATATATATATACTTAGATTGGTAGGTTTGTTTTTAGACATTAGAGACTAAAATTTATATATATATATACTTGTAGATAGTTATGTTTTTCCTATACATGGGTTTTGGTTTTAAGTGCCCCATTGTTCCTTTGTATATTTCTTTTCTTTTTGTTAATATTGAAATTTAAGGGTAGTGTTTGCAATTCTGTAATGTGTGTGATATTCAGTATTACTGGGATATTTACTGAATACAGGGATAGCTGAGGGGATTGATATTTTAAAACTGAATTTAAAAAAAAAACTATTAACGTTAGTTGTATCAAATAACTGACGTTAAAAATAAAACCTTTAACGTCAGTTCTTTAACACAACTTACGTTAGGTTGAACAACATTAACGTCAGTTGTTTTAAAGAACTGACGTTAATAATTTTATATTTAACGTCAGTTGTTTAAACAACTGACGTTAAAATATCAACTATTAACGTCAGCTGTATTTACGTCATACAATATTCTGACGTATAAAATCAATTTTAACTAACGTAAAAAGCACTTATTACACTAGTGTCCATTAGTCATGATAGTTAAGAAACGTCAAATGTGTCGTTACATTGTAAAGAATGATTTTTTTTTTGTACAAAAACCAAATCACTGCATTTCATTATAAATAATATTCCAACTACAAATATGTGCTGAATAAAAGATAGTACGAGTAGCATAATAGATAGATATCCTAACTAAAGCATGAGTACTACCATTAACTTCTCGTCCGGTAAAAACAATTTTGTAATTGTTTTGGATAGATAAAATGGGCCTACACTCCTGTAAAAGGTAACCATACTCGAAACATTAGATTTAACTTCGTAGATGTCATCCACCGCTTAGCTTACAATCCAACTAAAAAACACCATGCTCAAGCTGGATTCAACTGCCCATTTTAAAGCCTGCAAAAGACCCCAAGCTTCACTCTCGGCTGGAGTCATTAAAGCTTGTACCCAATCAGTTCTAGCCATGCAAAAACTAGCATGGTGATCCCTTATACACATACCAGCTCCCACACGGTTAAGCTCCTTGAAAACAGCTGCATAAACATTGCATCTTAGAAACCCATCTATATGAGGACTCCAAGCTACCACTGGGATCGGAACTGAGCTCTCTGTTGGAGAATACCTTGTGCGCGCAACTCTCCAGGATCTCAGGAATTCAGCTGCACGATTGGTAACTTGAGCCTGAGTTTCTACCTTTGCTCCCCACAGCTTGGAATTTCTGCTTTTCCACAAGCTCCAAAGGACCATGCTAAATAAAGACAGCTGCTCTTTACTTAGGAACTTGCATACTTTGAAAACAAGATCTGGGAGGTCCTCACAATCATCCATGAAGGGCCGCATGCTATTCCACAAACCACACCTCTCCCAGCACAATCTCGCATGCTCACACTCCAGAAACACATGCCATAAAGTCAGGTTCATCCTCACAATGCACACAAAAAATGGGGCATGTGACTCCCCTTCCTTGCAACTTGACTCTTGTTGGTAGGCAACTCCTACACAATCTCCAGATGAAAATCTTTACTTTTGGAGGTGCTTCAATAGACCATATGGAGGACCAATCACCTGGAATTTTTAACTCCTCTCTATCCACTAACACTTCCATGCAAACCTTGTAAGCACTGCGGACAGTGTATTGCCCCCTCTTGTCAAACCTCCACATTATAGAATCTGAATTAGAGATATTTAACAAAGGTATTTTTAAAATTTCCGCAGCATCTCTTGGTCCAAAAATATAAGATCAACATTCCAAGCACCTTGATCAAAATTTATGAGTGATTGCACCTTAGAGAAATTTACACTAGAATTAGGAGCTGTTCTTATTTTAGGATCATTGTCACGTAACCAGGGAGAATGCCAAATATCAATGAGAGATCCATTGCCCACTTTCCATCTATAGCCTTTATCAAGCAAAATTCGTGAATTGATATAGTTTATGTGGAAGATTCATTTTCTCATCATCCATTAGACCAATACTGAGCAGTAACTGGCTGATATACATATTTTTTCTTTCTTTTATTCCCTTGATGAGCATTGACCAGAGCTTGCCGATAGGTTGATAACTGACCCATATAATTACAAATTCCAAGCAATGAGATAAAACCTTTTGCTTCATCATTGCAAATTGCATTGCTTATAGATGCGGGATTATGGATTATTTATGGCTACCTTGTTCTTAATGTTTAGAAAGAAACGAAGATAACATAGTAAGAATGAAGAAGAATGGAAATACACAGAGTTGTATATTGCTCAGAAAAAGTTGCTTTTACAATGGACAATATTATTCTATATATAGCTAAAGGAAAGGTGCATACTAAAAGGGCTAGACACTACTCCACTGGATTACTCAACCTCCATTCTGTTACAGGTTGTTAAAGGTGTGAGGGAATGGATGGTTCTGGAAGGAATTGGTTGCACTTGGTGACTCAGCAAGCACACCTGATGACTCACTATTTGCCAACTTCATTTTCGTGACTTTGCCAGCATCTTTGGCATATTCTTTTGTCCTATTTGCATCATAATTTAACATCCCCCACAAGCTGGAGCGTGATATAAGTCAATCATGCCCAGCTTGGAAATAAAGGGTGCAAATGATGGAGGAGGCAGTGCTTTTGTAAAAAAGTCTGCAAGCTGTTCCTTGGAGGAAATGAGCAGCAATCTAAGAACTCCTTCCTGGACTTTGCTTCTAACAAAGTGACAATCTATCTCCAAATGCTTAGTTCTTTCGTGATAAACTGGATTTGCAGCAATATGTAAGGCACTTTGGTTGTCACAATAAAATACCGGAGCCTTGGAACAAGTGATATGCAAGTCATGTAAGAGGTACAAAAGCCATTGTAATTCGCATGTGGCAGTGGAGAGTGCTCTATACTCAGCCTCAGAAGAGGATCTTGACACAGTTTGTTGTTTCTTAGCTCTCCAAGATATTAGTGATGATCCTAAGAAAAAACAATATCCAGAAATTGACCTTCTAGAATCAAGACATCTAGCCCAATCTGCATCTGAGAATCCTAGAAGTTGAATTTCTGAATTTCTGGGAAACAAGAGACCTCTGCCAGGATTGTTCTTTAGGTATCGGACCACTCTACATGCTGCGTTATAGTGTGTCATGGTTGGTTTACTCAATAATTGGCTAAGTTGTTGAGTTGAAAAGGTGATGTCTGGTCGTGTGGTGTTCAAGTACAGCAGCTTACCAATCAATCTCCTATAAGATCCCACATCCTCATACAACTTCCCATTGTCTTGATGCAGCTTTATAGAGTGATCAAGTGGTGTCTTTGCTGGTTTAGACCCGAGTAGACCAGACTCTTGTAAAAGATCTAGGCAATATTTCCTTTGACAGATTGAAATTCCCATTTTTGAGTGAGCCACTTCCAAACCAAGGAAGTATTTTAGTGTTCCTAGATCCTTAATCTTAAAGTTCAAGTCCAATATTTCTTTAATCCGAGTGAACTCTGCCATAGAATTTCCTGCTAGGATGACATCATCCACATATACCAGAAGAGCAGTAAAATTGTTCTCTCTGCTGTATGTAAAAAGTGAATGATCTGCATTGGACTGATGATACCCTTGGTCAAGCAACAGAGAAGTCAGTTTTTCATACCACTTACGGCTGGCCTGCTTGAGTCCATACAAGGACTTGAGCAACTTGCACACCTGGTTGGGTCTAGAACACTGAACACCTTGAGGAATTACCATATAGACATCCTCCTTCAACTCTCCATGCAAAAAGGCATTATTCACATCTATTTGATGTAAATGCCAATTATGAATGGAAGCAAGGGCCAATAAGGTCCTCACTGTGGTGAGCTTAGCCACCGGTGAGAATGTGTCAAAAAAGTCCAGACCTTCCACTTGGTTGTAGCCCTTGGCCACCAATCTTGCTTTGTACCTCTCTATTGTCCCATCAACTCTATGTTTGACCTTATAAACCCATCTATTTCCAATTGGCTTCACATTCTTAGGTAAATCAACAATCATCCATGTGCCATTCCTCTCAAGAGCTTCCAATTCATGTTTCATGGCATGATTCCAGCAATCATACTTACTGGCCTCCTGGTATGTGTGTGGTTCAGAAGTGTGTGTGATAGACAAAGAAAACACATGATGTGATGGTGAAAGGTTTGAAAAAGAATGATAGGAAGAAATGGGATAAGGAGTACCTGAGGCAATTGCTTCTGCTGTGGAGTTTGAAAAGCTACACACATAATCATCAAGGTGGTGCGGTCTATGCCTTTCTCTGTTTGATCTTCTCATTGGTTCCATTGCTGCTTCTGTCAAATTTGGAGCTTTAAGATTATCAACAGGGATGCTGTCACAGGGTGCAGGGTCTGTTTGTGTGGCAGAAGGTATGGCAGGTTGAGATAATGGCAATGGAGTAGTGTTTTGGTGAGAGGTTTGGTGAGGTGAGGATGTGGTATGGTAGTGCCAAGTGGAAATTGGGGATGAGGTCTTATAGGGCAGAATGTGCTCATGGTGAGTCACATTCCTAGAAACAAAAATCTGTTTGTTGCTAAGATCTAGCAGAACAGTGCCTTTCATACCATATTTGTAGCCAAGAAAAATACACTTCCTAGCTCTAGGGGCAAGCTTAGTCATATGTGCTTGAAGTGTAGATGCATAGCACAAGGAGCCAAAGACTTTCAACTCATACAAGTTAGGTGTCTGACCATGTAAAAGGAAAAATGGTGATTTGTTGTTAAGGAGAGGACTAGGGACCCTGTTAATAATATATGTGGCATGAAGGACAGCATAAGACCAGAACTGCTTAGGCAATTTGGATTGAAACAAGAGGGCTCTTCCTACATTAAGGACATGTTGGTGTTTCCTTTCAACTCTCTCATTTTGTTGAGGAGACTCTACACAACTTGTTTGGTGTATTATTCCTTTGGAATCATAAAATTGGGACATGGCAAATTCTAGACCATTATCAGTCCTCACTGTTTTAACCAATGCATTGTGTTGTTTTTCAATCAATTTTATAAAGTTTTGCACATGCTGTCTTACTTCTCCTTTAGACTTTAACAAGGTTATCCATGTAAACCTACTAAAGTCATCAACCACAGTCAAGAAATAAGTGTGGCCATGTATTGATTGTATGGAAAGAGGCCCCCAAATATCAAAGTGAATCAACTCATAGGGTGCAGCAGCTTTATTCAAACTTAAGTTGTAAGGCAACCTTTAGTGTTTACCAAAGTGGCATACATCACAAATAGCCTTTGGATCAACAACAACAAAGGGAAAAACAGAATTCAAAAGTATTGATCCTAGAAATGGACAAGTGTCCTAATCTAAAGTGCCATAGAGCACTTTCTGGTAGAATTTGTATATCAGCTGCTTGAGTACTTGTACTATAGGCATGTTTGGCACCAACCACCAAGTGATATAGCCCTTCAAACTTTTCAGCAGAACCAATCGTCCTCTGTGATTTCAAGTCCTGAATAAGACATATTGAGTCAGTAAATACGACTGTAAAGTTTAAAGTGTTGCACAAATTTGACACAGATATGAGATTCAGTGAAAAATTGGGAACATACAGCACATCAGTGATTGAAAGACCAGGGGAGAAATTAACTGTACCAATATGCTTTGCAACAGAAAATTGACCATTAGGCAGTCTTACATTAACAGGTTTTATCTCAGTGAAGGTCTCAAAAGATGTTAAAGATGAACAAATATGGTCACTAGCTCCGGAATCTATGATCCAGGAACCTAGGGAGAAATTACTGAAAGAAGAGGAAATGAAGATTCTACCCGACTTTCCCTTTTCAATGGGTGAATTACCCAAGTGTGATGATGTGTTAACCTGGTTAGCCATGACAGCAGATTGCTGATTCATGCTGGAACCTTGAATGAGACTGATTAGCTTCTCATATTGCTCATGAGTGAAGCTAGGAGGAGCAGCAGTGTGTGCATATCCAATTGTTGAGGCATTGTCCTTCATTTCAGCATCATTAGAGATATTGTTGGCCATAGATGCATTGTTTTTCTGAAAGTGAGGTGGGAAGCCATGCTTCTTGTAACGAGTGTCTATTGTATGACCTGTCCTTCCACAATGTGTGCATACCCTTCTAGATCCTGAGTTCTGTGAAAAACCCTTTCCTCTTCCTTGAGGCCTCTTATAATCAACAGCATTTATAAGAGTCTTGGAGTCATCAAAACCAGAAAAATTATTTTGTCTTTCATGCCGGATCACCATGGAAAAGATTCGATTCATGGTAGGCAAAGGATCCATTAGTAAAATCTGATATTTGACAACTGAAAAGTTCTCATTCAAACCAGTTAGGAACCTTATAGCATAATTAAGTGAATGGTAATGCCTTGCATTTCTCATTGCGGCACAAGTACACCTTACAGGGCAAGCACAACAAGGTATAGGCATGTAGGTTTCCAACTCTTCCCAAAGAATTTTTAATTCAGAATAAAATTCAGTGACAAATAAAGAACCTTGCCTGAGACGATAGATTTCTTGTTGGAGCTCAGAAATTTTGATGAGATCTCCTTGAGAGAACCTTTCTTTTAGATCATTCCACACATCCACTGCATTTTCCAAGAACACGATGCTTTGCCCAATAGATTCAGCTACTGAGTTCATGATCCATGAATGAATCAGCATATTACAACGGCTCCAAGCCTTATAACTTGGGTCAAATCTATTAGGGACAGGTATGCTTCCATCAACAAAATAAAACTTGTTCTTTCCTCCTAATGCTCGCCTCATGGAACGAGCCCAAGCATGATAATTGGATCCGCTCAACACAGGACTGACAGTAACAGATGAAGGTCCATCACCCGCATGAACAAAGTAAGGACTAGTAGGGCCTTGTGAAGGATCAGTAGGTCCTCCAACATTTTGAATAGGTCCCCCTGAAGAGGAGCCACCACCTCTGGCCATCAGAGTAGCACAAGCAGAGAGCTAAACGCTCTCTGATACCATCTTAATGTTTAGAAAGAAATGAAGATAACGTAGTAAGAATGAAGAAGAATGGAAATACACAGAGTTGTATTGCTCAGAAAAAGTTGCTTTTACAATGAACAGTATTATTCTATATATAGCTAAAGGATGTTAAAGGTGTGAGGGAATGGATGGTTCTGGAAGGAATTGGTTGCACTTGGTGACTCAGCAAGCACACCTGACGACTCACTATTTGCCAACTTCATTTTCGTGACTTTGCCAGATTCTTTGGCATATTCTTTTGTCCTATTCGCATCATAATTTAACACTTGTATTCTTTTTTTTTGGTTTACAACTGCCTTGTATTCTTAATCTACAAATTGGAAAATTAAAAACAAGAAACATGTTGGGAAAAAAAAAGAGAAGGCGAAAATAAGGCTCGAACCAAAGTAAAGTTCTGTACATCTGGGACTAGATCATAAATATGCCAACGATGATAATACTCAATGACTGATACTAACGCCATTAAAAAAATAAAGAAAAAGGATCATTTTGGTCAAATATCAGGATCCGTTTTAGTCCTTCATAAAAACTAAAGTATAAATTGGTCCCTGACAATTTCAAATTATGGATACATTAATCCTTCTGTTTGATCTATACAACATCTATTATCTTGTGGATTAGGATTCCACAATTGCTAATTTGGTACACTAATTGGAGTAACCTCAATTAGGTTCATTTTGAACATTTAAGTGACTTTTTGGTTGCTTAAGGAGTCAATTTCTTTTTACCGTGTGTTCAAAATGGTATTGTTTTGGGTATTTTGGACATTCAAGTAAATGTTTAATAACTAATTTATACAGTTGAAATTATAAATATCATATAATAGTACATCTAAGCAAGAAAATAGAACACGTCGTCTATTTAACAGATCCAAACTAATGAGGAGTTGATAGAGGGACTAATAAATTCTAAATTTAAAATTATGAGGGACTAATTCAATACCTTAATTTATTCAGAGATTAAAACAGAGCCCAATATTTTTCTCAGGACCAAAATGAGTAATTATTCAAAAATAAACTTGCCTGACATGTTTTGTTGCTTCGCGCGGCTTCTCAGAGTACCACATCCAGCTTCCAATTTCTATCACTTTTTTTTTTGCTTTATCCAATTTCTACCACGTCCAGCTTTATCAATTTCTATCACTTTTAGCATCAAATTGGTTTTTTATATGATGAATATGACGCCATTTTGCTATTATTAGTGTAGTTGCCAGTGCGATATGTACCGATATATGTTAGATATGGTTATTTTTGTAATAGTTTATTATAAATAATTTTAATATGAATAATATTAAATATATTATTTTTTGAATATAAAATAATACTATCATGTGTAACCGTTGGATTCGTATATTCAATAGTTAATGAATAACAGGTTACATGACAAATTTATATGATAAAATTTTTAGTAGGTTTTATAAAAGTTTAACTTTTCATTAGGATATGAATTCATGATATGCAATATGTTAATCTTCTATGTTAATGAAAAGAATACATATTTCCATGATATTATATGTTATTGTAATAAACATTCATATAACAACAACAATAGAAGATACTTTGATGAAAAGAAAGCAATCATACTTTGTTATTCAACACTATTTCAAATATGTATGATCATGTTATTTAGGGTAAGTTATAATATTTGATTGTTACGTTCAATTTAAGTATCATATTATTTCTTTTTTTATTAATTTTTTGTTTTTCGTAAGTTTTTATTAATATGAGACAATGATTTTAATTTTTCATAAGAAAGTGACACGTGTCGCCTGTTTATTCGTCCACAATAAAATCATGCTACAATTTAAATTTAAGAAAATGCCCTAGTATGAATAACACGATAATTAAAATAATTAATTAAATAATTAATTTTTTAAGAAAATGTCAGATGCCGTCGGTGACACGTGTCACCCGTTTATTCATTCACGAAAAATCAAGCTTCCATTTGTTTTAAACAAATTATCTAATATTTAACCATTTATATTTAAATAGTTTAGTTCATCAAACACGAAGGTGGAAATAAAAAAAAAGTGAAAAAAGACAATATAATAAATAATAATACAATAAGTAAAATAATAATCTAAATAATTTTTATTATAAAAAATCCAGAGGCCAAAAATCTACGTGGACGTGACCCGTGACATTTCGTCCACAGTAAAAGAATGACAGTTAAAAATAAGAGAAGGTCCATGAAGCTACCATTTGTTCTAAACAAATTATCTAATTTTTAACAATTTAATATTTAAATTGTTAAATTCATCAAACACGAAGGTGGAAATAAAAAAATTGAAAAAAAAGGCAATATAATAAATAATAATACAATAAAGAAAATAATAATCTAAATATTTTTTATTATAAAAAATCCAGAGGCCAAAAATCTACATGGGCACGGCCCATGACATCTGGAGCCGACCTTTTCGTCCACAGTAAAAGAATGACACAATTGAAAATAAGATAAGGCACATGAATGGATTTTACAATAATTAAAATAATTAAATAAAAGAAGGCCCATCAAGCTACCATTTGTTTTAAACAAATTATCTAATATTTAATAATTTTATATTTAAATTGTTAAATTCATCAAACACGAAGGTGGAAATAATAAAAAAAATTGAAAAAAATAAGGCAATATAATAAATAATAATACAATAAGTAAATTAATAATCTAAATGTTTTGTATTATAAAAAATCCAGAGATAAAAAATCTACGTGGGCACGGCCCGTGACATTTGGCGACGGCCTTTTCGTCACAGTAAAAGAATGATACGGTTAAAAATAAGATAAGACCCATGAATGGATTTTAAAATAATTAAAACAATTAAATAAGAGCTATCATTTATTTTAAACAAATTATCTAATATTTAACAATTTTATATTTAAATTGTTAAATTCATCAAACACGAAGGTGGAAATAATAAAAAAAAGTGAAAAAAGAAGGCAATACAATAAATAGTAATACAATAAGTAAATAATAATCCAAATATTTTTTATTATAAAAAATCAAGTGGCCCAAAAATCTACGTGGGCACGGCCCGTGACATTTGGCGCCGACCTTTTCGTCCACAGTAAAAGAATGTCACAGTTAAAAATAAGAGAAAGCATGTGAATAGATTTTACAATAATTAAAACAATTAATTAAATATTTATTATTAAAGAATGCCAAAGGTCGAAATTATATGTGCTCATCTCCCGTGATACGTGTCGCTCGTTTATTTGTCCATAGTAAAAGCATGGTACAAATGTATTTTAAGAAAATGCCCTAGAATAAATTATACAATAATTTAAATAATTAATTAAATAATTATTATTAAAAAATGGCAGAGGACAAAAATATATGTGGGCCCTACCAGTTACACGTGTCACCCGTTTATCCGTCCACATAAAAATAAAGCTACCATTTATTTTAAGCAAATAATATAATATTTAAAAATTTAATATTTAAATTGTTAAATTCATCAAACCAAAAGGTGAAAATTTAAATTAAAAAAAACACTAAAAAAGAAAAAGTCATATAATAAATAATAATATAATAAGTAAAATATTTATGTAAATATTTTTTAATATAAAAATTCGAAGACCAAAAAATTTTCATAGGCTAGACGCATGACACGTGGCGCCCACCTATTCGTCAAAATTAAAAGCAGGATACCATTCAATTTAAACATATTATATAGTCTAAAAATATATATATAATTTGGGGTGGAACCGCCGTCGACACGTGTCGTCATCCAACTCGTCTACTGTGACACAATGGTCAAAAAGCTGGAGCGCATTCTTAAAAAAAGTTTACGATTAAAAAAGTTTTAGTAAAAAAAGTTTAATTTCAATTTTTTTGAAATTTGCTAAATTAGTCAAACCAAAAGTTGGAAATTTTTAAAAAAACTGAAAAAGATATAATAAATAATAATATAATAAATAAAATAATTATGTAAATATTTTTTAATATAAAAAATTCGAAGACCAAAAAAATTTTATAGACCATGCACATTACACGTGGTGCCCGCCTATTCGTTAAAAGTAAAAGTAGGACACCATTTAATTTAACTAAAATAATAAAATATGTTTTTAAAACAAATGGTTAAATTAAAAAAAATTGAAATAATTTTTTTTTTTAAAAAAAGTTTGTTAAATAAAAAATCTTTTTTAAAAAAAAATTTGTATAACAAATTTTAATATAATTTTTTTAAATAAAACAAAAAATTTTAAAAATGTTAAATTAAAAAAACAAGTTTTTTTAAATAAAAACATTTAAAAAAAAAGTTTCGAAACAAAATAAATACAAAAAAATTTAGAAAAAAATAAATAAATAAAGTTTGATAAAAAAAAGTAAAAAAAATAATTTTTTACAAAAATCTTAAAAAAAAATTTAAAAAAAAATTAAATGAAAATGTATTTTTTAGAAAAAATTAATTAAATTAATTTGTTACATTTTGAAAACTAAAAAAATTCCAAAAAAAAGAGTTAAATAAAAATTCTAGGAACATTTTAAATAAAAATTTTTTTAAAAAAAATGGAAAAAAATTAAAATAAAAAGTTATTTTAAAGAAAAAAGGTAAATCAAAAAAGTGTTTTTTAAAAAAATTGTTATATTTTCAACAAATAAAAAGATTGAATTTTTTTAAAAAACAAATTCGGGAAAAATAAAATATAAACATTATTTCTAAAAAAAAACCTTTTGTAAACTTTTCAATTTTTTAAAAAAAAAATCAAAAAAAGAAATAAAAAAATTGTTAAATTAAAAAAAAATACCGACACATGTCGCCATTTGGGGATCTAACAGTAAATCCCCTAATTAGTATATTATAGATTATAGATTCTAGGCTAGTAGGTTGGATTCATCTCTTTACAAGTTAGTTTTGATGTTTTTATGCACCTATGGCCAAGAAATTGACGGTAAAATAACTTAGTTGCTTGAACAAATTTACTCTACCAAATTTTTTTTTTTTGTTATTTTAAAATGATTTTATTTAATTTGTTATTATTTAAAATTAAGGCTAATTTCGCTCTTTGGCTCGTTAGCCCGATATAAGGCTAGACTGAGCCATGAAATCTGCAGCCCGTAACAACTTCAGGTCGGGCCAACCTGGCCCGATTTTACTCAATGGCCATACTGGGTCGAGACGGGCCGGGTCGATGGCCCGATTTATAAGTATAAAGCAAACGTTAAGGAAACAACTTCTCCTTCCTCGCTCGGCTGCTGAAAATCGGGTATAATGACCTGCGAAGCTGACCCAAACAGATCTCCCCATTCACACCACTAAATTCTTTGATTTTTCAGTATAGAACTCACATAATACCAAGGAAAGAAAGTCTCAATCTAGTTTCAACCATATGAGACATGTTTTTCAGTTTCATTATTACCAGATCTAAATCATTATGAGCAAAGTAAAACCAATTAACTTGGTTTATGAATGGACCAAAATGATACCCTTCAATTTTACCGTAGTTCGAAACGCACTCTACTTTATTAAAAAAAATAGAAACTTGGTTCATCAATGGACATCAAGAAACCCACTCAACTCAGTGACCGTTGATCTCCCATGGAGCAGAATGACATGAGGATGGGTGGAGAAGAAGAGAGGAGTTGGAATGAAAAAAAATATATATTTGTTTTTACAATAATACCCTTCAGAAGCATTGACCAGAATATAGATGAGTTGTCAATTTTTAAATGATGTGGCGTTAGTAGTGATGACCAGAATATAGAAGAGTTGACAAACCCTAAACTAAACTTCTGTAACTTAAACCACCATTTGCCTACTGCACTCTCAAGTTGCATCTGCTCAGTGCTCTGTGCTCCCATACCGATGGCTCTCGTAACTTCTTCACTTTCCTCTAGTTTGTTTATTCCGTGTCTTTCTTTCTGTGGGAGTGGAAATTTTGTTCTTTACTTTTCAATTTTATTGCTGATTTGGAAAATTAATTGCTTTAGTCAATAGTTAGTGAGTGTGTTTACTTGAACTGAAAGTTTGGGTATGATAAATTTGTTAGGTTCTTCATGCTGGGAATACTAACAAAAATGCTTTCAAAACCCTTATCGCTGCAGAGTATAGTGGCTTTCAAGTTCAGTTGGTGAACAACTTTGAGATGGGTGTTTCCAATAAAACTCCGAGTTTCTCAAGATGAACCCCATTGGGAAGGTCAGTACTTAAGTTACTACTTCCTCCATTCCTTATCGTAAGAAACAAATTGGTATTTTTTTGGGTCTAAAATATAAGAAACATGGATCAATTTTGACACATATTAAATGCTAATTTACAATTTTACCCTCATTTATTATAGGATTTATATTTACGAGATAGTATCAACTTTTCATAAAGTGAAACATTAATTAAGATTAGAAGGGGTGTTTTTGTAAATTTATATGAATATTAATTACAATTAACTTATTTCAATGCATTTCCTTGATCTGTGTGTTTTAGGGTTTTGTTTCTTATAATAAGGACCGGATGGAGTACTTAGTAGCTTTACAGTTAGACTGGTATTACTTGTTAGAGAAATAAGGAAAAATAATAGAGTAAGGAAAGGTTGATAGTTGTGCCGTGGATGAACTACTGCCTTAAAAGCAAGATTCCGATAGACCTATGGTGTAATCTGACAACCTGGCTTGCTCCCCAAGGTTAACACAGCAAACTCTTGAACTTGTGTACTCAAGACTAAGAGCAATAGAGTTTACACAATGAATAGGAACGTTTAGAAAGAGGCAAAAGAAATGGTGCAATTACTAAATAAAAATGACACCTTTAATCATGTTTAAAAGCATTTAATCATTTTATAACCAGTTCAATACCCTTTAAAATTGAAAATAAACTGGTTAATTGAAATATAAAAGTCAATTAATATTTACTTGTTGTCATTATACCAATGTTTCCTTATTCTCTTGACTTTCACTTAACCTGAAAACAAAGAAATAACTATAAGTGTATTATTTAACTCCAAACTAGCTAAATTAACTTAAAACTACTCTAGAGACTCAAAACCTTGCTTGAGGACAATCTAATCTAATTTGGGTGAAAATACGATATAATTTGCACAAAACCCTGGTCATACTAGCTATAAAACTAGATGAGCCAGAGGCTTATCAAAATACCCCAAACTTAAACTTTGCTTGTCCCCAAGCAAACTAATACTCAAAAATCAAAAAGACTCAGGACCTGGCAAGCTTAAAAGATTCAACCAACATTGCACAAATTCAAGCAACTTCAAAAACAATTTTTCTTCATTGTTTCCCCCTTTCCAAACAGAGCAATCCCCACATTCATTTATTCCAAACAATTGAGAGTTTCATCATGAAAACAATCAGAAATCTAAGCAGGGAATCTAAGTCACACACAAGAGGGAGATCACCAAATCCAAACAACTGCCTTCCTCACAAGGGCATTATTTGTTCACTCAGTCACTCAGTTTATGTCAGGCTAACAACTTGCACTCAGTTTCACTTTTCAAGTACACTTCCCAAAAATTTGATTTTCATCTCAAAATGGTTCCCACAGAAAACATGCAAGCAACATCAAAAGGTCTTTTATGGGTTGTAAGGGGGCCTGGCTAAGGGTAGGATATACAAAAGGAACTAAGCTGAAGACCCTAGGAACTAAGAGAGCATGAACTATATTTACACCTTGAAATTCACTCAAGTTCCTTTCTTTATATTTTTCTTTACACTTTTGAGTGGCTACAGCCCTTTTTATTTCTTTTTGGCATTTTTGTATTTATTTTATTTTTTATTTTTTATTTTTTATTTTTTTATTTTTTTCTTCTTCTTCTTCTCTCTGTTTTTTTTTCCTTTTTTTTTTTTCATTTTTTCTTTTTCTTTTTCCTAATCCCAAACAACACATTGCACCTTGCAGCCACCCCAAACTTTAGTTTCTTGCACCCATTCTAAGATTACATGCTCTCCTAATCCTAAGATCGGGTTAACATGGTTTTCCAGATTTTAGGGCTTATAACATTAGGTTATCAAGAATTAACAGGCTAATAGGCTCAAAAGGGCTAACTAGGGAACATGCATTAGGAATTGGTTTATTCAGGCCAAGTAGCTATTTACAAAGAAACTGCCTAAATCATTTGCTACACACATATAATCATGCAAACCAAAAAGAGATTCAATCAAATCCAGGGAAGTGCAACTTGAAAGTGATTTTCACACAGTTTAAAAACATGTAGGAGGCTCAAAACCTCACCTGGACATTCATGCCAATTGTTTGAAAGAGATACTATCCCTAGTGTGTGCTCCCTATCACCCCAAACTTATCATTCATCATGCCATCATAACAAAATCCCAAAGTTCGGTTTTCAATTTCACATGGGAATCACATTTCAAAAAACAAAAAAAAAATTTCAGCCTAGGGGGAATCATTACATATCAATCAATGAAGCAATCTGTGCAACATCAATCAAAATCTAACAAACTTGCCAACTAAAACTTAACACACAAATGCTCCTGAGCTTCTCAGATTATTCAGGAGCTTTATTCAAAGAAAAGAAAACTTTATTCAAAGAAAAGAAAAACTACAACTAATTCCCTCCCCCACACTTAAAACATGCATTGTCCCCAATGAACAACAGAATTATAAGATCATAGTGAGGGAAAGGAAAAGAGTACTCCCTGATCAAGTGCAGTGTAAGCGGGAGCTGCCACCTGGATCCCATTCCTTGCAGTCTAAGTCCAAAGAGGTAGAGAGGGCCTCCGGTGCTGCTTCATCTTCTTCATGTTTCTCATCCACTGCACTGACAATTTCATCACCTGCTAAACATGCAGCAATCTCAGCACAAACCACAAAATGGTTAGCGTTAGTACAATCAAGAAAAGAAAGAATATCATCACAGCCAGAATTAAGTGGAAAATTAGAAAACAAGTTCTCATGGGTGTCCTCAATAGTCTCAGATATCAGCTCAATGTGGAATACAGAGTGCTCTTCCGCTGGATGTTTCATGGCATCAAATATGTTAAACTTTGCAACTATATCCCCAAACTTCATAGACATGGTCCCATCACCCACATCAATGTTAGTCTTGGCTGTCTTCATGAATGGCCGGCCCAGGATGATTGGTGATTTACTGGAGTGTGTCTCGCCTGCCATGTCCAAGATGTAGAAATCAGCTGGGAAGATCAGATCATCAACTTGCACTAGTACATCTTCCACCATTCCCATGGGGCGGGCACAGGTCCTGTTGGCCAACTGAATGGTGATACCTGTGTACTTCAAAGGACCAAGATCCAGTTTATTAAAGATGGAGGTAGGCATGACATTGATAGATGCTCCCAAGTCCAACATGCAGTTTTCAAACTTCTTGTCCCCAATAGTGCATGGGATAGTGAAGGTGCCTGGATCCTTGCACTTCGGTGGCAGTGCCTGGGTGAAAGCAACAACTCTTTCTGGCTTAGGCTGGATAAGCGCTGAGACATTTCTTCCCAAGTCAATCCTCTCATTAGTCTTCATCTTCCTCTTGTTGGTGCATAGGTCCTTGAGAAATTTTGCATATCTGGGCACTTGCTTGATCACATCCAACAGAGGGATATTAACACCCACCTTTCTTAAAACATCAAGAATTTCCTTCTCTTTATCTTCACCACCACTCTTCAAATTTTTCTGTAATCTGTGTGGGAACGGAATGGGTGGTCTATATACTCTCTCAGTTTCAACTTCAACCACAGGTTCAGGAGTAACTTCAACAAGAGGCTCGGGGGTAGCCTTCATAGTTTCTTCATTCTTTCCGAAGTAGCCTCAACAACTTTTCCGGACCTCGAGAGATATAGAACTCACATTGGGGTTGGAGGCATTAGGATTGATCACTTTGGCTTTGCTTTGGCAGGTGGGTTGTTCTTTGACCTTGCTTTATATTATTTATGTCTGTAGCCATCTGTCCAATCTGTGTATGCAATGCCTGAATACTCGCATCCGTTCTCTGCTGAAATTGTGCCTGTGAGGCCTGGAACTGTGCCTGGAACTGTCCCATTTGCTGTTGGAAAAGTGTAGTCATTTGTGCATTCAATTGTGAAGTTATTTGCTTGCACATATCATCAACTGACGGTCCGGACGGTGCAGAAGTGGTCACTGGAGGATTCAGAGGTGCCATCGGTTGTTGGGATGAGTTCCCATACCGCAGATTAGGGTGATTACTCCAGCTGGGATGGTACCTATTTGTTGAAAGATCTGGAATGCTGTATCTGTTCTGGTTATTGCCCTGATTATACGGATGAACTGCAAAGGCTTGAGGTGATTCAGTAATTGATCCTCCTTGCAAAATAGGACAAGCTTCATATGGGTGCTCAGGAGAACTACACATGCCACACAATACCGCAGGCTGCACCCTATCCATTGCCAATTTCTCTACCAAGGAAGTGAGCTGTCAATTCTATCATCACGGTCATGGCTGGAAGAAGAAGCGCGGATCTCATGTACACCTCTAGTCTCAACGAAATTTCTTCTTGTAGTGAATTGCTGGGAATTTAATGACATGTTCTCAATGAGTTGCTTGGCGTGAGATGGAGTCTTGTCAACCAATGCTCCCCACTAGCGACGATCCAAAATATTCCTATCCATAAGCTGCAATCCTTCATAAAAATATTGGATGAGGAGCTGTTCGAGAAATTTGGTCTTTGGGGGCAACTAGATGTCAACTGCTTGAACCTCTCCCAATACTCATTAGCGACTCATTTCCTTGCCTTATTCCACAGATTTCTTTCCTAATTGCAGCGGCTCTGGAGGCGGGAAAATATTTCTCCGGGAAGAGCTTCTTCAAGTCGTTCCATGTGGTAATGGAATTCGGCGCAAGGTATAAAAGCCAATCTTTTGCAGCTCCCCTGGGTGAGAATGGAAAAGCCTTCAACTTGATATGATCCTCAGTTACTCCTTCTGGCCTCAAAGTTGTGGAGCAGACAACTTGGAACTCCTTCAAGTGCTTGTGTGGATCTTCACCTGCAAGACCATTAAATCTAGGCAACAAATGGATTAGCCCAGATTTTAACTCAAAAGGGGTGTCAGCACCAGGATAAGCAATGCACAAACCATTGTAATTCACATCAGGGGCAGCAAGCTGCCTCAAAGTCCTTTGGTCTCCCATATTTTCAAAAGCAGTTTTAAAATTGGAATCACTACTAGTGCTAGCCCGAAATTCCCTATGGAGTGTGTGCAATGTTCTTTCAATTTTCGGGTCAAAATCACACAGTTCAGGGCAATGAGATCTAGTAGCCAGACCAATTCAAAACAGAACAGAAAATAAAAGAAAGAAAAGAAAATAAAATAAAAACAAATTGCGAAAAATAACAACTCAGAGTCCCCGGCAACGGCGCCAATTTTTTGGTCGCGCTGTCGCGCACGCGCCAAAAAGGACGAGCGGGTTTAAAACTGTAGTATAATGCGACAACTCGGATGTCGTCTCTCAAGGACTCTGAGAATATTATCTTACACAAAAAATCAGTTTTGGGGGGGTTTGGATTGGAGTGCAAATAAGAAACAAACAAAACAGAGCAATTAAAAACAGGGGCAGTGAAGAGAGGTTATCAAATATCAAACAACGATTAATCTACTGTCAAGAATTCCCAACTATCCTTGGTTAATGCAATCCCAAGCCCTAAGCAGATTCTAATCCCCTCCCGGTTGTAGTAGCAATTTACAAGCGAAACTACTACCACAGATACATGTCCCTATTCCCGAATTAAGCAAACGGGATTAAGCCCTTCGTGAACTAAGCGAACACGAAATGTACACACGCAAATTAAGCAGATGCGATTAATTATAGGAACATGATATCACAGAGATAAATCAATACAATACATTAATTATAGGTTATAAAAGTACTAATCCTAGGACTTAGGAGAAAAGACGGAAAGTGGGAGAAAAGTTTACAAATGTTCGATTAATTATAGGCTTATCAAAATACCCCAAAATTTTCGCCGGGCCCGGAACCGGACTCGCGAGGAGGTGCCGGCGAGACTCTTCAAAGCGGCCATGACCTTACCGGCACGGCGCGCAGGTTTGCAAGATTGCGGGCGAGACCGATTAACTAGCAATTTTGGAGCAGCGAGGCTTCGGGGCGAGCAGGGGGCGAGCCCCACTTAACAAAAAAGAAAACCAACAAAACAAAACCGCACAACGGAAAAACGAAACCAACTAGCATAAAACGCCAGGCTTATCAAAATACCCCAAACTTAAACTTTGCTTGTCCCCAAGCAAACTAATACTCAAAAATCAAAAAGACTCGGCAAGGTTAAAAGATTCAACCAACATTGCACAAATTCAAGCAACTTCAAAAACAATTTTTCTTCATTGTTTCCCCCTTTCCAAACAGAGCAATCCCCACATTCATTTATTCCAAACAATTGAGAGTTTCATCATGAAAACAATCAGAAATCTAAGCAGGGAATCTAAGTCACACACAAGAGGGAGATCACCAAATCCAAACAACTGCCTTCCTCACAAGGGCATTATTTGTTCACTCAGTCACTCAGTTTATGTCAGGCTAACAACTTGCACTCAGTTTCACTTTTCAAGTACACTTCCCAAAAATTTGATTTTCATCTCAAAATGGTTCCCACAGAAAACATGCAAGCAACATCAAAAGGTCTTTTATGGGTTGTAAGGGGGCCTGGCTAAGGGTAGGATATACAAAAGGAACTAAGCTGAAGACCCTAGGAACTAAGAGAGCATGAACTATATTTACACCTTGAAATTCACTCAAGTTCCTTTCTTTATATTTTTCTTTACACTTCTGGGTGGCTACAGCCTTTTTTATTTCTTTTTGGCATTTTTGTATTTATTTTATTTTTTATTTTTTTTATTTTTTTTTATTTTTTATTTTTTTCTTCTTCTTCTTCTCTTTTTTTTTTTCCTTTTTTTTTTCATTTTTTCTTTTTCTTTTTCCTAATCCCAAACAACACATTGCACCTTGCAGCCACCCCAAACTTTAGTTTCTTGCACCCATTCTAAGATTACATGCTCTCCTAATCCTAAGATCGGGTTAACATGGTTTTCCAGATTTTAGGGCTTATAACATTAGGTTATCAAGAATTAACAGGCTAATAGGCTCAAAAGGGCTAACTAGGGAACATGCATTAGGAATTGGTTTATTCAGGCCAAGTAGCTATTTACAAAGAAACTGCCTAAATCATTTGCTACACACATATAATCATGCAAACCAAAAAGAGATTCAATCAAATCCAGGGAAGTGCAACTTGAAAGTGATTTTCACACAGTTTAAAAACATGTAGGAGGCTCAAAACCTCACCTGGACATTCATGCCAATTGTTTGAAAGAGATACTATCCCTAGTGTGTGCTCCCTATCACCCCAAACTTATCATTCATCATGCCATCATAACAAAATCCCAAAGTTCGGTTTTCAATTTCACATGGGAATCACATTTCAAAAAACAAAAAAAAAATTTCAGCCTAGGGGGAATCATTACATATCAATCAATGAAGCAATCTGTGCAACATCAATCAAAATCTAACAAACTTGCCAACTAAAACTTAACACACAAATGCTCCTGAGCTTCTCAGATTATTCAGGAGCTTTATTCAAAGAAAAGAAAACTTTATTCAAAGAAAAGAAAAACTACAACTAATTCCCTCCCCCACACTTAAAACATGCATTGTCCCCAATGAACAACAGAATTATAAGATCATAGTGAGGGAAAGGAAAAGAGTACTCCCTGATCAAGTGCAGTGTAAGCGGGAGCTGTCACCTGGATCCCATTCCTTGTAGTATAAGTCCAAAGAGGTAGAGAGGGCCTCCGGTGCTGCTTCATCTTCTTCATGTTTCTCATCCACTGCACTGACAATTTCATCACCTGCTAAACATGCAGCAATCTCAGCACAAACCACAAAATGGTTAGCGTTAGTACAATCAAGAAAAGAAAGAATATCATCACAGCCAGAATTAAGTGGAAAAATTAGAAAACAAGTTCTCATGGGTGTCCTCAATAGTCTCAGATATCAGCTCAATGTGGAATACAGAGTGCTCTAGAGACTCAAAACCTTGCTTGAGGACAATCTAATCTAATTTGGGTGAAAATACGATATAATTTGCACAAAACCCTGGTCATACTAGCTATAAAACTAGATGAGCCAGAGGCTTATCAACCAACATTCTCCCACAAATGACAAACAAGCACTAGTGCAAAAAGTGCTTTTTACGTCAGTTAAAATTGATTTTTTACGTCAGAATACTGACTGACGTAAATACAGCTGACGTTAAAAGTTAAAATTTTAACGTCAGTTGAGAACTGACGTTAAATATAACACTATTAACGTCGGTTCTTTAACAAAACTGACGTTAATTTTGTTAAAACTAACGTCAATTGTTATAAACAACTGACGTTAAAGGTCTTAATGTTAACGTAAGTTGTAATAAACAACTGACGTTAATAGTGTACTGTATATTTTATAAAATACTATTAACGTCAGTTGTATGATACAACTGACGTTAATAGTAATTTTTTTTAAATTCAGTTTTAAAATATCACTCCCCTCAGCTATCCCCGCATTCAGTAAATATCCCAGTAACACACAATATCACACACATTACAGAATTTCAAAGGAAAAATGGAACAATGATCCATATGTATGCCTGTTCAAACAATATATATTTATTAACATAGGTTATAACTCAAAATAAATACAGAAATATAAATAAAAATAAATGTATACTATATTTAAACTACCTAGCTATATCAATATCCCTTCGTGATGATCATCACGAGTGGCATGTACATCGTCCACCTGTGTCTCCTCGAATATAGTAGGCATGTTTGTTGAAAAAGAAGGAGTCTCAGGAATATCAAGATTTGAATCTTCGTTTTCACCACTACCATTATACATGCTTTTTCCTTAGAGAACCACGGACAACCTTTTGTTAGAAGGATCAGTGATGTAAAACACTTGTTTTGCTTGGGAAGCCATTATGAAAGGCTCGTATACCTATAGCAACGAGGTCGAGACGAGCATTCACACCATCCTTTGTCTTGCCCTGAATGTTGAGAAGCGTCCCGATCACACTATCACACACATTTTTCTCCACATGCATCACATCAATGCAAGATTATCGACATCAAGCTTGCGCCAGTATGGAAGATCAAAGAATATCGACCTCTTCTTCCATATGTTTTTCTCAGCAGCTTTACCTTTCTTTTTGGACTTGCCGAATATAACATCGATGTCCTTTACCCTCTGATAAACCTGCTCTCCAATTAAGGCCGCTGGCGCTTCTTCTGTCTCTTGGCATCCATTAAAAGCTTTTTTCATCTTACGATATGGGTGATCACGTCTAAGAAATCTCCGATGCCCAAGGTAAACCGTCTTCTTTCCATGATGCAACTGAGTGTAGCATGTGCCTTCTTCACATATAGGGCATGCTTTATGCCCCTTGACACTATACCCGGACAAGTTACCGTATGCTGGAAAGTCGTTGATGGTGCAAAATAACATGGCACGAAGCTTGAAAGTCTCATGAGAATACCCATCAACTACATCAACACCTTCCACCCACAACATTTTCAAGTCTTCAATCAAGGGACCTAGATAAACATCTAAGTCATTTCCCGGTTGCTTTGGGCCCGAAATCATCATAGACAACATCATGTATTTGCGCTTCATGCACAACCAAGGGGGCATGTTGTAAATTACCAACAGAACAGGCCATGAACTATGAATACTACTCATGTTACCATAAGGATTCATTCCATCCGTAGCAAGTCCAAGCCTTAGGTTTCTTGGCTCATCGGCGAAATCCGGAAACATAGTATCGATATTCTTCCATTGAATAGAATCAGCAGGATGACGAACCTTTCCATCATGTTTCCTCTCATCATTATGCCATCTAAGATTCTTCGTATCTTTCGCATTGGCAAACAATCGCTTGAACCTTGGAATTATTGGAAGATACCACAACACCTTCGCAGGAGGACCCTCTTTTCTCACATCATCAAGATCATCATCATCATCACCACCCTTCACTTTGTATCGTGATAACCCATATTTGGGGCAATCGTGATTGTCTTCATGAACACCGGTGTACAATATACAATCATTGGGGCATGCGTGTATCTTCTTATACACCATACCCATAGGACACAATACCTTCTTGGCCTCATAGTTACGGTCAGGCAATGTGTTGTCCTCCGGAAGCAAGTCTTTCAACACTTCAAGCAATTCCGTGAAGCTTTTATCGGTCCAACCATTTCTCACCTTCACACAAACCAATTTTAGTACCGCCGACAACCGTGTATGAGTAGTACACCCTGGATATAAAGGCTTATCCGTATCACCGCACAACCTATCATACACATGAGCTCGATGAAAAGATTCTTGTCCAATATCACGGATCATGTCCTCTACTCGATCATCCTCCATATCTACGTCAACGTCCTCACTTTGGGAGACACTCGCCGTACTACTCAACAACACATCACCATGCCATATCCATCTTGTATAACTCAAGCAAATCCCTTCACAAATCAAATGAGTACGTATATCCTTCACCGTACATTTCCTCGTATTCAAACACTTGACACAAGGACAACGGAACATTCCATTACTATTAGGAACATTCCTTTGAGCAAATTCTATAAATTCTCCCACCCCCTTCAAATACTCAGCACTAGTACGCTTACAAACCATCCAACTACGATCCATAACTAGATAGGTCCTGTAGATATACAAAACATATATCCAATATAAGGACAATACGGGAGATTGAAAACTATAGTTTTTGAAGATTGCCAAGCACTGGTCACGACCTGGCAGTGATGTCCATCACGGCCGTAACGTGCCAACTGAACCAGACCATGCCATCACAGGCAGAACTGATCACGGCCTAGCCGTGATGAGCATCACGGCCGTGATAGATCAACCAGGAGAGCAACATGCACTCAAAACCAAAAATAGAGACGTACATTCCAAACAACTCAAACTCACGGTTTCAAGTTTCAACTACTGAGACTACAGTTTCAACATACACTCAAAACCAAAAATACAAAAATGTGCCCTAAATACTCACCAGAAATAGGTGCTCGCGTGGTGGTGGGGAGGGGAGCTCGAGTGGTGGCCAACGTTCGATGTGGTTACTGAGAGCAGAGGGACAATGAGAGTTAGTGCGCAGGAAGGGGAAAGAGAGATGTCAAGTTATTGCAAAGAATGAATGGAAAGACAGAGTTAGAGTTAATAGTGTACCTCACGGTGGTGGCGAAGAAGCCCTCACGGTGGTTGCGGTGGAGATGAGCTCGCGATTAGGGTTCTGTGCTGGGTGAGAGTGAGAGTGAGGGTTGAGAGTGATCTAGGGTTGAGCGTGATGAAAAGAGAAAAGAGACGTACGTACAGAGCGAAGTGTAGAAGGCGTGCGGGTGTAAACGTTATAATCAAAAACCAAAAATAAAACAACATTTAACGTCAGTTGTATTAAACAACTGACGTTAAAAGTAATTGTTTAACGTCAGTTGTATTAAAAAACTGACGTTAAATATTAATATTTTTTTAAAAAAAACACTTTTAACCTTAGTTGTTGAATACAACTGACGTTAAAAGTGTTGTGTAAAAATCATTCTCTATATAAAGTATCATTATTCTGTATCAGTCTGTAATACTGCCTCTTCTGTATCATGTAATTAATTGTAACTTATGAACGCTTCAATGAGATACATATATAACTTGTTTTATGTTAAGTGTTTATTTATCTTAATTTGCACAAGAATTTGTTTACTAATTCAAGCTAATTAATTAAGATTAAAAATAAACTTGTTTAAACAAAAAAGTTTAGAAATAAACTGCACTATAGATATGGATTGACCTATGTTAAGAGTGACAACAGGGCATTTCAGATAGGGATATAGGATTATTTACGTCAGCTATTTATTTAACTGAAGTAAAAATCACACTTTTAACGTCAATTGTATAAACAACAGACGTTAAAAATAAATATTTTTTATTTTAAAAACACTTTTAACTTCAGTTTTATTCAACAACTGACGTTAAAAGTGTATAAGTTTCTGCAAAAACATTCATTCCTTTGATTACTCTGCTACTTACCCATTGACCTGTGTTAAGAGTGACAACAGGGCATTTCAGATAGGGATATAGGATTATTTACGTCGGTTGTTTATTTAACTGAAGTAAAAATCACACTTTTAACGTCAGTTGTATAAACAACTGACGTTAAAAATAAATATTTTTTATTTTTAAAACACTTTTAACGTCAGTTTTATTCAACAACTGACGTTAAAAGTGTATAAGTTTCTGCAAAAGCATTCATTCCTTTGACTACTCTGCTACTAAATTACCCATTACTGCTGTGCTACTTACCCATGCACATTGTAACCTATAATCCTCTTTATGAGCACTAAGTTTATACCTAAGTTTTTCTGCTTCACAATACGGCTCTGCCATAAAGATTAACTTCATCACTCTTTCTTCCTATACCTAGACTTAAAGGTCTCTGTCTTAATGGTCAAACAACTTCTGAGGTTGTGTAAATCGCATTATGTGAATTGCACACACCATCATCCTTCTGGAGAATCAGTAGCTACAGTTCCAAAACCTCAGCTTTGGAACCAAGTGACTGTTCCAAGAATATTGCTGAAACAGATCGAGTGCACCCTTCACTCTGCTTTGGCTCCAATTTGACTGTGGATTCAGATGGAGCATCAAGGACTTCAAGTAAGGGAGGAGATGCATCCATTGGAGTTTCTGAGGACAGGACTGAGAAGAAAATGATGTTGAAGCAGAAACTTTTTTATATTTTAGTGCTATCTTGCGGAAATTTTTTATCTTTTAATCATGTAATTGTAACTTATGAATCGCTTCAATGAGATACGATTTGATTATACATATAACTTGTTTTATGTTAAGTGTTTATTTATTTTAATTTGCACAAGAATTTGTTTACTAATTCAAGCTAATTAATTAAGATTAAAAATAAACTTTTTTTTAAAAAAGATTAGAAATAAACTGCACTATATATGGAGTGATGATCTGCGTTAAGAGTGACAACAGGGAGATGACAACGAAAGAAAGATAGGAATGAGTTGATTATTTATTAACTGAAGTAAAAATAACATTTTTAACGTTCATTAAACAACTGACACAAATAGTGATTTAATATTTACAAAACTGTCACCGCCTCATTTTTAACGTCAAACATATGGTCAACTGACGTAAAACGTTCCCGTATATTACATTATTTCCACTGGTCAAGTAACGAAAAGGAAAAATCTGGGCAAAGGAAAGGGTTAATGCTTAAGTGTTAATATCTAAGGATTTGAATTAACAAATAGTGATGTGAGGCAACAACTTCATCCAAGAAGTGAATTTCTCTTGAACTAAATGGACTTGGTTGAGATCTCCACAACACGCATTGTACCTTTGAACTTGTGTAAACTCTGTGATAAATAACAACACAAATATACACATTATAAAAGCATTCTCAAGTACCTTGGGTTTCTCATGAGTGTTTTAGAAAGATTTCCTAAGTCTTTCATAGAAGGCGGCCTCTATCTTCTCATTCACGTAGGTAGATACATCAAGCGCGTCTCTCTAACACCACCCAAAAATAGGGTATGTATCTATTAAGAGTTTTATAACTCAACCTCACAATAAACATTTATAGATACATCAAGTGCGCCTCTATAGCACCACCCAAATTAAGGGCTATGTATCTATTATCAACAAGCATTACCACACGTCATAGGGATGAAAATGTAATGCATATGAATATGGCTTCGTTTGACCAACAAATGGGTATCTACCATATTTTACTCAACTCAAGGCTTAAAACCCATCCCCCTTGACGAATCCAGGACCACTTTCCTTGGTAAACCTTTAATGAGAGAATCAACAAGGATTCTTTCACTTCTCATCCTCAACGAAAATTACAACATGTCTAACAACATTGTGTCTCACAATATGTGCCTTCTCTTTTCACTATAGGCACTATTTTTATCCACTCCAATTGCACCATTTGTGTCACAGGGAAGTGACATTTGTGGTATAGGTCGTTTCCATACAATTTTCAACCATTGATCTTCGTGACTTGCTAACTAAACCACAATGAATTCAAATTCCATAGTATAACACATCATGCAAATTTGTTTCTCAAATTTTCAAGAAATAACAATAGCACCTCTAGTTAGTGTAAAATCATACTTGCTGGTGGAATTGAGTTGTATTCCCATTATCACCCAAGAACTACAAAAATTAATATAAAATACCAAAAACAAAATACCATAAAAATATACAATACTTCAAAAATTATATATATATATATATATATATATATATATATATATATATATATATATATATATATATTTTTTATATCACCGCCTTTTATCACCATGTGCTACCATACATATAATTCCTCATCATTTTTTTTATATTGTCAAACAAGGTACCAATTAAGGCATTCACTCCTCCACTTATCAATGCCAATTAAAAATGACAATAAAACTATACAAAACCCTCATTGATGGATGAACTTGCTCTTTCAACGTCTTAAAGAAAAAGGATTTGTCACTTCTTGACCTGCTAACTCTGGAGCAATGAATTTAGATTTTATATGATATAACATGCTATGCAAGTTTGTCTCTCAAAATTATAAATAAGTAGCACATCCAACTTTAGTAAAATTGAAGCTGCTAGTGGAATTTACCTCATCATTATCACCAAATTACATAACAAATATATATATATATATATATATATATATATATATATATATATATATATATATATATATTCATTCTACTGTAGCAATAAATTTAGAAGGGAATAAAAAAAACTAAGTTATTAATCTCACTAATTCGATAATGATCACGCACTCCCACTTGAAGCTTGACCACGCAGCACTCCTGTATTCTTATATAATTTCGGATGGCACTTGCCATCACCCAGAAAACAATCATATAAGCAATACATGTCAAAGAAAGCTAGCACAAATATATATATATATATATATATATATATATATATATATATATATATATATATAATAAAATAATAATAATAATAATAATAAGCTAAGAAAGCTTAAGACTATACACTGGACAACATATATATGCCATTTAGTCACACCATATATATCAATATAAATAGATACATACATTTGTACTTCAACTACACAAATAGCACACTATCAGCATCGAAAGAAAAAACTTATATATGGAAGCTACCAACATAGAACGCAGAGCAAATTAATTTTCTACTGGGAGTTGTGTGAAACATCTTATGGGTCATATATAAGGCTAATGCTAGAGTGAGAGAGTAGGTCATATCTCTCACCATGGGCAACACCATAAATGCAAAATTTTTATTCTTTCAGGATCCTTCAACCTTTTCAAATTTACAAAATCCATCATATCTTCTTCTCTCTCTCTTCCTCTCTCACCTCCTCCCTCAGCCACCACCAAGACTACAACTACACTCCCCCTCTTTCATCTCCTCCCTCGAGAGCTCCGTTCTCTCCGTTCGCATCGACGCGCCAGTCATCGAAGGTTTGAAGAATAATGCGAAGTGTAGTGTGATAAAGGGCAACGATGCTGTGATCGAAGTATGATGGGAATGTGACGGGGTATGGTGATGGTGTTGGTATAGTTTAGGTGCCGGGGGTAGGACTAGGAGGGGAGGCGACTCCTCTAGCGCTGCTATTTCGAGGCGGGTCTTGAAGGGGGTGGGGGCGGGGTGCGGATGGCGGAAGAGAGAGAGGGGGTGGGGTGGCAGAGGAAAGAAGGGGTAAGGGGTGGAAATGATGGTTGATGCACGCACAACACTGATTTCAAAGGTAGAATTTTTCCTTGTTCTGTTCAATCTGTATGATATTGGCTGTTAGTGAGGCTGTGTGGTAGGGGAAGATGGACGTTGGGGGTAGGAATGACCGCCACCGAAGCGCGGTGGAGCGGAGAGACGACGACAGAGATGCTGCACGGGGGCAGATCTAGCCGGAGAAGATGACGAAGTGGCGGTGAAGATGACCGATGGCGATGACAGTGGTACGGAAGAAAGCGCGAGGGAAGTGAGTGTGTTTGTCGAGGAGGATGGCGGTGAAGGTGGTGGCGACGAAGGTGGTGGCGTTGTTGACAGGGGCGACAAGGGAGAGGATAGTGAAGGAGAGGCATAGGTTGATGAGGAAAGGGGCTGAAGAAAAAATATTCAGGGACTGAAATGTAAATTTTTATTTCTAAAATGGACTTGCTCATGGTGAACAACTTGTCAAGCTTGCTCACCCTAGAAGCAGCCCATATATAAGGTCAAACATATAAAGAAAAATAATCACATCACAAAACAAAGCATGCCATAAACACTTAAATCCACGCAACAACAAACATACATGAAAAACCCAACCTACAAATAATTATTATCAACCTCTCACTCATTTCCACCACCCAGAAGCACTTCATGAAATTTCAAAAGTGGATTGAGAGTCTACCCCTATTTTTGCTTACACCTTTGGTTGATGAACAACCATCAATCAAAATAAAGCAAAATAATTAAATCCTGCTTTAAAATTGTTAGAGAAATAAGGAAAAATAATAGATTAAAGAAAGATTGATAGCTGTGTCGTGGATGAACCACTGCCTTAAAAACAAGATTCCGGTAGATCTATGGTGCAATCTGACAACCCGACTTGCTCCCCAAGGTTAAGATAACAGACTCTTGAACTTGTGCACTCATGGTAAAAAACAATAGAGTTTACACAATACAATTGCCCAGATCAAATTACCAAAGAACAAGGTGTATATATGAAAAAAAGCAGAGTTTTTCACAATACTTTAGAGCTTAAACAAAATATGTTGCTGGTGATAAAAAACAATCACGCCCCCCTCCAATCCCTCTTTCTATTCCATATATATTATGGTATCAGCATATTTTGATACATTAAAAATGAATAGGAACGTTTAGAAAGAGGCAAAAGAAACAGTGCAATTACTAAATAAAAATGACACCTTTAATTATATTTAAAAGCATTTAATCATTTTATAACCATTTCAATACTCTTTAAAATTGAAAATAAACTGGTTAATTGAAATATAAAAGTCAATTAATATTTACTTCTTGTCATTATACCAACATTACTTGTTGGAAAAATTAACATAGAATTAACACAATATCAAAGAGAAGTAAGCATCATTTAAATATGCAACAGAATAAAACAGAAATAAATATAAATCAGCTTATCGATTTTGGCTGAGGATTTTCGCCACCACGAGTAGATTACCCGGTACAGTTGGTCTCAAAGTTAGTACTCTCCAGGACATAACAGTCACTTCTTGCTAGCATTGCACGTGAAATAACAAGGACACACGAACAACTGTTTTGATGCTCAAGGGAACAAAAAACTTAATAATTTCACCACTTAATTTTCCATGCATATCCCGTAAAGCACGGACTCGATTGACTCCTGCAGCATGAGGGTCCTGCCCTTTTTTTCACAATTGGATCCCTCTCTCACACATCATAGTATCTAGATCTCCTTCTCCACACATCACACCAACCGTCCGATTCTTGCAGGAGGGGCGCTGGATCGTATTCCCGCAGGAGGGAATCCGATTTCGTAAAGCACATGTTGATAAAATAAATCACTGGCCAGAAAGATGAATATTCCAGCACTCCATCACCTTTCCAAGTGTCATTTTGAGGATCATTTTATAAAATAAAAAATTCTTTTGACATTTAGCAAAATATTCCACTTGTAAAAATTATTTTTAAAATTTATAAAATTATCAAGCATTTCTTCTTCCACTTGCCTTATATTATCTCTCAACATTTAACACTATATATGTTTCCAAAGTAATTAAAATATTTCAAGATGAATAATTCTCCAATGTAATTTATTTAAATCATAATGTCAATTCATTTCCAATCATCTAAATTTATTATCTACATTTAATTGATACAATTTTTAAAAAAAAATAAAAATATCATTTTTAATAACTACAGGTTATATATATATATATATATATATATATATATATATATATATATATATATATATATATATATATATTATAGAGATAAAAACTACATTTTTATATAAACTATATACAATTATTGGTATATACGTATAGGTTTTTGGGAAAATATCTTTTTTTTAATTATTGTGGATCATATATTATTATTATTATTCTAAAGTTAAAAGCTATATATTTTTTTATAAAAAAAATTATACAATAGCATATACATATAATTCGCTTGATTATATATTTATAATAAAATTTAAATTCTTTTGATAATTGGAAAAACATTTATCTTTTAGAAACTATATATATATATATATATATATATATATATATATATATATATATATGTGTGTGTATGTATATATGTATATTTAAAAAAATTAAAATTATCAAATATTTCTCATCCCACTTACATTGGTATTGAAGATTATCAATCATTTTCAATGTAATTGATTATTTGAAACAACTAAAAATTAATTGTTGTACATCATGAATTGTGATAAACATAGTCATAAATTATATATGTTTTCAAAGCAAATAACTAATTTCAAGATGATGAATCATTTCCCAATGTAATTTACTTAAATATTTAATTTATTTCTCCTATATTCCCGATGCAAGTTTACTCTTTATCCAACATAATAGAGGCGCTATAAAAATATCAAGGTTTTTAAAACCGGACCGGTCATTGAACCAGTGAAGGCACCTGTTCAAGGTTCAATGGTTCAACCATGGTTGAACCGGCATTAATTAAATAGTATGTTTTTTAATTTTAAATATAATATATAGTAATATTATACAAAAAATAACATAATACTCAAAACTTCATTACCTTAAAAACCAAACTCCACTTAAAAATGTCTTAACTCATAATATAAAGCATGCTAAATTACACATAAAACCAAATTAAATATGATATAATATCTAGAATATTTAAGCCCAAACTTTTTTATTTCGAATTATTAAGCTTAAAAAAATATAAAAACACGTCCATTCTTTGTTTTTTTAGAATATTTTTTTAGAATATATATATTAAAAGTTTAAACTAAATGAAAGACACAAGTGTTTATTTATTTTTGGTTGAAGACAATCGTTTATTTTTAGAAGAAAGAAAGAAAGATATATGCGTTTTGTTAATATTATTATCATTAGGAAATTTGGATGGCCTAGTGATTCTATAGAGAAATAGCCCAACTTATGGCCCAATACTTATCTATTATGACTGATTCATTTGTAAAAAAACCCTAGCAGTAGAGAGAAATAACGTACCCCTACCAGCCTCTTTTTCCAGTCTTCTTCATCTCTCCCTCTCACACACTGACGCGCGCCGCTCCGATGCTCCGCCGCTCAGCCTCAAGCCACTCCTTGCTCCGGTCATCTCCTCCATGCGCGTCCTTCTCTCCTAGCTCCATATTTCGTACGTCTCCATCTATGTGATTTTCCCTCCCCCGCCTCTGTAAATCTGTCCCCTCCGAAGTCATTCTCCGCCGTCTATGTACCGCCGGAGGTGGAAAGCAGTTCGAGGCCGTCGGAATCACGAAGAACAGCACGGACCGCGGAAACCCGGTGAACCTCCGGTTTGGTCTGGTTTCACCGATTTTGAACCGGTTCTGTGGTTTTTGTATCGGTTCAACGCAGGGACGGTTTTGCCTACCAACCGAACCGCTCTAGGTCTCGGGTCCGAGTTAAACCGGTCGGACCGGTCGGTCCGATCCGGTTTTGTAAACCTTGAAAAATATAGACAATCAAATGAAAATATAAAATTCAAGCATATCCCGAGAAGATTTGTTCATCTAAAGTTTCTTTTTATATTTTTTACTCATGGCTAAAACGATTGATTTATTATTGACATTTCTCCATCAAAAGATAACTCGACGATCAAAATAGAGTGATACAGCTTTGGTTGGAAACATTTGCCACATGTCACCTTCAGAGTAATTATAAAATTTAATTGACAATTGCAAAACATTCCACATTTAGAAAATGATATTTAGGGTGTTTTTTTTTTCAAAATATCTATAAATATTATAAAAGGAAAAATAAAAATTCTTTTGACATTTGGAAAAATATTCCACTTTTAGAAATTATTTATAAAATTACCAAGCATTTCTTCTTCCGTTTGCCTTATATTATCTCTCAACATTTAACACTATATATGTTTCCAAAGCAATTAAAACATTTTAAGATGAATAATTTTCCAATTTAATTTATTTAAAACATAATTTCAATTCATTTACAATCATATAAATTTATTTATTATCTACATTTAATTCACTCAATTTTAAAAAAAATAAAAATATCATTTTTAATTATTACAGGTTGTGTGTGTATATATATATATATATATATATATATATTATTCATAAGATAAAAGCTATATTTTTCATATAAAATATATACTATTATTGGTATATACGTATAGGTTTTTGGGAAATATCATTTTTTTTAAATAATTGTGGATCATATATTATTATTATTATTCTAAAGATAAAAGCTATATTTTTTTTAATAAAAAATTTATAGAATAGCATATACATTTAACTCGCTTGATTATATATTTATAATAAAATTTAAATTTTTTTGACAATTGGAAAAACATTTATCTTTTAGAAAGTATATATATATATATATATAAATTAAAATAAAAATTATCAAATATTTCTCATCCCACTTACATTGGTATTGAAGATTATCAATCATTTTCAATGTAATTGATTATTTGAAGCAACTAAAAATTAATTGTTGTACATCATGAATTGTGATAAACAAAGAGTCATAAATTATATAAGTTTTCAAAGCAAATAACTATTTTCAAGATGATGAATCATTTCCCAATGTAATTTACTTAAATCTTTGATTTATTTCTCCTATATTCCCGATATAAGTTTACTCTTTATTCAAATCTAATAGAGGCACTATAAAAATATAGACAATCAAATGAAAATATAAAATTCAAGCATCTCCTGAGAAGATTTTTCCATCGAAAGTTTTTTTTTCTTCTATTTTTCACTCATGACTAAAACGATTAATTTATTAGTGACATTTCTCCATCAAAAGATAACTAGACGATCAAAGTAGAATTATACAGCTTTGGTTGGAAACTTTTGCCACATGTCACCTTCATAGTAATTATAAAATTTAATTGACAATTACAAAACATTCCACATTTAGAAAATGATATTTAAGGTGGTTTTTTTCAAAATATAAATTATAAATTATAAAACATTTATTCTCCCACTTGCACTGGTATTTAGGGTGGATTTATGATATTTATAATTTTTTGGATAGATATTTATAAAATTTTTAGGAAAATAAGGATAGAATCCATGAATGGGCTATTAAAACATTTATTCTTCCACTTGCATTGGTATTGAGGATTATCAATCATTTCCAATTGGTTTATTTAGAGCAACTAAAAAATAATTGTCCTTTATTAACTCTAATAAGCAAATAGTACTATATTATTATCAATAAAAATTTGTTATCATAACTTTGTCTCATACCAATAAAATGTGGTACCCATTCTAATGTAAATCAGATAAAATAATTTGATATTTATAAAAAAAATTATATACATTTATAAGATTTTTGGGAAATCATGGATGCTTTGTATATAGAGAGATACAGAGAGATACTTGTGTTAGAATCCGCGTATGAGCTATTAAAACATTATATTTAAGGTGGTTTTTTTTTTCAAAAGACAAATTATAAATCATAAAATATTTATTTTCACCAAATATCAATTCTCGTGCAACTTTGTAGTACATGAACTACGATAAAACAATAAAGTGCGTTTAACTATGATCGATAAATCCTTATATATTTATTGCATGATGCCCTTTTGATTACGAGCCATATATACAAATGGCTTGGACATTAAAATTGCACTCAATCATGCCTTTATATTTTATTAATGGTTTCGATAATTCTAAAAGCCTCTCACAAATGAAGCAATACATATTTCTGTATAAATATATCAATCATGATATACATTTTCATCTTCAAATATACGTCTAAAGGATAGAGTAAAGATATATTCTTATTTTTTTAGAGTTTCTTTTCGAGTAACTCCAAAGATTTAGCTATGGCTACACCTATTACTTTTATTTGTGATATTTCTCCATCCAAAGATGAATGGACGATCAAAGTTAAAGTTAAACGCCTTTGGAAATAACCAAATTTATTGCAACCACATTTTGGAGATAATGTGGAATTAGTTCTTTTGCATGAGAGTGTAGTGTCTATAACAATTGTTTAACATTTTTGTTTCCTATGTTTTTTTTACAACTTTCATGAATGATATTTGAACTAACTAATTTTCTTTGATACATGATGGGAGGATCCAAGCTACTGTAAATATTGTCATAGGTTAGTGAACTAAATCCATTGTAACTTATATTATATATGTGATATTTATAAATGTCCTAAACATGACTTTCGTCTATATTCATTTTTATTCTTCTTAACTGTGAAATATTGTAGTTTTTTGCAACCTTGATGTTATTTAGACTTCTGCTTCCAAACATATCCTATATGTTATTATTGTTTATTGTCTAAAGTGATTACAATTGCATATATTATCAACAAAAAACTATTGGTAAGGTTAGTTGCGTAAAGCTTTTATTTCTCCACTAAAAATGTCTTATTCCCTTTTTCTATGTGTTTGATGTTATATCATGTTTAACATAGAATTTATAACTTATAATCTGGTCTTAATGAATGACAATGTGATAATTGTTGGAAAAGGATATATAACATATAGTTTTTTTTTTTAACAAAAAAAATATAGTTGTTTTGTTTTATTTCTCTAATGACATTCATGAGGCTCCTTTTCTTGGGCCTATTGAATCTAAGAAGTTTGATTCCTCTTACTTCTCTCAATTTTTATTTTAAATTAATTTATTTTTTTTCAGGTTGCAAAGTTTGAAGCAAGTAGTGTAAGGTTGAAGATTTATTTATATTTTTTTTTGTAACATTATTTATATGAATTTTAAATATTAAATGTTTTTTAATTTCCATGACAATGAAAATGCAATTTGAAATATCAAAAAATATTTATATCATATATTTGTTTTAAGAAATCGATACGTTCTCGTGCGATGCATGGACACTGGCTAGTATAATCTAAAACAAACGACTCTATCATAAATCTCCAAAGGAAATGATATTGGATTCACGGTGCAAGCTATGGTGCACCATCCATGTAACGCCCTTCGTTACATTAGTAACCCAAATTAATTTCACTAAAAATCCTTCAAAACATTTAATTAAAAAAAAACCACAAGTCATAAAATTTTTCTCAAATAACTAAGTATGAAAATACCTCGTATTAAATAAAATAATAGTATTTACAAAATATTGAAAATTATCATTAAATCCAATCATTTGAATAAAAACTAAAAGCCTCAAAACCAGGCGTCTAATTACAATCTGAGAAAAATAGTATGTAAACCAAAGAACGTCGTCCGCATAATACTCTAAACCATACTACATTACTAACCAACTAGCTAATCAAAGATAACTCTTCAGATCTCTGGATCCTCAACAGCGATGTCCTCGGGCTCTGAAAACAACACTTATAATGAGATATAAAATCTCAGTGCACAACAATACATTTATAAAATGTTTCGGAAATAGTGTTGTTCTCAGCCGGTGCGGTAACCAGAAAAACTGTCCATGGTATCTGCTAATTCCCAAAATAATATATAAAAAGAATACTTTTAATAATAACAACAAAAAATTCATCAAGTCAAATGCATATAGTATAAGATCAACTCGTCTCAATGCATCACATTCTACATACCAAGTAAATTCTAAATTAATCAAAGTGTCTCGAAGGCCTCATAACTAAACTGGTCTCTTGCCGGCATGCCATAAATCTCACACATCACATGACAATGGCGTCCCATTGCCCACCCCTACTTGTGGGGAATGTTTCGATGTCACCCTCCTATCGGGGACATTTCTATTTCGATACCTCCCATGTGCACATGGCGGTATTTCTCCCTTTTCGACACCCCAACGTGTGGCGGTGTTACTTTCGATACCCCTTTTTAGGTGGTATTGCTCTTTTTCGACATCCCAATTATATGGCGATGTTACTTTCGATACCCCATTACGGTGGTATTACTTTTTGATACCCCTGTCATAGGTGGTATTGCGGCAAACATCATACAACATATTATAACTCAAATATGTCATGTCTCATGCATTTAACAAACTATTTCCCTCAATTTTAAACATATAAACTTCCACCAATAACAAACAATCATGAATATCACAACATATCATACATGAATAAGCATGTTACAACATCAATTAATCAATTAATTCCCCTTTTAAACAAAACCCCAATTTTAGAATTTAGGTTACTAACAATATGCATCAAGTCAATTAAAGACTCCCAAAACCACATGGTAATCCCTTATCAACAAAAACAATCATATATACCATGGAAAGGCTTCAAAAAAAAGTATTGTTACTCACCTCTTGAAGACCTCCAAATAGCTCCAAGTGTTTCCTACTGCGAATCCTAACGTTTGCCAAGAGTTATCATCGTCTTCCTCTTCCTAGACTCCCTCTTCCACAACTATCTCTTCTTGATCCTTGAATTTCTTCTCTTCTTAGCCGTTTCTGAGTTTCTAGGTGTAATTAGGGTTCAAAAACGCACCCTAAGAGTATTAAGATTCTATTTATAGAGCCCCCAATGGCCAAAAACGTGTAAAAACGCGTCAGGCCCACTTTTCAAGCATACAACTCTGTATTTCGCACATATTTTGAGTTTTAGATATCCAAAAATTAAGAATTCCATATCGTTGGAAAGATAAAAGAAATATATACAACTTTCATGAAGACCATGAAATCTGAAACGGACGTTTAGATGGTCAAAATGGGGATAGAAGTTAGAAAAACGGTTCTTGCGCTGGAAGTTGAACAATGTGTACGAATTTGGTCATAACTTTAGTTAAAAAAATCCAATTTGGACGAATTTGGTGTCTTTGGAAAGATAAGAGATATATCTACATCTCTTGTGAAGACATTGATTCTAAAAAAGTTCATTTTGGCTATTAAATATCCATCTGAAGTTTGGTATCGGGTCATAGGAGGTCTCTTGTGCGAAATTGGGCCTAAAACACTCAAAACTATCTATTTAACTTCTTTTAAATCACTTACAAGATTTTAACCACTTCTAAACTTGCAATATAATGTTTCTAATAATTCAATTCCTATTAAATTACCTAGTAGCTAATTTATTTTTTTGGGATGTTACAATCCACTTGGTGCATCACCCTCTGCATTACCCACATGTCAACAACTCAACCAATCATTTTTTCAGTTGGAACCTTTGACTTTTCAACAAGTCAAATCTTCAAAGTAAAATAAGTATTTGCAAAAAAATACAGTGTTTTTGTATTTGCTTATTAACCCCAAAATTTTAAAAACAAAATTAAATGTCACATTTATTATTCTTTGCCCAATATTAAAATATTAATTTTTTTAAAAGAATCTGAATTTACAAAGACACTCTCTAACTGGAACCCAAACCAACATGCTTGGCAGGACCACCTACACCCCTAGTGTCCGCCGCCGGCGACGTCGCACAACCCTAACCATCACCGCCCCTCCACCATCTTCCCACGTCACGTCCGTCGTGTTCTTTCCCTCATGAACGCAACCCTTGACCTCCACTGTCCAGATCTATGTGTCCGTCCAGATCTACCACGTGCATGATGTTCCCTGCCACCAGCTGCTGTCGTGGTTCAGATTCGTCATCTCAACATCACAAATCCATAAATTCGTAACCCAGATCTTGAATGGTGATGGTTGGGCAACGCATCGGAGAAGAGGAGGTACACGACAGAGAGGAAGAGGTGCGATGGAAAAGACGAGGTGTGCAGCGATGAACACGCATCACAACGTTTGTTCATCTTCGAAATAATGTAAACCATTGCCGCCACCAAACTCGTTTCTGCAGAAAAGCACAAAACGAGTGTACGAGGGACGGTTTTGCCTACCAACCGAACCACTCTAGGTCTCGGGTCCGGGTTAAACCGGTCGGACCGGTCGGTCCGGTCCGGTTTTGTAAACCTTGAAAAATATAGACAATCAAATGAAAATATAAAATTCAAGCATATCCCGAGAAGATTTGTTCATCTAAAGTTTCTTTTTATATTTTTCACTCATGGCTAAAACGATTAATTTATTATTGACATTTCTCCATCAAAAGATAACTCGACGATCAAAATAGAGTGATACAACTTTGGTTGGAAACATTTGCCACATGTCACCTTCAGAGTAATTATAAAATTTAATTGACAATTGCAAAACATTCCACATTTAGAAAATGATATTTAGGGTGTTTTTTTTTTTCAAAATATCTATAAATATTATAAAAGCAAAAATCATGGATGGAAAGTTATGCCATGTGTCATTTTGAGAGCCATTTTAAAAATAAAAATTCTTTTGACATTTGGAAAAATATTCCACTTTTAAAAATTATTTATAAAATTACCGAGCATTTCTTCTTCCGTTTGCCTTATATTATCTCTCAACATTTAACACTATATATGTTTCCAAAGCAATTAAAACATTTTAAGATGAATAATTTTCCAATTTAATTTATTTAAAACATAATTTCAATTCATTTCCAATCATATAAATTTATTTATTATCTACATTTAATTCACACAATTTTTTTAAAAAAATAAAAATATCATTTTTAATAATTACAGGTTGTATATATATATATATATATATATTATTAAGATAAAAGCTATATTTTTTATATAAAATATATACTATTATTGGTATATACGTATAGGTTTTTGGGAAATATCATTTTTTTAAATAATTGTGGATTATATATTATTATTATTCTAAAGATAAAAGCTATATTTTTTTAATAAAAAATTTATAGAATAGCATATACATTTAACTCGCTTGATTATATATTTATAATAAAATTTAATTTTTTTTGACAATTGTAAAAACTTTTATATTTTATAAAGTATATATATATATATATATATATATATATATATATATATATATATATATATAAATTAAAATAAAAATTATCAAATACTTCTCATCCCACTTACATTGGTATTGAAGATTATCAATTATTTTCAATGTAATTGATTATTTGAAGCAACTAAAAATTAGTTGTTGTACAACATGAATCGTGATAAACAAAGAGTCATAAATTATATATGTTTTCAAAGCAAATAACTATTTTCAAGATGATGAACCATTTCCCAATGTAATTTACTTAAATCTTTGGTTTATTTCTCCTATATTCTTGATGCAAGTTTACTCTTTATCCAAACCTAATAGAGGCACTATAAAAATATAGACAATCAAATGAAAATATGAAATTCAAGCATCTCCTGAGAAGATTTGTTCATCTAAAGTTTTTTTCTTTTTCTATTTTTCACTCATGACTAAAACGATTAATTTATTAGTGACATTTCTCCATCAAAAGATAACTAGATGATCAAAGTAGAGTAATACAGTTTTGGTTGGAAACTTTTGCCACATGTCACCTTCAGAGTAATTATAAAATTTAATTGACAATCGCAAAACATTCCACATTTAAAAAATGATATTTAGGGTGATTTTTTTAAAAATATAAATTATAAATTATAAAACATTTATTCTCCCACTTGCACTGGTATTTATGATTGTCAATCATAACTAAAATTAAGGATGAATTTATGATATTTATAATTTTTTGGATAGTTATTTATAAAAAATTTAGGAAAATAAGGATAGAATCCATGTATGGGCTATTAAAACATTTATTCTTTCACTTGCATTGGTATTGAGGATTATCAATCATTTTCAATTAGTTTATTTAGAGCAACTAAAAAATAATTGTCCTTTATTAACTCTAATAAGCAAAGAGCACTATATTATTATCAATAAAAATTTGTTATCATAACTTTGTCTCATACCAATAAAATGTGGTACCCATCCCAATGTAATCCAAATAAGGATAACAAAAAAATGTGGTACTCATTCCAATATAAACCAAAAAAAATAATTTATGATATTTATAAAAAAATTTATATACATTTATAAGATTTTTGGGAAATCATGGATGCTTTGTATACAGAGAGATACTAGTGTTAGAATCCGTGTATGAGCTATTAAAACATTATATTTAAGGTTTTTTTTTTCCAAAATACAAATTATAAATCATAAAATATTTATTTTCACCAAATATCAATTCTCGTGCAACTATGTAGTACATGAACTACGATAAAACAATAAAGTGCGTTTAACTATGATCGATAAATCCTTATATATTTATTGCATCATGCCCTTTTGATTTCGAGCCATATATACAAATGGCTTGGACATTAAAATTGCACTCAATCATGCCTTTATATTTTATTAATGGTAACGATAATTCTAAAAGCCTCTCACAAATGAAGCAATACATATTTCTGTATAAATATATGAATCATGATATACATTTTCATCTTCAAATATACGTCTAAAGGATAGAGTAAAGATATATTCTTATTTTTTGAGAGTTTCTTTTCGAGTAACTCCAAAAATTTAGCTATGGCTATACCTATTACTTTTATTTGTGATATTTCTCCATCCAAAGATGAATGGACGATCAAAGTTAAAGTTAAACGCCTTTGGAAATAACCAAATTTATTGCAACCACATTTTGGAGATAATGTGAAATTAGTTCTTTTGCATGAGAGTGTAGTGTCTATAACAATTGTTTAACATTTTTGTTTCCTATGTTTTTTTTACAACTTTCATGAATGATATTTGAACTAACTAATTTTCTTTGATACATGATGGGAGGATCCAAGCTACTGTAAATATTGTCATAGGTCAGTGAACTAAATCCATTGCAACACATATTATATATGTGATATTTATAAATGTCCTAAACATGACTTTCGTCTATATTCATTTTAATTCTTCTTAACTGTGAAATATTGCAGTTGTTTGCAACCTTGATATTATTTAGACTTCTGCTTCCAAACATATCCTATATGTTATTATTGTTTATTGTCTAAAGTGATTACAATTGCATATATTATCAACCAAAAACTATTGGTAAGGTTGTTGCGTAAAGCTTTTATTTCTCCACTAAAAATGTCTCCTTCCCTTTTTCTATGTGTTTGATGTTATATCATATTTAACATAGAATTTATAACTTATAATCTGGTCTTAATGAATGACAATGTGATAATTGTTGGAAAAGGATGTATAACATATAGTTTTTTTGTAACAAAAAAAATATAGTTGTTTTGTTTTATTTCTCTAATGACATCCATGAGGCTCCTTTTCTTGGGCCTATTGAATCTAAGAAGTTTGATTCCTCTCACTTCTCTCAATTTTTTTTAAAAATTAATTCATTTTTTCAGGTTGCAAAGTTTGAAGCAAGCAGTGTAAGATTGAAGCTTTATTTATATATTTTTTTTTTGTAACATTATTTATATGAATTTTAAATATTAAGTTTTTTTAATTTCCATGACAATGAAAATGTAATTTAAAATATCAAAAAATATTTATATCATCTATTTGTTTTAAGAAATGAAATTGATACGTTCAAGTGCGATGCACGGACACTGGCTAGTATAATCTAAAACAAACCACTCTATCATAAATCTCCAAAGGAAATGATATTGGATTCATGGTGCAAGCTATGGTGCACCACCCACTTGGTGCGTCACCATCTACACTACCCACATGTCAACAACTCAACCAATCATTTTTTCAGCTGGAACTTTTGACTTTTCAACAAGTCAAATCTTCAAAGTAAAATAAGTATTTGCAAAAAAATACACTGTATTGTTGTATTTGCTTATTAACCCCAAAATTTTAAAAACAAAATTAAATGTCACATTTATTATTCTTTGCCCAATATTAAAATATTAATTTTTTTTTAAAAGAATCTAAATTTACAAAGACACTCTCTAACTGGAACCCAAACCAACATGCTTGGCAGGACCACCTACACCCCCTCTATCGTCCGTCAGTCGGCGACACTCGGCAAAGACCACCTACACCCCTAGTGTCCACCAGGCGACGACGTCGCACAACCCTAACCCTCACCGCCCCTCCACCATCTGCCCCTGTCACATCCGTCATGTTCTTTCCCTCCTGAACGCAACCCTTGACCTCCACTGGCCAGATCTATGTGTCCGTCCAGATCTACCAGGTGCATGATGTTCCCTGCCACCAGCTGCCGTCGTGGTTCAGATTCGTCATCTCAACATCACAAATCCATAAATTCATAACCTAGATCTTGAATGGTGATGGTTGGGCAACGCGTCGAAGAAGAGGAGGTACACGACAGAGAGGACGAGGTGCAACGGAAAAGATGAGGTGTGCAGCGATGAACACGCATCCCCACGTTTGTTCATCTTCGAAATAGTGTAAACCATTGCCGCCACCAAACTCGTTTCTGCAGAAAAGCACCAAACGAGTGTGCGATCCTCCCATATCGTCACCGCCACGGACCTCGGTACCAAATCAAATGTTTCAACTATACGGTTTCGAGGATTTAGGAACCTATGAAGGAAGATGCGTCGGAGATGACAGGGACAACGACTTTCGGGAGCTCGACAGGGATTTGGTCACCGGAGATGGGAAGACGACGATGGAGCTTCAGCCGAAGAAGACGAGGATGGAGCTGAGGAACGAACTTTATTTTTTTCAAGAAATAGAGGAACGAACTTAAGGAGCATATATGTGTGTATGAACCAACGCCTAAATCCCCAAGGTTAAGACATTAATTAATGATAATTAACATTAAACTATTTCAATTATTAAAGAAAAATATTATTTTGTTTTTTATTTTGCAAAAATAATAAATACATATACTATACAGTAGTATACAGTATTCAATAGGTGACCAATGTATAAATATATTGGTTAAGTTTGAAAAGTTGACCCACCCATATATAATTTTATTGATTCACAAATTATCACATAACTAATGTAAATGGAGGGTAGTGCAACTTAGCCCATCCTTTACATTTCACTGCATAAATTAACTAAGTGTAGAAGCAAAATTAAATTGAGAGCTGCATCGAACTACAGTAGTAAGAAATTAATTAATATCAGCACTAGGGGGCTGCCTCGTGTGGTATTATTATTGATTGGTAACATTAACATTGGCAGGACAGCACCGGCTACATCGTGCAGCAGAGCAGTTGTTTTTTTTGCCACTACTACCATATGCTGTATGCTTAATGCTTGTCATTATTATGAAGAAAATTTGGTACGGAACAGAACAGAACAGAGGATGGGCGTTCCACTAGGGATTTAGGAGCTATATAGCAGGCAGCAGGCTCTGAAGATGGTCAATCAGGGCCGTCAGACTGTTGTGGGAGGACCCACCTTCTTGAACGGCTTTCCAAGCTTTCTCCTTCATCTCTTTGGCTTTGCTTCTGATTCGCCTACCTTCCTCCCCATCATCCATTAACCTCTTTACAGCCTTTTCAATACGTTCCCCACTCACCACTTTGTTCTTAGCATCATACGGCGACAGGCTCCATTCCGCTGCGCCCACCTCTACCCCAAATCCATGTACCTCAGTTATCAGCTTTTCATTATAATACTGGTCGCCGAATCCCGGCATGGTGATCATGGGAACCCCGACACTGATGGCTTCCGCCACCGCGTTCCATCCACAGTGCGTTAAAAACCCTCCGGTGGCGGGATGATTCAAGATCAACGGCTGTGGGGCCCATCCCTTAATGAGCATCCCTCTGTTCTCTTTCCTCATCTTTTCTTCAAAACCTTGTGGTAACCATACGACGTCTCCGTCGTTTTCTTCTTTGTCCTTGTTTTTCCTATGGACCACCCAGAGGAATTGATGCCCGGAGGCCTCAAGCCCACTCGCTATCTCGAAAAGCTGCTCATCGGACAAACGACACAGGCTCCCAAAGCAAATGTAAACTACCGAATCTTTTTCCTTGTCGTTGAGCCAACTCAGGCACTCCTGCTCATCACCACCCACCGTGCTTGCCACCGTCTTTTGTACCATGAGTGAAGTAGGGCCAATGTGCCACACCTTGCGCCCGGTGAGTTTCTCGTAATGGTGGGTATACTCCACGTCAAGCTCGGCGAAACTGTTTACAATAACGCCATGGCTGTCCTTCTCAGCGTCCACCAGAGTTTCAGTGAGTCTAGCAAAACCAGGTGAGGGCTTGATGGGTAGGGTAAGGGGGTGGGGGAGACCAGGGATGTGATAGGGTCCTGAATCAGGGAAGGCCTCTGGGTGACTCTTGATGGCCTCGATCATGCAAACGTCGAAGATGGAGATAGGGTTGAAAATGAGCCTGGGGATTCCAAGGCGTTTGGCAGAGGCTTCACTCCAGGTGAACATGATGTCTGGAATGAAAAAATCCGGAGGACTCTCCTTCATGAAAGCCTCGATTTGTGGCTGGATAAGATGAGCGGCCATGGCTATCTTGCCAGCGGTTTGGTTGTCAGAGGCGGCAAACAAGTTCTCCACCCCAGCGGGGAGACCTACTTGGTTGGAGGGGAATTCGATTATGTGAATACGGATGCGGTAGCCGGAGGCTCTGTCCTCGTCAATGGTTTTGTCAAAGAGTTGAGCGTTGGAGGGAGTAGTGACGATGGTCACGTGCTGGCCTCGTGAAGCTACCAATCGAGCCAAGTGAAGCAGAGGGATCAGATGTCCCTGTGCGAAGAATGGAAGGAAGTATATTTTCAATGGCCGGGAAATTTCCATACCTCCTCAACCCGTACGTGCCTCTCTATTCTTATTTCTGAATCTGATTATTATTATTATTACTAATACTAATCTTTGGTTGGAGACCTCAGAGAAATGGTTAAGATGATCAAAGAAGCCAAATCCAAACCCCTGGATCCTCACTCGGCAAAGGCATGATTAATATAACAGAGATGTTACATTTGCCTTCCCACTCGCGCTCACTCGTGCTCATCGACATTTATAATATACAAAAGCCTTCCCACGAGTGTCACGCAAGTTATTAAGCTCGTGCTCATCAACATTTATAATATACAAAAGCCTTCCCACGAGTGTCACGCAAGTTATTATTTATACTTCATTTATACTGCTATTTATAATTTATAAGAATAAGAATATTAATAAGGATGTTACCAAAAAAAATATATAATAAGGAGATATACATACTTGAATATTATAGTCCAATTATTTTACCCAAAGTATAACATTCATTCTGTTAATCAACTTTTTAATCCCTAAAACAGTAGGTGAGTTTTAATTTTAGTTTCTGCATTCTTTTTTCGTAAGTTTTGGTCTCTACAAATTTAAAATATTTGGTTTTAGTCACTGTCATCGATCACGATCCGTTAAGTACTAACGTGACTAATATAGTATCAAGTCAGCACTACCACATCAGCAAAAATTATTATTTTATGTCATGTTGGTTGTCAAGTATAAAAATAAACTTTGATTTTTGTCCATGAGAAGTGAGTAAATTTTGATTTTGATCCCTGTACTTTTTTTGTTGGTTTTAATCCCTGTAAATTTAAAAAATTTGATTTTAGTCCAAGTCAGTGACACTCTATTTAATTTTTATTATTATATTATTATAACTTCTTTCCTTTTTTACTATCCTTTCTTCTTCCTCTTTCTTTACCGTTCTTCCTTCATTCTGCGACAATCTTGATTCCTCCCTCTGCAAAAAGTTTTATGTTATTTTGCGCTGAGGAGAGCATCATGGTAACAACTTTAGAAATTATTGCAAGAGAATGATAGGAGAAAACGTGGGAGAAAGAAGAAAAAACGCAGGTATGAATGGAAGTAGAAAAAACGCTGCAGAAAGTACAAAGAAATGCTTGAGGAGATCGAAACAAGATTGTTGCAGAGCGAAAAGAGGAATGATGGAGAAAGAGGAAGAAGAGTGAGTGGTCCGGTTTTATAAAAAAAATAGTTATAATATTTTAATAATCAAAATTAGCATAATATAATGGTTAAATATAATAATAATTAATGTTGAATTTTTTAAAAATTAATATATATATGACATGGCAGCATATGTGACTTAAAATAATAATAATTAAGTTGATGTGACAATGCTGATGTGGCACTTTGTTAGCCACGTCAGCACTTAATAGAGTGTCACTGACAATAGGTACTAAAATCAAAAGTTTTAAATTTATCGGGACCAAAATCAACGAAAAAAATTACATGGACTAAAACCAAAATTTTCTCATTTTTCAAGGACTAAAACCAAAATTTATTTTCATACGTGGCAACCAGTGTGACATAAAATAATAATATTTTTGCTGACGCGATAGACTAATAGTGCTGACGTGACACTCTGTTAGCCACTTTAGCACTTAACATAGTGTGAGTGACGGCAGGGACTAAAATCAAAAGTTTTAAATTTATAAGGATCAAAATCAACGAAAAAAGAATGTAAGGACTAAAACAAAAACTTATCTACTTTTCAAGGACCAAAATGTTGATTAAACCTTTTTTTTAATTATGTCATTGATACGAAATATCTATTATTGTAAATATTGAAATTGGGGGATCTAGACAACATTTGAGGTTTGCCTCTTGCCCCGTTCCAAAAAGGTTTTTCCATACATAAGAGGTAAGAGTCGAACACCTGCTCACTTGTTTAACGGGCTCGAGCCGATTTCCACTCGGATCAATCACGTGTTGGTATAGCACTCAATTGATATCTCTTTCACTTTAAGTTATTATCCATGAAAAATGTTATCAACACACTCTTTTTAACACACACTCTAACACATTTTTTTTATTTAATGAATTTCACGTAAGTTCCTCCAAATAGACTAACGAGTGTTACATAATATCCACGACCCCGTATGAAATTCACTATTATGAAGATTCTTCTTTTTCAAGAGCAAACAGCCAATAATGGATAATCATATTTGTTTCCAATAATTATTTATACAGCCAAGATATAATTTTAAATAATAGAATATATAGTGATTTTTCGTACTTACCTTTTTCTGATTGCAAATTTCCACTTGTGAATTCAAAAAAAAACATAATTTCTTTTTTCGGGTGCTAAAATAAACTAAATTCTACTCCCCAGTATTATTTTGTTAGGCAAATGTTAATTTAGGGAGCTTGATTGAAAAATTAAAGAAAAAAAGTTGTATTAAAAAACATTGTATTAAATTAAATTTTTTAACACATTTTTTTTAAAAAAATTGACCGATACTTTTGAGAAAATATATTTCATTACTATTATTCTATTATCTATATATATTCATGGGTGGGCAAGTCGACATCAGTGGGCCTGTGAAAAACACAAGTCAACTTGCATTTATCCCCCGGACGCGAACGCTCATTGAAGTATCGGCTTTGTTTTATTAAAAATGATATAACATGTTATTATTTTTTATTAACACGAGGGCTAAGCCCAAAAAAAAAAAAAAACTACACTGCTAATCTACAAGGTAGAGTCACCCCACAAAATCAATAGAGGTGTTAATTGATTCGGACCGATCGACCCGATGAATTTAAGAATTCGAATCGAATCAATTAAATTAGTTCAGATTTTTTGTGTGTGTTCGAATTCAAACTGAACCGAACAAAAACAAATTCAATAGTCATTGGTTCGATTCTCAGATTCAATGATTCTAGATCCGAACAAAATCGAACCAATTATTATATTTTAATATATATATATTAATATTTTAATAGTTTAATATTTTTATATTTAATATATTTTATTTTATAATATATATAATTTAATATTTATACATTTAATATTTATATTTTTTAAATAATTTTAATATTTTTCAAGTCCGAACTGAAATGAACCAACCCGTTTTTTATTGGTTTGGTTTGATTTGGTTTTCCTAACAAAAAAAAAATTACAAATCCAAACTGCCATTAACACCCTTATAAATCAACAAATAAAAAGCTGAATACAGTTACGATGAGAAGACCAAATATGAAAACTCAAAAGATGAGAATGAGCCAAATTTGCTAAGTAATATGTGACACCGTTGCCTTCTCAAAAACCACGAGTAATAGATACTTCCCGGTGGCGTTTCCGAATCTCCCTAATAGCCGGGGCGGGTTTTATGGTGCACCCGATGCTCTCCAATTTTGACCTGCAATAGTAGGTGAAAAGAAAACTAACAGGTTACAAGATTTTTTTTCTTTTAGCCTCATGTGCCGCTTAAAGTTATAAAGTTCTGATGTATTTTTCATGGTGTTCAGATCCTCTCAATTTACTCCTATAAAACACAATTTTTCTGCACCTAGAACTCCACAACAAAATGGAGTAGTTGAGAGGAAAAATAGGTCACTTGAAGAAATTGCTAGAACCATATTAAGTGACTCTAATTTACCAAAGTATTTTTGGGCTGATGCTGTGAGTACTGCATGTTATGTTTTGAATAGAGTTCTAATAAGACAAATTTTGAAGAAAACTCCATATGAACTTTACAAGGGAAGAAAACCTAACATTTCTCATTTTCATGTCTTTGGCTGTAAATGTTTTGTGCTAAATAATGGCAAGGATAATCTTGGGAAATTTGATCCCAAAGCTGATGAGGGTATTTTCCTAGGTTATTCATTAACTAGCAAAGCATATAGAGTGTTTAATAAGCGTACTTTATCAATGGAAGAATTTGTTCACATAACATTTGATGAGTCTAACCCCCAAAAGGTTGGGAAAGGACATTTTTGATGATGCAGAAACTCTTGAGGATGAAGTGAAATCTGATGAAGGAAAGGAGAGCAACAAGGAAAAGGAAGATGAAGAAAGCAATAAAGAACCTCAAGCAGAACTTCAACAAGAAAATCTTCCCAAGGAGTGGCAAGTTTCAAAGAATCATCCCCCAGACAATATCATTGGCGAGATTACCAAAGGGGTAACCACTAGAAACTCTTTAAGGAATATTTGCAATACCATGGCGTTTGTATCTCAAATAGAACCAAAATGTGTTGATGATGCTATTAATGATGAACATTGTATGATTGCAATGCAAGAGGAGTTAAATCAATTTAAAAGGAACGAAGTTTGGGATTTAGTTCCAAAACCCAAAAGTAACCAAATAATCGGAACTAAATGGGTGTTTAGAAACAAAATGGATGAGAATGGAATAATAGTAAGAAACAAGGCTAGACTAGTAGCTAAGGGATATAATCAAGAAGAAGGAATTGATTATGATGAAACATATGCTCCCGTAGCTAGATTAGAAGCCATAAGAATGCTCTTAGCCTATGCTTGTATAATGAACTTTAAACTGTACCAAATGGATGTGAAAAGTGCCTTTTTAAATGGAATAATACAAGAGGAAGTATATGTAAGCCAACCCCCTGGCTTTGTTGATAGTGAGTTCCCAAATCATGTCTATAAACTGACTAAAGCCCTCTATGGACTCAAGCAAGCTCCTAGAGCTTGGTACGAGAGGTTAAGCAATTTTCTCCTAGAGAAAGGGTTTAAAAGAGGAAAAGTTGATACAACACTATTTAATAAAATAAAAGCACACAATATCTTACTTGTTCAAATATATGTTGATGACATTATTTTTGGTGCTACTAATGAGTCTTTATGCAAGGAATTTAGTGAACTAATGCAAAGTGAATTTGAAATGTCCATGATGGGAGAGCTTACCTTCTTTCTTGGACTTCAAATTAAACAATGCCAAAATGGAACCTTCATAAGCCAAACAAAGTATTGCAAGGAACTACTAAAGAAGTTTGGAATCGAAAGCGCAAAGGAAATGGCAACACCAATGAGTCCAGCCTGCTACTTGGACAAAGATGAACATGGTAAATCTATAGATGTATCCAAGTATAGAGGTATTATCGAATCCTTACTTTATCTCACAGCAAGTAGGCCGGATATAATGTTTAGTTTGTGTATGTGAGCAAGGTATCAAGCTAATCCTAAAGAATCACATTTTACTGCAGTTAAAAGAATCATGAAGTATCTCTTAGGAACAAAAGAAATGGGGCTGTGGTATCCCAAGGGATCCAAGTGCACATTAATAGGATATTCCGACTCTGACTTTGCTGGATGCAAGTTAGAAAGGAAGAGAACAAGTGGAACATGCTATTTATTAGGAAATTCCCTAGTGTCCTGGTTTAGTAAAAAGCAAACTAGTGTGGCCTTATCCACAGCTGAAGCATAATATGTTGCAGCTGGGAGTTGTCGTGCTCAAATCCTATGGATGAAACAATAATTAATTGATTATGGTGTTTATCTGGATCATATACCAATAAAGTGTGATAACACTAGTGCAATTAATCTAACAAAGAACCCAATTATGCACTCAAGAACCAAGCATATTGAAATTAGGCATCATTTTATCAGGGTTCATATTCAAAGTGGTGATGTTGTGATTGAACATATAGATACAACCAAGCAATTAACTGATATATTCACCAAACCAATTAATAAGGAGAGTTTCTTCTTTATAAAAAAGGAACTTGGCATAATTGATCCTTGAAATAATTGATAACAGATGGCAAGAGAGGCAGCACAAGTTGCTGAAAATTATGAAGGACATGGGCAAGATGCTTTTATCTAGTCTCAGTTTAGACTAAGTGTCCTTAGGCATCTTTAATTTTTTTTATTTCAATGTTTTGGTTGTTTTGATGTATTGCATATACTCTGTAATGATTTATTATCAATGAATGCAAGACTGTTTTTCAGTTTGATTTCAATATTCTCCACAGTTTCTTTTTGATAATGACAAAGGGGGAGAAAGAGAACCATAAAGATGAACCATAGAGAACCATAAAGATGAACCATACATTTGCTGTAAAAAAAATTTCTCTGATATGCAATTTTTTTTTCTCTTATACACAAGTATGAGCTGTTTTGAAAAGACATACTTGAACTTATACTAGATGCAATATGATTTTTTTTTCATGATAATGATATGATAACACTTGATATTTTGAAAGATATCAATGACACAGGGGGAGGATGGAAATGACTCGAGAACCATGCTTACTGAATAGTTGCACTATGATTTCTTAATAACTAAGGTTAAGTATGGTAAGGTTTGTCATAATCAAAAAGGGGGAGTTTGTAAGACTAAGCCCTCATTCATGTTTTGATGTATGACAAACAAAGTGTATTTTGCATAAGATTTTTAATTTTGACTACGTACTCATTTCGTGTTACGTTGCATGCAAGATCACTCGTCCAACAAAGCAAAACAAGCGCTTGTCCAACACAGAGATAATATAAGCGCTCATCTAATGAAGTGAACCAAGAAGACGTCCAACAAAGTAAAAAAAATGACATCCAATGAACCACTAAAGAGTTCGTCCACTAAAGTACCATTTGGAGCGCGTCCACTGAAGTACAACAAGAAGAGCACGTCCACTAAAGTTCAACAAAAAGAGCTCATCTAACAAGAAGAGCACGTCCACTAAATTACAACAAAAGAACGTCCATTGAAGTACAAGAAGAAGAGCACGTCCACTGAAGTTCAACAAAAAGAGTTCAGTGCGTCCACTGAAGAAACAGAAGAGCTCGTCTGCTGACGTGGCACTTGGAGCTCATCTACTGAAGAAACAGAAGAGCTCGTCTGCTGACGTGACACTTGGAGCTCGTCTACTGAAAGTAACAGAAGCGCGTGTCTACTGATGTGAAAAGGAGAGCTCGTCTACTGATAGTGGCACTTGGAGCTCGTCTACTAATGATACGCGCTTTGGACTTGTGATCAGCCTCTGACTCGACTAGTTTTTGACTAGTAAAGACCATTGTTTTATTCGAGTTTAATCTCGTTTTCGCCCAAATTAGACTAGATTGTCTTCAAGCAACATTTTGAGTCTCTAAAGTAGTTTTAGGGTAATTTAGCTGATTTAGAGTAAAATAAAGCACTTATCGCTGTTTCTTATTTTCAGGTTAATAAAGAGAAGCAGTTTTGGAGTCTTCACCCCGCGAGAGGCTACTCGCCAGAAATGTCATCCTCTCTGTCTTGCCTCGCGAATCACTGCCTCGCCTCGAGAGAAATCCAAAACCTGAAGGACAGAGACCATCACGGCCTACCCGTGCTGAAGGCCACGGGCGTGACATATTGGAATTTGAAGTCTCGCCTCGCGAATAATCAGCTCGCCTCGCGAAAAAGCCAAACACTGAAGACCTGTTCATAAGATTCGCCTCGCGAGTCTTGTCTCGCCCCTCGAGAGCGCGCAGCCCAGAATCTGTATTTATAGTCTATTTTAGGGCAGAACTGAGAAACTCCTCTTCCTATCTCTTTCACAGTACGGCTGCAAATTTAGGTTTAGAGTTTTGTGTTCCCTTTGTAATGGAGAGCTAGTCTCCTTTGATCAATATGTTGTAATCGGGTTCCATTGACGCTTGAGGTTTTGTAATTCCTAAACTTAATGCTATTCTCTTTCAATATTTGTTCTGTATATTCTGTTTGCTTAATTCAGGATTATACAGGATAGGTATTGATTTGTTTCGATGATTGTATGTTCCTATATTTAATCGCGTTTGCTTAATTCGCGTGTGTACAATCGTGTTTGCTTAATTCACGAGAGCTTCACCCCGTTTGCTTAATTCGGGAATTAGGAACATATGTCTCGTAGCGTTGATTTTGCTTGTTAATTGATGCTGCAATCGAAAAGGGATTAGAATCCGCTTAGGGCTTGGATTTATATGAACCAATGATAGTGGAAAACCGAAACAGTGGGTTGATCGTTTAGCTTATTTGATAATTATTTAGTTTGCATAGTTTTCTACTTTGTTTTTCTTAATTTAATTTAAAATCCAAAACCCCCCAAAAACTGACTTTTCTGTTAACAACAACCCAAGAGTTCTTGTGAGACGATACTCGAGTTGTCGCTCCCTATCTACATGTTTTTGTAAACCGCTCGCTTTTTGACGCGTGCGCGACAGCGTGTCCAAAATTGACGTCGTTGCCGGGGACTCTTGTTGTTATTAACAGAAAATAAAATAAAATAAAAATAAAAAAGAAAGAAAGAAAAAAAATTTCTGCATTGCTGAATTAGTTATGGCTGCTTTGTCTGGTTATGAATCTTAGTACTGCCATGGATAATTACATGCAAGGTTATATGCCTTATGTTGATTATGAGCCACCACCATGCATATATTATCCTAACTTTGCTGAAGGCTATGAGTCTAGTAGTGGTTTTGGCATGATTGGAGTATATGAAGTCCAACCCAGCCTGGATGAGTTAGCTTCTTTGGTGCAACAACAGATGACGGAACACAATCTTCAATTCCAAGCAACTCTTCAGCAAATGGCACAAGACATGTTTGAATCCCAACGGAAGACAGAAGCAAGTCTTCAGGATTTGGCCGCTCAAGTTGGTCACATTGCCTCTGCCTTGACCACACTGCAAACTCAACGTCTCCTTGAGAAACATACAGATCCACAAATAGTTGTTCTTGGCAATACTTCTTTTGAACATGATTTTAACAATGATGTCAAGAACACTATTACTGATGAACTGTGTGTTGAATTTCCAGACATTCAAGCCTTTTCTGATTCAGTTTGTGGTACTATATGTACTAACTGTACTAACTCTAACCTTTGTGTGGTGTGTGCTGAGATTTCTGCATGTATAGCAGGTGATGGATTTGTTAGTGCAGTGAATGAAGATCTTGCAGAAGTTGAAGCAGCACCAGAGATCCCCCCCACTTGTTCACCACCACCCCCTGTGGAACCACCAGCGATGGAGTTCAAGCCTCTGGATTTTGCACCCTTGGATATCAAGACACTTTGGCCAGTCCAAGAGGTTGAACCCCATTTTTATTGGGAGGACTTTGTTGACAAGGTTGACAAGGAGGTCAACTTTGAACCAAAAGGGAGTGAGAAGTCCGCCGCACTTGGCGAGGTCACCATGACTGTCAAGTGCTCAGTCCTATATCAAGGCTGCAAGTTATGGAAGCATGGAATGAGCTTAGTCCTTTGGCTATCACTTGGGCCTTATGTTACAAGCAATGGGATCCTGGTGGAACCGCCCCCCCAATGAGTTTCCTTAACCCTTCTCCTTAGTTTATTTCCATTTTCTTGTTAGTTAGTGTTTTTCTCTTCCTTCATCTGTTTTTGAATTTAGCTCTTGAATAATTTGAGAAGAACAAGAGTTTGTGTGTGAGTCTTGTGTCGGCGAGCTTGATTGGGTTTTGTTGATTTTGCATAGATTGATTGCATGATATTGTTGACTGTTGATGATTTCCCCCCTAGGTCTTGAAATTTGAAAACTGATCCCCATGTGAAAAATTGAAAACTGAACTTTGAGATATTCTGTTATGATTGCATGATTTATGATAAGTTTGGGGTGATAGGGTGCACACACTAAGGATAGAATCTCGGTCAAACAGTTGCAAAAATGTCCAGGTGAGGAATTTGAGCCTCCAACATGTTCTAACTGTGTGAATCACTATCAAATTGCACTTTCCCGATTTTGCTTGAGTCTCTTCATGGTTTGCATGCTTATGTGTTGCATCAGATGATTTAGGCAATTTTCTTTGAATTAGCTACTTGGCCTAAATTGGACCATCCCTGCTGCATGTTCCCTAGTTAGCCCCTTTGAGCCTAATTAGCCTATTGCTTCTTGATGACCCTATGTCATAAGTCAACTTGCTAAGATCTTAATGAGAAGCTCCGTCCACTAACATGGTGATCAGCCTCTGGCTCATCTAGTTTTATGACTAGTATGACCGTGGTTTTGTGCTAATTATATTTCGTTTTCACCCAAATTAGACTTGATTGTCCTCAAGCAACGTTTTGAGTCGTTTAAGTAGTTTTAGGTTAATTTAGCCAATTTTGAGTCAAATAATGCACTTATGGCTATTTCATTGTGTTCAGGTTAACTTAGAAGTTAAGGGAATAAAAAAGCAGGGGAAATTTCAATCCTGGAGGTATTCGCCCCGCGATAGTCTACTCGCCTCGCAACACTGAGACCAGCCTGAACAGCAGAATGTCCTCCTCTCTGGTTCGCCCCGCGAACAATACCTCGCCTCGCGAGCCTGAAGGCTGACTGTTCCAGAAAATGCAACCCTCTCTGTGTCGCATCGCGAACCCATTTCTCGCCTCGCGAGACTGAAGACCAGAAGCCATGACTCTTCCATTCCTCGCCACGCGAGCAGTACTTCGCCCCGCGAGAAGACCAAACGTTGCAGATTCTTCATAATATTCGCGTCGCGAGTGAGGGTTCGCCTCGCGAGCTCGCGCAGAACTGACAGATATAAATTGCTGTTCTAAGGCAGATTGGAGTAGTTAGTTTTCATAGCTTCTCCTTTTCTTTTCTTTTCATAGTTGCGGCTGTGACAGTAGGTTTAGGTTTTGCTTTTCCTTTGTAATGGAGAACTAGTCTCCTTTGATCAATCTGCTGTAATCGGTTTGCACTGCCACTTGAGGTTTTGTAATTCCTATTTGAATTGCTATTCCTTTTCAATACTGTTCTATATGTTTCTGTTTGCTTAATTCAGATATGTATAGGATTAGTATTGATTTATTTCGATGATTGCATGTTCCTATATTTAATCGCATTTGCTTAATTCGCGTGTGTCCAATCATGTTCGCTTAGTTCATGAGTGCTTCACCCCGTTTGCTTAATTCGGGAATAGGAACATGTCTCGTAGTATTGGTTTCGCTTGTTAATTGATGCTACAATCGGAAAGGGTCTAGAATCCGCTTAGGGCTTGGATTTATATGAACCGATGATAGTTTGAAACCGAGAACAGTAGGTTGATCGTTTAGCTTATATTGGTAATTACTTAGTTTGCATTATTTTCTGCTCTGTTTTCTTATTTGCATCCTTAATCTCAAACCCCCCAAAAACTGACTGACTTTTATGTTAACAACAACCAAATAGTCTTTGTGAGACGATACTCGAGTTGTCGCTCCCTATCTACATATTTTTATAAATCGCTCGCTTTTTGACGCGTGCGCGACAGCGCGTTCAAAAATTGGCGCCGTTGCCGGGGACTCTTGTTGTTATTAACAGAAAATACTAAAAAAAAAAATTGCTGAATTGGTCTGGTTGTGAATTTACCCATGGATAATTATATGCAATGTTACATGCCTAATGTTAATTATGGATCACCATGCATATATTATCCTGATTTTTCTGGTTTAATGCACTGGTTGCAAAGGTTTAGTGGTCTTGCAGGTGAGAATCCACAGGAGCATTTGAGGGAATTCCGGGCTGTTTGTTCTATAATGCTGAGACCTGACGGAATAACAGAAGACCACATCAAGATGGGAGCTTTCCATCTCTCACTTGAAGGCGCTGCAAAGGATTGGTTGTATGGTCTTGAGGCGAATTCCATCTCAAGCTGGTTTGATTTGAAGGAAGTTTTCCTGTTGAGATACTTTCCTGCCTTCAGAGCTGCATCAATCAGGCGAGAGACATTTGGTATTGGACAAGTTAATGAATCACCTCAAGCATATATAGCCAATATTTACAACCAAGGCGACAATCAGAACAGGCACAACATTCCTGACCCTTCCACTGATGAGTACCACCCCAGCTGGGGAAACCGTCCAAACCCTTGGTATGGGGACTCACAACTGATGTTACCGCTGACAGCACCACAGAATTCTCCCCAAGTGACCACCTCTGCACCTTCCGGACCTTCACTAGAGGACCTGTTCAAACAAATGGCTGCACAAAATCTCCAGTTCCAGCAGCAAATTGGACAGTTTCAGGCCTCACGAACCACGGTTTCAAGCAGAAGTTGGGCAATCTCGGCGGTGAACGGATGCCGTGATTCGTGCCTTGCGGAACCACGGGTTGGACAGCTTGCCACTTCCATAAATAACATACAACAAGCTCAAGGATCAAACCAATTACCTGCACAAACAGTGATGAATCCCAATGTCTCCAATCCTAATGTGAGTGCCATTTCTTTGAGATCCGGGAAAGTTGTAGAGGCAGCCCCTGGACAAAATGAAGAAACTGTTGAGATAACTCCTGAGCCTTCAGTTGATGTTAAAGCTGAGAGAGTATATGTGCCACCAATCCCCTTCCCACAAAGAGTGCAGAAAAATAAGAAGATTGATGGGGAAAACAAGGAGAGGGAGATTTTAGATGTGTTCAGAAAGGTGGCGGTTAACATTCCGCTTCTGGATGTGATTAAGCAGGTGTCGAAGTATGCTAAGTTTCTGAAGGATTTGTGCACCCACAAGAGGAGGTTGAAGGGTAATGAGAGAGTTAATTTGGGAAGAAATGTTTCAGCCCTCATCCAGCCTAAGCCTGTACTTGAAAGAGTCACTGTTTCAGCCCCCACTCAGGCACTACCACAGAAGTGCAAGGATCCAGGCACTTTTGCTATTCCATGCACTATTGGGGACAACAAATTTGAAAATTGCATGTTGGATTTGGGAGCCTCCATAAATGTCATGCCCACCTCAGTTTTCAATAACCTTGCTCTTGGTCCCTTGCGGCATACGGGTCTCACTATCCAGTTGGCCAACAGGACCAGTGCTCGCCCCATGGGAATGGTAGAAGATGTGCTGGTACAAGTTGATGAGTTGATTTTCCCTGCTGACTTCTACATCCTGGACATGGTAGGGGAAACAGATTCAAGTAGATCACCAATCATCCTGGGCAGACCGTTCATGAAGACGGCAAAGACAAAAATTGATGTTGATGACGGAACCATGTCCATGGAGTTTGGTGACATTGTGGCAAAGTTTAACATCTTCGATGCTATGAAGCATCCCCTGGAAGAGCACTCCGTTTTCCAATTAGAGTTGCTCTCTGAAATTATTGATGACACCCATGAGGACTTGATTTCTGATTTTCCATTTGTTTCTGGCTTTGATGATATTTATTCTTGTACTGACTGTACTGACACTAACCCTTGTGCTGTTTGTGCTGAGTTCCTGGATTCTACTTTGCAGGGTGATAGTGTGAGTGAAGCTGTTTGTTCAGCTGAAGTTCTTGACATCAAGGCTGCTCCAAATATACCATCCATTGAGCAGCCACCCTCCTTAGAGCTCAAGCCACTTCCTGGGAATCTGAAGTATGCGTACTTGGAGAGGAATGAACAACTTCCAGTAATTATTTCCTCCAACCTTGACTCTGACCAGGAAGCTAAGCTCTTGGAAGTTCTGAAGAAGCACAAGAAAGCGATTGGGTGGACCTTGGCTGACATCCCAGGAATTAGCCCCTCCAGATGTATGCATAGAATTCTGTTGGAGGATGGGGCTAAACCAGTTAGGCAGCCCCAAAGGCGGCTCAACCCATTGATTCTGGATGTGGTGAAGAAAGAGGTGACTAAACTTCTGCATGCGGGTATCATATACCCCATCTCTGATAGTACTTGGGTAAGTCCAGTGCAAGTTGTACCCAAGAAGTCTGGCCTCACAGTGGTAAGAAATGATAATAATGAGCTTGTACCAACTAGAGTCCAAAATAGCTGGCGAGTCTGTATAGATTATAGGAAGTTGAACCAGGCAACCAGAAAGGATCACTTTCCTTTGCCGTTCATCGATCAGATGCTCGAACGGCTGGCTGGTAAATCCCACTACTGTTTTCTTGATGGCTTTTCCGGTTACTTCCAGATCCACATTGCACCAGAGGATCAGGAAAAGACCACTTTCACGTGGCCCTTCGGCACGTTTGCCTATAAGAGGATGCCATTTGGCCTTTGTAATGCTCCTGGCACTTTCCAGAGATGCATTCTTAGCATTTTTACTGAATTTATTGAAAATTGCATAGAAGTGTTCATGGATGATTTCACTGTATATGGTTCCTCATTTGATGCATGCTTGCATAGTCTGAAATTGGTTTTAGAAAGATGCATTGAAACAGACCTTGTTTTAAATTATGAAAAGTGTCACTTTATGGTAGAACAGGGGATTGTTTTGGGGCATGTTATTTCTAAAGAGGGTATTTCAGTAGATCCTGCAAAAATTGATGTGATTTCTACATTGCCTTATCCATCTTGCGTTCGCGAGATTCGTTCTTTTCTTGGTCATGCAGGTTTCTACAGGCGCTTCATTAAAGACTTCAGCAAGATAGCTCTTCCACTATCAAACTTGCTGAAGAATGATGCCATGTTCAATTTTGATGACAACTGCAAGAAGGCATTTGACTACCTGAAAAAGGCATTGACCTCTACCCCTATCATCCAGCCCCCTGACTGGACCCTCCCTTTTGAACTCATGTGTGATGCTTCTAACTATGCTGTGGGAGCGGTCCTGGCACAAAGGGTGGGCAAGGCTGCCCATGTCATTCATTATGCTTCTAGGACCTTAGATGCTGCACAATCTATTTACACCACCACTGAAAAGGAACTTCTAGCTGTTGTTTTTGCTCTCGATAAATTTAGGTCATATTTGCTAGGTTCCAAGGTTATTGTTTTCACTGACCATGCAGCTCTGAAGTACCTGTTGAAGAAACCAGAAGCGAAGCCGAGATTGATTCGGTGGATGCTGTTGCTCCAAGAGTTTAATGTGGAGATAAAAGACAAGAGTGGAGCTGAAAATTTAGTAGCTGATCACTTGAGCAGAATAGCAAGGGATGAGGATCCTTCTCCCATCCAGGATGATTTTCCTGATGAGCAAATTCTACATCTGCATGGGATAACTCCTTGGTTTGCTGACATAGTTAACTATCTTGTTGCTGGTGTTTTTCCTGCAGGTGCAAGTAGATCCAAGATCCACAAACTCAAGAGTGATTCCAAGTACTATGTGTGGGATGATCCGTACCTTTGGAAGTTTTGCAGTGATCAGGTAATTCGGAGGTGTGTCCCCGATTATGAGAGAGTCTATCTTGTACTTCTCTCATGCCTCTCAAGTAGGGGGACACTTTGGACCACAGAGGACGGCAAGAAAAGTCCTAGATTCTGGGTTCTACTGGCCCACCATTTTTAGAGATGCCTATGAGGTCTACCGGACTTGTAAGGAGTGTCAAACAGCAGGCACTGCCATCACTCGTAGGAGTGAGATGCCTCAGCAGCCCATGCTTTTTTGTGAGGTGTTTGATGTGTGGGGAATCGACTTTATGGGTCCTTTCCCTGCATCTTTTGGCTTTTTGTACATTCTTTTGGCTGTTGACTATGTTTCAAAGTGGGTGGAAGCTATCCCCACTAGGACTAACGATTCTAAAGTTGTTTCAAAATTTGTTTGGTCCAATATTTTTTGCAGGTTCGGCATACCTCGGGCTATCATCAGTGACCAGGGCACTCACTTCTGCAACCACACCATGGAAGCTCTACTCCGGAAGTATGGAGTTGTGCATAGAGTCTCCACTGCTTACCATCCCCAGACCAATGGCCAGGCTGAAATATCAAACAGGGAGATCAAGCAGATCTTAGAGAAAGTGGTGCAGCCGAATAGGAAAGTCTGGAGCCGGCGTCTAGAAGACGCACTGTGGGCTCAGAGGACCGCTTTCAAGACTCCAATAGGAATGTCCCCCTTTCGGCTTGTATTTGGTAAGGCATGTTATCTCCCTGTGGAAGTTGAGCACCGTGCGTATTGGGCAGTCAAGTGCTGTAACTTGGAAATGAAAAAAGCTGGTATTGAAAGAAAACTCCAGTTACAGCAGCTTGAGGAGCTTAGGCTAGAAGCCTATGAAAGCTCCCGGATTTATAAAGAGAAAACCAAGAATTTTCATGATAGGATGATTGCTAGGAAAGAATTTTCTGTGGGCCAGCAAGTCTTACTGTTTAACTCCTGCCTGAAAGTGATGGCTGGGAAACTTAGGTCCAAGTGGATTGGCCCATTTGTTGTTACTAATGTTTTTCCTTATGGTGCAGTATAGATTAAAAGTGCAGGTAGCAACAAGGCCTTCAAGGTTAACGGGCAGAGGCTAAAGCTATTCCATGAGAGCTCGGTGCCCGAGGATGCTAATGTTGAGGAGCTCTCCTTGGAAGCTCCCACCTACACTGCCACTTGATCAGGGAGCACCCTTTCCTTTCCCTCACTCTGATTTTATAGTTATGTTGTTTCATTGGGGCAATGTATGTTTTAAGTGTGGCGGAGGGAACCAATTGTAGCTTTGTTTTGTGTTTTTGTTTTGTTTTGTAGCTTTGTTTTGTGTTTTTGTTTTGTTTTCTTCAGCTCTTGAATAATTTGAGAAGCTCAAGAGCTTGTGTGTTTGAGTCTTGTGTTGGCAAGTTTTATTGGGTTTTGATTGAATTTTGCATAGATGGATTGCATGTTATTTGTTGACTGTTTCCCCCTAGGTTTTGAAATTGGAATTTGATTCCCACTTGAAAAATTGAAAACTGAACTTTGAGATATTTTGTTATGATTGCATGATTTATGATAAGTTTGGGATGATGGGAAGCACACACTAGGGATAGAATCTTAGTCAAACAATTTGCAAAAATGTCCAGGTGAGGATTTGAGCCTCCAACATGTTTTTTAGCTGTGTGAATCACTTTTGAGCTGCACTTTCCCGAATTTGCTTGAATTTCTTCTTGGTTTGCATGTTTATGTGTTTGCATCAAATGATTTAGGCAGATTTTCTTTGTAAATAACCACTTGACCTAAATTGAACCATCCCTTATGCATGTTCCCTAGTTAGCCCCTTTGAGCCTAATTAGCTTGTTAATTCTTGATAACCCTATGTTACAAGCCTAAAATCTGGAAAACCATGTTAACCCGATCTTAGGATTAGGAGAGCATGGAATCTTAGCAAGAGAATGGTTGCAAGAAACTAAGTTTGGGGTGGCTACAAGGGTGTGATGTGTTGTTTGGGATTGAGAAAAAGAAAAAAAAAATAATAATAAAAAGGTTGGAGCCAAAAGAAAAAAAAGAAAAAAAAAAGGAAAAAAAATAAAAAAAAAATAAAAAAATAAAAAGTGCAAAAATGTCGAAAAGGCTATTTGAAGGAAAAGGCTGTAGTCACCCAAAAGCATAAAGAAAAAATGGAAAAAGGAACTTGAGTGGAAATTCGATGTATAAAATTGTTTCATGCTCTCTTAGTTCCTAGGGACTTAAGCCCAGTACCTTTGTATATCCTACCCTTAGCCAGGCCCCATTACAACCTTTGAAAGACCTTTTGATATTGCATGCATGTTTGCGTGGGAACCTTGATTGAGATGAAGATCAAATTCATGGGAAGTGCTCTTAAAAGTGAAATTGAGTGAAATGTTGATAACCTAGACAAATTGAGCGGATGAGTGAAACACTAAATTCCCTTGTGAGGAAGGCGGTTGTTTGAATTTGGTGATCTCCCTTTTGTGTGTAACTTGGATCCCTTGCTTAGATTAATGATTGTTTGAATGATGAATTTCTCAATGGTTCAAAGTATATGCATGTGGGGATTACATTGTTTGTTGAAAAAGGGGGAGCATTGAAGGAAATCTGTTTTGTTGAAATTACTTGAAATTTGTGCAAAATTTGATTGAATCCCTTAAGCTTGCCATGTCTTGAGTCTTTTTGAGTTTTTAAGTTTTAGTTTGCTTGGGGACTAGCAAAGTTTAAGTTTGGGGTATTTTGATTAGCCTCTGGCTCATCTAGTTTTATGACTAGTATGACCGTGGTTTTGTGCTAATTATATTTCGTTTTCACCCCAATTAGACTCGATTGTCCTCAAGCAACGTTTTGAGTCGTTTAAGTAGTTTTAGGTTAATTTAGCCAATTTTGAGTCAAATAATGCACTTATGGCTATTTCATTGTGTTCAGGTTAACTTAGAAGTTAAGGGAATAAAGAAGCAGGGGAAATTTCAATCCTGGAGGTATTCGCCCCACGATAGTCTACTCGCCTCGCGACTCTGAGACCAGCCTGAACAGCAGAATGTCCTCCTCTCTGGTTCGCCCCGCGAACAATACCTCGCCTCGCGAGCCTGAAGGCTGACTGTTCCAGAAAATGCAACCCTCTCTGTGTCGCCTCGCGAACCCATTTCTCGCCTCGCGAGACTGAAGACCAGAAGCCATGACTCTTCCATTCCTCGCCACACGAGTAGTACTTCGCCCCGCGAGAAGACCAAACGTTGCAGATTCTTCATAATATTCGCGTCGCGAGTGAGGGTTCGCCTCGCGAGCTCGCGCAGAACTGACAGAGATAAATTGCTGTTCTAAGGCAGATTGGAGTAGTTAGTTTTCATAGCTTCTCCTTTTCTTTTCTTTTCATAGTTGCGGCTGTGACAGTAGGTTTAGGTTTTGCTTTTCCTTTGTAATGGAGAACTAGTCTCCTTTGATCAATCTGCTGTAATCGGTTCGCACTGCCACTTGAGGTTTTGTAATTCCTATTTGAATTGCTATTCCTTTTCAATATTGTTCTATATGTTTCTGTTTTCTTAATTCAGATATGTATAGGATTAGTATTGATTTATTTCGATGATTGTATGTTCCTATATTTAATCGCGTTTGCTTAATTCGCGTGTGTCCAATCATGTTCGCTTAGTTCATGAGTACTTCACCCCGTTTGCTTAATTCGGGAATAGGAACATATGTCTCGTAGTATTGGTTTCGCTTGTTAATTGATGCTACAATCGGAAAGGGTCTAGAATCCGCTTAGGCCTTGGATTTATATGAACCGATGATAGTTGGAAACCGAGAACAGTAGGTTGATCGTTTAGCTTATATTGGTAATTACTTAGTTTGCATTATTTTCTGCTTTGTTTTCTTATTTGAATCCTTAATCTCAAACCCCCCAAAAACTGACTGACTTTTCTGTTAACAACAACCCAAGAGTCCTTGTGAGACGATACTCGAGTTGTCGCTCCCTATCTACATATTTTTGTAAATCGCTCGCTTTTTGACGCGTGCGCGACAGCGCGTTCACATGGCATATAAAGCTCGTCTACCGGTTGGAGCCCGTCCAATTACCTTGTGTTAGCACTCTCGTCTACCAGTTGGAGCCTGTCCAATTACGTTGTGTTAGCACTCTCGTCTACCAGTTGGAGCACGTCCAATTATCTTGAGCTAGTACTCCCGTCTGCTGACGTGGCAAATGGACGCAGCTATTTTTCTCTTCAAATAAACACGGATATATTACTCTTCAAAAAGACTTGACTGTCCTTTCAGATGGAAACAATTATTTTTCAAGAAGGACGCAAACTCTACAAAGATCAATAGAATCTCATTTCAAGAATAAGAATCAAGAAAGCAGATTTTGTTAAATCAGATCCAAATCTGTTTTAAATGATCCCAACGACTATAATTTGTCTTCTATATAAAGAGGGATCAAAGGAACACTTTTACAACACAACGAATAACAACAACACAACTTATTCTGATGGTGAAACTATGAAAGATCCAAAGTGCTTCATCTCTGAGAAAAGTGTGATAGTAGTTAGAACTTCAATTTGTATAATCAGACTTTTAGAGTCTTTCTTCTACTCAATTCTTTTCGTGAATTAGTGTGATTAAGAGAGGGTATCTCTTAGGCTTGAACAAGGATAGAAGGGATCCTTGGGTATAGAAAAGCTAGTGTGCTTTCTGGTGATTTTTTGAGCAAGGAGGTTATCCTTGTGCTGCTGTAATTAGAATTGTGTAATTGCTGATTATAGTGGAGAAAACCACAGAGGTGTGGGACTGGATGTAGGCTTACCAGAGGAGGTAGCCGAACCAGGATAAATCGGTTTGCGTGTTCTTCTCATCCCTAAACTCCATATACTTGTTAACTTGAATCTTTAATCTGCAATCTGTGTTAAAATCTGTTGTTACTACTTATAGTTCTTCTTGTCATCATTACTTGTTCCATAACCAGATTCTTGGGAATTAAAATTGAGTAAAAACCAATTTTCTTTAAAGAAACACTGTTTTGCTTTAAATTGTTGAAAAAGTTTTCAATATCTCAATTCACCCCCCTCCTGAGACCGTAGCCACTACCAACATGGATGACGCTGAGACCGCCATAGCCACCAGTGGAGAGCTCGACCTCTCAAGGCCGATGCAACTTCTGGTAGCTTCGCTGTCTCTGATGTGCCTCGTTCACGGAAATATATTGTTCAGTGCAAAGAATCCACCAATAAGCATCTTCATTGTTGCCTTCGAAAATGGAAATCGTCATGGATGGAATGTGGATGGGAGTAGGCTCGATGAAAGCACCAATGTTAGGAATGTGGATTACGGAAGGGAAGTGACTGGGAATGATAACTTTGCTTCGAGGGCAGAGAGCCTCCTTAGAATATAAGAGAGAGGGAAAGAGATTAATTTCTTCATTCATTCATTCCATCATAATGTAATGTCATACAATGGTTATATATAGGCAGCCCTCAATAAAACAACTACACCATAACACACTAATTATCCCAAGCAACAACTATAACAAACATAATAGATCCTTCAAGAATTAGGTGAGTCATTAGGCCTTTAGGATCATAACAAATATGGTGGACTGTTTTGCACTTTTGCTGTTTTGATGGCGGACGAAGGGTGCAAATGTTGTATTTCGCTTCCCAGCAGAGCGAACATGGATTGAGGATTTAGGGATAAGAGAGAATTTGTCAACTGTCTTCTTTTTCTCCTTTGTTTATTTATGCTTTGGTTTCACTTTCACTGCTTTAGCCTTTAGGTTTAACTCAAATCCCTTCCATGGTTCTCTGGTTTGGGCACCCCAATGGCCCAATGTTAGAAGTTGTTGCCGCACAAAGAACCCAAGTTAGAAGCTGCTGCTGCCTATTGCTTGTTATGTCGACGTCATCCCGACCTTGTGATGTTGCCGCCCCCTCACCCTTGTGCCGCCACTGTGATAGGAACTAATTAATCAATCATGCCTAAACCCACACAGATAAACAAGTCTTGACCAGCTCAGAGAACTTCAAATTCAAAAAGAAAGATAGGAACTTTCAATAAATATGATGTTATATATATATCAACAAGTATCAAATACATAGTTTTACAATCCGGTAATGGTGTGTAAGGAGGAAACAGGGGTGGGGCGGCGTGGCTCGGAGACGACGACGACACGGGGCGATGACTGCACGAGGCGAGGCGGGGGGACACGAGAGTTTCACCTGGGCGTTATGAAGAAGAAGCAGAAACATGGTTGAGCAGGCCTCCGCATGATTAGCAACCAATTGACCATTTTTTGTTTTATTTTTTTAAAAACTTAGAATGATTTATTCAAATCAATAAATCTGGGCCACTGAATTATTTTTTGGACACTTGTCAGCACTTTAAACAACTAAATAGAGTCCATTTAAAAGTTAATTTTTTTTAAAAAAATATATGTAATTCTGATATAAGGGTAAATTGGTCATTTGCATATAATATATATCATATCCTGACAATATCTGGTTTGCATCAAACACAAGACAGGATAATATAATGCTATCCTGTTGGTTATCTAGCGGATATCAAACATTAAATAGGATAACAGTTTATCCTGTTCATATCCTATCATACTCCTATCCTGCTCTCTTATCCTATCCGTCCCTATCCTATCCTGACCACCAAACGAGCCATTAGTATGGAACCCATGGAACCCATAGAATTTCTATTATTATGCTCATAATAACAAGTAGTCTCAAGAAAATTGTGAATGAACCACTTTACTGGTATACATTCACTTCTATTAATGAAATTTTGATACTGGATAATATTTGTCAAAAAAAATTAATATTAATAATTTTAATTAGACTAACGTATTTGGATGGTGAATCAGCGTAACACATTTAATGAATGTTCTATATTAAATAACTTCAATTTACCCACATAATATAATATATCATATAAACATTAAAATTAATAGGAAATTAAAAATAATTTTACAATGTGATTTTTTTTCATAACCTTGAGTGACAAAGCATTTATAGTATGAATTAAAATTATAAATGTTACATATACTGTAATGTTAAATATTTTAAATAGCAAAACGTTGCAAAACTGAACAATTGGCTTGCTGGTAAGTGCTTTTAAACAACTAAAATATGTTGCGTGTTCAACTACCGTTTCCGTTACTTTTGTTTTATTATTTTGATTTTTGACCATCCCATAGTTTTATTTTAAAAAAACGGTAACCAAAAGTGACAAAGTTCGGACTCAAACGTAGGTCAAGTTTGGACCCGAAGGCACGGATTAGAGCTCTCAATTTTAGTCTACCTCAATGGGTCAGCCCGAACAATCCGGAATTAAGGTTGATCTGGGTTTCTCTGAAGCCAGTCCGAAAAAATACGGGCCTAACTGACCCGATGATACAATAAATCTTGTATTATTATTTCCATTTCCATTGGTTATGATAGTTAAGAAATGTCAAATGGGTCGTTACATTATAAAGAATGATTATTATTATTTTTACAAAAACCAAATCACTACATTTCATTATAAATAATGTTCCAAATACAAATATGTGCGGAATAAAAGATAGCGCGAGTAGCATAAGAGATAGATATCGTAGCTAAAGCATGAGCACTACCATTAACTTGCCCTCTAATAAAAACAATTTTGTAATTGTTTTGATAGATAAAATGGGCCGACACTCCCGTAAAAGATAACCATACTCAAAAACATTATATTTAACTTTCTAGATGTCATCCACTACTTGCTTACAATCCAACTAAAAAACACCATGCTCAAGCTGGATTCAACTGCCCATTTTAAAGCTTGCAAAAGACCCCAAGCTTCACTCTCGGCTGGAGTCATTAAAGCTTGTACCCAATCAGTTCTAGCCATGCAAAAATTAGCATGGTGATCCCTTATACACATACCAGCTCCCACACGGTTAAGCTCCTTGAAAACAGCTGCATAAACATTGCATTTTAGAAACCCATCTATAGGAGGACTCCAAGCTACCACTGGGATCGGAACTGAGCTCTCTGTTGGAGAATACCTTGTGCGCGCAACTCTCCAGGATCTCAGGAATTCAGCTGCACGATTGGTAACTTGAGCCTGAGTTTCTACCTTTGCTCCCCACAGCTTGGAATTTCTGTTTTTCCACAAGCTCCAAATTAAGGACCATGCTAAATAAAGACAGCTGCTCTTTACTTAGGAACCTGCATACTTTGAAAACAAGATCTGGGAGGTCCTCACAATCATCCATGAAGGGCCGCATGCTATTCCACAAACCACACCTCTCCCAGCACAATCTCGCATGCTCACACTCCAGAAACACATGCCATAAAGTCAGGTTCATCCTCACAATGCACACAAAAAATGGGGCATGTGACTCCCCTTCCTTGCAACTTGACTCTTGTTGGTAGGCAACTCCTACACAATCACCAGATGAAAATCTTTACTTTTGAAGGTGCTTCAATAGACCATATGGAGGACTAGAGCCGTCAAATGGGCCGTCAACTTATTTGGATTTCCTACCAGATGCAAGTAGGGTTAACGTAAGAAATAGTAAAAATAAAAGCGCCCACATTAAAACAAGCTGCGCAAAAGCCCTAAAAATGCCTCTAGGGGCAGACTACGTGGGCCATAATTTTTTTGATGGACCTATTTTTTTTTTATTTTATAAAACTTGACAAAAAGAACAACAACTATAATCACTCTAACATTATGTAATAATATCATTTAACCTATGAAATTATCTATTTCAATATGTATTACGTGCTATAATTTTTCCTTCCCTAACCGCACAACCACTTAAATCCAAGTGAATGGTTTTCCTTAGCTGGAATATTATCTATTGCAATAATTTGATATCAGTTATCTACTTTAACAATTCATTTCATATAAAGACAAGGATGAAAAGAGATAAAACAATGGTTTCTCTTCAATTTTTTTAGAGAAAACTATAGCACTTAATACATATTTGATAGTTAATTTCATAGGTTAAATGATATTATTACCTAATGTTAACGTGATTATAATTTTTGTTCTTTTTGTCAAGTTTTATAAATTAAATAAAATAAATAGGACTATCAAAAAATTATGCCATGGCTGGTCTACCCCCCCCTAGGGCTTTTTAGTGCTTTTTGGCCCTGTGGGCTTTTTTAATGTGGGCCTTTTGACCCTGTGGCCCATCTGGCCCTGGCCCACATGGGCTAGGGCTAAAAGGGATAGGGTGGCCCATTTGACAGTTCTAGTTATGGGCTAAATGGGCCGGGCTATTATTGTGGGCTAGATGGGCTGGCCTTAGGGCCTATGGCCCAATTGACATCTCTATGGAGGACCAATCACCTGGAATTTTTAACTCCTCTCTATCCACTAACACTTCCATGCAAACCATGTAAGCACTGCGGACAGTGTATTGCCCCCTCTTGTCAAACCTCCACATTATAGAATCTGCATTAGAGATATTTAACAAAGGTATTTTTAAAATTTCCGCAGCATCTCTTGGTCCAAAAATATAAGATCAACATTCCAAGCACCTTGATCAAAATTTATGAGTTATTGCACCTTAGAGAAATTTACACTAGAATTAGGAGCTGTTCTTATTTTAGGATCATTGTCACGTAACTAGGGAGAATGCCAAATATCAATGAGAGATCCATTGCCCACTTTCCATCTATAGCCTTTATCAAGCAAAATTCGTGAATTGATATAGTTTATGTGGAAGATTCATTTTCTCATCATCCATTAGACCAACACTGAGCAGTAACTGGCTGATATACATATTTTTTCTTTCTTTTATTCCCTTGATGAGTGTTCCTGCCGAGATCCGGTTTACCGGAACCTCGCCGTGAACGTCAAACCAGGGATGAATAAATGGGGTTGTTTTAGGCTATGGCTTAACAGAATATGATATTCCGCTCCTACGTATTCAAATGGGAATCAAAACCAGACGTAGTTCTTGATTCAACCCTTGGCCGTGGTGATCTCGATCTCTTAATTTTGTATCGGATGAATACTAGGGAGCAAGACTCTCTGATAGTCTCTTGACCGACGCTAGTTTCTCTAATACGCTTAAGAGAGAGTCACCGACGTTCAGTGAAAAGTGAGTTTCTATCATGGGTGTTCCTCCTTTTATAATAGGATTCCCCTATCTTTTAGATATCTGATTTATCTCTTAAATCTCTTTTGAGATGTGATTTATCTTCCAAATATCTTTTAGAGATCTGATTTATCTCTTAAATCTCTTTTGAGATGTGATCCCTTAATTTAAGGGATATTATCTCTTTCAACCAGATAAGGTTAAATCAGATAATATCATGATTTAATATTTAATATCTTATTCCCTAATTAAGTGATCTTTAATTTATTATCCTTAACTTCCGGACTGGGCCGGGTATCCGAGCTCGGTGGCCGGTTTTACTCTTCGACCAGTACACAAGTCCCCCCAAGCTTTGAGCTGATTGGGCGTAAAAGCTTTCATGATGTCAACCGAGCTCAGGAACTCGGTTTCATTTTTCTGTCTTTAGGCCAGCCAAGGTGGTTGACCGAGCTTCATACTCTGCATATACATACACTCCAACTCGGTGAGAAGCTCGGGTGGCCGAGCTTGATGCTGGGTGACCGAGCTTGGTGCTTTCTGGATGCCGGACTCTGTATCTCGGCTCATACACAAGCCCCCCAAGCTTTGAGCCAATGGCGTGGAAGCTTTTTCGTGGAAGCCGAGGCTAACCGAGGTGGAGGTAGTTACTTATTCTGTGCTGACGCCATACTTTCTCGGGCTTTGAGATGGAAAAGAAACGTCACGTTGTACGACGCGTGGCCTTCGTGGCATTGTTTTCGAGATTTTTGGGTTGTGACGTGCTCCTAGTTTCCCGTGATGGCGGTTTACACTCTGACGTTTCTGCCACGTGTGACCTTTCCATTAGTTGTCGGATGTGGTCAGACTTGAAGGGACGCTTCCCTGCTTTCGCCAGCCAACAACCCTCATTAATTCGCCGAGAGGACGTTTGCGCTTTCCCTATAAATTTGGGGGAGCCTCTAGCGCGGGATTTAACCTTTCTCCAAGCCCTAAGCTTTTCTTACTCTCAAGCTCTTTCTGGCCCAAGCATCCATACTCTCTTCAAGGTACGTGCTGCTCTTTCAAACTCTGTTAGGTTTGATTTTTGTTTGTTCATTCATGGAGAGTTCATTTGAGGTATCCCAGAATATCTCCTCTGGGGTTCAGGTTGTGGAGCCTGAGCTCCATCTGATTGGATGCTCTCCTCATTCTTCTCCCTCTTCCTCTAAGGGCGGCGGGGGTGACAGGGGCGCTTCTTCGTCTTCTTCTTCTTCTTCTTCTTCCTCTGGGAGGAGCTCTGCTACTCCAGATGCCGTTGTTGTTCCCAAGCGTCGTAAGCGTGTGTCTAGGATGCCTAGGGTTCCCTATCTAGACATTACCATTCCTGGGTATTTCTGGGTAAAACCTGATGTTGCTGGATTCCACTCTAATTTTAGGGATTTTGCTTCTCTTGAGGCTATAAAACACAAGGTTACAGTTAAACGAGGCATCGTAGAATGCCTTCCCTGTGGAGAGGATGAGCATGTTTTCCCCCCCCAACCGAGCCACCTTTTACTTATGTATATAGGACCTTCTTTGAACACATCGGGCTCTCTATTCCTTTTAGTCCGTTTGAGTGCGAAATTTTGTGAACTATGAATGTCGCCCCTACCCAACTTCATCCGAATAGCTGGCCATTTCTGAAAGCCTTTCAAATTCTATGCGGCCAGCTAGGAATAGAGGCCACCGCCCCTAAGTTCTTGTACTTTTACCGAGTTCCCTTCGGGGACCGAGTCGGTTGGATCTCACTGAGTGGAATTGAGAGGGGAGTCATTGGGCTCTATAAGAGTTCGTACAAATTCTTCAAATCATATTTCTTTAAAATTCGACCTGTATTTGGTAACGAGTCTGTCTTCTTTGATTCGTCCGGAAGCCCTAAGTTTCCTTTCTATTGGCAACCACACCCCACCAAATTTTCCGGATACGACCTCGACTGCATGACCTCTCAGGAGCGAGCTGACGTCGAGGTCCTGAAACTGTGTCCTCGGCCATTGCCTTGTGGTAGGCTTTTAAAGCTTAGGGCTTCATCTACTCGGCAAGCTGATTTTGACTGTAAGTAACTTTTTGTTGATAAGTGCTAATTTACCTTGTAGCGTGTTTATCTTTTTTAACTGATTTCCTTCTTGCAGTGATAATGGAGAAATTCAATTACAAGGCTTTGATGAAGAAATCAGCTCACCAAGGAGCGGGCGGATCAGCCCCGAACGTTAAAGGAAAGAAACAGAAGGCAGCTGAAACTTCTGCACTGAGTATCCGGCCTCCGAAGAGGACCCGGGAAGACATGATGTCAGAAGCCTCGATTGGAAGACCTTCTCATCTGATGATTGAACAAGCTCCTGTTGGTGCTATGGGGATGTTCCCAGGGTGATCGACCTTGCGTCGGATACCAAATGGTACAATGGGGACTGCAATCCCGAGATTAGCTCGCTCTGGGGGAACGAGTTCGATCCTACCGGGCTGATTGATAGTCAGGTGCTGAAGCCTTCTGACGCTCGGCTTTTGCTGGAGCAAGGGCCAGGAGAGAGCATGGAGGCTGCTGCTGCTTATGCCCTCCGGATTGGCTCTATTACTCGCTTTTGGAGCCAGCATGTTATTGATAACATTAAGAAGATGGAGGTAATGAGGACCGATGTAGCTCGAGCCTCAAGGGTGAAGGATGAGCTTTCTTTGGCCTTGGGTAAATGTGAGGAGCAGGGCCGGGTTATCGGTCAGTTGAAGGCTCAGAAAGCACAGCTGGAAGAAGGCCATGCCACCCTAAAGGCCGAGCTAGAGACGGAGAGGGCCGACCGACTCAACCTGCAGAACGACGTGAAAGGGCTACAGGCCGAGAAGGAGGCCAGTCTGGAGCTGCAGAAGTTGCTGGAGACCGAGAAGGAGGAGAAGCTGAGGCTCCGTGCTGATCTAGCTGAAGCTGAGGCTTCAATCATGAAGGAGCATGTTAACGGTTTTTCCCGAGCCGTGAAGCAACTTCAGCACTTCAACCCGACTACTTACTTCTCTAGTGCCGATGTGGACAAGGATTTCAACCGAGCTGGAATCCTTGTTCCATTAGCCGAGATGGAGGATGAGGATGACGATGCCGTGACTCACGGGGAGGAAGGCGAGGGTCAAGGGGACGAGGAGGTACCCGAAGGTGAGGTGGGCCAACCTGGTCAATCTGCTATCATCTCTCCCCTGGCCGAGGAGGACGATGACCCTGAAATTGTATAAGTAGTTTAGGAAACATATTGTTTTTGTGTAGTTGTCTTTTTGAATTTTCATGTATTCGGGGCCTTGCCCTTTTATTTTAAAGAAATTCCTTGTTTACGTATGAATCCATTTGTACTTGGAAAAATTTTCTTTTATGTTTTATAGGCTCGGTACGATGACTCTGATCGATCAATTTGGTCAACCTTTTTATGTTTTATACACCTTTATAGGCTCGGCACTTCGACCCTAATCGGTCAATTTTTGCTCGGTCAGCCTCTTTAGGATTTAAGCACCTTTATAGGCTCGGCACTTCGACCCTGATCGGTCGATTTTAGCTCGGTTAGCCTTTATAGGATTTAAGCACCTTTATAGGCTCGGACGACCTCTTTATGATTTAAGCACCTCTATAGGCTCGGACGGCCTCTTTAGGATTTAAGCACCTCTATAGGCTCGGACGCCTCTTTAGGATTTAACAGTTTTAACATAATAGCTCAACTGAAGAAAAGAAAAGAAAAAACTCATTTATTTACTTTTCCTAGTGTGCCTCGTTAAAACCTTCTCGGCCAAAACCTCATGGGAAAAAGACCGAGATAGGAAAAAGAGTGCATCATTTCTAACTTTAGCTAAAATAAAATTTGAGGTGGGAAGTGTTCGATGTTCTGGGAACCGACTTTCCTGACAATTCCTCTAGCCTGTAGGCACCATTTCCAAGATTTTCTGCTATCCTGAATGGGCCTGACCAGTTTGCCGCGAGCTTACCCTCCCTGGAGTCTTTTCTCGCGTCGCTTTGCAGTCTCAGCACTAAGTCGCCCTGCACAAATTCCCTTGGGCGCAGCCTTGAGTTGTACTTCCGAGTTTCTTTCTGCTTGCACAGCTCGTCCCTGATTCTTGCTGTATCTCGGACTTCCTACACCATGTCAAGTTCAACTCGGAGTTCTTCTTCATTTTTACTTTCATTGTGATGCTGCCTCCGAAAGGAGAGCTCATCGAGTTCAACTGGAATCATTGCATCAGTTCCATAGGTTAGTTTGAACGGTGTTTCTCCCGTTGAGGATTGTGGTGAGCAATGGTAAGCCCACAGAATGCTTGGTAACTGCTCAACCCAAGCCCCTTTTGATTGTCCCAACCTTCTTTTGAGCTCGTTTAGAATAACTTTATTAGCTGCCTCAGCTTGGCCATTTGTTTGTGGATGCTCAACCGAGGTCACTTTGTGTTTAATTCCGAGGTTGGAGTAAAACTCTCCGAGCTCCTTATCGGTGAATTGCTTTCCGTTGTCTGTCACAACTGCATAAGGAAGGCCATGCCTGCATATAATATTCTTCCACACAAAATTCTGGACCTTTTTCGCAGTTATTGTAGCCAATGGTTCTGCTTCAATCCATTTGGTGAAGTAGTCTATCCCTACAAGGAGGAACTTGACTTGACCCTTGGCTACTGGGAAAGGACCAACTATGTCCTTCCCCCACATAGTAAAGGGCCATGGTGAGAACATGGAGTGGAGCTCTTCTCCTGGGGCACGAGCTATGTTGGCGAACTTCTGACAAGGGTCACACCTATTGGTCCAGGTAGAGCAATCGAGCCTCATGGTTGGCCAATAAAACCCTTCTCGTAGGATCCGAGCTGCCAGAGATCGGCCACCTGAATGCATCCCGCAGATTCCTCGGTGTATCTCATCCATTACATACTCGGACTGCTCCTTTGTGAGGCACTTCAGTAACGGCCTGGAGAATCCCCTCTTGTACAGCTCACCGTCTAAGATGGTGAAGTGACAAGATTTTAGGCGGACTCGCCTTGCCTCCTTTTGGTCATCAGGTAGTTTGTCCGAGGCTAGATACTCCCAGATTGGAGTCATCCAGCCTCGGTCATAGTGCTCGGTTACTGTCACCTCGGCACTCTTTATGCTCGGCTCAAGGAGGTTTTCTTGAATGAAAGTTCTTAGTTGGCCAGTCCTCTTGGTGCTTGCCAATTTGGACAGCAGGTCTGCTCTGGAATTTTCTTCTCGAGGTATGTGCTCAATGGAGAAATGCTCAAATTCAGAAATGAGGCTGTTAACTTTGCAGAGATATCTGGTTAGTTGGGGGTCTTTTGTCTGATAATTGCCCGAGACTTATCCCGTTACAAGCTGTGAGTCACTTTTGCATTTTAGCTCCCGGACCCCGATTTCTTTAGCTAACAAAAGCCCATCAATAAGGGCTTCATACTCTGCTTGGTTGTTTGAAGCAGTGAACCCAAACTTCAAAGATTGCTCGAGGATTAGGTCATCAGGTCCCTCAAGAATTATTCCAGCCCCGCTTCCTTTCAAGTTAGATGATCCATCAACATATAGGAGCCAGATGAAGGATTTCGACCTTGGTCTGGAAGAAAGCTCGGCAATAAAATCCGAGAGGCATTGGGCTTTCATGGGCCCCCTCGGTTCATACCGTAGACCAAACTCTGACAACTCCACTGACCAAGTTATCATTCGTCCGGCTAGATCAGGTTTCCTGAGTACCTGCTTTATCGGATGATCCGTCTTGACGATGACCTGGTGAGATTGGAAATAGGGCCGTAACCTCCGAGCTGCCATAACTAAGGCGAGAGCCAGTTTTTCAATTACTTGGTATCGCGTTTCCGCGTCTTTTAGGATCCTACTGACATAGTATACCGGCATCTGTTGCTCTTCCTCTTCCTGGATAATCACAACACTGATTGCATAATCATTGACGGAGAGGTATAGGTACAGATCTTTGCCGAGCTGAGGCCGAGTGAGGATTGGGGGAGATGCTAAGAAGAGTTTCAGATCTTCGAAGGCCTTCTCACATTCTTCAGTCCAAATGAAATTCTTTGGCTTTTTCAGGAGCTGGAAGAAAGGTCTTGCCTTCTCTGTAGATTTCGGGAGAAAACGGGATAGGGAGGCTAATCGGCCGGCTAGCCTCTGAATTTCCTTCACATTCCGAGGACTCCGCATTTCCATGACGGCTTTGCATTTATCTGGATTAGCTTCGATTCCTCGGTGTGTCAGCATATATCCCAAGAATTTTCCCCCTTGTACACCAAAAGAGCACTTCTCTGGATTCAGCCTCATGTTGTACTTTCTGAGTTGGCCGAAGATTTCTTCGAGGTCGGCAGGGTGCTGGCTCGGATCATCGGATTTTACTACCATGTCATCAATATATACTTCCAAGTTTTTTCCGATTTGACCGGCGAAAACCTTGTCCATAAGCCTCTGATATGTCGCCCCGACATTCTTTAGGCCGAAGGGCATTACTCGGTAACAGTAATTTGCCCCATCAGTCATAAACGCCGTTTTTTCCTCGTCGGGTGGGTACATCCTGATCTGGTTGTAACCGGAATATGCGTCCAAGAAGGACAAAACCTTGTAACCTGAGGCCCCATCCACCAGTCTGTCGATGTTGGCCAAGGGATAGGAATCCTTTGGGCATGCCTTGTTGAGGTCGGTATAGTCGATGCACATCCGCCATTTACCATTGGCCTTTTTGACTAATACCACGTTGGCTAGCCAAGTGGTGTATTTCACCTCTCGGATGAAATTTTCTTTGATCAGTTTAGAAGTCTCCTCGGCCATTGCTCGGCGCCTTTCTTCACCCAGCTTCCTTTTTCTCCGAGTTACAGGTTTAGCTTCGGGACATATAGACAGCTTATGGCATATAAAGTTGGGGTCTATGCCGCGGATATCCGACGCCTTCCGGTAAACAGTCAACATTCTTTCTTAGGACCGTGTGAAGCCTCTCTCTCGAGTGAGGGGTCCAGCTGACTACCGACGTGGGTGCACTGCTCGTGATGGGCTCCCAATCGGAACCTTTCTAAAGACTCTGTTGGTTCGGCCCGGACTCATACATCTCCGCCCTTGGGTCCAGCTCAAACATGCTTGACCGAATCGGGCTGAAGTTATCATGCGACAGAGCTTACCACCTCTCGCTTTACCATCCTCGGTATTCTTTGGGCCGCCCCGGTGACGGGTAACCTTCAGTTGTCCACATAGCACTGCCTTGCTAGCTTTTGGTCAGCTCGGACCGTAATTATCTCCCCGGAGTCGGCTGTGAATTTCATTGTCAAGTGTGGGGTAGAGACAATTGCCCCGAGCTCATTCAACGTCGGTCTTCCGATAAGGATATTGTACGATGTGCTGGCATCTACAATAACATACCTGACTGATACGGACTTGGAGAATCTGCCTTCTCCGAACGTTGTTAGGAGATCTATATAACCTCGGGTCTTGACTTGTTCCCCGGTGAACCCTACCAGCTTGTCCTCCTGCTCTTTTATCAGCTTTTCTGGGATTCCGAGCTTCTTGAAGGTTTCCAGGTAGAGAATATCGACCGAGCTCCCCTGGTTAATAAGTGTTCGTCTGACCGAGAAGTTGGCCAGCTCGACCGTTATCACCATTGGGTCATCTTGATTTGGGTCTACCCCTTGGAAATCATCATCTGTGAATGTTATGGGGGGTCTTGCTATTGGAGGCCTTCCAGACACCGTGTTAACAGATCAGAGGGCTTTGACATGACGCCTCCGAGCCGAGCTCGTTGTTCCTCCTCCTGCAAATCCCCCCGAGATTGTATTGATGACCCCCCTGATTCCTCCCTCTGATTCTTCGATAGGGGTCCTTTGGTTATTCAGCCGGTCTCCGCCCTGATGATTTCTTCGCAAGTTTGCATCTCGGTCTCGGTTATCATAACCGTGTCTTCGTTGTCTTCGACCGGGTCGTCTGCCTCCGTTGTCATCTCGACGGATGAAACGATCAAGACGGCCTGCTTGTACCAACTCCTCAATCTTTTTCTGGAGTGTTCTGCACTCTTCAGTGGAGTGTCCATAGTTCTGATGCCACATGCATTCTTTGCTTCTGTCAGCATTGTCCGGTGTTTTGGATGATTCAGGTAAGGTAAGCAACTCGGCGCTGCACACCTCCTGAAGGATGGCTGCCCGAGATCGGTTCAACGGAGTATAAGATGGATACCTGGGATGCTTCTGCGGGAATTCTCTTTCATTGGTTTTTTGGGTCCTCTGTGAGTCAGACCCCCTGTTTCTATCTTTGTTCGAGGCTGAGCTCTTGTCCTCGAAACCTCTTTCTCTCCTTTTAAATTCCAGCATCTCTTCCGAGTTCATAAAACCTGTAGCCTTTTCCTGCAGCTCTTCAAAATCTCTTGGTGGCTTCCGAGATAGGTACTCAAAGAATGGTCCTGGCTTTAGACCGGTCATGACGGTGTGGAGGCAGAGTTCCGAGCTCATGTTGGGGATCAGGATCTGCTTAGCATTGAAGCGGGCCATGTAATCTCTGAGCGATTCATTCCTCTCCTGTTTGAAATTTACCAGTGAGACTGAGTGCCTTCTGTGCCTTCGACTTGTCGCAAATTGTGCAGTGAACTTGGTTATGAGCACATCAAAGGAATCAATCGACCGAGGTGGTAGATTTGTTAGCCAGGTCAGAGCAGGGTCTTGCAAAGTAGTTGGAAAAACTTTGCACATGACATCCTCCGAATCCGTCACCAAGTAAATAGAGGAAATAAAAGACTCCACATGCTCGGTTGGGTCAGTGGTGCCATTGAATTTGTCGATGTTAAGGGGCTTAAAATGGGTTGGCACGATTACCTCATTAATGTCATCAGTGAAGGGCAACCTCGGACGCCGGTCCGATGTTCTTCCTTTCTGGCTGGTCCTTCCTGCGTGAGATTTGACTTCTGAATCCCCTAGGGGAGGTTTTGTTTTGGATGCTCGGTTAGTGCCCCGAGGAGAGTGCGCCGGAGGATCCCTCTGGCCAGCCTCGGGTGAGGATTGCTCTCCGTCTGATGGTGTCAGGGACCTTTCTCTTTTCCGGGCTTTCAAAAGCTTCTGATTTTGTGCGCGTATCTCCTCGTTCTCCTTCCGAAGCTGCTTGAGTTGTTCCATAATTTCTTCCAACCGAGTGTTGTCTTCATAGAGGGGGGAGGAAAGATGGTTGTCGTGGTTCTGGGCGTTCGAAGCCTCATGGTCCTCATGATTCATGCTGCTCGCCCCTCCTCGCGGACCGTTCCGTGTGGTCACCATTAAGCTTTTCTTGTGGAACCGGGGACAGTTTCACCTTGGCCCCACGGTGGGCGCCAAATGTTCCTGCCGAGATCCGGTTTACCGGAACCTCACCGTGAACGTCAAACCAGGGATGAATAAATGGGGTTGTTTTAGGCTATGGCTTGACAGAATATGATATTCCGGTCCTACGTATCCCAATGAGAATCAAAGCCAGACGTAGTTCTTGATTCAACCCTTGGCCATGGTGATCTCGATCTCTTAATTTTGTATCGGATGAATACTAGGGAGCAAGGACTCTCTGATAGTCTCTTGGTCGACGCTAGTTTCTCTAATACGCTTAAGAGAGAGTCACCAGGTGTCGATGAAAAGTGAGTTTCTATCATGGGTGCTCCTCCTTTTATAATAGGATTCCCCTATCTTTTAGATATCTGATTTATCTCTTAAATCTCTTTTGAGATGTGATTTATCTTCCAAATATCTTTTAGAGATCTGGTTTATCTCTTAAATCTCTTTTGAGATGTGATTCCTTAATTTAAGGGATATTATCTCTTTCAACCAGATAAGGTTAAATCAGATAATATCATGATTTAATATTTAATATCTTATTCCCTAATTAAGTGATCTTTAATTTATTATCCTTAACTTCCGGACTGGGCCAGATATTCGAGTTCGGTGGCCGATTTTACTCTTCGGCCAGTACAATGAGCATTGACCAGAGCTTGCCGATAAGTTGATCACTGACCCATATATATAATTACAAATTCCAAGCAATGAGATAAACCTTTTGCTTCATCATTGCAAATTGCATTGCTTATAGATGCGGGATTTTGGATTATTTATGGCTACCTTGTATTCTTCTTCTTTTTTCTTTTTTCTTTTTTTTGGTTTACAACTGCCTTGTATTCTTAATCTACAAATTGGAAAATTAAAAACAAGAAACATGTTGGGAAAAAAAAAAAGAGAAGGCGAAAATAAGGCTCGAGCCAAAGTAAAGTTCTGTACATCTGGGACTAGGGGTGTGTTTGGGTAAACAACTTAATTAAGAGCTTATCACATAAGACCTTATCGCATAACAGCTTATGCCATAAGCGCTTAAAGAAAGAAAGGGGCATGAGAGGATTCGAATAGTGAAAAAGCACGAAGAGGGTGTTTAGTGCATAAGCTCTTATGATAATTCCATAAGCTTCTCCCAGTGACTTATGAAAATAAGTCAAAAACTCCTTATGGGATGACATAAGTTATTTTTATAAGCTCTGCCAAACACACTGCATAAGAGCTTATGTCATCAGATAAGTCAAAAGGAGCTTATATAAGCTCTTCCAAACTCCACCTAGATCATAAATATGCCAACGATGATAATACTCAATGACTGATACTAACGCCATTAAAAAAATAAAGAAAAAGGATCATTTTGATTCATGAGAAAAATATCAAGATCCGTTTTAATCCCTGATAAAAACTAAAGTATAAATTGGTTCTTGACAATTTCAAATTATTGACACATTAGTTCTTCTGTTTGATCTCGTTATACAACGTCCATTATCTCATGGATTAGGATTCCACAATTGCTAATTTGGTACACTAACCGGAGTAACCTCAATTAGGTTTATTTTGGACATTTAAGTGACTTTTTGGTTGTTTAAGGGGTCAATTTCTTTTTTCCTTGTGTTCAAAATGATGTTGTTTTGGGTATTCTGAACATTCAAGTAAATGTTTAATAACTAATTTATCTCGTGAAAATTGTAAATATCATATAATAGTACACCTAAGCAAGAAAATAGAACATGTCGTCGACTTAACAGACCCAAACTAAAGAGGAGTTGATAAAGGGACTAACAAATCCTTAGTTTAAAATTGTGAGGGATTAATTCGATACTTTAATTTATTCAAAGACTAAAATAGAGCCCAATATTTTTCTCAGATGAGTAATTATTCAAAAATAAACTTGCCTGACATGTTTTGTTGCTTCGCGCGGCTTCTCAGAGTACCACATCCAGCTTCCAATTTCTATCACTTTTTTTTTTTTTTGCTTTATCCAATTTCTACCACGTCCAGCTTTATCAATTTCTATCACTTTTAGCATCAAATTGGTTTTTTATATGATGAATATGACGCCATTTTGCTATTATTATTGTAGTTGCCGGTGCGATATGTACCGGTATCTGTTAGATGATTATTTTCGTAATAGTTTATTATAAATAATTTCAACATGAACAATATTAAGTTTATTATTTTTTTGAATATAAAATAATATTATCGTGTGCAACAGTTGGATTCGTATATTCAATAGTCAATGAATAACAGGCTATATAACAAATTTGTATGATAAAAATTTTAGTAGGTTTTATAAAAGCTTAACTTTTCATTATGGATATGAGTTCATGATATGCAATATGTTAATCTTCTATGTTAATGAAAAAATACACATTTTCATGATATTATATGTTATTGTAATAAACATTCATATAACAACAACAATAGAAGATACTTTGATGAAAAGAAAGCAATCATACTTTGATATTCAACACTATTTTAAAAAAAGTATGATCTTGTTAATTAGGGTAAGTAATAATATTTGATTGTTACGTTAATTTAAGTATCATATTATTTCTTCTTTTATTAATTTTTTTGTTTTCCGTAAGTTTTTATTTTTCGTAAATTTTATTTTGTTTTCCGTAAATTTTTATTAATCTCAGACAATGATTTTACTTTTTCATAAGAAAGACACACATGTCGCCCGTTTTTTTGTCCACAATAAAATCATGCTACAATTTAAATTTAAGAAAATGTCCTAGTATGAATAACACAATAATTAAAATAATTAATTAAATAATTAATTTTTTAAGGAAATGTCAGATGCCGTCGGTGACACGTGTCACCCGTTTATTCTTCCACGAAAAATCAAACTACCATTTGTTTTAAACAAATTATCTAATATTTAACCATTTATATTTAAATTGTTTAATTCATCAAACACGAAGGTGGAAATAAAAAAAAAGTGAAAAAAGAAGGTAATATAATAAATAATAATACAATAAGTAAAATAATAATCTAAATAATTTTTATTATAAAAAATCCAGAGGCCAAAAATCTACATGGGCATGACCCGTGACATTTGGCGCTGACCTTTTCGTCCATAATAAAAGAATGACACAGTTAAAAATAAGAGAGGGCCCGTCAAGCTACCATTTGTTCTAAACAAGTTATCTAATATTTAACAATTTAATATTTAAATTGTTAAATTCATCAAACACGAAGTTGGAAATAAAAAAATTGAAAAAAAGGCAATATAATAAATAATAATATAATAAGTAAAATAATAATCTAAATGTTTTTTATTGAAAAAAATTCAGAGGCCAAAAATAAACGTGGGCACGGCCCATGACATCTGGAGCCGACATTTTCATTCACAGTAAAAGAATGACACAATTGAAAATAAGAGAAGGCTCATGAATGGATTTTACAATAATTAAAACAATTAAATAAGAGAAGACCCATCAAGCTACCATTTATTTTAAACAAATTATCTAATATTTAATAATTTTATATTTAAGTTGTTAAATTCATTAAACACGAAGGTGGAAATAATAAAAAAATTGAAAAAAAGAAGGCAATATAATAAATAATAATACAATAAGTAAAATAATAATCTAAATGTTTTGTATTATAAAAAATTTAGAGACCAAAAATCTAAGTGGGCACGGCCCGTGACATTTGGCGACGACATTTTCGTCACAGTAAAAGAATGACACGGTTAAACAAATTAAGCTATCATTTATTTTAAACAAATTATCTAATATTTAACAATTTTATATTTAAATTATTAAATTCATCAAACAAGAAGGTGAGAATAATAAAAAAAAGTGAAAAAAGAAGGCAATACAATAAATAATAATACAATAAATAAATAATAATCTAAATATTTTTTATTATAAAAATCAAGTGGTCCAAAAATCTATGTGGGCACGGCCCGTGACATTTGGCACCCACCTTTTCGTCCACAGTAAAAGAATGACACAGTTAAAAATAAGAGAAAGCCCGTGAATGGATTTTACAATTATTAAAACAATTAATTAAATATTTATTATTAAAGAAATGCCAAAGGTCGAAATTATATGTGCACCTCTCCCGTGATACGTGTCGCTCGTTTATTTGTCCATAGTAAAAGTATGGTACATGTGTATTTTAAGAAAAGGCCCTAGAATAAATTATATAATAATTAAAATAATTAATTAAACAATTATTATTAAAAAATGGCAGAGGACAAAAATTTATGTGGACCCTACCAGTTACACGTGTCACCCGTTTATTCATCCACATAAAAATAAAGGTACCATTTATTTAAAGCGAATAATATAATATTTAAAAATTTAATATTTAAATTGTTAAATTCATCAGACCAAAAGGTGAAGATTTAAATAAAATAAACTGAAAAAGAGAGGTCATATAATAAATAATAATATAATAAGTAAAATAATTATATAAATATTTTTTAATATAAAACTTTGAAGTCCAAAAAATTTTCATGGGCCAGGCGCATGACACGTGACGCCCGCCTATTCGTCAAAAGTAAAAGCAGGACACCATTCAATTTAAACAAATTATATAATCTAAAAAAATATATATAATTTGGACTGGAACCGCCGTCGACACGTGTCGTCATCCAATTCATCTACTGTGACACAATGGTCAAAAAGCCGGAGCGCATTCCTAAAGAAAGTTTAAGATTAAAAAAAGTTTTAATAAAAAAAGTTTAATTTCAATTTTTTTAATATAAAAAATTCGAAGACCAAAAAATTTTCATGGACCAAGCACATGACACGTGGCGCCCGCCTATTCGTTAAAAGTAAAAGTAGGACACCATTTAATTTAAATAAAATAATAAAATATTTTTTTAAAACAAACGGTTAAATTAAAAAAAAATGAAATAAAAAAATACTTTTTTAAAATCAATTGTTAAATAAAAATTTTTTTTAAAAAAAAATTGTATAAAAAATTTTAATATAATTTTTTAAAATAAAACAAAAATTTAAAAAATGTTAAATTAAAAAAACAATTTTTTTAAAAAGTTTCGAAAAAAAATAAATACAAAAAATTTAGAAAATAAATAAATAAAAAAAAGTTTGATAAAAAAAGTAAAAAAAAAATTACGAAAATCATTAAAAAACATTTTTTTAAAAAATTAAATTAAAATGTATTTTTTAGAAAAATATAAATATATAAATTTGTTACATTTTGAAAATTTAAAAATTCCAAAAAAAAATGTTAAAAAAAATTCTTAGAACATTTTAAATAAACAAATTTTAAAAACAAAATCGAAAAAATGTAGATAAAAAGTTATTTTTTAAAAAAATCTTAATCAAAAAAGTGTTTTTTTTAAAAATTGTTATATTTTCAAAAAAAAAGATTGAATTATTTTTTTAAAAAAATGGGGAAAAATAAAATATAAAAATTATTTTTTTATAAAAAAAAAACTTCTATAAACTTTTCAATTTTTTTTTAAAAAAAATTAGAAAAAAGAAATAAAAAAATTGTTAAATTAAAAAAAAAAGACCGACACATGTTGCCATCTGGGGATCCAACGGTAAATCCCCTAATTAGTATATTATAGATTATAGATTCTAAGCTAGTAGGTTGGATTCATCTCTTTACAAGTTAGTTTTGATGTTTTATGCACCTATGGCCAAGAAATTGACTGTAAAATAACTTAGTTGCTTGAACAAATTTACTCTATCAAATGTGTTTTTTTTTTGTTATTTTAAAATAATTTTATTTAATTTGTTATTATTTAAAATTAAGGCTAATTTCGCTCGTTGGCTCGCTAGCCCGATATAAGGCTAGGCTGGGCCATGAAATCTGCAGCCCGTAACAACTTCAGGCTGGGCCAACCTGACCCGGTTGTACTCAATGGCCATACTGGGTCGAGACGGGTCGGGCCGACGGCCCGATTTGACAGCTCGAGCTCTGACCATTAGGCTACGCTATTATTAAATGTTATCCAATGACACTCATTAAAATTTAAAGTATAAAGCAAACGTTAAGGAAACAACTTCTCCTTCCTCGCCCGGCTGCTGAAAATCGGGTATAATGACCTGCGAAGCTGACCCAAACAGATCTCCTCATTCAGACCACTAAATTCTTTGATTTTTCATTATAGAACTCACATGATACCAAGGAAAGAAAGCCTCAATCCAATTTCAACCATATGAGACATGTTTTTTCGTTTCATTATTATCAGATCTAAATCATTATGAGCAAAGTAAAACCAATTAACTTGATTTATGAATGGACCAAAATGATACCCTTCAGTTTTACCGTAGTTCGAAACACACTCTACTTTATTAAAAAAATAGAAATTTGGTTCATCAATGGACATCAAGAAACCCACTCAACTCACTGACCGTTGATCTCCCATGGAGCATAATGACATGAGGATGGGTGGAGAAGAAGAGAGGAGTTGGAATGAAAAAAATATATATTTTGTTTTTACAATAATACACTTCCGAAGCATTGACGATAATATAAATGAGTTGTCAATTTTTAAATGACGTGGCCTTAGTAGTGAAGACCAGAATATAGATGAGTTGACAAACCCTAAACTAAACTTCTGTAACTTAAACCACCATTTGCCTACTGCACTCTCAAGTTGCATCTGCTCAGTGCTTTGTTCTCCCATACCGATGGCTCTCGTAACTTCTTCACTTTCCTCTAGTTTGTTTATTCTGTGTCTCTGTTTTTGTGGGAGTGGAAATTTTGTTCTTTACTTTTCAATTTTATTGTTGATTTGGAAAATTAATTGCTTTAGTCAATAGTCAGTGAGTGTGTTTACTTGAACTGAAAGTTTGGGTATGATAAATTTGGTAGGTTCTTCATGCTGGGAATACTAACAAAAATGCTTTCAAAACCCTTATCGCTGCAGAGTATAATGGCGTTCAAGTTCAGTTGGTGAACAACTTTGAGATGGGTGTTTCCAATAAAACTCTCGAGTTTCTCAAGATGAACCCCATTGGGAAGGTTAGTACTTAAGTTACTACTTCCTCCATTCCTTATAACAAATTGGTATTTTTTTTGGGTCTAAAATATAAGAAATATGTATCAATTTTGACACATATTAAATATTAATTTACAATTTTATCCTCATTTATTATAGGATTTACATTTACGAGATAGTATCAATTTTTCATAAAGTGAAACATTAATTAAGATTAGAAGGGATATTTTTGTAAATTTATATGAATATTAATTACAATTAACTTATTTCAATACATTTTCTTTATCTATGTGTTTTAGGGTTTTGTTTTTTATAATAAGGACCGGATGAAGTATTTAGTAGCTTTACATAGACTGGTATTACTTGTTAGAGAAATAGGGAAAAACAATAGAGTAAGGAAAGATTGATAGTTGAGCTATGGACGAACCACTGTCTTAAAAGCAAGATTCCGATAGACCTATGGTGTAATCTGACAACCCGGCTTGCTCCCCAAGGTTAACACAGCAGACACTTGAACTTGTGCACTCAAGGATAAGAGCAATAGAGTTTACACAATACAATTATCCAAGATCAAATTATCAAAGAACAAGGTGTATATACGAAAAATGCAGAGTTTTTCACAATACTTTAGAGCTTAAAAAAAATATGTTGCTGGTGATGAAAAACAATCACGCCCCCCCTCCAATCCCTCTTTCTATTCCATATATATTATGGTATCAGCATCTATTGATACATTTTAAAAATGAATAGGAACCTTTAGAAAGAGGCAAAAGAAACGGTGCAATTACTAAATAAAAATGACACCTTTAATTATATTTAAAAGCATTTAATCATTTTATAACCATTTCAATACCCTTTAAAATTGAAAATAAACTGGTTAATTGAAATATAAAAGTCAATTAATATTTACTTGTTGTCATTATACCAACATTCTCCTACAAATGACAAACAAGTAATGAAATGGAAAAATCTGGGCAAAGGAAAGGGTTAATGCTTAAGTGTTAATATCCTAAGGATTTGAATTAACAAATAGTGATGTGAGGCAACAATTTCATCCAAGAAGTGAATTTCTCTTGTACTAAATAGACTTGGTTGAGATCTACACAACACGCATTGTACCTTTGAACTTGTGTAAACTCTGCGATAAATAACAACACAAATATACATATTATAAAAGCATTCTCAAGTATCTTGGGTTTCTCATGAGTGTTTTAGAAAGATTGTCTAAGTCTTTCATAGAAGGCGGCTTTTACCTTTTCACTCACGTAGGTAGATACATCAAGTGCGTCTCTCTAGCACCATCCAAAAATAGGGTATGTATCTATAAAGGCTGCAAGTTAGGGAAGCATGGAATGAACTACCACCCTTTGGCTACCATGTGGGACTTATGTTACAAGCAATGGGATCCCGGTGGAACCGCCCCTCAATGAGTTTTTCTTTACCTTGCTCTTTTAATTTTCTTTTTTTTTTCTTTGCTTTATTTCTGTTTTGTTTCCAATAAAGCTCCTAAATAATTTGAGAAGCTCAGGAGTTGTGTTGAGTCTGGTATGGGCAAGTTTGATGGATTTTATTAATTTTTGCATAGATTGATTGCATGATAGTGTTGACTGTTTTCCCCCTAGGACTTGAAAATTTTAGAAAAATGATCCCCATATGATTGAAAACTGAACTTTGAGATTTTGTTATGATGACATGATTTATGATAAGTTTGGGGTGATAGGAAGCACACACTAGGGATAGAATCTCTGTCAAATAATTTGCAAAAAAATGTCCAGGTGAGGTTTTGAGCCTCCAACATGTTTTAAACTGTGTGAAAATCACTTTTTAAGTTGCACTTTCCTGAATTTGATTGAATCTCTTTTTGGTTTGCATGATTATGTGTTTGCTTCAAATGATTTAGGCATTTTCTTTGTAAATAGCTACTTAGCCTAAAAATAACCAATTCCTAATGCATGTTCCCTAGTTAGCCCCATTGAGCCTATTAGCCTGTTAATTCTTGATAACCTAATGTTATAAGCCCAAAAATCTGGAAAACCATGTTAACCCGATCTTAGGATTAGGAGAGCATGTAATCTTAGAATGGGTGCAAGAAATTAAGTTTGGGGTGGCTGCAAGGTGTAACATGTTGTTTGGGATTGAGAAAAAAATTTATGTAAAAAAAAATTGTGAAAAAAAAATAAAATAAAAAAAAAAGAAAAGAAAAAAAGAAAAAAAATAAAAGTGCAAAAATGCCGAAAAGAAATAAAAAGGTTGTAGTCACCCAGAAGCATAAAGAAAAAAATTAAGAAAGGAACTTGAGTGAATTTCAAAGTGTAAATAATGTTCATGCTCTCTTAGTTCCTAGGGTCTTCAGCCTAGTTCCTTTGTATATCCTACCCTTAGCCAGGCCCCATTACAACCCAAAAAAGACCTTTTGATGTTGCTTGCATGTTTTCTGTGGGAATCATTTTGAGATGAAAATCAAATTTATGGGAAGTGCTCTTAAAAGTGAAACTGAGTGAAATGTTGATAGCCTGACACAAACTGAGCGATTGAGTGAACACAAATTTCCCTTGTGAGGAAGGCAGTTGTTTGAATTTGGTGATCTCCTTCTTGTGTGTAACTTGGATCCCCTGCTTAGATTGATGATTGTTTGAATGATGAAATTCTCAACTGTTTAGAATAAATAAATGTGGGGATTACTTTGCTTGAAAGGGGGGGAACATTGAAAGAAAAATTGTTTTGTTAAATTGCTTGAAATCTGTGTAAAGTTGATTGAATCCTTAAGCTTGCCATGTTTTGCCAGGTCTTGAGTCTTTTTAAGTTTTTGAGTTTTAGTTTGCTTGAGGACAAGCAAAGTTTAAGTTTGGGGTATTTTGATGAGCCTCTGTTTGACTGGTTTTATAACTAGTAAAGACCTTGGCTTTGTGCTTATTTTATATCATTTTCACCCAAATTAGACTTGATTGTCCTTAAGTAGTATTTTGAGTATGTAAAGTATTTTTAAGTTAATTTAGTTGATTTAGAGTTAAATAAAATACTTATTCTATTTTCTGTTTTTCAGGTAAATAAAAAGGAAATAATTCTAGTTCGCCCCGCGAAGGTTATCTCGCCCCGCGAGTCACCCAGCCCTGAAAAGTCAGAGACGATCACGGTTTACCCGTGTTGAGGATCACGACTGTGGCAGTTTTGAAGTTGAAGCGTTCGCCTCGCGAGCATTCATTCGCCTCGCGATCCTAGAAGTCAGAACATAATTGCTGTCACTGGAACCTGAACTGGTCATGAAGATTGGGCCATAACTTGGGCTGTAGATGTCGGTTGGAACTGAAACCGGTGGCAAATGAAAGATCAAACAAAGAGCTTTAACTCTCATGAAGACCATTATTCCAAACAGAGCCGTTTTGAAGGGCTTTAATCCATGTGAAGTCAGAGGCGTTTCAGCTGCCCTATGAGTTGAATGTGGACATAACTCCCTCATCTTAACTCATAATTAAGCAAATTAAGTGGCTTTGGAAAGCTAAGAGGCAGAGGTTGAAGTTAATAAAAGGAGCATTCAGATATTGAGAGAGGAGTTAGTCATAGTTAGGCAGAGCTAGAGTTAGCCAGTTTTGGCTAGTTTTTAGCTAGTCAGTAGTTGTAGTTTGTTTTCTTTCCTTTTCTGCTTATGTTTGTTATGGAGAGCTAGTCTCCTAGATTAATCTACTGTAATTGGTTTCTATCCATACTTGAGGTTCTTGTATTTCCTGTTTTTATTTCCTTTTCTCTTTTCAATGCCATGCTTTATATTTCTGTTTGCTTAATTCAGGAGTATATTGTGTTGTGTTGGTTTATCTTGGTGATATCATGTTCCTATATATAATCGCGTTTGCTTAATTCGTGTGTGTACGTTTCGTGTTCGCTTAGTTCACGAAGTGCTTAACCCCGTTTGCTTAATTCGGGAATAGGGACATATATCTGTAGTAGTGGTTCCGCTTGTGAATTATTGCTACAACCGGGAGGGGGTTAGAATCTGCTTAGGGCTAGGAATTTGCATGAACCGATGATAGTTGGGAAACCAAAATCAGTAGGTTAATCGCTTTAGTTTATTTGTTAATCTGTTTTACTACTCTGTTTTCTTTCTTTGTTCTGTTTTGTTTTCTTTATTTTAGTTTCAATCCAAAACCCCTGATGCGTGATTTTTAGAAATATAAATAAAGGCAAGTGCACCTCGTCGCAATCAAGTAATACGGTGGTGAGACCGGTTATCGTATCCACAGGGATTGGATGTCAATTACCAATTCGCAAACTCAACAACTATTTAGACTTAACTAAAGTGTGAGGGATTAAAAGAAAGAAACAAATTATTTTTGTCTTTTTGGAATTTTGTCAAACACTTGGTATGCAAACAGGGATGCGGTTAGAATTGTCGGGTTTAGACTACACTAATCCTCCCTTAATTGCAATGAAATGGTAATCAACACAAGTCCTAATTCAATTATGCCAACCAAGCCTTTTCTAAAGTACTCAAGCCTAATGTCTTAGGTGCATTGAGCCTAAAACCCCAAATTAAACCCTAATGTCTTAGGTGGAATAACTTGAGATTTTGCATTAAGTTAAGACTTATAAGATTGCAAGCAGCCAACACCTATGTCTAGATTCTTGACCTACTTGGCATATGATTCATGAGCATGCCTTAATACCAACCTTCCAGTCATCTATCAAAGCAACAAATCATTCCTATGGGTAGCTAATCCAAGGAAAGCATTAAACACAGAATCACATACTCATAACGAAATAGAAACTTGTATTAAAATACCAAATCAATTACAACAAGTTCAGAAAAGTTACATCTAACCCCAACAATGGGGATTTAACTACTCATGATAAGGAAATACAAAAAGGAAAAAGAGAAGGGATGAAGAACACTCATAGACAAGCTTCCTCCAATCTTCTCTCCATCCAAGAGCAGAGAAAACGCCCCCTTTTTGGGTAGAAACCCTCTCCAGCCACCAGCCTCAGCCTGCCTCCAAGTGCCGATCCCTAATTCTGTTCATTGCAGGTTTATTTATAGGTCCGTCGCCCGTCACGGCCGTGATATCCATCACGGCCAGGCCGTGATGGTCTCTGACTTGGGCGCCTCTTCATTCACTTATTCATCACGGCCGTGATATCCATCACGGGTAGGCCGTGATCGTTTATGACTTTTCCAACTAGCAGGTCACGGCAGTGATAGCCATCACGGCCAGGCCGTGATGTGCCTTCCGACTTTTGGCTCAATCTTTCTTCACTCTCGCTTCCTCACTAGTCGTGAGGGCCATCACGGCCAGGCCGTGATACTCTCTGCTTGGCTCATAATCTTCACTTTTAATCTCTTTTTTCATCCAAGCTCCACCAAGGCTGATTTCTGGGCATTTTTCCATTAAATCCTGCAAAACAACACCAGAAACCACCTCATCCGTTCCAAAGGAAAAACTATACAAAATCAACACTAAATTGGCCTAACTATATGCAAATGCATGCAGAAATGTACATGAAAAATGAGGTAAAATCACACTCATCAAATCACCCCAAGCTTAAGACTTTGCTTGTCCTCAAGCAAAAACTAAGGCCAGAAGAGATAAACAGTCAAAGCATGGATAGTGAACCAGGAACCCGAGTAAAATGATCCAAGTAACAGGCAATTCAAACAATTCAGCAAGAGACAATCAATTCAAGTCCAATTAGGGGCTTAAGTTTCCTAGACTCACATTCTCACTGATTCGGGCACTCTTGCTCACTTGAAGCTCACCCCAAGCTTGTTTATTTGCTTGGCTCTCTTTCTTGCCTCACTCACTCAAGTGTTCAAGTATATATAACAATTCGCTCCATTTTCCTCAAGGAATGATTCCTACCATATGCTTGACTATCAACCAAATCTCCACTTTATTTATGAAAACACCTAAGAATCAAGAGGTCTTTATTTGGTTGTAACGTGGCCATGGGATTAATCTTTAGGTGGGGATAACAAGAAAGGGATATTTCAAAAGGCTACATAAACATAAAGCTTTGCAAACATGACCTTCTAAAATACCATCTTGGATTTTCAATACATTTTTCCACCTTTCTTTTCTTTCTTTTTCTTTTCTTTCTCACTTTTTTTTTTTTTTGTCATCCCCTTCTCTATTTATTTTTTTCTCTTTTTTTTTTCTTTTCTTTTTATTTGGAGAAGGGGAGAGATTTTTTTTTTTTTGATTCTTATCCCAAACTTTCAACTACCTTTTTACCCTTTTGTGATACTTTAGAAGGTCCCTTGTCAAATATATTTATCAAAATTTTTCAGGGAACCAAGAAAAGCATTTTTCTTTCAGGCTCAAAATTGGGTAACTAAGGGTAGCATTTACACATTCAACGCTCAGAAGGCCAGAAGAATACCTATTGCCTCAATCATTTTCAAAAATGTTTCCAAAAAATTTTAAGCTTTAAAATGGTTTTAAGTCAAGTTCTAGAGAAAACAAACCAAGAGGAATAACACTCAACACAAAGAATGGGGGCAGATTTAGTGAGTACCCCCTAATGGCTCAAAAGCTCACATTTATCAGTTCAAGAACCAGTGAAAAACACAAGTCTAAAGAAACATATGCTAATCATCAACTATCCAAGATCATCTCAAGCATATTCATTTGCAGCCATATCACAAGAATAAACAATTGGGTTCAACAATTCACTATCACAAATTATTGGCACTTAGCTCTCACAATCAGATGCTCAATCTAAGCAGGGGTAACCGAATCGTGCGATCATGCAAACTTAAGCCTATATGAATGCAATATTTACACTGCAAGCAAAAAGATTACCCCTACCCCAAGCTTAAAGATTTACATTGTCCCCAATGTAAACAATCAAGTTGGAGAGGGGAGAAGAAAAATAAAATAAAGCAAAAAATTGGAACGGCTTACCGAGGCGGTAGCGGGTGCTGACTTTGCTTTTCTGGCTTTGTTTCTCCCTGCTCTTCTTCTCCTTCCTTTATTCAAAATCTGAAGACACTTAACAAAATTATTAACAAACCTCTTGAGCTTCTCAAATTATTCAAGAGGTTAAAGCAAAAACAAAATTAACTAAAGAGAAGGGTTAAGAAAAGTTGGGTTGCCTCCCAATAAGCGCTTCTTTAACGTCACTAGCTTGACTTATTAAGAAGCATCCACCTGGATCCCATAACCTGTGGTATAAGGACCAAGGAATGCTAACCATGTAAGATCCTTCAATCGGATCCCACGGTTTGCAGCATAAATATGGGAGTGAGCTCTTGAAAATCATGGTGACCTCACCAAATGTGTTGAATTTCTCACTCCCTCTTGGGTCAAAATTGACCCCTTCATCCACAAAATCTTCCCAATAAAAATGGGGTTCAACCTCAGGTAGAGGCATGAACTCCATTGTTGGACGCTTCAAAATGTGAGGTGGCAAACAATTCGAGAGGATCATTGGTGCTGTTATTAGCTCGCTCGTACAATCTTCACTCTCGGTATTGCCAAATCCATCACCTTCCAAATATGCAGAAATCTCCGCACAAACCACACAAGTGTTTCTCCCATCACATTCCACACATGCATAGGGGCCAATAGCATCATTTAATTTCACAAGTTCTTCATCATCCCCGAGCATGGTGACATAGCTATCCTCCAAATGCCTCTTCCTTTCAGGCTCCTTAGTCAAGGGTTCAATGGGGAGTGGTGCAACTATGTTCTCCAAAACAGGGTCTTCACTTCTTGACTCGGTTGCTCCCACTTCTTCTTCTTCCTCCTCATCCATCATTGCATCATCTTCATCATCATCCATCAAGTCCTCATCTGGCATTTTGGATAGTAGGTTAGAGAGTTCCTCAATACGTCACTCGAGACTTCGAATGGCATCTTCTTGATTCTTTAATTCTTCCATTGTTGTTGCCATGAAGTTCTCCAAAACAGCCTCTAAGTGAGGTTGACTATCCGGGATAGGTTGCTCAACCTCGACTGGGAATGCAGATTTGAAGTTCTCCCAAGCAACTTCCAATGGGGATGGCTCATCATACCAAGGTGTGGAAGATTCCCAATGTTCCCCTTCATCCATCAAAGTATTGTTTGGAGGGTTCCCCCACCATGGAGTAGAAGTGTTGGGAAATTGATTTCCCCATTCAGAACAACCTACCATTGGTGGAGGAGAGATTTGTGCCCTTGACAGCTCATTACTCACTTGTTGGATGTTTACGGCTAATTGCAAAGCATATCTACCCGCAGCCGCAACTCGGATATCTCCACTCCGCATCAGGTGGTTGGTACCAATTGTAGTCCATGATCCTATCTAATCAATTTTTTTCACCTCACAAACAATTAAGCCCAAGATCAAAGAAACACAAAAACAAATATATACAAAACTAACAAAAGAAAGATATCAAATATATACAGAAAAATAAAATAAAAAATGTCTAAACTAGTTGTCTCATTTGTTACTACTGATATTGACAAAACCAATCCCCGGCAACGGCGCCAAAAACTTGATGCGTGATTTTTAGAAATATAAATAAAGGCAAGTGCACCTCGTCGCAATCAAGTAATACGGTGGTGAGACCGGTTATCGTATCCACAGGGATTGGATGTCAATTACCAATTCGCAAACTCAACAACTATTTAGACTTAACTAAAGTGTGAGGGATTAAAAGAAAGAAACAAATTATTTTTGTCTTTTTGGAATTTTGTCAAACACTTGGTATGCAAACAGGGATGCGGTTAGAATTGTCGGGTTTAGACTACACTAATCCTCCCTTAATTGCAATGAAATGGTAATCAACACAAGTCCTAATTCAATTATGCCAATCAAGCCTTTTCTAAAGTACTCAAGCCTAATGTCTTAGGTGCATTGAGCCTAAAACCCCAAATTAAACCCTAATGTCTTAGGTGGAATAACTTGAGATTTTGCATTAAGTTAAGACTTATAAGATTGCAAGCAGCCAACACCTATGTCTAGATTCTTGACCTACTTGGCATATGATTCATGAGCATGCCTTAATACCAACCTTCCAGTCATCTATCAAAGCAACAAATCATTCCTATGGGTAGCTAATCCAATGAAAGCATTAAACACAGAATCACATACTCATAACGAAATAGAAACTTGTATTAAAATACCAAATCAATTACAACAAGTTCAGAAAAGTTACATCTAACCCCAACAATGGGGATTTAACTACTCATGATAAGGAAATACAAAAAGGAAAAAGAGAAGGGATGAAGAACACTCATAGACAAGCTTCCTCCAATCTTCTCTCCATCCAAGAGCAGAGAAAACGCCCCCCTTTTTGGGTAGAAACCCTCTCCAGCCACCAGCCTCAGCCTGCCTCCAAGTGCCGATCCCTAATTCTGTTCAGTGCAGGTTTATTTATAGGTCCGTCGCCCGTCACGGCCGTGACAGCCATCACGGCCAGGCCGTGATGGTCTCTGACTTGGGCGCCTCTTCATTCACTTATTCATCACGGCCGTGATATCCATCACGGCTAGGCCGTGATCGTTTCTGACTTTTCCAACTAGCAGGTCACGGCCGTGATAGCCATCACGGCCAGGCCGTGACAGCTTCTGACTTTTGGCTCAATCTTTCTTCAGCTATCGCTCCCTCACGGCAGTGAGGCCATCACGCCAGGCCGTGATACTCTCTGCTTGGCTCATAATCTTCACTTTTAATCTCTTTTTTCATCCAAGCTCCACCAAGGCTGATTTCTGGGCATTTTTCCATTAAATCTTGCAAAACAACACCAGAAACCACCTCATCCGTTCCAAAGGAAAAACTATACAAAATCAACACTAAATTGGCCTAACTATATGCAAATGCATGCAGAAATGTACATGAAAAATGAGGTAAAATCACACTCATCAACCCCCCATTTCTAACTTTTTCTGTTAATAATAACAACACTAAAGAGTCCTTGAGAGACGATCCGAGTTGTCGCTCTATACTACATTATTTTCATAACCGCTCGTTCTTTTTGGCGCGTGGCGACAGCGCGACCAAAAATTGGCGCCGTTGCCGGGGACTCTGGTTTGTTGTTATTAGCAGAAAATATAAAAAAAAAAAAAAAAAAATTTTTTTTGCTAAATTTGTCTGGTTATGGATCTTACTGATAAGCTCACTTATTTGAAGCAATTGTTTCAGCAGACACAGTTTTGTGGCATGTGCGGCTCTCCTGAGCACCTGTATGAGGCATGCCCCATTCTGACAAATGCTACTTATTGGCCTCGAGCTTATACATTCCATCTTGACAATCAAGGCAAAAAGCTTGAGGATAATGAAGAACCTGTGGAATCAAATGCATGTGTTGAGAATGATGGGGTGGATGAACCGTGTGCAGAAAGTCCAGACAATCAGACCTTTACTAACTCAGTTTCTTTTACTACATGTACTAACTGTACTGACACTAACCCGTGTGATGTTTGTGGCCAGTTTCTTGACTCTATTTTGCAGGATGATAGTGAGAGTGATACCGATTGTTTAGCCGAAGTTCCAAATACACTATCCATTGAGCAGCTACCACCCACTGTGGAACAACCGGTGATGGAGTTCAAGCCTCTGGAATTTGCACCATGGCCAGTCCAAGAGGTTGAGCCCCACTTTTATTGGGAGGATTTTATTGAGAAAGAGGTCATCTGTGACCCCAGAGGAAGTGAAAAGTCCGCCGCACTGGGCGAGGTTACTATGATTGTCAAGCACCCACTTCCGTATAAAGGCTGCAAGTTAGGGAAGCATGGAATGAACTACCACCCTTTGGCTACCATGTGGGACTTATGTTACAAGCAATGGGATCCCGGTGGAACCGCCCCTCAATGAGTTTTTCTTTACCTTGCTCTTTTAATTTTCTTTTTTTTTTCTTTGCTTTATTTCTGTTTTGTTTCCAATAAAGCTCCTAAATAATTTGAGAAGCTCAGGAGTTGTGTTGAGTCTGGTATGGGCAAGTTTGATGGATTTTATTAATTTTTGCATAGATTGATTGCATGATAGTGTTGACTGTTTTCCCCCTAGGACTTGAAAATTTTAGAAAAATGATCCCCATATGATTGAAAACTGAACTTTGAGATTTTGTTATGATGGCATGATTTATGATAAGTTTGGGGTGATAGGAAGCACACACTAGGGATAGAATCTCTGTCAAATAATTTGCAAAAAATGTCCAGGTGAGGTTTTGAGCCTCCAACATGTTTTAAACTGTGTGAAAATCACTTTTTAAGTTGCACTTTCCTGAATTTGATTGAATCTCTTTTTGGTTTGCATGATTATGTGTTTGCTTCAAATGATTTAGGCATTTTCTTTGTAAATAGCTACTTAGCCTAAAAATAACCAATTCCTAATGCATGTTCCCTAGTTAGCCCCATTGAGCCTATTAGCCTGTTAATTCTTGATAACCTAATGTTATAAGCCCAAAAATCTGGAAAACCATGTTAACCCGATCTTAGGATTAGGAGAGCATGTAATCTTAGAATGGGTGCAAGAAATTAAGTTTGGGGTGGCTGCAAGGTGTAACATGTTGTTTGGGATTGAGAAAAAATTTATGTAAAAAAAAAATTGTGAAAAAAAAAATAAAATAAAAAAAAAAGAAAAGAAAAAAAGAAAAAAAATAAAAGTGCAAAAATGCCGAAAAGAAATAAAAAGGTTGTAGTCACCCAGAAGCATAAAGAAAAAAATTAAGAAAGGAACTTGAGTGAATTTCAAAGTGTAAATAATGTTCATGCTCTCTTAGTTGCTAGGGTCTTCAGCCTAGTTCCTTTGTATATCCTACCCTTAGCCAGGCCCCATTACAACCCATAAAAGACCTTTTGATGTTGCTTGCATGTTTTCTGTGGGAATCATTTTGAGATGAAAATCAAATTTATGGGAAGTGCTCTTAAAAGTGAAACTGAGTGAAATGTTGATAGCCTGACACAAACTGAGCGATTGAGTGAACACAAATTTCCCTTGTGAGGAAGGCAGTTGTTTGAATTTGGTGATCTCCTTCTTGTGTGTAACTTGGATCCCCTGCTTAGATTGATGATTGTTTGAATGATGAAATTCTCAACTGTTTAGAATAAATAAATGTGGGGATTACTTTGCTTGAAAGGGGGGGAACATTGAAAGAAAAATTGTTTTGTTAAATTGCTTGAAATCAGGTAAAGTTGATTGAATCCTTAAGCTTGCCATGTTTTGCCAGGTCTTGAGTCTTTTTAAGTTTTTGAGTTTTAGTTTGCTTGAGGACAAGCAAAGTTTAAGTTTGGGGTATTTTGATGAGCCTCTGTTTGACTGGTTTTATAACTAGTAAAGACCTTGGCTTTGTGCTTATTTTATATCATTTTCACCCAAATTAGACTTGATTGTCCTTAAGTAGTATTTTGAGTATGTAAAGTATTTTTAAGTTAATTTAGTTGATTTAGAGTTAAATAAAATACTTATTCTATTTTCTGTTTTTCAGGTAAATAAAAAGGAAATAATTCTAGTTCGCCCCGCGAAGGTTATCTCGCCCCGCGAGTCACCCAGCCCTGAAAAGTCAGAGACGATCACGGTTTACCCGTGTTGAGGATCACGACTGTGGCAGTTTTGAAGTTGAAGCGTTCGCCTCGCGAGCATTCATTCGCCTCGCGATCCTAGAAGTCAGAACATAATTGCTGTCACTGGAACCTGAACTGGTCATGAAGATTGGGCCATAACTTGGGCTGTAGATGTCGGTTGGAACTGAAACCGGTGGCAAATGAAAGATCAAACAAAGAGCTTTAACTCTCATGAAGACCATTATTCCAAACAGAGCCGTTTTGAAGGGCTTTAATCCATGTGAAGTCAGAGGCGTTTCAGCTGCCCTATGAGTTGAATGTGGACATAACTCCCTCATCTTAACTCATAATTAAGCAAATTAAGTGGCTTTGGAAAGCTAAGAGGCAGAGGTTGAAGTTAATAAAAGGAGCATTCAGATATTGAGAGAGGAGTTAGTCATAGTTAGGCAGAGCTAGAGTTAGCCAGTTTTGGCTAGTTTTTAGCTAGTCAGTAGTTGTAGTTTGTTTTCTTTCCTTTTCTGCTTATGTTTGTTATGGAGAGCTAGTCTCCTAGATTAATCTACTGTAATTGGTTTCTATCCATACTTGAGGTTCTTGTATTTCCTGTTTTTATTTCCTTTTCTCTTTTCAATGCCATGCTTTATATTTCTGTTTGCTTAATTCAGGAGTATATTGTGTTGTGTTGGTTTATCTTGGTGATATCATGTTCCTATATATAATCGCGTTTGCTTAATTCGCGTGTGTACGTTTCGTGTTCGCTTAGTTCACGAAGTGCTTAACCCCGTTTGCTTAATTCGGGAATAGGGACATATATCTGTAGTAGTGGTTCCGCTTGTGAATTATTGCTACAACCGGGAGGGGATTAGAATCTGCTTAGGGCTAGGAATTTGCATGAACCGATGATAGTTGGGAAACCAAAATCAGTAGGTTAATCGCTTTAGTTTATTTGTTAATCTGTTTTACTACTCTGTTTTCTTTCTTTGTTCTGTTTTGTTTTCTTTATTTTAGTTTCAATCCAAAACCCCCCATTTCTAACTTTTTCTGTTAATAATAACAACACTAAAGAGTCCTTGAGAGACGATCCGAGTTGTCGCTCTATACTACATTATTTTCATAACCGCTCGTTCTTTTTGGCGCGTGGCGACAGCGCGACCACCGTTGTTGAAGAAAACGACCAACCAACCAATCCCACAATTTGAGGAAGTTGATAACGTGGTTAACAGAAATGAGCTATGACCCACTAGAATGTCGGTGAGATTAGAACCTCTATGAACCTTATTCCATTTGTGAATCAGTGAACCCATCACTCACACGGATCTCTCATCCAAAGTTGTTTAACCTATGTAGTCAATAGTGGCCGTAGTGGCCGCTATCGCGGCGGAGTGTGGCGTAGTGGCCGATAGGCGCTACGCGAAACACAGTAGCGTTGTGCTTTTGAGGAGCGACTATAGCGACCAAAATAGTGGCCAAAAAGCATCCGTAGCGGCCGCTACTATGATTTTCCGAGCAGTCCACCTTATTTTCGGGCCAGCCCGTCCCTTTTTCGGCAACCCCACCCCATTTCCGGCAAACCCACCTCATTTTTGACCCTTTTCCGACAGACCCACCTCATTTTTGGTCCTTTTCTAGTAGTCCCACCTCATTTCTGAATTCTCCTCTGTTCTTTTGTTTTTCGTGGCCGCCACCATCATGGGTCATGGCTAATAAAAATAGGGTTTTTTGTTCCCCAACTTTTTTACTGACAAGTTTTTCCTTACTTTAACCCATGAAAGTTCTATTTTACCCTCCATAACTCAGAGATAGTCTATTTTGCCCTCTCTTTATCTTGTATAATGTCTTTTTTGCCCTCACTAATTCCAGTAAAAGTCAGTTTTAACCTCACTTGTATTGGCTCTTCTACACCTTCTTCTTCACACTAGCCTCGTACAACACCATCTTTCTTTCTTCCAGCCTCGCACGCCACACTTAGATGGCCAGAAAGATGAATATTCCAGCACTCCATCACCTTTCCATCCTAGCACGACCAGTTTTCGACCTAGAATGACCAGTTTCCGGCAAGCCCAGTGGCACTCCGACAGTCATCCCTCTGTTTGTAACCTCTGTTTTACTGAGTTCTTTGTATCTCTGTTCAGTCATCCAATACCTTTACTCTTCAGTGTAGCGGCCTTCCCGCTACCCGCTACCCGCTATCCTGCTATAGCGTTTTTAGAGTTAGCCGCTACGCTACGCTATCCGGTATTGACTACATAGTGTTCAACGCGGTGTGGTGATTTTCGGCCTTGCACCGTTACATGGATTTCTTGAGTGGCTCTAGAAAGTTTGCCCAAGCTTTCATAGAAGCGGCCCCACCTCAACACTCATATAGGTGAATCTATCAAGTGTACACCACAGTCAAGCACACCACTCATTCATGAGTTATAGATTCATTAAGAGTTTACACTCAACCTTTAATGCTGAAGTATTACACTATCCTACACCATAGGGATGGACCATCATATATAATGAATAGTGTCTCATCAAATTGACAAGTTACCTGTTCTTACCCATATGAACATAGGCTTGTTAATTTTTCACAAACTATGTTGGGTTACCATCACTCTCAATTTTAGTATTAGGCATAAGTCCCAGCCCCCTCGATGTATTTTCCACTAGCTTCCTGCTTAGTGGTTTTGTAAAAGAATCCGCCAGATTCATTTACGATCTCACATAGTTCAGGGATATATAGCTGCTTTACACAATTATGACGTATACGTATATGTCTCTGTTTTCCATTATAAACTTTATTATTTGTTCTTGCTATTGCCGCTTGGCAATCACAGTTTATAGATATGGAGGGAACGGGCCTCCCCCATAAAGGAATATCTGTTAAGAGATTTCTTAGCCACTTAGCCTCCAATCCTGCCAAGTCAAGAGCAATAAACTCGGCCTCCATAGTAGATTGGGCTATACAGGTCTGCTTGGATGACTTCCAAGCGACAACACCACCACCAAGGGTAAAAATAAATCCACTTGTGGATTTATTCCCATCGGTATCAGATATCAAATATGCATCTGCATACCCTTCAAGTATAGTAGGGTATCCCACATAACACAGACCAAGATCAATGATTCCTCGAAGATATTTTAAGACTCTACACAAAGCATTCCAATGATCTTTGTTAGGATTGTGAGTATATCTACTCAATCTGTTTACAGCATTTGCAATATCAGGTCTTGAACAATTTATCAAATACATAAGGCTACCAATTATTTGAGTGTGTTGGGTTTGTGATACACTACTCCGATTATTCTTTTTGGAGTGTAAACTAACGTCATATTGGAGTACTCACGGGTTTAGAATGTGACGGAAACCTCCCTTTTTTATATCTAGGTTCCTGTACTAGAGACGCTTGACGGTCCTGTTTTTGAAAGCAACGCCATCGCACGATATGGTAAACGCACCTCACCTTTTATGTTCTCTATGGCTTTTATGTTCTCTATGGTCTGGATTCACATTTAATACCCTTTTCTTACTTCTTCCAGTTATTCGCATAAAGGCTGATAATCCTCTTTATGGGTCGTCACTGATTGAATATGTAAGCAAGCAATTTAATTCCCTAATTATGTTATTCTCCTTCCCATGCTTCTCCTTCAACATGATGTTACTTCAAAATCAGGTTTAGAGGCAACGTATGTGAGATTGTAATGTAACTTCAACTTGGCAGGCCTATATCGAGCAATGGATTGATTTCTCATCGATGGAGATAGATGCCAATATTTTGCGATGGTACATACCTCGTGCTGGTTTTTCTATGCACCTTCTTCCGGTTAGGGTCCTTCCTATTTTACTTCATTGCTCTTTTCAAATAGTAGTTATTTTTTATGTACAATGTTTGTGTGTTGTGTTATGGCATTTAAGGATACTTAAATCTCGTGCTTTCCTTTCATATGCATAAAGGCGGAGGAAGCAGCCATTTCGGCATTGAAGAGGATACTAGATGCTTTGAACACACATCTTGCTTCCAACACATACCTTGTTGGACACTCTATTACATTGGCTGATATCATTCTGATATGTAACTTACTTTTGGGATTTAACCGAGTAATGACCAAGAACTTTACTTCCGAGTTCCCTCACTTTGAAAGGTACTTCTGGACCATGGTTAATCAGCCAAATTTCCGGAAGATACTTGGTCAGGTGAAGCAAACAGAATCTGTCCCACCTATTCAGTCTGTCAAAAAGCCTTCACAGCCAAAAAAGCTTGTCAAACCAAAAGCAAAGGATGAAGCAAAGAAAGAGGCTAAAAAAGAAGTCAAAAGAAACAGAGGAACCCAAAGAAGAAGCCGGTGAGGAATACGAAGCACCAAAGTCCAAGCCAAAGAATCCCTTTGATCTGTTGCCTTCTAGTAAAATGGTTTTGGATGAATGGAAAAGGCTATACTCAAACACAAAGACAAGCTTCCGTGAAGTTGCAATTAAAGGTAAATACAGTTTAAGCTGTGTAATATTATCCTACAAATAGATTGCTCTTCTACTTAGGTTACACCTGTGACCTGTTATTCAAAATTAGATGGTTTTGTTATTGGTTAATACCAGTAGTGATTTGTAATATTCTAAACTTATATTTGTTTATCCATTCATATTTTACTCTGGTTGCCATTCCACGGGTCCCTGATCTCCATTGTTTGCATTTCCTGTCAGATGGTAATGTACAACCTCTGCCATACACAGGTTGATTCTTCTTTATCAGTTGACATAAGTGTATTAAGTAGAGTTGCTCTCCATCTTTCATATTAAGTATCTATGCGTGAGTTACCATTTTCAGTTTGACTTGGTTATACACCTTTCCCCACTTGCTATTTCTAAATCTCTGTTCATATTTCAGTCTTGCTATGCTTCCTCCGTTCTGTTATTTTCAAAACATTAACCTTTAAGATTGAGTTTCAGTCTACATGCTTTAAGATTGAGTTCCCGAGCTATTTCATTATATAAAATCAACCTTTCAATTTTGTCTTGGCTGTCTCCACATGTTTTTCTTAGTCAATTGAATAGCAGTTCAATTGGTCACTGTTTGCGAGAAAAACATGTGTTGGGTTCAAAAGAAAAAATGGGGAGTTGGCTCTAAATAATACAATTACTCAGATTTGAAAACTCAACCTTAAGCATGAACCATGGGGTTGTCTGGGATGTACCACCTATTAAAGTGATATACCATTCAAATGACAAAATTTATACCATCCAAATTATCATTTGGGTTTTTGACTTCTCAATCCTTTTGTGTTAGTCAAACACTCAAAACCTCGTTATATTCCTTTTGTATTTGCAATAAAAGTATTATATATTTGTATTTGCACAAATTGTATTTTTTATTTAATGAATAGAAAAATAAATTCTCAGATAGCCTTTCGCCTTCAACCTCCACTGTCTTCTACCTGGCCCCATGAGTAGCTCATGCCTTTTCTCGAAGGGGTAATGATCAGTAGCATTCACATGATTTGTGTTGGGCATTTGGTCAAGCATCTGGTGACCATCTTTAAGGTGTTGAAGTCCAGTAACGATGCCATTATGTGATGCTTGAACGACAAGATGACGGTGTTAGTAACCCTCTCGTAAATGTGTAGATCTATGCTCCAGACCTGAGATCGGCACAGATCTGTGCTCCTGAGATCGAGATCCGGCAGAACCCGATCTGGTATCAGGGATGGGCACGGTGAGCGGTGGTTGTTGTGAGCTGGCCGCTGGGGGCGATATCGTTTGCCATCCGGCCTTCGAAGAGGATGGGCTTAAGCTCGGCGCGGACGGCGTTCACGGCAGCAGTATTCGATTATGCAGAGCTTTGTTTTGGGGATCTGGATGTCACCCATGGCGGAGAAGTGTCACACAGTTGAGCACCTTGCAGATCCACCTCGAATACGAGCTCAAGAACTGAGAGGGCGAGTTTGAGGGTTTGAGCATTGGAGGTGGTGGTGGTGGTGGTTTGAGAATCAGACAAAAAAAGTGGTGGAGAAATAAAAAAAAACTTATAAATAAATACAATAAAGGACAGTCCTAAAATACAAATACAAGATACATTTTGTACAGATACAAACACTTTTATTGCAAATACAAAACGAATATAATGAGGTTGAAAAGTCAGAAATCCAAGTGATAATTTAAATGATTCAGATTTTGTTGGATGGTACATTATTATATCACTTTGATTGGTGGTGTATAATAAAAAACACGTGAGATGAGACCGCAGAAGAATAGAGGCGGCAAAAATGGGTTGGCCCGATCGAATTAGCCCGAATAAATCCAATAAAATATATGGTTTTGATAGTTAAATTTGAGTCCATTTTAATTTCGGATTTTTTTGGCCCGATTTTATGAAGCCCAAATCCGTATCGGGTTCGGGTAGCCGGGTTAGTTTTATATATTTGAATTTTTATTCATTTTTATGTAACTAAAAACATAAAAATATGAAAATTAAAAAAATCATAACAAAGTCTATTTTTTATTCTAATTATGATAATGAAGACGATGATTATGAGTGGGAGGCCATTAACTTTGAAGATATAAAACTTTCTCTAGGAGACTTAAATGCCAATGTTGATGCTAACACATGCTTTTAAATATATTGTTATTACTGCTGGACTTTCATTGTGATTTTTTAAAAAAAAAACACCATAACATCTCAGTAATTAGCATATTTGCTTAAGACACTTAAGTAGTTTTTTTTTATAGAAAAGTACTAGTCAGAATTTGTTTGGGAAAAGACTCAATAAAAATGAAAATGACTGAAGCAAATAAAAAATGTTAGGCTGGCTCGAAAAGCCTCCAACCCGCATAGGGCTGGAATTGGACACCTATTTTACCGTTCATATTGATTCTAAATCTTGTTGGTCCAATCCTATAAAATCCAAACCCGCATCAAGCTAGCTCGTGGGTCGGGTAACCCATTTTGCCACCTAGGTCCTTATTTTGCAATTGCTGCAATTGCAGTGAAAGTCGTATTGTAATTGTCCATTTGTCCTGCTCAAGGTAAAACACGATTCACTTCCTATTTCCTTGACTATATGGCATGATCAGGCATGTATATCTGAACAGGCATCCTTTGCTTTCTGTCATTTATATTTGTTAATCCTAACATCCCCCCACCTGTTTTCCCCACATCATCGTATGGGTGCCTCTCTACTTTTTGTGTGGATTTTAGTTATCAGACTCTCCAGGATGGCTAGTTAACCGTTCTTTACATGTCATGCTCATTTTGCAGGGTTTTGGGACATGTATGATCCCGAGGGATACTCTCTTTGGTTCTGTGATTACAAATACAATGATGAGAACATAGTCTCATTTGTGACTTTGAATAAGGTGAGTGGTTTTCTGCAACGAATTGATTTGGCTCGTAAGTATGCTTTTGGGAAGATGTTGATAATTGGCTCAGAGCCACCATTCAAAGTGAAGGGCTTGTGGCTTTTCCGTGGAAAAGAGATTCCACAATTTGTAATTAATGAGTGCTATGAAATGGAGTTGTATGAGTGGACAAAAGTTGATATCACAGATGATGCTCAAAAGGAGCGCGTCAATCAGATGATTGAAGACCATGAGCCTTTTGAAGGTGAAGCTTTACCGGATGCCTAGTGCTTCAAGTGATCAGTGTTGGAATACAAACACTCACTATCACTCATGGTATACACATAGAAAGAATGAAAAGATTGAGAAAGATTAGAGAAAGAACACTTAGTAAAAATCTTTATTCAATTACACACTCACAATTACACACTTGCACTTGCATATACACTTCTCTACACTTACAACAATTATACTTGCACACACTTTTACTTCACTACTTGTGTTAATTCACATCACACATTATGTCTATTTATAGACTTACACGTACACTAACAAACTCTCTTAATAGCTTATAATTAATCACTTTAGTTACAACAAACTAATCACACTTTAACAAACTAACAAACACTAACTAATTTGAATTATCTCCAACACACCCCCTTAATTCAAATTAGCTAAAAACACAAAATACAATAGTTAATACATCTTTAAGCACAATTACATACACTTGCACATACACTTCTCTACACTTACAACAATTATACTTGCACACACTTTTACTTCACTACTTGTGCTAATTCACATTACACATTATGTCTATTTATAGACTTACACGTACACTAACTAACTCTCTTAATAGCTTCTAACTAATCACTTTAGTTATAACAAACTAATCACACTTTAACAAACTAACAAACACTAACTAATTTGAATTATCTCCAACACACCCCCTTAATTCAAATTAGCTAAAAACACAAAATACAATAGTTAATACATCTTTAAACACAATTTTCTAGGATCCCATACTTTGAAGCACAATGATCCAACCTCCATGGAAATATTCTTATTTCCACTAGGATCCCAGACTCTCACAAACATTATGTATTTCCGAAAACAATTAAACAACTCATTAACACAAACGATTCGCTAGTCTGGTGGTCACGACCTTGGAGTTCTTGCCCTCATTCCCTGGAGTCTCTGGTTCGACCCCCATCAGTAGACACTTTACTAGTTTTTAAACTTTTAAACCATTTTATAAAAAATAAAACAGTAAACAAGCAAAAGGCACGACTCGAACCCGTAACCTAATGCACGCACCTCCAACGCCTTACCATTAGACTGCAGCAGCCATTGATAACAATCATCAATCGCAAAATTCTTTTGACTCGTACAAAATTCTTCCTTCTACAGAAACATAAAACTTCGTCTTCTTCATTTCATGGAGCACGATTGGAATTCTCAGAAACCCTTTTCTCACCAGAAATAAGAAATTCATTGCACATCTCATCTATTGCTCCACCTCTATTCAACATTTTTCCATCAAGATCACCACTTTCCTTCTTCTTGATGATTGGTGGCAGCAACACCTCCAAACGATCAACCTCTCCACCGCCATAGCTCGGCGATTCTGGTGGTGGTGTCACTTCCGGCGACTCACCTTCTTGGACACAGCACACACCCTCCTTGCACGACCATGAAGACTCAGTCAGAAACGCCTCTTGTATTATCTCTTCACTCACGATGGTTAGCCATGGTTGCAACTCATCTTCTCTGTTATAACACAACTCGTCCTTGTACATCCATGGCGTCTTCGGCGATATTGTGACCGACCCAGGTCCAATCCTCTCTGTACGATCCTCCGTTGCGAGTTGTAGATCCAGAATCGTCACCTTCGTCTCTGTCGCGTTCCGGCCACATCGCGGCATCGCCACCTAGACTGGGTTCTTCTTTCTTTCCGCCATCACCTCCTCTAGCAGCACGGCTCTGGCTGCTCGCCATTCCGGCATTGACGGCAGCGGAAGTGGTTCTTTCGGTGGTTGCTTGAAACCCTCGGATTGAACTTCATACTCTGCCTCTTCTTGGTCACCCTTCTTTGCAGAACCTTTGGATTGGGGCACAGATTGATCACAATGTGTTTGATGGAATGACCCACAAAACACAACATTAGATTCTTCATCTCGCTTTTTTGTATTTTCCACATCTTTATCTCGTCTTGCATAACCATCATCAAGAACTACACTTCTAGATCTTCGCTTGCAAAGCTCCTTCCCAGCAAAGGGTTTTTCATTTGGAGCCAACGCAAGCATCTTCTCCTTCTCCTTCTGCACAGACTTCTCTGCCTCTTTGTTGCTGTCTTTTGTCACTCATTGTTGCACCCCGTTTCTGGTTCTTGTTTTCCTCAAGATCATCATCTCTCGCTCTCTTTCCTCTCCAAAGACTCCACCATAGTTTTTCTTCAAGATGTCCCAAACATCTTTTACCGTGTTGGCTGCAGAAATCTTCACAAAATTTTCTTCATCCACACATTGACGAAGAATCAAGAGAGCTTTGTAGTCTCTCTTTTTGGAAGCACTATCTTCCACACCTTGAACACCTTCTTGCACCACCTCAAGCACCTCATAGAAATTGAAAATGTTCTCCATCTTCACCATCCATTGGTGGAAGTTCTTTCCATCAAGAACCGGTAATGGGATTGCAAAATCCCCACTCACGATCTCTTCAATTTCTGCACTCTTGGACCCATAGTCACAAGTCCCTAATCTTGTAGCTCTAGATACCATGTTGGAACACAAGCACTCACACTCACTCATGGTCACACACATAGAAAGAATAAAAAGATTGAAAAAGATTAGAGAAAGAGATAGAGAATGAACACTTAGTGAAAATCTTTATTCACTTTACACACTCACAATTACACACTTGCACTTGCACATACACTTCTCTACACTTGCAAAGAAGAATCTAATGTTGTGTTTTGTGGGTCATTCCATCAAACACTTTGTGATCAATCTGTGCCCCAATCCAAAGGTTTTGCAAAGAAGGATGGCCAAGAAGAGGCAGAGTACACTAGTGCAATAAGTGCTTTTTACGCCGGTTAAAATTGGTTTTTTACGCCGTAATCTCGATCGACGTAAATACAGGTGGCGTTAATAGTTAATATTTTAACGCCGCTTTAGAATCGACGTTAAATATAACACTATTAACGCCGGCTTCCTCAACAAAACCGACGTTAATTTTGTAAGAATTAACGCCGGTTTTTTAAACAATCGACGTTAAACTAAAACTATTAACGCCGCTTCTTTAATACAACCGACGTTGATATTGTTAAAACTAACGCCGCTTTGTTATAAATAACTGACGTTAAATGTTTAATTTTAACGTCAGTTGTAATAAAGAACTGACGTTAATAGTGTACTGTATATTTTATAAAATACTATTAACGTCAGTTGTTTGATACAACTGACGTTAAAATGTTTTTTTTTAAATTCAGTTTTAAAATATCACTCCCCTCAGCTATCCCTGCATTCAGTCCCAAGGAATACGTAATATCACACACATTACAGAATTGCAAAGGAAAATTGAACAATGGGGTGACTTAAAACCAAAACCCATGTATATATATAAATAAATTTAAGTTCCAATGTCTAAAAAACAAAACTATCTAAGGATATATATATATACATGTTATTAATTAGTTTCTAAAGTCTAACAAAAAAACTATTTATCTAAGTAGTGCGGAGGTATGTTGTCAATTCCTTTCTCAGCCGCATACTTGAAGAAGAATTCAGTGAAGCGCATCCTCAAGTCTCTTAACTCATCTTCATGAATAGGCGATTGGTCGATAAATGCCTAGACACGTTCAGATAATAACAATAACATCAATGCAAGTCATCTTCAAAACTATAATATATAATTTAACAAGTTGTTTAAATATTACCTTCTTCCATCCATCCGTAATAGATGCGGAGACTATGTTCAACATATGAAGCATCACATAATAGCCGCACGACCAACTGTCAGGTTGAAATCGAGACTACCAACAAAATTAATTTCAACGTCAGTTGAATATACACATAAATTAGTAATTATAATAATAATTATTTGATAAATAAACTACCAAACCTTGAGGATGTTCCATACAGGATTTGCTTTAGCCTTAGAAGTCCTACTTCTTGTTGTGACGCCGGCAAGTGTACCGGGTCGTCGCAAGTAATAAAATAACACGGTAAGTAATTACCGAGGTCGAACTCAGGGATTGGGCTACCAATTCGACTAATCCGCGGGAAATCCGATACATTTGGTCAAGTTAGAGAGAAGTGGTTGAGAGAGAGAGATTATGATCGCAATTCAAGTAACAAATCGAATAAAGCTAAGGTGATTAAATTCAGAAATTAAAATATCCAAGGTCTCAATTCCACCTACCCAATCATGTATAGTACCCAAGTGATGATGTATTCCTCCCTAAGTTCAATTACAATGTCAACCGGGACCCCCAAATTCTCCTATATCCACGGTCGTGCTCAATAGGACATATTCGACGATTGGATCAATTACTTACTAGGTCTCATAATCCTAATCTCGAATTCTATTAAACCTTGTTCCCTATATGGTTGCACTAATCAAATAAATCCACTGTTGTGCTCATTATTCAATTAATGATTCCAATTCAAGTTCTAAAACGCGACTCGTCGTTCGGCCTCAAACACGTTAACTAGTTAATCACACAACACATATGATCAACGCAATAATATCAGAATTGGAAAACATTCATAAGAGAAGGGGAGAAAAACATACATCACAAGAACACTACACCGCCATGGGTGGCTTCATTGATCCCTCGGACGAGGGGATTAGTTCCTCATGCCCGTGACGACGCACAAACAATCGGCAATAATCTCCATAATAATAAACTAAAAGAAGAAAAGAAGGAGACGCAGCTCCAAAGAATACAAGGATTCGCCTAAAACTGCTCTACAACCGTGGCTAACAACTTGATATCCAATTCTGATCTGAGACAGCCTTTAAATAAGGATTCTGTTTCTCGCCTGCTCGCGGGGCTAGCTTACTCTCGCGACGCGAATTTTAGTTTTGGCGCGCATTCAAGTTTGGATTTTCGCGAGGCGAGGATGTGTTCGCGGGGCGAGTCTTCCTACTTCAATCTGTCACAGCCGTGACATTCATCACGGCTGGGCCGTGATGGTCTCTGTCTTCTTGGGTCTTCAGGTTCTCGCGAGGCGATCCGGCTCTCGTGGGGCGAGAGTTCAAACCTAAATTTGTCACAGCCGTGACCTTAATCACGGCTATGCCGTGATAGTCTCTGTCTTGCAGGTCTTCAAACTCTCGCGGGGCGAGAAGATTTTCGCGTGGCGATCCAGAAATGATGACTTTTGCTGCTCTGTTGACCTTCAGTATCGCGAGGCGAGGCGAGCATACACTCGCGGGGCGAGTGCCTCCAGAATTGCAATTTCCACTATTTCTTGGCTTTCCTTGACTCCCGGAGCTTCACTTATTGACCTGAAAACACCAAAAGCAACCAAAAGCATAATTCTATCCAAAATAAGCTAAAAACTACACAAAAGACGCAAAACGAGTCAGAGTCCAACTTAGGAACAAAACAAGGCAAATTTGGGCGAAAACGAGAGTGAACTCGACTAATTGGCACAAAAACCACGGTCCATCTAGTTATAAAACTAGATAAGCCGAAGGCTTATCAAAACACCCCAAATTTAAACCTTGCTTGTCCCCAAGCAAGCTTAAAACTCAAAAATGACTCAAGACTTGGCAAGCCTAAAGGAATCAATCGATTTCGCACAAATTTCATGCAATCAAAACAGTTTTTTTTTCCAATGATCTCCCCCCTACATTACTGTAATCCCCACATTCATTTACTTTAAACAATTGAGAACTTATCATTCATGCAATCATTAGTCTAAGTTGAGGATCAGGGTCACACACAAAAGGAAGATCACCAATTTCAAACAACTGCCTTCCTCACAAGGGTATGTAAAATTTCACTCATTCGCTCAATTTCGTCAAGGCTATCAACTTTTCACTTAATTTCACGTATCAAGAGCACTTCCCATGAATTTGATTTTCATCTCAAAAATGGTTCCCACGAAAACATGCATGCAACATCAGAAGGTCTTTTAAAGGTTGTAATGGGGCCTGGCTCAGGGTAGGATATACAAGGATACTAGGCTTAAGTCCCTAGGAACTAAGAGAGCATGAGAATTTGACATACATTCCACTCTAATTCCTTTTTCCATTTTTCTTTTTGCCTCGGGTGACTACAGCCCTTTCCTTGCTAATCTTTTTTGTTTTGCCCCTTTTCTTTTTGGCATTTTTTTTTATATTGCCTTGGGTTCCAACCTTTATTTTCTTTTTCTCACCCCAATATGACACATCACCTTGTAGCCACCCCAAACTTAGTTTCTCACAACCTTTCTCTTGCTCACTTCCATGCTCTCCTAATCCTAAGATCGGGTTAACATGGTTTTTTTCAAATTTTCGGCTTGTAATATAGGGTCATCAAGAAACAATAGGCTAATTAGGCTCAATGTGGCTGACTAGGGAACATGCATGAGGGATGGTCCTTTTTAGGCCAAGTAGTTATTCAAAGAAAATTGCCTAAATCATTTGATGCAACACATAAACATGCAAACCCTAAAGAGATTCAAGCAAATTCGGGAAAGTGCAACTTAACAGTGACTCACACATTCAAAAACAGAGTTGGAGGCTCAAATCCTCACCTGGACATTTTGCAAATTGTTTGACCGAGATACGATTCCTAGTGTGTGCACCCCCTCACCCCAAACTTATCATAAATCAAGTAATCACAATAAAATTCTCAAAGTTCAATTTTCAATTTTTAAGTGGGGATCAATTTTCTAATTTCAGAACCTAGGGGGAAATCATCGATGGTCAATATAATTCATGCAATCAATCTATGCTCAATTTAATTAAAATCCAACAAGCTTGCCGACACGACATTCATACAACAACTCTTGATCTTCTCAAATTATTCAAGAGTGACAAACAAAAACAAAACAAAAATCAAAAACAAAACAAAAGTTAGGAGAAGAGAGGGATACCTAGCTTGGGTTGCCTCCCAAGTAGCGCTTGTTTAACGTCCCGAGCCTGACTCAAGTCGCCCCTAAGGGTTAATCCGGAGGAAGATCCTGCTTGCCATGCCATTCCTTGGCCCGTTCTTTGTAGGTTTGTGCCCTTTTATATGCTCGCATGCGGTTCCCAGACAGCTCATTTAAGTTCAGGACCCTTCTATAATCAGCACGAACTCTCCACTCCGTGGTGGTTTTTTTTGGGATCAACTTATTGTTTTCATTGACCACCACGGTTGTGCCACCTTTCGACTTCGGTGCTTTATTACCCTTTTTCATACCCTTGTTGTTGAGCTTTTCCCTTGCACATTCATCCTCTGGGAGACTCGATATGGCTTCCATGTCTTTTAACCATTCAAGATAGACCTCATCCCCCGAAGGGCCTTTTTCCTTTCTATCATCATCATGGGATTTTACCAACACTTGAGCACGTGAAGAACCATGGGCTTCTCTAGTTGCCTTTGCCTTAACAGTTGGATCCACCATATCCACACGATACACTTCCGACCTCTCTGTAGGGTGCTTCATTGCTTCAAAGAGATTGAAGACTACCTCATCATCTTGCACCCTTAGAGTGAGTTTCCCTTGTCGCACATCTATCAAGGCACCCCCAGTGGCCAAGAAGGGCCTACCCAATATGAGAGGGATCTCGGCGTCTTCTTCCATATCGAGCACTACAAAGTCCGCCGGAAATATAAGCTTGTCCACCTTTACTAACAAGTCTTCGACCACCTAATGTGCGCTGCGACGCGCGCGTGCGATTCCGGCAAGTGTACCGGATTTCCGTCAAGTAATAAAAGATATCGAACCCACAGAGACTGTGTTCCCGAATCGCAATCGGTTTTCGAATCGATTAGATCTGGACAGTTTTAAAAAGGATTTTTTATGTTTTGAGTGAAAAGGATTTTGAATTCGAAATTAAAAGATAGATGAGCAGAAAACAAATGTTTTTGGGATTTTCGATTTAAACGGATTCCTAGGGATTTGGGTTACCTTTGAGGCTGTTTATGTTGCTAATCTGATTTACCTTTGTTGATTATCGAAATTGCCTTGAAGGCGGGTTTATCCTCTAATAGCTTAAGCTCCCTCTCGGGTTACAAAAGCCGTGCCCAATTGACCCGACCCCTACTCTCGTGGTAGTCGATCCCAGATTGGACCCTTTGCGTTCCGTGACAACTCGTTGCTCCTCGAGGGACGGCTTCTAACTCTCGTGATTTCAGTCCCAAGTCTGACTTCTAAAGGTCCGACACCTAAGTTCACCGCTAGGTTCCTCCTTAGAATGTCTCAGTCATGCAAATAACCTAAGTTCACCGCTAGGTTCCTCCTTAGAACGTCTACGTCACGCAAATAAGCGGTTGCCGAATTTACGAGTGGTTAACACACTAGAAATCAGATCTAAAACAATAACGAAATCAACAACGATTTTACATCAAATCAACAACATTTACAAAACTCGGACAGAGCCCTAGTCCCTAGAAACAAACTACTACTCCAGTCTTGCCATGGAGATGACAAGCTGGGTTGACAACATAATGAAAAAAAAATCAGAAAAGAGAAGAGAGGAGGAGAGGAGAGAGATCTATGCCTAGAGTCCTAGTTGTTATGGATGTGATCCTTCTCATCCAATGTCCAATGTGTATCTGATGTGATCTGCCTGGTCCTTATTTATAGAAATTGGGAAGTTAGAGTCCCAAACCAACTCAAAATCTGATCTATTTCGGTTTCTTCAAGTCCAAGTATTGCGCGTCACGGCCGTGATGGCCATCACGGCCTGGCCGTGACGGTCTCTGCTTCTGGCACTTTTGCAAAATTCCAGTCTCTCGCGTGGCGAGACTATTCTCGCGTCGCGAGCCCTCTTTTATGGCCGTGTTCTGAATCACGGCTGGGCCGTGATGTGCTCTGACTTGTGGTGGTTTTGGGTCACGGCCGTGATGGCTATCACGGCCAGGCCGTGATGACTCTCGACTTGACCTTTGTTCTTTTTCAGTTTTGCTCGATCATGGCCGTGATGGGCATCACGGCTAGGCCGTGATGGGCTCTGTTTGGCTCATTTTCTTCACTTTTAAAGCCCTATCTTCATCCAAACTCCATCATGGTTGATCTTGAGCAATTTACCCTTGATATCTGCAAAACAACACACGAAAACCGCCTTACCCATTCCAAAGGAAAATTAACCTAAAATCTAATAAAAATATGCCTAAACTACATGAAAATGCATGCAAAATGATGGACAAAGATGAGGTGAAATCACACTCATCACCACCCCATAAGGATATTTTATAGAGCGGTCGGCTAGTTGGAGCGACATCCGTGTATCCTTGAATTCTTTGATTCCCAACCTCTTCATCATAAAGAGGGGCATCAAGTTGATGCTTGCCCCTAGATCACACAATGCCTTCCCTACAGTCATCTCCCCAATGGTACATGGTATCGAAAAGGAACCGGGATCCTTCAACTTTGGAGGTAGTTTTCTTTGAAGAATGGCACTACACTCCTCGGTCAAAGCAACCGTTTCCTCATCCACTATTCTCCGCTTCTTGGTGAGAAGATCCTTCATAAACCGGGCATATGATGGCATTTGTTCCAAGGCTTCCGCAAATGGAATGTTAATCTGAAGTTTTCGGAAGACATCAAGGAACTTATTGAATTGCTTATCCTGTTGAGGCTTCTTCAATCTTTCAGGATACGGTACCCTCATGTAGGGCGGGAGGTCTTGGGGTTCAACCCACTTCTTTCGGAATTCTTCATCTACAAGTTTCAGCCTTCCCCATTGCTCCGGTGCCTTGTCACTTACCGACTCTTCTTTCTCAGGTTGCTCTTCCTCAACATGTAGTTGTTCCGGGGCCTTGTCATCCTGAGAACTAGTTGTACCCCTGTTAGGTTCCAACACCCTTCCGCTTCTAGTTGTTATGGCATTGCAATGGTTCTTAGGGTTGTTCTCGGTATCACCTGGGAATGTGCCTGGGAGACACTCATTAAGTTGCCTTGCGAGCTGAGCAACCTGCGTCTCTAGATTGTGAATTGACGCCCCTGTATGCGTTGCCAACTTGTCAACTGTCGCAGTCACCTTCTCAAAAGTTGTGCTTGTATCAATTGACAACTTCGCAACTGCCGCGCTCACCTTCTCAATAGCCAACTCCCAAGGCATCGTCCACCATCTGTTATTTGCAAATCGATTAGGCCCCGAAGAGCTCTGCTGAGTATTGCGCCGCTGAATTCCAATGCTCGGTCTCGACTCCTGTTGAGGTTGTTGCCAATTCTGCTGAGGATGCTTGCTGACCGGCTAGACCACCATTAGCATCACTCCAAGCGAACCCCTGATGGTCTCTCCTCATATACCCCCTATTCGATTCTCGATCGTAGTCATTTTGTCTGCTCCTCCGATAGTTATTCCGGGGCACAAAGTGTCATAAAAGTTGTGGCATGAGTCCACATGTTCCCGAGGGAAATTGAACTGGCAGCTCCGAGTGTCATGATCTCCATTACAAATTTCACAACCCGAGGCATTCCCTCGTGTATCGCACTAACTTTCTTGCTTCTCGACAAAGCCGCAACTTGCATCTTCAATGATTTGACTTGCTCTAGAATGGCTTCCATTGTTCCGGAACTCGACTCCACTTGAGTTTTCCCTACCACTGTTGTAATCATTATATGACATCTTCTCTAATAATGCCCATCCATCCTCAATGATAAGTAGGAAAAAGAGCCGCCACCAGTGCATCATCAAGTTCATCCGATAGCGTCCCCTCAACCCATTAAAGAAGTGTTGAACTTTGGAGACGGGGTCAAAGAACGCTGAGGGGCATCTTCTCAATAAGCCATTGTACCTCTCCCAAGCTTCATTATATGTTTCATCCTCTGTCACTTTGAAAGACGTAACGCCTATTCTTGCTTGTCTTGCCGCTTCTCGAGGAGGAAAATATTTGGTTAGGAACTTTTGTGACATTTGCTCCCAAGTTCTGATGCTGTTCCTATCCAAGTCACCAACCCACCGCGAGCGACATCCCTAAGAGAGAGAGGGAAAAGCCGCAAGCGAAACTCATCTTGTGAGACTCCTCTTGTCTTCCAGTAAGTCACAAGCTTCAAGGAAGCGAGTGATGTGTCTATGAGGGTCCTGTTTGCCACTCCCATCAAACTGATTCTCACGGATCCGGAATGTGACACATGCTTCCACTCAAAAGAGTCTCGTATTCAGGTTGCCACTCACGATAGAAGAGTCACAATCTCCCAAGCCGGGTAGATCGTGCTCAAGAGAGGCTTGTAACGAGGAGGAGGAGGAGGATTTTCTTCGGCCATGTCCTCAAGATTAATCGCTTCAAGCCTCTTTCTTTCTCTGACTTCCTTCCTTAAACGCTTCTCGGTCTTGGTGATCTCCGAATCAAATAACAGGTCCTCTTGTGAAAGGGTACCTCGCATACAAAAACACGGCAAGACCAAGTGGAATCAAAGAAGTAGAGAAAAATAATAAAGAAATAACAGAAAAATAAAAATAAAAATAAAAATCAACTTAACCAATCAATCAAATTTCCTAAAAATTAGCAAAATTGGTTGTGCCAATCCCCGGCAACGGCGCCAAAAACTTGATGTGACGCCGGCAAGTGTACCGGGTCGTCGCAAGTAATAAAATAACACGGTAAGTAATTACCAAGGTCGAACTCAGGGATTGGGCTACCAATTCGACTAATCCGCGGGAAATCCGATACGTTTGGTCAAGTTAGAGAGAAGTGGTTGAGAGAGAGAGATTATGATCGCAATTCAAGTAACAAATCGAATAAAGCTAAGGTGATTAAATTCAGAAATTAAAATATCCAAGGTCTCAATTCCACCTACCCAATCATGTATAGTACCCAAGTGATGATGTATTCCTCCCTAAGTTCAATTACAATGTCAGCTGGGACCCCCATATTCTCCTATATCCACTGTCGTGCTCAATAGGACATATTCGACGATTGGATCAATTACTTACTAGGTCTCATAATCCTAATCTCGAATTCTATTAAACCTTGTTCCCTATATGGTTGCACTAATCAAATAAATCCACTGTCGTGCTCATTATTCAATTAATGATTCCAATTCAAGTTCTAAAACGCGACTCGCCGTTCGGCCTCAAACACGTTAACTAGTTAATCACGCAACACATATGATCAACGCAATAATATCAGAATTGGAAAACATTCATAAGAGAAGGGGAGAAAAACATACATCACAAGAACACTACACCGCCATGGGTGGCTTCATTGATCCCTCGGACGAGGGGATTAGTTCCTCATGCCCGTGACGACGCACAAACAATCGGCAATAATCTCCATAATAATAAACTAAAAGAAGAAAAGAAGGAGACGCAGCTCCAAAGAATACAAGGATTCGCCTAAAACTGCTCTACAACCGTGGCTAACAACTTGATATCCAATTCTGATCTGAGACAGCCTTTAAATAAGGATTCTGTTTCTCGCCTGCTCGCGGGGCGAGCTTACTCTCGCGACGCGAATTTTAGTTTTGGCGCGCATTCAAGTTTGGATTTTCGCGAGGCGAGGATGTGTTCGCGGGGCAAGTCTTCCTACTTCAATCTGTCACAGCCGTGACATTCATCACGGCTGGGCCGTGATGGTCTCTGTCTTCCTGGGTCTTCAGGTTCTCGCGAGGCGATCTGGCTCTCGCGGGGCGAGAGTTCAAACCTAAATTTGTCACAGTCGTGACCTTAATCACGGCTATGCCGTGATAGTCTCTGTCTTGCAGGTCTTCAGACTCTCGCGGGGCGAGAAGATTTTCGCGTGGCGATCCAGAAATGATGACTTTTGCTGCTCTGTTGACCTTCAGTATCGCGAGGCGAGCATACACTCGTGGGGCGAGTGCCTCCAGAATTGCAATTTCCATAATTTCTTGGCTTTCCTTGACTCCCGGAGCTTCACTTATTGACCTGAAAACAGCAAAAGCAACCAAAAGCATAATTCTAGCCAAAATAAGCTAAAAACTACACAAAAGACGCAAAACGAGTCAGAGTCCAACTTAGGAACAAAACAAGGCAAATTTGGGCGAAAATGAGAGTGAACTCGACTAATTGGCACAAAAACCACGGTCCATCTAGTTATAAAACTAGATAAGCCGAAGGCTTATCACTTCTCCCGTTGGCGCAACTTATGCTACTCGCCTTCAGCGCGCTATCATAAACAAATAATCATGTCGATCAATTAACAAACTCATTTATCATGTGTGTAATAAACTAAAAACAACTGATATTAAAACTTAAATTAAATTTATGATTAGTTACTTACATATTTACAGCTTCCACCACCTTCGGTGGCGGATCATGGTGGAGAGAGCAGAAGAATATGACGGTATGCCTAGACGGGTGAAGTACCAACAACTGCCAATGGTCATCCATACAGTAGGGAGCCAGATATAATTCTCTCGGATTGTCTCCCAACAAGTTCCCTATGTATTTATTCAATGCATCGCCAACAAAGAACTCGGGCAGAAGGATTGACGGATCTAAGAAACCGTAAACTGATGCAACGCCCTTATCAAGCTGAAGACGATGGAGATACCTAAGATATGAAAAGGGTGTGGATGTTAATTACATAATATATATATTGAAATTAAAATAAATTATTAAATGGAAAAATACCAAAAATAAATAAGTTATAAAATGAAAATTAACTTACGTGCACCAGAGACTGATGACATTGCTGTTCATCCAGACGTTATTTCTGCGCAGCGTTCCTAGATCGTCACCAACGAAGGAAAATATCCTCTCTTGATTTGGGCGTGCCACCCATCCATCGTGCTCCAATGGACATGCAAAAATCTCAAACGCATAATCCTCACCAAGTGAGAACAAACGAGTGATAGGTGACAGCGACACCGACGTCGACTTGGCCTTCAGTTTAGGAAAAATAAAATATATAAGTTTTTGATAATTAAAAAAACACAAGTAATTATTTGACTAATTTGGACATTAATAATGAATAAATACCTTTGCTAACATTTCGAGCTCACGTCGTTTGGAGTCCAACTCAAGCTCACGCCTTTTCATTTCCAACTCATGCTCATGGCGCTGGACTTCCAACTCCCGCTCCCTAGCTGCCAACTCATCGTCCTCCACATGTGCCCTACTAAAACTCTCTTTTGTGCTCACATGTGAAGCGTTGGCAAGCCTTGCGGTGTCCTGGGATGTACCGATGGAGGAAAGCTCTCGCAAGCGCCGCTTGAATTCAGGTTGGCTATTAAGCCTTGCATCGATGTGTGTTGTAATATCCGGGTTGGTCATGAGGTGTTGAGTAATGTCAGCCAAAATTGATGCTTCATTGACCACCCGCTTTCGTGAAGCAGACTTGCCATAATATTGTTTGATGGTCACGTTCCCAGGAACACCGAGAACCCGACCAGGATGGTCTTTCTTGCCTAGAGCAGTCATCAAGACGTCCCCGCCGTCCGAAGGGGGACGAATGCGCCCGGGAGGATTTTGCTTTAAGATCCATCTACAATGAAAAAAATGAAAAAACGTGCAAGTGAAAAGTGTTGCAAATATATATACAAATATCAATTGAAATCAATTTAATTATTTACTTACTATCTTATATGCCACTTCGAGAGTGGCATCACCTTTAAAAGATCCCGCCTTTGTCATGCGGCCGCCTAACCTGAAATCCTCGCGGTCGATGTCCGACGGAGGACTTGATGGTGTGCCTTCGGGCACCTCTCCTCTTTCAATCCTAGCAGAGTGCTCTTCCCGCTTCGCCTCTCACCTATCCGCCATCATCTGCTGGATCCGAGTATGGTACCCACCCCGAGACATGGTGTGGCGGTGGACGTTCTTCACCCGATTCTCGCCGACCCTTATTTGCCTTAGCCTATTCAAACAAAAACACATAATTAAATATAGTTAAATGATCTATAATAAGCATACAAAATTAACTTAATCAACCAACCTGAAATTCTTCATCCCGTCGACTCCTGGCAAACATATCCCAAGTATCCCGATCAATCCAGGGATAATCCGAGAACATTTTATCAAGCCGCTTCTTCCCGGATAGATAGTACCTGGTAAGATCATGCTTGAACCCATTCCAACGCTTTGATGCCATTTTCATACATTTATGACGATGATCCTCGTCATTTGGCACGATCCAAGCTACCTACACATTAGATACATATATAACAACTGGATGGATTATAACTCGGATAATTATCTAATAATGTAAATCAAACAAATGTAAAGGTAAAATACCGTGATAGCCTCCCAAATCTGATCCTTAACGCTTCGTGGAACGTCATTCCAGTGGTTGTAGTTGATGTTTACGTGCTGCTTCGCTTGTAGAAACACCCACTTATTAAATTCTTTAGCATGGGGTCCCTGGGCATTTAGATTAGCATCGAAGGACACCTCAAGCTTCTGTCCGCTCTGCCTGTCCTTCTCTAGTTTCTTCAACGAGGTGGCTCCTCTACCCCGTTTCCTATGAGCCTGTGATGTCTGTATGGACAAAAAAATGATAAAATAGAGGGTTGTAACATTATAAACTTACATTAACAAGAAGGACTAAAGATAGTATATAACATGCATGTAAACTTACACTAGAATCAGCAGGCGTAGGCGTGATCGGGTCTCGCGAAACCCCCACAAGTGTCCTCCCCTGCATGTGGGCTATCCGACCGATCCATATGTATGCCTGTTCAAAAACAATATATATGTATTAACATAGGTTATAACTCAAAATAAATACAGAAGTATAAATAAAAATAACTAGATAGGTCCTGTAGATATACAAAACATCTATATATCCAATATAAGGACAATACGGGAGATTGAAAACTATAGTTTTTGAAGATTACCAAGCATTGGTCACGACATCACGGCCGTAACGTGCCAACTGAATCAGACCCTCATAGGCAGAACTGATCACGGCCTAGCCGTGATGAGCATCACGGCCGTGACAGATCAACCAGCAGAGCAACATGCACTCAAAACCAAAAATAGAGACATTCCAAACAACTCAAACTCACGATTTAAAGTTACAACTACTAAGACTACAGTTTCAACATACACTCAAAACCAAAAATAGAGACATTCCAAACAACTCAAACTCACAGTTTCAAGTTTCAACTACTGAGACTACAGTTTCAAACTAGCAGAGCAACATGCATGCACTCAAAACCGTGAATAAAAAAATGTGCCCTAATTAAAGACTCGCCAGAAATAGGCGCTCGCGTGGTGGTGGGGGGGAAGCTCGAGTGGTGGCCAACGTTCGATGTGGTTACTGAGAGCAGAGGGACAAGGGGAGTTAGTGCGCGGGAAGGCCAGGGGAAAGAGAGATGTCATGTTATTGCAAAGAAGGAGCGGGAAAGACAGAGTTAGGGGTTAAGAGTGTACCTCACGGTGGTGGCGAAGAAGCCCTCGCGGTGGTTGCGGTGGAGATGAGCTCGCGATTAGGGAAGAGTGAGAGCGAGAGCGAGGGTTGAGCGTACGTGATGAAAAGACAAAAGACGTAGAGAAGTGGAGAAGGCGCGCGGGGGTAAACGTTATAATTAAAATAAAACAACATTTTACGTCAGTTTTTGGTAAAACCTGACGTTGAAGATCTTATATTTAACGTCAGTTGTCTTAATAAACTAACGTTAAAAACTCTCACACTTATTACGTCAGTTGTTAGTAATAACTGACGTTAAAGGTCATATATTTAACATAAGTTGTATTAAGAAACTGACGTTAAAAACACTCACAACTTCTTACGTCAGTTGTATTACACAACGGACGTTAAAGGTTTATTAGAAACATTCATTCCCTTGACTACTGTGCTACTTACCCATTCACCTTTGTACCTAATCCTCTTAATGAGCATTAAGTTTATAGATAAGTTTTCAAGAAAATCAGAATAACTTAGTAACTTCATCCACTGCTCCTATAAATAGCTTCCTAGCTTCCATCTCCTTTTAATTAATTTTCTGCTTCACAATATGGCTCTGCCGTGGAGATTAACTTCATCACTCTTTCTTCCTATTCCTAGACTCAAAGGTCTTTGTCTTAATGGTGAAACAACTTCTGAGTTTGAGTAAATTACATTGCATGGATATTAAGGTTGGGTGAATCACGTAATGTGATTCTCTCACTTTATTTCATCCCCGTCATCCCTTTCACTTTGCTTTGGAAGCAAGTGATTGTGGATTCAAGATGATGCATCAAGGAACTCCACTGAAGAAGAAAGATGCAAAGATCCATTTCACTTTGCTTTCGCTGCTAGTGACTGAGGATTTACTTTGCATCTTGGAATTCAAGTGAGGGAGGTGATGCATCCATTGGAGTTTCTGATGACAGGATTGAGAAGAAAATGATGTTGATGCAGAAACTTTTTTATATTTTAGGGCTATGTTGCAGAAATTTTTTATCTTTTAATCATGTAATTTTAACTTATGAATCGCTTCAATGTCATGCGATTTGATTATACATATAACTTGTTTTATGTTAAGTGTTTATTTATTTTAATTTGCACAATTAATAAAAATTTAAAATAAACTTGTATAAAAAAAGGTTTAGAAATAAACTGCAGTACTATATGGAGTGATCTGCGTTAAGAGGGACAACAGGGACATGACAACCAATGAAAAGAGTTTCATAATTATTTACGTCAGTTATTTATAGAACTGACGCAAATAGTTTACCCACCACCTCATTTTTAACGTCAACTTAATTGATGACTGCCAAGTTCCCGTATATTAATTACATTATTTCCAATATTCATTCTCGCACGTGTATAATATATAGGATTATTTACGCCAGCTATTTATTTAATCAAGTAAAAATCAAACTTTTAACGCCGGTTGTATAAAAAACGACGCTTAACAATTAATATTTTTTATTGAAAAACACTTTTAACGCCGGCTTTTTTAAAAACGGACGTTAAAAGTGTATAGATATCTGCAAAAACATTCATTCCTTTGACTGCATTGTGCTACTTACCCATGCACCTTGTAACTCAATCCTCTTAATGAGCATTAAGTTTATAGGTAAGTTTTCAACAAAATCGAATAGCTTAGTAACTTCATCCCCTCGCTCCTATAAATAGCTTCCTTCCATCCTTTTAATTTTACGCTTCACAATATGGCTCTGTGTGAGATTAACTTCATCACTCTTTCTTCCTATTCCTAGACTCAAAGGTCTTTGTCTTAATGGTCAAACAACTTCTGAGTTTGAGTAAATTACATTGCATGGGTGATAAGTCCGAGTAAATTACATTGTGTGAGTTGCTCACCTTATCACCTTCCGAAGAATCACCTTTGGAGGGTTAATCAGGGTGCTCGGGGTCACAGATTCCAAAACCTCGGCTTTGGCAAGCAAGTGACCGTCTTGGAAGTCTCTGGAACCACTGCCTTTGCTTGAAACGGATCTGGTGCACCTGTTTTTGCCTCTCTCTTGAGCTCTCTCATGCCCCCGGTTTCGAGGTCTTCGAGTATATATAGTTTTCCCTTTGGCATATTTCATAAAACTCTCTCGATGGGATGTAGCTTTAATGTTTAGGATTTTAAACCCTTTCAATGTAACTTTTTATAGGATTTTAAACCCTTTCAATGTAACTTTTTATAGGATTTTAAACCCTTTCAATCTTATCGTATCGATCGACCAGTATTACACTTCATGAATGAGATCCGATTTGGGTTATTGATTCAACTTATACTTCGCACATATATTTTAGTTTTCAAAACAAACACAAAACATCAAAGCAATTCATGTGAAACTGAAACTTTGAGGAAGGCAATGCGGAAGGAATCATATACTAGATAAAAAAAATTATTAAAATAACTTTTAACGTCTGTTGATGTAGGGACTGACGTTAAAAGTGAAGAGACTTACTTCTAACGTCAGTTCTTTATCGAACTGACGTTAAAATGTTCACTTTTAACGTCAGTTTTTTATTGAACTGACGTTAAAAGTGAGTCACTTCACTTTTAACGTCAGTCATTAAAACAACTGATGTTAAAATTGAATTAATGAAGCCTAATATTTACAAAACTGCCACCGCCTCCTTTTTAACGTCTAGCTTTTGGTTAACTGACGTAAACCTTTACCGTCTAATGTATATTTTCCACTAGTGGTAAGAAGTTCCTAATCTTGTAGCTCTGATACCATGTTGGAACACAAGCACTCACACTCACTCATGGTGCACACACATAGAAAGAATAGAAAGATTAAGAGAGATTAGAGAAAGAGATAGAGAATGAACACTTAGTGAAAATCTTTATTCACTTTACACACTCACAATTACACACTTACACTTGCACATACACTTCTCTACACTTACAACAATTACACTTGCACACACTTTTACTTCACCACTTGTGCTAATTCACATCACACACTATGTCTATTTATAGACTTACACATACACTAACTAACTCTCTTAATAGCTTCTAACTAATCACTTTAGTGATAACAAACTAATCACACTTTAACAAACTAACAAACACCAAAAAACATTAACTAATTTGAATTATCTCCAACAATCAGAACCTGTCACCAAAATTGAACATAATCATGGATATTAAGTTATACTCCTTATATTTATGTGTATCTTTTATTCATTTTTTTTTTTGAAATTATAATCACCTCTCTTGAATTTTTTACATAATTTCACTAAATACATTTGTATAAAAATAGATTTTTTGAGATTTATTTTTTCATTGTAAAGAGAGATATGGCCCAATAAAATGAGTATGTTAAAAAGAGTGTATAAAAAGTGCATTGCTTGCTAACTTTACCCTTCAAAGAAGATCAAATAATGCAAATAAAACATAGAGTTGGCTATGACATTTTGAGTACAAAAGTGTCATGTTAGTCGGTTATGTTTTATTTGCATTTACTTTTATCCCCATTAAATATGAGTCCTTCTAAGTTCTAACCTATCAAATATTCTCTCATTCGATCACACGAAAATTATAATGTCTCATTTATATAGGGGCAGAGGAGGTGAAATTCAGAGGGGCATAAGTAATGACGTAAATTCTTATAATGTGTAAGCAACGATTTAAAAATGATTTAAATAAGTTTTTATCCCAGTAAACTACATCAATTTTTGTTTCAGTCTGTGTAAAAGAAATTTCTTAGGATATTATCACTAATCTCAAAAAAATTTTAAATGGTCCATACCGTCATCTTTTTCCATTATCTAGTACTCAGAGGAACTATACTGAGGTAATTTCATTTTACTGTCTAACTTGCTATAAGTGCGGTTACTGATATTACCTTTATGTGAACTCGGGGATGGTTTCTTATCTCCTTAGTGTGTGATGATTTGGTGGTTCTTGGCCCCTGTTTTTGTGGCTTTGTTTGGGTTTTGCAGTGTAGGGCGTTTTAGCTCTTAATCGATTAAAGAATTAAAAAATTGAGTGGTGCAGTGGTAGGATTCGAACCGTGTACGGAAGGGACAGAAGATCTTGGCAATCGGGGTGGTGACCACCAGGCTAGGCGGATGATTGTGAAATAGACAACTATAAACAGGGGGAGGTGAATTGTGTTTATCAAAATTTAAACAAAGTTGAAATCTTTTCGCATACAGAAGCTAGGTTCAGAAGAGTGAAGATACAGGACAGACAGGTGACCTGTCTGATGAAATTTTAACAGAGACTTTGGCAAACACACCACTTGATAAACGTATAAGAAAACTAAAGCAACTAAAGAGTTTATAATGAAAGAGAGATTGACACAATTATTTATCCTGGTTCACTCTTCAAAGCAAAGAGCTACGTCCAGTCCTTGTGATTCGAGGCCGTACACGGGTCAAAATAATAATAATTAAAAACTGTAGTACAAGGCAAAACAACATTGGTCGTCTCACGAGGATCTTTGAAATTATTAGCCAATCAAGAATGTTAGAGAAAGGGGGTTTTCAAAATTTTCAAGGAGAAAACAGTTTGCAATAAACAAATAAATTCAATTAATTATAAACATCAATCCAAGACGTCAAGTTCTTTGGTAGAATTCGTCATTGTTCCAAAAGATATAAATTTGTTTGCCCTCCTCCTCTGTTAATTTGAAATCTACTACATGATCATGTAGGGTTTAAACGACAAAATTGGAGTCACAATCACAATCCCTACTAATGTTGATTTATGCACAAATTCAATTAACCTAGGTTACCAATCGGTTCCCTAATCTCTATTAGATTTTTGGATTAATCAATCCTAATTCCAATTCAATCATGAAAACTGAATCTACATCTAATCAGACATAGATCAAGCGTAATCACATTCACAACACAAATCATAATTGAAAGAAGAGAAAAGGAGAAGAAGCAATTGAAAAAGAATTAAAAGTAAGGAATTCGGAATTCAAACCAAATTACTTGAATGTCTAGGATTGATAAAAGGTTTAGCCTTCCATAGTCATCACCATTGGAGAAGCTTTAACAACAAAACATCCAACAAAGTGCAGAAAACTAAAAAAGGGAGAAGAAAGGGGAAGAGAATTCCAAAACTTGCAAAAACACGGATTGCAAAAGTGTCTAATTTCGTGTCAGAATTGTGTGACACTAAACTGCTAATTATACTCATTAATCCTAATCTAACTATAGCCCAAATTAAGTCCCTCTGAATAAGTTTTCCAACAAGGTATCATATGCCTTAATTGGGCTTAAGATGAGTAAGTTATGGCCATTTAAGTGAGGGAACATCATGGACTGCGAACTGATCCGCATCAGAGAATTCGGGACCCAGTTTGACCTTGATTTTGGCCTAATTTGACAATTCTTCTGACACCTGAAATTGTAGGTATCTTCCTTATCTTTCTAGTGACAGCAAGATCACCAAAATCCGATATCTATAGCTCTAGTTATGGTCTGTGCAAGACAACAAGGTCAGGATGAGTGAAAAATCCGAAAATTAACAATGTTTAGCAATTAAGCCCAATAATTCAAAACTCAGCCAAATCACCAATATTAAACACATATAGAAATTAATTAGGCTAAGTATACAACACTAAAAGGTGACTCAAAAATGATTTATCAAATTCCCCCATACTTATTCTTTTGCACTCCTGAGTAAAACTCAAAAATTGAATTCCTAAAAACTTGATGAACAAAACAAACACACTTATCAATGAATCCCAAGAATGGACAAGAGTGAGCAAGATACACACATTCAAAGCATCAAGGAATCAAAAAAAAATCATGAATACGTCCTTAACATCTCAAGCAAACAAGGAGGCAATTCAAATCAAAGATGAACCAAAAGTGGTAGAGTCCTCACTAGGCATACACTCCAACTCTCAAGTGTTTAATGTTTGTGTTTACACTCAAAGCACATCATGAATTCTAACACTACCATAAGCTTGACAAGCCTCTAACTTCCACCACTTGAAACACATGCACATAAAGATCAAAAGGACTTTTTCAAGGTTGTAATGGGGCTAAGGTATGGGTGGATACAAGAAGGGATGCTGGCTATAAACCAAAGAGACTAGAGGAGCAATGGGGAATGAGTTTAAATAAGCATGCAAATTTACCCCAAGAAACACAATTCAATGCCAATGAACACCACTTTGTCTCTTTTGAACTTTTTCTTCCTTTGCACTTCCACTCATTTGCACTTTTACATTGCATTACAATCTACTTTTTTTTTTCTTTCTTTCCTTTTTCTTTTTCTATTTTTTACTTTTCACTTGCCACTTTGCTACTCCAACCAAATAAGTAACAAAACTTTTGGGTAGACCCCCACACTTATTTAAGAACTCATTCCCAAAATAATTCCAAAGCTCCTTTACTCCCTAGGGTTAGGGGAATCATGGTTTTTCACTTCATGAGCTTGTGATTAGCTACAAAACAAAGGATGGGTTAGACAAGCTCAAGGGGGCTAGCAACGGTCTTAATGCAAGATAGGCTAATTTGGCCAGTAGCTTAAAAACAAAGAAAGCCTAAATCATCTCAATACATGCATGTGAACAAGAGGCTTCAAAGAGTCAAGTCAAGTTCTAGAGTAATTAACAATCATGAGTGTAATCACACAAGAAAGGAAAACCATGGAACAATGCAATCCATCCATGTATAGGGCTCAAAAACTCACAAGGGTTAAGCCTTCTACAAATGATTCCCAAATTAATTTTCAATACCCACTTATTACACTAGAAATGCAAGAATTTCTCCATATCAAGTCATGAAACCTCTTAACCAATAATGATGAAAATCACTCACAACTCATACAAACTTAAGAATTCACTGAAAATCATGCAACAAGACTCAAATACAAATATTTTTTTAAAATTTTTTTGAGACCCTAAAAACAACAAAGAATTTTTTTTTCCTAAGATACTAAAACACCAATAAAAAAAATACATTTTTTTACGTTTTATTTTAAAAATAGATAAAAATAACATAAACAACAAAAGAAACAGATGCCAACAAAGTTCAACACACAATTTAAAAACATCATAACATAGTATATCTCCCGCACACTTGAAATCTACATTGTCCTCAATGTAGAACATATTAAAATCAAGAACAAGAACAAATTCATTCACATAGAGGATACGAAAAATAAAATAGAAAGGAGGAGTAAAAGCCTTATAGAATGTAGTGCAGCAAGTCTCATTGTAGCTCAAGCGCTTCTCCAATGCATGCTCTGAGAATTTCTCACAAAATTGCTTGAGCCAGTCTTTATCAACCATGAAAGCCTTAGTGGTTGTGTCTAACATAAGTAGTCTTGCATCATCCATCATGACATGATCACCATCTTTTAAAGGGATTCTTTCTGTGGTTAGCATGTCAACATGATCCCCATTTTCTACATTTCTTGGCTGAACAGGGTCCTCAACCTCATGTGTCTCATCTTCCATATGCACTTGTTGCTCCTTATACCCTAAAAAGGATGAAATTTCAACACATGTTGCACACAAAATAGCACCGTTAAAGTCAACACATGAAGTACATAAAATAGAATCAGGAAAATTTTGAATATCTGGAAATTCAACACAAAGTTCATCAATAATAGTATTCTCGACATCATTATCAAAATTATGCTCAGAAGAAGTATTGTCAAGAATATCTATTTGTGAATCTGAATGTTGTTCAAGGAGATGCTGTGATTGCAGTGCAGTCAATGTGGAGGCAATGCGACCAATTTGACTGGCCAAATTATGAAGACTTGCTTTTGTCCTCTGTTGGAATTCAAGAGTGTGTTCTGCCATTTGTTGCACCAATTCTTCCAGACTAGGTTGGACAGGTGTGGGGTCAGACTGATATTGCTGCTGACTTATTGTCAATTGATGCACCAAAGAAGCTAATTCGTCCAAGCTGCCATGTTCTCCCCCATGTTGGTCAGAATAGGAAAATTGCACCTCATTTACTCCAATCATGCCAAAATTACTATTAAACTCATAATCACCAGTAATGTCAGGATAATATATGCATGGTGGCTCAACCTCTTTCTCTACATAATGTATGCATGGTGGTTCATAAAATGTGGCAAAGTCTCTCAAAGTGCTATGAGACAAATAATTATCCATTGACACAGACATACTTGAATCTATATAACCTCTTGCAAAATGAGCAAAATTGGTTTGAGGATAATATATGCATGATGGTTCATAATCAACATTAGGCATATAATTTTGCATACAAATATCCATGGGAAGTACTAAGATTCACAACCACGACAATCACAATCTGCAATGTCATCAATATGATATAAACAAATGAGCTCAAGACACTCACATATAAGCTCCAAACAGCAAAATAAAAAAAAATAGCAAAAAACAAAGATGAATATTATGGGACTAAAAAAAACAAAAACTAGTACAAAAAAAAAATCCTAATATGGCTTATAAAAATCAAAGATCCCCGGAAATGGCACCAAATTTGATCCGAGACCGTACACGGGTCAAAATAATAGTAATTAAAAACTGTAGTACAAGGCAAAACAACCTTGGTCGTCTCACGAGGATCTTTAAAATTATTAACTAATAAGGAATGTTAGATAAAGGGGGTTTTCAAAATTTTTAAGGAGAAAACAGTTTGCAATAAACAAATAAATTCAATTAATTATAAACATCAATCCAAGACGTCAAGTTCTTTGGTAGAATTTGTCATTGTTCCAAACGATATAAATTCGTTTGCCCTCCTCCTCTGTTAATTTGAAATATACTACATGATCATGTAGGGTTTAAAGAACAAATTGGAGTCACAATCGCAATCCCTAATAATGTTGATTTATGCACAAATTCAATTAACCTAGGTTACCAATCGATTCCCTAATCTCTATTACATTTTTGGATTAATCAATCATAATTCCTATTTCCAATTCAATCATGAAAATGGAATCTATGTCTAATCAGACATAGATCAAGCATAATCACACTCACAACACAGAAATTATAATTGAAAGAAGAGAAAAAGAGAAGAAGCAATTGAAAAAGAATTAAAAGTAAGGAACTCGGAATTCAAACCAAATTACTTGAATGTCTAGGATTGATAAAAGGTTTAGCCTTCCATAGTCATCACAATTGGAGAAGCTTTAACAACAAAACATCCAACAAAGTGCAGAAAACTAAAAAAGGGAGAAGAGAGGGGAAGAGAATTCCAAAACTTTCAAAAACAAGGATTGCAAAAGTGTCTAATTTCGTGTCTGACTTGTGTGGCACTAAAATGTTAATTATACTCATTAATCCTAATCTAACCATAGCCCAAATTAAGGCCCTCTGAATAAGCTTTCCAATAAGGTATCATATGCCTTGGCTTAAGGTGAGTAAGTTATGGCCATTTAAGCGAGGGAACATCATGGACTGCGAACTGATCCGCGTCAGAGAAATCGGGACCCAGTTTAGCCTTGATTTTGGAATAATTTGACAATTCTTGTAAAACCTGAAATTGTAGGTCTCTTCCTTATCTTTCTAGGGACAGAAAGATCACCAAAATCCGATATCTGTAGCTCTAGTTATGCTCTGCGCAAGACAACAAGGTCAGAATGAGTGAAAGATCCGAAAATTAACAATGTTTAGCAATTAAGCCCAATAATGCAAAACTCAGCCAAATTACCAATATTAAACACATATAGAAATTAATTAGGCTAAGTATACAACACTAAAAGGTGACTCAAAAATGATTTATCACCTTGGCAGCACCAAGATTTATCCACTATAACTTATCAGGTTACAGACTCAAGTATTGTTTGCACACATAGCCTCTTCAGGCTCCAAGACAAGTATTCTTTGCACACCTAGCCTCTTCCGGCTCATGACAAGTATTCTTTTCACACTTATCCTCTTCAGGCTCACTCAGGTTTGTTTGAGAGATTTGGTTTGTAATAAATACAACTTCAGACAGACAGATCTTTCACTAACAATTAGAGAGTGGTTTAAATATAAAGCTTAGGAAAGTCTGCGTAATAACTTCAAATGATTGAAGAATACAGAATGAAAGAATGAAGATATTAATGCAAAGAGTAATGGCTCTTTTATGCTACGTGTATTCTCTATGTATTCTCTATACTTCATCTTCAATGACTTCTATATTTATAGTCTTCAAGCATGTAGGATCCGTTAGAGACATTCCCTCAGATGTTGGCTTCAAGCAGAACTTCATTAAATGCAATAGAGTCGTTCTGGGCAGCCATTAATGCAATAGGAACGTTGGTTGTACTCTAACATGAAGGATCATGGCTTTATGCATCGTGATACAGCCATATCAGAGTTGTGCAGAGAGCTTTTTGTTCTTTGCTGAGTACAATTCCCTTTTCGTGTAACGACCAGAGGTACCAGGGAATAAAGTATGCTGGAAGCATTCTTTAACTGGTCTTTGGTTCTGATAACTGAATCTGTTTTCTTGATTATGGTTCTTGAAATAAGATTCTGATAATTCTTATAGAATTCGCGTTCATAAATTAAGCGCGTCCATCTTGAAAATAATCGCGGCCATCTAGCCATTTAAGATTTTACATTCGGACGGGCTAGTAGACGAGCTCCATATGCCATGTCATTGGACGGAGCTTCTCATTAAGGACTTAGCAAGTCCAAAGACTTGTGTGGAAGAGCGCTTCTGTCACCTTAGTGGACGAGCACTTCTATCACTTCAGTCGACGAGCGCTTCTGTTACTTTAGTGGACAAGCGCTTCTGTCACTTTAGTGGACTAGCGCTTCTGTTGCTTTAGTGGACGAGCGCTTCTGTCACTTTTATGGACGGATAGATGATTCTTACAGTTTTAATCTGCACACTAGATAGACAGGTTAGCAACCAATATGAAGGTTAATTAAATCATTAACCAAAGTTTAGTTCTCATCAAAACTTAGGGAAATGCACATCAGACATTTTAGAGACTTAACAATCTCCCCCTTTTTGATGATGACAAACATTGAGATGATTTAATGAACCTCAAAATATCAACAAGGAAAATAGCATATATCAGACAGGTTGAAAATTTCTTAAGCGGACAGGTCATGCAGATGCTTGATCAGACATTAAGATTAATTATATAATCCGTTTAACTTAGTCACACATAAGTTTGACTTGTTTTACTTTAAAATTATTATCAGAGCAATCTTACTTAAGATTTATCCGAGCAATTATAGCAACTATCAGAGCATACTCATGTCCATGTATTATTTAAGATTCATATCATATTCATTCATATTCATTATCCTACTATCCTATATCACATTTCTCATTTCTCCCCCTTTTGTCAACATCAAAAAGGAATAAACTATGAAAGCATTAAAGAAATAAAGGAGAAATTTATTTTATTCATCATGAATGTTTACAAGTACAAGGTAGTCTAACTACCTAGATTTACTAATTAACAAAAATAAAGCAGCAACCCTTTGCTCTAAGAGCAGCCTTGCTCGCCTTTCATCATCTAGCTGTCTTCTTAAGTCTTCTACTTGTCCTTGAAGCAGATGAAAGTCTTGTAAGAGACAGACAGAGAAGAGTAACAGGGTAAGGCTAAAATTGAGGGTACCTTAGGTAGAAATAAGGGAGATAAGACTGATTCTGACCCAGTCAGTATCGGGTGAAGGAAACACACAGGAAAGTCTCTCGGACAAAGACAGTTTGATGATTGTTATTTGAATAGGTGGGGGAAGAGGTGTTTGAGCTAAAACAGAGGGAGGGATAGGTAATAAAGAATCAATATGGCAGAAAAAAGAATTAGATCCTGTGACTAACATAAAGAAATACCTAGACCTATGTGGTAGCATTACAACAGAAGCAGGATAGTGTGTTCCAGCTAATGTTCTAATGAAGATAATGATAGGTGGGTAGAACAAAAGTTCTCTACAGGGGTTAAGAATATGAGGTGGAGGAGAAGGGATGAAAGAGACATGTGAGATACTTGCAAATAAAAGAGATTGCAGATCAGACACAAAGAGTCTCGATGATATGCCAGTTTGTTCTTTGGGAGTAGAGTCCTTGTGAACAACTGTGTACTGACAATCATCAGGTACAATAGTGAAAGAAGATTTTTGAGTTTGAAAGGAAGAGACAGGTGAAGAAATAGGAGATGCAATAGAAAGAGGTTGAACAAAAAGGACAGATGGGTTGATGATACCTTGATGAGAAGGGGAAGGGAATGAAGGAGATGTCTGCTCTTCAGATATCTTCAACTTCTTGTGATAAGGAGACACTTGGTCATCCTTGGGTACAACTGTCCCGAGCTCCTCCCGCATGTGGTCCTCTGCGTGTTAGCTTTTGCAGTGCTTGGGTAACCAGATCTTCTCTTTTTGGGAATAATTCCCAAAATGAAAGTCATCTTTGGTTCTTCCAGGACTTGCTCTGCCTGCTCTCCCCGAGCAGATGCTTCCTCTTTGCTAGGCTCGGGCTCAACTTGTCTGACCTTTTCAAAGGTCTTCACCAACTTCCTTTTCTTGCTGGGATGAGCAGGAACATCCACTAATTCTTCAGCTTCACTAGTCTTTCTCTTGGGATAGGGTCTCCTCAGCCTGAACCTCAAGGGCTCAACTGCTTCAGGAGAATCTTCAGATACTAAGGTTTGCAATTGGAGTACTCCAACTCTTCAGTGACATCCATTCCTAGTTTCTTCATATGTTGAAGATCAACAGTCTTTCCTGGAATGATCTTTTCTATCTCAGTAACCTTGAGATTGTATTTCTCAGCGATTTCTTTTGTAGAGAGACGCTTGGATGATGCCATCTTTTTTGAGAGAAAATGATTCTAGGGTTTCGAGAGAGAAGAGGGATTGAAAGAAGATAAGACAAAGAGAATTTGGAATATTGATTCGTAAAGGTTCAACCTTTCTGATATATTGTCTTTTATAGTCATAAAGGTAGGAGAGAGAAAAAAAACGACATTTTTAATTCATAAATGGCACGATTTGTATGGGGAACTGCAATGCCCACTTAAGCCTAAATATTAACCATTTCAACCAAACTGATGAGTTCTAGCATAGTGACTCAGCAAAGTTAGACAGGTGATAAAGCACAGACATGTTAACATAAAGACATGTCATTCAACAATGCAATACATGTTTAGATTGTCTCTAATAAATAAAAACCTTTCTTCTGCGAGGGGTTTAGTGAAATATCAGTCCATTGATTTTCAGTTTTAACAAACTTAATATCAAAGATGCCTCTCTAAACATAATCCCTAATAAAATGATGTTTGATTTCAATATGCTTAGCATTAGAATGCTGAATTGGATTTTTAGATAAGCATATAGCACTGGAATTATCACACCGTACATATATGTTATGTTCATAAATAGAGTAATCCTGAAGTTGATGTTTTATCCATAAGAGTTGAGAGCAGCAACTAGCAGCAGAGATGTATTCCGCTTCAGCAGTAGACATGGCAATGGTTGTCTGCCTCTTGCTTGACCAAGAGACTAAACTTGCTCCAATGAAGTGACTTCCTCCACTGGTGTTTTTTCTTTGTATTCTGTCTCCAGCAAAATCAGCATCACAATATCCCACTAATCTGTATTCTTTTGATCTTAAATACAGCAAACTAAGATTAGTAGTTCCAAGCAAATATCTAAATATTCTTTTAACAGCCTTAAGAAGAGATTCTTTAGGATCAGATTGGAATCTAGCACACATACAAACACTAAATTGAATGTCAGGTTTGGTTGAAGTTAAGTACATTAGAGAGCCAATCTTTCCTCTGTAAACAGTTTGATCTGCCTTTTTACCTTTATCATTTTTGCTTAGTTTTGCATTGGGTTGCATAGGGGTTTTCATGAGCTTTGCATTTTCCATTTTGTATTTCTTGAGTATCTCCTTGGTATATTTTTGTTGATGAATGTAAATTCTATCACTTGTCTGCTTGATTTGTAATCCAAGGAAGAACTTCAATTCTCCCATCATGCTCATCTCAAATTCAGCTTGCATTAGATTTGAAAATTCCTTGCACAGCTTTTCATTAGTTGCTCCAAAAATAATATCATCAACATATATTTGCACTATAATGAAGTCCTTTTTAGAGCATTTCTTGAACAGAGTAGTGTCTGCTTGTCCTCTAGTAAAACCATTATGCATGAGAAAAGAAATGAGTCTATCATACCATGCTCTAGGTGCTAGTTTCAAACCATATAATGCCTTTTTAAGTTTGAAAACGTGATCTGGTTTATCAGTATCCTCAAAACCTGGGGGTTGTTTAACATACACTGCTTCTTCAATTATACCATTTAGAAAAACATATTTTACATCCATTTGAAACAGGGTAATTTGGTGTTTTGCTGCATATGACATTAAAATGCGTATGGCTTCTATTCTAGCTACAGGTGCAAAGGTTTCAGTATAATCAATACCTTCTTGTTGGTTATAGCCTTGAGCTACTAACCTTGCCTTATTTCTGACAACTTTACCAACTTCATCCAATTTGTTTCTGAAGACCCATCTTCTTCCAATAACCGACTTGTTTTTAGGCTTAGCGACAAGAGTCTAGACATCATTTCTGGTGAACTGGTTAAGTTCTTCTTGCATAGCAAGAGTCCAACTTTCATCCTCAAGAGCTTCTTCAATACGTTTAGGCTCCAAATCTGAAATAAAGGCCACATTGCTTGATTCTCTTAATGTGGATCTGGTCTTACTCCTTCAGAAAGATTTCCAATAATAAGATCCTTAGGGTGATGAGTGTTGAACTTCCAATCCCTTTTGAGATCATCATGAAGATCTTGACTTGTCTGTTGACTTGTCTGTTCCACTTGTCTGTCAGCCTTAAGCACAGGCTCTGTCTTGGTTAAATCGGGTTATTGAATTTCTGGATTGTTTATATCAAGACCTACAAGATCATCTTCTAGTTCTAATAGTTCTTTATCAGTCTTTAATTCATCATTGAATTTAACATGAAGAAATTCTTCAATAATACAAGTTCTTGAATTGTAAACTCTAAAAGCCTTAGACATTTCATAATATCCTATGAAAATACCTTTATCTACCTTAGAATCAAACTTTCCAAGATTATCTCTGGTATTAAGAATAAAACATTCACATCCAAAAGCATGAAAATAATATATGTTGGGGCTTTTTATTTTCCACAATTCAAAAGGAGTCCTTTTTAGAAAAGGCCTAATAAGTATTCTGTTTTGTACATAACAAGCAGTGTTTGCAGTTTCTGCTAAGAAGTACTTAGGGGGATTATTTTCATTGAGAATAGATCTAACCATCTCTTGTAGAGATCTGTTCTTTCTCTCAACCCCTCCATTTTGCTGTGGAGTTATAGGTGCAGAGAAATTGTGAGAGATTCCATTCTCCTCACAGAACTGTCTAAACTGCTCATTTTCAAATTCTCCCCCAAGATCACTTCTAAGGGTAGAAATACAGAAACCCTGCTCATTTTATAATCTTTTGCACAATACTGAAAAGCCTTAAAAGACTCATCCCTGTGTGTTAGGAAGAGTACCCATGTGTATCTAGAATAGTCATCAACTATGACAAATCCATATTTCTTCCAGTCAGGCTGGCAACACTAATTGGTCCAAACAGATCCATGTGTAACAACTGAAGAGGTCTAGAGGTTGATACTTGGTTTTTAGATTTGAAACTTGGTTTTATCTGTTTACCTCTCTGACATGCATCACATAAGACATCTTTCTTAAAACTAATATCAGGCAATCCTCTCATAAGATTATTCCTTTTTAATTCAAAAATTAGTTTCATACTAGCATGTCCTAATTTCTTATGCCATAACCATCTCTCATCCTCTTTAGATATCAGACAGGTTACACTTTGATCCGAGAGATCAGACAGTTCAATCTTATAAAGATTTTGTTGCCTTTTAGCTGAAAAGAGTGTTTTGCCACAACAGTCTTTAACTATGCATGCATCCTTGGTAAAGGAAACATCAAAACCACTATCACATAATTGACTTATGCTAAGCAAATTTTATCTTAATCCTTTAACCATAAGAACATTAGATATAGAGGGAAGAAGGGGTTTACCACCAATAGTACCAATTCCTATAACTTTCCCTTTCTGATTCCCTTCGAAGGCAACATGTCCTCCTTTCTTAAGTTGGAGGTCTAGGAACATAGACCTTTCTCCTGTCATATGACGCGAGAAACCACTGTACAGGTACCAACAGTGGTGTTTTCTTTTTTTTTCTGTTGAGGACATCTGCAACAAAAATTATTTGATTTTTAGGTACCCATATTTTTCTAGGTCCTTTTCTGTTAGTTCTAGGAGTCTGTGAAGACTTCCTTCTCTTCTTATGGATACACTTAGACATAACATGTCCAATTTTCCATAGAAGTTACAGACATGTGTAGATTTGGTTACAGTTGACTTAACAGATACTGTAGAAGCTTTAGTTGATACTTTATGATGTGTCTGATGGACATATCCAATACCTTCTTTGTTAAGAGAGTGCCTCTGACAGCCAAGTAGCTTAGTCAGATTATCTCTACCATTAACAAATTTGGCAAGGTCAAAAGTGAGCTCTTACACTTTCTGTTGAAGTTTTTCAACTTCTTCAAATTGTGATGTTTCACTTGAGATCTTAGTTTCATTAGACTTTTCAGTCTTCAGCTCACTGTTCCCTTTAGCCAGCTTCTCACACTCTTGATATTTCTGTTTATGCTCATTGGTGAGTGATGGTTCTTGAATCCGCAAGTGAACGTCTTCGTCGTCAAGTAATAAAAAGATATCGAACCACAGAGACCGTGATCTTAAATAACAATTAATTATTAAACTAATTAAACTGAACAAGAAAAAATTTTGGAAAAGGTTTTGTTTTGAAATCAGATTAACTAACAAATCCAGTAATTAAAACGCAATCAATTAAAATCGTTAACAAATCAAATATGGAGGTTTTCAAATTAAAGGAGATTTCCAGGAATTTGGTTACCAACAAGACTGCTCATGCTACTAAATTGACTACCCCTCTTGTTAATAATCAACATTGCTTTGAAGGTGAATTTATCCGGAAGAAGTTAATGTTCCCTCTCGGGATACAAGAACCGTGCCCAATTAAACCAACCCCTACTCTCGTGGTAATCGAATTTAAATCGAACCCTTTAAGCTTTGTGACAATTCAGTGGACCCTCGAAGGACCGCTTCTAACTCTCGTGATTTAAGTCCTAAGTTTGATTCCTATAGATCCGATACCTAAGCTCACCGTTAAGTTCGTCCTTAGTGTATCTATGACAAGCAAATAAGTGGCAAGCGAATTTACGAGTAATTAAAGTAATAGGAATCAAATCGAAAGCAAAATTGAAATTAACAAGAAACCAAATATCAATTCATCACCATGAACAAATCTTGGGCATAGCCCCAATTCCTAGAAATAAGACTACTCCTCAAGCATTGCCATGATCATAGCAATCTTAATTAACAATAGCATAAAAAGAAAACCCTAGAGAAGAGAAGAGCTTGAGAAGAAGAGAAATCCTAATTTTTGCCTATGAGTAGCAGTCCAGTCGTCCCTATTTTCGAGCCTTGGAGGCCTATTTATAATGTAGGGTAACTTGAATTCCAAGCAATTACAAAATCAGATCAAATCAGTTTTCAAAATTCCAGATATTGTGCGTGACGGCCGTGATGAAAATGCATGCAAAATGTCAAGGAAATATGAGGTGAAATCACACTCATCAAACTGCCCCAAGATTAAGATTTTGCTTGTCCTCAAGCAATAACTAAGGCCAGAAAAGATAATCAATCAGAGCATGGACAGTGAACCTAGGACCCGAGTAATAAATCCAAGTAACAACATATTCAATAAGAAACCAAGTGACAATCAATTTTAAGTCCAATTAGAAGCTTAGGTTCCCTAAATTCACATCTCTCACTAATTTGGGCACTCTTCTCACCTCACTCAAATGTTTAAGGGTATATGACAATTCGCTCAATTTCCTCAAGGAAGGTACCCTACCATAAGCTTGACTATTAACCAAATCTCTACTTTATTAATGAAAACACATAAGAATCAAGAGGTCTTTTATTTTGGTTGTAATGGGGCCATGGGATTAATTGTTAGGTGGGGAAATCAAGAAAAGGAAAATTCAAGAAGGCTAAACAAAATATCAAACAATGCAAAGCATGACAACCTTCTAAAATACCTTTTTGGGCTTTAGTTTACTTTTCCACCTTTCTTTCTTTTTTCCTTTTTTTTTTTATTTTTTTATTTCTTTATTTCTCACTTTCTTTTTCTCATCCCCTTCTCCATTTTTTTTATATTTATTTGGAGAAGGGGAGATTTTCAACTTAAGATAAATATATATATTTTTTAACTTTTTCATCCCACGATTTAATTTTCCAACTTCCTTTTTGCCCTTTTGCAATACTTTAAAAGGTGTCATACCAAGCATCATTCATTAAAATAAATCAAGGTACCAAAGAAAGTATTTTATTCTTTTAGGCTCAAAATTGGGCAACTAAGGGGTAGCATTTAATCAGTCAAAGCTCGAAAGGCCAGAAAAATACCTAGTGCCTCAATCATTTTCAAATATGTTTTCAAAAATTTTTAAGTTTCAAAACGGTTTCAAGTCAAGTTCTAGAGAACACAATCCAAGAGGAATAAAACACTCAATCACAAAGAATGTGGTAGATTTAGTGGGTACCCCTTTAGGCTCAAAAATCTCACATTTAGTAGTTTAAAATCAATGAGAAACTCAAATCTAAGGAACCACATGCTAATTATTAACTATGAAAAGATCATCTCAAGCATTTTTATTTTTAGCCTATCACAAGAAGTCAAAAATAGGGTTCAAAAATTCACTGTCTCAATTCATTTGGCACAAATTTTTTCACAATTGGATGCATACTCTAAGCAAGGGGAAATCTAATCAAGTGATCATGCAAAACATATGATTATGCAAAACTAACCCTAAATGAATGCAACATGCAAGAATGCAAAAATAATACCCCTACCCCAAGCTTAAAAACTTACATTGTCCCCAATGTAAATAGTTAAGGCCGAGGGAGGATAAAAACAACTCACTGAGGTGGTGGGTGCTGGCTCAGATGCCAGTCATAGAGCTGCTGGATCATGGCTCTCTGCTCGCGCTGCTCCTCCATGATGCGCTCCTGGTTCGCTAGGATAGTGTCAAAGGTGGACAAGAACCGTGCATAGGGATCATCGGATGATGTACCTACAGAGGAAGAAGATGGGTGCCTAGACGGCCTAGCCTGCGATGGTGGGAGTAACGGCCATTGTATCCTAATAGGCTCAGGCTCCTCTCCCACCGGCACTTTCCAATTTGCCGGATTTGTTACATCCAAAAGTGCGGGGTTAGGGAGAGGAATTGGGTGCCTGCGCCTTGGGTGTTTCAGGGAGTATGTGTCATTCTCCTGGGTGATCATCCCCATGGCCTTACAGGCCTGCAAGGTGATAAGTGTCAGTCCTGGGGCGGCCTCAAAACCATCCAAATCAAAGTTAAAGTGATGGCATATGGTGGTGATTAAGCCACCAATGACAATAGCGCCACTCGAGCTCTTGGCGACCTTTAAGAGGTGCCTAGCCAAAAACGACCCTGTGTCCACATTGCTCTCAGAATGGAGTATGGCCCAAAGTATAAAGACCTCGTCCTGGCGAACGGATCCGTCACTCTCTCCACAGCCAAACAAGGTGTTGGGTATGACCCTATGCATATATCTTATACTTCGGTTAACAAGGGCTGTGGACTTGGATATCCGAGGGTCAAAACTCCTGTCTTCATAGTCAATTATTGACCAGAAACTATGTGCACTAAACCCTAAGGGTATCTACTGTCACCCCCTACAGGTAAACCAAAAATTTCATTAAATTCAGCTAGGGTTAGCACAAAATCCTGGTTGAAGAGCTGGAATGTAATCCGTCCCTCAAGGCAATGCGGCCCTTGGAGAATTTCCTCATTTAGAGAGCTTAAGAACTCCAGAGTAGGGCCAGAAAATGCAGGGTATCTGGTGCGTGCAAACTCGCTCCACCCTATGTTTTCTAACATCCAGTTGATGTCAACAGTCAGGCCTAGAGTGTCTATACAGGCATCATCAAGATATTTTGTTTGGATAATTTTCCTATTTTTCAAAATATTAAATCTATATTGCTGAGCATTATCTTTGAAAACAATCCCATACCCATGTTCATCAGTCTCAGAGTTAGAAGAGTCAGGATAGTTACCTGGGTTCCTGCTTCCTCTGGTACGATGGCGTGAGGCTTCAGTTTCCCTTTGACGCTTGCTTGCCATGATTTTCTTCAATGAGTCTCAAAGCACCAAAATTCACAATCCCCTCTTGTACTGTTTCTGCAATTCAGATTTTTAGGGGCTAGGGTTTCAAAATTGGGACTTTTTGAGTTTGCCCAAAATTGAAGGATTTGGCTTGTGGGTCTTGTTGGGTTAGGTCTGGGGAGCAAGGGAGTATAGTTGGTTTGGCATGGGTGTCATGGGGGAGGTGAGTTTTCAAGCTTTTTGGGTGAATGGGTATGGTGGAGGTTGTGAGAGGAAGAAGAAGATGAGTGGATGAAGAGGAAGATGGTGGGTTTGGGTTAAGGAGGGTTTGCGTTGATGAGTGTGAGAAGAGGGAATGGAGGAGGTGAAGTTAAGAGTGAGAGCTTGATGGCTATGGAGGTTAGAGAGAATGTAGAGAGAAGGAAGAGGGTTGGTCGCGTTTGAGCAGAGTGGATGGGGTTTGCCGGTTTAATATGATTTAAAAGCGCGTCACGGTCGTGACCACTATCACGGCCTGGCCGTGACGCGTTCTGTGTCAGGCAAGTCCCTTATCACGGGCGTGATGTACATCACGACTGGCCCGTGATAGAATCTGTTCTGCTTCATCTGGCTTGTCACGGTCGTGACCACTATCACGGCCTGGCCGTGATACTTCCTGACTTTCTGGTCTTCACATCACGAGCGTGACATACATCACGGCTAGGCCGTGATACATTTTGATCTTCTGGGTCCTTATCGTCATGCTCGTGAGTGCTATCACGGCTTGGACGTGATACTGTATGACTTTCAGCTGTTGGTTCATCACGGCCGAGACCCATGTCACGGCCTGGGCGTGATCAATTCTGACTTCATTTTCCATGCCCTTTTCACTCTTCATGCCTTCCTGACCTGAAAACACTTGACAAATCCATTAATTGTAATCAATCTTCTCTCAATCTTCTAAATTATTCAATGACAAAATTCAAAAAAAACTAAGAAGGAAAAGAAAGCTTGGGTTGCCTCCCAAGAAGCACTTATTTATGGTCCTAAGCTTGATCATAGTCCTTTCAATCCTTTGATGTTGGATCGAGGAGGGAAATCTCAATCTCCTGTTCAAGTGGATGTTCTCCAAGGTAGTGCTTCAGCCTCTGTCCATTGACCTTGAATGTTCCACGTTCCTGGTTCCAAACCTCGACGGCACCATACGGCAATACTTTCATTACTTTAAATGGTCCGGACCATCTAGACTTGAGCTTTACTGGGAATAAATGCAACCTCGAGTTGTAGAGTAGCACCAGTTCTCCTTCATGGAATTCTCTACGAAGGATATGCTTATCATGCCACTTCTTTGTTCTCTCCTTGTAAGATCTTGCGGACTCATAAGCATCCAATGTTAGCTCATAAAGTTCATGAAGTTGAAGGATTCTCTTTTCCCCAGTGGCTTTTATATCAAAGTTTAGCATCTTAATAGCCCACAAGGCCTTATGCTCAAGCTCGACTGGTAAGTGACATGGCTTACCGTAAATAAGTCTAAAGGGTGTCATCCCGATAGGAGTCTTGTAAGCCGTACGGTAAGCCCAAAGAGCATCATCAAGCTTTAAGGACCAATCCTTTCTCGAACTTGAAACGGTCTTCTCTAGAATGCTCTTTTTCTCTCGATTGGAAACTTCAGACTTGCCGACTTGAGGGTGGTAAGGTGTAGCAACCCTATAAGTGACTCCATATTTGAGTAGGAGTTTTTCAAATTGTTTTTCAATGAAGTGCGATCCTTCATCACTAATGACTGCCCTTGGAATTCCAAACCCTGGAAAAATCACCTTCTTTAATAGTTTGATTACAGTTTATGCATCACTTGTTGGGGAAGGAATGGCTTCCACCCATTTAGAGACATAATCAACGGCTACAAGAATGAACTTATTGTTACAAGAGGAAGGAAAGGGTCCCATGTAGTCAACTCCCCAAACATCAAATATCTCTACTTCTAGCATAGTGTTGAGTGGCATTTCATGCTTCTTAGAGATGGTCCCCGTTCTTTGACATGGATCACAAGCAAGCACGAACATTTGGGCATCTCTGAAAATATGAGGCCAATAGAAACCAGCTTGAAGCACCTTTGCCACCGTCTTTGAGTCACTAGCATGTCCTCCATGAGATGAGGAATGACAACAACTCAAGATACTTGGAACCTCGACTTCTGGAATACACCTTCTGTAAATGCTATCCGCACACTTGCGGAAAATGTAAGGCTTGTCCCACATGTAGTTCTTGAGATCGGAAAAAAACTTCTTCTTCTGTTGATAATTGAACTCCGGTGGTAGAATCCCACATACAAAATAATTCACAAAATCCGCATACCATGGAGCATTCTCTCCCAAGATGGCGAACTGTTGCTCATCGGGGAAAGAATAATCTATCGGCAAGTTGTCCTTCTCATGTTCCAATGGTTCAAGCCTGGATAATTGGTCCGCAACCAAGTTCTCCGTCCCTTTCCGGTCCCGAATCTCCAAGTCAAATTCTTGCAGAAGGAGAATCCATCGAATTAGTCTCGGCTTTGCTTCCTTCTTAGTCATGCGGTACTTTAGTGCGGAGTGGTCCGTGTACACTATGACTTTAGGCCCCACAAGGTATGATCTGAATTTCTCAAATGCAAAGACAACCGCAAGCATCCTTCAAATGGCTATCCCTTGTCTATCCTTTGTCCCAATACCGCTCCCATTGCGTAGTCACTAGCATCACACATTACTTCAAATGGCTCATTCCAATCTGGTGTTTGCAAAATGGGAGCGGTGGTCAAAGCATCCTTCAACCTATAAAATGCACTCAAACATTCCTCATTAAAATCAAACGGAACATCTTTCATCAATAGGTTAGATAAGGGTTTAGAAATTTTTGAAAAATCTTTGATGAAACGCTGGTAAAACCCGACGTGTCCCAAGAAACTTCTAACTCCTTTCACATTTACCGGTGGGGGTAAATTTTCAATAACATCAATTTTGGCCCTATCCACCTCAATGCCTTTTCCAGAAATCAAGTGCCCAAGCACTATACCTTCTGTTACCATAAAATGGCATTTTTCCTAATTCAATACCGAATTAGTTTCTTCACATCGCTGCAAAATCTTAGACAAATTTGTTAAACAGTCATCAAAGGTAGTCCCATGAACAGAAAAATCATCCATAAAAACCTCCATGATGTTTTCAATAAATTCAGAAAAAATTGCAGTTATCCATCTTTGAAAAGTAGCCGGTGCATTAGGCCAAAAGGCATTCTCCTATAGGCAAAAGTGCCATATGGACAAGTAAACGTGGTCTTTTCTTGATCACTAGGATTTATAGGAATTTGATGAAAACCGGAATATCCATCCAAGTAACAAAAGTATGAATGCCTAGCTAACCTTTCAAGCATTTGATCAATAAATGGGAGAGGGAAGTGATCTTTCCTTGTTGCCTTATTTAACTTCCTATAATCAATGCACATTCTCCAACCGGTTACCGTCCTAGTAGGGATTAGTTCATTATTTTCATTTTGAATAATAGTCATCCCCCTTTTCTTAGGAACCACATGCACCGGACTAACCCATTCACTATCGGAGATTGGATAAATAACCCCCGCATCTAACAACTTAAGCACTTCTTTCTTAACCACCCCTTTCATATTAGGGTTCAACCTACGTTGATGCTCAATGGATGGTTTATGCCCATCTTCCATTAAAATGCGATGCATGCAAAAAGAAGGATTTATGCCTTTAATATCATCAATTGTATATCCTATAACCTTTCTATGCATTCTAAGCTCCCTAATCAATTTCTCAGTTTCCAACTCATTCAAGCTAGCATTCACAATTACCGGATTGGAAGAGTTAGGACCAAGAAATTCATACCTCGATGTGGAAGGAAGAGGTTTCAGTTCTACCTTAGGGGCTTCTTCATCTTTCAAATCCTTACTCTTTGGTTTCAACTCAAGTTTTTCTCTCTTTGTTTTGTTCAGAGAAATTTCCGGACTAGCCTCCAGGAAGCTGGCATAATTCCTTACTTCTCCTCCATGAGCATTTAAGTCTCCACCAATCAAACACAATTCCAATGGATCATCAACACAAGCTTGAGTGGATTCTTTGTTCACCACTTGGTTCATTAAGTCAACCTTGCAACAAGAATCTTCAAAAGAAGGGTGTTTTATAGATTTAGCTAAATCAAATTCAACTTTATCATCACCCACAGTTAAAGTCAATTTTCCATTTTTAACATCAATAATTGCTCCTGCGGTAGCCAAGAAAGGACTACCAAGAATAATGGGGATTTGGGAATCCTCTTCCATTTCAAGTACCACAAAATCCGCAGGAATGAAAAATTTACCCACTCTAATAGGAACATCCTCCAAGATGCCTACAGCGAATTTGACGGACCGATCCGCCAATTGAAGGGAGATTGTTATGGGTTTTAGTTCACCCATCTCCAACTTCTTGCAAACAGAGAGGGGCATAAGAATAACACTAGCCCCCAAATCACAAAGAGCTTTATCAAAACTAGTGTTACCAATCAAGTAAGGAATAGAGAAACTACCTGGATCTTTCAATTTTGAAGGCAATTTATTTTGAATTAAAGCATTGCACTCCTCAGTTAAAGCCATTGTTTCATAGTCCTCTAGCTTTCTCTTATTTGACAAGATATCCTTAAGAAATTTAGTATATGTCGGCATTTGTTGTAACGCCTCAGTGAAGGGTACATTAATGTACAATTTCTTAAGGACCTCTAGAAATTTTCCAAATTGCTTATCTAACTTGGCCTTAGCCAACCTTTGAGAAAAAGGTATCGGAGGTTGGTAAGGTGGTGGAGGGACATACTTGGACACTTTTTCACTAGGCTCTTCCTCTTCTAAGGGTTGTGTATTAGTAGGTTCCTCCTCCTCATCTACACTCTTGTTATCACTCTCCCCTTTAGCCTCGGGATTCTCAAGTTTCTTACCACTCCTTAGACTCACAGCTTTACACTGTTCGTTATTTGGGTTCACTTCAGGTTGTCTAGGAAACTTGCCCGGTTGCCTCATTGAATTGCCCGCTTGTTGGGCAATTTGAGTTTCTAACATCTTGTTATGAATGGCTAAGTTATCTACCTTAGATGTTAACTCTTTTATTGCCTCATTAACTGCCCTACCTTGTTGCCTAAATTCTTCATTCTGCTTAGTTTGAGTAGCAACAAAAATTTTCATAAGAGACTCAAGTTTAGACTTTTGTACCTGAGGATACCCCGATGCGGGTTTCCTATTACCTTGGCCTTCTTGGAATTCGTGGTTCAACGTGTTGTTGTAGTTCCCGTATGAGAGATAAGGATTATTCTTCCTTAATTGGTTGTCAGGATTTGGGGGAGCATAATTTGGAAACTTCGGGTTCGTGTCATAGAAATTGTGACAAGAGTTCACTTGTTCCCCCGAAGCACCGGACTCAGGAGCAATACCATGTGGGCACTCCATTATGTCATGTCCCTGCATTCCACAAATCTCACAAACAACATTATTAGCACCTATTGAACTCACATTAGCCTTTTCAAGCTTATCAAAGCGTTTATTCAATGAGTCGATTTTAGACATAATTAAATCAGTACTATTCATTTCAAACTTACCCCCCGAAAGCTTTTTCGGGTTATTACCTCTTTCCGAACCCCATTGGTGATAGTTGGTGGCTACGTTTTCAATGATATTGAACACCTCAGTCATAGGTCTGTTCATAAAGGCTCCACCAGCTGCGGAGTCAAGTGACACCTTTGAAGAGTAATCCAATCCATTGTAGAAGGTATGCACTAACAACCACCTCTCGAGTCCATGATGTGGGCAAGACTCTAGCAATCCCTTGTAACAATCCGAAGCTTCAGATAAGCATTCTCCGTCCTTTTGGAAGAAGTCGGTGATCTGAGTTCGTAGGTAAGCAGCCTTGGATGGAGGGAAGAATTTCTCCAATAATGCCTGCTCTAGTTGGCCCCAAGTTGACAACGTATTAGCGGGCACTTGCTTCAACCAAGATTTTGCCTTTCCAGTCAGAGAGGAGGGGAATAACCTTAACCGTATAGCATCAATCGAGGCACCTTGAATTCTTATTGCATCGGTGAATTCCAAGAATGTCTCCACATGATCAGTCGGGTCCTCCGAGGGTAATCCTCCAAACTGATGTTGCCTAATCATGCCAATTAATTGAGGCGTTATAGTGTAGTTCTCCACCTCAATTTCTGGCCTAGCAATCCCAGTTCGCAAACCCCTAGCATTTGGGGCTGCGTAGTCTTTCAATGGTTTGGTATCCGGTAGATTCGTCATGAGTGGGATGGGAATCAACCTCTCTCTCTCTTTGCCTTTGTAGTCTCCTACGTCTATAAAAGGTCCTTTCGTTCTCGGGGTCAACTTCAATAAGGTTTCTAAGACTTAGGGATCTTTGCATAAAAGAGAAAAATACCTGTAAGAGAGAGATAGATACTCTAGAAAAAGAAAATGAAAAATAAATAAATAAATAAAATGTCCAGAAAAATCAATTTTAAAAAAATTAAATTGTAATTCAAGAAACCACAGTCCCCGGCAACGGCGCCAAAAACTTGATGGTTCTCGAATCCGCAAGTGAACGACTTCGTCGTCAAGTAATAAAAAGAGACCAAACCACAGAGACCGTGATCTTAAATAACAATTAATCATTAAACTAATTAAACTGAACAAGAAAAAGATTTGGAAAAGGTTTTGTTTTTGAAATCAGATTAACTAACAAATCCAGTAATTAAAACGCAATCAATTAAAATCGTTAACAAATCAAATATGGAGGTTTTCAAATTAAAGGAGATTTCCAGGAATTGGGTTACCAACAAGACTGCTCATGCTACTAAATTGACTACCCCTCTTGTTAATAATCAAGATTGCTTTGAAGGTGAATTTATCCTGAAGAAGTTAATGTTCCCTCTCGGGATACAAGAACCGTGCCTAATTAAACCAACCCCTACTCTCGTGGTAATTGTATTTAAATCGAACCCTTTAAGCTTTGTGACAATTCAGTGGACCCTCGAAGGACCACTTCTAACTCTCGTGATTTAAGTCCTAAGTTTGATTCCTATAGATCCGATACCTAAGTTCACCGCTAAGTTCGTCCTTAGTGTATCTATGACAAGCAAATAAGTGGCCACCGAATTTACGAGTAATTAAAGTAATAGGAATCAAATCGAAAGCAAAATTGAAATTAACAAGAAACCAAATGTCAATTCATCACCATGAACAAACCTTGGGCATAGCCCCAATCCCTAGAAATAAGACTACTCCTCAAGCATTGCCATGATCGTAGCAATCTTAATTAACAATAGCCTAAAAAGAAAACCCTAGAGAAGAGAAGAGATTGAGAAGAAGAGAAATCCTAATTTTTGCCTGTGGGTAGCAGTCCAGTCGTCCCTATTTTCGAGCCTTGGAGGCCTATTTATAATGTAGGGTAACTTGAATCCCAAGCAATTACAAAATCAGGTCAAATCAGTTTTTAAAATTCCAGATATTGCGCGTCACGACCGTGATGCCTGTCACGGCCAGGCCGTGATGGGTTCTGACTTGGAAATGGCTTCGTTGCTGGGTCTGTCACGACCGTGACCACCATCACGGCCTAGCCATGATCAGTTTTGTCTGTGAGGGTCTGGTTCAGTTGGCATGTCACGGCCGTGATGGTCATCACGGCCAGGCCATGATTGGCTCTGATTGACTCATTTTTGTTGTTTTTCAAGCTCCGTCTTTGTGCAAAGTCCAAAATAACTGACTCTGAGCATTTTAATCTTCAATTCCTGCACACAAACACCACAAAACCACCTTACCCGTTCCAAGATAAAAAATAACAAAAATCAAATTAAATATGCCTAATCTATATGAAAATGCATGCAAAATGTCAAGGAAATATGAGGTGAAATCACACTCATCAGTGAGCTTTACACACTCTCTCTTGAGGGATTTGAAAGCCTTAGATAAGCAGTTGGATTCCTCCAGCAACTCCTCATAGGCATCAAGTAATTCCTCATAGTCAAGATGTACCTCATCATCTGAGTCCGAGTCAGTGTTGGCCTTCCAACAAAGATTGGCTTCTTCCTCTGTTTCTTCATCAGAAGATGTTGACTCTTTGACTTTGGATGTTCCTTCATGTGTGACAGCTAAAGTGTCCCATATCTCTTTGGCAGAGTCACAAGCACATACCTTCTCAAACTCCTCAGGATTGAGAGCACAAATGATGTTATATCTAGCTTTGTGGTTCAGCTCCCATTTTGTCTTTTCTGCAGTAGTCCACTGAGCTTTTGGTTTGTCAGTGTTATCATCATTCTTGGGAATGAATGGACCATCTGTAATGACATCCCAAAGATCAGAGTTTGTAGATAGAATGAACCATTGAAATCTATCTTTCCAATAGTTGTAGTTTTCTCCATTGAAGTAAGGAGGTCTGGTTAGGGAAGCTCCTTCAGTCTGGTGACTTCCACTTGAACCAGCTCCAGCAGTCATGTCTATTCTTGGGAACCTTTTACCTCTACACTGTTAGATGCTCAACCCAGAGGCTGAGCTCTGATACCAACTGAAATAGACAACTATAAACACGAGGAGGGGGGTTGAATTGTGTTTATCGGAATTTAAACAAAGTTGAAATCTTTTCGCACACATAAGCTAGGTTCAGACGAGTGAAAGATACAGGATAGACAGGTGACCTGTCTAATGAAATTTTAACATAGACTTTGGCAAACACACCACTTGATAAACGTATAAGAAAACTAAAGCAACTAAAAAGTTTATAAGGAAAGAGAGATTGACACAGTTATTTATCCTGGTTCATTCTTCAAAGCAAAGAGCTACATCTAGTCCTTGGCAGCACCAAGATTTATCCACTATAGCTGATCAGGTTACAGACTCAAGTATTGTTAGCATACCTAGCCTCTTCAGGCTCCAAGACAAGTATTCTTTGCACACCTAGCCTCTTCAGGCTCAAGACAAGTATTCTTTGAACACTTAGCCTCTTCAGGCTCACTCAGGTTTGTTTGAGAGATTTGGTTTGTAATAAATATAACTTCAGACAGACAGATCTTTCACTAACACTCAGAGAGTGGTTTAAATGTAAAGCTTAGGAAAGTCTGCGTAATAACTTCAAATGATTGAAGAATACAGAATCAAAGAATGAAGACATTAATGCGCAGATTAATGGCTCTTTAATGCTATGTGTATTCTCTATATATTCTCTATACTTCATCTTTAATGGCTTCTGTATTTACAGTCTTCAAGCATTTAGGATCCGTTAGAGACATTCCCTCAGATGTTGGCTTCAAGCAGAATTTCATTAAATGCAATAGAGTCATTCTGGGCAGTCATTAATGCAATAGGAATGTTGGTTGTACTCTAACATGAAGGATCATGGCTTTATGCATCGTGACACAACCATATCAGAGTTGTGCAGAGAGGTTTTTGTACTTTACTGAGTACAATTCCCTTTTCGTGTAAGGACCAGAGGTACTAGGGCATAAAGCATGTTGGAAGCATTCTTTAATTGGCCTTTGGTTCGGATTACCGAATCTGTTTTCTTGATTCTGGTTCTTGAAATAAGATTCTGATAATTCTTATAGAATTTGTGTCCATAAAATAAGCGCGTCCATCTTGAAAATAACCGCGTCCATCTAGCCATTTAAGATTTTACATTCGGACGGGCTAGTAGACGAGCTCCATATGCCATGTCATTGGACGGAGCTTCTCATTAAGGACTTAGCAAGTCCAAAGACTTGTGTGGACGAGTGCTTCTGTCACCTTAGTGGACGAGCACTTCTATCACTCCAGTGGACGAGCGCTTCTGTTACTTTAATGGACGAGCGCTTCTGTCACTTTAGTGGACAGGTGCTTCTGTCACTTTAGTGGACGAGCGCTTCTATCACTTTAGTGAACCGATCGATGATTCTTACAGTTTTAATCTGCACACTAGATAGACAGGTTAGCAACCAATATGAAGGCTAATTAAATCATTAACCAATGTTTAGTTCTCATCAAAAGTTAGGGAAATGCACATTAGACATTTTAGAGACTTAACAGATTGTGTAATTGCTAACATTGACAAATACTTAAAGTTTTTCAGATATTCTTGAAGGCAGAAAAGCAAAGGAACTCAAGTTGATGCTTGACAGAGAAATGTTTCATTTTGATGTGGAGCTTCTGGAACAACATGGAAGCAAGTTTGGCTTATGTTGAGAGTGTGGAAGAAAGGCACACTAAGGAAGCTCGGTGACTCAAAGGAATGATTGGATTCTTTGGAGCACAGTTGGGAGAGAGCAACATTGTTGATTGACTTGGACTCATATTCTCTGATTTAGAGTCAAGGTGGAGATTGTTGAGATATTTCTCAAAATCATGTAATATGAAGTTGAAGTTGAAGTTGCAGAGGCATAATCGATTATGGTAAAGGCGTAATCGATTATATGTTTGGCATAAGCATACTAATCGATTAGGATAATCGATTATGGCTAGTATCAAAAAAGACGTCTGAGACAGAGATATCATAATCGATTATGGTCAATCGGATAATCGATTATGGAGCGACTGATTGTAATCTGTTGAGAAGTTGGCTAGTTAGTTGGTGTCCTAACTAACTTGGATCAAACTTCACAAGGGTTGGTTACTTCATATGGATGACTCACATAAATCTATAAATAGATATCATGTATAGGATGATACAAAACAAGCAACAACTTAGACACAACACATAGAGGTGTGTGTGGGAAAAGAAGAGAGGGATTAAGTGAGGCTTTTCTATCTTGAGGGAAATCTAGAGAGATTGGGAAAGGTGCATAGGAATAGAAAGATCAACCTTGGGTGTAGTTCTTGGAGAGCATGGTGAGAAACATGTGTGTACAAGAAGAGGCAAGGATTGAGGGAATTTTCTATTGTAAAGTCTTGTAATCTTTGTGTTGATCAAGATAGTAAAGGTGGAGATGGAGACTTGTTGTGCTCTCTCCCATGGGCGTAGGTCACAGTGGTCGGACCACTAAAATGCCGGTGTTCATCTTATTTTACCATTTTTTATCTTATTTATTCGATTAGTTCTTGTTATGATTGATTTGCATGTTTAATTGTTCTTGTTTGTTTTCATGGTGGCCTTTATGGAGGTTTCGTGGCCCCGATAACCTAACAAATGCATAGGAAAAGCTTTTAGGAAAATTTATTCAAGCTTTAGTGAAGTTTAGTTATTTGTCTACAATGAAACATTATAAGATTCTGAGAGCAGCGCATACGTATTCTTTGAAGTTAAATTTTTTTTTTCCATTATTTATATTTGCCAAAAGATTAGAGAGTGTAATGCATTACATTACCAGATTGGATTATTTGTTTGTACATTTCAAATCATGGAGAAATGAAAGATAGAAGGAAGTCATTCTGTTTAATATTCCCCAATCCCTAATAGATGTTGCCACTTCTATCATCTTAGGGAAGATTCATGTGTTACCAATGATGCCTTAGCCCATTCCTAAAGTTTTGAAGTAGCATGCATGATGATTGAATTAGTATATGGGAATGTGAACGTCTCCCGTATTTGGATTGATTGATTTGAACGATGAATTATCTTATTTAAGAAGCAACTTATTAGTGCATGTTTGAAATGATGGTGACTAGTGAGGGAGATTTAGACACATGTTTTCAGAAGACGTGCTTTTGGGGAGATTAGACACGCTCCCAAACATGCACTTTGAGAATCAGTTTTTCATAGCAAACAAAAAGTTAAAATAGAAAATTGTTTATCATTACTTAGAAAAAAATACTAAATACAAAAAGGAAAAGAAGTTTGTGGGTTAAGTTATACTTTTTCTCGTTATACTTAATGTTTGTTTTCAACTTGATTCCTAAAAGTAAAAATAAATAAATTCGGTTCCTATATACAATTATTTTTAATTGACCATTGTCATTTATAATTGTTATAACATAATTTGTTGGAGTTAAAGAATAGAGATCAAATTGAAAACAATTGTTAAATATAGAAATCAAACATATACTTTTTTGGTCTTTATATGCGATAATTATTTTTACTTCGATTCTTATTCGTGACAATTATTTTCAATTTGGTATTTATACCCTAACTCTAACAAAAGGTGTTACAAGAACAATAAGCGATAAATACAAAATTAACAACAATTGTACAAATAAGGATTGAATTAAAAAGTTTTTTTATGTTTAGGAACTAAATTGAAAATAAGTATCAGTAATTAATAGGGATAAATGATAGTTTAACAAAAGTTTGTGACTCAAAATTTCATTGGGAATAATACGAGCAAATGGCTAAGATACAGTTTGTTGTTCTGTCATTTCTTTATTTCTGGTTGTCTGCTCCTTTATGGTATTTCTATTCAGTTGTGTTATTGGAACACAAAAATGGGACAATAATTTTCGACAACAATTTAGATGGTTAACCTAGTTCAAATACGTGGTTAATTACGTTCAGCCGAGGGTTAATAGATATAGTAAGGTGTCACAACTAATTAATCATCCATTCAACATAATTATGGTTAATGACATTCAAAATTGTGGTTAATTACGTCCAGTGGATGATTAATGAGTTGCGACATCTTGCAATATCAATTAATCATCCGGTGAACGTAATTAACCATGTATTTGAACTGCGTTACCATCCAAATTGTTGTCGACAATTGCTGTCCCTTTTGTGTTCAAATATATTTTCTCATTTCTTTGTACAGCTCTTAATACTTTTTTTTTTATCTGTTTGTGTTTTTTTTAATCGAAAAAACACAACTAGGAGTAGAGTATGGGTAAGGCAGTACTCGTCCTCATACCCGTGTTTAAAAAATAATAATTCTCGAACCCATACTCATGTAGGCAGTAACTTACGTACCCGTACTCTTACCCACTGGGTACCTAAGTACTTATATTCGCACTCATTACCTACATTTTAATCAACCATAAAAAATCAATAAATAGAAAATTATTATTAAAATGGATAATATATATATATATATATATATATATATATATATATATATATATATAACAAGTTCGAAATATCATGATAGAATACAACAAGGCAAATCATTCTAGTATGTTCTCACATTATACATCCACGTCGTGATATATATAAGTTTGAAGTACAAAGATCTTTGATCCAAAACATCCAATATTCCAAAAAATATTGAGTAAATATTACAATTAATCTTTGGAACAATCAATACATGAAGATAAGGTAAGGAAAGTTAAATGGAGGAAGTATATTGTAGTGTGTGAACGAGGCACGAAGATAAGATCAAGTAATAACATAAGTTACATTTCAATTTTTAATTTAACATATTATAATTGTATATATATATATATATATATATATATATATATATATGATTAAATTAATGTTGATACATATGTAGGTGGGTATGGGGCGATGTGGGTACTAGAATACTCGTACCCGTATCCATTAAGTTTTGTGGGTAATTACCCGCCCCATAACCATACCCATAAAACGGGTAATTATCCTACCCATCATGGATAGTTTCTGCAGGTACCCATTAGGTAAAATACACGCTGCCATCCTTAGCTTCATCCTCATATTGATGTGGAGTCAAATGGGAAGGTCATGAGGATGATGAACCGTTTCTCAAGTATTGTGTATGCATTCGAAGACAGATCTACGTGTAAGGGAATGGGGGAATTGCCCCCACTAAGCAATTTTCTTTCAAAATAATATATTTAGTAATTTATTTTTGGCCTATAAAAAGTTAGATGTTTCCCCCACATGACAAATCATCATCACTCATCTGTGAAGAATGAAATGTGCAATTGTATGAGAGACCAATGGTAAAATGATTGTTTGATTATATATTATTCCTACATAGGCCAAGAAAGTCTTCGGTCCTTAGAGATCAGCTTATTTTTAGGCTCATTCTTCTCAAATTAGAAGACAACTCAGCTAGAGACATAACAGACGAGACATTTAAGCTCGATATTCTGACAGAAGAGGAAATCACGATCCTTAACATTAATGGTCTTAAAGGAGCAATTACAGAGAATGCCTATATATAGAAAACTCATGGCAGAGGAGAAGACAAGCATTTTACAGTGTATTAGTCTTGAAAGTTACTCAGGATGCTTTCTTATAGATAGATAGATGGATGGATGGATGGATGGCAATTGTAATTTGTAAAAGTTTAGATTTTTTTTTATTTCTTATGTCATGATATTATGTATTTTTTGAGAGAGACATTAGATGTAATTGGGGATTTGATGAGAATGAAAATTAACTTGATTCAAATTTTCGAATTGACATTTATAAATTTTAAAATAAAAACAATGAAAATTATGACTAAAGAGACTATAAATCAAAAGACTATGAAATTAAAATAAAACAGACTATAAAATTAAGACTAAGGAAACTATAAAATTGATTAAAATAAAATAAATAAATAAACTGAGTTTGTAATATTATCTTTTTTTTTTTTTTTGAGGTCTAAAGCCCTAGCTTCAATAGTTTGAGCCTTGGGACACCCTGCCAAAGAGAGCCTTTAACCGCAAATCTAAGCATGCACATATGACATAAACCACCCATATAAATATAAGAGCCCCACTTAGCACATTGTCCCAACTCGAAGGCATCTGATAACTAGCCAATTTATTCTTGAGTCACGACTAACTACATAGAAAAATCTAACAGAATAATGTTTTTTTTCCTGCAGTATTTTTATCACAATGTTGGCTCTTTGTTTCTAGTCAAGTAAGTTCTTATAAAATTATTAGTTTTTTGCTAATAACTGCTATGTACGATTTATATGTTTAATTAAATGTGCAGGTCAACATTTTGTTATGCAATTAACTCATTCCCTACTCACAAGTACGAATGCCAAATACAAATACAAGTTTAGAGAATCACAAAAACCAAATGCCGAATACAAATACAAGTGCAGAGAAGAAGGAAAAGTTTTGAGATTCTGACCTTAAGTTCGCAAAGAATAAGCAATAAGATGCAAGGATGCTTTGCAAGTGCCAAATCCTAATGGCAAAGCGGCCTCACAGCGGAGAGGGGTGAAAAGGAATGTGAAAGCGAGAGGGGAAGAGTATAACTGTGAGACTGTGAGTGAAAAGGTGGAGGGCATGAAAGTATTGACCGAAAAGGAAATGAGACTTCATTGTTCTAAGCCTATCTCACATAAAAATTTGTATATTTATTAATACATCATATTAATAAACAGTATCCCTCACAGTTAAACAACAAACAAAGGATTACATAGTCATGAATTACAAGCTAAGAGCTAATATCCTAAAACCAAAATGGGGCACAAGCCCGAAACAAAAATAAGCCTGCTTTCGTATGATATCCAAGACTTCCAAGCGACTTCTACCAAAGATAAAAGAGATAGTGTGATAAACTTGTATGTTCCAGCAACTGAAATATTAAACGTGAGGTGAGTATAAAATTCAGTGAGGGTCCCCTACACAAACATACATACAAATATATCTTGACATGTCATACACAATATCATAAACAAATATACAATTTTACATACAAAATAATAGTCACGGTAGCATCTTGTCCTTTAAGGAGTACCTATGGAATGACTTACACCAACTTTCATAATTAAATAAGCCATTTTTTGCGGGTATTACATTCTACCCCCTAAAAAAATAATTCGTCCTCGAATTCTAGTGGTGCCTATTCCTGAAGGTCACCCTTGTCAATCTTCGCAACCAAAAATAATTATTCAACCACAATACACCGAAAACAAATCTTGTACCATTTTTTGCGGGTATTACATTCTACCACCGCAAGTGAATTCGTCCTCGAATTCCAATGACATCTACTAACACCGGGTCGCCGAACATCATGCCATCAAAGCACCCACCAGAAACCGATTTTATATATCTCACTCATTTGACAATCAACACCTTGTATATACTAACAAAGCATACCATCTATCTTTTCATTCTCATAACCGATATTATACGCAAATACCCTCTCATTATTTACTTATTTCTTTTTTTTAAAAATCAACTTCACTAAGAGATAAATGTCACACAATCCCACAATATACATATTCTAGCTTTTATTAACATAATTTTAAAGCCTATCACTCATCATTATCCTTAATCGACCCATTTCCATCCATTACTCTTACCGTAATCGGATACCTATCACTTACATCACATACTTTCACATTCGTCTCCTACATAGGTATAATGTTGGTGTGACGTCTGCTATATACATTGCATCGTCATAAGTTCACTTGAACCTCATTTATAGTCCTATTTTCTCATAGTAATTCATCACTATAGCGTAGGTTGTAACCTTATAAGCTTAACTCATACGTCCACTTTCATTAATCACTCACCCTAATTCTTTACATAACCACACTAAGTATTTCGTACTCAAAGACAAGTCATAATTCCGCTTCAACCCAGTCCCACGTAGTTCATTTCATTGAATCTTTAAGCTCATCATACCACTCTAATCCAAGATAAACCTACTTCATCTAGAATTTGTATAATCCATAACCATTCCCTAAATCACCTTTCAACTTAGTCCCATAAGCATTAATCATCATACCCTTGTATTTAGCCTTAAATATGCTAATCGAAAGTGAACATACATATTCCCTCCCACTCGTGAGCTTAAGCTAATCTAACATAGACATATTCTTGTCCTATCACCAACAACATTTTTCATACGTACCTTTCATCAATCTAATGAAGTCATTTCAAGAGTATATCCTATCTTATTTCTTTACTCCTTGAATTTTAGCATTACCGTTCATCAACTCATGCCTAAGAATTTTCTATTATTTATCATTCTCAATTAACATCAACATAACAATCATATGTATGTCTACAATAAGCCTAAGCATTATATAACTACACAAGTCCAACTCAGGTCGCTGCTTTTAGTTGTCATATGAGAATCTCCATTTTTTTCACCACAACTTACCTTAATAAAACCAGATTAGCTACTAATGACTTCTGGCACAACTCCCACCCGGGTTCGGAATTATTACAAAGCTCATTAGTCTCTAATCAAGCTCAGGACCTATAACCATTAGCTCTGATACCACTTTGTCAGGACCCGACTTAGGCGTCCCTGACCGGCCAGAATAGAACTTCATTGTCCCATTCCCAAGACCTTTCAAGCACGTATAAGTCACATCATAACAAGATATATTGAATATCGTAAGTAATTATCAGAGTAAAATATTATACCAAAAGTAAGCCAAGGGTGGCCCCGAGTCAACATCAATTGTTTTAAAAAAAAAACCAAAGCCCAAATGGGCTTACAACTAGAATGAAGTTTAAAACTCCAAACAACAAAAGATTCTCATATGACAATAAACCAAGCCACAAGAAACTGAAACCGCAACAGCTGCCCGCACTACACAAGTGCATGGGCTCCCTGAGATGGCTCCACTCGTGGAATACCTGAAGCTAAAACCAAAAAGGGTGGGGGTGAGTCCCAGAACTCAGTGAGGGATAAACAAAACATAATAGCAAACTAGTACAATATATATAAGCATCTCCATAAATATCTCATTGAGTTCTTCACATTGTATATAAGCTTACATAGCAAATCTCCACTTGCTATGAAGTCAATTTGCCATTGGGAAAGATGCTTGTGTATCCCCTTGGAGTTGTTCACTAGAGTCTCCCACTCCGACGGTCACATTTATATCCCGGTCGAGTCCGCTAACCGGCAAGTGACCTCAGTCACTATACAACCACCCTCCGAACTCCGGGGTTTTTCACTAGAGGCCCCACGCTCCGACGGTCACATTTATATACCGGTCGAATCCGTTGACCGGTCGAATACACCAAGTCTTGTCCAATGTCTAAGCATCATACCAAAGCACCAAGTACAATAAATCATACCTTATCATAACATACGCTCACTGTACTTCATAATAAATCTTGAATAACCATCTCAGCGGTATTCAATGAATTCCATAACATTCACAATCACAATTACATATAGGCAACATTGTAGTTGTTTCATTCACATACTATCATCACTTGATAAGTTCATTTCAAAAGTTACACCATGAACATACACATAGTCACATTTAGCATATCACCACTAATTTCTTTATTCACGTACCACATAATTTAACATATTCACAACTATTCTATTACATATCATAGCCATGGTGACAACAACACAATCATTTCATTCACACATCATAGCATAGTCATAAATCCACCAATACATGACTGATGATAATGTTTCCAGCAAGCCTAGGCCAACTTTAAATGAAAACTAGGAATATTATAGAGGTCCATAAATTCTTAAATTTTAACCACAACAATACTTACATGTCTACTTTCAAATGACACTAGTTTCACATAAAAAGATAATCTACAACTCCATATATAAATTTTGAAGTAAAATATGTTTGAGTACATCCAAGACACACAATACTCTGTTTTAAAAATTAAACTGCGACCTCCTCAGATCTTCTAAAATCACGAAACTTAACCACAACATACTCCTACACTTCAATTTTCAAATTCAGTAAGTTTCATCTCAATCCGAATTTTAATAACCAAGATATGATTTTCTGAGCGCAGGCTGTCAGGGTACCTTCGGGACAGCCTTAACCCTGTTTTAAAAATGTAACTGAGAATAGCCCAGGTTTCGAAAAATCAAGAAATTTATACATTATGTATATCTAGATGTTAGCTTTCCAACGAGACCAATTTCGTATTAATATTATTTCTAAAACTCCAGTTATAATTTTTTTTTCCGCATGTCTGTCAGAATTTCAGACAAAAACCGAGATCCCCTAAGAAAACACCAAACGTCAAGCTCCAACAATGGAGTTTCCTCACCCCCAATTTTTAGGGTTCAACCAAACATATATGATAACTCACCATTAACATATTAGTCAAAAAATAATCAAGCTAAACATTTACAAACGATTTTCATGAAAGGGATTCACCCAAAACAACTCACAAACATCCCTATTTCAACCATCATCAACCCATTTCATATCCCTCAAAAATATCCACGAAAACTAACCCAAAAAAATCACAATCCCTCACCTGGTTTGATGCGTTTGGATAATAAACATACGTTAGAGACGAATTCTCCACACCCAAACAGCAGGAATCACGTTAAGAAGGTGCTCCTTCACCATTGGATCGCAGTGCCTAGCCTCCTTTTCTCAAGAGTGACAACAAACACAAATAGGGTTCTTGACGGCTATCAAAACCCTCACACTAAGCTTATGTAATCACTAAAAAGACAAGTCCCTAACATGTGCTCTTACTTGACGCTGGAGGGCAAAAGGATAAAATCCTTAAATTATTCAAAATGCATAAGTTATTTATTATTTATAAACTCCTAATATTCTTAATTTAAATTATTTACAACATGACAAATAAATTTAGTGTTTTCCCATAATTATAATATTTTTACCTTACTTATAATTAAATAAGCCACTTTCATAATTAAATAAGTCATTTTTTGCGGGTATTACAGAATGGGAGGGGGGAGAAAGGGGAGAACATAGAAAGAAAAAAAAGGGGTTGTCCATACTAGGTGTCGAAAAGTTGTCAAATTGTGGTTATATCCGAAAATCATATCCGGTTGATTTGATCGATTCCTCTGGACCAAGTTATATCGTTAGCATTATGTACATATTAGAGCAACTTCAATGGGAGTTGCTTAACTAATTCTTATAGGTAAGGACAAGTTCTTTCCGAGTTATACCATTGGTGCAAGCCGATGTGGATGCCATAGGTAAGGACGGTTGCTTCTAAAAGCAACTGGTTCTTATATAAGAATCACCACAAAAAATAAAATAGAGAGCTTCCTTTTAGAATTGAAAAGAAAAATAAATATAAATAAAGATGTGTGGTAATTTGTGGGATCTATTTGATGGACTTTAAGAGTTGCATAATAGATTACTTAAAGTAGTTTGAAATAAGACTGAAAGCCCAATTTGGTCCCTAAAAAAATCATGAGGACACTTTAATTTGATCATTGAAAAAATATATCAACCACTTAGTCCCTCAAATTAACAAACATAGGAAAGTTAGTCCTTCTGTCTAGTTTCAATTCTCGTTTACTTGTTTACGTATTCTATTAATCATGTTGGTTGTCCCGTCGGTGGTCCTGGAGCCCTATGACGAATTTCTGTCGTGAAAAATGAAAAAGAAAAAAGAGCAAACGTGCATACTTTTAAAATCCTAATACCTAAAAATTAAGCATTTGTTTTTTTTCACTTTTCCATTCATTTTCAATCGTGGAAAATTAAGCATATACTTTTTTCACTTTTCCATTTGTTTTCAATCGTGGAAATTTATCACGGGCCATACAGGATCACAAACGAGTGGATGGTTAAGGGACACATAGGCAAGTAACAAAAGTTGGAATCAGTTTTTTTTTTGTAACAAAAGTTGGAATAAATTTGATGGACTTACATGACTCACATTTATAAATTTGAGAGACCAAATGATTACTTTCACTAGTGCAAAATATAAAATAAACGAGAAATGTTTACGTTAGTTAACCAAAAGTTAGACGTTAAAAAGGAAGCGGTGACAGTTTTGTAAATATAAGGTTCCCTTAATTCACTTTTAACGTCTGTCCTTATAACAACTGACGTAAAAGGTAGTTTTAAATTTTTTTATCAAAGTATACATTGTAAACCCTGACACCCCCCGCGCCCCCCCCCCCCCGCGTTTTCCTTCCTTCCTCAGTCACTTTGCACTTCTCTGTTCTTTCACACCTCTCTGCCCTAACCCTTCCACCGCGTGCTCCTCTCCACCGCCACCACCGTGAGGTACGTAATCTCTCTCTCTATGTCTCATCTTTACACTCTTTCTTGCACGCCCTAACTCGTGCTCGCTCTATTTCCCTCACTCTCAGCAGCGGCCACCACGCGAGCTCCTCTACCCACCACCACGAACCGCGAGCGTCTCCCATTCCTCTCCTTCTTCTGCTTCTAACCGTTTAAGTTTCACCACTTATCAAGGTTCCATTCCCTTTTTTTAACTTTCTCCTTTTTTTTATTTCACCCTGAAAAAACTTATACAGAGCTTAACCATTTCCCACTTTTTTGGCATTTTCTTGCTCTTTTAGTTTTTGATACTGATAATGATGCATTTACCTTTTGTTTGCTTTCATTTGTAGGGTTTTACAACAACAACTAAGCATTTTCCCACTAGCCTGTGGCATGAGTAGCAATATTTGCAGGACTTGAAACTAGGAATATTGGGCACATCTAAGATTACCAGCTTCTCATCTAAAGGTTTTTTCTTTTTTGAAACTCTCTTACTTTCTTCCCTCCCCTTTATCTGAAGTTGATGAGTTATAGAAGAGAATATGCTCTTGAAATGTATGGCAAGGATGTATCATATGCTTGTTATGCTGATGATCATGAGTCATAGCTTATGAGTTAAGTATGGAAATCAACAAACAAAAGAAAAATGTATCATATGCTTTTGAAATTTTTAATTTATTAACTGTTATCATATGGGAATCATTCAAAACAAGTCTCCATTGTCGGTAAACTTGCCAGGATTTTTTATACTAGAAGAAATTATAATAATCATGAATTGGGGTTTTGCTTGTCTTGCTATGTGATTTTGGGTTATGCTTGTTTGAATCTTTGTGTATATCTTGTTTGAATCTTTGGGTTATGCTTGTTTGAATCTTTTATTATTATTATTTTTTAAAAAAATGATAGATTTTGATAGATTTTGTTAAGGATGGCCATGGGTCGGGTTGGGTTAGGTGAGTACAAAGAGAAAAAGATAGTAACTGGCCGGGTGAGCTAAGTTTTGTGATATTGGTTGTAAATGTGGCTTGGTGTGAATAAGGAATGACATAAACTAGGGTTAAGGGTGCATCCTATTCTCAACTTAATTTGATGAGAATGAATGCAAAATGAAATTATATTTTAACGTAACAATTAATATCAACATTTTGACTGAGGTTATGTGACTGAGGTAGTGATGTATATATATGGTTGTTAGGTTTTCAAATACTAGTGCATTTTTCCAATCTCCACTATTGTGCTTATATTGGATATATGTGTTTATATCTACAAAACCTATCTAGCTATGTTGGATGGTTTGTAAACGCACTAGTGATGAGTATTTGAAGGGAGTGGATGAGTTTATAGAATTTGCTCAAAGGAATGTTCTGTTGTTCTTGTGTCAAATGTTTGAATACGAGGAAATGTACGGTCAATGATATACGTACTCATCTTATTTGTTTTGGGATTTGCTTGAATTATACAAGATGGATATGGCATGGTGATGTGTTGTTAAGTCCTAATCCAAGTGTCTCTCAAAGTGAAGATGTTGACGTAGATATGGAGGATGATCGAGTAGAGGACAAGATCCGTGATATTGGACACGAATCTTTTCAGCGAGCACATGTGTATGAAAGGTTGTCAAGTGATGCGGATAAGCCTTTGTATCCCGGGTGTACTGCACATACACGGTTGTGGTGGTGTTAAAATTGGTTTGTGTGAAGGTGACAAATGGTTGGAGCGATAAAAGCTTCACCGAATTGCTTGAATTGTTGAAAGACTTACTTCCAGAGGGCAACAAATTGCCTGACCGTAACTATGAGGCCCAGAAGGTATTGTGTCCAATGGGTATGGAGTATAAGAAGATACACGCATGCCCCAATGATTGCATATTGTACACGAGTGATTATGAAGACAATCACACTTGCCCCAAGTGTGGGTTATCACGCTACAAAGTGAAGGATGGTGGCGATGGTGATGATCTTGATGATTCGATTTCTGATGTGAGAAAAAAGGGTCCTCCTGCGAAGGTGTTATGGTTTCTTCCAATAATTCCAAGGTTCAAGCGATTGTTTGCCAATGTGAAAGATGCAAAGAATCTTAGATGACATCATGATGAGAGGAAACGTGATGGAAAGGTTCGTCATCCTGCTGATTATGTGCAATGAAAGAATATTGATACTTTATTTCCGAATTTTTCCGATGAGCCAAGAAACCTAAGCCTTGGACTTACTACGGATGGAATGAATCCATATGGTAACTTAAGTAGTATTCATAGTTCATGGCCCGTTATCTTGATAATTTACAACCTATCCCCTTGGTTGTGCATGAAGCGCAAATACATGATGTTATCTATGATGATTTTGGGTCCAAAGCAACTGGGAAATGACTTAGATGTTTATCTAGGTCCCTTCATTGAAGACTTGAAGAAGCTGTGGGCCGAAGGTGTTGATGTAGTTTATGAGCATTATCACGAGACTTTCAAGCTTCGTGCCATGTTATTTTGAACCATCAATGACTTTCCAACATACGGGAACTTGTCCGGGTACAGTGTTAAGGGGCATAAAGCATGCCCTATATGTGAGGAAGGCACATGCTACACTCAGTTGCATCATGGAAGGAAGACGGTTTACCGGCATCAGAGATTTCTTAGACGTGATCACCCATATCGTAAGATGAAAAAAGCTTTTAATGGATGCCACGAGACTGAAGATGCTCCGACGGCCTTAAATGGATAGCATGTTTATCAGAAAGTAAAGGACATCAATGTTATCTTCGGCAAGTCCAAAAAGAAGGGTAAGGCTGCTGAGAAAGACATATGGAAGAAGAGGTCGACATTCTTTGATCTTCCATATTGGCGCAAACTTGATGTCAGACACTGCATTGATGTGATGCATGTGGAGAAAAATGTGTGTGATAGTGTGATCGGGATGCTTCTCAACATTCAGGGCAAGACAATGGATGGTGTGAATGCTCGTCTCGACCTCGTTACTATGGGTATAAGAGAGCAGTTAACTCCAGTTGTTGAGGATGGTAAGCGGACTTATTTGCCTCCAGTATGTCATACTTTGTCAAAAAAAAAAGAGACAAAGATTTTGTGAGTGTTTTCAGGGCATCAAAGTTCCACATTGTTACTCTTCAAATATCAAGAGGCTTGTCTCTGGTGATCTCAAATTGGTTGGCTTGAAGTCTCATGATTGCCACATCTTGATGCAACAACTTTTGCCCGTTGCTATTCGTGGTATTGCTCCAAAAAATGTAAGACATGCCATTACTCGGTTGTGCTCATTCTTCAATTCTATATGTAGCAAAGTTGTTGACCCCCATAAGTTGGATGAATTGGAAGTTGAGGCTGCTACAATCTTCTGCCAATTGGAGATGTATTTTCCTCCTTCCTTTTTCGACATCATGGTTCACTTAATTGTTCATTTGGTGAGGAAGATTAGATTATGTGGGCCAGTTTTTCTGAGATGGATGTACCCAGTTGAGCGCTACATGAAGATCTTGAAAGGGTATGTGAAGAATCTGCATCGTCCTGAAGCATCTATTGTTCAAAGGTATGTTGCAGAAGAAGCTATTGAGTTTTATTCAAACTACCTTCATAACATGGATCCTATTGGGGTTCCTAAGCCTCGTCTTGATGAGAGAAGATTTCAAGGTAAGGGTACACATGGTTTAAAAATTAATAGCAATGGTTTGGAGGAAGTGCTGCAAGCACATTTGTATGTATTGAACAACATCGATTTTGTTCAACCTTACTTTTGTGAACAGAAAAGAAAAGTCAAGGAAGAAAACCCTCGAATGAACGAAAAGTGGTTGTTGAACAAGCATAACAAGACTTTCTTAAAATGGTTTAAAGATGAAATCCTGAGGGATGGTAGTACTGCTTCTGACGAGGTAAGATGGCTAGCACGTGGGCCTAGATTTAATGTCATATGTTGGAGCGGATACGACATCAATAACTTTTCCTTTTATACAAAGGAACAAGATAACAAGAGTACTATGCAAAATAGTGGGGTTATGATCGTGGCCGAAGCAATGCACTTCTTGTTGGTATAAGCCCTAGAGGCCAATGTATTTCTTTAGACTTACATTTGTATCTTGCTATTTTATATATATATATATGATATGAGGCATTCCAGTTTATTGTGTTACTTGTTTAAACAAAATAAAGTCCTTAGAATAGGGATTTCAGTTTAATAGAATATCAAGTATATGACTTGATCGTGAGACACTATTGAACAATGAAATCCTATTCTTAAATATCCGTAGTCAAGTATTTTATTAATAAGGACAATAATAATACAATTGAGACTATTATGTGTGCAGACTGATGACCATATCTCACGGGTCATGGATATGAGATATCGAGTCGACACATAGGTACACATTAGAGTAATGATGTACTGGATTGACCCGCCATGAGAACACTACATGGAGCGTTATGTGAGTGTCATAAGTAGTTCTCATAGTGACAATGGTGCATACAATCCTTCGACCTGAAATCACTACGATCCCTACATGAGGAGTCGTGTGCTTTAATATTGTCAAACGTCATTTGTAATAGGATGATTATAAAGGCGGTCATTAGGCATACCACGAGCCATGCAGAGGGATGTGAGTGACCTAGATGGAATTTGTCCCTCCTACATGACAGGAGTAATATCTGTGGGCCCCCTGATAGAGTGAGACTGTAAAATGCATGGCCATGCTGAAATGAGTCAATATGAGATATTGACCTCATTTGTTGTTAAGTCTACTCGGGTATCAGGGAACATGATATTGAACCATACAAGGGTAACGCATTCTATGCCTTGTGTTCAATATAGATATATGGACAAAGGGATAACAATGCACATGAATATTTGTCACAGAAAGGTTTCGTCAAATCACTGACTTTCTCACTACTTAGGTAGCAGTGATGTATTGCTAGATACCGCTCACTGTTTGTAATATTAAATGGGATTTAATGTTACTACTAACGTTTTGGGAACCTATAGGGTCACACACATAAGAGCGGATTAAAAGAAGCATTAAAAGGAGAGTTGGACTTTCCTATTGGGCCTAGCGCATAGTACATGGGCTTAGGTCAAGTGCTGCTCACTAACTCACTTAAGGAGGCGCTACTATAAGTAGAACACTTAAGTTGTTGTGCACAAAAAAAAAGGTTGATACCCTAGCCGCACAGAGAGAGTAAGAGTGAACAGTAAGCCTCGGTTTTGAAGCTAGCACTGCAAGACAGAGACGCTTCAGGTTCGTGACGTTGGACGTTCACGGAGTCCGCTCGTGTGGATACCTCTGGAGACACCGTTCGTGCGGTGTTCGTGATAGACGAATTTCAACCAACAGCCATCGCTTCAAGAGGTAAACTTTCTAATCATGAATCATGACCATTCGCATGGATCCTTCGATGGGAATTTTTCCGCTGCGTTTTATTTTGTTTTATACGCAAATTCCCAACACTTCTCTAGTTCAAAGGACACAAAACCCGTTAAAGCACTGATACCTTACTTTGGAGTCATTGAAGAGATTTGGGTGCTTGATTACATTAAGTTTACGGTGCCGGTTTTTAAATGTAAGTGGGTTAATAGTAAATGTGGTGTACAAACCGACGAATGGGGGTTTACATTGGTAGACCTTTGCAAGTTAGGTCATACAAATGAGTCTTTCATAATGGCTTCCCAAGCAAAACAAGTGTTCTACATCACTGATCCTTCTAACAAAAGGTTGCCCGTGGTTCTCCAAGGAAAAATCATGCGTAATGGTAGTGATGAAAATCAAGATTCAACTCTTGATATTCCTGAGACTCCTTATTTTTCAACAAACATGCCTACTATAATTGAGGAAATACAGGTGGACGGTGTACATGCCACTTGTGATAATCATCACGAAGAGATATTGATATAGGTAATTTAAACTTGATTATAGTGTGAGTTTTGTTCTTTTAAGGCAAACGTCTTATTTATCCATGTTAGTTTTGATTTATTTTTATTTATCCATTTGTATTTATCTTTATCTTTAGTTATCCATTTTAAAAAAAACATATTTTAATATTTACCGTTTCTGAACAAGCATGCACATGGATCACTCGGACCCGCATGCACAGGAGGACACTATGGGGCCTACGCAGGACACTATGGGGCCTATGCCTGATGATACTGTAAGTTTACATGTTATAAAAAAATTATCCAGTATTTATAATGTAAGTTTAAGTTCTTTATATATTCTTTATGTATCCTTGTTATACATAACCCTCTAATTTAACATTTTTTTTGTCCAAACAGACATCCCAGTCTCGGAGGAAACGGGGTAAAGGAGCCACATCATTTAAGAAGTTAGAGAAGTCTAGGCAAAGTGGTTAGAAGCTTGAGGTGTCCTTTGGTGCTAAACTAAAGCCCCAGGGCCCCCGTGCTAGAGAATTTAAAATGTCGGTGATTCTACAAACCAAACAGCATGTTAGCATCCTATACAACCATTGGGAAGACGTTCCACGGAATGTTAAGGATCATATTTGGGAGGCTATCATGGTATTTTACTTATACATTCTTTTTATGTACATTATTAAATAATTATTCGAGTTCTAATTCATCCTGTTTGTTATGTATTTAATGTGTAGATAGCTTGGACCGTGCCGAATGACGAGCATCATCCGAAGAAATGGCTCTCATTAGGGGCAAGGCGCTGGAGTGGGTTCAAGCATGATCTTACTAGGTTCTATGTATCTGGGAAGAAGAAGCTTGATAAGATGTTCTTGGATTACCCCTGGATTGATAGGGAGACGTGGGATGACTTTGTTAGGATTCGACATGAGGACAAATTTTAGGTTAGTTAATGAAGTTAATTTATTTATGCTTCTTAGAGATCATTTAAGTAAATAAATTAAATGTATTTAACTTTATTAATTATGTGTTTTTGTTTAAACAGACTAAGGCAGAGAGGGGTAGGCAGAATCAAGCTAAGAACGTCCACACCCACACATTGTCTCAAGGTGGGTACGCCACTAGGATCGACGAGATGATGGCGGAGAAGCTGAGGGTGAAGCAGGAGGAGATGTCTACGAGGATAGCACGTGGAGAGGTTCCTGAGGGCACACCAGTTAGTCCTCTGTCACCCTTCCCGCATGAGGATGTCCAGTTAGCCGGGCGGATGACAAAGAAAGGCACTTTTAAAGCTGAAGCCACTCGCGATGTGGCAGCTAAGATTGTAAGTAACTAACTATATGCATTTATAGTTGATATTTGTATATGGTTGATATTTTTAAGGAACACCTTTCTCTTACATGTTTTTTCAATTCTTCATTGTAGATGGAGCTTAAGGAACACCTTTCTCTTACACGCCGGAACATATTGCTCACTGCTCTAGGCAAGGACAACCATCCTGGTCGGGTGATCGGTGTTTCAGAGATGGTGGGCATCAAAGAATATTATGGCAAGTCTACTTAACGAAGGCAGGTCGTCGATGAGGATACACTTACAGAAACCATTACACAAAAGCTCCTTTCTGACCCGGTCGTTACAGACCAGCTGATGAACCGCTTCTTATCCAACCCAGATTTCAAACAGGCGCTTGTTAGGGAGCTTTCTTCCGTGGGTTTCCAAGACAGCGCGGGAGCTGCCAACCCTTCACATGTGAGCACAAAAGAGAGCTGTAATAGGACACATGTGGAGGTGGATGAGTTGGCAGATAGGGAGCGGGAGTTGGAGATCCAACGCCGTGAGCTTGAGTTGGAAGCGAAACGACGGGAGTTTGAGCTGGCGTAGCGGGAGCACGAGTTGGCACAGAAGGTGTATATTCATTATTAATGTCCAAATTTGTCAATTAATTAATAATGTTTTTTTTAATTATCAACAACTTATATACCTTATTTATTTAATATTGAAGGCAAAGGCGAGTAAGATGTCTCTCATGACTCGGTTGTTCTTGATTGCCCGTGCTTTTTCAATGGGAGTTGGAGCATGATGGTTGACTGGCACGCCCACTTCATGAGCGTGAACTTGGATTTGTATTCAGTGGTGACGATATTGGGTATCTTTGCAATGATGGCCAACAACTATCCACCGTGATTGTGAGTCTTTGGTCGATGTAAATATTCTTTATAATTTTATAATTAATTCAATTTATATATTTTATTTGAATTTAATGATTTACTGTATTCATATCGTAGGTATCTCCATCGACTTCAACTCGAGATGGGCTCCAACCTATTCAGCTTCTTAGAGCCCTACTCCTTTCAACCTGAATTATTTGCCAATCACAACGAAGTCACATCGTACTTAACGATATTACTGGGAGGTGATGACCGCAAGGAGCTATATCTGGCACCGTACATAATGAGCAGGCATTGGCAGTTGCTCGTAATTCATCCTGCCAGGCATACTGTCATCTTCCTATGTTCTCTCCACCGGAACCCTCCACGGGAGGTGGTGGAACCTATCAATAGGTTAGTAATTAATCTTCTATTTAATTTAAGTTTTAACATTTACTTTAATTTTATGCGACACATGATGCATTGATTAATTGACATGAATATTCTGTTTATGATAATGCGTTGAAGACTTGTAGTTTGAGCTGTGCCAACGGGAGGAGTATGACTGTTAAGTCTAAATGAAATCCTGAATGAATTATCCTCAAGGTTAGTAATTTGTTAAATAGTATATAATATTATAATTACTAATTACTAATTACTAATTCCAAATGTATATGTTTATTTAACTGACATTAAATTTCATTACTTTTGTAGTCTCGCTTTCAGAATGACGCTTGGTCGTGTGGATATTATATGATGCAACATATGCTGAACATAGTCTCCGCATCTATTACGGAAGGATGGAAGAAGGTAATAATACTTAATTAAACAACTTATTTAATTATATATTTTAGATTTCATTTTCATTGCGTTAATTAATGTTATCGTGGTTTATTTGAACGTGTGCAGGCTTTTAACAGCGATCAATCTCCTCTTGACAAAAAAGAGTTCAAAGACTTGAGGACGCGGTTTGCATAATTTTTCTTCAAGAATGGTAAAGAGAAAGGATTGCCCGCGAGTATACCTCATGAGTATATTGAAGATGTGTAGTTAGTAATTAGTATAGAAACTTATATGTAGGTGTGTAGTAATTAGTATAGAAACTTTTAGTTATGTTTTTTATAACAATGGGATTTTGGTTTTTTATCCTCCCATTTGTTCCTTTGTATATATATACTTTTCTTTTATTAATGAAATTTAAGTAAAATATTGGACTGTTACTAGACTGTATACTGGACTGGACTGGATTGGACTGTTTACTGAATGCAGGGATAGCCGGGGGAAGGGATATATTGTAACAGAATTAAAAAAAACAAAGTCTTTAACGTCAGTTGTTTAGCACAACTAACGTTAAAAGTAATTTTTTTAAAAAAACTTGGCTTTTAACGTCAGTTGAATGAAACAACTGACATTAAAAGTGATTTTTTAAAAAAAAAATTGGATTTTAACGTCAGTTATGTAATCAACTGACGTTAAAAGTGTACTTTTAACGTCGGTTTTGATGACGTAAAAAGTTATATTTTTAACGAATGCTCCAATAACGTCAACATTATTCAAACGTCTAAAATCAATTTTGACTGACGTAAAAAGTATTTCCCGCACTAGTGTTTATTTTTTTTATCGACCAAAAGTTTATGTGTGATTTTTTTAGGGACAAATTGGGCCTTTAAATGGTGATGTGACATAATATGACCCGTAAAAAGGAGAGTTAAACATCTACAATGAGTAATAAAAAAAAAAAAAAAAAACACACACACACACACACACACACACACACACACACACACACATATATATATATATATATATATATATGGAGCAACTCCAGTGAGAGGAGTGTATTATTATGAGAGATGAGAGGAGTAAATCTGGACATTTGGATCATACATGAATGGTCAAGATTAGAACATAAAGTCATGTGACTTTTTTAAGTGATCAAATGACCACCAACTAGCTTTTAATCCTGACCATCCATTTATGGTTTAATGGTCCAGATTTGTTCCTCTCACTTTCACAATAAGACACTTCTCTCACTTAAAAGTTATTTCATGGTTTTAAAATGTCACATGACCACTTAAAAAAGTCACATAACCATTTAAAGTTTGATCTAATGACTATGATATAATCATCTCACTCTCACATAAAAAAGACCCTCTCACCACATATGTCCCATATATATATATATAGTGAGAGGAACAAATCTGGGCCATTAAACCATACATGGATGGCCAGGATTACAAGTTTGTTGGTGGTCATATGTTCACTTAAAAAAAGTCACATGATTTTACGTTCTAATCAAGGTTAGGATTTACTCCTCTCATCTCTCATAATATCACTCTCACGTAAGAAAGACCCTCTCACCACATATATCTCATATGAATAAATCTGGACCATTAAATCATACATGGATGGCCAAGATTACAAGTTAGTTGGTGGTCATATGTTCACTTAAAAAAGTCACATGATTTTATATTCTAATCTTAACCATTTATATATGATCAAAAGGATCAGATTTACTCATCTCATCTATCATAATAACACACTTCTCTCACTTGAATTGCTTCACGTGTATATATATATATATATATATATATATATATATATATTACGTGCTGAAGTCCCTAAACAAAACTCCGTGGGATGATAGAAAGTAACAGTACGTCTCTCTTGTGTGAAATGTAAATAGCCTCAACCCGATTAGATGCGAATTTTCGGAAGCAGCAGCAATTTATGAGAGTGATAATGATAGATTCTCTAGAGGGGTATATTAGTCATCGAAACTTGAAAAATCTAAAAGCAAAAACAAAAATTGCTGTAAAAGGTGCGAATTTGCACTGCATTATTTTGGCTAAAACTTCTGCTTCGGGTATTGGCTTTGGGCAAACAACCATCCCAGCTGAGCTGGTCCTTTTCCTCGCTAGCTAGAATCTCTCTCTCTCTATCTTATGCGCTCATTTCAAAGCAAGACAAAGAAAGAAAGGGCTATAAATAGGGCTAGCTAAGAGAGATGGAAGGTGTGGAGCAAAGGCTATAGTTGAGTTTGGTTTTCTTTGGGATTAGTAATTTTTCCGAAAGCTGAAGTAGCCGGACTGAGAAGCTGAGGCAGGTCTGTATCTGTATACCTTGATCTATTTTATTTTTTCTTTGTATAACCCCCCGTGAAAGCTCAATTACTCCTGAGCTAGCTCGTTTTCCGTTTCTTTCTCTTTATTTTTGTCGTTCACCCAACCCCATCTCATTCCTTTCTCAAACCAGTTTTCTCATCAATGAAATGTTTTTCCTTGAAAAGGAAAATAGAGGTGTCGTTTCTTTTTTATTTGAGCTAATACAGTTTGATTATTACTTTCCCAATAATATTTCTGCAGCTTGTTTTTATTGATTTTCGAGAGAGAGAGAGAGAGAGAATTTATGCCAAAGCCAAAGGATCTGAGTCTGATAATTGCTTAGACTTGCATATTACTGTGTTAAAGCAAAAGGGTCTTCAGCCTTTCTTTAAAACAATAATCATACACTTCACAAGGGTTTCTGTCTGGTGATTTTCATATATTGGGTACATACACAGATAAAAAAAAGCCTGGTAAAAAAGGGTATTATATCCTCTGCTTTCAGAAGAAAAAGGGCTAGTACCACCTCTATATCTTGTTCATTTCGTTAGATCTTGCTTAAATTTTTGTCTGAGGATATATTCGGGGGGTATATCCGTACGTGTCAATCTTGTCTTTACTTAACCTAGTTGGAGTTGCATGGTATGATCAAGTACGCACAGAACCTTGTTGCTTTGCTTGTCGTCAAGTTTCCTATATATGAACTTTCATCCCGATTTGATTAGATGTGTTTGTAGGAACCTAGGATCTCTCTCCCTCTCTCTATCTATCCGATCTTTCTGCTTTATTTGTTTTATATTATATTCTTTCTATCTTACAGTTTTTCTATTGGCTGTTTCAAAGATGGGGAGGGGAAAGATCGAAATCAAAAGGATTGAGAACACAACGAATCGCCAGGTCACCTTCTGCAAGCGAAGAAATGGGCTTCTGAAGAAAGCTTATGAGCTATCAGTGCTTTGTGATGCAGAGGTTGCCCTCATCGTCTTCTCAAGCCGCGGTCGCCTCTATGAGTATTCAAACAACAAGTAATTCACCTCCTCTTTTTCTCCATTATTTTATATATATATATATATATATATATATATATATATATATATAATTTTGTTGCTAAAGATCAACCATAAATAGATACCGGATCATCACTATGCATGTAGATTTTTCTTATCGACAATCATAATTAGAATTTTTGGCTCAATGGTGACATCTTGAGGTATCCTTTAAATTTCAATCCTTTAAATTGATTATGAGACTAATCATCGATCGACTGCTTAAAACAATAAATTTATTCTCGATCTTCACAACCTCCCAACTAAAATATTTACCACCAAAATTCACTTACGTTCTTCTTTTTATGGAGTCGAGATGCTTATCACTCGACCACCAATCATTTCGGTCATGTAGAATTTTCTATATGTGTGTCCTTTGAATTATATATTTATATATGGAGAATGCTAACCGTAAGGGCACTTGGTACCGTTAAGGAATTTATAATACTCCCTCCGTTCTTTTTTTTTTATTTGGTAATTTAAGGTTTCTACTCATAGATTAAGAAATCATTAATGTGTTTATATTTGTATCAAAATACCCTTATTTGTATCATTAATTATTTACAAATTCCAATTATATTTACTCCATACTCCACTAGTCATTTATGTACTTTGAAGATTTTGTTTATTTTCAAGATATTTAATTTAATTTTATTATAAGGTATATATGAAAAAAAAAATGATCAAATATGTCTTGGGTTTATAAAACACCCATTGTTTTGAAATAAAAACAAATAACTAAAGTTACCGGGGAAAAAAAAAAAAAGAACAGAGGGAGTAGCAAGATTTCATGGAAAATGTGTGTATTTATTAATCTCAACAATTGTGTAATTGATTTTCTCATAAACTCTTGTTAATTTTGGATTCTTTAACCGCATTACTTAGTTGACTGCGGTCTATTAGTACTTACTTACTTTACAATAACCTGACTAATGATTGGAACCCCAGAAACTTGCATCCGTTGTAAAGTGATGCTAATTAATTAGTTATTACTAATATTGGTCGGTCCGATCGATTTAACCATGATCCAGCATCTAGGTCGATTTGGTTGGTCCCCAGAAGTGGTCTTGCTTGAAACCGGTTTTAGAACCATCGAACCGGTTCAAAACCGATAAAACCGATCATAACCGGTTTCCTTAAAAAAAATTAAAAAATTTAGTATAAAAGGATTTGGGTCATCCTAACCAAAGCTCAATTCTTTTGTTTTCTAACATATGTGGGGTGGTTGTAGATTTTGTATTGCCTTTCCTTATGAAGATGATTTTAACATATATCTTTACATTTATTTAGTTTAATTTCAAAATAAAAAAATTGTGCTTAATAATTTTAGTTGTTATGTTGTTTTTTTGTTTAATATTGTTATAAATATTATATTAAAAATTAAAATAATATTATTTAATTATAACCGGTTCAACCTTAGTTGAATCAATAATTAACCTTGAATTGTTGTCTTTATCGATTCGATAATCGATCCGGTTTTGTAAACATTGATTGGAGTGATTCACCTAGATCTAGAAGAAATCTCTGGGCCATTAAATTCGGAAGTAATGCTATATAACCATTTGAGCAGCAAGATACAGTTAAGACTTCAGAGCTTTTGTAAAATATACAAGCGAGGGCGATTCTTAGATAAAATAAAATGGTACATGTCATTTTAACAAATTTTTTAACTCAAACATTTTTCTAAAATAGGATATATATACCTCATGTGTTCAATAATAAGAAGCATTAAAGACTTCAACTTGTTTAAGATTACTTTTCCTGTGGTACTATTGGAAGCTTCTATATAATTTTATAATAATATGCCACTTAGCCAATAATTTTCCAAAAACCCTACTCCTCTTTTACTAGACCAAGTTATTAAAAAAATTTAAAACTATTTAAATCATTAAAATTCGAATACAATCATGCATGAAGGTCATAAACTAAATCAATGCCCGTTTAATAGTGAAGGTATAAATTAAAAAAAAAAAAGGTAATGTTGAAATGAAAGTTTAAGGTCATCATCCTATTATTAACAATGGGGCTGCTAATAAAATAAATTCTAAATAAATTCCTTCTAATAATTCTTCTATTTATTAAATAAATAAAATTTGACGTATTTGTATGTATTCAAGCTAAGACATTGAATACATTACTTTAGAAGGATATTTAGTAGGTTGATTTTGTAGGAGGATATAAAATATACTCCTCCACAAAAGGAAACATATCCTATCTATTTAAAATAACTTAAACTTGAAGTCATATCGATAAAATATTATGGGCTTGTTTTCTTTCACTTCAGTTTTTTATTTGCATTAATAATTACATAAATATCACATTGATTTAAGTTTGTTTCATATTTTCAAATATTTGTAAAGGAATTAATAAAAATAATAGTCTTGTTTGGAGAGGAAAGACGAAAAACTAATTTACTTAAAAGCATCTATAATGGAAGAACATCACTTTGATTCATAACTCTCATTTTATGGGCCCATTAATGCCACATAAGATTTAAGAACTTTCATATATTTTCACTCAAATGTAAGAACCCTTATTTGGGTTCTTAAAGTTACTTTAAGCGGGTCCCATAATTGACCCCACATATTTATATTTTTAAATTTTTTTCAACTTAAAAAATTAATTAATTTTGTTATTTTTAATTTTATTATGTGTTGCCAAAAAAATTTATTGGCAAGAACGGTTCTTATAGAAGAACGATTTTACAACATGGTATCCATGTCACCCCTCTCCAATGCAAGTTCTTGTAAGAACCGGTTCTTGCAAGTAAGAACTCACATATGAATCATCATTGGAGATGGTCTAAGAATTCACCATTAATAAAGTATTATTACAATTCTACCACCGTGAAAAAAAAATCAAGACACTGCATCTTAAAATAACAATTCTGAAAACATTTTTTAAAAATTCGACCCAAAAATTCCAAACTATTTTTTTTTTGTTTCTCACTCTTCAAAATATCAAATGCATCGATTCTTAATGAATTTATATTATCTTTGCCTCCTTAATTGATGACTTAAGAGTACTTATTAGCATTCTCCTTAAATATATTACTACTTTAATAATGATAGAGATTATCTGTCTCAAAAGGATGTTTCAGTTTTCTGTATTATTCACTTAGGATCTATTAATTTGGCTAAAATAGTTAATAAGCTAGTTGATAGCTGATAGTTGAAAGGCTGGTCAATTGAATTTGAAGTGTTGGTAAAATTAGGCGTTAAAATAGCCTATAAATGTAAAATGATATAAAATGACTTATTTATTATAGAAATGATAAAGTGAGAATTTCATTAAAAAATGAATGAGCTAAAAACGATCGAGAGAGAAAAGTCAATATAAACTATAAACTATAAGTCATAAGCTTATAAGCTAGTCAAATAAGTTATAAGCTAACTTATTGGACTTGTGAAACAGAGCCATATATTGATCATAATCCCTTCTTTTGATAATCTTTCCAACCCCATGCATTAAACTTTCTGAATGAGGAACACCATCATGTTTAATGTGAGTTGCTCACATCGGACACACTTGAATTAATTTGGTGACGCATGATGTCTATCCTTTACTAAGAAAGGGAACCTTGTTTTAAATTTTAAATTGATAGAATATGTGTGTCCAGTATTTGTGATGTAGAGTAGTTTAATTTACTAAGTAATATATTCCTTATTCTTTATATAAATACAAGGGGCTTACCTGCAACTTCAGCAACCGGCCAAAACTCAGACAATCTAGTAACCACACTAACCAGAATGCATAGCTGTGCTGTTACTAGATTAATTAATTGTATTATCCTCACCCATTTAAGGGGGTATGTCTAAACTTGTCTTCTGCTTCACTTTCAGCTTTCTCAGCTACTCACCCTTCTCTTCATGTTGAAGTGACAGTGAGTTATGGTTCTATGTTTCGTTTGAATCTATCCTAGTTTGGGTCTGCTTTTACTTTTTCACTATTCGCGGGTTTGCGAGAAAAAGGTGAAACACTGGAGTTTTATAGGATTTCAAATCATATCGTTTAGAACCTAGCACGTACAGTCACCGTTTAATTATCGATCTGGATATCACAGCGCTAGCTGTCAAAAGAGAATGACCATATAGTGCATACAATTTTATGTTACATCAAAGGAATATGGGGCGATTTGATTAATTATGTCTCCATCTTTAGTGCAACCTAGGTTTCAATTTGTAGTTGTACTTGATTCGATCCACTAACATGATAGTATCTATATCCATTAAAAATATACTGATTCACTTGTCTCCAACAACAGATCATAAAATTAGCTAATGAACTAAGAGCTAATTGTATTTTTTTTTAATTATATCAATAGTGATGATCATAATCCACGTGATCATTATAGAAGTTTCAGTAAATTTGACTCCCCGTACTGAGAAAATGTAAGAGAAACTGAGAATATGTCAGTGAGTCAGCTTGCTCCAATAAGATGGACTACGTAAGGTTGCACCTATAAGGGAACCATGCCGGCCACTGCTTTCATGTCAAAATGGCCCCTTCTTTTCTTTCCTTTGTAGTGCTAAAATATATGAGAATCCGCGTATATATATGGGGAGAGAGAGAGAGAGTGAAAAGTGAATAGTAGATCACTTCTTCCGGTCCTTTGCATTCCACATTTCTCTGAAATAAATCCAATCCGTTTGTGGCTTAGATCGATATTGAAATCCCATATTTATTTGCCTTCTTCAGTGAAAAGGAAAACTTTTCTGTCCTTTTTGTATGGTTAAATTTCCAGCAAGTCTCTCTGATCCTTTCACATTCTAGTTTCTATATACCTTTTAGTTCCACCCTCTCAGATTAAGTTCAAAATTGAACAAAAAGACGTGAGTTTCCATAAAATCTGTACAGAAGGTGGTACCGTTTTTTCCCGTCGTTGGAGTACCATTGCGTTGATTAGTTAACTTCTAAACAAGGTATATTATAGATTATAGATACAAGGGTATTGTTCTTCCCGAATAACATTAGTTAAGAAATTAAAATATATATATATATATATATATATATATATATATATTGTATTGAAAATTATATTTTTTTAAACTTTTTTTAGACATAATTTTTTATCTTTAATTCTTTAATCGATATCCTAAGATTAGCATTTGCCTAGATATATCCATAGTTTCATAATAATTAGAAATATGAATAGTAGTGCGAGTTATTAAGTTGAAAGATTATGGATTAATGAGTCTTATAGATTAGGTTTCGTCTAAGGTACACTACTTATCAAAGTGGTGCGATGGTATGGTGGTGCACCACCCATATGACAAAATTTGGTCCAATCAATTTGCCACATGAGATAGTCAAATATTCAAAGTTTGTGGATAGAGTTGTAGTATAGTCAAACTATATGTATACAATGTATTTTAGTATAGTACATATATTTTTTGTATTTGCGAATTTCATCTATATTAAAATAATGTTTTTTTTATAAGAGAGTTTGGGTGAGCTGGGTCCCAAAAATAATGTTTTTTATGATTAAAAAAATAACTTTTTTTTATAATTATTTATCAAAAAAGTTTTTTATTTTTTGTCGTCCATGTACATATCCATAGTGGTCATTGCAGGCCTGAGTATGACTGTCATACCCGAGTTCGTGGTCCTGCCACCATCCTATATAGCGTTCTAGCGCCCGGTCAGATCTGACCCCCCGAGTTCCGAACCCATTTGAGCCAAAGCTTGAGCGATTCTCCGGACTCGGCGGCCAGGAGGCCATCGAGGGACCCCTTGGCGCTGCCGACAATGGCGCCAGAGAGGTAGGCGTAGCTGACGAAGTATTGGAGATTCTACCCATGTGGATCAGGACATTGAGGTCTAGGTATGGATGGTAAACAAGCATCTTCTCATGCTCGCTTTGTTTGTTTACTGGCCGAGGAGTAAAACCCGGTCACCGAGCTTGGATACCCGACCCAATCAAGGTGGGAAGGATAAGATATTGATATTATCTTTAATAATCTTATATTATCTCAAATAACCTTATCCGGTTAGGAGATCATTTTAAGATATTGATATTATCTTAAATAATCCTGATATTATCTCAAATAACCTTATCCGATTAGAAGAGATAATATCCTTTAAATTAAGGAAATCATATCTTTAAGAAGATTTAAGAGATAAAAGGAGATAAATCCAGATCTCTTAAAGATATGGGGATCCTATTATAAAAAGAGGAGAACTCGAAAGAGAGACTCATTTTTCACTAACCTATGTGACTCTCCCTTAACTGTATTAGAGAAACTAGCTCGACCAAGAGACTATTGAAGAGTCCTTGCTCGCTGGTATTCATCAGATACAAGATTAGGGGATTGAGATCACTACATGACCAAGGGTTGAACCTAGAACTACGTCTGGCTTTGATTTCCATTGAGATACGTAGGACCGGAATACAATATTCTGTCAAGTCATAATCTAAAACAACTCCATTGTTCACTCTTGGTTTGACGTTCTACGGCGAGATTCCGGCAAGTCGGATCTCGACAGGAACATTTGGCGCCCACCGTGGGGCCGAGGAAAAACTTTCCCCGGTTCCATAAGAAAGCTTGATGGTGACTACACGGAATGGACCGAGGGGAGGGGCGAACAGCAAGAACCATGAAGATCATGAGGCTTTGAACACGAGCCAGAACCATGACAATCACCCTCCCCCTCCCATCAATGAAGATAACCCTCGGCTGGGAGAGGCTGTGGCACAGTTAAGGCAGCTGCAGAAGGAGAATGAGGAGATACGTGCTTAGAATCAAAGGCTTTTAAGGACTTGGAAAAGAGAAAGATCAGTGACACCTTCCGAGGAAGAGCAATCCTCACCCGAGGCTAGACAAAAGGATCCATCCTACATACCTTCTCCTCATGATACTAACTGACCGTCCAAGACCAAACCTCGCCCAGAGGCTTCAGAAGCTATGTGTCATGCAGAAAGGACTATCCAAAAAGAAAGGGTAACATACCGACGGCCGAGGTTGCCGTTCACGGATGACATCGATGAGGTAATCATGCCTAGACATTTTAAGCCCCTTAACATCGATAAATTTAATGGCACCACTGACTCAACCGAGCACGTAGAATCCTTTATTTCTTCTGTTTAGTTGGTGACCGATTCGGAAGCCGTCATGTGCAAAATTTTTCCAACCACTTTGTAAGGCTCTGCCTTAACCTGGCTTACGAATCTACAACCTCGGTCAATTAATTCCTTTGATGTACTTGTAACTAAGTTCACTGCATAATTCACAGCGAGCCGAAAGTATAAAAGGCACTCGGTCTCGCTGGTGAATTTTAAACAAGAAAGGAATGAATCACTCAGAGATTATATGGCTCGTTTTAGTGCCAAACAAATTTTAATTCCCAATATGAGCTCGGAACTCTGTCTTCATACCGTCATGGGCGGTCTGAAGCCGAGGCCATTCTTTGAGTATTTATCTCGAAAACCATCGAGATATTTTGAAGAGTTGCAGGAAAAAGCTCCAGGTTTCATGAACTCGGAAGAGATGGTAGAATTCAAAAGGAGAGAAAGAGGTTTTGAAGACAAGAGTCCGGTTCTGAGCAAAGAAATAGATAGGGAGGCTAATCCACAAAGGGCCCAAAAGACCAATGAAAGAGGATTCTCGGAGAGGCAACCCAGGTACCAGTCTTATACGCTGCTAAACCATTCTCCAGGAGGTGTGCAACGCCGAGTTACTCACCTTACCTTGACCGTCCAAAACGTCGGCCAATGCAGACAGAAGTAAAGAATGCCAATGGCATCAAAACTATGGTCACTCCACTGAAGACTGTAGAACAACCCAAGAAAAAATTGAGGACTTGGTACGGGCAGGTCGTCTTGACCGGTTCGTTCGTCGAGATGATAATGGAGGCGGACGATCTGGTCGACGACGATGGAGATGCGGTTATGACAATCGTAACAGAGATGCAAACCTGCAAGGAAATAATCAAACGGAGAACGGTTGAATAATCAGAGGGCTCTTAATGAAGAATCAGAAGGAGGCGTCAGAGGGGTCATCAATACAATCGCAGGAGGATTTGCAGGTGGAGGAACAACGAGTTCAGCTCGGCGGCGTCATGTAAAAGCCATCCGATCTGTAAACACGGTGTCTGGAAAACCTACAAGGACGTCAAGACCTCCAATAACTTTCTCGGATGATGATTTCCAATGGCTGGATCCAAATCAAGATGAGCCAATGGTGATAACGGTCGAATTAGCCAACTTCTCGGTCAAAGGAACACTTATTGATCAGGGGAGCTCGGCTGATATTTTATACCTGGCGACCTTCAAGAAACTTGGAATACCAGAAAACTTGATAAAAGAGCAGGAAGACAAACTAGTAGGGTTCACCGGGGAGCAAGTAAAAACCCGAGGTTATATAGACCTCTTAACAATGTTTGGAGAAGGAAAACTCTCCAAGTCCATATCATTCAGGTATGTTATTGTGGATGCCAGCATCTCGTACAACATCCTTATTGGAAGACCGACGTTGAATGAACTCGGAGCGATCGTCTCTACCCCACACCTGACAATGAAATTCCCAGTCACGTCTGGAGATATAGTCGCAATCTGAGCTGACCAAAGGATAGCCAGATAATGCTATGTGGATAGCCTAAAGGTTACCTGAAACCAGGATATCGCAAAGAATGCCGAGGATGATAAAGCAGAAGTGGTAAGCTCGGTCAGTTCGGTAACTTCAGCGAGCTCGGTCAGCATGTTTGAAATAGACCCAAGGATGGAGATGTACGAGTCCAGAGCCGAACCAACAGAGTATTTAGAAAGGTTCCAGTTGGGAGCCCAAGCTGAACAGTGCACCAAAGTCGGCAGTCAGTCCCTCGCTCAAGCAACAAATTCATGCGATCTTAAGAAAGAATGCCGATTTGTTTGCTTGGAAGACATCGGATATGCCTGGCATAGACCCCAATTTCATGTGCCATAAGCTATCTATATGTCCCGAAGCCAAGCCTGTAGCTCAGAGAAAAAGAAAACTTGGCGAAGAAAGGCGCCAAGCAGTAGCCGAGGAGACTGCCAAACTGGTCAAAGCAAATTTCATCAGAGATGTGAAATACACTACTTGGATAGCCAACGCGGTGTTGGTTAGAAAGGCCAACGGTAAGTGGAGAATGTGCACCGACTACACCGATATCAACAAGGCATGCCCAAAGGATTCTTATCCTCTTCCCAACATTGACAGACTGGTAGACGGAGCCTCGGGGTACAAAGTTTTGTCCTTCTTGGACGCATATTCAGGTTACAACCAGATAAGGATGTATCCACCCGATGAAGAAAAAATGACATTTATGATTGATGGGGCAAACTGCTACTATCGCGTAATGCCTTTCGGTTTAAAAAATGCTGGTGCAACATATCAAAGGCTTATGGACAAAGTCTTTGTTAACCAGATCAGAAAGAACCTATAAGTATATGTTGATGATATGGTGGTAAAATCCGATGATCTAAGGCAACACGCCGCCGACCTCGAAGAAATTTTCAGTCAACTCAGAAGATACAACATGAGGTTAAATCCAGAAAAATGCTCTTTTGGTGTGCAAGGAGGAAAGTTCTTAGGATATATGCTGACACATAGAGGAATTGAAGCCAATCCAGATAATTGCAAAGCTTTCATGGAAATGCGGAGCCCTCAGAATGTAAAATAAATTCAGAGGTTAGATGGCCGATTAGCTTCTCTATCCCGCTTTCTCCCAAAGTCCGCAGAAAAAGCAAGACCCTTCTTCCAGCTTTTGAAAAAACCAAAAGAGTTCACCTGGACCGAGGAGTGTGAGAAATCTTTTGAAGATCTGAAACTCTTTCTAGCCTCTCCCCCGATCCTCACACGGCCTAAGCTCGACAAAGATCTGTACTTGTATCTATCTGTCAACGATTATGCAATCAATGCAGTAATCATCCAGGAAGAAGAAGAACAACAGATGCCGGTGTATTATGTGAGTAGAATCCTGAAAGATGCAGAAACACGATATCAAGTAATTGAAAAACTAGTCCTCGCCTTAATTATGGCAGCTCGGAGATTACGACCTTACTTCCAGTCACACCAAGTTATAGTCAAAACTAATCATCCAATAAAGCAGCTGCTCAGGAAACCCGATCTAGCCGGACGAATGATAGCTTGGTCAGTAGAATTATTAGAATTCGGTTTGCAATATGAGCCGAGGGGGTCGATGAAAGCACAATGCCTCTCTGACTTCATTGCCGAGCTTTCTTCTAAGCTGAGGTCGGAATCCTTCATCTGGCTTCTATATGTTGATGGATCATCTAACTTAAAGGGAAGCGGAGCTGGAATAGTTCTCGAAGGGCCTGATGATCTAATCCTGGAACAATATTTAAAGTTTGGGTTTACTGCTTCAAACAACCAAGAAGAATATGAAGCCCTTATTGCAAGACTGATGCTAGCTAAAGAAGTTGGAGTCCAAGAATTAAAATGTCGAAGTGACTCACAGCTTGTAACAGGACAAGTCTCGGGTGATTATCAAACAAAGGATCCCCAACTAACCAGGTATCTCTACAAGGTTAATAGTCTAATTTCTGAATTTGATAATTTTACTATTGAGCATATACCTCGGAAAGAAAATTCCAGGACAGATCTGTTGTCTAAGTTCGCTAGCACCAAGAAGGTTGAAGACGAGCTGAAGGTGGAAGACAGCCAAAGGTTAAAGATGAAAGGACAGTTTGTGCAAATACAAATATACAATGCCTGTTTTTTGTAAATACAAAAACAACATATTGGGATTTGACTATTTGACTTAGAAAAAGGAATGGACTTTTCAACCCAAGCTAGCAATCTGGATGGTCCAGATTTGTCCACTTGGGTGATGCACCACTGCACCATTTTAGTGGGTGGTGCACCATAGCCTTTAGATTACCACTTTTTAATTTCTAGAAATATGGCACTTATAAGCATTGAATACTATAATGAAACAATTATGTTTGATAACCTAACACTACAAGAATATATTAATCTATTTAGTAACCGATAATTATCTTACTTAGCAACCTAATTAACGTGTTTGCGAAAAATCTAATCCTTGATTAAGGACTTAGCAATGGTCATTAGGGCCAGGGTGAGAATAGGCTAGACCGAGTTAGACCCTGACATAAATAGGTTTGGCCCGCGTTTCAATCTCAAGGTTAGGTCGAAGTCTGGCCTATTAGCCTAATACAGGCCAAGTTTTAATGTCTAACATGACCTACTTTAAAGTTTAGCCTGATCTGAAAGCCTATTTAAAAGTCTACTTTTCAATTAGGCTTATAAATATGCTCCGACCTATAAAAAGGTCATGGACCTTCACTTGGAAATAGATTTGTAAGGTTCTAATGAATTTTTCCATGTGACTTTAGTAATTTCGACCATTCTTGATTCCTGGCTCTGATCTCTCTCTCATTGTTTACTTTAGCATAAGATCAACTATTGATAGGTACAGAAAAGCATGTTCAGATAATTCAAGTGCGAGCTCTGCCACGGAAATTAATGCTCAGGTAATGCACGTGCATTATGTAAATGATCAATAGAAACTTAGGAAGTTTCTTTTGCATATTCATTTTTCTACAATTTGGATTGTTACGTTCTGAACTAATAAACTTGTTGCTGTTGGATAAAATTAGTTTACCCGATGATAACAATCTGTATGCTTTATGACTCACGATATCATCAGTTTGGGATTTTTTTCTGTGAGGTTTGAAATACATAATTAGGATACCAATTTCCTTAATTATCCACTTTTATAGGGCATGAAAAGAAAATTATCCACTTTGGACAAAGTGATGGACTTGTCAGCTGATTTGCTAAAAATAATGTTTGAAGAACACCTATATCATTATATTAATGAGACACAGAAACGCGTTTATTATTACGAACAACCGATTGTGATAAATCAACCTATAAGCTGCAGTTAATATAGATGAATATATATATATATATATATATATATATATATATATATATAATTTCAATTTAGTACAAGTTGAAGCAACTTATCTGGAATGGCGACTAAACTTATCTGGAATGGCGACCAAGTTGCCTAGCTATTTGCTCAAAATGATTGCCTTGTTAATCTGCATCTACTTTGAATTTGGCTTCGTTTATGCTTATTCTATGATCACACATTCACACTTGTACAGTTACGTACATCATTTGTGTGCCTGCCAAATTACCAAAGCTAATACATGTTTTGTGTTTTTGTATCATTTTAAACTATGAATGACAGTATTATCAACAAGAATCTGCAAAGCTGCGGCAGCAAATACAAATGCTGCAAAACTCTAATAGGTGATGTTTATTATCCTCGTTTCTCTAATTAAAGAGAGCATGGAAAAAGCTTCTATGCCAAACGGTTAATAAATAGATATTAGGATTTTATTGAAGACATATTAAAAAAGCGGCATAGAGTCATTAGTGTCACAAGTTTTTTTTTACATCGGTCAAAATTGATTTTAAACGTTTAAATAATCCTGATATTATTGAAACAATCGTTAAAAATATAATTTTTTACGTCAATTCAAAACTGACGTTAAAAAGATATGTCATATTAATGTTTTGATCTTCATTTAGTCGGTGCGCATTTTGTAGGCACTTGATGGGTGATGCCTTAAGCACTCTGACTGTTAAGGAACTAAAGCAGCTTGAGAATAGACTTGAAAGAGGAATCACTAGAATCAGGTCTAAGAAGGTAATGAGTACAAAATTGTGGAAGAATAGAATAACATCATTATATATCGTCATTTATAGTAAATTGCACTCCGTACCTTTCTCTCTGGCATGAGGTTAAACTCTCTTTTGAATTCCTGCAAATCAGTATTTCTTATTAATTAGACTACCTAATTTCAGTCATGTGTGCTGTGGCAAACTTTCTTTCTGATGATTTACATAAAAATTTTAATTTCAGTTTTCTTCAAGCGCGTCTTTCCATATGTATTTGCCTTTCGTCACAGCACATTCATTTTCTTCATTTTTTATTTCTTTACATCATGACAAGTTATAGATTTCTTTCATATAATAACATATATATGTCCTTAATTAGTCAAAAAAAAAAAACATATATATGTCCAATCAATTTCGTTGACCAAGAAGCGGGGGCCTACTCTGCTACTCATGCCCCAAAGCCAAAACTAATTTTGTTTTCTCATGTTCAACTCCATTATGTTATTTCATGAGGTAGGGGATGAGCAAAGTAGGAATTTGTTAAAATAATAAGGATAAAAATGAGAAAAATTTAATAAGTTAAATAAAATATCTTATGAAAAGGATTTATAAGTTAATGAAGTAAGTTTGTTTATCAACTATCTATACTTTGACCAAACAAGTTTATAAGATAGTCAAATAAGTTATAAGCTAATTTATTGGACTTGCTAAATAAAGACAACTAGTTTTTTAGATTATTTTAAATAAGCTTATAGCTTATTAACATTTCTATCTTTTTTACCCTTATTATTTTAACAAAATGCCTATGTTACCCAACTCATACATCATAAAATAAAATTTATATATAAGAAAAATCATATAAACATATCAATTCATTTATATTATCTCATTTCATTTCATAAAAATATTTAAAGTAAAACTAAAATTTAAAAAATAAATATTGTAATTTTTAAGTTGACAAATACTTTAAAATAAATTAAAGTATTAAAAATAATAATTACTTAAAATAAATAATATAAAAATATAATTTCTATAAAAAAATCATATAAATATCTCTTGTATGTCATATGTCATATTTTATATTTATAAGTTAGTTTAATAACTAATATTACCAAATGCTTTAAATTTAATCAGTCAACTTTTCAACTATCGATTAGAAGCTTTCGATGAACTAAAAATTAGTTTATAAACTACTTTTGCCAAAAAAAAGGCTTTATCTAAAATACCACAAGTTCGAATCGTAGAGTCATTATTTTGGTGAAGGTTTTACTCGACCATTATTTTCATTTTAAAATTATGTGAGAAAAAAATGATAATCCATTAAATGATGTATAATTATATTAAACAAATATAAATAAAATACAAAAAAATTAAAAGACAAAAATATCCGTGAAAGTCACGTATGGGTATGCTAGTTATAATATATATTAATTTGAAATTCTACTTTTTACTAACTCAACCGTAATAAGGGATTTTGGCTCTCCTTAGGATGTTCAAAAGGTATCCCATCAAGCTTAAGTCTTTTGTACTCGCCATGGGATGTACTATTTTTCCTTTGATTGACAATATTTCAGTAGAAAAATAATATTTATGGTTTCTTTTATTATGCATTATGTCCACAAGTTATTGCATATGCAACCCTTTCATAATTTTTTTTTTTTGGAAGAACCTTTCATAATTCTTGACACATGCAATAGTCCTTTAATTTATATTTTATTTCAGCTTTTCCTTTCTTTCTTTATTTTTATCTGATCGTCTTTTCCTTTCATTACAGTGATTACGATGTAATTAGGTAAACATGCTCATTTACTATAATTAAGAATAAATAATTAGGCTATGTTTGAGAGTTTTGAAGGAGATAGGGTCGGAGCCTAAAATTTGACATTAAGGAGACCAAGATCAAATATATAACATGAAATAATAATAGAAAAAATTAGCTAACATATAGAAGCAAACTATATAAAACAAATTTGATATATGATTATCAACTTATAATAATATAAAGAATAAATTACACTCAACTACCTTTAAATTTATTAAAATAACATCAAACCCCAAATTTTACTACAAAGCAAGGTTTTGAAAACCGGACCGGCCGGTCCGACCGGGAACCGGGACCTTGGCCGATCCGGTTCACAGGGAAAACCGGCCTAGCATCGAACCGGTGGAAAAACCGGAAAACCGGTTCAAAACCGGTAAAACCGGTCATAACCGGTAGTGAACCGGCCAGAACCAGTTTCTTAAAAAAAAAAAATTAGTATAAAAGGATTTGGGTAATCCTAGCCAAAACCCAATTCTTTTGTTTTCTAACATATGTGGGCTAGTTGTAGATTTTGGGTTGGTTTTACCTATGAAGATGATTTTAACATATATTTTTATATTTATTTAGTTTAATTTCAAAATAAAAAAATTTGTGCTTAATAATTTTAGTTGTTATGTTGTTTTTTTGTTTAATATTGTTACAAATATTATATTAAAAATTAAAATAATATTATTTAATTATAACTGGTTCAACCACGGTTCAACCTCGATTGAACCATTGAACCTCGAACCGCTGCCTTCACCGGTTCGATGACCGGTCCGGTTTTGTAAACCTTGCTACAAAGTACACTCCACCCTATTTTTTACCTATGACTTGCTATTGACTTAGCAATGTTAAGTTATTGAAAATAAAAAATATTTAGAATAAGTTATTTGACAAAAAAACACTCATATTGGCGATTTGAGTAGCTTGGATGTTAAGAAAGAACTTTCTCAAATAAGTTTTCCAACTACGACTTCTTAACTTCTTAAACAATGATTGTGTTAGATACTAAATACATGACATTAAAAATATGTTGAAATTTTTGTTGCAAAGGTTCACAAAGTTTGTTAGTGATTCTCATGAACACCAAATGAAAATAAAATCAAATGACACTAATAGTTTAAGAGCATATATAAGAAGCATCAACTTGTTGAGAATACGTAGGTCCTTTAATATTAAATGACATCAATCGTGCTATTTAATAGTATGTAATTTTAGGGTACTGATATATTTATCAATAGCTAAATATATAAGCAAAAAATCACTCATTTGGGGTTGGGGGATCATGCCAACCAAAGGCCCCTCCCCTTCTGAATTGAGTGGTTAGTAATGGAGTGTAGTGGAAAGGTAAAAGTATAACACTCCATTGTTTGGAAGTTTACTGGAGGTATGGAAGAAAATCTCAAACTCCCTATTTGGAGGGCATGATGGGTGGGATGGAGTGATTTGGGTAACCATCTTCAACCATCTCACTTTATTAATGAAGGAGCTTACAAACAATGAATTAATGCATTGTCACCATTTCACTCTATTACTAACCACCCCATTTTATTTTCCCAAACATAGCCTTAAGTTGATCGAAACTTTTTTTGGACCCCTATTCTATATTTATCTCATATTATTCTCTGTTTTCTATTGCAACAGCATGAGATGCTGCTGGCAGAAATTGAATACTTGCAGAAACGGGTAATTTACAACTTAAATTTGTGTGGCCTTTTACTTCTCTTTATGTAAATTACACTTTAGGTTTTCTCATATGAGATACTAAATCTTTATCATCTGAAATATATACTCCTTTCCATTTGACCGAATTAAGTGACTAACTACGGTCTATCACTGTTTTTTATTTTTTATTTTTTTAAAAATACTAAATAAAATAAAGTAATTATTACTTTAAGCATACAAATAGGATAAAAATAAGTTTTTTTTTAAAAAAAAAAAAAAAGACCTCCAGTAGGAATAGAAAAAGTTCACATACAAGAAAAACATCCCACCCTTTTCACCAATACACAAATATCAATTTTCCAATTTTCCATTTCTATTCTCATCTTAGAATGCGTTTGTTTCAAGGTTTAAGAAGATATTCCAGAGAATGTGGTCATGGAAATAAGATATTCCCACGTGTTCCGTCCAAATACCTCAGATAAGAAATACTCGGCCGGAGAAGTCTAGTGAGAGTGTTTTGGAATTAGCTTGACAGAATTGAGATTCTGCTCCTACTATCCAAATGGGAATCAAAGCAAACGTAGTTCTTAGTGAGGGGGTTGGACCCCTATTTATAGAGATGTTTTAGTGTAACAGTTTGAGTATGACTGTTATTGAGATCCTATTTATTAGGATCGGATTGTTATTGCCGTTAGACAATGATAAGGATAAGGCTCCGAGTTATACGGAGAGATATTTGGACCAGTGAGATATTCGGCCCAGTCAGTTGTGGCTGGGTAGCTCGGGGCCGAGATATCTTCATCCGTGGTCTACTGTGGAATAGGCCCGAGTAGTTATCCTCAGGTGTCAAGTGCATTAATAGGTCTTCGGCTTTATGGGAGTTCGGTCGGTCAAGGCCCATTTACAAGAATAAGCTCGGTCGTATTGACAAATCATCGGCCATATATTTTCGGCCAGTACACAAGCCCCCCGAGCTCTGAGCTTAAACAAGCGAAAGAGCTGACAAGTATTAAACCGAGCTTATACTTCGGCCACGTGGACCTTCGTATTTCCAGTATTTTCAAGGCTCGAACTCGGCCTTAATAATTCAATAACTCGAACTCGGCTTTTCGTAATTTCAATGGCTCGAACTCGGCCTTAATAATTTAATGGCTCGTACTCGGCCTTTAGGCTCAAACTCGGCCTTTAGTAACTTCAATGGCTCGAACTCGGCCTTAATAATTTAATGGCTCATACTCGGCCTTTAGGCTCGAACTCGGCCTTTAGGCTCAAACTTGGCCTTAACAATTTAATGGCTCATACTCGGCCTTTAATAATTTAGTGGCTCGTACTCGGCCTTTAGGCTCAAACTTGGCCTTTAACAATTTAATGGCTCGTACTCGGCCTTTAGGCTCAAACTTGGCCTTAAAAATTTAATGGCTCGTACTCGGCCTTTAATAATTTAGTGGCTCGTACTCGGCCTTTAGGCTCAAACTTGGCCTTTAACAACTTCAATGGCTCGAACTCGGCCTTAATAATTTAATGGCTCGTACTCGGCCTTTAGGCTCAAACTTGGCCTTAACAATTTAATGGCTCGTACTCGGCCTTTAATAATTTAGTGGCTCGTACTCGGCCTTTAGGCTCAAACTTGGCCTTTAACAATTTAATGGCTCGTACTCGGCCTTTAATAATTTAATTGTTCGCAGAATAAACACATCGACAAAATAATAAAATAGAACAATGTCCATAATAAATTCTGTTATTGGATAAAAAAGTCTGCGGTGTGCCTCGTTAAAACATTCTCGGTCAAAACCCTTTTTTGGGGATAAAATACCGAGGTAGGAAAAAGAGTACATCACCTGACTATATACATCAACTGTAGCTTAGTGCACTGATCGGGCTGTGATCCAAGCTGGAACTTCTCCAACTCCTCAATGGGTTGTGGCCATTGTTCTTGCATGTCAATTCTCGGGTCTAGTTCTGACAGAATTTACAGACTTGTCTTTTCCCCTGTCTAGTGTTTCTGCAGATGTAGGTTTGAGCTTGCTTACACGCAAACTATCAGCATAGCACTGTCTGGCCATTTTCTGATCCGCCCGGATAGCAACTATGTCTCCCGAGTTGGAAGGGAATTTCATTGTGAGGTGGGGAGTAGAGACCACGGCTCCCAGCTCGTTCAAAGATGGTCTTCCGATTAAGACATTGTACGATGTTACTGCATTAACCAACACGTACCTGACCATAATAGTTTTGGACGCTTTGCCATCTCCAAAAGTAGTTAGGAGGTCAATGTATCCTCGGGTATCCACCTGTTCCCCGGCAAAGTCGACGAGCTTACTATCGTATGGCTGGATAGATTTTTCTGGGATCCCGAGCTTCTGGGATGTTGAATAATATAGGATATCAGCCGAGCTTCCCTGGTCGACGAGAGTTCTCTTGACCGAGAAGTTGGCCAATTGCACTGTGATTACCATTGGGTCATCCTGATTAGGATCCACACCCAATAAGTCTTCATCGGAGAAAATAATCGATAGGGAAATCCTCAGGGGTTTGCCAGCTACCGAGTTTACAGCCCGAATAGCCCGCAGGTGTTTTCTACGAGCTGAACTCGTTGTGCCTCCTCCCGCAAATCCACCTGAAATAGTGTTTATTACATCTCGGACAGTATTATCCTCCTTCCTCCTTTCATTCTGATCTTCCCTATTTTCTTCTCTTTCATTATTTTGCCGACCGCCGCCCCTTCCAGGGCTTTGGCCACCTCCTCGTCTTCTATCTCTGCCACGCCCTTCACCATTGTTGTGATTTCTCCGAACGAAATTATTCAGATGACCAGCTTGCACTAACTCTTCAATCTTGTCACACAGGACCCAGCACTCCTCGGTGGTATGCCCGTAGTTACGATGGTACCGACAATGCTTCTGTCGATCAGCATTCTGGGGCGTGTGGCCACGATTGGAGAGCTGCAAAAGTTCTGCGTTGTAAGCTTCCTCAAATACCCGAGCTCGATTGGTGTTGATGGGGGTATAGTACTCATACTTTGGCCCCCTATGCTCAGATGTGTTTTTGAATTTCTGATTGTCACCTCCAGCCCTCCTCTTCTCTCTCCCTTCTCGTCTATCGGAATCATCGGTTCTTTCCCTTTTCTTAGACTCTTCTATTTCCTCCATATTAATGAATCCGGCAGCTTTTCTCCTCAACTCATCCATACTGGATGGAGGCTTTCGAGCTAGGTGTCTGGCAAAAGGGCCAGGCCGTAACCCGGTCAAAATAGTATGCAGTGCGACATCGGCACTGAGATTCCGGATGAGGATAGTCTCTTTGCTGAACCTGACCATAAAATCACGCAGAGACTCATTCTTTTCTTGCTTAAAGTTTACCAACGAGGCCGAGGTTTTTTGATGAGCTCGGCTCGTAGCAAACTGAGCATTGAACTTAGTCATGAATGTGTCAAAGGAGTCAACTGATGCTGGCGGTAGCTGGGTATACCAGCTTAATGTAGCATCTTTCAGAGTAGTAGGAAAGACTTTACACATGACAGCATCATCGTCGGTGAAGAGGTACATCTGAGTAGTGAAAGCATCTAAATGACGCTCCGGGTCCGAGGTGCCATCATACCTGTCAATGTTTATTGGTTTGTAGTTGGCTGGAAGAGGAACCCCCATGATGGCGTCGGTGAAGGGATGTCTCGGCCTCCGCACGCCGGCCCTTTCATTAGGCCTATTTGCCTGAAGTGAAAGCTCAGGGGCCTGCCTAGGAAATTCCTCCTCGCCTGCTCGGTCAACATGATGAGAAACACGGGGTTGTGGGCCTCCTTCTCTGCGCGTGTTTCTGGATCCTTCATTCTCGGTTGTCCGACGCTCTCTCTCATGAGGAGAAGAGGCGGACCTTTCTCTGCTTTGTTCTCGTTCCCAACGGTTGTTTTGCCGACGAATCTCCTCGTTCTCCCTTCTCAGCATTGCCACTTGCGCGATGAGTTCTTAAATGATGGGATTGTCGGTCGTTATTACTGGGTTTATGGATTGTTCTCCATTATCCCTATTGTTAGCATTCTCTGGCTCCCCTCTCCTGCAGTTCCCGCTCCTTGTCCTCACCATTGTTTGTGGTATGGGAAATTTTTGCTTCGATCCCCACAGACGGCGCCAAATGTTCCGTCCAAATATCTCAGATAAGAGATACTCGGCCGGAGAAGTCTAGTGAGAGTGTTTTGGAATTAGCTTGACAGAATTGAGATTCTGCTCCTACTATCCAAATGGGAATCAAAGCAAACGTAGTTCTTAGTGAGGGGGTTGGACCCCTATTTATAGAGATGTTTTAGTGTAACAGTTTGAGTAGGACTGTTATTGAGATCCTATTTATTAGGATCGGATTGTTATTCCCGTTAGACAATGATAAGGATAAGGCTCCGAGTTATACGGAGAGATATTTGGACCAGCGAGATATTCGGCCCAGTCAGTTGTGGCTGGGTAGCTCGGGGCCGAGATATCTTCATCCGTGGTCTACTGTGGAATAGGCCCGAGTAGTTATCCTCGGGTGTCAAGTGCATTAATAGGTCTTCGGCTTTATGGGAGTTCGGGTCGGTCAAGGCCCATTTACAAGAATAAGCTCGGCCGTATTGACAAATCATCGGCCTTATATTTTCGGCCAGTACACCACGTTTGTTTCAACTTTTTAAAAAATATTCCTGGGTAAAATTGATTCCCAGGAAAGTCATATTTCCATGATCTCCCTTATTTTTATTCCCACCACGAGGGGTGGGTATATTATTTTCCCATGGCATGAGAATGAAAATAAACATGAAAAAGTAGAAAATAACTACCAATAACTTCCGCTCTCACATTCTTCCATTTTCTTTCAATGTTTTTTAACAAATATTCCTGGGAATAATAAATACTAAACAAACACGTTTTAAAATTTGTCTAGGATTAACATTCATGACCATAGCATTCTCCGGCAATAACATTCCGAAAATGTTATAAGATAACTTGAAACAAACTATATGAATAGCATCATTTCTCTTCCCAGAGATTTATTCACATGTGGGGTTATTGCCTAACAAAAAATAGCGTGGGGTTATTTATTTATTTTTTATTCTCTCTCTAGAAATATGTTCTAAAGAGCAGTTTCTTTGATATTTGGTGATATTAATTAGTTTTCAACTGTTTTAAATCTATATATAAAGTTGAACCACAACAAGTCAGGAGGAAAAGAAAAATCTATGCTGTACTAAATTAAGGGATGTTTTTGTAACTATAAAATCGTGGGTTGTGCATGTTTGGTCAATTTCTATTCAGTCATTGTAACCTAATTAAGTTAATAAAGTAGCACTTGAGGAGTTGGAATACTGCTCCCTTTCAGAAATTATTGATATATATGTAGTGGGTGCTTGGGTAAGATTATTTCCTATATCTGGAAAAAAGATGTTTTGGATTTAGTATGATATATGGTTGGAAAACTTGATTAATGTATGAAAATGTTGTTTTTATTGGAGCAAAATGACTTTTAGAGAAGTTATAAGTTTGAAACTTTTTTAAAGAAAGTCGTTCAATTATTTTAAAATCAGTCACATTTTCTTATATCATCCTTGTAGAACTACAAAACAAATATTACTAATTTAAATTTAAATAAATAATTTCACACCTTTTTTATAATTTATTTATATAAAAGTAATTATTTTATCCAACTCAAATCAAATAAATTATTCCAAAATCGCTTTTCATAAATTAAAAAAAAAACATATATACATGACGTAAAATCGATTATTTCGTTTGGAGATTTTATATATATACTGTTTTTTGCTCCATATATTCTTGCATCTCTCAGAGACACACCATTAAAGGCATAACTTACTATTTGAATACAACTTCACAATTCTATGTCCCTCTGTGTATAGAAATAAACGATGACTCAAATGATAAATAAGTATAAATTTATTGAGATTGAGAAAGCTATATATAATTTAAGGGGTTCGAAAACACAAAAGTATATTTGTGAGAAGGAACAATATATGGAACAAGAATAGTCTTACACCCTGAATGATATATATGAAAATATTGCGCGAGACAAGAAAAAAATGTGCCTTGTTATTTTTGTTTATTAATATATGGATAAAAGGAGGAAAGAATAGTGAGATTAGCCTCCCACCCAAATATAGGTGAAAACATTAATTGGCTTGTGTCTATCTTCTTACCTATCATAGATTATTGGGGGAAATTACATCAACACTTGATTACATTTGACAGTCTTCTTATTTAAGAATTTACATCAATCTCTTTTCGAAGTTTATGCTATTATTACATCTACTTCTTCTAAACAAATTAGAAAGTCGAGTGTAACTTCTGAATTAAGAAAGATGCCAAATATAATTAAGTAAAACTTCCACGCAAATTAGGATAATTTCCCCTAAACTTTTTTAAGGTTTTCCCTATAGTCTTTTTGAAAATATAAAAGTCTAATATAACCTAAAAACCTATTTACAAGTCTACACTCAAATAATATGAGAATATTTGTGAGAAACAAAAAACAAGTGTCTTATTTTTTTTTTTTATAAGCAAATTGTATAAAAAAGAATATATGAGGTATTCTAACTCATATATAAAGATTATGAACAAAAAGGGACAAGTGTGTTTTTGGTTCGGTTTATTAATATAGACAAAAGGAAAGAGTATTATCTGTTATTTACTGAAAAAAATAAATTGGTATTTTCATTCTATAATATCTAATTGGCAAACCGATCACAACCTGTACTATTTGATTTAGGAGATTGAGCTGGAAAATGAAAATCTCTGCCTTCGAACTAAGGTACGTATATAGATGCAAAATTTATTTCGTTTTTCTTCTATTAGGTAATTGAAATATAATACTCATATATATATATATATATATATATATATACTCAACCTAAATTTACGGTAAGTTTGAGTCAGGTTCTTTATTTTGGTTTGCAGTTTCAATATTGAACTTTTACTTTCATGCATATTCTAAAACAATTTCCTTCCCCGTATTACTACTATATTAATTAATTAGAACATAACAATGTTTTTTAATATGATTAATTAACTAATAATCAGCTATATATCAAATACTATAATGTTCTTCTTGTTGGAGCAGAGAGCACTCACACACTCACACTTGTACACTCACACACAATTGAGAGAAGGGAATTAAGAGAGGAAGAGTAATTTCTGAATTGTAATCACTGTATTCAATTCGATCATACGCACACTGAATTACACATATAGCACTTCTATTTATAGTGCACACTGACATACACTTATAGCTGCACTAACATAAATAACTGCACCACAAACTCCATTCCTAAGAACATCAGCACCCCCAAGTCAGTCATGTCAAATTCTGATTTCATGACTGCCTTGAATTCCTCAATTCCTTGTGGATCATCTCCTGTCACTAGGAGATCATCAACATATAGACAAATAAGTATCACTCTTACTTCATTTGTCATCTTCACATAGACACCATGCTCTACTTCACATCTGGTAAAACCCTGTTGCATAAAAAAGGAGGCAATCCTTTTATTCCAGGCTCTTGCAGTCTGTTTTAACCCATATAGAGCTTTCCTGAGTCTATACACCATATCTCTGCACCCTTCAATCTCAAAGCCAGGTGACTGTAGCACATATACCTCCTCTTCCAATGGTCCATTAAGGAAGGCTGATTTCACATCAAGCAGGAATAATGGCCAGCTTCTTCTGTTGGGAAATACCAGCATAATTTCCCTCCTCTGTGAACTCAAAAATAGGCATTAAGCGGAAGCGTAAAAATAAGTGTAATAACACCGGACAATTTTTAGCGTGGAAAAACCTCCTCAATGTGAGCAAGGAAAAAACCACGAGACCCGTAGGCCGCTTAAACTTTCACTATAACAATAATGGGAAAACAAAAATACAAGACTATTGTATCCTCAATTTGTGGATAACACTCTCACAAATCGGCTCACTATTTTTCTCTCTGAGAAAACTCTCTCTAAGGATCTCTCTATTTTTCTCTCACTCTCTCTTGTGAGGCTCTCTCTCTATTATCTCTCACTCTTCTTAGTGAGGATTGGTGTGATTAGTTAGCACCCCTTAAGCTTCTTTATATAGGTTTAAGGGGGCTCTCCAAGTTAGCTCCCATACAATGTGGGACTTGCTTTGGCTGAAATTTCCAACAAATCTCCCCCTTCAGCCAAAGGGAAAATATCCTTGAATCAATTTGGGGTTGATGCTAAGCCTGCAACTTCTTTACAGACTTCTATCTTCTCTTTCGGTAGAGTTTTTGTCATCATATCCGCCCCGTTATCTTTTGTGTGTATTTTCTCAATCTGCAGCAGTTTACTTTCCAACACATCACGGATCCTGTGATACCTTACGTCGATGTATTTCGACCTTGAACGAAATGTCGAGTTCTTGCTGAGATGGATTGTGCTCTGATTGTCGCAATAGAGAATATAACTTTCCTGATCCTGTCCTAACTCTTGTAGGAACTTCTCCATCCACAAGATCTCTTTGCAACCTTCGGTGATTGTGATGAATTCTGCTTCTGTAGTGCTTAATGAAATAGACAAGTATAAACACGAGAAGGGAGGTTGAATTGTGTTTATCAGAATTTAAAAAAAGTTGAAATCTTTTCACAAACAAAAAACTAGATTTGGACGAGTTGAAGAATACAGGATGGGTGGGTGACTTTTGCAAACACACCACTTGATAGACGTAAGAAAACTAAAGCAATTAAAGAGTTTATGAAAGAGAGATTGACACAGTGATTTATCCTGGTTTACTATTCAAAGCAAAGAGCTACGTCCAGTCCTTGGCAGCACCAAGATTTATCCACTATAACTGATAAGGTTACAGACTCAAGTATTATTTGCACACCTAGCCTCTTCAGGCTCAAAGACAAGTATTATTTGCACACCTAGCCTCTTCAGGCTCAAGACAAGTATTATTTGCACACCTAGCCTCTTCCGGCTCAATACAAGTATTATTTTCACACCTAGCCTCTTCAGGCTCAAGACAAGTATTATTTTCACACCTAGCTTCCTCAGGCTCACTCTGGTTTGTTTGAGAGATTTGGTTTGTAATAAATACAACTTCTTACAGGTAGATCTTTCACTAACACTCAGAGAGTGGTTTAAATGTAAGGATTAGGAAAGTCTGCGTAATAACTTCAAAATGATTGAAGAATACAGAATCCTCAAAACCAGGGGGTTGCTTAACATACACTTCTTCAATTATACCATTTAGAAAAGCACTTTTTACATCCATTTGAAACAGGGTAATTTGGTGTTGTGCAGCATATGACATTAAAATGCGTATGGCTTCTATTCTAGCTACAGGTGCAAAGGTTTCAGTATAATCAATACATTCTTGTTGGTTATAGCCTTGAGCTACTAACCTTGCCTTATTTCTGACAACTTTACCATCTTCATCCAATTTGTTTCTGAAGACCCATCTCGTTCCAATAACTGACTTGTTTTTAGGCTTAGAGACAAGAGTCCAGACATCATTTCTGGTGAACTGGTTAAGTTCTTCTTGCATAGCAAGAACCCAGCTTTCATCCTCAAGAGCTTCTTCAATGCGTTTAGATTCCAAATCTGAAATAAAGGCCACATTGCTTGGCTCTCTTAATGTGGATCTGGTTCTTACTCCCTCAGAAGGATTTCCAATAATAAGATCCTTAGGATGATGAGTGTTGAACTTCCAATCCCTTTTGAGATCATCTTGAAGATCTTGACTTGTCTGCTGACTGGTCTGTTCCACTTGTCTTTCAGTCTCAGGCACAGGTTCTGTTTTGGTTAGATCGGGTTGTTGACTTTCTGGCTTGTTTATATCAAGACCTGCAAGATCATCTACTAGATCTGATAGTTCTTTATCAGTCTTTAATCCATCATTGAATTTAACATGAACAGATTCTTCAATAATACAAGTTCTTGAATTGTAAACTCTAAAAGCCTTGGACTTTTCAGAATAACCTACGAAAATACCTTTATCTACCTTAGAATCAAACTTTCCAAGATTATCTTTGGTATTCAGAATAAAAGATTCACATCCAAAAGCATGAAAATAAGATATGTTAGGGCTTTTTCCTTTCCACAATTCATAAGGAGTCCTTTTTAGAAAAGGCCTAATAAGTATTCTGTTTTGTAAATAACAAGCAGTGTTTACAGCTTCTACCCAGAAGTGCTTAGGGAGATTATTTTCATTGAGCATAGATCTAGCCATCTCTTGCAGAGATCTATTCTTTCTCTCAACCACTCCATTTTATTGTGGAGTTCTAGGTGCAGAGAAATTGTGAGAGATTCCATTCTCCTCACATAACTGTCTAAACTGCTCATTTTCAAATTCTCCCCCATGATCACTTCTAAGGGTAGAAATACAGAAACCCTGCTCATTTTGTACTCTTTTGCAGAATACCGAGAAAGCCTTAAAAAACTCATCCTTGTGTGTTAGGAAGACTACCCATGTGTATCTAGAATAGTCATCAACTATGACAAATCCATATTTTCTTCCAGCCAGGCTGGCAACACTAACTGGTCCAAACAGATCCATGTGTAACAACTGAAGAGGTCTAGAGGTTGATACTTGATTTTTAGATTGGAAACTTGATTATATCTTTTTACCTCTCTGACATGCATCACACAAGACATCTTTCTTAAAGCTAATATCAGGCAATCCTCTCACGAGATTATTCCTTTTTAATTCAGAAATTAGATTCATACTAGCATGACCTAGTTTCTTATGCCATAACCATCTCTCGTCCTCTTTAGACATCAGACAGGTTACACTTTGATCTGAGAGATCAAACAGTTCAATCTTATAAAGATTTTGTTGCCTTTTAGATGAAAAGAGGGTTTTGCCACAACAGTCTTTAACTATGCATATATCCTTGGTAAAGGAAACATCAAAACCACTATCACATAATTCACTTATGCTAAGCAAATTGTATCTTAATCCTTTAACCATAAGAACATTAGATATATAGGGAAGAGGGGGTTTACCACCAATAGTACCAATTCCTATAACCTTCCCTTTCTGATTCCCTCCGAAGGCAACGTGTCCTCCTTTCTTAAGTTGGAGGCCTAGGAACATAGACCTTTCTCCTGTCATATGTCGCGAGCAGCCACTGTCCAGGTACCAGCAGTGGTGTTTTCTTTGTCTTGTTGAGGACATCTGCAACAAAGATTATTTGATCTTTAGGTACCCATATTTTTCTGGGTCCTTTTCTGTTAGTTCTAGGAGTCTGTAAAGACTTCCTTCTCTTCTTATGGATACACTTAGACATAACATGCCCAGTTTTTCCACAGAAGTTACAAATAGGTGTTGATTTGGTTACAATTGACTTAACAGATACTTTAGAAGCTTTAGTTGATACTTTATTATGTGTCTGATGGACATATCCAATACCTTCTTTGTTAAGAGAGTGCTTCTGACTGTCAAGCGGCTTAGTCAGATTGTCTCTACCATTAACAAATTTGGCAAGATCAGAAGTGAGCTCTTCCACTTTCTGTTGAAGTTTTACAACTTCTTCAGATGGTGATGTTTCAATTGAGATCTTAGCTTCATTAGACTTTCCAATCTTCAGCTCACTATTCTCTTTAGCCAGCTTCTCGCACTCTTGAGATTTCTGTTTATGCTCACTGGTGAGCTTTACATACTCTCTCTTGAGGGATTTGAAGGCTTTAGATAAGTATTTGGATTCCTCCAACAACTCCTCAAAAGCATCAAGTAATTCCTCATAGTCAGGATGTACTTCATCATCAGAGTCTGATTCAGTGTTGGCCATCAAACAGAGATTGGCTTCTTCCTCAATTTCTTCATCAGAAGATGTTGACTACAAATCCTCCCAAGTAGCCATCATTCCTTTCTTCTTCTTCTTGAAGAATTTCTTAAAAGGGGCCTTCTTGAGTTGAGGACATTCAGCCTTGAAGTGACCGGGCTTCTTGCACTCATAGCAAACAATTGGACTCTTGTCTGTTGAGGTGGATTCTTTGAAGTTCTTGTCCTTGTTGGACCTTCTGAATGGCCTATCCCTCTTGAACTTCTTTTTCTGTAGGAGAAGCTTTATCTTCCTGGTCAGGAGAGACAATTCTTCATCACTCTCAGAATCCTCGAGTTCTGATAGGTCAGCATCACTGGATGACTCATTTGCCTTCAGAGCCTTGAAATCTTTTGCTGACTTTTGATCAGCTTTCAGAGCAATTGACTTGCCCTTCTTTGGTGCAGCTTCATCTCCAAGTTCTTGCTCATGAACAGTGAGTGTTCCAAGAAGTTCATCCATAGTCAAGGTAGTGAGATCCTTGTCTTGGGAGATAGCAGTGACCAAAGGTCTCCACTATTTAGAGACTTAATAATCTCCCCCTTTTTGATGATGACAAACATTGAGATGATTTAATGAACCTCAGAAAGTATCAACAAAGAAAATAGCATATATAGACAGGTTGAAATTTTCTTAAGCGAACAGGTCATATCATATTCATTCTCCCATTCTATTTCTCCTATTCTCCCATTTTCATTTCTCCCTTTATCATATTCATTCTCCCTTTCTCCCCCTTTTGTCAACATCAAAAAGGGTTATCAAGTTTTATTTATGAGATATGTTAAGGGCAAGATAACATGTTAAGAAAATCACAGTAATGCAGCAAGCATATTAGACATACTCCACTTAAATAAAATCCTTTCTTCTGCGAGGGGTTTAGTGAAAATATCAGCCCATTGATTTTCAGTTTTAACAAACTTAATATCAAAGATGCCTTTCTGAACATAATCCCTAATGAAATGATGTTTGATTTCAATATGCTTAGCCTTAGAATGTTGAATTGGATTTTTAGTTAAGCATATAGCACTGGAATTATCACACCATACAGATATGTTATGTTCATAAATAGAGTAATCCTCAAGTTGATGTTTTACCCATAAGAGTTGAGAGCAGCAACTAGCAGCAGAGATGTATTCTGCTTCAGCAGTAGACAGGGCAATGGTTGTCTGCCTCTTGCTTGACCATGAGACTAAACTTGCTCCAATGAAGTGACATCCTCCACTGGTGCTTTTTCTTTCTATTTTGTCTCCAGCAAAGTCAGCATCACAATATCTCACTAATCTGTATTCTTTTGATCTTAAATACAGCAAACCAAGATTAGTAGTTCCAAGCAAATATCTAAATATTCTTTTAACAGCCTTAAGATGAGATTCTCTAGGATCAGATTAGAATCTAGCACACATACAGACACTTAATTGAATGTCAGGTCTGCTTGAAGTTAAGTACAGTAGAGAGCCAATCATACCTCTGTAGACAGTTTGATCTACCTTTTTACCTTCATCATCTTTGCTTAGTTTTGCATTGGGTTGCATAGGGGTTTTCATGAGCTTTGCATTTTCCATTTTGTATTTCTTGAGTATCTGCTTGGTATATTTTTGTTGATGAATGTAAATTCCATCACTTGTTTGCTTGATTTGTAATCCAAGGAAGAACTTCAATTCTCCCACCATGCTCATCTCAAATTCAGCTTGCATTAGACTTGAAAATTTCTTGCACAGCTTTTCATTAGTTGCTCCAAAAATAATATCATCAACATATATTTGAACTATAATAAAGTTCTCTTTAGAACATTTTTTGAACAGAGTAGTGTCTACTTGTCCTCTAGTAAAATCATTATGCATGAGAAAAGATCTGAGTCTATCATACCATGCCCTAGGTGCTTGTTTCAAACCATATAATGCTTTTTTTTAAGTTTGAAAACGTGATCCGGTTTATCAGTATCCTCAAAACCAGGGGGTTGCTTAACATACAGTTCTTCTTCAATTATACCATTTAGAAAAGTACTTTTTACATCCATTTGAAACAGGGTAATTTGGTGTTGTACAGCATATGACATTAAAATGCGTATGGCTTCTATTCTAGCTACAGGTGCAAAGGTTTCAGTATAATCAATACCTTCTTGTTGGTTATAGCCTTGAGCTACTAACCTTGCCTTATTTCTGATAACTTTACCATCTTCATCCAATTTGTTTCTGAAGAACCATCTCGTTCCAATAACTGACTTCTTTTTAGGCTTAGAGACAAGAGTCCAGACATCATTTCTGGTGAACTGGTTAAGTTCTTCTTGCATAGCAAGAATCCAGCTTTCATCCTTAAGAGCTTCTTCAATGCGTTTAGGTTCCAAATCTGAAATAAAGGCCACTTTGCTTGATTCTCTTAATGTGGATCTGGTTCTTACTCCCTCAGAAGGAATTCCAATAATAAGATCCTTAGGATGATGAGTGTTGAACTTCCAATCCCTTTTGAGATCATCATGAAGATCTTGACTTGTCTGCTGACTGGTCTGTTCCACTTGTCTTTCAGCCTCAGGCACAGGTTCTGTTTTGGTTAGATCGGGTTGTTGACTTTCTGGCTTGTTTATATCAAGACCTGCAAGATCATCTTCTAGATCTGATAATTCTTTATCAGTCTTTAATCCATCATTAGACTTAAATTGAGATCTTAGCTTCATTAGACTTTTCAGTCTTCAGCTCACTATTCTCTTTAGCCAGCTTCTCGCACTCTTGAGATTTCTGTTTATGCTCACTGGTGAGCTTTACATACTCTCTCTTGAGGGATTTGAAGGCTTTAGATAAGCAGTTGGATTCCTCCAACAACTCCTCATAAGCATCAAGTAATTCCTCATAGTCAGGATGTACCTCATCATCAGAGTCTAATTCAGTGTTGGCCATCAAACAGAGATTGGCTTCTTCCTCAGTTTCTTCATCAGAAGATGTTGACTCCAGATCCTCTCAAGTAGCCATCATTCCTTTCTTCTTCTTCTTGAAGAATTTCTTAAAAGGGGCCTTCTTGAGTTGAGGACATTCAGCCTTGAAATGACCGGGCTTCTTGCACTCATAGTAAACAATTGGACTCTTGTCTGTTGAGGTGGATTCTTTGAAGTTCTTGTCCTTGTTGGACCTTCTGAATGGCTTATCCCTCTTGAACTTCTTTTGCTGTAGGAGAAGCTTTATCTTCCTGGTCAGGAGAGATAATTCTTCATCACTCTCAGAATCCTCGAGTTCTGATAGGTCAGCATCATTGGATGACTCATCTACCTTTAGAGCCTTGGAACCTTTTGCTGACTTTTGATCAGCTTTCAGAGAAATTGACTTGCCCTTCTTCGGTGCAGCTTCATCTCCAAGTTCTTGCTCATGAACAGTGAGTGTTCCAAGAAGTTCATCCATAGTCAAGGTAGTGAGATCCTTGGCTTGGGGGATAGCAGTGACCAAAGGTCTCCACTGTTTAGGTAGACTTCTCAGAATCTTACCAACCTTCTCAGCATTGGTATAGACTTTGCCAAGAGATTTTAAATTGTTGATGATAGTTTGAAATCTTCCTATCATCTGAGCAACAGATTCTCCTTCCTCCATGATGAACAGTTCATACTTTCTAACAAGTATGGCAATCTTTGACTCTTTGACCTTTGTTGTTCCTTCATGTGTGACAGCTAAGGTGTCCCGTATTTCTTTTGCAGAGTCACAAGCAAATACCTTCTCAAACTCCTCCGGACTGAGAGCACAAATGATGTTGTATCTGTCTTTGTGGTTCAGCTCCCATTTTGATTTTTCTGCAGCAGTCCACTGAGCTTTTGGTTTGTCTGTGTTATCATCATTCTTGGGAATTAATGGACCATCTATGATGACATCCCAAAGATCAGAGTTTGTGGATAGAATGAACCATTAAAATCTATCCTTCCAGTAATTGTAGTTTTCTCCATTGAAGTAAGGAGGTCTGGTTAAGGAAGCTCCTTCAGTCTGATGACTTCCACTTGAATTAGCTCCAGCCGTCATGTCTATTCTTCAGGACCTTTTACCTCTACACAGTTAGATGATCAACCCAGAGGCTGAGCTCTGATACCAACTGAAATAGACAAGTATAAACACGAGAAGAGGGGGTTGAATTGTGTTTATCAGAATTTAAACAAAGTTGAAATCTTTTCGCAAACAAAAAACTACATTTGGACGAGTTGAAGAATACAGGATGGATGGGTGACTTTTGCAAACACACCATTTGATAGACGTAAGAAAACTAAAGCAATTAAAGAGTTTATGAAAGAGATATTGACACAGTGATTTATCCTGGTTCACTCTTCAAAGCAAAGAGCTACGTCCAGTCATTAGCAGCACCAAGATTTATCCACTATAACTGATAAGGTTAAAGACTCAAGTATTATTTGCACACCTAGCCTCTTCAGGCTCAAAGACAAGTATTATTTGCACACCTAGCCTCTTCAGGCTCAAGACAAGTATTATTTTCACACGCTCAAGACAAGTATTATTTTCACACCTAGCCTCTTCAGGCTCACTCTGGTTTGTTTGAGAGATTTGGTTTGTAATAAATACAACTTCTTACAGGCAGATCTTTCACTAACACTCAGAGAGTGGTTTAAATGTAAGGATTAGGAAAGTCTGCGTAATAACTTCAAAATGATGGAAGAATACAGAATAAAAGAATGAAGAAAATAATGCGCAGAGTAATGGCATTTTAATGCAATGTGTATTCTGTCTTTCTTCATCTTCAATGACTTCTGTATTTATGGTCTTCAAGCATTTAGGATCCGTTAGAGACATTCCCTCAGATGTTGGCTTCAACCAGAACTTCATTAATTGCAATAGTGTCGTTCTGGGCAGTCATTAATGCAATAGAGTCGTTCTGGGCAGCCATTAATGCAATAGGAACGTTGATTGTACTCTAACATGAAGGATCATGGCTTTATTCATCGTGCTACAGCCATATCAAAGTTGGGCAGAGAGCTTTTTGTACTTTGCTGAGTACACTCCCCTTTTTGTGGAATAAAGCATGTTGAAAGCATTCTTTTAGATTATCCAAGGTTGCTTGAGAGAGTAGTCTTATGAATTTTCTTGATAATCGTGAAACTGAGTAGGAGAAAAGGTTTCAAGTCTCTTTCTGGTTCTTGAACTAAGATTCTGATAATCCTTAGAGAATTCGCTTTCATAAGATAAGTGCTTCCATCTTGAAAATAATCACGTCTATCTAGTCATTTGAGTTTTCATTCGGGCTAGTAGACGAGCTCCATATTAAGGACTCAGAAAGTCCAAAGACTAGTGTGGACGAGGGCCTCTTGCACTTTAGTGGACGAGCACTTCTGTCACCTTTAGTGGACGAGTACTTCTGTCACTCTAGTGGACGAAAGCTTCTGTCACCTTTAGTGGACGAGAGACTTTGTTACTTTAGTGTACGAGAGCCTCTGTTACCCTACTGGATGAGAGTCTCGGTTAGTTTGGTGGACGAGAGTCTCAGTTACTCTGGTGGACGAGAGTCTTAGTTACTCTAGTGGACGAGAGTCTCAGTTACTCTGGTGGACGAGAGCCATTTGCCACGTCATTGGACGGATACATTCTGACCTTAATGGACAAGCTCCATATGCCACTTTATTGGATGAGCCATTCTGATACCTTAATGGACGAGCTCCAAATGATTCCTTAATCGACGAGCTCCATCTGATTCCTTAATGGACGAGCTCCATAAGCTTCCTTAATGGACGAGCTCCATCTGATTCCTTAATGGACGAGCTCCATATGCCACGTCATTGGACGACCTTCCTGATTCCTTAAGTAGACGCGCTTTTGATACCTTCATTAGACGCTCTTCTGATACCATCGATGAGCGTGCTTCCGATACCTTCGATGAGCGCGCCGATACCTTGATGAAGACGCGCTTCTGATACCTTTAGTAGACGCTGCCTTCTGATACTTTTAGTAGACGCGGCCTTCTGATATTTTTAGTAGACGCGGCCTTTGATACTTTTAGTAGACATGGGGTTCTGATACTTTATTTGACGCGCTCCGAATGTCACGTAGGTAGATGCTGGCTTTCAACACTTCAACACTTTGGAGGACGCAAGTTTGTTTCTCTTGCGTTTTGGACATGAGCTTCTATTGCTTATTTAATCTGCACACTCGATAGACAGGTTAGCAACCAATATGAAGGTTAATTAAATCATTAACCAATGTTTAGTTGTCATCAAAACTTAGGGAAATGAACATCAGACATTTTAGAGACCTAACACTTAAAGAAATGCACTTTTGTAGTCTTGACTGCCATGATATAGCACCCCCTGCAAAAGTAATTAGATATCCTGATGTAGACTTTCTTGAATCCACATCTCCTGCCATATCTGCATCTGAATACCCAAGAAGCTTTAAATTTCCATTGTCAAAACACAAGCGGTTTTGGCGGTTCCTCTCAGATATCGTAGTATCCATTTCACTGCATTCCAGTGTTCCTTTCCTAGATTTGATAGGAATCTACTCACAACTCTGACAGCATAAGCAATGTCTGTACTTGTACAGACCATTCCATACATAAGACTACCCACTGCAGAAAAATAGGGCACCTTGTTCATTTCTTCTTTTCCTTCTTCATTCCCTGGACATTGCGTCTTACTCAGTTTGAGATGACCAGGTAATGGAACGTGCACAGGTTTGGCATTATGCATGTTGAACCTTTCAAGAACTTTCTGGATATAGTCTTCTTGTGACATCTACAGCATCCTTCTAGAACGATCTCTAGTTATCTTCATTCCAAGAATCTTCTTCACTACACCCAGATCTTTCATGGCAAAAGACTTGCTCGATGCCTTCTTGAGAGCAGCTATTTTCGCCTTATCTTTCCCAATAATTAGCATATCATCAACATACAACAGAAGTATGATGGATTCACCATTCTCGTAGTTCTTCACAAACACACAATGGTCTACGAAGGTCTTCTTGAAATTGTGTTGGGTCACGAAGAGATCAAACTTCTTGTGCCATTGCCTTGGAGCTTGCTTCAGACCGTAGAGGCTTTTCTTCAGACGACACACTAGGTGTTCCTTGCCTGGTTCTGTAAAACCTTCTGGTTGCTCCATATAGATTTCCTCCTCTAGGTCTCCATGTAGGAATGTTGTTTTTACATCAAGTTGTTCAATCTCCAAGTCTAGTTTTGCAGCTAGACCGAGAATTGCTCTAATAGATGTCATCTTCACCACTGGTGAGAAGATTTCTTCGAAATCTATGCCTTTCTTCTGGTTGCACCCCTTTACAACAATTCTTGCTTTGTACCCGGGGTTTGGGCTGTTCTCTTCCGTCTTGAGCTTGAACACCCATTTGTTTTTCAACGCCTTTCGTCCATCTGGTAATCTCACCAGGTCATACGTCTGATTCTGTTTCAGGGACTGCATTTCTTCTTCCATGGCTTGCAACCATTTCTCCTTATCATTCGTCTCAATTGCTTCTATGAAGCTTTGAGGTTCTCCTTCATCAGTGAGATTGACATATTCATCTGAATAATATCTTCTTGATGGTTGTCTGACTCTTCTGGATCGTCTTACTTGAGATTCTTCTTCTGTCTCATCAGTCTCCATCATCTGATCCTAACTTTGTTCTATCTGGTCAGGTTGTACTGTCTGATCAGATTGTTCCTCCTGATCATGTTCATCATTCCTTTTAGGATTCTCTCCCCCTGAATTGTTTATCACAACAGGACTTGAATCAGAAATCACTTTGTCCTTTGGCTTCTCAGGTTGCTTAATGTCATGGATCGTTTGATCTTCAAAGAACACCACATCCCTGCTTCGAACAATCTTCTTCTGTGCAGGATCCCATAATCTGAAATCAAGTTCATCTCTTGGTGAACCAAGGTATATGAATTCCTTCGTCTTTGCATCTAGCTTTGCTCTTTCATCTTTAAGAATGTGGACAAATGCCCTACACCCAAAGACTCTCAAGTGACCATAAGAGGCTTTCTTTCCAGTCCATACTTCATCTGGAATCTCTCCATTTAAAGGTCTTGAAGGAGACAGATTTATCAGATCAACTGCAGTTTTCACTACTTCGCCCCAAAATGATTTGGGAAGTTTTTCTTGAGAAAGCATGCTTCTGACTTTCTCTGCGATCGTTCTGTTCATCCTTTCAACTACTCCATTCATCTGAGGTGTCTTGGGAGGAACTTTCTCATGTCTTATTCCATGAGTTTTGCAATATGTCTCAAACAAACCTATGTATTCTCCGCCATTATCACTTCTCAAGCATTTCAGTTTTCTTTCAGATGCTCGTTCTACAGAAGCATGAAACTCCTTGAAAGCTTGAAGAACTTGATCTTTCGTCTTCAATGGATACACCCACACCTTCCTAGAGTGATCATCAATGAAGGTAACAAAGTATTGAGCACCACCAACAGACCTTTCAGACGTTGAGCAAACATCTGAATGAACAAGATCCAGAATCTGCTTTCTTCTTCTTGCATCATCTGATCTTTTAAAAGATACTCTGTGTTGTTTGCCTGCTAGACAGTCTTCACAGGATTCAAGTGGCTGCCCTTTTATGTTTGGGAGATGATCTTTTGCAAGGATCTCCAGACCCTTCTCGCTCATGTGGCCCGATCATCTATGCCACAGTTCTTTGGTTGCGTCTTGAGCAACATTCGTCTCCCCTTGCATATCTTTCCCTGCATAATGTACAGAGAGCCTTCCTTTACGCGCGAGCAATGATCATGCTTCCTCGGGTGAGTTTCCATCTCTTTGCTACCAAATTGGTTTGTCATCCCGGCTTCATCTAGCTTTCCCACCGAGATAAGGTTCGAGACGCATCTCGGGTACATGTCGACCTCCTTCGACAAGCTTATTTCCATTCTCAGTCATCAAAGTTACTTTGCCAATACCGACGATTTTACTTGTGACATGGTTTCCCGTCTTCACCATACCAAAATCTCCTTTTTGGTATGATGAGAAGAATTCTTCATGAGGTGTGACGTGGAAGGATGCTCCTGAGTCAATTATCCATATGCAATCATCTGATGCAACATTTAGATAATTTTATTTTCCAACAAGAAATATATTCTCATCATTCGAGGCCAATGCAGTAGTTGTTCCATCTTCTTTCTTCTTCTTCGGGTCAATCTGGTCAGGGTGGACTGTTCCATCTTGTTGGTCTCTTTTCAAGAATCTACACTCAGGCTTTACGTATCCTGGTTTGCCACAGTAATAACAATTTAGTCTGGTTCGAGATTTGGACCTACCTTGTGATTTTCCACGACATCCTTTTCCACGAATCTTACTCCTTCCTCTATTTTCAACAACATTGGCTTCAAACTGATTGTTCAAACCTCTTTCCCTCCGTCTTGACTCTTCATTGAACAAACGGTCTAATAGAATCCATGCTAAGCTTTCCGTCTGGAGCAGAGTTGCTGAGAGTGACAACTAGAGTGTCCCAACTCTCAGGTAGAGAATTGAGGAGTAGAAGAGTTTGTAACTCATCATCAACAATCATGCCTGCCTTTGTTAATTGATTAACAATTCCTTTGAAAGTGTTTAGATGTTTGATCATATTTTGACCGTTCATGTACTCCAACTTTACCAATCGTCTGACAAGGTGGTCTTTGTTCATGGCCGTCTTCTTTTGAATCAAGGATTCAAGTTTTGTCCACAACTCATACGCATTGGTATAAGTTGATACATGCTCGAACAAGCTTCGATCAATATATTTCCAGATCATAGCCACTTCTTTCCGATTCTGAAGCTCCCAATCTTTGTCAGTCTTCACATCCGGCATATCCTTCGGCATATCCTTATGGGTAATTGGCAAATACAAATCTTTGCAGTATAGATGATCTTCCATCATCGGCTTCCAATAGGAGTAGTTATCTGCAATTAGCTTGAACATGTCTCCATCATGAGTAATAGCTCCCTCCATCTTGAGTTACACAGGCCAATAGCTCCTCCAACCAGGTGGGTTTTGATAAAAATAACACTATACGTGAATAGTGTCGTATAGGTAACTTGTACCGAATGCTGAAAATTACTGTAGTTTGTGAACAGTACGTACCGAGGAAGTTCCCAGGAAAGAGAGGTGGGCCAATAGACACACTTAAATACCAAGTCTTTCCTAGCCAGAACTTTTCTAGGCATGCACTTTCACACTACCACACTTTATTTCCAGCAACAAGAATAATTCTTTTCTGATGTTGAAGATCAGACAATGCTACAGCCATAGAGCATACTAAGAATTTTCTTATAAATCTGGCGCCTAGTATTCCAGAGTTCTGAGAACTCTGATACCACTATTGGGAAATACCAGCATAATTTCCCTCCTCTGTGAACTCAAAAATAGGCATTAAGCGGAAGCGTAAAAATAAGTGTAATAACACCGGACAATTTTTAGCGTGGAAAAACCTCCTCAATGTGAGCAAGGAAAAAACCACGGGACCCGTAGGCCGCTTAAACTTTCACTATAACAATAATGGGAATACAAAAATACAAGACTATTGTATCCTCAATTTGTGGATAACACTCTCACAAATCGGCTCACTATTTTTCTCTCTGAGAAAACTCTCTCTAAGGATCTCTCTATTTTTCTCTCACTCTCTCTTGTGAGGCTCTCTCTCTATTATCTCTCACTCTTCTTAGTGAGGATTGGTGTGATTAGTTAGCACCCCTTAAGCTTCTTTATATAGGTTTAAGGGGGCTCTCCAAGTTAGCTCCCATACAATGTGGGACTTGCTTTGGCTGAAATTTCCAACATCTTCTACTTGATAAGGCTATCACCAACCTTATAGTTTCAATTCTTGCCACTGGAGCAAACACATCAGAGTAATCCAGACCAGCTCTTTGGAGAAAGCCCTTTGCAACCAACCTTGCCTCGTGTCTCGCAATTGATCCATCTGGCTTTAGTTTCTGCTTGTAAACCCATTTCACAGCTATGGGATGCTTGTCTGGAGGCAATTTGACAAGCTCCCAAGTGTGATTTTTCTCAATAGCATGCAGCTCCTCCTTCATAACATCTCTCCACACTTCTTCCTTTATTGCATCATCAAACTGAATTGGCTCTACATCAGCTAAGAATGCAAAATGCACTAACTATTCCTCTCTTTGCTCTTTGCATTGTGAGAGAGAATTTCAAAGTCAGCAAATCGAGCTGGCATTTGTCTAGCTCTCTGAGGCCTCTGGATCTGTGTTTGTGGCTCTATTGGAGTCTCACTACTCCTCTCCTTCCCACTGGTCTGTCCTTCATCAAACAGACTAGTCACAACTGCTCCAAACTTGCTGCAATTATTCTTCCAATCCCAGTATCTGGTTTCATCAACTATCACATCTCTGCTATATTCAATCTTTTGTGTAAAAGGATTGAATAGTCTGTATGCACCAGTAGGATGATATCCTACCAAAATCACCATTTCACTCTTATCTTGCAGCTTCTTCCTCTTCTCATCTAGAACATGTTTGAAACACAAAGATCCAAAGATCCTGAGATGCTTGACTGATGGCTTTCTGCTAGAACAGACTTCTTCAGGCACTTGATTCTCCAGTCTTTTGGTTGGACACTTATTCAACACATAAGTAGCAGTGGAAACAGCTTCTCCCCAAAAAGATTGTGGCACCTCCTTCTCCTTCGACATGCTTCTTGCCATGTTCAACACAGTTATGTTTCTCCTCTCAACTAGCCTATTATGCTGAGGTGTATATGGGGTAGTAATTTCATGTTGAATTCCATGCTTATCACAGAAAGCTTCAAGATCTTCAGAAGTAAACTCACCACCACCATCTGTTCTAAAGATTTTGATAACTTTCCCACTTTGTTTTTTTAGCCGTAGCTTTAAACTTTTGAAACACTTCAAACACTTCACTTTTAGCTTTAATTAAGTACAGCCACATCACTCTACTAAATTCATCAACAAATGACACAAAGTATTTGTTACCTCCAAGTGAAGATGTTTCAAATGGTCCACAGACATCTGAGTGAACAACTTCAAGTGGAGAATTGGATCTCATGGGAAGATGTGAAGTGAAAGACTTCCTTGGCTGTTTGCTTACTACGCACTTGTCACACATTTTATCTGGCACACTGATCTTTGGGAGGCCTTCAACCATATGTTTGACTGCAAGCTGCTTTAGGTATCTGAAATTGAGATGTCCAAGTCTCGAATGCCATAACCAACACTCACCATTTGATTCTGTGGCAGCTAGACATTGAACTTCGAGAGCTTTTATGTTAACTTGGAAAGTTCTATTCTTGGATAGTGGTGCTCTTAGAACCTTCCTTTGATTAGAATCAAACATTTCTAAGCAGTCTTTATTCAAGATTACCTTGAAACCCTTTTGAACAAGTTGCCCCAGGCTCAGCAGGTTGCACTTCATCTCAGGAACATATAGAACACTTTCTATCACTGCTGTTCTTCCATCTTCTCTTCTGAGTGCCACATTTCCAGTCCCCCTAGCCTCTATGGTTCTGTTATCAGCAAACCGTATCTTACTTCTTTTGTTGCAATCAAATTCAGTAAGCCACTCTCTATGACAGATCATGTGATTTGAACATCATGTATCTAAGTACCAGGATTCCAAATCAGCAGGATCTGAATTTACTGCTGCCATCAGTATTACAGGCTCATCATCTGAGTCATCTTGAGCCAAGTGAGCCTCTCCATCACAATCTTTCTTCTGTACTTTCCTATTTGCCCTGCACTCATTTGCAAAGTGTCCAAATTTCTGACAGTTGTAGCACTTGATCTTCCTTCTATCAAACCTGCTCCTGCCACCTCTACTTTGATCATCACCAGAATTTCTTCTTTGTGAAGATTCACCCTGATCATTGTCAGAATTGGATTGCTCTTGTTTGTTAGAAGAGCTCCTATTATCTTCATCTTTGTTACCCTTCCACTTGCCCTTTCCTTTCTGGTTTCTCCTTTTATCACCTTTCCACTATTTTGACACTTTGGCTTGGAGTGCCTGATCAGTGGCTCGTTCTGGATTTCTTTCATTCATCCTCAACTCATGGGCCTCCAAAGAACCTTGTAGCTCTTCAGTCTTCATAGACTCCAAGTCTTTGGATTCTTCTATTGCACAAACTATATAGTCAAATCTTGGGGATAGTTTGATCAGTGACTGTCTCCCGACAACCATTCATTTGATTTGTAATGCTTAGCACTCTTGTGAAATAGTCTGATACTTTTTCAAGACCTTCCATCTGCATCAATTCATACTGCCTCCTTAAGGTTTGTAACCTTATCTTCTTGAGTTTATCCCTACCAGCATGACACTTCTCCAAGATCTCCCAAGCAATTCTTGCACTGGCAGCCGAGGAGATCTTTTCGAAGTGAGTTGCATCTACACATTGATGCAATAGTTACATTGCCCTGTGATCCTTCTTCTTGTTTTCTTTATGGGCATTCCTCTGCTCCTCAGTGGGATTTTTCCCCAATGGTGGAAACCCCTCAGTCACGATCTCAAGAACTTCTTGAAAACCAAAGATGGCCTTTATCTGTGCACACCAATTATCCCAGTTCTTGCTGTTAAGAACGGGAAGATTTCCAGGAAATGCTGACACTTGAATTCGCCATCGATTTGCAGCAAATTCTTCCACCTCACTCAACACTGCAATGCTCAGCACCCCTTTTTCACTCTACAGGCCAAGATCGTATAGCTCTGATATACCAAGATGTTGGAGCAGAGAGCACTCACACACTCGCACCTGTACACTCATACACAATTGAGAGAAGGGAATTAAGAGAGGAAGAGTAATTCTGAATTGTAATCACTGTATTCATTTCATACGCATACTGAATTACACATATAGCACTTCTATTTATAGTGCACACTGACATACACTCATAGCTGCACTAACAGAATTAACTGCACTACCTGATTTAACTAACTTTATTATCACTTTCTGAATTACATTTACAACACTTCTCAACCAACCATTATATACTGATTTTATAGTTCTTTATTTTTAGAAATCATGTCAACAACTAATCTTTTTTTTTATAAGTAAAATGTATATATACTTGAGTACAAGGGATACTCAACCCATACGCAGGTGACCTTTCTTTCTGGTGAGGATTCCTTTTTTTGCAAAGCCTGTCAGGACCATGGTCTATTTGGACTCACACTCAGTAACACTTTTTGCTGTAGTTATTAGATATACTACATATATAGCCATGTAATAGGTTTATCAGGTTTCTTTCTGGTTTGAAGTGGTAGTTATGTCTCAACCAGTTTGTTATGTTACTGCAATACCTTGGTTGATCACATACCTCCTTTTCTTCAATCTTCATGTTTCTTCTTGATGTATATGGGTTGAGTACTCTTTATACTCCATTCAATACAATTTACTTATGAAAAAAACCCATATACAATGTATCAAAGAAGCATATTACTGAGGAGAACCATAGCTAGATTACAACCTAAAGCACCAACTCACTATAAGGTTGCTTGATAACTATATTCAACCTAGAATAAGCTAGAGATTTAACCAGAGAAAACTCCCTGCACCATAGCCTGGCCGAAACAAATAAAACCAGCAAAGGGAGATTTCAAAGACTGCTACTTCACCGCAGCAGAAAAGAAAAACCTCCAGAATAGACAACCCTGTGTACCACATTTATGCGACCCCTGCAGCATACTTGAAGATAATACCATCCAAATTCCATAAAAAAGACATGTTAAGCCATGTATTCTGGAGGTTTTTCAACAACTAATCATTGTTGTTAACATTTGGAACAATATATAATTATGTTGCTGAGAATTAATGAACACCTTTAAGCTTTGGTTTAATAAGACAACAGCAATCAAACATTAATTTACTATACAATCAATATTTACTCCAAAGTTTTTTTTGGTAGAAATATTTACTCCAAAGTTTAGAACAAGAGAAAAGTCTTTACAAGCTTTTCTAGTCCTCATTTGAGGAATTTAGGATTGTAGTCTCATGAGTTTTTTTTTATGGAATTTGGTTGACACATGGTTTTTCTCTTTCTATAAGAGAATGAAATTATATATCTATTTTTCTAACTTATGCAAACCTCGCACATGTTAAGAAATCAAAAAATAAAAATGTTGTATCGGAAAGAATAACGTTTAAACTTTTAAGGAATTGAATACACGACTTTTAACACAATATTTCTATTTTTGATTTCTTAACATGTATAATGTTGCATAAATTAGAAAAAAACGAATTTTATATATATATATATATATATATTGAAATATCAATTTACACAATTTTGCTTCATTATGCCCTTTGATACAAGCATTTTATTTTAATGCAACGATGCTCTCACAAAATTTTAGATAGCTGAAGTTGACAGGCTTCAGCAAGCAAACATGGTTTCTGGACCAGAGTTGAATGCCATCCAAGCACTAGCTTCCCGCAATTTCTTCAATCAAAGCATGATTGATGCTGGAAGTGCCTACCCACAACCAGACAAAAAGATTCTTCATCTTGGGTACTTACGAATACCTTCCCCTTAATGTTTTTTTTACGTTATTTGGCATGTCATTAGATTCAAATTTCTAACGGCATCTCCGATACTCATTTCTTTTAGGAGAAAACTTACATACAATTTTATGTGTACAGTTTATCCTGTTCCTATAAAAAATTATGTTAAAAACTGATTAAAAGATGTATTATGAAAATAACTACTAACACATTTTGAATGAAAATAATCGTTTTTTTTTTTTTTTGAGTGGAACAGGAGGAACAGTAGGTAAGATATTGTATCTAAATTTTATTTTATTTTTTTATTGGCTCTATTATGTCATCATATTTTTCAATTTATATTATTTTAAATAATTATTTCTATACTCCTACAATTTTTAAAAGTCCATTAGATGAGTTTTATAGGTTACTCTTATTTACATTCATTTTTGTTTTAATTTAAATTATTAATTCTTTATATTCATTTGATATTAATATTTATTTAACATCATTATTTTTATCTCCCTCATGTTTATTGGTTATTTTTTTATATAAGAATCAACTGTCCCTGCATATATGACATCCAGGTCAACTTACTCTAATCATACAATCCAATAAGAACTTTTCCTTAATTTTTAAGAATTTTAAGAACCTATCCTTAATTCACCCTCGTTTTATCAATGAGACCACTCTTTCTTCACATATAATGCTGAAATCTCAATCATATACTCCATCTCTAGTGTAGCCACACCAATTTTCTCAATCATTACCATCTGTCCTCCTTTCTCACTTTTCTTCTCCTTATATATTATCTTCTTAATTATTTATTAAGTATCTCTTCGATTAGCTGTTATTATATTTTTGTGAGTTTTTATCGTCAAATTTCAACTTTTTTCTCTTTCTCAATTTTGGAAATCTGACTAAAGTAGTGACTATTTATAATTTATTTATTTATTTCAATTGTAGTAAATCATATATACCGTAAAAAATATCAGAAATGCACATATGTAATGTATGTTGATCCAAATTAAAGAGATTTGGATCCCTTATACATGTGGTCCTGAATTCGATCTCTAGATTCACCTGTATAAAAAAATACAATTAGAAGGATCCCCATTTAGACACTTAACCATATCTCAAAATATTAGTCTCTCATACATCCGGGTGAAAGGATAATATGGAGAAAAATGCATAATTGTTATTTTCTCTTCTTTAATGAGTTATCAATGATAATATTTTAAAAACTTAGAGTATTGTCTAAATTATATAGTACGGGGAGACTTCATTTTTCATTTTTCAATTAACTTCAATGTAAAAAATTATTACTACTTATTTAAATTAAAAATAAATATATTTTAATTTAAATAGATAAACTAATCGTGTTTGTTGTTTGCGCTTACTTACAAGTATAGATATAAAATCATGTAAAATTTTGTTATGTAGAAAGATCTTACACATGTATTATTTTTCTTTGGTTAAAGTTTTAGAGTTTAATTTCTATGCACTGTTAGTATAAATGATTTTTTATATTAACATCCAGTAATATCTTGACAAATCAACATTATTTTTATTTAATTAACTCTCTTATTTATTAAAATAAAAGCGGACATGTAAAAATGTTAGTGGTTGTCAGTGTAAAGTTTTTACACTGACAATATATACTACTTTAATCTAAAAGTATAAACTACATTTCTTCTTTAAAAAAAACTATATTTCTAATCCTTATATGTGACCCATTGATCCCTATGTGTAATTTTTTTAATCCAGACCCTATATGTATCAATATTTTCAATTTGATCCTTGTTTATTGTTGTTGTAACACCGTTTGTAAGAGTTAAAATATAAGGACAAAATTAAAAATGATTATCATATATAAAAATAAAAAAAAAGTATGTTTGGTTTCTTTATATATGACAATCATTTTCAATTTGATCCATATACTTTAATTCCAATAAATGATGTTATAAAAATAACAAACGATAGGAATCAAATTAAAAATAGTGATATAATTATGGACTGAATTGATTTTTTTAAACGTACAAGGGTCAAGTTGAGAGACTAAAAATATAGTTTAATAATATTTTTCATTTCCATAAACTAAGCATTTGAAATGACTAGAGAGGTAACAATTCAAAGTTATATAATATATATATATATAAGCCAACAGGGTTTGAGTTGTCTCCCATGTGCGCGAGAGAGGCACCTATCTTTCCCTTCTTTTGGTTTCTTGGACCAATCTGACGGAGAATTAGGCGCCACGTGGCCTGCTGTTTTTTTTTTCAATGAATGAAAGCACAGAAACAAAACCATGGCATACATGTCGTTTCCTTCTACCATACGTGCGTCTTCTCCCTCCATTACACCACTATCGTCCACCAGCCAACGTCGACAACGACTACTGTTACCGATTACAGGATCAAAGAGATGAAGGTTAGCTTCATAGGAAAAGTAGTTCTTGGAAGCATGAAAGCTTGCAAGAGAGAAGAATTTCTCATAGGGAATCATATTGAAAAAGATGCATAATTGTGTACATTGGTGTGTTATTTATAGGCTAGATTAGACTAACCATATGTAACTAACTCCTAACCAACTAACTAACAATATATTCTATTACCCTCCTGCAAGCTGATAAGTGGTAACACCACAATCAGCTTGAACATACAAGCAACAAATGAAAGAAAAAAAAATAGAAAAGCCCAAACTGTGTAGACCAGCCCAACAAAGACAACCCATGAAACCCTAACTTCTCTTCTTCTGTTGCTCTTCAGCTCTATGCCTCTACTGATGTGGCCCAAACAAATTGAAGCCCAAAATGATGTGTGATGTGTGCTAGTGACCAAGTCTGAACTTGTGGTTGATAGAAAAGAAATGAAGCTCATCCCAACAAAAAGGAAAACGTAGCAGAGGGCTCATTCTGTGAGGGGATTCCAAACCCTAACTTGACTGTGTTCCAACGGTCCACGCAAAGGAAATTGAAGTGAGAATTCGGTGGAGTAGAAATGCACAAAACTGAGGTCCATGGTGGGTGAGAAGGCTTCGACGGTGTAGAAGAGATTGAAGATGCTTTCGACGGAGAAAAACGAAGCAAGGAGAACAGGGGAACCTGTTGACGGTGCCGTCGCGGGGAAGAAGCCGAAGATGGCGAACGATTTAGGGCGGTGGAGCTCAACAGCGAATGGCAGCGGTATCCACCGGGATCGAACACGAACACTGAGTGGTGTGGCGGCGTTGCGGAGATGGAGACAGCGTTGAGAGTTCCACCGGGATCGAAGGTCGTGATACAAATCGCATCAAGATCGATCTCGATCTTGCAACCACCAGAACCAGAAGAATGAAGATCAGTGACAAGTTCGGATTTCTTGGCGATTCCAGAGGCGGCCTCGAGAGTTCCACCGGGATCGAAGACAGCGATGCAGACTTCGATGAGATCGGAGAGCCGAGTGCGACTTAGACCGCAAAACGCGGTGGTCACGATCTGCCGTTCCGGTCTTCACAAGAACATTGATCCCTTTTCTTGGCTTGTCGGTGATGAACCAGGGAGCTAAAAGCTCGACCGTAATGGTGGTGCGGCCAAGAATGCGGTGGACCGAAGCCAAACATGGCGAAACCGGACTCAAATTAGCGGGAGTCGATGAAGAAGAAGGAGATAACGCGACAGTCGAAGATTGGAGAATCGTCCCAGACACGAGTCATCGCTTCGGACTCACCGGTTCGACTCACCAGATCGGCGACGGCGGAAGAGTTGCTCACATCAACGGACTGAGGATCCAAGAACGATGGTGCAGCATCACTGTTGTCTGAGAAGGTACCGGTGATTTCTCCAAACTTGATCGCTGAAACTCTGATCTCTGGCTTGATTGTCTTCAATGGCTTGATCGGAACAGTGTTGGAGTGGAAACTCCCGAACTCCAAGAATCCAGATTCAAGAACAGAGGTGAGGCTTGCTTCTTCCTCCTCTAAAACTTCCTCCTCCGAATCAGAGTAGCCATAATATTCGTCACTCTCGTCATGGGCGGAAGCACTGATGACGCTACCGATACCATGTTACCGATTACAGGATCAAAGAGATGAAGGTTAGCTTCATAGGAAAAGTAGTTCTTGGAAGCATGAAAGCTTGCAAGAGAGAAGAATTTCTCATAGGGAATCATATTGAAAAAGATGCATAATTGTGTACATTGGTGTGTTATTTATAGGCTAGATTAGACTAACCATATGTAACTAACTCCTAACCAACTAACTAACCATATATTCTATTAACTACCATCACTGTCGAGGCCAACTCCCACCACATCGTTCACATGGTCTGTCCCCACCGCCATTGGCAATGGGTCTATCTCCGCTCCCTCGTCGTTGCTCCTCCTCGATCGAGAACGGATTTCGAGTTATGGGTTCTGCATTTTCATTCATTAATTAAGAAGAAAAAAGCAGGCCACATGAGACCGATTGTCAGATTGATCCGACGGACCATGGAAGGAGGAAAAGGCAGGGTGCCTTTCCTGCATGCACAATATACAATCCAAATCCAAGCCAACAGGGTTAGATAAATAAGTTCCCAACATTAAATCAAGCATGTAAAGTTAATATTAAAATACAAAGCAATATGATGATCAATTGTTAAAGTAATTATATAATCTTAAATAACTTCAAATCTCAACCATTTAAGCAAGATTGTTCAACATATGGAATTATTTTAATATAGCTAAATGCAAGCGAGCTTTTTTTGACTATAAATTTGCAATTTTGTACCTCTCACTTTTTTGTTGGCCTTTTGCTGATGCAGGTGATCGTTTATATATGAATAAATCTGTCGGTGCATTCAATAATAACATATCATTCGCTATATGCCTATATCTAATATTGCATTTAGCAAGTGAGCATGATGCAATACTACTCTTTGGACTAGTGTTCAATGGCCTAAGTGACCAATTACGTTCGTAATTTCTCTTTTTATTTTATTTTATATGATACTAATTTCTCTTTTGCAAGATATTATGAATATTTATGTATTGATGTTTGCGTATGACATTATATGTTACCCTAAATGGATAGTTAATTTGCTGCTCACTAGTCTTGGCTAATTCAAAGTATGCTCAGTTGCTCACCCTTCCGGATGATAACATTGGGATAAACAAGTTCGAAAAGCAAATATAAAAGTTCTTCAATTTTCTGCGACAACAAGGGTAAATGTCTTTTTTTTTTTTTTTTTTTTTGAAGAAACAAGGGTAAATGTCTAAATGACCCCATTAGGTGTGAACTAGACCATGAAAATTATGATGTTCTACAAAATCTTGAAACACCCTATTTTTCCTCCTCATTTCCGATGTGTGCAAGAAGGCTCCAATCCTCTATGGCCTGGAAGAGAACTTTTACAAAAAAAGTAATAAGACGGTAAATTGCCAACGGTAAACTTGTTCTTTTACAACAAAAAAAATTATTAGACAGTAAATTGCCAACGGTAAATTTGTTCTTGCTTGTTTTGGTTTGATGTTTGGGTTTGTAATTCCTAAAACTTGTATTGGCGAAGTTTCCCATGAAGCGATTCAAGAGTTCGAATAAGTGCTTGTTTATTTTGTTGGGAAATACCAGCATAATTTCCCTCCTCCGTGAACTCAAAAATAGGCACTGAGCGGAAGCGTAAAAATAAGTGTAATAACACCAGACAATTTTTAGCGTGGAAAAACCTCCTCAATGTGAGCAAGGAAAAAACCACGAGACCCGTAGGCCGCTTAAACCTCCACTATAACAATAATGGGAATACAAAATACAAGAATATTGTATCCTCAATTTGTGGATAACACTCTCACAAATTGGCTCACTATTTTTCTCTCTTAGAAAACTCTCTCTAAGGATCTCTCTATTTTTCTCTCACTTTCTCTTGTGAGGCTCTCTCTCTATTATCTCTCACTCTTCTTAGTGAGGATTGGTGTGTCTTCCTTCATCTCAAATGCTTCTATTTATAGAAGCAAAAAGAGATGCATTGAATGGTAAGTGGTTGGAGGTTGAAAGCTTTTCAACCATTACATTTAACCATGGGAGACTTTTGTTACTTTCCTTTGGTTGGATTTTCAACAATTCTCCCCCTCCAGCCAAAGGGAAAATATCCTTGGATCAGTTTGGGGTTGATACTAAGCCTGCAACTTCTTCACAGACTTCTAACTTCTCTTTTGGTAGAGCTTTTGTCATCATATCTGCCCCGTTATCTTTTGTGTGTATTTTCTCAATTTGCAGCAGTTTACTTTCCAACACATCACGGATCCAGTGATACCTTACGTCGATGTGTTTCGACCTTGAATGAAATGTCGAGTTCTTACTGAGATGGATTGCGCTCTGACTGTCGCAATAAAGAATATAACTTTCCTGATCCTGGCCTAACTCTTGTAGGAACTTCTTCATCCACAAGATCTCCTTGCAACCTTCAGTGATTGCGATGAATTCTGCTTCTGTAGTGCTTAAAGCAATACACTTTTGTAGTCTTGACTGCCAAGAGATAGCTCCCCCTGCAAAAGTAATCAGGTATCCTGATGTAGACACTACAACAGATTAGACTTTAGATAGTGTTTCCGTATGCCTTTTAATAGCGTTTGTAACCGCTATCTATTCTACCGCTATTAAAACTCGTTAGCAAAGATAGCATTTAGGAACTGCTATTAATAGGTGACTTTAGATAGCGTTTCCTTATACAAACGCTATCTAAAGTCTGACTTTAGATAGCGTTTGTACACGGAAACGCTATCTAAAGTCTGACTTTAGATAGCGTTTCCTTATACAAACGCTATCTAAAGTCGACTTTAGATAGCGTTTGTACAAGGAAACGCTATCTAAAGCCCCTTTTTTTTAATTTTATTTCTTAACTTTTACATCCATTATTCCTGCATATTTACACAAAAAAACCACAATTGTTGCAGTCAACACAATTGTTCAAAATGTGTTCAAAATATAAGTGTTCAATGCAAGACTTGCATGTGTTTGTGCAAAGAAACCAAGAACTATACAATCAAAGTGCAACACTCTATACAGCAACTATATATATATATAACCAGATATAAGTACACCACTCTGTTTCTAAAGTATTCAAATTCACACGAGTAAGACAAAATCAAAGTGCAGCAACTATACCAGATCTCAATCCTTAAGAAACCAAAATCAGAAAACCAACATACATCTACAATTAATCTACATTTACAGCTTCTGTTTGTTTTTCATGAGACCAAGACAACACCAAAGTAATGTGTCGAAATGTGATCCAAAGACCCTGTAGCATACATACTGCATTTCCACCACAAAGACTAACCTGTTACATTGGGATACAGCAGACTAATTAGGTAAATACTACTGTAGCAAGAAACAGAATTCAAATCAAGCATTAACAAAGTGTAACAAAAATAATAAGTTTGAACTTATTTTCTCCTAGCAGCGGCACATCAACTCGAAGGCATGTAGGGATGGCAATTTTATCCGTACCCGTGGATACCCGCGGATAAAATCCGCAACGGGTACGGGACGGGTAGTTAAACGGGTATCCGCGGGTAAAATAAACGGGTAATTCCAATACCCGTTTATAAACGGGGCGGGGGCGGGTATCATACTATCCGTGCCCGCGGATACCCGTACCCGTTACTTAATTACTATAATACCCTTTATTATATATATATACTCTAAAAGTCCTTATATCATTTTCTAGATAATTTTCATCTATTGTGTTGTTTCATGGATATTTTAAGTGTGATGTATTAATTTGTAGGTGCTATTTTGTTCAAATATAGGAAGATATTAATGTGGTGGTTTGTTTAAGTTTTATGTATTTTTTTTAAATTAAAAAAAAGATTTATTTTTTTTATAACTACCCACGGATATCCGCGGATATCCGCGGATACCCGCGTATCCGTTAAGAACCCGTTAAACGGATATCCGTACAGATACGGGGCGGGTACGGGTAGTTTTATTATCCAACGGAGCGGGTAGCGGGTATCCAGTATCCGTGTCCGCCCCGCCCCGTTGACATCCCTAAAGGCATGTACCAAGGAAAAACAAATACATAGATAGTTTGGGGTTGATAAATATAAAGCATTATTCACATACCAATGAGTATTGTTGCAATTACTGTGATCAATTTGACATAATCAAACGAACTTTTCAACAATATAGCGACACCACTCTTCCTTGACTTCGATAGGCGAAAGCAGTGGAGTATGTGGAGCATTTGAAGTCGGGGAAGTACTGCGACATAAAAATTAAATAAATTAAGTTACAATTGCTAAAACATTTGAACAATCCACGATTAAAAGCTAAGTAAACAACATACCGCCATTGGTATTTTAACTTGGTTCTGCAAGATAGTCTCCTTCATGAAACGCATGACATAGTACCCACAATCTGTCTTTGTTGGGTTGTCTTGGGCACTATAAAAAATAAAATAGTAAATCAATATAGTTTTTTTTATCTAATTGCGCATTAAGTTTTTGCAAATATACCGTATCTCAATCCATTTAATGTTGGTTGCCTTTAAACGCGCGGCACCTTAGCTCCGATATTTGCGCGATAAACTTGCAAACCACTAATCACAAAATCAAACAGACTTCATTAAGAAACATATTTTCAATCATCACAAACACACGCATGCTCACGTATCGAAACGTAATCATAGAAAATCGGAAATATAAAAACATGCTTACGTATCGAATGCATTCTTTAATTCAGGCGATCCCTAGGATCAACATTCAAGGGATCCAGATAGTAAATAATCTCTTCAACAATATTTATCGCGCACAGCACCCAAATGATTCCTACAAAAATGTTGAGATAACAAATCCTAAGCACCTCAACTTTTATGTAATTCATTATTGTGAATTAAGTCCTATAGGATAAGCGACTCACCCAACATTGCACGACGCTAAAAACAAGGACTGATATTCTCTTTCTTTAGTTGCAAACCGGTCAGCTAGATACGTTGTCTGTGAATCCCTCCCGAAGTAGCCGTATGTATTTGTTTGGTGTGGGGACAAGAACAGAAACCTCCTCGTTCTTTCCTTTGGAAGCAACAATTCTTCATACAAATACCTTCAATTAAAATATAAAAATGGATTACACCAATGACATACATCAATATTTAAATGGAAAGACTAAAAAAATATTGTACACTTTAAACCTGATTTATTACCTGATATATGCGGAAATAACGGAGGCGGATACCCATTCATGATTTACAACTTCTCCGATATTTTCAGATTGAGCATCTCAATGAAATGGAGACCAAAAATATTTTCTTCCATCTCTACGTACAATTGGTCAGCATTTTTCATATTCTTTCGTTCATGTATTTTAAGGAAATTCAAATATTCCGGAGAAGTTGTAGTTGAACCAGTGTAGGTGGGTTGGCCTCGAGTTGCCTCCTTTATTTTCCTGGGGTTGTAATTGACTCCTTTGTATAACCGGACACTCTGCCCTTGCCTTTAGCTTTTGCGGGTGCCTGGAAATTTTGCATTTCAATATGCCGTTAGTGATCAACTAATGTAATGCATATATGCCGTATATGAAAAGGTGGAAAAATGCAATTACATACCATATTAATTACAACCACGAGATCAATTGGCCATGCCACATAAGTACCTATTGCATCTCCTCATCATCACATCTGCATCAACGATAGGTACCGGCAATGGCGCATCCCCCTCGGTTGCAACATCAACTCCAACTTTCACATGGTTAAGGGGTACTGGTCCAGGTGTGCGGTGTAACACCCGGCTCATTGTATACTTTACCCATAGCAACCATACGATAGTTTGGGGTCGATAAATATAGCTGACATGAGTTGACGCCTTAATCCAATGATAGATGAATAAGTCTGTGAATTAAGGCATCCAATTGAATGTATTTAATCGCGAATGCAATACTAGTAAAAAAAAAGGCATGCATTACCTCTCGGAAGCCTCGCGTGCAGATGGTAGAGTGCAACTATCTTTGACGCTTGCTTGGGCTGTGAAATTAGCCTTGCCTCTCCTCATCATCCTTTTGTTTCAGCTTTTCTTCCAAAATGTTCAATCTATCGTAGAGTTGAGACACCAATGTCTCCCACTTTTTCGTTTCCGAGTTATTTCTTGCACGACCTTCGGGTGGGAAGTAATATTTTTGTGAGACGCCGAAACCCACACCCCTAACACTCCCGGGGTTCTCCTGCACACCTATGGCTTTGGCAAGAATATCCTGGCGACCAAAGTCTTCTATCTCTCCTCTACCGCAGATCGTGATGAGTTCCTCCTGACACATAGTTATTGGTGAAATGCAAATGTTAAAATTATTATATATTATCGTATGAAAATAACAATTGATAATGTAATCGTTAGTCTACTAACACATTTATTCCACACGGTCTGCGTATTTTTGTTGTCAATTACACCCGCCTTGTTCTCGCGGGCTTTCCTCCACACAATATGGCGTTTAATTTTCTTAACTGCCCCCGCCTACTGTATCTGTATATTGAGATAATATAAATTAACTAAACAGTTTAAAAGTCATATTTACCACAAATGCAGTTAAATATATATATATATATATATACATACCAATTCATCCTCAATGTCAGCATACCCCTTACGTGATGCTTTGTAAGGGCATGCGAGGATCTAACGCCTGCATGCGATTTTCATTGCTTAATTTCTATTCGACACATATAAGTAATATTAATACATGGTTAATGTCATATGTACGTATTGCTATAAAATTATAAGGACTAACGTGATATTAAACATACCAGGAATTGAGCATCTCCCCGTGCGTATTGCTATAAAATCTGTCCCACTCATCCCTTGATATGTGTGGATATTGTGATGGAGGCTCCTCATTGATATTCCCGTTGGCATCTCTTAGAAATTTTTTGGTCAATCTAGTTCTGAATGCCCTATGTAGGTTACCACTTCTAAGTACAAATTTTTTCCTAGATTCATCAACATTAAAAGACATCTGCAAAACAATATAAACAACGTGTCAAAGTAAGTATGTTTACATAGTTTACAATATAATTTATAAATTTTAACAATTACCTGTACATCATCCCATATGATCTCTTTGAAACCATCCAAAGCTTCATCCTTCCAATTAGAACAAATAATTGGGACCGTTTGCCGAACAACGGCCCCAATGTAACTCTTCAATATTTTACCATTAGCACGAATAGGTTGGTCCAAAGAATTCCATTCAACCTAATAAAAATAATAAAGTAATTAAATCTAGATATCAAACAACATTATGAAATCCTTAGATTAGTAAGTAAATTACATCAAATTTTTGTCCTTTACTCCTAGCGCGGATGACCGCCTTCATAATCATGTTGGCCCACGTCTCGCCGCTTTGGCATCACTAGAATTACTTGAAGATGCCATTTACCTACAAAAATATTAGATACAAGTAAAACATCAATGGACATTAATATAACATTAATTGATGCAAAATATAAAACAACTATGAATAACAAAATCAACACTAGCATTACCTAAGATGCTAACTATAATATAAAAGGATCGAAAAGTTCATTTAAACACAAACACTACATACATGTTTAAGTCAACCTTTTTCTTTTCTTCATTTGATTGAGATTTGTTTGTCCTTTATTAGTACGAAATGGTGGATTGACCAAAAGCCCCTCATCATGATCATCTCTCATATACATACCATCATCCCTAGTTGGATCAATCTCAAGTGATTGTAATGTCCCGACGAAAGGATCATCTTCAATATCAACATCTCGATGGTCTTGATCATCAACATTAGTAATTATTTTGTTAGTCAAAAGAACAATGGACCTTTTCATATCAGCTGGATCAGTGACATAGAACACTTGTTGAGCTTGAGATGCTAATATAAAAGGCTCATCTTTATACCCCACCCTATTAAGATCCACCGCATGAACCCCGACTCATCAATCGAACACCGTTATTATTGTCAACCCACTTGCAACCAAACACACCAACCTTAAACTTTGTGTAATCCAACTCCCATATGCGTTCAATGACGCCAAGTATGACATATTTGCATATATCGGGTTTACTGTCTTTGGCACTTGAGATATGCATCGACTGAGCTACTAGAGTCACACCACTGTTTTGCATTGTACTCCGACCATCTTGTTCTTTTGTATAGAATGTGTACCCATTAATTTGATAACCGTGGTAAGAGAACACATGCAAACTTGGACCTTTGGCTAACCATCTCAATCTATTTGAAACTGAAGTATCATTTTCAGTCAACTCTGCATAAATGTGATCTCTTAGCCACGTTATAAAACAACGATTGTGTTCTCTAGTTAGCCAATTTTGATTCTTATTTGGATACAAACTCTTAAGCATGTCCTTGTGTTTTTCAACATATGGCTCAACCTCATCGGCATTGTGCATAACATATAAGTGTGCTTGCTCCCATTCTGTCCTTGTTATAGTCATTATTTCATTTCCAGTAATTCCATGCCCCATCATTCTCCATGTGTGACGAGACTTTGGCAGCCCTATAGATTCAGCATTGGATAGGTATTCGGTACATAATTCAACAGCTTCTTCGACAATATACCGTTCAACAATACAACCTTCTGGTCGTGATCGATTTTTCACATACCCTTTTAATATCTTCATATAACGCTCAATCGGGTACATCCATCTCATATAAGCTGGCCCACACAGTTGTGTCTCTCTAACAAGGTGAATGGTTAGATGAACCATTATGTCAAAGAATGAAGGTGGAAAGTACATCTCAAGCTCGCATAAAGTCACAACAATTTCTCTTTGCAATGATGGCAACTTCCCAGGGTCAATCACTTTGCTGCAAATTGCCTTGAAGAAGAAACAGAGTTTAGTTAAGGCCCCCCGCACTTTGTTAGGTAAAATAGACCGTATACCAATGGGTATCAACTGCTCCATGAGAACATGACAATCGTGGGACTTTAGACCTTTTAACTTGAGATCTTTCATCGATACGAGGTTCCTAATGTTTGAAGAGTACCCTTTCTGAACCTTAACTCCTTCAAGAAACTTACAAAAACAGTTTTTTCTTTTCTAGATAGAGTGTAAGCAGCGGGAGGAAGATATGTACTTTTACCCTTCTTCGTCGGTCCCAATTCTCTTCTTATTCCCATACTAACCAAGTCCAACCTTGCATTGATGCCATCTTTAGTCTTCCCTGGCACATTGAGTAACGTATCCAATGACACTATCACGGATATTTTTTTCAACGTGCATCACATCGAGGAAATGTCTTACATATAATGATTTCCAATATGGCAACTCAAAGAAAATCGACCTTTTCTTCCACCCTCTTGTGACAATATCTCTCGCAAAAGGTTTACCGAATTGGATATTCAAATCCTTTACCTTTTCAAAAAGTTGATCACCCGTCAAAGGTGAAGGCGCTCTACCTTCTTCCGAGTTCCCATTGAACGCCTTTCTCCACCACCGGTAATGATGACTTGGATGCAAAAATCTACGATGCCCAAGAAAGACATTCTTCTTACAATGTTCTAACCGCATCCAATCCGTACCCTCTTCACATATAGGGCATGCACACCGACCCTTGATGCTATGTCCTGACAGATTACCGTAGGCTGGAAAAACATTAAATGTCCCAAACAACATAGCTCTCAAATTTAAACTTTCTTCCTTATACCCAACATACACCTCCACACCTGTCTCCCACAGGTTGTTTCAAGTCTTCAATCAAAGGAGTCAAATAGACGTCTATATCATTTCCTGGTTGTTTGGGCACGAGAAATTAACATAGATAACATCATAAATTTGCGCTTCATGCATAGCCATGGGGATAGGTTGTAAATCACCAAAATCACAGGCCATGTCTTGTGAGAGAGCTACTTTGAACACCATGCGGGTTAAATCCACAAGAGCCAATGCAAGTCGTAGGTTTCTTGAATCTTGCCCAAAATCGGGATAATCATGATCAAATTTCTTCCATTGCGGAGAATCTGCCGGTGCCGCAGACTTGCCATCTTTGATCCTTTCATCCTCATACCATGTCAAGTGCTTTGAATCTTCGAACTACGGTACATGCGCCTAAATCTGGGTATTATGGGAAAATACCACACAACCTTCTCTCGGATCTGATTCTTTCTTCTTATATCGTGAGGCATTACATTTAGGACACATCTGTAACGATGCATATTCATTCCGAAATAAAATGCAATCGTTAGGACAAGCATGTATCCTCTCGTAGCTCATGCCAATAGAGCGTAACATTTGTTTAGCCTCGTATGTCTGACTAGGAAGCACATTATCATCTGGCAACATGTCTTTCAATAGTGTGAGTAAGTCCGTAAAGCTCTTATCAGTCCATCCGTTGCCCGATTTCAAGTTATACAACTTTAACATCGCCGACAATCTTGTGAATTTAGTACATCCATCATACAATGGTTGCTCTGCATCACTTACCAACCTCCCAAACATTTGCGGACAATCCCGAAGATCCTCTTCAACAGCATTTGCAATGTCTTCAAAACGATCGCCCTCATAAGTATTTGTGTCGGTATCGTATGATGAATATCTCACACGATTCCTCATTTCACTAGACTCGACTCTTGTCTCACCATGTTTTGTCCAACATGTATAACTTTGATCGATTCCATTACACACTAAATGTTCTTCCAAATCGGCTGCACTAACTCGCCTTGCATAACAACAATCTAAACAAGGACATATGATTGTATTAGGGTTTTTCGCTTGCCGAACTGCAAAACTAATGAACTCTTTCACCCCATCCTCATACTCCTTCGTTAAACGATTGGCAGACATCCATTTCCGATCCATGCTTTTCCGATCTACAAAAATATTTATTAAACATATTTACTTTGAGTTTAGAGTGGTTGAGGTCTACATGCAATGTATACAGATTAAAGGAATGAAAGGCTGCAAACAAAACACATTGTCGCTGAGTATTCTTGAAGGAACCAAGATGTCGACTTGTTGATGAGTGTGATTCCACATCATCTTTGTCTATCATTTTGCATGCATTTTCATGTAGTTTAGGCATATTTTTATTAGATTTTAGGTTAATTTTCCTTTGGAACGGGTAAGGCGGTTTTCGTGTGTTGTTTTGCGGATATCAAGGGTAAAATGCTCAAGATCAACCATGATGAAGTTTGGATAAAGATAGGGCTTTAAAAGTGCAGAAAATGAGCCAAACAGAGTCCATCACGGCCTAGCCGTGATGCCCATCACGGCCTAGCCGTGATGCCCATCACGGCCATGATCGAGCAAAATCGTAAAAGAAGAAAGGTCAAGTCGAGTTCGTCACGGCCTGGCCGTGATATCCATCACGGCCGTGACCCAAAACCACCACAAGTCGAGCACATCACGGCCCAGCCGTGAAATTCTTCACGGCCATAACAGGGCTCGCGACGCGAGCATAGGCTCGCCTCGCGAGAGACCGGAATTTCGCAGAGCAACCGAAGGAGAGAGACCGTCACGGCTGGCCGTGATATCCATCACGGCCGTGACCCAAAACCACCAAAATCTAAGCACAGAACATTAAATTAAATGATATATAAAGGGAAAGGATCAACAAACTGAAGCAACAAAAACAAACATATGAACCCATTCTTCACATTCCGAAAAACATTGAAACAAAACAAAACAGGATACCAAAGAAGATTAGGTTCAAAATGCATACAAATCAATCCGTCAATCCATATTCATATTTTCAAATAATGATTGACACACAAACAAGTCACATTCCATTCAACACCAATCAAACCGAAAATTAAAGAGCAAGTAAAATAAAACCTTGAACACAGACTGTGAACTTGGATAAAAACACACTCCCACAAATATTAAGAATGTCCTGAAATAAATTTTGTAAATTATAGAAAATCACCTGAACACAGACTGTGAACTTGGAAGTGGGTTCCACTAAAGCTGCAAACTTGGAACTGGGTTCAACCGGGAATGCGCCCCTGTGACTGTGTCACGGACCCTGAGCCAGAGTGTGAAGCTCTTAGTATGAGACTTAATCATATTTAAAAAGGGACAGATTGGCAAACAAATTTGTCTTGCATTTCACGATTTAACACTAATAAGAAATGTGATGAATTAATGTTAGCACAATCAAGGACCATTTAAACATATTTCAGTTCTAAAAGTAAGACAATGCTTTGAAACGCGCACAGCCAAAGCATTCATACTCAAGTATAATATCGGGATACTTTTGACACAAAATGCACAAAACCCATTCTCACCATTCATACTCAAACTTTCCATGTAATAATTCATTCATATCGATATCAAGGTCCTCTAAAATATGAGACTGAAAGAAAAAAAGCAGAAACAAACACATGGACGCAAAGGGACTTACAAGATTTCAAATAAAGATAACTGGAAGTCATTGTTCTGCATAAGATCCATGAACCCTATCCCACATGAAATCAAGTCCCTAAGCATTTGACCACCTAATCTAAAAGAAAAGGAATAAATAGAAAAGGCAAAGTTAAACTTTAAATAGTAAAAGCTTTCAAGTTCTCTTCATGTTCACATTTCTTCAACCAAAACTCATCCGTTTTGTTTTTTCGAAATGTAAATCCATTACATAATGAAACAGTAAAGTGAAGCCAAGATTGATCACAAGCTAATCACATAGAGTGGTGAATACTGATCCAAAAGCAACAAAATAAAAACAATGCACCAATGAAATCCCTTTTATCCCTCAAAACAAAATAACGACCATTGCTTGACACAAGCACATTTAATCAAAAAATTGTCCAACAAAAAACAATAACCAAAATTCACATTCAAAATTTGTGTTCAAATATCACGATCGATATTAGAAAGAGTGTTACCTGAACCCAACAAGAAAGCCAAGAGAAGTGTCCCAGTTGACTTGATGACTCGGCGCAAGACAGCCCTGAAGAGGAGCAAAGGAACAGCGAGAGGGAGCAGAAACTGCAAAATGACATTGTGAAAGTGTGAACTATGAAACTAATAGATTTTATATGAAGGGAGCAGAAACTGCAAAACAACATTACATCTCAATTATCTTCCACTCCACAGAACACTATGAAAGTGTGAAACTAAAACTACAATGGTATGATTTAAGTTCTTTCTCTTTCGAGAGTAGCAATGTGAGCAAGCAATGGCGAAGGTGAGGGAAGAAAAAGAGATGGCATGCGAGAGGAAGGAAACAAGAGAATGAAAATGAGGAAGAAACAGAGAGGGAAGGCCGAGCGCGCGTCTAATTTTACTGGGAAGACCTAAGATAGCGTTTCCGTGTGGAACCGCTATCTTTTCCTAGTGACACTTTTAATAGCGGTTCCACACGGAAACACTATCTTAGGTGATACCTAAGATAGCGTTTCCCTTAGGGAAACGCTATTAAAAGTCCCCCATCACTTTTAATAGCATTTCCACACGGAAATTCTATTAAAGGTGCGTTATTAAAAGTCTATTTTGTTGTAGTGAGACTTTCTGGAATCCACATCTCCTGCCATATCTGCATCTGAGTATCCATGAAGCATTAAATTTCCATTGCCAAAACACAAGCAGATTTTGGCAGTTCCCTTCAGATACCGTAGTATCCATTTCACCGCATTCCAGTGCTCATTTCCTGGATTTGATAGGAATCTACTCACAACTCCGACAGCATAAGCAATGTCTGGTCTTGTACAAACCATTGCATACATAAGACTACCCACTGCAGAAGAATAGGGCACCTTGCTCATTTCTTCTTTTTCTTCTTCATTCCCTGGACATTGAGTCCTACTCAGTTTGAGATGATCAGGTAATGGAACATGCATAGGTTTGGCATTATGCATGTTGAACCTTTCAAGAACTTTCTTGATATAGTCTTCTTGTGACATCCACAGCATTCTTCTAGAACGATCTCTAGTGATTTTCATCCCAAGAATCTTCTTCACTGCACCCAGATCCTTCATGGCAAAGGTCTTGCTCAATGCCTTCTTGAGAGCAGCTATTTTCGCCTTGTCTTTCCCAACAATTAGCATATCATCAACATACAACAGAAGTATGATGGATTCACCATTCTCATAGTTCTTCACAAACACACAATGGTCTCATGGAGGTCTTCTTGAAATTGTGTTGGGTCATGAAGAGATCAAAATTCTTGTACCATTGCCTTGGAGCTTGCTTCAGACCGTAGAGGCTTTTCTTCAGACGACACACTAGGTGTTCCTTGCCTGGTTCTGCAAAACCTTCTGGTTGCTCCATATAGATTTCCTCCTCTAGGTCTCCATGTAGGAATGCTGTTTTTACATCAAGTTGTTCAATCTCCAAGTCTAGTTTTGCAGCTAGACCGAGAATTGCTCTAATAGATGTCATCTTCACCATTTGGTGAGAAGATTTCCTCGAAATCTATGCCTTTCTTCTCGGTTGCACCCCTTTACAACAATCCTTGCTTTGTATCTGGGGTTTGGGTTGTTCTCTTCAGTCTTGAGCTTGAACACCCATTTGTTTTTCAATGCCTTTCTCCTGTCTGGTAATCTCACCAGGTCATACGTTTGATTCTCCTTCAGGGACTGCATCTCTTCTTCCATAGCTTGCAACCATTTATCATTATCATTCATCTCAATGGCTTCCACAAAGCTTTGAGGTTCCCCTTCATCAGTGAGAGTGACATATTCATCTGAATAGTATCTTCTTGATTGTTGTCTGGCTCTCGTTGATCTTCTGATTTGAGGTTCTTGCTCTACCTCATCAGTCTCCATCTGTTCTTCTTGCATTGTCTGTTCTGCATTGTCAGGTTGCTCAGTCTGATCAGGTTCATCATTTCTTTCAGGAATCTCTCCCCCTGAATTGGGTATCACAATGGGACTTGAATCAAATCACTCTGTGCTTTGGCTTCTCAGATTTCTTGATGTCTTGGATCGTCTGATCTTCAAAGAACACCACATCTCTGCTTCGAACAATCTTCTTGTTTGCAGGATCCCATAATCTGAAGCCAAGTTCATCTCTTGGTGTACCAAAGTATATACACTCTTTAGTCTTAGCATCAAGCTTTGCTCTTTCATCTTTCGGAATGTGAACAAATGCCCTACATCCGAAGACTCTCAGTTGACCGTAGGAAGCTTTCTTTCTAGACCATACCTCATCGGGTATCTTTCCATCTAACGCTCTTGAAGGAGTTAGATTGATCAAATCAACAGCAGTACTTACTGCTTCTGCCCAGAATGACTTTGGGAGTTTTGCGTGAGAAAGCATGCTCCTGACTTTCTCTGCAATCGTTCTGTTCATCCTCTCCGCTACACCATTCATCTGAGGTGTTTTGGGAGGAACCTTCTCGTGTCTTATCCCATGAGCTTTACAGTATGCTTCAAATGGGCCAAGATACTCTCCGCCATTATCTGTTCTCAAGCATTTCAGCTTTCTTCCAGATGCTCGTTCTACTGAAGCATGAAACTCCTTGAAAGCTTGAAGAACTTGATCTTTCGTCTTCAATGGATACACCCACAACTTCCTGGAGTGATCATCAATGAAGGTAACGAAGTATTGAGCACCACCAAGGGATTTTTCAGATGTTGAGCAAACATCTGAATGGACAAGATCCAGAATCTGCTTTCTTCTTCTTGCATTATCTGATCTTTTGAAAGATACTCTGTGTTGCTTGCCTGCTAAGCAGTTTTCACAGGATTCAAGTGGTTGCCCTTTTATTTTTGGAAGGTGATCTTTTGCGAGGATCTCCAAATTTTTCTCGCTCATGTGACCCAAGCGTTTGTGCCACAATTCTATGCTTGCGTCTTGCGCAACATTTGTCTCCCCCATGCATATCTTTCCCTGCATGATATACAAGGAGCCTTCCTTTCGGCCGCGAGCAACAGTCATGCTTCCTTGGCTGAGTTTCCATCTGCCGGCACCAAATTGGTTTATCATCCCGGCTTCATCTAGCTTTCCAACTGAGATAAGGTTCAGACGCATCTCAGGTACATGTCTGACCTCCTTCAGCACAAGCTTGTTTCCATTCTCTGTCATCAAAGATACTTCGCCAATACCGACGATTTTGCTTGTGACATGGTTTCCCATCTTCACCGTACCAAAATCTCCTCTTTGGTATGATGAGAAGAATTCTTCATGAGGTGTGACGTGGAAAGATGCTCCTGAGTCAATTATCCATATGCAATCATCGGATGCAATATTTAGATAATTTTCTTCCCCGACAAGAAATATATTCTCATCATTCGAGGCCACTACAGTAGTTGATCCATCTTCTTTCTTTTTCTTTGGATCAATCTGGTCAGGGTGGACTGTTCCAGCCTGCTGATCCCTCTTCAAGAATCTACACTCAGGCTTTATGTGGCCTGGTTTGCCACAGTAATAACAACCTAGCCTGGTTCGAGATTTTGATCTACCTTGTGATTTTCCACGGCTTCCTTTTCCACAATTATTACTCCTTCCTCTATTTTCAACAACATTGGCTTCGAACTGACTGTTCAAGCCTCTCTCTCCCTCCGTCTTGACTCTTCATTTAGCAAGCGATCATGTAATGTAATCCATGCTAAGTTTTCCGTCTGGAGCAAAATTGCTGAGAGTGACAACTAGCGTGTCCCAACTCTCAGGTAGAGAACTGAGGAGTAGAAGAGTTTGCAACTCATCATCAACACTCATGCATGCCTTTGTTAATTGATTAACAATGCCTTTGAATGTGTTCAGATGCTCGATCATATTTTGACCTTTCATGTACTCCAGCTTTACCAATCTTCTGACAAGGTGGGCTTTGTTCCTGGGCGTCTTCTTTTGAATCAAGGATTCAAGCTTCGTCCATAACTCATACGCATTGGTATAAGTTGATACATGCTCGAACAAGCTTCGATCAATATATTTTCGGATCATAGCCACCGCTTTCCGATTCTGAATCTCCCAATCTTTATCAGTCTTCACTTCTGGCATATCCTTCGGCATCTCCTTCTGGGTGATTGGCAAATACAGATCTTTACAGTATAGATGATCTTCCATCATCGGCTTCCAATAGGAGTAGTTATCTACAGTTAGCTTGAACATATCTCCATCATGAGTGACAGCTCCCTCCATCTTGAGTTACACAGGCCAATAGCTCTTCCAATCAATTGGGTTCCGACGGAAAAAAGGAGACTAGGACCGAATGCTGGAATTTATTGTACTAGGTGAAAAACGTACCGAGGAAGTTCCCAGGAAAGAGAGGTGGGTCAAAAGACACTCTTAAATACCAAGTCTTTCCTTAGCCAGAACTTACCTAAGCATGTACTTTCACACTACCACACTTTATTTCCAGCAACAAGAATAATTCTTTTCTGATGTGGAAGATCAGACAATGCTGCAGCCACAGAGCATACTAAGAATTTTCTTATAAATCCGGCACCTAGTACTCCAGAGCTCTGAGAGCTCTGATACCACTGTTGGGAAATACCAGCATAATTTCCCTCCTCCGTGAACTCAAAAATAGGCACTAAGCGGAAGCGTAAAAATAAGTGTAATAACACCAGACAATTTTTAGCGTGGAAAAACCTCCTCAATGTGAGCAAGGAAAAAACCACGAGACCCGTAGGCCGCTTAAACCTCCACTATAACAATAATGGGAATACAAAATACAAGAATATTGTATCCTCAATTTGTGGATAACACTCTCACAAATTGGCTCACTATTTTTCTCTCTTAGAAAACTCTCTCTAAGGATCTCTCTATTTTTCTCTCACTTTCTCTTGTGAGGCTCTCTCTCTATTATCTCTCACTCTTCTTAGTGAGGATTGGTGTGTCTTCCTTCATCTCAAATGCTTCTATTTATAGAAGCAAAAAGAGATGCATTGAATGGTAAGTGGTTGGAGGTTGAAAGCTTTTCAACCATTACATTTAACCATGGGAGACTTTTGTTACTTTCCTTTGGTTGGATTTTCAACATATTTTAGATTTTAGGCAACCCAAACTTAATTCTAGGTAAAGTGAAAGTGATTTTGGAGATTACGATGTGTATGTTTACAAAATTCAAAATTGCATAAAAAAATTGATCTTGGGTTTGGGAAACTTGATTTTAAGAAAAACAATAATTCACAATTTTCCGTTTAATAAAATTGATTCTAGATATGAGACCTACAATTTTTTAGGCTAACACTGGTACAGAAAAGAGATTCCACATCGGTTATTTTTTACTTTTCACATCGGTTTTCAAACTGATGTTGAAAAGACCGATGTTGTTTATTGTTACTTTTCACATCGGTTTTAAAACCGATGTTTAAAGTACATTTTTAACAGCGGTTTTAACATTAACCGATGTGGAAAGTTCATTTGTCAATGGATAACCTATTGGAAATATCACTTTCCACATCGGTTTTGTTTAAAACCGATGTGGTAATTAGACTTTACACATCGGTTTTCAAAAAACCGATGTGAAAATTTCAATCTACACATCGGTTTTCCTGAAAACCGATATGGAAATTTCACTTTCCACATCGGTTTTCAGTAAAACTGATGTGGAAATTGAAATTTCCACGTCGGTTTTTTTAAAACCGATGTGTAAAGTCTAATTTTTTTTTAAAACTCTTTTTTACATTTCTATCATTCGTTTCCCCTGTTTCAGTAATGCAGATCAATACCAGTTAACATATTCTAAATATTCTCAACACAATCACTTTTGTACAACAAAAACACACTAAATTAATATATACTGAATTTATTACGAACAATACCATATGTACGTTCAATTACATTCAGACAACAAAGATAATTAGAAACCAAAAAGCTACATGATATATTATAGATTTCATATCAAAATACATATGATCAGTCAAAAGTACACTATAGCTAATACATGATAAGTTTTTAAACTAACTACATATATATAAACTATGGTTGGTACACTTCAAGAAAGAAAGTTGCCCAACGCCTCCTTATGTTGTTGATGTCGGAATCAGATAATGGAGTTGGATTGTTGAATATCTGCAAGTTTAATTGGACAAAAGATTATATCTTTTAAGTAATAAACTAACATAAAACATATGAATCTATAACTGTTACTTCTAATTGTTATCAATTAACATTTACCTCGTGCCATCTTTCAGTGATCCTGGAGGAGATAATTTCGAACATCCACTTCATCACATAGTATCCACATTCCCATGATCCACGTTGTATACGTGACTACGTACAAATGAATCCCAATTAGAATATGAGGAATTAAATAGAAATCAATAATTATACCCACTGCATTTGATGCATTTGAACTAATAAATATCTTACGCTAGGAATAATCCATCCGATAGCCCGACGCCTTTCACCACGCAACATGTGGTTTGCATTAATAGAACTATCATGACAAAATAAACATTAATTAAAGTATATCTAATATATTTCAGATAATTAAAACAGATGCATTACTGATTATAAAGTATTTTAATGCTTACGTTTCGATGATCGTCTTCAGTTCATTCGCCGACTTATTTCCAATTGAGCAGAAGAAGACCACGTCGTTCATCCTAGGGTACAAGATCAACAGTTGCCAATGCTGGCTGTATTTGCGGAACAATTAGTGACTAAGTCATATATAGTTATAATTAAATAACCAGTACTTACTTATTGAGATAAGGTGCACGGTAGAATTGATGATCATCTCAGGCAAGTATATCACGTATGGTGGAGACCGGGTCTTCTGATGCTAGGAGAACATCACCCTGAATGAATATAGGGTCAATGAACCCATAAAGGGCGAGGTTATCCTGATCAACTAACATACGATGTAGATACCTAATATATTGAAAAAACATGTTAATTATCATAGTATTTAAAAATTAATTACTTAACTTATAAATAAAATGTACTTACGTGCACCATAACGATAGGTGTGCAGAACTAGCCATTTATTTATTGAGTACAGTCTCCATAAGTTCCTTCTTTGGGATATACAGTTCATCACCTGGACTGGCATCATGTTCCAACCTTACCAAAGCCGCGTCATTCTCCATGGTGACAACCTGTATAGCCAGAAGTTTAAAAACATCACCAGATGCCCCTTTGTCGATCCCCTAAACAACAAAGATATATATTAGTAATCACAGATAAGTTATTTCATTCGTAATTAATTAAATGGTCAAATGAATACCTTGGCAGGAGAAGACATCTCTGGTCTTCCTGGATCCGACCTTTTAGGCAGAATATCATTTCCAACATCCTATAACGAATAAAAATAAAGCATTATCTTTAAACAATAATAAATAATTTCAACTATGAATATAGAAAAACACAACTAACTGAATACCTCAGATGCAACAAGAAAGCTGACCAGTCTTCTTGGCCAGAGGATGAAGTTACCGGGGGCCTGACCCACTGTTTGAACCTCCTCAGTGGGCACAGGGACTCAAACATCAGCATCTCGAATAATCTCAACAACGACCTTCACCTGATCATCCGGTAATAAACGATGGTGTATGATATTACCTAAGTTATTGTGTGCCCTCCCCAATGCCACTAAGCGGCGATCATGATGATCATCAACATACAGCTCACACCTATCAGGGTCGTCATCATCATCATCACCATCATCATCATTTTCAGGCTGATGAGGAGGATCACATGAGCCCTTAGTGCTCACATGGACAGAGGGTTGGACACCGGCTGTCATCTGCTAGGACATAGAAGTCAATATTGCCATCTGCTGGGCAAACTGCTCGACCATCTCCTGTCTAAGCTCAGCTGCAATCTCCTGTTTTAGCCGTGCTCTATCTGCATCAACATCCCTGTGGCATTGGTGTGAAGATCAACCATGGTATTGGCGAATGCCGACGCCCCATCCAACACCAATGACACGGCCCGGGTGGTCTGTTTTACCGATGGCAACAGCTAAGATATCATCGCGTCCTCTAGGAACAAAGGTTCCTTGGGTTACCTGCTCGTCCAAGGCATCCTATATCATATAAAATATCAGGTCACATTACAATTGGGTAACAATCTTAAAATGACAATTACAATTCAAACTATACTTACAATCTTCTCAGCTACTTGGCGGGCCTCCTCAGATGTATATTGTCCCGTTTTTCTTTGTCAGGCCCTCTTCCATTTACGATGGCGTGGGGGTGGAGGGGGATCAACAACCTCTGGACGATTTTCAACGTTAGGATCCACCTGAGATGCTGCTTCCTGACGTGCTTTCTTTTCCTCTTCCACCATTATCTGACCAAGCTTTTTATATCCCCCACGAGACATGACATGGGGGTAGACATTCTTGCTTTGGTTTTCCTGCCTCTTTTTCCTCTTCTCCTGTTATAAATAGAAGACAATTAAATTACATAAGTAAATAAAATTAAGGAAATTACATAAATTTAGAGACAAATCAAATAAGTTAACCTGAAAGCCGGGATTATGTTGGCTCTGAACAAAGCGATCCCATGTCGCCTGGTCAAGAAACAGGTACACCTCAAGTGGGTTCTTTTCACATGTTGGATTGAATACATAGTATCTACCCAGGTCGACCTTAAAAGCCCTCCAACACTCACCATCATACTTTTTCAAACGCTTCTTCATATCCGTCGTATCCGGTATGTCAAAGGTGAGCTACATTAACACCAAAAGAATCAACGAATTACTATATGATATTAGTAAGATTAAAATAAAGTAGATACAGACAAACACAGGACGTAAAAGTATAGATACCATAATACTCTCCCATATCTGATCCTTCACGTCCGCCGGTACATCTTTCCAATTATCAATGAGTATACTAGGCCTGCTCCTAGCAAGGGTCGCCACAAAACTGTTAAACTGCTCTGCCATTGGCCCAATAGGATTGAGGTTATTATCAAAGTCTATTCTTATCCTTTGATTTGAACCACGGTTGGCAGTCAAATTCCTCATTCGTGTGGCACGTCTACCCTTTCTACTCGTAGACGGGGTCTCCGACCCGCTGCATGAAGGAGGGTGATGAGTGTGATTTCACCTCATATTTCATGTACATTTTACATGCATTTTCGTATAGTTTAGGCATATTTAATTTGATTATTAGTTTTTATCTTGGAACAGGTGAGGCAGTTTTGTGTGTTGTTTTGCGGGAATTTATGATTAAATGCCCAAGATTTAGCCATGATGAAGCTTGGATGAAGATAGAGCCTGAAAAGAAAGAAAATGATCCAAGCAGAGCCCATCACGGCAGTGATGGAGCAATAACTGAAGAGAAAGAAGCCAAAAGTCAGAAGCTGTCACGGCCTAGCCGTGATGGCTATCACGGCCGTGACCTGTCAACTGAACCAGACCTCCAAAAGTCAGAATTGGTCACGGCCTAGCCGTGATGCCCATCACGACCGTGACCTGCTAGATGAACCAAACAGAACCGATCACGGCCGTGTCACGGCCGTGACAGATCAAAATTTGAAGGCGCGCCCAAGGCAGAACACGTCACGGCCTGACCATCACGGTCGTAACGCGCACCTATTCTATAAAAAGACCTCTGAGCATAACAGAAAAAGGATCTTGAACCCTAAAACATACTCTCTGACTGCTGTGGATCCTACCATGGAGTTCCTTCCTTCCTTCATCTCTATTTCTTTTCTTTTGTTTTTCCCTTTGATTATGTGTAGCTAAACCCCCTTTTGTTGGGGTTAGATGATGGCTTTTCTAAACTTGGTTGTAACATGATTTGATTGTAATACAATTTCCTCTTTCTTTATGAGTATTTGATTCCATGCTTAATGCTTTCCTTTGCCTGATCATCCTAGGAATGAATTGTTGCCTTGATAGACAATTGAAAGATTGATGTTAAGGCATGCTCATGAATCAAATGTCAAGTAGTTCATGAACCTAGACATAGGTCTTGGGATACTTGCAATCTTATAAATCTTGATTCTTTATGCAAAATCTCAGGTTAATCCACCTTAAGACATTAGGGTTTAATTTGAGGTTTTAGGCTCATTCCACCTAAGACATTAGGGTTTGAGTATTTGAGAAGATTTGATTGTCATAATTGAATTAGGAATTGTGTTATTAATCATGTCATTGCAATCATGGGACGATTATCATAGTCTAACCCTGACAATTTCATTCATTTGTTTATCTCATCTCTGTTGCTTGTTAAGTGTTTGTCAAAATTCCTAAAGAACAAAAACATTTTATTCTTGTTTGTTTGCTACATGTTAGAACTCCCTTCCATCCAAACGATCGCCTAGATAGTAGTTCAATTTGCGAAGTGGTACTTGTCCGCGATCCCTGAGGACGATATCCGGTCTCATCACCGTATTACTTGTACGACTAGGTATACTTGCCTAGAAACCGTATCAAGTTTTTGGCACCGTTACCGGGGATCGGTGTGCCAATATCACGAGTACCAAAGGGCACTCCTAATTTAGGCATTTTTCTTTGTTTTCCTACTGCTGTTTTTTTTTCTGTTTTCTGTTTTCTGTTTTCCTTGAAGTTGCATAATTGTCCACTTGTTGCTTAACGTGTACTTGCTGTATTCGCTGTTGTTCTGCTATGTTTGTTTGTGTATGCGAGGTACAATTGACCCAGGTGAACTTCAATTCAACCCGAAGATCGAAAAGCTTTTTAGACAGAATAGAAAGGAAGCCAAAGCAAGAAAGAACAGAGAAGAAGCATCCTCTACAGTGCAAGAACCACAAGTTGAGTTACCAAGTGTGCAAGAATCGCAAGTTGAAGTATCAATTGTCACCATGGCTGAAGACAATGCACCAAGGAGGACAATGGGGGACTATACTTCCCCTAGAGTCGATAGATGTGGAACTCCAATTGTTAGACCTGCGGTGGCCTGTAACAACTTTGAGATAAAGGCATCACTTCTCAATCTTGTGCAGCAAAATCAGTTTGGAGGTTTAGAGAGTGAAAACCCTCATTCTCACATTGGCACATTTATCGAGCTATGTGACACTATTAAGCTGAATGAAGCTTCCGATGAGGCTATTCGTTTAAGGCTTTTCCCTTTCTCTTTGAGGGATAGAGCTAAGTCATGGCTTCAGTCTCATCCTCATGGGAGCATTATCACTTGGAATGATTTGGTGGGAAAATTCTTATCTCGTTTCTTCCCTCCGTCAAGAATGATCAAGTTGAGATCGGAGATTAATGCTTTTGCACAGAGGGATGGCGAATCACTTTATGAAGCATGGGAGAGGTTCAAATCTTTGCTTACTGCTTGTCCAAATCATGAGTTGGAAACATGGCAGCAAGTTGCAACCTTTGTCAATGGTCTCAACCGAAATTCTAGAAGTATGATTGAAGCGGCTGCAGGTGGAACATTGAGTCAAAAGACACCCGATGAAGCAAAGGCCTTGATTGAAACTATGGCTAATAATGATTATCAAATGCCTAGTTCTCGATCATTGGCCAAGAGAGGTGTTTTGGAGCTTGATGAATATGGTGCTCTTAAGGCGCAAGTGGCCGTTCTTACCAAGTAAATGGGGGCCATTCAACTACAGAATTCTCAATTACAAGCGATCCAAGTTCAAGCTGTCTCAGTGTGTGACTTCTGTGGAGGCAACCATGCCAACGACAATTGTGAGATTAATGTGGTTGGAGGTTCTGGGCAAGAAGAAGTGAATTACATGGGAAACGAAGGGCCTAAGCATGATCCTTTCTCTAACACCTACAATCCGGGGTGGCGTAGCCATCCTAACTTTGGTTGGAGACAAGGGCAAGGCTCAAGTTCTCAAGCAAAGCCTCCTCGAGAGAATTCAAGCAATTTGGAGAATATGCTAGCCCAATTCATGCAAGCAACTGAAGATAATATGAAGAATAAAAATGCCTCCATCAAGAATCTAGAACACCAAATAGGCCAATTGGCAAAGCAAATGACAGAGAGACCTCAAGGACAATTGCCGGGAGATACCGAGAAGAATCCAAGTGAGGATTGCAAGGCAATTACTACAAGAAGTGGGAAAGTGTTAGTTCCACGTGAAAAAGAGAGAGAAGAAAAGAGAATTGGTGAGGGAGTTGATGAGGTGACCATTGAAGATGCAACCAATGAAGAAACAGAAACTTCCCAATCCACTACCTCTAGTCCTACTGTTGTTGAAGTTGAAGAACCAAAGAGAGAAAAACTGGTTGATGAAGAGTTTGCAAGAAAGAAGACTAAAAGGCAAATTCTGGAAGAAGTCAAAAATCCTAAGGAGTTGCCACCGTATTTCAAGATACCCTATCCTCAAAGGTTGAAGAAGGAGGTAAAGGATCAACAATTCTCTAAGTTCTTGGATGTGTTCAAAAAGCTGCAAATCAACATCCCTTTTGCCGAAGCTCTTCAACAAATGCCTTCCTATGCCAAATTTATGAAGGAGATTCTTACTAACAAGAGGAAGTGGAGGGAGGATACGGTCATGCTCACGGAAGAATGCAGTGCCATACTCCAAAGGAAGTTACCGGTGAAGATGAAGGATCCGGGTAGTTTTAGTATCCCATGTGCTATTGGTCATTTGAACATTGGAAGAGCCTTGTATGATCTTGGTGCAAGTATCAACCTTATGCCTCTCTCCATCTTCAAGAAATTGGGAATTGGTGAAGTCAAGCCAACCGGGATCTCTCTCCAATTGGCGGATCGTTCCATTACATATCCTTATGGTGTAGTGGAGGATTTATTGGTAAAAGTAGACAAGTTCATCTTTCCGGCAGACTTTGTGGTGTTGGATATAGAGGAAGATAGTGTGACTCCGTTGATTCTTGGAAGACCATTCCTAGCCACGGGTAGGGCTTTGATCGATGTAAATCAAGGGGAGTTAGTGCTTAGAGTCCAAGATGAAAAGGTCACCTTCAATGTTTTTGAAGCAATGAGGCATCCAAGTGACAAAGATACATGTATGAGTGTGGACCTTGTTGAAACATTGACTGACAAGAGTGTGCAATAAACTTTTGAAGATTCATTGGAAGCGGCTCTTATGGTCGAGAATGTAGAAGAAGAGGTATGTGAGGAAGAAGTTGAGTTCATGGTTAAATCCCTTGAGGCTTGCCTAGTTGTGAATAATGAAGAAGACAAAGTTGTGGAGGATGTGCGGATTGAAGACAAGGGTGAGACACCTAGGCTAGAGTTGAAGGAACTTTCATCCCATCTCCGTTATACTTTCCTTGGAGTGAATTCTTCATTCCCGGTGATCATTAGTAGCGGATTGAGCTCCTTAGAGGAAGAGAAGTTGTTGAGAGTGCTTAGGGAGCACAAATCCGCAATTGGGTGGTCTATGTCCGACTTGAAAGGAATAAGTCCCTCATTTTGTATGCACAAAATCCTTTTGGAGGAAAACTTCAAGCCGGTTAGACAACCCCAAAGAAGACTCAACCCAAACATGAAAGAAGTTGTAAGGAAGGAGGTTGTGAAGCTTTTGGATGCGGGTATAATTTATCCAATCTTCGATAGTCCATGGGTGAGTCCGGTCCAAGTTGTCCCTAAGAAAAGGGGGATGGCGGTGGTTGCAAATGATAAAAATGAACTCATCCTCTCAAGGACCGTTTCTGGATAGAGAATGTGTATTGATTAAAGAAGATTGAATGAGGCCACCAGAAAAAATCACTTTCCCTTGCCTTTCATTGATCAAATGTTAGAGAGATTAGCGGACCATGCCTTTTATTGCTTCCTTGATGGATACTCAGAGTATAACCAAATTGTGGTAGACCCAAAGGACCAAGAGAAGACTGTTTTTACTTGTCCCTATGGCGTCTATGCATACCGGAGGATGCCATTCGGGTTGTGTAATGCACCCGCCACTTTTCAAAGGTGCATGCTTTCCATATTCTCTGATATGACTGAAAAATTCATTGAGGTATTTATGGATGATTTTTCTGTGTTTGGTAATTCTTTTGATGATTGTCTAAAAAATCTTGCATGTGTTTTGAAAAGATGCCAAGAAACTAACCTTGTTTTAAATTGGGAAAAATGTCATTTCATGGTTAGGGAAGGTATAGTTCTTGTTCATAAGATTTCATCATGGGGGATAGAAGTTGATAGGGAAAAAATTGAAGTAATCGAAAAACTTCCTCCCCCCATAAATGTGAAAGGTGTTAGAAGCTTCTTAGGGCATGCGGGTTTCTATAGGAGATTTATAAAAGACTTTTCAAAGATTGTGAAACCCTTGTGCAAGATTTTGGTATTTGATACTCCTTTTGTGTTTGATGATGATTGCATGCATGCTTTCCAACTTTTAAAAGAAAAACTCACCACCGCACCAGTCATTGCACCTCCAGATTGGAGTTTGTCGTTTGAGTTAATGTGTGATGCAAGCGACTATGCGGTGGGAGCCATTTTGGGCCAGAGAAAAAAATAAAGTGTTGCATGTTATTTACTATGCCAGTCGTGTGTTGAATGATGCTCAATTGAACTATACCATGACTGAAAAAGAATTGCTTGCTGTGGTTTTTGTATTTGATAAGTTTAGATCTTACTTGATTGGCTCTAAAACTACTGTGTACACTGATCATTCTGCTTTGAAGTATCTCATGACTAAACAGGATGCCAAGCCAAGGCTCATTAGGTGGGTACTATTGCTCCAAGAGTTTGATTTGGATATAAAGGACAAAAAAGGAGTGGAGAATGTGGTAGCCGACCATTTGTCTAGGCTTCCACAAGCAGATGTTCAAGAAAAAGATGAGTTGCCAATTCAAGAAGAATTCCCGGATGAAAGGTTGTTTATGGTGCAAGTGGCACCTTGGTTTGCGGACATTGAAAATTATAAGGCCGCAAACAAGATTCTGAAGGACTTCAATGCACAACAAAGGAAGAAGCTCATCCATGATTCTAAATACTATGTATGGGATGAACCTTACCTTTTCAAAAGAGGTTCGGATCGAATTCTGAGAAGATGTATTCCGGAAGAAGAGGTTAATGGGGTGTTGACTCATTGTCACAACTCACCCTATGGAGGACACTTTGGTGGTGAGAGAACCGCCATGAAGGTCTTGCAGAGTGGTTTATTTTGGCCCACCATTTTTAAAGACTCTAGAGCTTGGGTGATGAAGTGTGACAAGTGTCAAAGAACTGGAAGTATATCCAAGAGAAATGAGATGCCCTTGAAGGGTATTTTAGAGGTGGAGCTCTTTGATGTGTGGGGGGTCGACTTCATGGGTCCTTTCCCATCATCCTACAACAACAAGTATATTCTGGTTGCGGTTGACTATGTGAGCAAATGGGTAGAAGCTGTCCCAACTATGAAAGATGATGCAAAAGCAGTGGTTAATTTTGTGAGGAAGAACATCTTTACCAGATTCGGAACCCCTAGAGCCATTATTAGTGATGGGGGTACTCACTTTTGCAACAAAGATTTCAATGCGGTGCTTGCCAAGTTTGGGGTCAATCATAAAGTTGCCACACCATACCACCCGCAAACCAGTGGGCAAGTGGAGTTGTCTAATCGGGAGTTAAAGAGGATTTTGGAGAAAACAGTGAACAATGCTAGGAAAGATTGGGCAAAGAAACTGGATGATGCACTTTGGGCCTATCGGACTGCATATAAAACACCTATTGGTATGTCACCCTACCAATTAGTGTTTGGAAAATCATGTCACCTTTCGGTAGAGCTCCAACATCGTGCTTTTTGGGCAGTGAAGGCCTTGAACTTTGACACGAAACTGGCTATGGACAAGAGACTATTGCAATTGAATGAGTTGGATGAATTCCGACTCTTGGCATATGAGAGTGCAAGAATCTATAAGGAAATAACAAAGTTTTGGCATGATAAGTACATCCTTCCAAAGCATTTTGAAGAAGGCCAATCGGTTTTGCTCTTTAACTCACGTCTCAAGCTATTTCCGTGCAAGTTGAGATCGAGGTGGTCGGTTCCATTCTATGTCAAATCAGTTTCTCCATTTGGTGCGGTTGAATTGGAAGATCCATCGTCTGGAGATACTTTCACTGTTAATGGGCAAAGGCTCAAGCACTACCTTGGAGGAGACTTTGATCGTCAAGCAGTCTCCATCCCTCTTACAACACCCCCATAGAAGATTGTAGCCCGTCAAGTTAGTGATGTTAAAGAAGCACTTATTGGGAGGCAACCCAAGTTTCCTTTTCCTTTTCTTTTTGTTTTTGATTTTACCTCTTGAATAATTTGAGAAGATCAAGAGGACAAAAATCATAAATTAATAGATTTTGTTAAGTGTTTTCAGGGAAAGAAGGAAGGAGAAGCAAAAGGGGCAGGGAGAAACAAAGTCAGCAACCATCACGCCCAGGCCGTGACACTAGTCACGGTCGTGATGAGCTTAATGTGAAAACCAGAAAGGATCACGGCCCAGCCGTGATACCCATCACGGGCGTGATGGAAGGACCATGAAGATCAGAGAGCATCACGGTCCAGTCGTGATGTAGGTCACGGCCGTGACAGGCCACCCCTATGGACCAGAAAGCATCACGGCCTGCCCATGAGGATCATCACGGCCGTGACACATTTTTCAGCCTCCCTTTGACTAGGCATGTGAGTCAACACACGCTACCATCTCGGTGAGTTGTTCCAATTTTTTAATTTTTTTTCTTTTCTCCTCTCTCCAACTTGATTATTTACATTGGGGACAATGTAACTTTTTAAGCTTGGGGTAGGGGTATTTTTTGTAAATTTTTGAATTTTGGCATTGTTCATATTGCATTCATATAGGCATAGTTTTGAATGATCACATGATTCGATTACCCCCTTGCTTAGATTATGCATCCAATTGTGAGAACCTAGTGCCAATTAACTTGAGATAGTGAATTTTTTAACCCAAATTTTTTTATTCTTGTGATAAGGCTACAAATAAAAAAATTCTTGAGATGATCTTTGATAGTTGATAATTAGCATATGGTTTCATAGATTTGTGTTTCTCATTGATTTATGAACTACTAAAATGTGAGATTTTGAGCCAAAAAGGGGTACTCACTAAATCTACCCCATTCTTTGTGCTAGAGTGTTATTCCTCTTGGATGGTATTCTCTAGAACTTGACTTGAAACCGTTTTGAAGCTTAAAAGTTTTTGAAAACATTTTTGAAAATGATTGAAGCACTAGGTATTTTTCCGGTCTTCTGAGCTTTGATTAACTAAATGCTACCCCTTAGTTGCCCAACTTTGAGCCTGAAAGAATAAATACTTTTCTTGGTACCTTAAATTACTTTGATGAATATGATTGGTATGGCACCTTGTAAAGTATTACAAAAAGGGTAAAAGGTAGTTGAAAAAGTATGGGATTAGAAAATCAGAAAAATATTTCTCTTGAATTGAAAATCTCCCCTTCTCCAAATCAAAAAAAGAAGAAGAAAAAAGAAAAGAAGAAAAGAAAATAAAAGAGAGAATATAGAGAAGGGGATGACAAAAAGAAAGTGAGAAATGAAAAGAAAAGAAAAAAAGAAGGGTGGAAAAATAAATCAAAACCCAAAAAGGTATTTTAGAAGGTGCCATGCTTTGCAATGCTTGATATTTTGTGTAGCCTTTTGAAATTTCCTTTTCTTGATTTCCCCACCTGACGATTAATCCCATGGCCCCGTTACAACCAAAGCAAAAGACCTCTTGATTCTTAATTATTTTCATTAATAAAGTAGAGATTTGGTTGATAATCAAGCTTATGGTAGAATTCATTCCTTGAGGAAATTGAGCGAATTGTTACATATCCCTAAACACTTGAGTGAGGTGAGAAAGAGTGTCTGAATCAGTGAGAATATGAGTCTAGGAAACCTAAGCGTCTAATTAGACTTGAAATTGATCGTCTCTTGCTGAATTAATTGAAAATGCCTGTTACTCAGCTTCCCGGGTTCTTGGTTCACTATCCATGCTTTGATTATTTATCTCTAATGGCCTTGGTAATTGCTTGAGGACAAGCAAAGTCTTAAGCTTGGGATGATTTGATGAGTGTGATTTCACCTCATATTTCATGTACATTTTGCATGCATTTTCGTATAGTTTAGGTATATTTAATTTGATTATTAGTTAGTTTTTATCTTGGAGCAGGTGAGGCGGTTTTGTGTGTTGTTTTGTAGGAATTTATGATTAAATGCCCAAGATTTAGCCATAATGAAGCTTGGATGAAGATAAAGCCTTAAAAGAAAGAAAATGAGCCAAGCAGAGCCCATCACGGCCGAGCCGTGATGACCATCACGGCCGTGATGACCATCACGGCCGTGATGACCATCACGGCTGTGATGGAACAATAACTGAAGAGAAAGAAGCCAAAAGTTAGAAGCTGTCACGGCCTAGCCGTGATGGCTATCACGGTCGTGACCTGTCAGCTGAACCAGACCTCCAAAAGTCAGAATTGGTCACGGCCTAGCCGTGATGCCCATCACGACCGTGACCTGCTAGATGAACCAAACAGAACCGATCACGGCCTGCCCGTGATGAGTGTCACGGTTGTGACAGATCAAAATTTGAAGGCGCGCCCAAGGCAGAACACGTCACGGCCTGGCCATCACGGCCGTGACGCGCACCTATTCTATAAAAAGACCTTTGAGCAGAACAGAAAAAGGATCCTGAACCATAAAACATACTCTTTGGCTGCTATGGATCCTCCCATGGAGTTCCTTCCTTCCTTCATCTCTATTTCTTTTCTTTTGTTTTTCCCTTTGATTATGTGTAGCTAAACCCCCTTTTGTTGGGGTTAGATGATGGCTTTTCTGAACTTGGTTGTAACATGATTTGATTGTAATACAATTTCCTCTTTCTTTATGAGTATTTGATTCCATGCTTAATGCTTTCCTTTGCCTGATCATCCTAGGAATGAATTGTTGCCTTGATAGACAATTGAAAGATTGATGTTAAGGCATGCTCATGAATCAAATGCCAAGTAGTTCATGAACCTAGACATAGGTCTTGGGATACTTGCAATCTTATAAATCTTGATTCTTTATGCAAAATCTCAGGTTAATCCACCTAAGACATTAGGGTTTAATTTGGGGTTTTAGGCTCATTCCACCTAAGACATTAGGGTTTGAGTATTTGAGAAGATTTGATTGTCATAATTGAATTAGGAATTGTGTTATTAATCATGTCATTGCAATCATGGGACGATTAGCATAGTCCAACCCTGACAATTTCATTCATTTGTTTATCTCATCTCTGTTGCTTGTTAAGTGTTTGTCAAAATTCCTAAAAGAACAAAGATAGTTTATTCTTGTTTGTTTTCCACATGTTAGAACTCCCTTCCATCCAAACGATCGCCTAGATAGTAGTTCAATTTGCGAAGTGGTACTTGTCCGCGATCCCTGAGGACGATATCCGGTCTCATCACCGTATTATTTGGACGAATAGGTATACTTGCCTAGAAACCGTATCAGAGGGATATACTCAGGATCAGCCATGTATACTTGTTTAAACAAAAAAAAACTTGTTAGTATGTCAGGATAAATATCAAACATAACTTATAAATATCGATCAACATACGTAAACATAACTTATAAATATCAACGTAAACATATAATATGTCTTTAAACATAACTCAAACTAAACTTACTTTGTGGTCAATTAGTAAAGTTCTCCCATAACCCTTCTTGGTGATCATTACGAGTAGCATGTACATCATCCACTTCATTTTCCTCATTGAAATTAGGCACTCATGTTGAGAAAGAAGGAGTATCAGAAATATCAAGAGTTGAATCTTGATTTCCCTCACTACCATTATACATGTTTTTTCCCTAGAGAACCACTGACCACCTTTTGTTAGAAGGATCACGAATATAAAACACTTGTTTTGCTTGGGATGCCATGATGAAAGGCTCTTCTTTATTACCTACCTTATTAAGGTCCACCAATTTGAATCCTAACTCATCGGTTTGCACACCATTGTTACTGTCGACCCACTGACATTTAAAAACAGGTACTCTAAACTTCGTGTAATCAACCTCCCATATCTCTTCAATGATTCCAAAGTATGAAACGGATGCCATAACAGGGTTTTTATCTTTCGAACTAGAGAAATGCATGGACTCAGCGACGACCATAACCCCACTGTTTTGCATAGTACTTTTGTCATCCTGGGACTTTGTATACACTACAAAAAAAATTATATAGCGACCGAAGATTTCGGTCGCTAAACATGATAATTTGGTTGCTATATTGTGTAGCGACCGAATTAAGGGGGTAGCAGAAACCCTGGTGGCTAAATGTTTAGCGACCGAATTTGTATTTCGGTCGCAAATTTGCGACCGATATTTTGGTCACAAAATTATATATTTCGATCGTCGTATAGTTGGTCGCATGCTCAGATAACCGAATTTGGTGACTGATATTCGGTCGCTATTTCAGTCGCAAATTTTGAATTTTTTTTTATAAAAATTTTCCTGTAACTTAATCCTACCGACCAAATTTTGAATAAATAGAAAACGTAAATATGATGTACTAACGATCCAAAACACCACAGTCAATTAATATGATCAAGAAAGCACATACATTAATTAACGCAAATTTAATAATTGTTTATAAAAAAAAGTTTAATAATGTACTAATTAACGATCAAAACATAAAAACACACCACAGTCAATAAGTACTAATCAAAATATCAAAATATCAAAACTCATCAATCTTCCAAAAGGATGAACATGTAGAAGCGAGAACCCCCAAGGTACTTAAACTTTGCCAATACACCAGTGGACAACAAATACAACTCCCTGATATCATTTGTGTCTGTTGCAAAATATGAGCGATCCTCATGGATTACTATATTCCCATTGAACAGATTTCCGCATTTGTCTTCGATAGTCACAACACGCGGTATTCCTCTTCCCCAATGACGGTAGAATGATCGCGGGATTGAAATCAAATCCTGCAAATACACAAGAACAATTTAGTAATGATTAGTTTATGCCTTAACCATCATTACGTGAATCCGATCGTTATTCTTAAGTTGATGAGATATTGTACCTGGTCTATATGGATGGCTGTCTCAAAACATTTAGTCGGATCCATTTTCTGATAAAACGATAAGGAAAAAACAAGTCATATGTCTAAAATTCATCAAGTGATAATAAGAAAAGATGGAAAGATCCATGCAGCATACTAGCATGTTAAAATAAAACAAAGAAATGCAACTTCACATGCAACTTTATAGATTATCAAACATAGTAGTTTTCAGGAAAGTAGATGCTTTTACGTTGTTTTTAAGGATGGTCATAGAGAGGACTTTTCCTACTGGAAATGCCTAGATAACCTAGTAAGGATGGTCATCAATGAGACACCCCGTTGTGCCCCGGTGTTTTATTAGCTTAAAACCTTATTAATTAATTCCTTAATCGCACGTTTAGAGTTAGAGATTTTCATAATTCATTTTCGAAATGTCCCCTTTAAAAAATCGGAGATTTGTATGACGTCGGAAAAACACCTAATAGACAGTTTATAACTTCAAAACTTTATCCAACCATAATTGGTCTCTGGTCTTACATCAACTGCCAGGAGCGGAAAAATAAATACACAAACTCCAGTCGTGATAAAGACTTAGGAGATAAATAGATACGGTAATCCCAAATTGGTTTGTCATGCACATACACAGTTTTCATTAATAACATAAAATATTCGTAAGGTTATAATATATAAATACCCCCATGTTTATCTATTACATTACCAAAACACTGTTGAGGGTATCCTCTCGGTAGGATCCCTCACAGGCATAGACTTAGACAAAAATACTAAACAACTGAAAACATCTAAAACGTCTCACAAGACGCACTGGCCATATACTACCTTGACCCTAATCACCATGGGTTAGGACTCGAGACCCGGCATCCGGCTCATAGGGAGTCTCGTCCAATCCCTCATCATTAAGTTTGTCCATGATCGGATACTCCAACCTCGCATGTTCCCAACACACGATCGAGAACAACAATACCAATACACGAACCTCACCAACCCACATTAATAACCACCTAGTGCCTTAACCTTCCACCAAAACCTCAACATATGTTCTATGTCACCACTCATCTTTAAATAATTAGTTTAGGCTGGGCAACTCTAAGTCAATTCATTCTCACCCAAACAATTATCTCCGAACAACACATATCCTCATTTAAAGTCAACTAAGCATAGAAATAATCCAGGCAGATCATGCATAACAAAGACAATCATAAATATTCAAATATATATCACAAAGTAATTTATCACGACCAGCACAGCATAGCAATCCAATAATAATAAAGTCAATCAAACACGAGCACTAACGACAACCCATAGAGTCGATCCAAACATAGAAACAGTCAGACAAATCGCCAAATTAATTTCTCAACAACTACACTATAATTATAGCTCAATAGCATATTTAATTTCTTAAAAAATCTCATTGGTTTAAGTCAAAACAGATTTGGGGGTCTTTAGGCTCAAGGTGAAAATTGAGAAAAATCAATTAAAGAAGGGACTGATAAAATTGATTTAGGGGAACACTTAATCATAATCCCAATTTCATAAAATACCAATTAATTTCAAAATTCAAACTCTGAAATTAAAGTTAGGGTTTGAGTTTGGGGAAAACTTGGGGTTTCTTGAAAATGAACCAAAGAAGTGAGGAAACCACTCACCCAATGAAGAAGATGAGCTTGTGGTGGTGCTAATGGCGGCAGCGCACGGCTGTGACAGCGGCGGCAGGGGCGGTTTTCTGTAAAACAAAGAGAGAAAGAAGACACATCAACATAAGGGAAGAAGAGGAAGCTTGGAAGGAACCCACATGGTGGAAACCACCACGAAAATGACGACTCGCGGTGCTTACCATGGTGGAGGCGTGATTCGCGTGGTTGAGCTAGGCCTAGGCGCGGAACAGGCGGCGCGCGGCTCCTCTACTGCGTCGGTGAGCAGCGGCTCTGGTTTGCTGTGCGGTGGTGGCCGTCGTGGTCGTGTAGGGGCGGCGGTTGTAGTTTGTTCAAGCAAAGTGGAGGGAGATGAGGTTGGGGTTATGGAGAAAAGAAGAAGAAAATGTGTTGTGTTTTGAAGAAAAAGAAGGTAGACTTGAAAAGAGAAGGGATACGGGTGAGAAGAGATTAAGAAGGCAAACTTGTGTTTTAGGGATTTCATTTTTAGTGACCGAATTATTCGGTCGCTATATCGATCTCTAAATGGGTTAAGTTGAAATTTGAATTCATAAATTTAGCGACCGATTTAAAATCTGGTCGCTAACACGCTCTATTTTATTTTTTTGAGCGCCGTTTAGCGACCGATTTAATATCGGTCGCAAATATAGACAAAATTTAACCGTTGCATTTAACTCGGTTGTCATTTCAGTCGCTAAAAAGTCAGAAATTTTTGGCTTTTACTTTCCTTTATTTTGCGACCGAAATAGAGACCGATAACTCTGCTACGCTCTATTTCGGTCGCAGTATCAACTCTAATCAGTGTTTGATTTAGATCCTACAATCGGTCGCCATTTCGGTCGCAAACAGCAACCAGCTAATTCGGTCACTATTTTCGGTCGCTAAATGACCTTTTTTTGTAGTGATAGAAGGAAACCTTATTGATATCGTACCCACTCCAGCATATGACATCAAAGTTAGGCCCCTGTGCTAGCCATTTTAATGTATCAGAAGCAATACCATCCTTTGCAATTTTTTCTTTAAACCAGTTCAAGAAAGTCTTGTTATGCTTGTTCAAACACCATTTTTCATTCATTCTAGGGTAAGTTTCATTGATGATGCTTTTGTGCTCACATAAGTATGGTTCAACCTCATCAGTGTTATTCAATATATACAAATGTGCTTGAAGCACTTCCTCCCGATCCATGCTCTTAACAGTGATACCTCGTGTACCCTTACCATCATATCTTCCTTCGTGACGAGACTTCGGAAGCCCTACAGGTTCCGCTTCTGACATGTAGTCTGTACAAAACTCAATAGCTTCTTCTGCAACATACCTTTCAACAATAGATGTTTCGGGACGGTGTGGATTCTTCATATATCCTTTCAAGATCTTCATGCATCGCTCAACCGGGTACATCCACCTTAAATAAACGGGGTCGCACAATCTAATCTCCCTCACTAGATGAACAATCAAATGAACCATGATGTCAAAAAATGAAGGTGGAAAATACATCTCCAATTGGCACAAGATAATGGCTGCCTCATTTTCCAAGTCATCCAACTTTTTAGTGTCAATGACCTTGCTACATATAGCATTGAAGAATAAGCATAACCTAGTAATGGCATGTTTGACTTTTTTAGGCAATATGTCACGAATGGCCACCGATAGTAGTTGTTGCATCAAGACATGACAATCATGAGACTTTAAGCCAACTAATTTGAGATCTTTCATTGAGACAAGTCTTTTGATATTTGAAGAGTAACCCTGTGGCACTTTGACTCCCCGTAGACATTCACAGAAACTTCTTTTCTCTTTTTTTGATAAAGTATGACATGCTGGGGGCAAATAAGTCTTTTTATCCCCCACTTTATGTGGAGCTAACTGCTCTCGTATATCCATATCAACTAGATCCAAACGAGCATTCGCACCATCCTTTGCGTTCCGATTAAACTGTCACATACATTTTTCTCTACATGCATCACATCAATACAATGTCTTCCATCAAGCTTGCACCAGTATGGAAGATCAAAGAAGATTGACCTCTTCTTCCATATTTTCTTCTCGGTAGCCTTCTTCTGGGTCTTCCCATAGATAACATTAGTGTTATTCACCCTTTCATAAACTTGCTCTCCAGTCAAGGCCACCGGAGCAATTTCATTCTCCGGAAGTCCATTGAAAGCTTTTCTCAATCTACGATAAGGATGATTACGTCGGAGAAATCTCCGATGCCCAAGGTAAACTGTCTTCCTTCCATGTTGCAGTTGATGGTAACATGTGCCTTCTTCACATATTGGACATGCTTTATGCCCCATTAACACTATACCCACACAGGTTCCCGTATGCTGGAAAGTCATTGATGGTGCAAAATAACATGGCACGCAATCTGAATGTCTCACGGCAATACCCGTCGATCACATCAACGCCTTCATCCCACAACATTCTCAAGTATTCAATCAAGGGACTCAGATAAACATCAATATCATTTCCTGGCTGTTTAGGACCCAAAATCATCATACTTAACATAATGTATTTGCGCTTCATGCACAACCAAGGAGACAGGTTGTAAATTACCAGGAGAACAGGCCATGAACTATGAATACTACTTAAGTTTCCATATGGATTCATTCCATCGGTAGCAAGTCCAAGTCTAAGGTTTCTGGGCTCATTGCCGAAATCCGGAAACAAACTATCAATTCTCTTCCATTGCAAAGAATCGGCCGGATAGCGAAGCTGTCCATCACACTTCCTCTCATCTGCATGCCATCTAATGTTCTTTGCATCATTTACATTAGCAAACAACCGCTTGAACCGCGGAATCATGGGAAGATACCATAACACCTTCGCAGGAGGACCTTTGGTGACCACATCACAACTAGAATCACCATCCTTCACTTTGTAGCGTGATACCCCACACCTGGGGCACTCGTGCATCTTTTCAAACTCTTTCCTGTACAATATGCAATCATTGGGCCAAGCGTGTATTTTCTTATACTCCATACCCATCGGACACAATATCTTCTTCGCCTCATAGTTTAGAGATGGCAATGTGTTGCCTTCTGGAAGCATGTCTTTCAACAACTTAAGCAATTCGGTAAAGCTTTTATCGCTCCACCCATTTCTCGCCTTCACATTGAACAATCTTAACACCGCTGACAACCGTGTGAAATTAGTGCACCCCGGATACAAAGCCACTTCCACATCACTGCACAAAGTATCATACACATGTGCGCGCCGAAAAGACTCTTTCCCAACATCACGGATCATGTCCTCTAGTCCATCGTCCATTTCCACGTCAACAACTTCCTCTCTATCCGACACCCTCGGCCTGTCTAACAATTCACCAAGACATATCCATGTTGTATAACTCTTGCAAATCCCCTCACAAATAAGATGATCACATATCTCCTCAGCTTCTAGTCATCTCTCATTCAAACAGTTAACATAAGGACAATAAAACCTTCCGTTACCACTATCAGTAGCATTTGTTTTTGCAAACTGTAGAAAATCTTCCACTCCATTCTCATACTCATCACTTGTCCGTCTAGCATTCATCCAACCGCGATCCATGACTAAACCAATAACTTCGTACTTAGTCCAACATATTCATCAACCACTTCTTAGGACAGGGTATGGCCCTATCCCATTCGAGAAGAAACTTTTTCAACATTCGGTTAACAGTTAGTCCTTAACTCTCATGCTCATACTCGACAAAATTTCGGCAGCATTTCTCTTCGGTCTCCGACGTACACGACTTGAACGCGATGACATCCACCACGATAAAGTATGCACCCAGAGAACGAAAGGAAATGTATCAATCCGAACTTTCATCAAGTACATAACATTAGAATCAATGAATAACTATTTTAACTGAATGAAGAAAAAGTTTTTTCCCAAATTGTCCAACTTTGGACAATTCAAGATCCAACACAATGAGTGGTACATTAAGTACGTACACGTGTGCTCATTAGTATTGCATCTCAAATGGGAAACTAATGCTTTACTAATTATGTAGCTTGCATGAATATGGGGCTTGAAAAGTGAAGAAAATGAGTCAAACAGAGCCCATCACGGCCTAGCTGTGACAGCCATCACGGCCATGATCGAGTAGAGCTGAAAAGAAAGAATGGAAAAGTCAGAACTGGTCATGGCCAGCCCGTGATGTTCATCACGGCCGTGACATGCCAATTGAACCATACCCTCAGAGGCATAACTGATCACGGCCTAGCCGTGATGGTGGTCACGATCGTGACAGACCAACCAATGAAGCAACCTCCAAGGCAGAATCCGTCACGGCCTAGCCGTGACAGGCATCACGGCCGTGACGCGTGATACCACCACTGGTGTTCCTTTCTGTGTATACTTTGTCCACCAATTGGAAAAATCCAATCTTGGAGCCATTTCCACTATGGTAGATTAGACACAGATTCACACTTTATAACACTTCACACACAAAACAACACAAGTATATTATATTTATGTATATATATATATATATATATACACAGAACAAGGACTCAAGACACAAACTTCATCAAAGGGGTCACAACAAGGCACTAACACACTCATGACAGAGCCTAGACATGCAGTTGTACATGGATGCAGTTCACCATTGGCCTCACAACAACCAGGTTTTCACAGACACAAAATCAAAAATCTAAAAAATCTCAAGAATCTGAAAAAAATCACAGATGTTAGGTTTTCGTTTAAACCTTGTTGAGGCGTAACTCAGCATTGAAGAACAAAATCACAGAGGAAGAAACGAAATCTCAGTCAGATCTGCAGAGGAAGAAATGAAATAGAAGAGGAAGCTAAGTCAAAAGAGAAGAAGAAGACGAATACCTGGCGCAAATGGAAGAGGAAAACGTGAGTGGAAGAAGAAGAAGAATACCTGGAGCAAATGGAAATCGCGAGTGGAGGGAATGAAAAACAAAGGAATGCTCTGTTCTTAATAGCAAGCACAGAAGGTTGTTGGCGGTGAAGCAACCAAACGTGATTTGTGCTTAGTGTGCTCGTGAGTGTGAAGCCTTCATCAGCATGAACCAAAACAAAGGTTCCAGTTCTTGCTCGTATATGGAAGAGCAGAGCCAAAACAAAGGAAAAGGGTGCGTGACAAATGGAGGGAATGAAAAGAGAAACAAAAAGTAGGGTTTTGTCAAATATTACACATCGGTTATTGAAAAACCGATGTGGTTAGTCATATTTCACATCGGTTCTATAATAACCGATGTAGAAACTTACGATTTAATTTAAAATTTCAATTTTTTTTAATTTATTACATCGGTTATTTTAAAATTGATGTGATTAATTTATATTACACATCGGTTCACTAGAATCGATGTGGAAAGATAAAAATTTAAATTCTATTTTTTTTTAAATTTTATACATCGGTTATAATAAAACCAATGTGGTTAATCTATATATTACACATCGGTTCCAAAAGAACCGATATTAAAAGATAAAAGTTTACAATTTAAAATTTTTTTGTTTTAATTTTAAACATCGGTTAAAATATAACTGATGTGGAAAATATTTACACATCGGTTAAATTTTAAACCGATGTGGAATTATTTGCTTTTAATTTCAAAAATACCACCGCCTCGTTGTACACATCGGTTATTGAGAAATCGATGTGGAATCTCCGATGTTAAAAGCATATTTTGCACTAGTGTAAATTACTCTTTGGATCCCCAAATTATTTTAAAATGTTCAATTTGGTCCTCAAGTTTTTAAAATGTTCATTTTGGTCCCTTAATTCCGAAAACTTATTCAAATAGGTTATTCCGTCAAGTTGACTAACGGCGATGTCAAGTTAACTAATAGACCAAAATGAACATTTAAAAAACTTGAGTACCGAATTGAACATTTTAAAATAATTTGGGGACCAAAAGAGTAATTTAGCCAAAAAAATTAAAAATTTTAAAAAATATTTTCCCGAAATTGCCACGTGGCATTAGGTAGGACGTCATCGTTAGTCAACTTGACGGAAGGATCTATTTGAATAAGTTTTAGGAATTAAGGGACCAAAATGAACATTTTAAAAACTTGAGGACCAAAATGAACATTTTAAAACAATTTGGGGACCAAAAGAGTAATTTAGCCTTTTTTATAATTATGCTTTAAAAGTGATTTTACTTTAACATTCAAACAAAATCGGTTCTTTTAAACTAAATTTTAAAAATACCATTACCAAACACTAATAATTTTTTTTATATTTTTTTTAAAAAAAAGTTAATTTTTCTAACATGAATTGTTTTAAAATCAGTTATATCAAAATTTAAAACAAACGAGCTCCAATCAAGGTGGGTAGCGTGAAGAACTGATTTTATAGTCGTTACGAGTGTTGTTCGAGCAGCTGTATTTGTTGGTCACTTCTATGTTGGTCATGTAAGCTATCCTGCTTCTTGCATTTTGATTGTCTCCTTGATTGAGGCTTGTGGTCGTGGTATTTTTGCCACTATTTCTGGTTTGACCTCCGGCGAGGGCCTTGGGTGTTGTAGGCATGTTTGGTTTTGAGTTATGAGTATAGATTTTAGTTTGGTGGGTGTTTGAAGAAAGATGTAAAGAATGAGAAACTAATTTTCCAATTCCCCGAACAACTAGTGCTCTGATTTTTCTCTTGGTAAGAGCATCCACATTCCAGCACCCCATTTTGGAGTTCTTAAATGGCCTCATAATCACCCATCACTCATTTTTACTTTTAATAACTTAAGTATCTCATCTTTTCAACCCAGCAACTCCTAAAAAATTCTTAAACCGACCTCGCCAGTGACCCCAAATCCTTACAATTACAAAATTATATTATTATTTGAAAATGGACCCTACCAGCAACTCCTGATATAAAAAATATTTTTTTTATTAAATAAAAATTCAAAAATTAAAATTACAAAATTTGTAATAAAAATTAAAACATATGATGAAATTTAAAATTATGAAGTTACAAACGATGGAATTAAAAAATCAAAACATTAAAATAATGAAATTACATAATTAACTGAAAATTCAATTATGCTGATTCTCGCGCCCAAAACATTCCCAGATATGTTCCACAAGGTCCGCTTGAAGTTAGTGATGATTTTGCCTATCTTGCACAGGTGTTCGCCTTTGTAAGTATGATGCAGGATGTGGATGAGGACCATTACGTACGTCATTTGTTGGGACGTCATTGTTGGGATTATCATAATTAAGAACAATCAAAATGGCCATCAATGTGTGTCGTTCGTCTTCCACAATCATTTTATGCAAAATGATGCGTGCATGTAATATATGCTTGATTATATCCATGTGCCAAGCACGTGCGGGGCCACGTACAATCTCAAACTGAGATTCAAGCACTCCAAATACACGCCCTACATCCTTTCTTGCTCCCTCTTGATGTTGGGCAAATAGCTTTCTTTTATCTCCTTGTGGCATTGGGATGTTCTTGACAAACATAGCCCATTCTGGATAAATATCATCTGCTAGATAGTACCCCATGTCATATTGAGTTCTATTTACCATATATCGCACAGTGGGGGCGTGTCCTTCCAAAACGTCATTAAACACATTAGATTGGTTGAGAATATTGATGTCGTTGTTTGAACCCGCAAACCCAAAAAATGCATGCCAAATCCATAAGTCTTGTGATGCAACTGCTTCGAGCATGATTGTGGGTTTCCCATGATCACCACGAGTAAATTAACCTTTCCATGCTACCGGACGATTTTTCCATTCTCAATGCATACAATCAATGCTACCTAACATACCTGGAAAACTGTGTGCCTCCCCTATTTGCAGTAGGCGTTCACCTTATTAAGTATTCGTCCCCAAATATCTCATAAATACCCCTTACAAACTTCTATAAGCATTTCAGTGCAGTGCTTTCTCCAATTCGCATATAATCACCCACACTGTCGGCGGATGATCCATATGCCAATATACGAATAGCAGCAGTGCATTTTTGCAATGATGAAAGCCCTATTCTTCCAGTTGCAACAACTCTCATATCAAAATACTCATCATGATTGCGAAGGGCTTCTATAATGCTAAGGAAGACGTCACTTCGCATTCGAAATCTTCATCGGAATTGCTCATCTGTGTATACTGGATCATTAGAGAAGTAGTCATCGAACAATCAAGCATGTCCTTCACGATTTCGTTCTATATGTGTTCTTCTATGTCTATGTATTGTTGCTTCTTGTTGCATTACATATTGAAATAGACAACTATAAACATGAGAATGGGGTTGAATTGTGTTTATCATAAATTAAAAACAAAGTTGAAAACTTTTCGCATACAGAAGCTAGGTTCAGACAAGTGTGAAAGCACTCTACAGATAGGTGACCTGTCTGATGTGATTTTAACATAAAAACACACAAGCATACAAAATGAAAACATGATTGATATTCACACTTTAACCCATTTAGTTAGAAAGCAGATGATATAATCAAAGCAAGTAAAGAGTTTAAGGGATGAGATATTAACACAGCTATTTATCTTGGTTCACTCTTTTAACACAAAGAGTTACGTCCAGTCCTTGGAAGCACCAAGTTTTATCCACTATAACTGATCTGGTTACAGACTCCAAGTATTGTTTGCACACCTAGCCTCTTCAGGCTCGAAGACAAGTATTATTTGCTCACCTAGCCTCTTCAGGCTCACTCAAGTTTGTTTGAGAAGTTTGTTTGTAATAAATACAATCAGACAAATAGTTCTTTCACTAACACTCAGAGTGGATTAAATGTAAGCTTGGGAAAGACTGCGTAATAACTTCAAATGATTGAAGAATACAGATTGAAAGAATGGAGAAGTAAATGTGCAGAGTAATGGCTCTTTTAATGCTATGTGTTCTCTGTTCTTCATCTTCAATGAGTTCTATATTTATAGCCTTCAAGCATTTAAGATATAGCCTTCAAGCATTTAAGATCCGTTAGAGACATTCCTTCAAATGTCGGCTTCAAGCAGAGCTCCATTAGATGCAATAGAGTCGTTCTGGGCGGCCATTAATGCAATATGAACGTTGGTTGTACTCTAACACGGAAGATCATGGCTTTATGCATCGTGCATTAGTCAAATCAGAGTTGTGATTAATGCTTTTGTACTTTACAGAGCATATTTCGATTTTCGTGTAATAACCAAGAGTACTAGGGAATAAAGCATGTTGGAACATTATTTAACTGAACTTTGTAACACCCCGATTTTTCTATTTCTTAATACTCTGTGTATATGTGTGTTTATTATTTTAAATTTGAGAGATTATTTTGATAAACTAAAATTATTTTCATGATTTATTTTATAGTAAGAAGCTACAGTTGAAATTTCAGTTAAAAATTTTAGACGGACCTAGTCTGTGTTTTCACTATCAGTAAAATTTTACAGATCAGGAAAACAAATTTCGACTCGTGTAATGAAACTGGAGATTTCCTAACATGTATACAACAATTTTCATAATTTTAAAATTGTTCATTTATAAATATTACAATATTAAATTTTTTCGGGTAGAAAATTCACGAAGGAAATACGACCGGTTTTCACAGTCGGGAAATCGAACGAACCGGAAGGAAGCTGATGAGACTAAATTGAGTAGGTGAGGATTGAAAGACTTGATGTGAAAAACTTGATTGGATTTGACATGAATAGTGTTTTTATTAATTGCACACAATCGTTTTGCTTAAACTTACAAGAAACTCTTTTATTTTATTAATTTAAAACTTTTAAATTCAAATTTTTTTAATTTTTTTCTCTCTCCATTCTCTCCACTCATCCACACCTCTCCCCTCCACTCTATATAAATACCCAACTCTTTCTTCGTTCACCATTTTTCTTCCTTTTCACTCACTCACACAAAAACTCCATCTACTCATCGAAATCATACTGAGATTTTGACCCTTTCTGTTCTTAAAATCGAAAAACTTTATCCATGAAAGTTATTCCTATTCTTTTCCTCTTTACAACGAGCTAAAGATCATAAAAAATGGACAAGTATATTGGGATATATGCCCAAATCACTAGAGCAGCTTAAAACCCTCATCATCACACGAAAACTGCAGAAAGAAGGCTCTTTATGCCACTTTTCTGTTCTAAATCAAGAAAAACCTTCAACATTAAAGTTGTGTCTCTCTTTCTTACCTTTCCACCAAGACCAAGTTTGAAATTTTTGGGTGACCAGATCTTGAGATACACTCATATTACCACCACATCCTCAAAGCTGTCAAATTTCTAACTAGGCTTGTTTTGGATCATTTCTCTTCATTATTCATCACTCAAGGGTAATCTCTTCACTCTTAATCCTCATCTTCTCAACAATATTTATTTCATCCTCATGCATGTCATGTTTTCATGGTTGCATGTCCAAATTTTCACTCAAAAATTCTTAGAAAACCCTAGAAAAATCTTTTTAATATGAAACAAGTTTTTATAAACTCACAATAAACCCTACTTTCATCTTATATGTTTGCATGCAAATGTTTAAGGGTCTAGGACCCTTGCATGTTGATTTTATGACTTGGGGATGATGTTTTAATGAAAATAATAACTTGGTGTGGATGAACATATGAAAATATAAATCTGGCAGCATGACCTTTAGTGATTCGTGAGCCCATAAAGTTTTATAAAAAACGTATTTCTGAAAAATAAATACATATTTTGAAATTAGACTTTCGGGGTTTTAATTTGATATATAATATGTACGTATTTGAATACGATTTACTGGGTTAAAACACCTCTCAGAGTAGAATCAAATTCTGACACAAAAATAAGAACATAATTGGTTGCATGATGATTTTATATAGGATTTTGAAAGTTAAATTCTTTATAAAATTTTCTGGGTTTATACTGAATTATAAATAAGTTTGGTTGAAGTTTTGGAATTTTTACATTCGTATATGAAGAGAAACAATTTCATAAAGTTACATATTGGTGAAATTGGATTTCTGGAAAAATCCTATGCAAAAAGAGGCAGTGTCTGATTTTTAATAAATTAATGACTTTGAATTTTTAATCGGACCAATTGCACTGTGTTTATGTGTGAGTTGGGTACCTTCAATTCAAAAAATTTAAAGGTCATTTGAATGATCATTCAAAATTTAAACCCACTGTTGTTCTGAAAATGCTCTTATAAAAGAATTCATCCTAATTTTTGAATGAAAAATATGATTTAAAAAATAATATCTTTTAACATGATCAAGTAAAGATTTTTGGTATAAAATGGACTATAAACAAGTGTTAATGTAAAGATAATATGATTTCTTATTTAACTTAGGTTATGTACTTGATTCTTAGACTTGCGACACGTTACGAGCAAAGGGGTTCGCTTTGGGCAACGCGGAAACAAATACTTTTCTACCCTTCGAGCCAGGTAAGGGGAAACTGCTTGAGGGATGCTCTTTATGATAACTACATGTTGTTTGTGATTGATTTTATGTGTGTTTGCTGAGTCTTGATTGGTGGCTTAAGTTGTCCGCTTGATCTAATAACATGTTTAAATTTTTATGTTTGATTGATTATATATGTGAATATAGTTTATGCATGCTTTATTGTTTATGAGACTGTTTGATTGATTGCCTGGAAAGCCTAACATTGGTTAGAGCTCAATTAATAATCAAAGATAAAAGCTTTAAGAAAACTATATGAAGAATATCAAATATAAAATTTTAGTTGAAGAAATATTTTGGTAAAAGAGAAAGTAAATTATCATTTCAAAATTTGATGAGAATTTAAGAATTTAAAAATATATTTTTTATGAAGAAGAAATTATGTAAAGATTTAAATGATCTTATCATTAATAAAAATTTAACTTTTGAAAATATTTTATGGTGAATGAGCATAAAGAAAAACAAGTTTATTTTTAAGATTTTCAAAAGATTTACTTTAAAAGTTTCAAATACTTTCAGAAAAAGAAAGTTTCAAAATAAAATAGATTTTTGGAAAAGGAATAAATTTTCTATAACTCGAATTTTTTAAAAATAAATTTCAAATGAAAAAGTTTTTCTTTTTCCAAAAGTTTTACTGAACAAAAATATTCCGATAACTTGGATAAGTTACGGAGGTTTTGTTTTGTATTTATGTTTTACTGAACGAAAAATGATATTTAAAAGTGAACCTAGTAACCGAGAAGTCGGGATACTAGTGTTCTGTAGCAAAAAGCACGTGGATCTATGATCTGTATCACGATATTGTGGACTGAGTGTCCTACATATATTGTTGTGGATTGTGTGTCCTACATACGTTGTTGTGGACCGTGTGTCCTACATACGTTACTGTGGGCTGTGTGTCCTATACACGTCGTTGTGGACTCTGTGTCCTATATACATCGTGATAAACGTGGTTAAAGGTGAATATTGTTTTCTACGACCACAAAGTCTAAGACTAGTGCACATGTCTAGGACTGTTGTGATTGGACACTCGGACTAAAACGTCCTGTGTTGATAATGAAAGTTTTAAAACGTCAAAAATCTATGGATGGTCGTGAGCCTTGAGCCTCAACAGGAAAAGAATGAAACACAAAGAAAAGATGCGAAAATAAAATGTTTTTACATGCATTTGACAGACGTGCCCAAATTGTTTTGTGTGAATGCCTTGAAGGGAAAGGTATCTCATGCGACAGTGTATCATTGGTGCCTTGATGGACCATGATTTCCATGAGCCTTGTTCACTATGCCTTGTGTAGGACAGTGTGCTTCGGAACCCACATGCATTGATTACCGTGCCTTGAGGCAGACAGTGCAGTGGGAATTAAATTGTTCCATGTGTTGGCTATTTGAGCCTGCTTTTTTTTTTTTTATAAAAATGAAGACGGGATCTCCGGATACTAGGATAGATGTTGAATATAGAAGTGTCATGCATTTTTTAAAACGACGATGATTATTGAATGTTATTCTTATTTGTGAAAATCTTATGTTGAATATGAATATTTATTTGTATATGATGTTCTTGTGTGTGAGCATGTAGTTATCGTAATTAATCCATATATTGGTATCTCACCCTTACAATTTATCAGGTTTTCCCTAGTTCTTTGCTGATGTACGTTGGTACACAAAGGCAGGTGGTGCCGAGAAGCTCCTAACCTCACTTGGGGATATTAATCCTGATCCTTGAAGAGGTGGGTGATTGTTATAATGGTGAGAACTACTGAGTTCTCTCCAACAGATGTCTATTAGAATGACCAGCTTAGGATGTTTTCTTTGGGTTGGGTGTTTTTGAGAAAGTTATTATAAGTGGTCCTGAAGAATCTTGTATGATTTAAATTTTCAGTATGAAGAACTATTTCAGGAAAAATTTATATGTTGTGGTATTTTGATTCATCAATAAATCAGTTTGTGTGTGTTATTAAATATGATGTAACTATACTTTTGTAATATGTGTATCATTTTCCCCAAGCGTACCTCAAAAGAAAAAAAAAATTTACCCCCATTTTCAAACTTATGAAAAATATTAGAAGTTATTTCCGAAAACAACCAGCAAACTTTCCTTTAATTTTATTTCTACAACGGAGTAATGCCCAAAGGGGGTGTTACAGACTTCTCTGATTTCCTAGGTTGCTTGTTAGAATGACTTCTGACTTTTCTTGATAAACGTGAGAAGAAGAAAGAGAGAGCTTCAGAGTCTTCTCTATGAGGGGACAGCTTCCAAAAGCTCTTTGTACTTGAGTTCCCTATCGAAGAACCTCAGACAAGTATAAGAACTTATCAAAAGACAAGTTGAAACTTCAGTGCAGAAAGTCAATATCCTAGTCAGCATACAGGTTGACTTTTGCTTCTTCGGACAGGTGGTCATCTATGTGGACAGACAGGTGAGAAAGTGACTTCTTACTATTTTGATCTGCACACTGGATAGACAGGTTAGCAACCAATATAAAGGCTAATTAAATCATTAACAAATGTTTAGTTTTCATCAAAACTTAGGGAAATGCACGTCAGACATTTTAGAGACTGATGAGTGTGATTCCACCTCATCTTTGTCCATCATTTTGCATGCATTTTCATGTAGTTTAGGCATATTTTTATTAGATTTTAGGTTAATTTTCCTTTGGAACGGGTAAGGCGGTTTTCGTGTGTTGTTTTGCAGATATCAAGGGTAAATTGCTCAAGATCAACCATGATGAAGTTTGGATGAAGATGGAGCTTTAAAACTGAAGAAAATGAGCCAAACAGAGCCCATCACGGCCTAGCCGTGATGCCCATCACGGCCATGATCGAGCAAAACTGAAAAAGAACAAAGGTCAAGTCGAGTCATCACGGCCTGGCCGTGATAGCCATCACGGCCGTGACCCAAAACCACCACAAGTCGAAGCTCGCCGGGGCCAGGCCATGATGGCCATCACGGCCGTGATGGCCGCCACGCCAGGCCGTGATGAGCATCACGACCATGACGGACCAACCAGTGAAGAATTTTCAAGGCGAGAATCCGTCACGGCCAGGCCGTGATAGCCATCACTACCGTGGACGCGTATTACTTGGCTCGAAGTAACAGAATGGATCTAATTTGAGTTGGACTAGGACTCTAACTGCCCAATTCTATAAATAAGGGACCAGCAGAGGCGAAAAACATCGACCTTTGGGGCTACTACTCTAGGCATAGATTTAGGATCTCTTTCTTCTTCTCCTTCTTCTCTTAGTTATTTTCATGTTATTTGTAATCATGCCTGTCATCTCCATGGCAAGGCGTGAGTAGTAGCATAGTTTCTAGGGATTAGGGCTCTGCCCAAGTTTGTTTATGATGTAAATTTGATGTAAACTCTTTGTTAATTACGATTTACTTTAGATCTGATTTCTAGTGTTTAATCAATCGTAAAATCGGCGACCGCTTATTTGCGTGACGTAGACGTTCTAAGGAGGAACCTAGCGGTGAACTTAGGATTTCTAGTGTGTTTCACACGTAAAGTTCGGCGGCCGCTTATCAGCGAGACGTTGATATTCTAAGGAGGAACCTAGCGGTGAACTTAGGTTATTTGCATGACTTAGACATTCTAGGGAGGAACCTAGCGGTGAACCTAGGTGTCGGATCTATAGAGTCAGACTTGGGACTGAAATCACGAGAGTTAGAAGCCGTCCCTCGAGGATCAACGAGTTGTCACGAAACGCAAAGGGTTCAATATGGGATCGACTACCACGAGAGTAGGGGTCGGGTCAATTGGGCACGGCTTTTGTAACCCGAGAGGGAGCTTAAGCTATCAGAGGATAAACTCGCCTTCAAGGCAATTTCGCTAATTAATAAGGGTAATCAACTTCATAACGTAAACGATCTTGTGGTAACCTAAATCCCTAGGAACCCATTTAGATCTGAAAAATCAAAAAGATTTGTTTTCTGTTTTGTTTGATTCTGTTTTATCTCTTAAATTCAAATTCAAAAACCATTTCAAAAATATAAAAATCTTTTTAAACAGTCCAGATCTAATCGATTTGATAATTAGTTGCGATTCGAGAACACAGTCTCTGTGGGATCGATATCTTTTATTACTTGGCGACGATCCGGTACACTTGCCGGAATCGCACGTGCATTCGCACGCTATCAGAGACTTAACAATCTCCCCCTTTTTGATGATGACAAACATTCAGATGATTTAATGAACCTTAGAAAATATCAACAGAATAGATAACAAGATTCAGACAAGTTGAATTTTTCTTAACCAGAAAGGTTGTGCAGACAGGTGCACTTAGGTTCAATTTATATTTAGGAGTACTTTAAGACAACACAGTATCAGAGTTATACACACGACCATTTAATTCATAAACAGAAATGTAGCTCAGAGACAAGTTCCAATTTTACTTGGCTTTACTTAGTCATCATTAATCATCTTAACTTTACTTTCTCCACCTTTTGTCAACGGCAAAAAGGAAACAATTAAGAGGCAGAAAAGTAAAAGACAGTAATGATAAGAGATAAAAAGAAATATATTTCATTCACCATAAGTTGTTCAGTACAAGACAGATTTTACAAACAAAAACGACCTAGGCTGACTAAAAAGCAAAAACATAGATTCAACTCTCTTTTCTAACAGCAGCCTAGCATGCTTCTCTTCATCCAGTTGTCTTCTGGTTTCCTCTAGCTGAGCATGAAGCAGGTTGAAGCTGTGTAAATCCACCATCTGAGGAGTGGAGGCTTCTACTATCAGACTAGTTGAAACAGCAGACTGGTCTGAGTGCCAGGGCAAAGCTAAGACTGGGGGTGCCTTGGGCACAGAGAAAGGTGAGGAAATACGGGGGAAGACACGTTGATGAAGGGTTCTATAGTAGAAGATGGGAAGAAAGGCTAATTTAAACAAAGGTCTAATTCTAAGAAAGTCAGTATCAGGAGATGAGAAAACACAGGAAAGTCTCTCAGACAAAGACAGACGGGTGACTCTTATCTGGATAGGAAGGAGAAGAGGTTGTTTGGCTTGAACAGATGGAGGTAGGGGTAACAAGGAATCTTATAAGCGAAGAAAGAATTTGAACTTGTAACTAATAAAAAGAAATACCTAGACCTAGCAGGTAACATTACAAAAAGGCAGGATAGCAAGTCCTTGCCAATGTTCTAATGAACAAGACAATATAGGGATAAAAGAAAATCTCCCTACATGGATTGAGAATATGAGGTGGAGGAGAAGGAATGACAGAAAGGTTAGAGAAGCTTGCAGTCATAAGAGATTGCAAGTCAGACACAAAGAGACTTGATGATATGTCAACTTGTTCTTTGGGAGTTGAATCCCTATGAACTACTGTGTACAGACATATATCAGACACAACATCATAAGATAATGTTTGAGTTTGGTGAGAGGAGACAGGTGAAGAGAGTGAAGACACAATAGAGAGGGGTTGGACAGACTGGGCAGGTGGAGAAGAAACAGAAGGGTCAAGAATACCATGATGAGAGGGGGAAGTTGGTGCAGAAGGGATGGATGGAAGGACCAACTGATTTTCTGACAGCTTCAGATTCTTCCTTGACAGAGGAAGGGTCCGTGTCAACCTCAGGGTGGACAACTGTCTGTGTCCCAACAAACAGGTCTTCAGCAGTTGCAGCAGCAACTTCAACCTCTGCAGCTTGATCTTCTGCAGGAACTTCTACCCTTCAGCAGATGCCACAGATGGCACTGGGTGGCCAGACCTTCTCTTTCTGGGAATGAGTCCCAAATCGAGAGTCTTCTTCTCCTTGGGCTTCTCCAAGGGTCTTGTCGTTTGCTCCCCTGAGCAGGTGCTTCCTCTTTGTTAGGTGCAGACTCCACTTGCCTGGCCGTGTCAAAGGTCTTCACCAGCCTTCTCTTCTTGCTGGGCTATGCATACTCATCTTCTGATGCCTCAGCATCCCTTGTCTTCCTCTTGGGAGAGGGTTTATTCAGCTTGAACCTTAGAGGCTCAACTGTTTCAACAGTCACAGCAGAGACTGATGGCTTCTCCAAGGCAGGCCTCTGGTCCCGTCTGGCCACTTTTCCAGCAGGCTTCCATATCCTTTCAGAGATGGGCATATCTGAATCATCAGTGGAGACCACTGGTTCTTCTTTCAGCTTCTGTCCAGCAACATGCTTCTTCTTCTTATCCTTCTTGTCTTCCTCTTCCAGTGGAATACCCTCTATCTTCATCATACACAAGTTCTTCCTGTCAATAAGAAAGGACATGTCTATGAACTGTCCATCACCAGGAACAAACAGCTTGTTCCTGAAGAGTCTTGTCAGCAGCATTCCATAGGGGTAGGTCTGCATGTTGGTCCTCTTGATAAGGGATTCAAGGTAGATGTAGATGAGGTCATTGGTGTCCACCTTGATCTTGTGAATTAAGTGGTACAAGGCAAACCTGCCCATCTTGGTCACACTATCCCTTGATCCTTTCCTTGGCATCACGCATTCCAGCAGCAGCTTGTGCATGAATCTGCACTTCACTACCATGCTCACTGGCTTCAAGTTTTCAGGGTTGAGAACACCATACAGAGCAATGTTAACATTCACTGTTCCCACCTGATCCTCCCACTCAGGCTTCAAAGCAGCTCCAATCCTAGGGCATCTAGTGACAAGTTCCAGAGAACTGATGGGAAATAGGAGAGTTGTATCCATCACTCGATCACGAAAGCTATTGGTTCCACCAATAGTGCTGGTGAGGACTACAACACTTGTCCAGAAGTCTCTGACAAGTTTGGGATGAACTAGCTCCTTTAACTCGAAGAAGGAGGTCCACTTGGAGTATTCTAACTCCTCTGTGACATCCATTCCCCACTTTTTCATTTGTTGGAGGCCCACAGTTTTGTCAGCTAAGATTTTCTCAACATCTGAGAGTCTCATGTTGTACTTCTCAACAATTTCTTTTGAACAAAGGCGCTTTGAGGGTGCCATTTCAGAGAGAAAATATTTCTAGGGTTTCAAAGCTTAGAAGGGTTTGGCAGAGAAGGAGACGAAGAGATTTTAGGGATTGAAAGCGTAAAGATTGAACCTTTCTGACTCTTTGCCTTTTATAGTCATAAAGTCATAAGAGAGAAATAAAACCTTTTTTAATTTTAAAACGGCACGATTTTCATGGGGATCTACACCGCCCACTTTAGACATTATGAAAACATGGTATCGAGATTAAAAAACTGTCGTGCACATGATTAGCTTCAGATTAATAAATGGTATTAAATAATTAATAACCATTTTACCAAAAACTGTTGAGTTCAAGTATTATGACTCGGCAGGGTCAGATAGGTAACATAGACAGGTGATAAAAAAATATAAGACAGACAGCATAGACAGGTTAATTATCAGACAAGTCATTCAACAATGCAATGCATGTTTATATTATCTCTAATAATTAAAAATCTTTTTTCTGCTAATGATTTAGTGAAAATATCAGTCCATTGATTTTAATTTTTAACAAACTTAATATCAAAGATACCTTTCTGAACATAATCCCTTATAAAGTGATGTTTGATTTCAATTTGCTTAGCCTTAGAATGCTGAATTGGATTTTTGGTTAAGCATATAACACTAGAATTATCACACCACACAGATATATTATGCTCATAAATAGAGTAATCCTCAAGTTGATATTTCATCCATAAGAGTTGAGAGCAACAACTAGCAGCTGAGATGTATTCTGCCTCAGCAGTAGATAAGGCAATAGTTGTCTGCCTTTTGCTTGACCAGGAGACTAAGCTTGCTCCAATGAAGTGACATCCTCCACTGGTGCTTTTTCTTTCTTTTCTGTCTCCAACAAAATCAGTATCACAGAATCCCATTAATCTGTATTCTTTTGATCTTAGATACAACAAACCAAAATTAGTAGTCCAAAGTAAATATCTAAATATTCTTTTTACAGCGTTAAGATAAGATTCTCTAGGGTCGGATTGGAATCTAACACACATATAGACACTAAACTGAATGTCAGGTTTGCTTGAAGTTAAGTACAGTAGAGAGCCAATCATACCTTTGTAGACAGTTTGGTCTACCTTTTTACCTTCATCATCTTTGCTTAGTTTTGCATTGGGTTGCATAGGAGTTTTCATGAGTTTAGCACTTTCCATCTTGTACTTCTTGAGTATCTCCTTGATATATTTTTGTTGATGGATATAGATTCCATCACTTGTCTGTTTGATTTGAAATCCAAGGAAGAACTTTAATTCTACCATCATGCTCATCTCAAATTCTGCTTGCATTAGCTTGGAAAATTCCTTACACAGCTTTTCATTAGTTGCTCCAAAAATAATATCATCAACATATATTTGGACTATAATGAAATTCTCTTTAGAACTTTTCTTAAACAAGGTAGTATCTACTTGTCCTCTAGTAAAGCCATTATGCATGAGAAAAGAACTAAATCTATCATACCATGCTCTAGGTGCTTGTTTCAAACCATATAATGCCTTTTTAAGTTTGAAAACATGATCTAGTTTATCAGTATCTTCAAAGTCAGGGGGTTGTTTAACATACACTTCTTGTTCAATTATACCATTTGGAAACACAGTTTTTACATCCATTTGAAAAAAGGATGATTTGGTGTTGTGCAGCATATGACATTAATATGCGGATAGCTTCTATTCTAGCTACAGGTGCAAAGGTTTTAGTATAATCAATACCTTCTTGTTGGTTATAGCCTTGAGCTACTAACCTTACCTTATTTCTAACAACTTTTCCATCCTCATCCAATTTGTTTCTGAAGACCTATCTTGTTCCAATGACATTTGTTTTTGGGCTTGGAGACAAGTGTCCAGACATCATTTATGGTGAACTTGTTGAGTTCTTCTTGCATAGAAGGAATCCAGCTTTCATCCTCAAGAGCTTCTTCAATGCGTTTTGGCTTCATTTATGACTTAAAGGCTACATTGATTGATTCTCTTAAAGTGGATCTGGTTCTTACTCCTTCTGAGGGATTTCCAATAATAAGATCCTTAGGATTATGAGTTTTGAACTTTCAGTCCCTTTTGAGATCATCATGAAGAACTTGACTTGTCCGCTGATGAGTGTGATTTCACCTCATATTCCATTGACATTTTGCATGCATTTTCATATAGTTTAGGCATTTCTAATTTGATTTTGGTTAGTTTTTACCTTGGAACGGGTAAGACGGTTTTGTGGCGTTGTTGTGCAGGAATGGAGGATTAAAGTGCTCAAGATTAACCATGATGGAGCGTGCATGAATATGGAGCTTGAAAAGCAAGAAAATGAGCCAAACAGAGCCCATCACGGCCTAGCCGTGATAGCCATCACGGTCATGATCGAGTAGAGCTGAAAAGAAAGAATGGAAAAGTCAGAACTGGTCACGGCCAGCCCGTGATGTCCATCACGGCCGTGACATGCCAACTGAACCAGACCCTCACAGGAAGAACTGATCACGGCCTAGCCGTGATGATGGTCACGACCGTGACAGACCAACCAGTGAAGCAACCTCCAAGACAGAATCTGTCACGGCCTGGTCGTGATGGCCACCACAGCCGTGACGTCCAATATATGGATCTGTAGAAACTGATTTGATCTGAATTTGTGATTGATTGGGATTCAAGTTACCCTAATCTATAAATAGAGCACTTAGGCTCGAAAATAAGGAGACTTTTAGGGACTTTTGGGCTGCTTTCTTAGGCAAAATTAGGATTTTCTCTTCTTCTTCTTCTTCTTCTTCTCCTCTCTTAGGTTTTCATTCATGTTTTTGTTAATCAAGGTTGCCATGACCATGGCCATGCTTGAGTAGTAGTTTTATTTATAGGGATTGGGGCTACGCCCAAGATCTGTTTTATGTTATGAATTGATGTTTTTCCCTTTGTTAATTTCGATTTCGCTTTCGATTTGGTTTCCATCGCATGAATTACTTGTGAATATGGTGCACACTTATTTGCATGTCATAGACACTCTAAGGAGGAACCTAGCGGTGAACTTAGGTATCGGATCTATAGGAATCAAACTTAGGACTTAAATCACGAGAGTTAGAAACGGTCCTTCTAGGGTTCACGAATTGTCACAGAACTTAAAGGGTTCGATTTAAATTCAATTACCACGAAAGTAGGGTTGGTTTAATTGGGCACGGTTTTTGTAACCCGAGAGGGAGCATTAACTTATAAAGGATAAATTCGCCTTCAAAGCAATTTTGATAATTAACAAGGGGTAGTTAATTTGGTAAACATGAACAATCTTGTTGGTAACCCAATTCCTAGGAATCTCTTTAGATTTGAAAAACCCCAAATTGATTTACTTTCCTTTTTTAATTGATTGCATTCTTAAATATCTGATTTTCTGAGTTAATCCTTATTACAAAAATCAAATCTTTTCAAAATCCCTTTTTTATATAGTCCAATTTAATTGGTTTAATAATTATTTGTTATTTGAGATCACGGTCTCTGTGGGATCGATCTTTTTATTACTTGGCGACTAATCCGGTACACTTGCCGGAGAGTTCACGCACATCAAGTTTTTGGCACCGATGCCGGGGACTGTGCTTTCTTGAATCTCAATTTAATTTTTAAATCGATTTTTCTGGACTTTTTCTTTTTAATTATTTCTTTAAAAAAAATATTCTTTTTTTCATTTATCTCTTTTTCTTTCTAGAGTATATATCTCTCTCTTATAGGTGTTTTTCTCTTTTATGCAAAGATCCCTAAGTCTTGGAAACCTTATTGAGGTTGACCCCGAAATCGAAAGGACCTTTCATAGACATAGGAGACTACAAAGAGAGGGAGAGGTTGATTCCCATTCCACTCATGGCAAATCTACCGGATACAAAACCACTCCAGGACTATGCAGCCCCAAATTCTAGGGGTTTGCGAACTGGGATTGCTAGGCCATAAATCAAGGCGGAAAACTACACTATACCGCCTATGATAATTAGCATGATTAGGCAACATCAATTCGGAGGATTGCCCTCGGAGGACCCGATCGATCATGTGGAGACATTCTTGGAGTTCACCGATGCAATTAGAATTCATGGTGTCCCGATTGATGCTATCCGCTTGAGGTTATTCCCCTCCTCTCTGACTGGAAAGGCAAAAGCTTCATTGAAGCAAGTGCCTGCTAATACGTTGTCAACTTGGGACCAACTAGAGCAGGCATTCTTGGAGAAATTCTTCCCTCCATCCAAGATTGTTTACCTACGAACTCAGATCACCGGCTTCTTCCAAAAGGACGGAGAATGCTTATCCGAAGCATGGGATCGTTACAAAGGGTTACTGGAATCTTTCCCACATCATGGACTCGAGAGGTGGTTATTAGTGCATACCTTCTACAATGGGGGGTAAGTTTGAAATGAATAGCACTGATCTAATTATGTCTAAAATTGACTCACTGAATAAACGCTTTGATAAGCTTAAAAAGGCTAATGTGAGTTCAATAGGTGCTACTAATATTGTTTGTGAGATTTGTGGAATGCAGGGACATGACATAATGGAGTGCCCACATGGTATTGCTCCTGGATCCGGTGCTTCGGGGGAACAAGTGAACTCTTGTCACAACTTCTATGACACGAACCTGAAGTTGCCAAATTATGCTCCTCCTAATTCTTACAACCAAGGAAGGAAGAACAGCCCTTACCTCTCCTACGGTAACTACAACAACACGTTGAACCACGAATTCCAGGAAGGCCAAGGTAATAGGAAACCCGCATCGGGGTATCCTCAGGTACAAAAGTCTAAACTTGAGTCTCTTTTGGAAAATTTTGTTGAAACTCAAACAAAACAAAATGAAGAGTTTAGACAACAAGGTAGGGCAGTCAATGAGGCAATAAAAGAGTTAGCATCCAAGGTAGATAACTTAGCCATCCATAATAAGATGTTAGAAACTCAGATTGCCCAACAAGCTAGTACATATTCTAGAACTAAGGGTACGTTTCCAGGACAACCCGAAGTTAATCCCAATGAGCATTGTAATGCTATATACTTGAGGGATGATAAGCTTGAGGTGGTTGAAAAGGATGTGGAATGTGAGGAGGACATGAGCAAAGATGAAGAGATAGAGCCCAAGTATGTCCCTTCACCACCGTACCAACCTCCAATACCTTTCCCACAAAGGCTGGTCAAGAAAAAGCAAGTTGAAAAAGAAATTAAGAGCTTAATTGAGGAGCATGATGCCATGATTAAAACTAATATGCCTCCTAAACTAAAATATCCAGGAAGTTTCTCCATTGCTTGCTCAATTGGAGAAGTGAAAATAGACCAAGCCTTACATGACTTAGGGGCTAGTGCGAGTTTTATGCCGCTTACTATCTTTGAGGGGATTGGAACCAAGAAATTGAGTTCATCCCAATTCTCTTTACAATTTGCGGATGGCTCAACTAAAACTCCTCTAGGCATACTAGAGAATGTCCCCATAAAGGTAGGGAAATTTTCATTCCTACCGATTTCATGGTGTTGGACGTGGACGAGAATTCTAAATTCCCTATCATTCTTGGAAGGCCATTCTTGGCCACAGCTGGAGCGATAATAGATGTAAAAAATGACAAGCTCTCTTTAAATGTAGAGGAAGGTAGGGTAGATTTTGATTTGACTGACAACCCTCCTTTTGAGAGTCATGTGTGCAGGATTGAGATAATGCCTCCAGAGGCGAAGGAAGAGCCTAATATGGAAGTAACTCCCAAACTTTGCATGACAAATGATGGACCAAATAATGATGAAATGGGAGTTGCTCATCATGTGGAGTTAAAACTTCCGCCGGGAGGAAGTAAGGCCATGAAACTCAGAGTAAAAAGAGCAACGCGAAGGCGCAATTGGCCATATGAACAAAATAGGCTCTTCGAAGGACTTCCATGGAAGAGAGGTGTTCTTTCACCTCCAAGCCCAGCCGATTCCGGTTGATTGAAAGAAGTACGATCAAGCTTAAGACCGTAAATAAGCGCTTCTTGGGAGGTAACCCAAGTTTCCTTTCCCTTTTCCATTTGTTTTTGAATAATTTGAGGAGATTAAGAGAAGAAAGATCACTAATTGATGGTTTTTCCAAGTATTTTCAGGTTATGAAAGCAGTAAGAGCAAAAAGGCAAAGAAAAATAAAGTCAGAATCGATCCGTGATTAGCTAACCAAAGAAGATCAGAAAGGATCATGGCCCAGCCGTGATATCCATCATGGGCGTGATGAGAAGGACCTTGAAGATCAGAATGTATCACGGCCTGGCCGTGATGGAACTCACTACCGTGACAGGCCAGCTCCTATAGCCCAGAACTGGTCACGGCCTGCCCGTGATTAACGTCACGGCCGTGACACATCTTCTAGTAGCTCTTTGACTGGTATTTGAGCCAACACCCTCCACCACCTCGGTGAGTTGTTCCATTTTTCTCCTCTCTCCGACTTGATTATTTACATTGGGGACAATGTAAGTTTTTAAGCTTGGGGTAGGAGTATTTTTTGCAATTTTTTGCATTTTTCATGTTGCATTCATATAGGCATAGTTTTGCATGATCACAATGATTAGATTGCCCTTTGCTTAGAGTATGCATCCAACTGTGAGAACTTTGTGCCAAATGAATTGGGACAGTGAATTTTTAAACCCATTTTTTTTTTCTTCTTGTGATAGGCTAAAAATAAAAATGCTTGAGATGATCTTCTGATAGTTGATAATTAGCATGTGGTTCCTTAGATTTGTGTTTCTCATTGATTTAAAAATACTAAATGTGAGACTTTTGAGCCTAAAAGGGGTACTCACGAAATCTACCCCATTCTTTGTGATTGAGTGTTTTATTCCTCTTGGATTGTATATTCTAGAACTTGACTTGAAACCGTTTTGAAACTTAAAAATTTTTGAAAACATATTTGAAAATGATTGAGGCACTAAGTATTTTTCTTGCCTTCTGAGCTTTGATTGATTAAATGTTACCCCTTAGTTGCCCAATTTTGATCCTAAAAGAATAAAATACTTTTCTTGGTACCTTGAAATATTTTGATGAACGATGCTTGGTATGACACCTTTTAAAGTAATGCAAAAAGGGTAAAAAGGTAGTTTGAAAAATAAATTGTGGGATGAGAAAGTTAGAAAGATATTTCTCTTAAGTTGAAAATCTCCCCTTCTCCAAATAAATAAAATAAACAAAAAAAATGGAGAAGGGGATGAGAAAAATAAAGTGAGAAATAAAATGTAAAATAGAAAAAAAAAGGAAAAGAAAAAAAAGAAAGAAAGGTGGAAAAATGAACTAAAGCCCAAAAAGGTATTTTAGAAGGTTGTCATGCTTTGCAATGTTTGATATTTTGTTTAGCCTTCTTGAATTTTCCTTTTCTTGATTTCCCCACCTAACAATTAATCCCATGGCCCCATTACAGCTGAAACAAAAGACCTCTTGATTCTTATGTGTTTTCATTAATAAAGTAGAGATTTGGTTAATAGTCAAGCTTATGGTAGAATACCTTCCTTGAGGAAATTGAGCGAATTGTCATATACCCTTAAACACTTGAGTGATGTGAGAAGAGTGCCCAAATTATTGAGAGATATGAATTTAGGGAACCTAAGCTTCTAATTGGACTTGAAATTGATTATCTTTTGGGTACTTATTTTAATATGTCTGTCACTTGGATTAGTTACTCGAGTTCTTGGTTCACTATCCATGCTCTGACTGTTTATATTTTATGGCCTTAGTGATTGTTTGAGGACAAGCAAAGTCTTAAGCTTGGGGTAGTTTGATGAGTGTGATTTCACCTCATATTTCATTGACATTTTGCATGCATTTTCATATAGTTTAGGCATCTCTAATTTGATTTTGGTTAGTTTTTACCTTGGAACGGGTAAGGCAGTTTTGTTGTGTTGTTGTGCAGGAATGAAGGATTAAAGTGCTCAAGATTAACCATGATGGAGCGTGCATGAAGATGGAGCTTGAAAAGCAAGAAAATGAGCCAAACAGAGCCCATCACGGCCATGATCGAGTAGGGAGAAAGACCAAATCACGGTCATGATCGAGATGTATAGCTGAAAAGAAAGAATGGAAAAGTCGACCTCGTCACGGCCAGCCCGTGATGTCCATCACGCTAACCGTGAAGCAACCTCCAAGACAGAATCCGTCACGACCTGGCCGTGATGGTCATCACGGCCGTGACGCACAATATATGGATCTGTAGAAACTGATTTGATCTGAATTTGTGTTTGATTGGGATTCAAGTTACCCTAATCTATAAATAGAGCACGTAGACTCGAAAATAGGGAGACTTTTGGGCTGCTACCTTAGGCAAAATTAGGATTTCTTCTTCTTCTTCTTCTTCTTCTTCTTCTTCTTCTTCTTCTCCTCCTCCTCCTCCTCCTCCTCCTCCTCCTCCTCCTCCTCCTCCTCCTCTTCTCTTAGATTTTCATTCATGTTTTTGTTAATCAAGGTTGCCATGACCATGGCCATGCTTGAGCAGTAGTTTTATTTATAGGGATTGGGGCTACGCCCAAGATCTGTTTTATGTTATGAATTGATGTTTTTCCCTTTGTTAATTTCGATTTCCCTTTGTCATAAGGTGTCTTCTTTAGAAAAGGCCTAATAAGTATTCTATTTTGTACATAACATGCAGTGTTTACTGCTTCTGCCCAGAAGTACTTAGGGAGATTATTCTCTTTGATCATAGATCTAGCCATCTCTTGTAGAGATCTGTTCTTTCTCTCAACCACTCCATTTTGTTGTGGAGTTCTAAGTGCAGATAAATTGTGAGAGATCCCATTCTCTTCATAGAACTGTCTAAACTGCTCATTTTCAAATTCCCCCCATGGTCACTTCTAAGGGTAGAGATACGGAAAACCTATTCATTTTGTACTCTTTTGCAGAATGTCGAGAAAGCTTTAAAAGACTCATCCTTGTGGGTTAAGAAGAGTACCCATGTAAATATAGAGTAGTCATCAACTATGACAAATCCATATTTTCTTCCAGCCGGGCTAGCAACACTAACTGGTCCAAACAGATCCATGTGTAACAACTGAAGAGGTCTAGAGGTTGATACTTGGTTTTTAGATTTGAAACTTGATTTTATTTGCTTACCTCTCTGACATACATCACACAAGACATCTTTCTTAAAACTAATATCAGGCAATCATCTCACAAGGTTATCCTTTTTCAGTTTAGAAATTAGTTTCATACTAGCATGTCCTAGTTTCTTATGCCATAACCATCTTTCACCCTCTTTAGACATCAGTCAGGTTACACTCTGATCTAAGAGATCGGTCGGTTTAATCTTATACAGATTTTGTTACCTTTTAGTTGAAAAGGAAGTTTTGCCATTAAAGTCTTTAACTATGCATTAATCATTGGTAAAGGAGACATCAAATCCACTGTCACATAATTGACTTATGCTAAGCAAATTATGTCTTAATCATTCAACCATAAGAACATTAGATATAGAGGGAAGAGGGGGCTTACCACCAATAGTACCAATGCATATAACCTTCCCTTTCTGATTGCCTCCAAAGGCAACATGTCCTCCTTTCTTAAGTTGGAGGTCTAGGAACATAGACTTTTCTCCTGTCATGTGTCGCAAGCAACCACTGTCCAGATACCAGCAGTGATGTTTTATTTGTCCTATTAAGGACATATGCAACAGAAATTATTTGGTCTTTAGGTACCCATAATTTTCTGGTTCATTTTCTGTTAGTTCTAGGAGTCCGTGAAAACTTCATTATCTTCTTATGGATACACTTAGACATAACATGTCCAGTTTTTCCACAGAAGTTACAGACATGTATGGATTTAATTATTGTTGAATTAACAGAAACTTTAGAAGTTTTAGTTGATACTTTATGATATGTCTGATGGACATATCCAATACCTTCTTTGTTAAGGGAGTGTCTCTGACAGCCAAGCAGTTTAGTCAGATTGTCTCTTCCATTAACAAATTTGATAAGATCAGAAGTGAGCTCTTCCACTTTCTGTGGAAGTTTTTCAACTTCTTCAAATTGTGGTGTTTCACTTGAGATCTTAGCTTCATCAGACTTTTCAGTCTTCACCTCACCGTTCTCTTTGCTCAGCTTCTCACACTCTTGAGATTTCTGCTTATGCTAACTAAGGATCTTTACATACTCTCTCTTGAGGGATTTGAAGACCTTTGATAGGCGGTTGGATTCCTCAAGTAACTCCTCATAGGCAACAAGTAATTCCTCATAGTCAGGATGTACCACATTATCTGAATCTGAGTCAGTGTTGGCCATCAGACATAGATTAGCTTCTTCCTCTGTCACTTCGAGCGCCTTCCTCCTGTTGTCATGGTAGATCTTTTGCCTACTTTATGCCACTCTCATCTTTTCTTGAACCATCCCGATCCTTTCTGTTGTTTCCTGGACTATCTTCGGCCCTAGCACCACACTATCACTAGGTTCACTCCAACACAAGGGTGTCCTACATCTCCTCCCAACTACCAGACTGTTCTAGCACACAAGCTTTCAACAAGTCCTCTAAGGACTGGATGGTTCTCTCAGACTGACCATCAGTCTGAGGGTGATAACCTGAACTTAGCCTAAACTTGGTTCCTAAAGCCTCTTACAAACTGTTCCAAAACCTAGAGGTAAACCTCGGGTCTCTATCTGAAACTATGCTAGATGGTATACCATGTAGCCTAACTATCTCCCTGATGTACAGCTTAGCCAACTATTCCAAAGAGTATTCCATGTTCGTCGGGATGAAATGTGTGGACTTAGTCAGCCTATCTACGACAACCCATATAGCCTCAAAACCAGCTGGAGTCCTAGGGAGTCCAAACACAAAATCCATGGAAATGCTGTCCCACTTCCATTATGGGATACTTAACGGCTGTAACTTTCCTGATGGCTTCTGGTGTTCTACCTTAGCCTTTTGACACACTAAACAAGCATACACAAACTCAGCCACATTTTTCTTCATCCTAGGACACCAAAACATGCGCTTTAAGTCCTGATGCATCTTAGTGACACCTGGGTGCACACTCAGTCCATTCCTATGTCCTTCTTCAAGGATGAACTTTCTAAGATCTGGGACGTCTGGTCTACAGACTCTATCTTTGAACCTCAAGACTTCATCGCTTCCTTCCTTAAAACTAAGGTCTCTACCCTATGCGAGCAACTCTTGCTGATCTAAGAGAAACTTGTCTAATTTTTGACCCTCTCTAATCTGATCCATCAAACTGTTGGTAACCTTCAAGGTTCCAACCCTAATGCTTTTAGGGGTAACTTCCCAAGCTAAACTCATATCTCTAAACTCCTCAATTAGATCCATCTCCAAAACCGTCAAAGCGGAGATGTGCAAGGTTTTTCTACTTAAGGCATCGGCCACTGCATTGGCCTTTCCTACGTGGTAGGTTAGATCAAACTCATAATCCTTTAAAAATTCCATCCACCTACGCCGCCTCATATTCAGTTCCTTTTGATCAAAGAGATACCTCAGACTCTTATGATCACTAAAGACCTCAAGCTTCGTTCCATACAGGTAATGCCTCCAAATCTTTAAGGCAAACACCATAGCTCATAACTCTAGATCATGGGTAGGGTGATTCCTCTCATGGGTTTTCAATTGCCTAGAAGCATAAGCCACTACCTTACCATCTTGCATCAACACTCCACCTAAACCTTGCTTGGAAGCATCGCAATATACTACGAAAGGTTTACTAGGATCGGCCAACATTAAAATTGGTGCTGATGTCAACCTATTCTTAAGGGTTTGGAAACTCTCTTCCACTTAGAGTCCCACACAAACAACTGTCCCTTCTTGGTGAGACGGGTTAAGGGTAAGACTAACTTAGAGAAACCTTCTATGAACTGTCTATAGTACCCTGCTAAACCCAAGAAACTCCTAATCTCGGTCACTGACTTTGGCGCTTCCCATTGGAGCACCGTCTCAACCTTAGTCGGATCGACGGCTATCCCACCTTTTGAGATCACGTGACCTAAGAAACTAACCTCTTCTAACTAAAACTCGCACTTAGACATCTTGGCATACAACTGCTTCTCCTTAAGGGTCTGTAAGACAACCCTCAAGTGCTCCCCATGTTCTTCCTTAGTCTTAGAGTACACTAAGATGTCATCTATAAAGACCACCACAAACTTATCCAAGTAAGTGTGAAAGGTCTTGTTCATGTAGTCCATGAACACAGCAGGGGCATTGGTCACACCAAAGGGCATAACCAGGTACTCGTAGTGACCATCACGCCTCCTAAATGCTGTCTTCGGGATGTCTTCAGACTTAACCCGAATCTGATGGTACCCTGACCTCAAATCTATCTTCGAGAAAACACAAGCCCCGATCAACTGATCCATAAGATCATCAATCCTAGGGAGGGGATACCGATTCTTAATGGTCACCTTTTTGAGCCGTCGATTGTCGACGCACAAGCTCATACTACCATCCTTCTTCTTCACCAATAACACAGGTGCTCCCCACGGAGACACACTAGGCCTAATGAACTGCTTCTTCATCAGATCTTCCAACTCTTCCTTCAACATAGCTAGCTCTAGAGGAGACATCCTATAGGGTGCTATGGAGATTGGGCCGGTGCTAGACAATAAGTCTATGACAAACTCAATATCTCTCTCTGGGGGTAAGTTATAAACATCCCTCGGAAACACTTCAAGAAAGTCTCGCACAACAGGCAAGCTGGCTACATCAGGAGGGCTGCTCTCTACTTCCAAGGAAGCTATCATCATGTACACTTGGGCTTCGTCTTTCATCGAAGCTTGAAACTGGCTGGCAGAGAGAAGGTCCGGATTCTTAGACTCCGTTGGAGTTCCAAAAACTAAGGTCTTATCAAAACAGATAAAGGGAACATGGTTGGAAGATAATCAGTTCATCCCAAGAATAACATCCAACGGTTTTTTAAAAAAAAAATAAGCGCACAAGATTAGCTACAGAGTTCATATTATCAAGAGATAATAGAACAACATTCCTAAACACAAGAAGCACCCGAAGGCTCCTTGGATCATTCAAGATAAACCACCAAATGCAGTAAGTCAAGCCAAAGCAAAGCTATAGGTACTTAGTACCACGTAACATTGCCTATATAAATATCGACAATACAAACAAGACTCACACAACAGACTCACGACAAACTCATACCACGTCTGGACAGGGCCTAACTGCTCTGATACCACTAAATGTGACACCCTGCTACCCCGCATGTTAATATAAAACATTTACTAAAAAAAGAGGTAATTATAAAACATGCATTTATTTGAAAAAAATAAAAACTTGGATAAAAAGGTTTCACATCTCAACAAAAACAACACAGAAATACCATAGTTTTAAAACAGTAAAACATAAACAAGACAGATAAAGAAAAACCCAACCCCGATGTCACATACAGAGCTGGTATAACCAAAATCCGGATACATCACGGAAACAAACTAAACAACTAACAAAACCAACAACTATAACTCAGCATTCTAACTAGAATCACGGCTCCTCAGAGTCACTCCTCCGTTGGCTGCTCACCGTCCTCTGCATAAGGAAATACATGCAACAACAGAAACAGGGAGTAAGAAATCATGTAAACACAACGGCATGTGAACATGGAATAAGATGAACATACATCATAGCATGGCATAGCAATATAACAACATACAATATTTATACATCATCATATAACACCATAACAACATGTTAATCATCCAACATATGCTATGCAGTGCAATGCAACCCTACTCCACTACTCCATCAATGCATGTGGATCCAACTAACTCAGGAAGTCAACTTCGGAGTTACATATCCATATTGGCCAAAAAGCACCAACACCGGCAGTTCCCCAAACCATGGAGGAACCCCTTGGATAGCCGACGTATCATAACTGGATACGCCACCTCGGGGGCGCACGGTTCACCAAACCATGGGTGAACCACCCGAGACTTGGGCTAGATCATCATAACTAGGACGACCTCCCTTATGTTGAACATCCCCCTCAGCATCAACTCCAATGCTCTATGCAAATGGCACAACAACACACAAGGCAACCACCTCCTTTGCTTGGACCTAAAAGCACCCAAGACTTATCACCAACATCAACATTAACACCTTAGACCCACACTGTGGGGTCAAGACCCCCTTGACCAAAAAGCACCAAGGTCCAACATAACAACATCTCAACCAAAAAGCATTGAGAGCACCTTGGCCAAAAAGCACCAAAGCGTGACAATGTGTGGTAACTCATCGGGTACCGGTTTAACCAGCTTATCAGTCTTTGTTATCTTAATTAATATTTAATTGAGTTATCTAACTTGTTATCATTTGATTAGTGTATTATTACATCATCTGGGGATAATTGGGGTAGACACCCCTTTAATTCATTAATCTTAAGTTCTGACCAGTAGGGGGAAGCACAGGCATACTAAACCCCCAGCACGGTTGTGCTGTCACTTAAGTGGAGCACGGTCGTGCTCACTGTCTTGCACGACCGTGCTCAATGCGTGGCCTGTTTTCCAAAATTTACTGTGCTCCCTGTTCAACACGACCGTGCTCCTGGGCAAGGTCATACTGTTTTGGGCAGAATTTAATGTGTTCTTGGAGTTTAGGCTCCCTAATTCTCTCAAATCATATCCTAGGGTCTTAACTAAAACATTTGGCGTGAAACTTCACCACTCACTAACACAGTTCATGTTTTGTGAAGTTTGGGGAATTAATCCCTTAATTCCTATGTTAACTAAGAGTCCTAGTTAAGTCAATTAGAGTCTTATTAACATATTCAACATAACGGTAACATCATCATCAACAACATATCCAGTCAATGTGATCAACATAATCCATGTCATAACAACAACATTCATAATCATGGGTATTTATACCAATTCAACCAAAACTCATGGCATAAGACAATTCAATAGGCATACCACATCATGAACAACTCAACAATTATAACAAACAGGCATCCCGATTAATCCAATTAAACATATAAACAATTCAGTCATACAACCAGGCAGATCATGGCATCAATACATTATAACGACAATAAACGGGGCTATGGCAACCCCTCATATTACGCCACTCCCTAGCCTAGTGTATGCACTATTCTTCTCCCATACCTGGTATGAGGTTCACGTTTCAAAAGAAGATCCATCAGGGTCCCGTCTCACTAGCGCTTGTCTACGACCTTAAGGATGCCAAAGAGACACTTTGGTTCAACTCTAAGATCAAGAAATCAAAAGGAAGAGATCAAGAACTTGAAAGAAAGAACACAAGGGACAAGGTGCATGAATTTGACCTTTTCTAAAGTCCCAAACAGCAAGCACAACGAACCCCTATTCGTAGCGACGTTCTCCTATCAAGAAACAGTGAAGAACGGTGCAAGAACGAGTTCCCTAGAGAGAGTTTTAGGGAGAAAAATCATAAGGATTCAAAGAGGAAGGAGGGAGGCAGTTTTATGAGTGTTGGGGTCGTGTAAACTAGGTTTAGGTCGAGTCTAATGGTATATATATGAGTTTTGGTCATAACGGGTTCCTATTTCAGCCTAAAATGTATACAGTTCAGTATTTTGACCATAACTTGAGCTACAAGTTTCCGATTGAGGCATTATTGGTGTCGTCAGAAAGCTCAGAGAAATATCCACAAATTAATATCTAATAATCGAATCCTAAATCGGACTCTAAGATAGTCAAAAGTTCGATGGAAGTTTAGCGACATATTTGATAGTTATTCCTAGATAGGATCCTTAGGAGATTATGATAAGATCCTAAGATATAAACAAAAAGAGGATGATCCTATATTGATAAAGACTCAAATCTGATTGGTTGAGGGGGTTAACATCTAATAATAACACTATCTCTATTTAAATACTAAATCATACGATATCTTATCATATCATTCTTAATCGCTTATTATTAATAAAATCACATATCATATATTAACATATAAAATCAAACATTAAGAGGCACAATCTCATATTAATACAAATAATCATATATTAATATACATATTATCATATGCAATAATATATACACATATATATAAATATCAAACATATCAAATATATATATGTTAAAACTAACACATATAAACATAAGGGTGAATCTTGAGGTGTTACAAAACTTCAGTGCCAAAAGTCAATATCCTAGTGAGCAGACAGGTTGACTTTTGCTTCTTCAGACAGGTGGTCATCTATGTGGGCAAATAGGTGAGAAAGTGACTTCTTTCTATTTTGATATGCACACTGGATAGATATGTTAGCAACCAATATAAAGGTTAATTAAATCATTAACAAATGTTTAGTTTTCATCAAAACTTAGGGAAATGCACGTCAGACATTTTAGAGACTTAACACATATCTCATGCGTTGTTCTTCGTAGTCATCATTTATGAAATCATCCATGAGATCCCACTCAAGCATTTCTTCATGGTCTGAATCGTTGGGATCCACGAGAGTAAATGTTTTGAAAGAATTGGACAAGAAGACGTGATTGAATTACACAATTGAGAGGTGTGAAAATTCTCTTACATCTTTAGAATATATATAGAGAGACTACTAACGACTAGTTTGAATAACGACTAGTTTGACTACTAATTAAGAGATTTATTAGTAATTAAGATAGAAATGTTTGATAATTAAAAGCTAAACCAACATCATTACACTACCTGAAAACTAAACCAACACCATTACATTAATTAAAAACTAAACCAACATCGTAACATTAATTAAAAACTAAACCAACATCGTCACACTAATTAAAAACTAAACCAACATCGTTACAGTAATTAAAAACTAAACCAACATCATTACACTAATTAAAAACTAAACCAGTATCATTACACTAATTAAAAACTAAACCAACGTCATTACACTACATATATTTTCCTCTAATTATGTGACACAACCTCTCATGATCTTGTAGTTGTATCTCTATCATCTCATATGTATCCCTGAAGAGGATTTGATAGTCGAACTCTTTCTCCTTCATCTTCATCTGCATCTCCAGCTCTTTCTCCTTCATCTTCATCTGCAACTCCAATTCTTTCTCCTTCATGTATAATTCTCTCTCCTTCAACTTGTTGTGTTCTACCTTGGCAAGTGTCCATTCTTCTATAGCTACAATTTTCGACTTTTGTCTGTCATCCATTGTAGTTAGATCAACATAAGCATAAGATGTTTCATTTGCTTTTGATTTCTTCTTTTTTTTTTTTGCTGCTTTTGCTGCTTTTATCCCCATTGGATGAGGCATATTAGGTGAAGTTGGTTTGTATTCATCATTTGACGGTGTCTCCGGATTAGAAGATGACGAGTATGCTCTAGAAGCATAAATATTTGTTCTCTTACTAGTCCTTCAAATGATAAGTTTGAGTATTTGACCATTTAGGTTCATCTTTCAACAACCGCCATGCATGCTCTAACTTGAACAATTCACGTACATCTTGAGCATAAATCAGATATGCATCTCCCATGATGTCAGTCTGGGAGATACCGCTTTTCTTTCTATGATAGGCTTGTTTGTAGAGCACCCTGCAAATTTTTGAACTATGCTATTCAACTTCTGCCATCGACATTTTAATCGTGTCAATTCCCTCACTTTTAAATGGTCGCGATTCTCATTGTAACCATCTCTAATTCTTAACCAGAAGGAATCTGCTTTTTGGTTTACCCCCACAACTGCATCCTTGGAAACATTTAGCCATGATTGGATGAGAACTTTATCTTCCTCTATGCTGAACATTGCTCTTTTTTTTTTTTGAGTTGGCTAATCTTCATCTTCATCGAGAGTAATATTATCCAACCCGATTTGCATGGAAAATGCTGGAGATTGAGATTCTGTTGTGAATTCAGATGTTTTTTCTTGGTCTTTTTCACAAGATTTCCCACCAGTGGTCCTATTGAAGTCCTATGATCCATCGTGGGAAATTGAAATGGAAATGGGGCTGCAGGAAATTGAAAATTACCCATAGTTGGGTTATATTGTGGGTTTGGTATAGGTGGATGATTTTGAAAATTTGGACTACTGAGCTGTTGATAGTTTTGCGTGAAGTTTAAGAAGGAATTGATATTGACTTAGTCAGGATCCATTGTATGAGATGAAAGTTTGAGTAAAAAAAGAGGGAAAATTTTGAGAAACTATGAGAATATGAATGAGAAAATTTAGAGAGGTTTGGCTGTATAAAAAAATTGAAAGTTGATCACATATTTATATATAGGAATTGGTAAAAAAAATTAAAAAAAGACAACCAAACAGTCTTATTTTTAGCCGTTGTGAAACGACTACATTTGGGGACCCTTCAGCCAACTTTTCAATCAGTTTTAATTAAAAAAATGTCAGAGACCAAGCACAAGCGGTGCTTGTGCAAGATCTCTCCCTGTTAAGCACCTCAACAAGCATCGTCCCCATCGCTTGGAATTTTTTAAGCATCGGTGCTTATAACATAAGGACCTCACTTTGACAACCGATAAAGATGACCTAAGTAGTTCGGGCGGTGGTTGGTTGTGTCAAAGAGCCTCTAACTAGGTTAAATACGTTGTGTCGGGAATAGTTGTAAACACTTCGATGCTTAATCCACAAAGAGTTTAAGGAAAGTAAAGCAAAGTGTATATACGTGGAAAATTTTAAAATCGAACATTGCTAGCATAAATTTTTTTTAATTTGGTACTCATCGTTTATTTGTGTGTATATGTTGTTTGTTGGAGTTAAAGTATATGTACCAAATTCAAAACATAAGCGAATGATCCAAAGTAAGAAATGAGAGAGGAGATTGAAGAAATTGGTCTTGTTTCCATAGGCCTAAGAGGCATGGAGACCGTTTATTGTCCATCAGAGTGTAATGGTTTTTCGTCAAATTTTTTTTGGTCCATATATACGATAACCATTTTCAGTTTGGTTTTTATACATAATAATTATTTTGAATTAGATTCATACATATGACAATCATTTTAAATTTGATCCATATACTAACTCAAAAAATGACGTTATAACACAATAAAGAAGAATCAAATTAAAAGTAATATAATTTCAAAAAATTCACTTATACAATCAAATTCAAAATTAATATCACGAACAGAGATGAAATAATTAGTTTAACTTTTTTGTCATCATCGGAATATTTTTATTCTAAAACATACCGGGGAAAAAAGAAAAAGAAAGAAGCAGCTTGGAAGCACATTTGGCGCCAATCTGTATTGTATTTATTTTTATTTTGGGTTTTGCGAAGGAATTACATTTTTCAAATCAATTAAATTTTGTGTGTTGTGCGGCCTGCTTGTTGTGGTTCCTGGTGGTGTTGGGGAATTCGAAATTGAATGACATCGAATAATCCTTGCGAAATCATGGACGATGAGGATGAGGTATGGCGATTGGTAATTGATAACTAAACTCTCTATTTCTTTCAATTTCAATTCTGTCTGTTTATGTGTTTTTTTAGGGGTTTGATTGGGAAGCAGCTGCAAGAGAAATCGACGTTGTTTGCCAAATGAGCAAGGGCGACATTGACGCAAAGGGTTCTAAGAAGAGAAATAGGCAATCCACTCTGGATAAGTTTGTGGTGAATCCCAAGAACCCACCAATCCCTCAGCCACAGACTCAGTTCCCCACCTCCTTCAGCAGCAGCATTGACGCTGAGGTTGCCAAAACTTGGATATACCCTGGTAGGTAGCCATTAGGTATACATAGTTCCACTTGAAGTGAAGGTTGTTGCTTAATTTTCATAATAAATTAAAATCAATCATTCACTTTTGCAGTTAATGTTCCTCTCCGTGACTATCAATTCGCTATTACCCAGTCCGCACTCTTTTCAAACACACTGGTGGCCTTGCCAACTGGACTTGGCAAAACCCTCATTGCTGCGGTTGTTATGTATAACTACTTCAGATGGTTTCCTCAAGGTAATCAATTACTCTCACTCTTCATCATCCTGTCTTTCAATTCACAAATTCGCTTTCTGCTGGTTCCTTTACAACAGGTAAAATAGTCTTTGCTGCTCCTTCTCGACCACTTGTTATGCAGCAGATAGAAGCATGCCATAATATTGTGGGAATTCCTCAGGTAACAACTTTTCTTTTTCTTACTCACTTTCTTTCACCTGTTCAATTTCTTTGATTAATTTTCTGGATACATTTAATTGCAGGAATGGACAATTGATATGACTGGTCAGCTAAGTCCTCCCAAAAGAGCTCGTTATTGGAAAACAAAGCGGGTTTTTTTTGTCACTCCACAAGTGTTGGAAAAGGATATTCACTCTGGTCAGTGCTTTAGTTACTTCAATAATATTCGTGTACACCATGCTTTGCTTCATTTGATATGGCTCTGCAGTAATTTTTTTTTTTGTTTTGTTCATGATTTAATTTGTTTCAGGTACATGTTTGGTGAAGTACTTGGTATGTTTGGTGATCGATGAAGCTCACAGAGCAATGGGAAATTACTCGTATTGTGAAGCAGTTCGTGAGGTTTGATATTTTTTAGTTACTTTTGATCTTTCTTGACAGTACAAATTCTTTCTTTAAAAATATATACAACATAAAACTGATTCATCCCTGATAATTTTTTGGTTTCTAGTTAATGGCTGTACCGGTACAACTGAGAATATTAGCATTAACTGCAACGCCAGGATGTACGTTTTTGACAACCCTTTTGTTTTTTATTAAATATTTTGTATTCTATTTCTAATTCTAATTCTAAGTATGATATTCAGCAAAGCAGCAGACTGTCCAGGATGTTATTGATAATCTGCATATCTCCAAGCTTGAATATCGCAGTGAAACTGACCATGATGTTATATCGTATATTCATAACAGGAAGATAGAGTTGGTACAGGTAGTCAATGCATGCCCAGTTGGAATCTGAAGTTATATGTTTATTTTATTTTTTTGTGATCTTTGTTGCAATATTACCAGGTTGCAATGGGACAAGATGCTGTAGAAATAAACAATAAGTTTCTGGAAGTAATACGCCCAATAGTAGCCAGGCTTACTGATAATGGGGTCATTCAGAATAGAGATTATCGCACTGTATGGCTCTTTACCTTCTTTTTATTTATTTTATTATTTTTCTAGTTTCAGATAGCTCTTCCCTTTGTTAGCAAATAACTATATGATGTAGCAGTGATTTTATTGAAGCTCCACAAAGATATATTTGAGCATTGGTCGTGCCCCCTTTCCCCCTCTGTTTTACTTTCATTACCTACCGAGGGAACATATTGATAAAGTTGGCTTATTATGTTCAAGAATTTTTGCAACATAGTATGATATAAATATAATCACGTAATCGGTTGGAAGCCTTTGAACAATTGACAAGATAAACACCTAAGATGCATAAGGAAAAAAGTAATAATATTCTAGGATCTTAGTGCCAATGCTTGTGCTTATACTTTTTTGGTTCTGTTCTCTTTCTTAGAATGCATCCGACATGTTAGAACCATTGTCAACTTAAGAAAGTCTTGTGAGTTACATAAAAGAAGCTGAAGCTGATTAGTGGTATATCCACGGGTGTTGGAAAGTAATAAGTAAATTAGGTCAATTGGGTGATTATGATAAGGCTGGGGTCAGTTGATCAATAACATTGCAAAATTCACAATCCTCTTGTATGGAATACTAATAGAGTTTAGAAAGAAAAATAGGAAAAGATGGGTGCTTTTGGTTGGAAGATATTGCAATTACATGAATATGGATTCACATTATATAAGCAAGAGTAATTTTGCCCTATGTTACTGACACCACCATCCCCAAGCGCAGATAAATATTTTATTAAATATAACTATATATAAGTGCTTGACAAGAGAATTCAAAGAGGTTGTCTTCAGTTTGGATTCCTTAAGACTTGCACTAAAAGATACCTTTGAGACTCACGGCTAAGATTTTTTAGACTCTCATATGCCTCCTCTTACTTTGCGGAAGTAATGATGGCTTGTAATCTAAGTAAAAGTTGATATGGGATGCGAGATAAACTATAAACTTCTTTGGGCTTGTACAACATAAGTACGTAAATGCTCTGCCGCTTTTAGGTTTGAACATTAAATTGTTATCTAATGGATGTATATAGGGACGGATCCAGAAAACATTAGAGGGAGGGGCCGAATACATAAAAATATGTATGTATAGCAAGTATTTTTAGAAATATGTTTTTGATAAAAATAAAAAATACTACATATATATAATTAATTATATAAAGTATGTCAAAGAGGGAGGGGCCAGCACCAATGCTCGACTCTCCCTACATCCGTCCCTGGATGTACAGATTCAAGAACACTTCATATTACGTTTCAAGGAGCTAGAGATTTAATTGGATCTGGATGTCAATGAAACGATGAAATCGAATATAGTCCACTTTGAGGCATTCAGAACTTTTTTGTCTCTTTTTCTAGTTGCATTGCTAAGATTATAGCAACACGTAGAACCCTTGTTTATTATTTATCTGCTTTGTATAAACAACATTCTGAAAAGTGACTATTTCTAATAGCTTTCTTAACTACTGTTTTGAAGATTCATTATCTACTCATTGTTTACTGTCATATCTTTTGGACTGTACTGCCATATACCATAATTACTAAGGCTATGATGGTATGACTGAATCATCAATTACTCCCTCTTTTTGATGTTTGGCAGTTAAGCCCTTGTGTATTACTTGAAATGAGGGAAAAGTTTCGTCAGGGATCTACGCGAGATCTTTCTCACGTAAACTGTGATGTTGAAGGGTATTTTGGAGTTCTTATTACTCTTTATTACATCCATAAGCTACTTTCAAGTCATGGAATAAGGCCAGCATATGAGATGCTTGAAAGAAAATTGAAGCAAGGGTAGGCCTTTTGTACACGTCCTTTCTTTTGTTTATGCATACACTACGTAATTGATACATCGGAAAAGTTATATTTGCTTCTTCTATATCCATAAATGATTTTTTGACCCTTTGTGCAATATAATAATCAAAGGTCGGAGGCAATGTTAGGATGAGTGTCTAAAATATCTGGAAAAATAGCAGATGGACAGAATATCTAGGGACATACTCCAACCGCACAAACTTTTTGGAGGTGTTGATTAGTTCACGAGACATGACCTCATTTACTCATTAAACTTCCTCTCTTACCATATGGTCTACTTGTTGCTATGAATTTTTGGTATTATAAACTCGAACGAAATTGGCAGAATGTGAACGTTCAAATTCTGAAGAACTCTATATCAATATCATTGGTAAGTTAGTTAGAAAAGCACCTGTCAGTAAGTTGCCAACAGTCGTGTCATAGAAGCTAGAAAATAGAGTTGATTAATTTAATATGCAATCCAAATGTTCCATTCTATACATTTTTTATGAGAATTTCTGTTTTTGGACCACTAAGTTTAAGAATTCCAAGTTTACATTGTTGAAGTAGGTTTTGGAGACAGGGGTGACTGATTTCTGATTATTGATACTGGTTATCCTTTAGTTGAATCGAAGTTCAAAATTTTATTGTAAAGTATCTAGATTTTATCTTGTTATGTAGGAGAGGTGGACTAAAGCTGCTTTTGACAATGATCTTTTTTGCAGATTATAAGAGTTTTTAACTTGTTATTCATGTCTATTTACTTTTAAATTTATTTCTTGGGGTCTTATTTTTTTTGCATATCATTTTCTATACTATTATATATTTTATGTTTCAGTACAATGATGCTGTTTAAGGATGCCTTCTATCAGGTTTTTTGCAAAATTTATGAGTAAAAACGAAGTTATTCTGAAAGCAAGGCAACTGATGCAACAAAGCTTGTCTCATGGAGCATCAAGTCCCAAGTTGTCCAAAATGCTAGAAGTATTACTGGAGCATTTCAGTACGTAAAATTCTGCTTGTCAAATTCTGAGTTTAATTTCTGTAAATTGTCAAGGGTGTTAATGTGTGCCATGAATTCATGCTTCTTAAAGTAATGTAGCGTAAAGAAAGCTTTAAATCCTTAAGAAAGATATAACATGTAATGTATCTGTCTTAGTTCTCACAATATTTTGTGGCCAAGAAAATCTAGTTGCAATTGAATACTGAGTGTGCCAACCAGTTAACTTATGTAGGCAATTTGTTTTTAATTTATTATGAACTCGTTACATACACATGGCACACTTACCCATCAGTATGAGGTGGCAGAATCTGAGTGAATGTGTGCAGAAATTATGGTGAGACCAACTGCAATTAGATGGTGGGAACTATGCATATGTAAAGTAATGCATGTGTAAGAGCGTAGGAGCATCATTGTTCTTTTAAGATTGAGGCGCTATTGAATTACTACGACTCTACGAGTTTACGCATTTGTCCTATTAGTTTGTATTCCCTCTTTTCTACTTTGTTGTTTATGCGGAGGATGTGAATCAAGTATTTTTTAGAAGTTCTAAACGTGCATCACAGCATCATAGTTTAGTTTTGAAATAAACATTTTGTCATGTGGGTATGTACGAACTTTGGCCTTTTCTTTATAATAGAGTGTATCATAGATTGAGAGAAAGAGAAAAGAAGAAAATGTGAGAGAAATCTGATTCTGTTTTTCAGAATCTTGTTATTGATGAACAGAGGGAATGCTTTTATATCCTTACAATGTAACTGCCACAACTAACATAATGTAATTGCCAAGGCTATCATAACTGCCATAACTGAATGTTGCTGACTCAGCACATTCAGTTATGTGTGTACAACAGCTAAGCTAAGTATATACTCTAATATCCTCCCCTCAAGGTCAAGGTGGTTGTTGAGATGAAACAACATTGAGCTTGACTCTTAATTCAGCAAATTTGGAGGAGGAGAGTGGCTTGGTCAGGCAATCTGCTAGCTGATCCGAGCTTGGAACATGAATGACTGATAATGACTTTGAGAGGACCTTCTCACGGACAAAATGAATATCCAGCTCCATGTGTTTTGTTCTAGCATGGAGAATTGGGTTATGAGCTAGGCTGACTGCACTGAGGTTGTCACACAGAAGCTTAGGAGCAGTGAAAGGGACTCTGAGTTCAGTGAGCAGGGATTGAATCCAAAGAGCCTCTGTGCTGGAGCGGGCTACCAACTGTTGTTTCTTGGAGCACCAAGAGACCAGGTTAGGTCCAAAGAAAATACATGATCCAGAGGTGGATCTTCTGTCATCCGGGTCACTGGCCCAGTCAGCATCACAATAGGCCAGCAGAGAAAAGGTCGTGACTGAAGAAGCAGGGCGAAGTAATAGACCATAATGAATTGAGCCTTTGAGATATCGGAGAATGCGTTTCACAGCTTGCCAATGAGTATCAAGAGGATTAGCCATGAACTAACAGACCTTGTTGACACTGTAAGCAATGTCTGGTCGAGTAAGGGTAGCATATTGGAGAGCTCCAACAATTGATCTGTACAGGTGAGGATCTGCCATAGTGTCTGTGCCATGTTTGGTGAGCTTGCTGTTGCTAACCATGGGGGAAGAGATTCCCTTTGCATCAGACATTTGTGCCTTAGATAGCAAGTCCCGAATGTACTTGCTTTGGGTGAGCAGCAGAGCACCATTGGAGAGGTGGGACACCTCAACCCCAAGGAAGTAGTCTAGGTTGCCAAGCTCCTTAAGAGCAAATTGTTGGTTCAACTTCTGTATCAGATCAGAAATGAAAGGTGAGGAACCAATAATGATGATATCATCTACATACACCAAGACATATAGGGAGATGCCACCCTTGGAGTAAATAAAGAGGGAAGGGTCACACTTGCTAGTGACAAATCCATAGTGTAAGAGGGCAGAGGCAAGGCTTTCATACCAAGCCCGAGGTGCCTGCTTGAGACCATACGGGGCTTTATGCAGTTTGCACACCAGATTTCGACCAGTGTGTTCAAAGCCAGGGGGCTGAACCATGTATACTTCTTCATGGAGAACCCCATTCAAAAATGCATTGTTGACATCAACTTGCTTGATGGTCCATTTGTGAGTGATAGCCAAAGACAGAATGATCCGGATTGTTACTGGTTTAACAACTGGGGAGAAAGTTTCATAAAAATCAAACCCGTGTTGCTGATGGAATCCCTTGGCCACTAATCTGGCCTTGAACTTGTTCACAGTCCCATCTGGGTTTTCTTTGACTCGGAAGACCCATTTGCAACCAATTGCTGTTCTGTTTGGTGGAAGAGGTACTAAAGACCAAGTGTTGTTCTTGAGGAGAGCATTGTGCTCATCCTTCATGGCTGCTAGCCAAGGAGGACTGGAGAGGGCTTCTTTGACAGTCCTAGGTTCAACATGACTAAGAAACAGTTTGGGGAGTAAATGTCCAGTTTTGGACCTTGTAGCCATAGGGTGAGTATTAGCAGGCTGAGTGGGAGAGGAACTTGGGGAAGAGGCAGACTGTGGCAACAGGGCAGAAGAGGATGAAGATGGAGAGGACTGGACTGAGTGAGCAGGATTGAGGGAAGCGGTGTGATCATCAGAGGGTGAAGGTAATTGAACAGAGTGAGGAATACTAGGAGATGACTGGACTTGGAGAAGAAGTAGCAAGGGTGTGGTGAGGATCTGTGGGTGAGTCGAAAACAGATTGAGTGGGAGAAGATGGTAAGGAAGGTGGTGGGTGTTGGTTGAGAGGAGTGACATGAAGAGGAGGGTAAGTGGGTGTAGGAATGGATGCAGGGTAAGTGGAAGAAGGTGAAGCAGAAGCATTGGACTGAGAAGGGAATAGGTGAGTGTAAGGGAATTTGGCTTCATTGACCAAAACATCTTTAGAAATGAATATTCGGCCATTGGAGTCAAGACATTTATGCCCTTTGTGCTGTGGGGACAGACCTAAATAGATGCACTCAGAGGACCTAAATTGGAACTTGTGTTTGTTATAAGGTCTTAGAAAAGGGAAGCAAGCACATCCAAGAATTTTGAGGTTAGAAAGGTCAGGAATTGAGCCATAGAGAGCATGGTAAGGTGAAGAATGGGAGGTTAAAGCCGTTGTGGGTAACCTATTAATTAGATACACAGCCTGTGTAAAACTATGATCCCAAAATTGGAGAGGAAGAGAGGAATGAGATAACATGGCTAAACCCATTTCCACAATTTGCTGATGCTTCCTTTCCACAGTCCCATTTTGATGGGATGTGTGAGGGCAAGTTAGACGATGAACAATACCTAATTCTCCCAAGTATTTGGTGAAGGGGCGAAATTCTCCACCCCAATCAGATTGCACAGCTTTGATAGAAGCTGAGAACTATGTTGATATGAAGGCAGAGAACTGTTTAAAGGCAGTAAGTGCATCAGATTTTTGCTTAAGGAAATAGATCCATGTGAACCTGGTGTGGGCATCCACAAAGGTGATGTAATAGGTGTATCCACCAAAGGAGGTAAGGGGAGCTGGTCCCCAGAGGTCTGTGTGAATTAATTCAAAGGCAACAGAGTGAATAGTGAGGGAAGGAGGTGCATGCAATCTATGAGATTTAGCTAGGCAGCAGGCATTGCAAAATTCATTTGATGTTTTATTCAATGAAGGTATATTACACAATTGTAGGACAGCCTTTACAGCATTATTATTGGCATGTCCTAACCTATAGTGCCAAGTGGCAAAGGTACTAGTTACAGCAGAAGTATTGTCTGAAAGCTCACTAGAGATTGAAGGAGACATAGTGTGCTGAAGGCATAGAGAGGAAGGCTCTTTGAGAATGTTGATGTCTTGGAAGCTGTAAAGACCATCAGCACCAAGAGAGCCTTCAAGGAGAATGCGACTAGAACCCTGTGATTTCACATAGCAAGAGAATGGGTGAAATTCAAAATATACATTATTATCTCTAGCAAACCTAGAAACAGAGACAAGGTTTTTGGTGATGTTTGGCACAAGTAATAGATTTTTCAAAGAGAAAACTACATGAGGATTGAAAGGAGAAGGGAATTTAGATGAACCTATGGAGTTTATGGGAAGACCTTGACCATTTCCCATTAGAACTTGATCTTGTCCACCAAAGGGATTGCTGTGACTTAGGTTGCTTGGATCAGCAGTGATGTGGTGTGAGGCTCCCTAGTCAGGAAACCAGGCATGACTGTCAGAGGACCTTTGTAAGGGCTCTTGAGTGTTTGGCACAAATTTTGGTTGTTGCATCACCATATTAGCACTGGGCTGATGTTGAGTACATAGAGGTGGTGCATAAGACTGGTGTGAGGCAGAACCATGACTCTGAGACTGTTGGATATACACTGAATTCTGATTTGCCTGATGCTGAAGTGAAGGAGGAGGTCGTTCAAATTGATGGTCAAACCTGTACCAACAATCGTATGCATCATGGCCATACTTGTCACAGAGTTGACAAGTTGGTTTTGGTCCTCCACGGCCACGGTGACTACCCTGGAAGGTACTTTGGTGTTGGTGATTTCCATGAAAATTGTTCTGAGTAGTGTTGCCTGCTGACTCATGTAGATTCGGTGCATGAGCAACATTAGCGGTCACCGATGGTGAGGGTAGTTCTTGACGAAATTTTTCAAATTGAGCGTCTTGCATCAGTAAGAGCACCTCAATGTCATCGACTGACGGAGAATCCGCTCGTGAATAGATCATCATGACTAGGGAATTGAATTCTTCAGGGAGTCCCTCGAGAATAGTGTCGATGTGATCCTATTCTGTGACCGAGTCACCAATCGCTTGCAAGGACTCAATTAGGGCACGGATTCGCAACAGATACTTCGGAATTGAACGCGTGCCTTTCTTCGTGTTCTTCAACTCGGAGCGAAACTGACGAACCTTGGTTCTGAGGTGTGCATGGAACTGTTTATGGATTTTCTCCCATACTTGCCACGAATGCTTGCATTTGATAAACCTAGGGAGAATCGATGGTGATAGCGAGCCTAGAAGCCATGTGAAGAGCATCTGATCTTGAACTATCTAGAGTTGATAGGCATCAGATTCGATTCCTAACGTGCGATTCGTTTCGGTGGTAAATTGAGGAGGAATCGAAGGATTCACTACGAATCGGTGGAGCTTATGCGCGATAATCACCGCCTCGATTTGCTGTTTCCAGAGGAGGTAGTTCTGATCGTCAAGCTTGATGGATATTGTAGGGTTGAAGGATGCAGGCACCGAAGAAGACGCAGGAGTGCCAGAAACAGAGCCAAACGGATTACTGGATTCCGCCATGGAAGAGACGAAGAAGGATCAGACCCAGAAAAAAGCTCTAGATACCATAATAGAGTGTATCATAGAGTGAGAGAAAGAGAAAAGAAGAAAATGTGAGAGAAATCTGATTCTGTTTTTCAGAATCTTGTTATTGATGAACAGAGGGAATGCTTTTATATCCTTACAATGTAACTGCCACAACTAACATAATGTAATTGCCAAGGCTATCATAACTGCCATAACTGAATGTTGCTGACTCAGCACATTCAGTTATGTGTGTACAACAGCTAAGCTAAGTATATACTCTAATACTTTATGTTGTTTTAAATCCTAGTGGCTTTGGAAGGAAAGAGGGTAATATTTTTACAGAGGGGCCCTGCGTGCAGGGGCTTGGTGTTTTCGAGCAGGCTGCAAAACTGAATCCTAGAGGAAAATGTTAGATTCACAGCAAAAAAGTTTCTAACATCAAACAGAAAATTTTCCTCCCACCTGATACCTGTCACATCTAGTTTTTGAGTTCATAAGAAACATTATTTGTAAATGCTTTCTTACATAAATACTTGTTTTTGAAACTTCATTGGGATAAGATTATCTTTTCAAGCAGTCTTGGGGAAATAAGCTAATGTTTTTTTTAAGGGGGTTCCTTGTATGGTCACTCAAAAAGATCAGACGACCTTAATGTTTGCCATATTTTATTTTTATTTACGTTTAGACTTATATTGTCCAGTTTCTTCTGATTAGGGAAGATAAAGATATGTTTCTCTGCTTTTGGATTTTCTTCTTTTACTTTCGTAAAGTGATTCTTGTATTACAAAATTGAATTGAATTTTCGAAAACTTCTTCTAAACGAACTGAGATGGACTCATCCAAAGCAGGTTTAAACATTGATATAAAATTTCAGCCATCTGTAGTCTGTAGTACAGCCTGTGCTTCCAATGGGCGAAACCTTGTGGCTGAACACAGTTTGATTTTTGCTCTTTTCCAATAATTGGGTTACTTTCATGACTCTCATGTCAGTTAATGTTCAATGGATGTAATACTCATCAGTGAATGACATCTTTGGATGCACTTGCAGAAACCAATGATCCGCAAAACTCTAGGGTAATTATTTTCTCCAATTATAGAGAAAGTGTCAGGTAACATAAAATTGTGTCATTTCATTATCTTATTCTACGTATTTATTTGAAACTTGTACCCAAAGTTGAAAAATTTCTTGTGATAATAAAAATATTCAGGGACATAATGGATGCCCTTGGACATACTGGGGAACCAGTCAGAGCTACCCAGTTTATTGGTCAAAGTTCAGGTATTTATAATGGTACTTGTGTTTTATAATTGGTTGTCTGTTAAGAACTTGTTCTTTATAAAAAGAAAGTGTGTTATGAGTCCTACGTGAGGAAAACCTCTAGGGTACTAACAGGTTGGTCTTTCGGGTAGGCTCTTCCTTGAACTTGAGCATTGTGAATTTGTAATAAAACACTGAGAATTTAGCTATGAAAAGAACTACCTCACTACCTATAAGTTGGATTAACATGTAGTACCCTCTCAGGGGGTGCCAGTCCTTGGACATTGGTTTTTAAAGGAGGTAGACTCAAGATTAAGGACTCTTCCATAGGTGATTTACAAAACGTGTCTCACTTATTGTCGAGAATACATCATATTTGGTAGAGTATGACCAATGGAGTTGACATTTAAATAAACCAGAGTCAAATATTTAGTTTCCTATTCAGCTATTCCATAAAATACTGGTTAATGCCATAACACGAAGGAAGGTAAATACCAGTACTCGTCTATACTGTCCACAACCCACTTTTTATGTTAATAAAACTTGCCACGTTTTTTGGGATAACGAAGAAATATTACTAGAGAGAAGGAAACTCTTAAGCAAGGTGGCAAAAATAAACACAGAAGAGGCAGAGAAATATGTTAATAGAGTATGCGTCAAAAAAATCCCGCCCTCCAATGTACAGATAACTAGGTTTGAACCCGTGAAACGCACTGGCCATGTTTTCTTTCAAAAATATAATGGTTTTGTATAGGTAATACTTATATGTTTTTGTTATATTTATATTATTTTATAATTTTATTAATATATTTTTATTTTTTTTATAGATAAAATATTATTATTTTTTTATGTAATATATATTATGTTATATTATTATATTATATAATTATGAGATATCATAAGAAATATTATACAATATAAGATTATATAATATTTTTTTATTATTACATTAATATTATATTATTATATAAATTTAATTGATATTCATCAGTGTAAATATTTTTTGCATTATCAATTTATCATTGATTGACGTATTATTAAATATTCTAAATAACGTGCCACACACGGGTTATGTTTTATAAAATAAAAAAATTGGAGCTTATGTTATATATTATGTTATATTATTATTTGACATATATTAATTTATCGTATTATATTTTTCTCTCTTGAAAATTTATTTGATTTAATTCTTCTCTTTTTCTCCGTGCAAATGAACCATTTAAAAAATATATTAATTTATCGTATTATATTATATCTATGTAACATATGAGTCGTCGTTTGAAAGTTACTTCATTAATGGAGTGAGATGATTGAGGATGGTAACACAAACTACTCAATTCTACCCAAACCCTGTCATTTTCATACCCTCAAAATTGGGGATTTGTGATTTTCCTCCACCTCTCATTCAACTTGCAAACAATGGAGTGATGTTTTTACCTTTTCACTCCACTCCATTACTAATCTTTATTAAAATACCACTCCACTTCATCTAGTTGGACTCGCCGTGCGTTCCACAGTTGTGCAAAATTACATTGAATTATGATTCTTTTTTTTTTGTAAATCTAATTTTATTAGATGCAAAATGCAAAATATGTTAATATTTAAAAATTAAAATAAATATATTAATTATAATTATAATAATACCATAATAAATTAGTATGTGAGAAAAACTAATTATAACTTGTGGTACTGAATTTGTTATTAAATAAAAGCATTAACAAAATAAAAGTATTTTGGTTAAAAAAAAAACATTTAAGGATGAAAATTGTTATATTTATATTAAAACTTCCTACAACTTTTATGTTAACATTACATGAGTTCACACACAAAATACACATCAATTTTTTTTTTACAAAGAATACATATCAAAAACTACTTTCTGTGTAAATTGTAAATTGCAAATTACAAGATCTTGATACAATTTCCATATTACAAAATAACATACAAATACACATATCAATGTATCATAATAATACTCACGTATCCATTCAAATACTCTAAACATATATAAATCGGCAAGTATTATTGTCAATTACATTCTTATTAAGCATGAAAGCTGCAAATTCTATTCTACTATTGGATTCTCTCTAATTCCCTCTAAGTTACATATATATAGTACCTCCAACCATGTCATGTGGTTTTCACCAAATGACAATGTTTGCATTCCTGCCTATCCATAAATTGAAGAAGGGATCCATTGGCAAGGATGTTTGCACGATACCCATGTTGACATCCTTTTTTATCTATCACCGTGGAGAAAAAACAGAAATCAACATCTCAAACTATAAATAGAAGGTTGGAAGAAATGGAAGGTAGATGAAGCAACAAACAGTGCAAGTGCATGTAAGTCCATAAAGAGAAAAGTGCAGACTACCAAAAATGTTGTAGCATGTAATTCCATTTATTTCTATGAAACGATTACTAAGGAAGGATCAAATCCAAAAAATCAAGAAAACTAACTTCTATTTTAAGTAGCTATTGAGAAACATGGAAAGAGACGGATGAAGTTCATAGAAAGTGAGAAACTAAAACTAAAAGTGATTAAATGAGAAAGGTTTAGACATAGAAGGTGTCCAACTCAAAGCTAATAATTTGAAATATTGGTGTAACCATTTTTCTTAAGGAAATGAATTTATTATAGAAAAGTAAACTAATATCAGTACATGATGTACTGAAGAATATCAAAATGAGTTTTGATATAGGGATTTGTAACTCTTGATAAGAAATTCATATCTCATTATCCCTTGCCTTCGACATTCACAGTAACAATCCCATTTATGTTCTGGGATGAGCTTGTATCTCATGAAATCAAACAAATTGAGCTCTCTTAATATTTCACATCTTCCTTCAGATTATAATTCAATGCCTCATGATTGATCACTTGTAATCTGATTTTCATGTCTTGTCTTCGATATTGACACTATCACTCTCATTTATGTTTTGGGGCAATCATTGCACTCTTCTTAAACACACTGCAAATAGCATATGCATCATGAAATTACATTTGATATCAAATTAAGTATACAATATAATGGTTATTTTTTAATCAATAGAATCATATAATAATGAGATATTAATAAAAATAACAATAAAAATGACACTGACTAAGAAATTAAAAAATATTATAGGAAAGTATGTGTAATAATTATCAATATAGCAAATAAAATTACCTTGTTTGGGTACATCTTTGTCCTAAAAGTCCTGAACCAATAGTCTACCCATAAAGTCCCCGAAGTTGCCATCCTATTGAAACAAACAATCAGAGAAAGACGAACCACTCCAAAGCAAATTAACCACTTTCATGTCACAGTTTATATAGGACCCAATGAGTTCAGTCAACCCTTATATTCCCCAACTCTTCCACATTGTAAATTAGTCAATTACAGGACAAATTAGGAAAATGAAATCCAAATACAAAATCAGAACTAATTTGCATTGAAAATAACACAACAATAGTTAACTATCATGAGAACAATGATTGTTAAGTATTAAATAAAACAATATCAAATCAAAAGGGAAGCTCTAAGACATAAATAACATAGGCAGTAAAAGTTCTATATAGATAGAGGTCCAAAGTTACAATGTCAAATCTAATTATTCAAGGTTAAAATTTTTATAAACATCCTTATATGATGCTATGTAAAATAAATAAGTTACCTTTCATATTTCTTATTCAAATTACACTATTTACTCTTTATACCTGTAAATAACAACACAGGTAAGCATTACTGATACCGACCATAATTGATATCCAGCACACATCAACTCAAGATAAACAGAGCTACATATGGAAGTTTTGAGGCAATCCATCGCAACAATATACTTAGAAACCAACTATCTGTTTAGTGAAAGCATATCATAGATAAACATCGAATTGTAAAAAAATCACAGCTTCAAGAATCCTTAAAGACTTTCTTAATTAATCTACAAAGGAATCACGTCTCAAGAAATTGGTAATACAATCTCTTCTCAGACTATTTCCTGGTAAATGACACAATGAAGAACTATAAATTTTTTGTTGCTATTTCTTACTACTGCATAATTTAAAAGTTTTTTTTATAAGCTCATAATTTAAAAGTAATATCACTTTATATCAATATCACAAACAAAAGCTAAAAAAGTTTAGAAAAAGATAGAAAGGGAAAAAAAATGTAATGTTTATCCTTTTACCATCCTTGTCATACTCCATCTTAGAGCCAACACCCGTCAAAAAACCAATAACAATTGCTAAAGAAACAACAAATAAGACTATAAAACATATTGAAGGCTTAATGTTTTATGTGTACTCTATAAATCCATTTTTGCAATAAATTTAAGAGAATGATAAAAGGCATTGTGAACTAATAGATTCAATATTAAGATAAGATACAAAAATATTTCTGGCTTGTAAGGTTGCTGAGTTGTCACAAATAGTTATATCAATACTAAAATACAAACTATTTCAAACTGCCAACTATATCAATACTAAACTACAAATATTTCATTAATTCATTATTCACTCAAAAAAAAGAGTAAAAGAAGAACACCTGGTGTTTTTGATCATCATCAGAGACTCCTTTTTTTTTAAGGGCAAGAGAGATTTACAACACAATATTAAAAAGCAAAAGATAAGACAGCTGATCAGGTGCATCATTTAGTAGTTTGTTTGTGGGTTCAAGTTTGTTTGACAGGTGTCCAAAATTACTCCAACTGAAACCTTGAAGGCTGAGATGTAGATGCCCGAAACTAACATATCACAAAAGCCATCACCCATTTTTCACCATCAACCCTTTTTCACAACAAAAAAAAATCAGTTTCAAAGACCAAAAAAAAAAACTTTATTCGGTACAAAGAATCTTACCTTCAACCTCGTTGAAAGGAGCGATGATATTCATCATCTCTGAAGACAGAATCGTTTTAATGCTCTCTCTTTCTCTCTCTTCAAGTTCTCTTCTTTCTGGGTGTGAGAGGAGCGATGGCAAGGAGTGACGGCGAGGGTTTTCGAGCGATGCCGGCGAGTTGGCGAGAGGAGTGTCTCCTAACTGCATCTGAAACAAAAGAAGAAAGAATGAGAGGAGAAGAGTGTCTCCTATGATATGATACTCAAAATCCCATTTCTGAGAACCGTGCACCCCTCCTCATCATTTTATCTAGACTCACATACTGATGAAGGACATGCCCTTCAATTCAAGCAAGAAGGATACACACAAATGAAAATGCATATAACGATTGCGAGAAAAATTGAAAAGTGGAAAGGCAAGAAGTAGTGGGTTGAGGGTTCAAGAAAACAATCACCCAAGAAAATTTCAAATAAATCACCCGAGAAAGATGCGGGGGCAAGCTATTTCACAATGTGCGAAAAGATTGAATCTTAAAGAGAGATAGAGAGCAAACATTCATCCAGTTGAGAGGAACCTAAGAGGCAAAGGTATTAGATGGTAGAGTAAAGTACGTATTAATATTTATATCTCCACAACCAGCATTATATAGAAACGTTTTCGTAGGACTAACCAATCAAACTACCAAAGTTGTTTAAGCTTCAATTATAAAAGATTAAAGCTTACAGAAGTTGACACAAACAAACAATTACTACTGCCATAATAAAACAAAGGACAAAAATATTAGTTTATAAGGAATTATATTGCATGCTTAGGATTAAAAAAATATGTTACCCCAACATAAAAACCAGGAGGAGATTGCTTGTCGAAGTAAGTTTGTTTGAAATCCATATGCCATCCATCTCCTAGATATACTTTCACCTATCCAGTGAGATTAAATTAAATTCACTGTAAGAAAAATGGACATTAGCTAATTCTTTCATATTGGCAATATCCTTTACCTTTAGTGTTTTCTTCACTGGCAACTCATAGTTAGAGGATTGAATACCTTATTATGTGACCCTACATTCACAAGAAAGTCTGGCTTTTTGACATAACCACATCCTCCATTCGATGTAAACATTCCATGCATCAACCAAAGATATTTGCCATACCTCTGCCATCGGGACAAGGACTGATAGTCAAATGTTTATAAACTTGATAGAAATTCACCTCCTAAAGAAAAATGAATATGGAAGGAGGAGAAGCATGGATCATTAAATATGAATCATTGAAACTTCGGATGTATTATATTCAAATTCTAAGAAACTTTAGATCATCGATATTGCAATTATTTGCACAACATGTAATCAATAGGAACTTACGCTCATCATAGAAGAATAATTATTGTGGTAAAATAAAGAAATTTTCAGCACACATGAAGGAGCGATAGTTACATAAGTACATAAGTACATAAGTACATAGATATATTTTACTGAATATTTACATCTTCACGAAAGCATTTATCAAAGCACAAATTACCAAAAAAAACATTGTCAATAGAATGAAGAGAAAACAAACTCAAAAGCTACTGATGGGGATGAATCAATGTCAAAAGCTACTGATACCGTATAACATTAATAGTAGTGAAAAGATTAACAAATTAACAAATTAAACAAACTGGAGCACCAAAGAGTGAAATGATAACTGCATGAATTATCAAATGAGCATTGATTTTGAAAAGAAATGAAGAGAACATGGAACAAACTTGGTGTACAATGTAGATCTGAAATACATACAGTTAATCCAAAATTGATAAACCATGACATGTAATTTACAAAATTGAACAAAAACACACAAAAGAACTTGACCTTACCTGGAAGGTACTTGCTCTGCAAACATTTCTGCTGCACTAAATGATCCAGTCTGAAACCACAACAGAGTTTGGAATTTATTCATTTAACACAGATCAAGCCATCAAGTCAATGACACAGTAACTCACCGAAACAGAATTTTTAAAATGAGCTGCAAGAATTATGCCAAAAGAATTTGAAAAATAATTCGACTTTCAAAACAAATAATGAGTTTTTACATGTGATAGCAGCTAGAAGTTTTTACTAATACTCCTTCATTGTTTTTGTGGATATCTTTCATGCTTGCTATTTTTTCAAGGTCATTATGGCAGGATAATTAGAATATTATTTTCTTTAGAAAAAAATTAACTAACCATTGCCATTCCTTTGCCTCGGACCACACACCACCTAGGAACATAATGCAGTAAAAGATGAATGTTCAAATGAATATTAAAGAAAATATGTATTTGCATTTTAAATAAAGTGGTACCACCAAAGACCAAGTGACCAAACCAGATAACAGGTACTGCAAAGCATATTTACTGGATACATGCAACTGAATACAGCTATCTGCAATTAAAAACCCAGTAAGAAAAAAAGTTGATTAACCCATCTAGGGTTTTGCGTTTTCTTTTCCATAAGCAGAAGAAAGAAAAGAAGCTTCTGAGCTTTCTGTTATACTATGGAAGATTGGAAGATGAGATGGCAACATAAGTTATGGAAGAAAGAGAGCAGAGGGTTAGGGAAAAGAGACCATAAAAAGAGAATGAAAATTAAATGATTGAGAAGAAATAACCTCCATGGGTCGGCGATAATCCAAGCGAAGTCCTTCTAGGCTGGCGTCACTCTGGCGAGCCTCATCTTCGTCTTCTTCACTCATTGTTAGTGGGATGGGCTTGCAGCTGAAGATTTATACTGAAAATAAGAAAGAGGGAAAAAGCTTCAAATTTGAAATTTGAATTTTAGCCTCTGGCTTGCAGCAGGTGGTATATTGGAAGAAGAGAGGAGGTACCGTGTTGGAGAAAGAGAAATGAACCCCACAGCCAACAGCCCACTTTTATCATTTCAATCAATGCATTGAAATTTGAATTTTGAAATTCAAAAACTCTCCAAATGGGCTCCAAATTTAGCTCAGCAACAGCCCAACAGTCCCACAATAACTGATCCCTCCATAACTTTCCAAATATGGCAAATAAATCAAGGTCACCTCTCCAAGCAAGCTCCCAGAAGTTGACACGTGTAAAAACTTTCCCAAATGATGACTTCCAATTGTATATTTCTATGATAAAAAAAAACTCACCTATCCCTTAGTATATCTTTTAGGAAAATTCCGTTGAAGAAATCATCTGATCATGAGATCATGACCAAATGCCAGAGAAAACAATCATCTCGTTTTTTATGCAAGGGCTGGAAAGAGTTGTCGAAGATAAAAGCATTTTGGTCAAGCCACAGCAGCACTGCTAGCACACCACATTAAAGCCATTCCCTCCGTAGTTCTACCAAAATCCCTGAAGCAAACAAAAGTGAAATTGTTCCGAGTTGAGAGATGCACCTTGAATTCTCCAAAGATACCAAATTACGTACACCAGATTGAAGTGGCTGTAGGGCAGTGCAAAGACCAACTTTTAACTGATTCTTTTGACGGTGTTAGATGGAAACTAACAGTTAGAATAAGTGTTGTTTACAAACATAAAGGACTAATTCGACACAAACAAGAATTGGAGGTAAAAAACATATCAGGCGATATAGTGTATGAGGTTTTCAAATTTGCAACATACCATGAGAATTAGTCGTATTTTACTGGAGGAATAGTGTTCTTTCACTGAACAAAGACTCATGTTAGTGAATAGTAATATTAGTACGGGGTATTCTGGCCTTCATGAACTCTCTTTTCTCGGTCACTTCTAAACAAACATAACAAATCATAATTCTAACATCAAAACCTGTTTCTTTTTTCTTTCAAAATTCCAATAAATTCTGTGACTCTCCAACTGCACTATTGCATTTTCTGATAAAAAAATATTATCAGAGTGAAAACAAAGGTACACGTAGAAAGGAATATAAGATACCCTTCTTAGCAAAGACATTAAAAAGGGGACAAAAAAAAAGACTGACAGTGAGACAGCCTCCTTGCTAGCAAAACATCTAATCTAATAGGCGAGCTTTGCTTTTAATTTGGAGAGATTTCATAGTATCTTAATTTGTTTTGGCCTTAATAATTCTTAATAATTGTTAAGCATTGTTGACATCTGCATTTTTTTTCCTGTATGCTTATTAGCAGGAAATGTCTTGTCCTCCATCTTGTCTTTATTTTTTTTTTTTGGCCTTCATTATAAATTGCTTCATCCATGAAGATTCATTTTAATGATTTACAGGGAAAGCTATGAAAGGTCAGTCTCAAAAAGTTCAACAGGCCGTGCTGAAGGTAGCTATTCCATTTCATATAATATTCATACTCCTTCCATGTACTTACATTGTTCACCAACAGAAATTTCGGTCTGGTTCCTACAATGTCATTGTTGCTACATCAATTGGTGAAGAAGGTCTTGATATCATGGAAGTTGATCTTGTCATATCTTTTGATGCTAATATTTCACCACTTAGAATGATTCAGCGAATGGGGAGAACTGGAAGAAAGCATGATGGACGAGTTGATATCCTTTGGTTGTCAGTTTTATTTGTTTCTGGAAAATTGTTACTGCTGAAAAAAAAATGAACATTCCTGGACGTTCTCTACCACTAGTTTTGGTGAATAACGTCTTGCGTGTTTCAATAGTTCTTAGTTTTCTTAAAAAGTGTTAAATGTTTGTTTAAATTGCTCCTTAACAATTATTACTAGTTTTAGCTTGTGAAGGGGCAGAGTTGAAAGGCTACTTGCGAAAACAGGCAAAGAGCAAGGCTATAAGTAAACACATGCGAAATGGGGGCATAAATAGCTTCATCTTTCATCCTAGTCCAAGGATGGTTGGAAACGATCACATAGCTTTTCTTATTTTTTCTTTTGCAATTTCTTTTTTATTTCTCTTTCTTATCCTTATCCTCTAAATCCTGCAAAATACTTTTGTAGATTCCCCACGTTTTTAAACCAGAAGTTCAATATGTTGAGCTGTCAATTGAGAAATTTATTGCTCGTGAAAAGAATGTGGAAGACGACCCTCTTCAGATTTCTACATCCAAGGACAAACTCACTGTTGCTGAAATCGGTTTACTCGAAACATATTTTCAACCCACTGGGGAAAATGCATGTAGATTGTCTCTTATCGCCTTTCCTCACTTTCAGACATTTCCTTCTAGAGTGCATAAAGTGAAGCATTCCTGTGGCACAATGATGCTTATAGGCATGATGCAGCATTTGCAAGGACTAGTATCAGTTGTCGGAGATAGCAAAACTTCTTCTCTTGAGGTTCTACATACCCTTTTAAGATCAGTACTATTTTGTATTAAATATGATTGTAGTCATAATATGATATTTCTATTTTTAAAAAAAATTTGGTAAGATCATATGTGTATTTGTTTAATTCAGGAATGTCTGTGTTTAGGAAATAGCAAGCCAGATGTTACTATTGAGCTTGATGAAGCTAAAAAAGGTAAATATCATCTGTTCAATTTTCTCCCCATAGTTTTTTTTTCCCACACAACAAATACATGAGATTGTACGTATCAAGACACCATTTAATCGATGCTTATGAAATAGTCAATGTGATTCACTGATTCTTGAATGGGGAATATCTTTGTGTCATTTTATTTTTTTTTCATTTTAAAAATACTTTATTATGCTTCATTAACGTTGCACACACTTACATGGTATTTGGCACAGCAGTTCTATTTTTCGGCTTTTCCCCATCTTTAAAAGAGATTCTGTAATTACTAATTATAAAGAACCTGTTGTAAATTCCATGTTTTTTCTTTTTTTAGTGTGCTATCATTCCTCTTATTGATCCAACTTCATTTTCAATGAATATGCAATCAAAGTGTCAATATTGCAATGGGAAAGTGGTGCTGGTGTATTTAGGTGTTCACTTTTCAAAAAATTTAATTCTCGATGGGTGTTTGTAATAAATGTCTTTTAGGTGAAGTAACATATTTTCAACTTCTGTGAAGATTTTGCATTGCAAATTGCAAATATCTCTTAAGCATCTGAAATCTGTGCATGTGCTAGCTAACAGGAAGTCGTTTTGTTTCTATCCTCTACTTCAGACAATGAATCATGCTCTAGGCATCCAATGGGAAGGAATGTAGTCTCTGTAAATTGTCTGAAGCTGGATTGCTGTCGTTTGGGGATTAAAACCAAAGAATCTGTTGATCTTACTCTACAAGATAGTACTTTATGTGACTTGGGTAGGTATCAAGAGAAAACATCTGAGGGTGATGAGATAATTCCTGAGACTCCAAATGCTAAGAGAAGTGTGTCAAATGAAGGGGATGATGCTGCTGAACCGGCCAATCTTGTGGAGATTGAGACTTCTTTGTTGCTGGAAAAGTCATGCATTAATGGCATGCGAGATGAAGATCTTAGTCCTCGTTTAACTAATTTCATTAGAAGTGGTGTTGTTCCAGAGTCTCCCATTGATGAAAGAGGTGAGTGTCTTCAAGGTCATAATATGGTTGTGTACGATGTTTGAGAGTGATAACTTTGTTGATTGTGTGAACGTGATTAATTTGTTCTGATATAAATTGAAATTTTCAGGGCAATCAAGAAATAAGTTTGTCATTCGAGACTGTATTTTACCTGTTCATCTCCAGGAAGGACAGGATGTTAGTTCTTTAAGTTTTAGGGAAACTGAAAAGGCCATTATTGATAGTGGCACCGGTAAGAATGTCTCTACTTATCCTGTTGATAATGAAACTCAAACTCCTTTACTTGAGCTGAAGAACTGTGCAATTAGAAGAGGATGTGTCTTCCTTTCTCCAATTGGCGAACGTCATACACAAATACCTGAACCAAGCTTCAGCGAAGAATCTCATTTAGGTAGTGGTGAAATGTCTGTAAGCATTAAACCTGCACGCAAATTTAAAAGGTTGCGGAAAGCTGAAGATTGTGAAAGCTATATGAATCAGAAAAACAATAATCTTATTGATTCAACAGAAAACCTTTTTAAATCATCTTCTATCTCCAATACCACACGATATAGGCATGGCCAAGGTGATTTTAGTTTGTCTGGTGTATCTTATGTTCTTTCCTTTATTGAAGTACTGTAGATCATATCTTGCTTCTTTGAAACCAAATTGGAGATATATTTAACAAATTCTGTGCTGATATATTTGTGAAAACTTAAGGCTGTGCTGTTTCACTTTGACTTTTTAGGTAAAAAGAAATCAACCCATGATGTGAGAGACTTCATTGAGGAGGAAGCTGAGTAAGCTTATGCTGAAGACTCGCTGAATGTTGCATTCTCATCCTTTATTTTTTGCATTTTTTGGCAAACAATTTTTACCATTATCGATAGCATATGTTTCTTAATGATTCAAAAGATGTAATGGCTTATGAAACAAATAATCTGCACATCATGGAAATTTTGTGAGAGAATGTCCAATCTCATGAGCTGTTCGATATCATCAGGGTATCATCAGATGCTTATGTGTCTAATGACGAAGATGACGGGGATGGCAATTCATTTGACAGTTTCATAGATGACAGAACGAACCTTACAGTAGCCAGTCAGCCTGAAGCTAGTAGAATGGACATGATGGCAATTTACAGGTATGTTATGTTCCTCCCATTTCTCCTCTCTATACCTTTCCTCCCTAAGTAGTCTGTGTGATTCAGAGGGGCAAACTGAACTGCTAAGTTTATCTTAGAAAAGTATTTTAATAAAAGTCGTCACTTATGTATGTTATGTTCCTCCCGTTTCTCTTCTCTCGATACCTTTCCGCCTTAAGTAGCCTGTGTGATTCAGAGGGGCAAATAAACTCCTAAGTTTATCTTAGAAAAGTACTTTTATTAAAGTCGCTCACTAGTCACTACGAGTGGCTTCCTGTCATTACTATTCACATTACTATTCACATATCTCTCTAAAATGTGTGAACATCAGTCAGGTGAAACTTTTAGGGCTCATTTGATTGCCAGGATAGGCTAAGGGCGAATAAAATAAGAGAGCTAGATAAGAGACGGATAGAATGAGCCAGATAAGATGTTATCCTATCCAATATTTGATGCACAGTGGACAAACAGTACTATGTTATCTTATCATGTATTTGAGGTATCCTAGATAATGATGGGATTTTATATAAATTATATGCAAATGACAAAATTACCCTCATAAAGGGCCTCACCCAAAAAGCAACCCGTTGACTTTGCATATTGGAAAAAACCAAAGTCCCACATTGACTAGAGATAGTATTTAATAAGAGCTTATAAGTAGTGGGCAATCCTCATCTCATGAGCTAGCTTTTAGGATTGAGTTAGGCCTAAATTCTAATGTGATATCAGATCTATCCTAGATCCATCGTTGGGCCACCCACCATATTATCCATCTACCAAGCCCAATAGTGTTGGGCGTGAGGGGGTGTAATGGGAAAAAACCCAAGTCCCATATTGACTAGAGATAGTGTCTAATAAGACTTTATAAGTAGTGGGCAATCCTCATCTTATGAGCTAGCTTTTGGGATTGAGTTAGGCCCAAAGAATATTGCATTAATCCTCAAGAATTAAAAATTAAATTTCTGGAAACATAAAAAAATCAGAAATTATATTTGAACATCATCTTGGGACACCATATCCATGACACATGATGTATATACACTTCTTGCAATTTTTAAGTATACGAGGAGAGAGAAAAAATGATAAATAAGTGAGTGATGGTATTTTTATATGGTGTTGATGTTTGATCTTGGTGTTCAAATATCACTCGTCGAAAAAAAAAATTAGCAGAATAACACAAATGTCCTCATCTTTCAAAGGAAAGAAGAATAATCATGCGGCAGAAGAAGGAAACCATAGCATTGTGAATTCATCACTTGTTAAATTCCTGTTACTCACGTATAATCATGAACCTTCAACAAAGGATGAACGGGGAGGGTTTCAGAATTTTCCACAGAACCTAACTACAAATCATACCAAAGTGATGAAGACGTAACCAATTCCAGTGACCATAAAAATCGATTCAGTGAAGAATCTCACATAACTGAATCTATAAATTGCACTAAACAAAATAAAAACAATCAATTACCCTTCCATAAGCTTGACATCTAAACTATTCGCCAATAGATCGGATGCCTTTCTTGAGAAACTTCTCTGTTGTCTTCCTCTTTCTCCTTATCACATCGGTCCCATTTTTCGTCAATTTGATCACTGATTCTATAAAGTTTAAAAAAACACAAAAAAAAAGGGAAACACTAATTATAATCAGTAAAACCTCATTTTCAGATTTCTCCATGGTTTCTTCATCAGAAACAAAATATGAAATCAGATAATAACTAACAAACAAGCAAAGAAACAGAAATCGAAAATCCTACGGCTTCCCTTCCTCTGCTCGTGCCTCTCCTAATCTTAATCTCTGTCTCGCCCGAAGAGAGTATGAGCGTCTGACTCTGCTGCAAACACTACCATTCTCTATCGCTGATCAAAGCTATACTTGTTCATGAAGGAGTGTTCAGCTCCTTTTAGTATTATAACTAACTGAATATATTTTTAGCATAATTGTTCCATTGTTCTGAAATATTCCACAATACTCCGGTTAACTGGAGCAAGATATCATGTGCTCCTCACTTGTCGTAAATGAAATTAGTCGACAATAACCTTGAGGCTTAACCTTACTTGTATTAAGGTAGAAGTTGATGTCATAATGCCTAATAGTTGGGATCTGAATGAAGAGAAGCATAGATTTCTTATTTAAAAATTGATCTGCTTTATCATCTTTCCCACAAAATTTGGACCCAAAATGTTTCATCTGCCATAATGATTGCAAGATTTGGGGTGTCAATTTGGTTAGGTATACTATTATTAATAACTTCATGTTAAAGCTGGATAATTAGAATTAACTCTCATCTTCTGCAGGCGTTCTTTGCTTAGTCAAACACCTATTAGTGGAGGTCTGAAATTTTCTGCAACTTTCAGTCCTGACCGCGTGACTCTGACAACCAGTATTAGTGAAAGTGAGGTTTCTTCAGGTAAGAGGGCGAGTCATTTCCCGAAAGAGCCAACCAATCAGTCAGCTAAAAGGACCCCGGAATCAGTTAATGTCAACCAGATAACCTCAGAAGCTGTTCCTTCAACTAGTTCACCCACAGGAACTAGGACAGAGGTAAGTCGTAAAAGAAGATCGACATTTTATCATTCTGGATACTTTCCAAATAAGAACCTTGAACAAGAATTTGCACTTCAATCAAAGAAAGAATCAGCGGATGGTGCAGATGCAACTGTAGATGTTCTATGGGATGATCAATTTTATAATGATCTTGATCTTGACGAGTTGGAAGCACAAGCAACTTCTCTTCTTAATCGTAAATTAGATTTGTCAATTCAGAAGCAAGATACAACCCCTCGATCTCACTCACCGAACCTTGATATTTTTATGTCTCCGTCATTTGACCTTGGGATATGAAAAGCACGATGTAAGCTGTCAGCACTGATGCGTCTCGGTACTCCTACTACTCCCATCGTGGAAAGAAATTATTTATTGTAAAATAAGATGGTTACCGAAAAAATTTCAGACGCCGTACTAAAGAAGGGATGCCATTATTTATATTTATGCAAGGGTACATGCGTTATAGTTACACTAGTGGGTTGCTGGACTCAATGACTTAGTCATGATGTGCCCATTGTCTACGACAAATCCTACTCTGGTACTGGTGTTGATATTGATTCTTCACAAAATAGTTCTGTTTGTTGAAGCTGCAAATTTTGAGTGAAATTGTAGGAGAAAATTAGCAAAGGGTTCAGCAGGAGAATGTCAATGTCGGCCACTTTGTATTTTGCTGGAATATTTTTGCTTGCATTCTGTTTTCCAATTCGTATTTCATCATTTCCTTCAATAATTTATAAAAGAAAATTTTAAAAAAATGGAATTTTTTGGTCTTATCTTTCCTCGATTTGGCAAATGAAAATAGTAAGCTCAGTAGAAGAGGAAGGTGATGCTATGACGCAGGTACAAAGATGAAAGTTGCTTCCTTAGATCTAAAAGTATGGGAGAATAAGACTTAAGCTTGATATCCATGAAAATATATTACCTTGAGGATAATCAAATCATGTTTTCAGTATAGCTGCATTTGCAAACAAAAAAGAAAGAAAGAAAAAATGCGAGATCAAAAAAGAGAATGAGCAGGCTCGAAGATATGCAGGGAAAAAAAAAGGATTTAGACAAAGCTGCAGAGGAAAAAGTAATTGAGATGGTGATAAGCACCTTTACATCAGCAATAAACCTATTTCTTATATCAACAAAAATAATATAATTATTTCACAAGTTTCATTTATCTATTTTAGAAGGGACTGATAATTTTCTAGAATTACATAACCTAGGAGATCTTCTAACTAGAGAACTAGCAGAGGCAACTGTAAAATTCTCGTCTTTTTGAAGCGCTAAGTGACTTCGGGAAATGCTTCTTGTTACCATCCTGCTGCATGTATTAACATCATTCTCTAATATCTTTTCCCTAATAAATAGCTTCTCCTTGCAGTCAAATGACAATCTCATTTTCTTCGTGGAAATCGAAGATTTACCAGAAAGAACTGTACATGGATTAGGGTCATACATACCCATCAAATGACCCGTGTTGTCCTTGCATTCACATTCCATAATCTTCACGGCAGCGTTACTTTCCATGTCATCAATTGATTGGGATTGCTTGGAAACATTACCCAAAGAATCTGCAAGTTCATTGCCAACTTGTTTTGGTGCCGAACAATAATCAAAATTTCCCTCTGCCATGGTGAAATCATTATCATGAATGGAAATTGGCACCACATCATCAGCCCTATTCTGTGAACAAGCATTTGGGTTATCAAAGCCAGTAGCCCCATAACTATGAACTGAGTATTTTTTCCAATCGTGGGGAAATCCAAACATGAAGTGGTGAAATACCTGTTAAAAGTATATATAGGCAATGATTAGGCAGACGACCTTGTATTAAAATCTTTTGTTGCAAGTGAAAAACCGTAATACATAACAATGATGTGGTTCTTTCTTACTAGAATAAAACAAGCACGCAAAACCAAATTTTCAATTTCCTCTACCCTCTATTTGAACATGGATTTCTGCTCCAGGATAATTTTTGTCAATAAACGCTACTCTAACTTTCTCTTGGATACAATTACTTGTAATCTTATATTTTATTTTATTCAGTATACTTGTCCACCTCAGTATTCTTTTATCTTCACTATCACTATAGTTATTTTGTTAAACTCTTGATTTTACTCTTGTTTAGTAATTTAACACTGAAATGGGTGGGGAACACACATCCCATCATTAGAGATCAATGGCGAAGATATGTGATTCAAGGTAACTAATCATAAAATGTAAACAAAATAAAGGATTGGTGTTGTTCTGTATCTTGAATTCTTGATGTTGGAGGATGAGCTAGTTACAGAGCAATAGAGGTAGTAGGCAGTAGGTGCAGTGTTAAGTAACAAGTGTAGAAACAATGGTAAGCATTGATACACTGAAAATAAAATAAATGATATATATGAGTAAATGAAGTGATACTATTTGTTGAAGGTGGGTGTGTACCTGAGATGGAAAGCCATTTTGAGAAGTACGAGAGACATTGATGAAACCACGGAAAACAATAGTGATGGCATCTTGTGTCTCGAGGACATTGGCCTCGTGTCTCTTTGCAATCACTGTCGACAAAAATACTCTCTCTCTCCCGCTGCTTGCAATCAATTATATGTTCATTTGCTTGGTTGATTGAATTTGAGAGAACAATATTACTTACTAGTTACTAATGGAGTGTTCAAATACTCCATTAATATAATAATAATAATAATAATAATAATAATAATAATAATAAAAAGAAAGAAAGTCTTACTCGAGGGAAGCAACACCGCCAACAGCTAAACCCTGGCATTGTGGCTGAGGCTTCACAAGCCACCATTCATGTAAGAAAATCTATATACAATACAATATTACTCGAATGAATAATATATATAAAAAATAAAATAAAAAGATAAACAAAGTGAAATAGCATACAGATTTGAATAGCGAGGGGGAAATGGGCTTGGTATTGGAGAGAGGAGTTGCAGATGCAGATGCAGATGCAGATGCAGATGGTGGCATTGAACTTGGGTGTTGGAAAATCACCATTATTCTATTCTAATCTCTAGTAATGTAGGTATTCAGTAGGGAGGGAAAAGGGATAGTCTGTCTAGGATGGAACTTGTTGAAAAAGGAAAGAGGGGGAGAAGGTGGGTTTTTCCAAGCAGCCACGAAGAAGAAGAAGAAGCTAGGTTTGTTTGTGCGGTCAAAAGAGGAACGGAACCACGTGAGCCGCTAGGGATGAGGGTCGGGTCGGGTCGGTGTATGGGTAGCAACTTTGACACTGCTAACCTTACTTGCTGTTGCTGGCCATTATCCACATTCATTGCCGTGGAGATCATGCAATAGAGCTGAATTTATCGATAAAATAATTGTTTCTTAACTGGTACTTCATATCCTCATGAGATTAATCCTATGATTATTGGTTGTGGGAGTATCCTGAATTCTATTTCGGACAAAACAAAAATTATGATGAGTTTAATTTTTAATAATATATCAATTTCTAATTGGTTTGCATCATGTTGGTAATATTATCATTATTATTCTTATAAGAATTACATCATGTAATTGTTAGGTGACTAGAAACATTTTCAAAATCTTTGTCAAAAATAAATAAATAAATAAACATTTTCAAAAAAAAAAATTTAACATAAAAATCTATCTAATAATAAACTTACAGGGTCTCTTTGGTCTAAAGAAGGTGAGGGATTTTAATGGAGGGGAAATAATACATTTCATATTTAGTTTAAGAGGGAAGGTGAGGGATTTTAAAACAACTTTACTTTTAAACCTTATAATTATTTATTTAAAAATAAAAAAGTGAAGATATTTTAGTCTAATACACCTGAAATTTTTAAAAATTTCTCCTATTCCCTCCAAATCCCCCAATATTGGATGGGAACTAAAATGAACTCAGGAGGGATTTTGCTCCCCTCTCCTCCCCTCCTAAAATTTGAACCAAACACAAAAAATTTAAAATATCCCCTCCCCTCCATTCCCCTACAACCAAACAATACCGGAATAATGAAATCATAATAATTTTTTGTTTAATATATAGTGGTGTTATTTTAACATCAAAATCAAACATTAACACCTATTTTTATACAATTTTTATATATTTAATCATTATTTTTCACTATTCTTTCATATTTTGTTTTGTAAACTCACCATGATGATTGATGATGTGAAAAATTAATATCAAAATTGAGCATGAAAATATCATTTCTCTCCTAATATATAAGAAGATATGGAATTAGGGAAAGTGAGTCAAAGCGACAGCAGAAGCAGCGAGAGAAGAGAGGATGGGTTTGAGTTCCATAGCCACCATCACATGCACTGCTGCTGCTTCCCCAACTCTATCGCTCTCCTCATCATCTCGCGCTGGCGCTGATAAGCATAAACCCGATTCTCTTTGTTGGCTCTCTTCATTTCCCACTCTCACTATTACAAACCCTTCTCCCTCACCCTCCCTCTCCAACGTAAGTAGTTCCTTTTAATTCAATTATTTATTTATTACATATGGTTCATTCCATTTTCAATTCAACTTTTTATACCTCTGTTCTGCTTGCTGAATATAGGAGGAGACTTTGATGATGGAATTGCTGATAAAAGCATCACTTTTTTGTTTTTTAGGTCTCTGCAGGCATTATATTATCAGTTTCATATCCACTTCTAGCATTCCAAGACTTTTACTTGTTCATTAGTAGAATTTACTTACATGTGCTTCTAAATGCACCTTTTACCTTTTATTCCGTTTTCTCATGGTAATGTTAGCCAACATTCATATTCACAGAGGAACTTAAAGTTTAACTTGCTATGTTGTTATCACGCAGGCACGGCACATGATCTATGGTTCATTGCTTCTAAATCTGATTTACTGCTAATTATCAAAACTCATTAAGTATTAAGTATCCTTGGACTTAATTATTTCTTTCTTGTTGCGCACAAGGCCTTCTTTTTCTGTGAACTGTTGTGAATTGTGATTGGCACTTGACATGAAGATTAAACACTTGATGTTTGCTTCTCTTCTGTTGACTCAGTCTGCTCTGCTCTTTATATCAACATCTGTAGGGTTCTTTTATTCAAGCTGCCTGGACCCGAAGATCTCGAGGTGAAGCTGCAAAGAAACCTAACAGGAAATCATGGAAGCAGAGGACAGATATGTACCTGAGACCATTCTTATTGAACGTTTTCTTTTCAAAAAGATTTATTCATGCAAAAGTGATGCACCGAGGAACAAGCAAAGTCATATCTGTTGCTACCACAAACGCCAAGGATCTTCGAAATTCTCTTCCATCCTTGACAGATCATAATGCTTGTAGACTAATTGGAAGGCTTATTGCTGAGCGATCAAAGGAAGCTGACGTATATGCAATCGCTTATGAACCCAGAAAGGATGAAAGGATTGAAGGTAAACTGGGGATTGTACTTGATACTATAAAAGAAAACGGAATTATTTTTGTTTGACCTCATTCCCTATCAATTCATCTTGTTTTAGATGTAGCCTCCTTTTATGGGTTGTTACAATTACTCTTTGATTTTTATGGATCTTTTGTTTGCTCATTGATGATTTGGAATCTTGTTAATTTTTATTGAGTTATCATAGATGTAGCCTCCTTTATTTGTTTTGAGATTTTCCATGTTAGAAGAGATGCTAATCACATGGCTCATCTTCTAGCAAGATTTGCTTTGCATAACCTTGACTCCATTTGGGTAGTATTACGGTTAGAGAAGTTAGTTAAAGGCAGTTAGAGTTTGTTAAGAGAGTTAGTTAAGAGTAGTTCTCTTTAGTTAGCTAATTATAGTAGCTATTCTATCTTATATATACTCTTGTAACTCGAGTTTAATATCGATTTGTACATTTTTCTCTTTCGGTGAATTCATCAATTCATAATTCTCTCTCAATTACAAGTCTAATATGGTATCAGTTGTTTTTCTTGAAGCTTTCGCTCTCTGATTTCTCTTCTTCTTCGATCCTTTCTTCCTTTCTCTCTTCCTTTCCGCATTTCTTGTTCTTGCTGAAACTTGTGATTCTGAACAATGGAAGAACAGAATCCTCTCTTCATTCACTCTATGGATTTGCCTGGCTTAGTTCTTGTTTCCCAGCCGCTTGATGGTACAAATTACCTCACATGGCGTCGTTCAATGATACTGGCTCTCGATGGGAAGAACAAGCTAGGGTTCGTTGATGGCTCTGTTCCTCAACCCCTTGCCAATGATCCGAATTTTCGATTGTGGAAACGCAACGATAGCATTGTTGCTTCTTGGCTCTTGAACTCAATCATCAAGGAAATAAGTACAAGTGTGATTTATGGCACCTCTTCTTCAGCAATTTGGAAAGATCTTGAAGATCATTTCAAGCAGAAAAATGGACCTAGGATTTTTCAATTGAAGAAGGCTTTACTTCATTGTACTCGAGATTCTAGCTCCATCAGTGCCTATTTCACTCGTTTCAAATCACTGTGGGAAGAACTTGGTGAGTATAGGCCTGTGCACAATTGTAATTGTGGAGGTGTTCAACCCTTGATCGATTTCCTCCAGGATGAGTTTGTTATGAATTTCTTGATGGGACTCAATGAGTCTTTCTCTCATGCTAGAGGACAAATTCTAATGATGAATCCTATTCCCCAAATTTCTCAAGTTTTCTCAATGCTTCTTCAAGATGAGACTCAAAGAGAAGTTGGACTTCAAATTATCCCAGTAACTGAAGCAGCATATGCTGTTCAACCAGGCAAGAACAAGAATCAGAAGAAGGATAGGCCGATCTGTGCTCACTGTGGCATAACAGGGCATACCAAAGACAAATGCTTCAAGTTGCATGGGTATCCTCCTGGTCACAAGAGGCATCAAGCATTCAAGCTTCTACTTCTGTCAATCAGGTTTTGGCAATCACTGATGGCACTGAAGATGCAAACTGGTCACCTCAGCAGTGTCAGCAACTTCTTGCTCAGTTACAAGCTCAGCTGGCAAGAGTCCCTTTGGCCACTGCTCAAGATCAAAATGATTCTTTTGTAGGTGAGTCATCTCTAGGTATCTCTCTGTCCATCCCAAATTCTCCATTTAGGAATTCAAATTGTTGGATTCTTGACTCTGGGGCTACTTCCCATATAACCTGTCATAAACATGTTTTTCTTACCTTTCAAGAATTACATAATAGGTTTGTCACTTTACCAAATAAGTCTTTGGTAAAAGTTGTAGGAATTGGTTCAGTTCAACTCAATTCTCAGTTAGTCATATATGATGTTCTTTTCATACCCTCCTTTCATGTTAATCTACTCTCTGTCAGTAGTTTACTTTCTAATATTCCTTTTAATGTCTCTTTTACCAAATCTTCTTTTATCATTCAGGACACATTGCACCAGAAGACGATTGGCAGGGGTGATCTCCATCAAGGCCTCTATGTTCTTCATTCTCATTCTCATTAGCAATAAACAGTTAGCCAATAAATCCCATTCTGCTTTCACAAATTTACAATGTTACACATAGGTCTAGTTCATCCGATTGTATTCTTTGGCATGCACGTTTAGGTCATGTATCCGAAAAGGTCTTAAAACTTTTCTGTAATAAACTTGATTTGCAATTGCAATTCACTTCATGCAATAAATGCTTGATATGTCCTTTGTCCAAGTTTAGGCGTTTGTCCTTCATTTCAAACAACAATTACTCTGAGAATCCTTTTGATCTTGTTCATGTAGACATATGGGGCCCTTATCATCAATCTACTTATGATGGCAAGAGGTTCTTTTTAACTATAGTTGATGATTGTACTAGGTTTACCTGGTTATACCTATTACAATATAAATCTGAGGCACCTGTGATGATTAAAAAATTCTTTAGCTATGTCAAGACTAATTTTGGCAGGACTATTAAACAACTTAGATCTGACAATGCTAAGGAACTTCAGATGACTGATTTTCTTCAAGAGCATGGCACTGCATGCATCGCTTTAGCTTGTCCTTACAGTGCCTGGGCGAAATGTTGTGGTTGAGAGGAAGCATCGGCACTTCATCGAATGTTGCAAGAGCACCGTTGTTTCAATCCAAGGTTCCTATCACTTTTTGGAGAGAGTGTGTCAATGCCGCCACCTTCCCGATAAATAGGGTTCCTTCACCTTCTCTAAAAACTCGTTCTCCTTATGAACTGCTGTATAACAAATTACCTAGTTATACTTCATTCAGAGTTTTTGGTTGCCTATGTTTTGCTGCTGTTCCAGTTTCACAGAGAAACAAATTCTCACCAAGGACATTCCCTGCTGTTTTCATGGGATATCCACCTAGATACAAGGGTTACAGAGTTTATGATCTGACCACCAGAAAATTTGTGGTGTCCAAAGATGTTACCTTCTTTGAGGACAAGTTTCCTTTTGAAACAGAAAAGTTGCACACTGCTCCTGACCCTTTCCAATCCACTGTCCTTCCTGTTCCTGTTAAGGACATTGTGCCAAATCACCCACCCTTACCTATCCTACTTGAATTTGATAATGCCCCACAAACACCAAACCTTGATCCTACACCCGAAACAGCTAATGAACATGAACCAAACATCCCTGAAATTGAACCAAATTTTCTTGAACCTGTTCAAGACATTCATGCACTTGAACCTGGTCATCTAGACCCTGCACCAAACCAACCCAGAAGATCTACCCGTGCTCATAATCCACCTCAGTATTTACAGGATTATGTTCGCCATACCAAATATCCCTTAACCAAACACATATTACATACACAAACCTTTCCCAACCATATCATACCTTCATTTCCAATGTTGACTCTCAATATGAGCCACAGTTTTACCATCAAGTAGTGAAGTTTCCTCAATGGAGAGCAGCAATGGCAGATGAAATAGAGGCTCTAGAAGCCAATAAAACATGGTCTGTGGTTCCTCTACCTCCGGGCAAGCAAACCATTGGTTGTAGATGGATCTACAAGACAAAATTCAAGTCAGATGGCTAAGTGGAAAGACACAAGGCCTGATTAGTTGCTAGAGGTTTCACACAGCAAATGGGAATTGATTTTTTGGAAACTTTCTCCCTAGTGGCTAAGTTAACCACAGTTAGAGTCTTGCTTGCTGTGGCAGCACAAAGGAACTGGCACTTGGCTCAATTAGACATCAACAATGCTTTCTTGAATGGTGATCTTTTTGAAGAAGTGTACATGGATTTACCTCTAGGATATCCAAAACAAGGAGCACATTCAGTATGCAAATTGCATAAGTCTCTTTATGGCTTGAGGCAAGCCTCAAGACAATGGTTCCATAAATTCTCTGCAGCAATCATTCATCTTGGCTTCCACCAGTCCACTGCTGACTATTCCTTGTTTCATAAAGGATCCAATGACTCCCTCATCATCCTCCTTGTTTATGTGGATGATATCATAATTGCCAGCCCAACTAAGTCTCTTGTTGACAGAACCATCACAAATTTGCAACTTCAGTTTAAACTGAAAGTTCTTGGTAATTTGAAGTATTTTTTGGGCTTGGAAATTGCCACGTCATCAAAGGGAATTCACTTGAGTCAGAGAAAATATACTCTGGAACTGCTTGAAGACACTGGATTCAGTGATTCGAAACCTGCCAAAATCCCTATGGAAGCAAACTTGCAGCTTAATGACACAGATGGTGATCTTCTTTCTGATCCTTCCTTGTATAGAAGACTCCTTGGCAGACTTATGTACTTAACTATTTCAAGGCCTGATATCATCTTCTCAGTCAACAAACTGAGTCAATTCATGTCCAAGCCTCGGACACCTCATCTCAAGGCCTTGCATCATATCCTACAGTATCTAAAAACTTCACCAGGTCAAGGAATTTTCTTCTCTGCTCAGCCAAACACCAAGGTCACTACATATGTTGATTCTGACTGGGGCAATTGCAGTGTTACTAGAAGATCAACCACAGGTTTCTGTGTTTATCTGGGGTCTTCTCTGATCTCTTGGAAATCAAAAAAGCAACCTACAGTTGCAAGATCTTCTGCAGAAGCAGAATAGAAGCAGAATATAGAGCACTGGCATGTCTCACCAGTGAGCTCTTTTGGTTGCAACAACTACTTAGAGCATTTCAGATTGACGTTTCATCTATCATGGTCATGTGTGACAATAAGTCAGCAATCCAGCTTGCTGCTAATCCCACCTCCAATGAGAGATCGAAACACATAGACATTGACTGCCACTTCATCAGACAATATGTCAATTCTGGTTTTCTGAACTTAGTTTATCTCCCAACTCAACAGCAGTTAGCTGATGTTTTTACTAAAGTTCTCCCACACTGCAAATTTTCAGTTCTGATTTCCAAGTTAGGTGCATTAGACATCTATGCTCCAAACTTGAGGGGGAGTATTACGGTTAGAGAAGTTAGTTAAAGACAGTTAGAGTTTGTTAAGAGTAGTTCTCTTTAGTTAGCTAATTATAGTAGCTAATCTATCTTATATATACTCTTGTAACTCTAAGTTTAATCTCAGATTTGTACATTTTTCAGTTTTAAGTGAATTCCTCAATTCATAATTCTCTCTCAATTACAAGTCTAATAGGTAGAGGATATTCCTCCCTATATTGCTCCTTTTGTTCACTCTGAATCTGGAGTGGTTTGAATGAAATTTTTCCAATAAAAATAATAATAATATGGAACTTCGAGTTAAATGCACTTCATAGTTACCGATATCATAGACCAACATTTCTTAGTGAATTCGATGTGCGCATTCTCTTTGTTGTGGATGAGAAAGTACAATGAAAAGTTTAGGAAAGGTTAAACAAAATGTGAACTGTCCCACGCAGGCTCGCACCTGTTAAGAAACTAGTGCGTCATAGCTGGCAAAAAGTTCGTCTACAAATGTAATTATGTAAGGAGTCAAAAGGAACAAAATAATCCTACCCGAGTTCATCAATAAGAATATTTTGATTTACAAGGGGGCATGCTGTATATCATTTTCCTTAGTTCGCGTATAGCTTTTGTTATTGATATTTAATATTTAATATTTACTCGGACATCAGTTTCCCAATCCAGCCATATGGACTTGTCTTCATTCGCAAATGCTGGGTTGTGTGTCCTGTCTAGTGACTATTTGATGTCCTTTATAGCATCCTGCATCACAACGGTAAAATACATCTGAGTTACTAGAGAATCAGACCGGGGATTGGGTAACCAAGGGTTTGTTCGCTTTATTGTCAGATTCTTGTTTATATCAATAATTGCAAAAATGTCACATTGTTTTTTATGTTTCATATGTAAATCTTAAAAAACATGAAATAAAATGGAAATAATGTAACATTTTTACAATTTATTAATGAAAATAGGAAACAAAAAACAAAGCAAACGGGTCTTACGTAACTAATGATACTAGACTCGGTAATGCAACAGCTTACTTGCAGAAAGAGGAAACAAATAAATTACAACAGCATTATTGCTTTTTATCATTGATTGATTACTAATTCGATGGCAGTGGCTTCTGGAATAGAATGGTGGGTGAGTGCATATTTATAATTACTACAAACTCCAGGAGAGGAACGGTTGGGGAAGGGGGAAGAGAGGCTGCGAGGGGAAAGGTTGACATGACCTTGCACATCAGGACTTTGAAAATGGTTAACAGAAAATATGATGGTTAAAACAAGAAATAATGGAATTTTATCATGTAGAATTTATACTTCTAGATAACACAAATCCATGACCTAAAAAGCATCAAACAGACATCTTGAGGTATCTAGATAATTGTTTCATAAACATACTTTCAGACTTTATGGGTGCGTTTGATTTGCAAAAAATCAGGGGACTGAACAGCACAAAAATTTTTGTCCCCTATTTGATCTGAAAAGTGGTCAAGGGACAGGACAAAAAAAGGGGTGAGGGACAGGACAAAAACCCAAAATTTTATCCCCCACCAAACATGGGACAAAAAGTTGTCCCGTGGACAGGCTAACAAAAGACAAAATTATCCTTACATCTCTCTCCTCTCTCTTCTATCTCTCTCCTCTCTCCCTCCCTCCTCTCTCTCTCTCTGTCTTTGTCTTGTCCAGGTCTTTGTCTTTGCATCTCTGTCTTTGTCACGATACTTTTTACAAATCAAACGCAACCTATATATCATAAATGCAAAGAAATTTGCCATATACCATCATGTGTAATGTTAAATTTTTTATTTTTTTCAACTAAAAGGCAAAACATCATTCTATGAAGTTGTGCTCAAGCAATTAATCCAATATTCCTTTCATCTTGTGATGTAAAATATGAATCATATAGGGGGAAAACGAATTGTATTCATACCTGGAGGTCAAAACCATGTTCCACAGAGACAGCTGTAGCATATTCTGGGAGAGCAATCATTTCAAGTGCTTTTCCATAATTATGCCCAGTAAGCAAACGGTTGACTTCCTTCCCTGCAACACAGCACTAGCACAGTAAGCCATCAGAAAAGATTCCGAGTCCCTTGTGTTGCTAAACATTCTACAGAAGCTAAAGGTTATGGATGCCAAGCAAGAGGCTGTTGCTTAACAACAATTTTTTTTAATTTAGACTACCATGGGTTCCATCAATGCCATACAATGGGAGATGTAATTCTTGCAAAATAAGCTTAAGATTTTTGCGAAATGTTGTGATAGGATGTCCATGGCTCACAAGAGAAACCAAAAGAGAAATTCATATCCCCTAAACCAGTCAATGATAAAGATGATATGTTTCCTTATTAGATGGCTTAGCTTATGATTTTTCGAATATTTGCATTCATTGCAATTTGCTTATTAATGCCACTTTGTGAACGTGGTTTTAGTGTTTAAACTGTGTTGTCAGACTCGCTTTTATGCACCTTGCATGTATGAACTATGTTTCCTTGTTCCTAAATGCTTATGAAATTATGACTTTGTTTTCATACCTCCTCCTGTTGGAGGAGTGCTTATACCTTCACCAAAAAATGATCTTGTTTTCATACCTCCTGTTGGACTAGTGCTTATATACCTTCACCAAAAAAGAGAAAGAAAAACAGAGGTTAAGTGAGAAGCACAAAATACCTGGAGTATATCAAACACCTCTAATCTCTACAATATATTTTTGTTGAAGAGTGGTGCCCTTCTACTGCACTTTTCAAGATGAATGCACAATGTAGCTTTCTTACAAGCCTTTTTAACAGCAGTAACTATAATGAGCACAACTTCAGTCAAGAAACAAGTTTGTTATCTAATCAAACAATAAGAAATACTTCATGACCAAAGTACAAAATTACTCGATGATAATTTACCAGAAAAGTAAAGCTAGACAACTAAAGTCGGTGTTATTTGTAATGAAAAATATCAAGCCTACAATGTAAATAGTTAAAGATGAATATGTTAGGAACCCAAGAACAGAAATGGAGAAGTATAAGAAAAGAATGAATCTTTATTGAATTCTTGAACAAAAACTGAACAACAATAGGAGAGTTATCTCCTTCAAGGGTTTCCCCTTCAAAAAGGGTTTCCCCTTTCAAAACTAAACCTTTGCCCAGTTCTCACAAACTAACAATTCTGAATGCCCTTTCCCTTACTCTCTTCCCCTATTTATATAGCTGAACCCTCTAACTAACTAACTATCTCAATTAATGCTAACTCACTAACTATTACATTTCTCTTTATTCCTGATTGGGCTGGGCCCTAACAAATAATGATCCAAAATCTTTAGGATGACAAATGGACACAAAACTAGCTCCACTAAAGAACCCCATATACAGAAAACTCAATAAAACATCCATGAATTAACACGATATTTATTTAGCACCAAGCACAATCACAATTGGTTATTTGATAACATTAAAATATCCAATAAGCATGATAACATTGAATGTGTATAATCACCAAGAATCAACTTCAAAAATGTAAAACAAAACAAAAAGGAAATGCAAAAAAATAACACGCGGGGTTGAACAGAGTAAGCAAGTTGAAGAGAAAATAATGCTCATAGTCCTGAGAATCCGCAAGAAAATAATGAAAAATAGTAAGCAAAGTTGAACAAAAAGAGGAACATAGGAGTGTCTCAGTAATCTTACCAAAACATCGCCGGAAAACGGGATTTTAGTGTTCAACAAAAGAGAAAGAGCTCAAATGATCTTCAAACAAAATGCAAAAGTCCACAATCATGAACGAGAAGAACTCTGGCACAGCTCACCGCTTCATCTTCTTTTTGGTAATTGTGATTTAGAGTTCGTCGATGTAGGTTTTTTTTGGTAAGCAATCAATGTAGGGTTGAGTGGGTTGTCCCATGCGCTGTGGCCTATTTGACAACTCTACTCGTACTATTTAGGACAGATTCCTGTCTTCCAAACATCACTACCTAAGTACTAAGAGCTAGAATTTGCAATAACAAGTTCCGTTTTCCCTTTGCAAGTACTTAAAGGCAATTTAGGCATCATCAAACCTATGCATGTTGAGCAATTCGACCTGTAATCCACAACAAGCAATTCGACTAGTTTTCCTTCAAAAAATTGCTCCATGAAAACAGATATCATTCATAAATAACTCGCTTGTGTGATAAATCAAAGTCATTTAGGCCACCAGGGTTCAGCTGTAGATGTTCAGGCCCTTGGTTTATTTGCCTTCCATTTACCATGTTGTCCCACAAAAGAAATCAATTTATAAAGTAATAAATGATTCTTCTAGATAACAGCCAATTTACTTTTCTCTTGAAGTTTAACAAAATATGAATCCAGAGAACCATTCCACCCATTTATTTCTATGGAGCTGCTACCAGATGGTTTATGAACATTACTCCCCTCCATCAGTCCTCTCATTTTAACAGCATCTTCCCATCTATCGAACCTTGCATAAGTATTAGATGAGAGTACATAGTTACCACTATTAGAAGGATCAAATTCAAGAAGCTTGTTCGTGGCAATCTCAGCCAAGGGTATATTTCCATGAACTTGAGAGGCACTCAGCAATATCCTCCATACTATGGCATCTGGAGCCATAGGCATCTTTTTTATGAACTCATATGCCCTTTGTAAATTGCCAGAGCGACTCAAAAGATCCACAACACATCCATAATGTTTCATTTCTGGTGTCAGTCCATAAACCTTTTCCATACTTTCAAAATATTCCAATCCTTTATCAACCAATCCAGCGTGAGCACAGGCTAGTAAAATTCCAACAAAGGCTCCATGAGATGGCTGAACACGTTCTCTCAACATCTGTGAAAAATAATCAAGAGCAGAATTTGCAAAACCATTTACAGCAAGGCCTGCAATCACCGAAGTCCATGACACACTGTCCTTCCTCTTCATCTCTTTAAACACCTCCAACGCTTTCTCAACTACACCACATTTGCAATACATATCTATTAAGGCATTTCCAACATAAACATCAGCTTTTACATCATATTTACGTATATACTCATGAACAGCCTCCCCAACATCAAGTGACCCAATACGGGCACACACAGAAAGCACGGTGGCAATAGTTATCTCATCTGGCTTCACCTTAGCTTCCATCATTTCTTTGAAAAGTCTCACTGCCTCCCTAAATTGGTTTGCTTGAGAGTAACATGTGATCATAGAAGTCCACGAGATCACATCTCTATGTGGCATCGCATCAAACAGTTCCTTAGCAGCAACTAAATTCCCTCCTTTCCCATAACCCACAATCATGGCATTCCAAGAAACCATATTCCTCTGTTGCATCCGATCAAACACTTCTCGAGCCTGATTGACCAGGTTGCGCTGTCCATACATATCGATCAAGGTGTTCCCGAGGTACACATCAATCCGTACCTCGTTTTCCTCAATGTACTTGACCACAGCATCCGCAACACCCCACTCACCCAAAAAAGAACATGCTAGAACAACCTTCACCATTGTCACGGCATCACCCTTCACACCAACCACCTTCATTGCTTCAAAAACACCCAAAACCTCCCTAAACCTCGTACACTGACTGTACCCACAAATCAAGGAGTTCCAAGAAACCAAGTCTCTCTCAGGCATTCCATCAAACACCTTCTGCGCAAAATCCAAGTCACCCCAACAACCATACATATGAATCATGGCGTTGGAAACAACAATAAAGGAGTCAAACCCAAGTTTCAAAACACGGGAATGGGCTATTTTACCGCATGGAACATGAGAAACACGAGCACAGGCCTTGAAAACAAATGGGTATGTCAAATTGTTGCCAACAATGCCTTGTTGGGTATACATGAGGTGATACAAGCGAATTGCTTCGAGTGGTTGATCAGTCTGAGACCAACCGCGGATGATGAGGTTCCAGAGGGACAACGTGGGACGGTGGATTTGGTGAAAGAGGAGGTTGGCTTTGAGGATGTTTGTGGAGGAGAGTGCGTAGGATCTGAGAACATCGGAGATAGAAGAAGAAGGATCCGTGTGGAGGTGGGTTCTGATGAGATGGGCATGAAGGGCTTTGAGAGAGTCCTCTGAGGTGCGCGTAATTACTCTCATGACTCATTCAGCAAAAGAACGCTAACGAATGAATGATGTAGATCGTACAATCCACACAACCTATGAAAGAGTCTGTAGCAGCCTGTGGGAGTCGACAGTAGGATGGGGAAGACGAAAGACGGTAGTTTTAAAAGGAATAAATGCAGAAGAAAAAAGTTTTTTTTTTCTTTCTTATTTTGGAATTCAAAAAAGAAAGTTACTATCAAGGCTTCTTGATCAAACTGGGTTATATTTTAATTTTTTTTATTTTGACAGGTCAAAGGCGCCAGTCAAACTGGTGCCTATCACTTAAAAAAAAAAAGGTAGGTGCCACTGCAGATGGCGCAGTGGCGCCTCCCCTGGAGTACGCCACGTGGCACTGCAGGGGGCGCCCCTCCCCTGCAGTGCGCCACGTGGCACTACAAGGGGCGCCCCTCCCCAACCCCAACCAAAAATTGGACGCCTGCAATTTTAAAGGAACAACGCTATAATTTTAAAGGAACAACGCTACAAAAAAAATTATATAAGTATAGGGAGTAACGATGACATCAATGAAAAATTATTTATTTAAAACAATAAGAGGCAATAAAAAAATCCCGTAATAACGAGTAGTAAATAATATCAGAGGAGGCATAAAAAAATAATAGCAATAACAATTTACACCAATAAATATTCATCAAATACTACAGTAGTAAAAAAAAATTTACCTTATAAGAATTAAAAGAAAGTCACTTGTAATTTTAAACGAACAACGCAATAAAAAAAATTATACTATAAGTATCATGAGTAACGATGATATTAATGATAAAGTATCTATTTATAACTATCATTCATTAATTTTATTTACAAGAATCTTTTATGTCTGAGAATAAATTTTTAAAACTTATATCAAATATGACAAATTTTTATTATTTGCCAACATTCTCGGGATGGCATCTGCAAGAGGACCGATTCCAGAGTATCATGACATACATAATTAATTACAAACATGTTTGGAATTTGGTGTTATTTTGATAAACTTCAAAATAGTAAGTGTAATTTACATAAAATATAAAGATAAAAGAACAAAATGTCTATTTTTGCCTAAAACTTGAGTCATTGGCTAGTTGAAATTCTTCTCCCTGTACCTGTTGTTTGGAATGTGATGCGTTCTTACACAAACAACTCTAGTTCATACACCTTACATACACAACTCTAGTTCATACACTTTACAAATATTGAGTAATCAATTCTCTAATTCAAGTTTGGCCTTCTCCAACGCAGTTTTGGCTGAAATTTGCTTTGCTTGTCTCTCTTCATTGAGTTGCCTTGCTATTTTCGCTTCTTCACCTGTAACCTTCAAGGTTGTCTCAGCCTCCACCAAACTTCTTCTTAATTCTCCAAGATGAGTCCCTGTCTACAAGTTCTCCAACTCACAAGACTTTATTTGGGTTTGTTTTTCGTTGAGCATGGCCTCAAGGTGAGAATCCAATTTTGTATCCGAACTCATAAGGTAATCGCAAGGAGGACTGATAAGTTAAGTAGTGTTTGATACAAGCTTTAATACTGAAAATACTAGATTGGATACAAAATTGGATTCTCACCTCTACTAGCATAATACTGATAAGTTAAGTAGTGTTTGATACAAGCTTTAAAAAAGTATTGCCGAGAATGTTGGCAAAGAATAAAAATTTGTTATGTTTTATATAAGTTTTAAAAATTTATTCTCAGACATAAAAGATTCTTCTAAATAAAATTAATGAATGATAGTTATAAATAGATACTTTATCATTAATGTCATCGTTACTTCCGATACTTATAGTATAATTTTTTTTGTCGCATTGTTTCTTTAAAATTGCAGATGACTTTCTTTTAATTCTTATAAGGTAAATTTTTTGTTTACTACTGTAGTATTTGATGAATATTTATTGGTGTAAATTGTTATTGCTATTATTTTTTTATGTCTCATGTGATATTATTTGCTACTCATTATTACGGGATTTTTTTTATTGCCTCTTGTTGTTTTAAATATATACTTTATCATTAATGTCATCGTTACTCCCTATACTTATAGTATAATTTTTTTTGTAGTGTTGTTCCTTTAAAATTGTAATGTTGTTCCTTTAAAATTGCAGGCGTCCAATTTTTGGTTGGGGTTGGGAGGGCGCCCCCTGCAGTGCCACGTGGTGCACTGCAGGGGGAGGTGCCACTGCGCCTAGTGCCTTTGAAGGCGCCATCTGCAGTGGCGCCTATCTTTTGTCTTTTTTTTAAAAAAAAAAAAAAAGTGGTAGGCGCCAGTCTGACTGGCACCTTTGACCCGTCAGAGTGAAAAAAAATAAAATATACCACGTGTCCAAAAGTACCCTAAACTGGTAAATAGTTTCAGAATAACCCTAAACTGGTAAATAGTTTCTAAAAGGAATCCGGTTTGGTCAAAAAGCCCACTACCAATGTTAGGGAAGGACACTAATGATATGTTGGGACTGCCAGCAAAAGCCCAATCCGAAGGATTAGTGGGTTACTACATAGACTTATATCACAAGTAGTTTCATCAAGTCGTAGCTTTTCAATCAGCCCCTAGGGCATCGGGAGATTTTAGTGATGTCACGAGGATTTGAACGATCTCATATTTAAATGAAATCAAATCTTGTACTGGTACAAGAAGTATATCCATTACAAGAGCCGAATAATGGGACGGGGTGGATTCACCGGTTTTGACAAAGTAGGTTGAAATCCCTAACCCACCTCATTTGGTTGCAGGTTAGTGGGATGACCCATCAAACACTAGACTTATCAAAATGAGCTAAACCAGCTCGTTTGACTTAAAAAACACAAAATATATTTTCAATACAACACAAGATATTCATTTTCAATTGGATTTATAAACTTAGTCTCTATAGCTATAATCATTTTTTAAATGTTGTCTCCATTGTCTGTTATCATTGTAACATTGAGATTGATAGAGTTAATCGAAATATAGAGACAAAATTTAAAATGACAATTGTAATATAGGGATAAAAAAATTATTTTAACTTATATTTTTTTGTCTTTATACACGATAGATAAATTAAAGTATTTATATTTTTCAAAAAAATTATGTATAAAGACTTGAATTTTGGGGTGGCTTTAGCTACCTCATATATGTGCTACTCATTGCCTCTATCTATAACACTCATTTTTAATTTAGTCCTTACGTTTCACTATGTTATAACTCTAATAGACAACAAGGATGGTGTTGAAAACAAATACACCTATAAGGACTAATGAAGATCAAATTGAAAATAAATATCACGTGTATAGACAAAAAAAATAATCTATAAATTACATGTGTTATTCCAAATATAAAAATGTGTAATCCTCAATTTCATTCACAAATAAAATAAAAATTGGACCTTAAGATATTCACTTTTATCAATAGGAGTAATAATTATATTAAACTTATGTATACGAGTAATATTTGATGCATAACTAGATGCATATCGCTTCAAACCATGATAAGGTGGTAAAATTAAAGTGTGTGTATGTAAAAACGAGGAAAATTTAATTACAACTAAATGATAAAAACTAATGCTAAGCGATGTGTGCAAGAGAAGAAACATTATTCTTTTTTTTTTTGGTGTAATTTTTGTGTGTGTAATAAATAATAATAAATAACATTATTCTATGCATACATAAAAGAATGTGATTTAATGGGTTTTGTATGAATTCCACCCAATACACGCAGGTAGTTTATTTCATGCATACATAACATTGTCCAATTGTAAATACAACTACACTATTTGAACATCAGAAATCAAGTAACACTCTTCACGTTTGTGTACGTACATCAATTCCATCTTAGAATGAGATATGTCAATACTCATTGATACAAAATGCGAGATGTGGAATGAGAAAGTGATGTGCACAATGGGTGTCTTTGGTATACGGTTTATTTAAACGTTTATGCAATAAATTTTTTTTTTTTCAAATAAGCTATTTTTCATAAGCTTCTCTGACAAGCTCATAGAAATAAGCTAAAAAAAGCTTATAGAAAGATCAGAAACTATTTGTTCAAAGTTTATTATCATAAGTTGTTCTAATATATGCTCTTCCAAATGCAGTGTTAGGTGCTCAAAGTTCCATACTGGTTGAGTATATATGAACAAAGGACCATTTATAATAACTTGGACAACCCTCACTCTATAAACTAACTTATTATTCTAAGACAGCCTTTTCTACATAAAACGTAGCATTTCCATAAGAAACTTCAAACTTGACATATAATCCAATATGGAACTTCGAATTAAATGCACGTCATAGACCGACTCCCTAGACCAACATTTCTTAGTGAATTTTTTCATTTTTAGAGTTTACTTGATCTCTCTCCAGCTACCAGCTTCCAGCTTCCATAATCATTTCTTACCCATTTTTCTGCACCCTGATGTTTGCATTCTCTTTGTCGTGGATGAATAAGTACAATGAAAAGTTTAGGAAAGGTTAAACAAAATGTGAGTTGTCCCTTGCAGGCTCGCACCTGTTAAGAAACTAGATGTGTGTTGCGTGGTACAAATGTAATCATGTAAGGAGTCAAAAGGAACAAAATAATCCCACCTGAGTCCATCAATAAGAATATTTTAATTGACAGGGGACATGCTGTATATCATTTTCCTTAGTTCGCGTTTAGCTTTCGTTATTGATATTTAATTTTTGCTCAGACATCAGTTTCCCAATTCAGTCATATTCAAGTAACTTGTCTTCATTCGTAAATGCTGGGTTGTTGTAATGTCCTAGTGACTATTCGATGTCCTTTATAGCATCCTGCATTATGACGGTAAAATACACTGAGATACTACAGGATCAGATCGGGCCTAAGTAAATCGGGTTTAGCGTGTTTTATTTCCAGTTTCTTGTTTTTATCAATAATTACAAAAATGACACATTGTTTTCAATGTTTCGTGTATAAATCTTTGAAAATATGAAATAAAATAAAAATAATGTCATTTTTGCAATTATCAATGAAAACATGAAACCAAAAACAAAACAAATGGATCGTAAGTAACTAACCATACTAGACTCAGTAATGCAACAGCTTACTTGCATAAAGAGGAAACAAATAAACTACAACAGCATTATTGCTTTTTATCATTGTGTTAGATATTGTTAGCTTAGTAGTTAGTTAATTAGTTAATTGGTTAGTAGGTGAGCTAGGGAGTTAGTTAAGGGAGATAAGGCATGTTGCCTATAAATAAGAGGATGGATTGGGAGAGAGGGATATCTTGTATTTTGGGAATAGTTGGGGCCTTTGGGCATTGGGAGAGTCTAGAGTCTCTCAAATACTCTAGGATTACACATTTTGTAAGGGAATTTCCCTAATTTCTACAGTAATAACAGTTGGTTCCTATCAACTGGTATCAAAGCTCTTTTCTGGGAGTGGTACATGGTCCATACGAGAAGAATGGAATCAAGAATTGAAGCTCTTGAGCGCGGAATGGAAGAGCTGAGACGAGGTCGCGAAGACGATCGCTTTGATCGCCAAGAACTGAGGCGAATTGTGGAGGAACAGCAATCGGAAAATCGGAAGCAATTTGACGCGATTTTGACTCTCCTACAATGAAGTTCCAACAGTAAGCACAGTAACAGTGATCATGATTACTGTGAGAATCAAGATCTTACAAGTGGAGGAAGCCACGACAGAGCCGGTAGCCACGGGGATAATATTGTCGAAGATGAAGGTGAAGATTTGGGAATCAAGAATCAAAAACATGGGGATGAAGGAGAAGCAAAAAATGGAGAGGTCGAATGGTTAGAGTCGAAAGATGGAAACACAGAAGAGGAGGGTGAGTCGATGGAGCAAGAGGTGGTGGAGTCAAGAGAGAAAGAGAAGGAAGAAGGTGATGCAACCAAGAACCATAAATTCCAGAACTCAGGTATGGTTGCGATAACTAGGAAGGAGGAGGATCGCCAAGAAGAGTGTGATATCGATAGTGAGAAGCCACCACAGTACCATGATTCTTGATGACGAAGAGATGGGGATCGAGAACAAGGGGCCAGCGTCACTGCAACCTCAATCTTGGTCAGGTATGAGTGGCGGAATGAGAGGGAAGAGAGAGAACGATCGAGGCCCGATCACGGAACAGGGGCAGAAGCACCTCACGAGGACCGGACATAGAAGGATTTTGGGGAAAATGGTCAAGCCCGGGCCACCGCGAGAACCACCAGATCAGGATCTCCCTAAGGTGGCCGACGGTGCCAGAGTGGCAGCGCAGGGAGAACAAATGGTGGCCGCTTGGCAAACCCCGCACCGTAGCGACGTCAACCAGAAGAGAAGCGGCCGATGAGGATAAACGACCGGTCCAAGGCGCCGCACCGCCCGCCGGACCGGGATGCTCACGCGAAGGTCCATCGCGCACTCGCTGATTCTGACCGGGCGGAGATCACGCGAGCGTCGCAACACCGAGCCAGTAGCACCGCCGCGTGGATGGGGGCAAGGACGCTGAGGAACGGAGGTCCGATCAGGCCGCTGTCGTCGCCGCCGGAACCACCGGATTGTGGTCCTCGTACTGTGGTCGAATGACTGCTTGCGGCTAAGGAAGGGAAAGAGGGACCAGGAGGAGTTAGGGCAGGAGTTGCAATCCAGAAGGTGGGCCAATCTTATGACCTAATAGGCCAGGCCCAAAATTGTCAGTCTAATTTAGGTCAATATGAAAGAAGAGCAGAAATAAAAATCTGTCCTTGGAGCTCATTTTTTGATATATTGGGCCAAGCTCAACGACAAGCTATTTTACACTATTGTACAGTCCCTGGTTACAGTAACAGCAGCGGATTAATGGTGAAGATGGCATCTATAGTGTTACGCAAGAATTGGGATCCTGGTGGGGAAATTCTCTTAGCTAGACAAGTCCTTCACCTTGAGGACAAGGTGAAAGTTTAGGGGGGGAGTATTGTTAGATATTGTTAGCTTAGTAGTTAGTTAATTGGTTAGTAGGTGAGTTAGGGAGTTAGTTAAGGGAGATAAGGCATGTTGCCTATAAATAAGAGGATGGATTGGGAGAGAGGGATATCTTGTATTTTGGGAATAGTTGGGGCCTTTGGGCATTGGGAGAGTCTAGAGTCTCTCAAATACTCTAGGATTACACATTTTGTAAGGGAATTTCCCTAATTTCTACAGTAATCTATCACATTGATTCATTACTTATTCAAAGGCAGTGGCTTCTGGAATAGAATGGTGGGTGTGTGCATATTTATAATTACTACAAACTCCAGGAGAGGAACGGTTGGGGAAGGGGGAAGAGAGGCTGCAAGAGGAAAAGTTGACCAGGCCTTGCCCAGGTTTGCACCAGCGCCAGGAATATAAGACAACATTCCATTGTCATCAGGACTTTGAAAATGGTGAAAAGAAAATATGATGGTTAAAACAAGAAATAATGGAAATATGGAATTTAATCATGTAGAATTTATACTTCATCTTCTAGATCCAAAGGAAGTTTATACTTGCCAGCTCAGCCTCAAATCATGTCACGTCATCAGCAATTGTATTTAGAGAACTTGTTCAATAATTCGCAACCTCAATACATCCTTGGCGAAAATATTGATTACTAATCATCACGGTGGTAGGTCATATAGCAAAGAAAAGCCAGGCAGGATTGTGCATGACCAATCAGCTATAGAATACTATCCAAGTCTATGGCTCTATGCATCAGTGTTCAACATGGTATGCCTGATTTCCCCTAAGGTAAAGAAATGTTGTCTAAACAACTACTTGCTCCCAACACTTTCAATTCTTTTCATTTTAACTCTTAAGCAACCAAATCAAAACTCCGCCCCAATTAAAGAGGCACTCGATGTAACGTTTCAGGTTTGCTTGCTTTCCCATATTAAGTATTAAATATATATATATATATATATATATATATATATATATATATATTATATGTTCTTTCATTCTGATGTGGATTACAGGAAAATACCTTCGCAAGCCGTGTGACATATGCAGCAGCTAATGCAGTTGCCAACAGTCCCAGCCCAAGCGTCAACAATTGACTGTTTCCTCCAAATGCATTAGGTTCAGATTCTTCTTGCTGAAATGTAGAAGCAGTTTTTACATTAAAGAGGTAATCAATGAAGTTAATCCCTATCAATAATTAAAAGTAGAAGAAAAAAAAAACCTTCATTTTGATGAATTGCAAAAGAGAGAGGTAAAGAAATCACTTCAATATCATTTAACACACAGGACATGTACATATTCTGCAGGTAAACCACCCGGCAAAGAATACTATTGCATTTTAAAAAGTAAGCAAAGAAAGCAACATAAATGATTTCACCAACAACAAAATTTCATCCATCCTGTTAGAGTATAAGGACTCTTATTGTTTTAAAAGTCTTACACTAGTCATACTATGCTAGAAATTGACTTACTATAAATAGGTACCAGTGGTTCGCACTCGCACTCGCACTCATACCATAATAATATCAATTGTAGAGTCACCTTTCTCTCTTTTTTATCTTTGCCCTATAATTATTGTCTCGTCTGCAGAATTCCCAATTGAACTCCTTTTTGGTGTCCTCTCTGCTTAAGTTTCTGGTGGATATATTCATTTGAGCAATGTTAGCAACACATTTTTTCAATACTCTCCAACATACACTTTGTTATTGGATGAATTTCATGAGGGGCCATGAATTTTATGTGGGACTTACTCTATTTAGTGGGTCCCATATGAAAGTATTAAATGATGTGCTCGAGAGAATATTAAAAAGAGTGTGTTGTTAGCACTTCTCTATAAATTTTTCCAACCGCCAGTCGGTGTTCTATTCAACACCCTTCATACTCTTTTTTCCTACCTCTGCGGTGCCTCTTTCTAGTCTTTGCTCTCACGGCTGCTCCTTGTCATTCACTCCTTTGGTGACCAACCCAACCTTTGGAGACCAAGCAACAGTAAACACTCTAATTCTCTTCCTTTCCTTCTGTGTTTCTCCTTCCAACGACTGTTTGGTGCCTGTTCAACAGTGTTTGGCCATGCTTCACTCCAGTCTACACCTCCTGCCGGCCCTCCCACTGTGACCACTCTCCTCAGGTTGGCCCATCACCAGAAGACCACCAACATGGGAGCCACCACACACCATTTACCAGAAATGGTTCTGCTCTGCCTCTCCGGCTGTTAGACTGCATGGAACTCCTCTTCCAGCAGTGACTTCAACAGACATTGGTAACCTGTCCTTTTCTAGTCTATAATCCATTCCCTAGTGCATGCCCTTTTCTGGTATAATCCAGCCAGAGAAGGCAGGGCAGAAAGCTTACTATTCATATTCAAACCAGTCAAACCTCTCGTAGCCAAATTAATCTTCAAATAAGAGAGTGAGAGACAACCTTGGAGAACTTAATAATGGAAAGACCATTCACAAAAATGTCATTATCCTCCTCCACGAAAGAATAGCATCATCAGCAAACAGGAGGAGAGAAACCATAAACTCATATAAACCTACTTCGGTATTTAAGAGAAACCTATTCCAGACATGGATGTCATCCAAGTTAGACATCAACTCATCAAGTATCAACCACTAAAATCAACAATAATGTTTTCTTTGTATGCAAGAGCACATAACACTCTTATCTTACTCTGTGATTGACACTGATAGTCAATCTCCCAAACAAAATCAATCTACATATATCTTCCTAGTTCCTACACATGACCTTAAACTTTCCTAGTTTTCCTTTGTTTCTGTTGAAAGTACCTAAACCTGGCTTTGCAGTAAGCTTTCATGAAATTGCCAAGAAAATTGCAGTATTATTTTGAGAAACAATACCAAATATAGTACTTCAATATGTCTTTAAGTATCATCCATTTCTTCCTTCAACACCATCTCATACTCCTCCCACAAAACACACAAAAAGGATGAAAAGAAGAAAACGAAAACATGAAGCTAATGAAGTGCCAAAAAAGTCTGATAATGAATGATTAAATTAACGCACCAAGAATACAAAACCATAGGTGGAGAAACCAAGTGAAACTTACAATTATTGCTCTTCCAAAAGCACCAGCACTAACATAAGCCCATGTCCCTGGAAGCATCCCCAACCAACTGCATGACAATTATTAATTAGTTCTAGATCAGAAAATTCATGAGAACCATAAATGTTTGAATGCGGTTGTAGATAAACAATCTGGAATGATTCCAATTAGATATACTCATACAACTCAACAAAAATATTCCCAGTTTCATTCTTAACTGCATTTTATAACAGTACTAGTATAGCTATAATTTGCTGCAATGCAACTAATTAACGACTTTTTTATGACAACATATAATCTGCGGTGAATCAAATTAAAGATACTTTTATGATGCTGTGCCTATTCTGAATTGTCAACTGAAAAAAAGGTGAGCATCTGATCATAAGTGTCGTGCTCTTAGTATTTATAGTTCATAAAATCGCTATAAAAATGGTAATAAGCACCATACCTTCCCAATACATAAGGAATAAACTTAACAGATGTCAATCCATATAAATAATTCCCCAAAGAAAACGGCAGTAGAGGGCTCAAACGAAGCAGGGTGACAACCCTGAAGCCGTTTTCTCCAATTGCTTTGTCAATAGCTAGAAACTTCTTATTTCCTTCCACTAGTTTTAGAATACGCTCACGAGCAAAATATCTCGCAATTAGAAAAGCAACACTAGCTGCCACCTGCAATGCCTTAAAATATTAGGTTCAATAAAATATATGCATCTGAAATCAATTAAACAACACAATTTTATACTTCTTTACCCCATTAATAATAATTTAAAATAGAATGTGATTAACCAAGTGGTTGAGTGCAAGTGGTTAACGCACTGCTACTTAAAGACGAATCGTTGGAGCTCTGCCCGAGTTCGATCCTTGGGTATGCAACAACCCTTGGTCGAGGCTTTACTAACCGCGCGGCCGACTCGGAGATTAATTAGGGTGAGTACCAAACCAAAAAAAAATAGAATGTGATTTTAAACGGTTCATTCATTCACTTATAAGTAATTGTTTGATCTTGCACACCAAATTTTAGACGTGTTGAATATTAGCAAGTATTTGATGAAATAGTTTATTATTGACCATATTCTGAAAATACAACTGTGCATTACCCCGAAAGAAGAGATGAAATAAAAAAGATTTGTAGTACATACAATCAATTGATTCCAACTATTACATGAATATTGTGCTTGTTTGGGTATGCTGTTTTAAAGAAAATGACTTACTGTTCCACTGATAGAGACTATGATGGTGCCAACAAGAGATCCAAACAGAAGTCCTGCTGACATGGTTAGAGGAATGGCAGGAATTGCAAGGATCTGGGGAACATTAAATAAACCAAAGTCAGATACCATGTAGAGAGTAGAGAGTAGAGAGAGTTGAGTAATAGAGTGTATGAGAAATGGGTATTGAATGCATTGATTTGATACCTCCAATCCAGCATAAACAGCTACGAATAATGCATATCCAGCTGGACCATAACCTAGTCGTCGTTAAAGTAAAAAGAAACAAAGGATTGATTAGGATTGACAGTAATAAGATAAGAGTATAGTAGTATATAGAGTGAATGGAAGAAGCAACCTAACCTTCTATGAAGACGGAAAAGTAATTCAAGAAGGAATTGATGTTATCCCTGTAGATGTAACCAACGGAGGCAAAACCCCCAACAACACCGACTAACAAGACACCGGCCAAAAGGGTGCCCTTCAAGGCAGACCCACCTTCCAAGTCCAAATCCAAATCCTTCTTGTCTCCATCCCCATTCCCATCCCCGTCCCCATCCCCATCGTTCTTGGGGCTAAATAGGCGGCGCTTTATGCCGGATGGAGGGACGGTGTTGATCTTGCGCAGTTGCTTTTTGGTCTGTCTGAGGGAAGAGGAGCAGTGAAGGCATTTGTAGGGTGTGAAGATGAAACAAGTGCATTTGCTGCAAGGCGGAGAGAAGCCAAAAGTAGTAGTGGTGTGATTGTGAAGAGAGGAAGAGAGACATGGCAATAATGAGAGAGTGCGCATCATATCAATATCATATGCCCAATGCTCAACACTTTGTAGGATGCGAGAGATGCTCTTGCTCTTGCTCTTGCGGGACTGCCATGTATGATTATGATTATGATGATGAATGAATGAATGAATGAATATCACAATCACCTGTTTCTTATTTTCATTATTATTATTTTTGTGGTTCCCGTTCTCGCCCAATCTATTATCTGCTCATTCAATTTTAATATACCCCGATGTATGCTACTAGAAGGATGCTCATATAAAAAAACAAACACTAAAGAATCATTCACTCAATTTAATACCCAAGGAAAAAAAAATTAAAAAAATTTTAGCTCACTGTAAGTTTTTGACAATTATAAATATGGGATGTATTAGTCTCTTCATTGATATCCGTTAGGAAGACTCTCTTGATTTATTGATGTGGCTCGTTAACTCATCCAATTATTCGTTAAGGAATCAAAATGAGCCTAAAATTTGTCAATGACTAAATTGGATACCCTCGTTCAGCTGTCCATCTTCTTCATCATTTCTTCTTCCCCATCCTTTCTTTTTCCATTTCTTACTCTCTGCCCATAAACACATTTCTTCTTTTATCTCCTAATGGAGAAAACGAAGAGTTATTTAGCCCACTTATTCATTTTACACTTTGATCAAGACACATTTTTTTTGTATCCTTTATGCCATATGATGCCTCTTAGAGTCCGATTTCCTCCTTCTTATACTTCTTCATTAACCTCTACACTATGAATTAGCAAATAATTATGATATTCGTTCATACAGTCCTACAAGACAAAAAAAAAGGGGATGGGCACTAACGGAATTGTGTTAGGTGTTATTCTGGAGGGTATCTTGGATGTGGTGGACGGTGTCATTGAAGGAAGTGGGAGAGTTGAGATTAAAGTGTTGTACCGGAAACCTAACTCCCATTTTTTGAGTGATTGACTTAGTGTGAAATGGAGTTCAACTAGGCTTGCTGCTTCTTCACATTAGTGTTCAAAAACCATTCATCTATTACCTCTTTCATTTGTGACCCCTTCATCTGGGATTGCATATGGGATTGAGGCAGAATCATAGGTGACGAGATTAGGGTTATTGACATTTGGGTTCAACAGCTAAACCATGGAAGAGGCCATGAATCAAAATCCATAAAGAGGAGGAGGAGGAGCGGCGTTTTAGGCATTTTCCTTAATTTTTCTTGTAAAAAACAAATTACATGTTGGAAACTAGGGTTTAGGGTTTAGGCATCTTAACGGGGCAACTAGGTATCTTTACGGGTCACGTAGGCAAATTAACGGAGGTCAATAAACGGAGATAGACGAAAGGACTAGTATGTATCACGTTTGTAATTGTCAAGGACTAACGAGTGAGTTTTTTTATCAGGGACTAAATTGGGTACCACGAAATTTATCAGGGAACAAAATGAGTCTTTACTAAAAAAAAATTTAAACTTTTGGTCACTTATCTTATTTTTAGATTAGTTTTTGTCTTTTATTTTTAAAAAGATTCATTTTAGCCCATTAAGTTTGAAAGGTTACACAAAGTAATCATTTCCATCGGATACATTAGTAATGTTGTTAACCCCTCTCCTACATGGTAGTAAAGTAATGATTTGGGTAGCTGAAATAGCACATGTGTGGTGTCATGTGGGCATGTAGTGGTGTCACATGACATGTGGCGGGAGGACAAAATCGAATCCAAAAAAAGATAAGGGATAAAACAATTGTAAAAAATAAAATAAAGGGCCAAATCAAAATTTAGCCTTTCTTCCCTAGTGAGTCTTCTTCTACAATGTGTCTTCTTTCCCAATGATTATAGATAGATATAAATGACCCTTCTTCAACCCAGTTGAGTGCTTGCTGCTTGAGAGAGTTTGTTTTCTGTATGAAAAAAAAGAAAGAAAACCACTCATATTCTATTTATCTTCATTAACCAGAAGCTGAAACTCACCCAAAAGTCACCATAGAGCCATTTTTCATTAAATTTCATTCCAAAACAGCCACCGCGACCCGACTGGTCTCTTCCACGCAGCATGCCAACCAGCCTCTGCAAGGTCCATAGAAGTCACCACGCTCCACTGGGTTTCGCTTTGTAGTTGTCGTATGGTCCACCAGATATGGGCTCCTTCGCACTGCACTAGTCACTGGTTTGAATAAATGTTATCCACAACTGTCTACAACCTTTAGGCTATGTTTGAGAGTTTTGGAGGAGACTGAGTGCTGTGATTAATAATGGATTGATTAGTAACGGAGTGAAGTGGAAAGGTAAAAACATATCACTCCATTGATTGGAAGTTTAATGAAGGGGTGGAGGAAAATCTCAAACCCCTAATTTGGAGGGTATGAAAATGAGAGGATTTGTGTGGGATGGAGTGGTTTGAGTTACCATCCTCAACCATGCCACTCAATTAATGAATAATCTCTCAAACAATGAGTTAATCTCTTTTTACAACCCCACTCTATTACTAACCACCCAAATCCATCCTCTGAAACATACCCTTAGGGAAGAAGACCCGTTGAGGAAGAATGACTAAAATTTATATTTGGTCTATTATCTCATTTTTTAAATTCGTTTTTGTCGTTTACCTTACTTTTTTGATTCGATTTGGTCCTCCCACGTGGCATCATTACATACTTCCACGTGACACCACCACATGCTGCTATGTGGCAGCATGTACTGTCTTAGCTGCCCACATCATCACTTAAATGCCGCATAGGAGACAGGGCCGTGTCCAAACATCTTGGGTCCTAAGGTAAAACCATTAGAAAAACTTCATATAATTAAAATTATTAATTATTATTGTCACCAAAAAGAAAAACTTGCATTTCCTTTAGAGAATAAACATGGAGTCGCCACCAACTTTATTTAATTTCGGGAAAGTTGGAAAACCCTTTAAGAAAAAGCTTTGGGTTCGGGAGTCGATTACGTCGAGGGAAGGCATGGAGACTTATCCCCACGGCACCCTAGAACATCCATAAAAAAGGTTACCCAAAATTAGTTGTGTAAATTATTAATAACTTTGAAAATATTTGTTTTACCCCGAAAATCGTTTTTTAAAAAAAAACATCTTTAGTTGTGAAATTTTTTATTAAACCTAAATGAGGTTGAACATGGCACGTAGGTCCACAGGGCAACCTCAAAATCTAAAGAGTTGAACATGACACTTGTCATAGGGCAACCCAAGAAAAAATATTGTTTTAATTAAGCGATCATCGTCTATTTTTTATGTAAAATGAATAATTTTACCTCTTGGAAACAGAACATAAATGAAACATTTTACTAACTTATTCAGTAAACAGAGACACAAAAATAAGAATGTCAAGAAAAACTTATGAATAATATCAACAAAGAGAACAAGGATTACCAAATGAGAGCATAATAACAATGATTTTGTTTTCTCCCAGTGGTAAGATTTCAATATCAAAAACCCATACATTTCAATTTCACTGACTCTTTTAACCCTCCCTTCTCCTGAAAATTTGGAACCTCTCTAATGACAGAGAAGAGAAAAAAAAACTCAAATCACAAATCTCTTTTCTTCACAAAGAAAATATCAGATAAAAATTCGCTCTCCCTCTGTCTTCGTCCCCCCTCCTCTGATTTCTTCTCCTCTTTTTATAGATGGAGGAGAGGGCTTCATGCTTCTTCTTACCCGATGGCTTCAAGGTTGGTCTTCACGAAATCCGGGGCTTGGGTGGTTCTGAGCATAAATAGCGTGTGTCCAGATGGGGGCGGCGCGAGCAACGAAAAGGAGGTGATTTGATGTGAAGGTTGCGTGTTTGAAGAGAGAAAGAGATGGGGGTTTTGTCTGATATGTAAGATGGGTTTTTTAGGATTATGAGTGGGGCTGCTAGGTTAAAATGAGGGAGGATATGAGGAAGAAGAAGAACCAATGGGTAGAGGAGGCGCAAGGGGGGTTGGAGAATTAAAATAGGGTTTTTGAGGGTCGGGAGAAGTAACTCAATCTCCTTTCTTCTTTTCACTGATTGTCCTTTTCTCTTTCTTTTCTTAGTCCTTTCTTCATCATCCTCTTCTTCTTCTTTCTTTATTCTCTAGCCTCCAGCCTGAAAATAAAATTGCTGTGGACGGAACCTCTTCGTCCAAAAGAAACTTAGATATGCAAAATTAGATATGCACTGGACGGACCTCCTCATCCAACAGAAGTTTAAACATGTAATAGACGGAACCTCCTCGTCCAACAGAAAATTAAATATGCAATGGAATGGACGGGACCTCCCCATCCAATAGCAAATGCAATGCAATGGACGGGACCTCCCCGTCCAACAGTAAATGTAATGTAATGGAAGTCCCACTCGTCCAACAGAAACTTAAACATGCAATGGAATGGACGGGACCTTCCCGTCCAATAGCAAATGCAATGTAATGGACTAGACCTCGTCGTCCAACAGCAAGTGCAATGGACGGAACCTCCTCGTCCAACAGCAAATGCAATGGAATGGCCGGACCTCCCCGTCCAACAGTAAATGCGATGTAATGGACTGGACCTCGCCGTCCAACGGCAAATGCAATGGGCGGGACCTTCCCGTCCAACAGCAAATGCAATGTAATGGACGGGACCTCCCCGTCCAACAGCAAATGCAACGTAATGGACTGGTCCTCGCCGTCCAATAGCAAATGCAATGAAAATGGACTGAACCTCGCTGTCCAACAGCAAATGCAATGGACGGGACCTTTTCGTCCAACAGCAAATGCAATGTACTCGGACCTCGCCGTCCAACAGCAAATGCAATGGACGGGACCTCTCCGTCCAACAGCAAGTGCAATGTAATGGACTGGACCTCGTCGTTCAACAGCAAATGCAGTGGACGGGACCTCCCCATCGAACAGTAAGTGTAATGTAATGGACTGGACCTCACCGTCCAATAGCAAGTGCAATGGACGGGACCTCCCCGTCCAACAGCAAATTAGTTACGAGCCTCCTTCTTTCTTCGTTATTTTCTTTTTCTTCTTTCTCTTTTCACTATGATTATTAGTCTCCCTAAAAGATTAAAAAAAATTAGAATAAAATGAAGACGGACAAAAATTGGTGTTCACAGGTGCCCCTATTTACTTGTTGCATACTAGAAGACATGATTAGTCGTGACTTTTCATGTATTGTAGTAATGAACAAGTAAAGAAAATGAACACATATTTTGTCCGAAAAAACGTGAGGTGCTCAGAAGAAAACCTTACAGTTTCAAAATAAAATTGCAATGGACGGAACCTCCTCGTCCAACAGGGAAGTAAATATGCAGCGAGCCTCGGAGCTCGAAAATAAACTTGCAATGAGCCTCGGAGCTCGAAAACAAAATTGCAGTGAGCCTCAGAGCTTGAAGATAAAATGCAGTGAGCCTCAGAGCTCGAAAATAAAATTGCAGTGAGCCTCACAGCTTGAAATTAAAATTGCAGTGAGCCTCAGAGCTCAAAAATAAAATGCAATGAGCCTCAGAGCTCGAAAATAAAAATGCAGTGAGGCTCGAAAATAAAATTGCAGTGAACCTCAGAGCTCGAAATTAAAATTGCAGTGGACGGAACCTCCTCGTCCAACAGGAAAGTAAATATGCAGCGAGCCTCAGAGCTCGAAAATAAAATTGCAGTGAGCCTCAGAGCTAAAAAATAAAAATGCAGTGGACGGAACCTCCTCGTCCAACGGGAAAGTAAATATGCAGCGAGCCTTAGCTCGAAAATGAACTTGCAGTGAGCCTCAGAACTCGAAAATTAAATTGCAGTGAGCCTCAGAGCTCGAAATTAAATTGAAGCGAGCCTTAGAGCTCGACAAAACTCAGTCCGTAATTTGAAACTAATGAGAACCCCTTCCTTTTGAGGACAACGAAACCAAATGCTCCATGGAAAAAAACTTCCACCAACCAAACCCTTGTTCGCCGACCACTCTGAGCCGAGGCATCATTCATTCTTTTAACAACATGGGTCACCCAAGAATCCGAATCATATGAGGTGGATGTTATGTTTATTCTCCCCATCTTATCTGCATCATTCTTTTGCTGTCCAGTGCATGCCATCTTCTCCATTGAATTTGAAATATTGAGTCCTTTTGGTTCAAATCATTCATTGGTGCTACCATTTAGAATTATCAAATCATACCATTAAACTTATATTTACTTTTATTGAGACATGACCATGATGAGAGTGAACACGTCAGGGGAGTATGAAGGAAAAGCCTCTTGCCTTAATATGAGAATTTAGTTTGTTAAGAGAAAATAACAACGTGAGAACAAAATTACAAAAGGATCGTGAAGATTAAAAGCAAAGATAAGCAAAGAAAATTACGAGAATCACATAAAATTTGCCCCAGTGTTGGTCCTTTGATTTTCATTTAATTGATTCCCCTCAGCCTTTTGATGACACAGATCTTGGCTTCTATTTTTGATTCCTCAAACACACCTTCTTCAATCATTCCTCAACAATCTTGCCCCAGTGTGGTGAGTGCTTGCAGAAGTGTTGGACATATCCTCCCCCTAGGCCGCCTTTACAGGTTTTCAGCCTAAGGTTCTTTTTACCCTAACTTTTGCCTAGGTTGCCCTTTCGGGTTTTCAACCTAGCGGGCCCTCAAGCGTAGAACTTTTTCACAGCATCAGAGTTTACCGGCCTTGGTAACTCTTCCTCATCCATGTTTTGCAAAATCAAAGCTCCTCCTGAGAATGCTTGCTTGACGATATAAGGACCTTCATAATTCGACGCCCATTTTCCTCGGGCATCCTCCTGATTAGGGAGGATTTTCTTTAAAACCAGGTCTCCCGCGCAAAATTCTCTAGAGCAAACCTTCTTATTGAAAGCTCTTGCCGTTCTGTTTTGATACAATTGCCCGTGACAGATAGTTGCTAGTCTTTTTTCTTCTATCATGTTCAACTGCTCATATCGAGTTTTCGTCCACTCAGATTCTTCTAATTCTGCTTCCATCAAGACTCTTAGCGAAGGGAGTTCTACTTCGATAGGTGAGACAGCCTCCATCCCGTACACCAAAGAGAAAGGGTTGCCCCAGTGCTTGATCGTATGTTAGTTCAATAAGCATGTAGAGCATATGGCAGCATTTCGTGCCAGTATTTATAATTTACAACCATCTTGGCAACGATCTTCTTGATATTTTTGTTTGTTGCTTCAACTGCACTATTCATCTGAGGTCTATACGGGGCTGAATTGTGGTGTTTGATTTTGAAACCATCACAAAACTTTTTAATCTCGGCACCATTAAGATTAGCAGCATTATCTGTGATTATCCTCTCTGGGATCCTATATCTACAGACGATGTCCTTCTTGAGGAACTTGAGAAACACCTTTTGAGTTATGTTGGCATATGAAGTAGCTTCTACCCATTTAGTGAAATAGTCTATCGCCACCAAAATGAAACGATGACCATTGGAAGCCTTGGGATTAATGGGACCGATGACATCTATTCCCCACATCGAAAAAGGCCATGGGGATGCTAAATTGTTCAGTGGAAATGGAGGTGCATTAACCCGGTCTGCATACATCTGACATTTTTGGTATTTACGAACATGCTCTATACAATCTGACTCCATAGTAGACCAATAATAACCACTTCTCAAGATTTTCCTAGCCATCATGTGACCATTGGCATGAGTCCCACAGATTCCTTCATGAACTTCGATCATGATCAATTTAGCTTCGCGAGCATCCACACATCTGAGTAGGGTACCGTCATATCCTCTTTTATACAGGACTTCCTTGCTTAAGAAAAAGGTCACAGCCAGTCTTCGGATGGTCTTTCTATTTGCTTCGCTTGCTTCTGTCGGGTATTCCTTGTTCTGAATATATTGCTTGGTATCATGATACCAAGGCTTACCATCAGGTTCTCCTTCCACATGGGCACAGTATGCCGTTCATCTTGCACTCTAACTTGGATGGGTTAGACATTGGTATGGATAGCCAGCTTGGTCATGGCAGCTAGTGTAGCTAAAGCATCAGCAAACTGATTTTTGTCTTGAGTTAAATGCGAGAAAGTAATCTCGTCGAACTTTGCAATCAACTGAGTCAAGTATTTCTGATACGGAATCAACTTGGAGTCTTTGGTTTGCCATTCACCATTGACTTGGTAAATGATTAGAGCTGAATCCCCGAAGACTTTCAACTACTTTAGACCAAGTTCAAGTGCCATTTGTAATCCGCCAACACATGCCTCGTATTCTACAATATTATTCGTACATTCAAATTTCAGTTTTACGGTCACTGGGTACTGCTTGCCGTTTGGTGAGATAACCACTGCTCCTATACCACTGCCATGCATATTGACTGCTCCATCAAAATACATTTTCCACACATCTTCCTATTCTTCATCTTCCTTGAGGGACATTATCTCTCCATCTAGGAACTTGGAATTGACAGGCCATCCATCCTCAAGAGGATTCTCTGCTAAATGATCAGCAATCGCACTTCCTTTGATGGACTTCTGAGTCACATATTTGATGTCAAATTCTGACAATATCACTTGCCACTTCGAAACTCTTAAGGAGATATGAGGACTTTAGAAGATATACTTCAAAGGATCCATTAGAGAAATTAGTCAAGTGGTGTGATATAACATGCACTGTCCGAGTCTTCTGGAGGTCCACACTAGCTTACAACAAGTCTTCTCGATTGCCATATAACGAGCCTCACAGGCATTAAACTTCTTACTCAGATAGTAAATTTCCTGCTCCTTCCTGCCAGATTCATCATGTTGTCCCAGCATTGCCCCCATTGAGGTTGGTAATACAGTGAAATAGAGTAACAGTGGACGACCTTGGGTAGGTGGTACCAACACTGGGGGATTCAGTAAATATGCCTTTATCTTGTCAAAGGCTTCTTGACAGTCATCATCCCATTTTCATGGATTATTCTTCCTGAGGAGTTTGAAGATTGGCTCGCATGAGCTAGTCAGATTTGCAATGAAGCGTGCAACATAGTTCAACCTTCCAAGAAAACCCCTCACTTCTCGCTCGTTCTTAGGTGTTGGCATGTCACGTATTGCTTTCACCTTGTTAGGGTCCACCTTTATTCCTTCTCTAATGACAACAAAGTCAAGTAAATTCCCTGCGGATGCACCAAAAGTACATTTTGCAGGGTTGAGCCACAGCTTGTACTTCCTTAGCCACTCGAACAACTTTCGCAAAACTGGTACATGACTTTCTTCTTCCTTGGACTTAGACACTATATCATCAACATATACTTCTACCTCCTTATGCATCATATCATGGAACAATGCTACTATAGCACGTTGGTAAGTGGCCCCAGCATTCTTCAACCCAAAAGGCATCACTTTGTAACAAAAGGTTCCCCAAGGAGTGATAAAAGTTGTCTTTTCTTTGTCATCATCATCCACGAGGATCTGATTGTACCCAGAATACCCATCCATGAAAGAAAACCTATGACTTCTGGCTGTACTGTCTATGAGGACATCAATATGAGGTAGCGGGAAATCATCCTTTAGACCGACTTTATTCAGATCCCTTCCATCCTTCTTTGGTACTGGAACAATATTAGCTACCCATTCCGGGTGTCTAGCTACTGTTGAGTCACCGACAAGTGTACCGGGTCGTCATAAGTAATAAAACACGGTAAGCAATTACCGAGGTCGGACACAGGGATTGGGCTACCAATTCTGCCAATTCGCGAGAAATTAGACACGTTGGCCAAGCAAGGCAAGTGGTTGAGGGGAGAGAGATAATAGGATCGCAATTGAAATTAACAATCTAATTAAAGAATAAGGATTAAAAATCTGGAATTAAAATATCTAAGGTTACAAATTCACCTACCTAATCATGCATAGTACCCAAGTGATGATGATTCACTCCCTAAGTTCAATTACAATGTCAACCAGGACCTCCAAATTCTCCTAATGACACTGTCGTGCTCAATAGGACGTATTCAACAATTGAATTAATTACTTACTAGGTCTCCTAACCCAATCATCAAACTCTATTAAATCTGGTTCCTATAAGGTTGCACCGATCTCCTATTCACTCTCGTGCAATATTCGATCGATGATCCCAATTCAAGTTCTAAACGCGAATTGCCTACTAAGCCTCAACACGTTAACTAGTCAATCACGCATGCATATGATTAACGCAATAATTTCAGAATTGGAAAACATTAATTGAGAAAAAAGAGAGAAACATACATCACATTGAACGCTACACCGCCATGGGTGGTTTCATTGATCCCTTAGACGAGGGGATTAGCTCCTCATGCTTGTAACAACATACAAACAATCGGAATTCATCGTAATCGTAAAAGAGAAAAATCAAATAAGGAGACGCAGCTCCAGAGAACAAGGATTCGTCCAAAACCGATCTCAAACAAGTGGGTAACAAAAGCTTTTTAATCTGATCTTAAAACAGCCTATAAATAGAGCTTCTGGTCTTCAGGCTCGCGAGGCGAGACATGGTTCGCGAGGCGAGACAGAAAGGATGACTGTTGCTGCTCAGACTGGTCTTCAGGCTCGCGAGGCGTGCTCCTGTTTCGTGAGGCGAAACCTCTAGAATTGCTTTTCCACTGTTTTCTTCATTTTCCTTGACTCTAAGAGCTTCACTTTTAACCTGAAACAATAAAAGAAAATGAGAAGTGTAATTCTATTCAAAATAAACTAAAAACTATAAAAATGCATACAACGAGTCAAAGTCTAACTTAGGAACAAAACAATGCCAATTTGGGAGATTAGCGAGGGTGACTTGCCCAATTAGGCACAAAATATACCCCTTTTCTAGCTGGAAACTAGATGAGCCAGAGGCTTATCAAAACACCCCAAACTTAAACCTTGCTTGTCCCCAAGCAAGCTAAAACTCAAAAAAGACTCAAGACTTGGCAACCTTAAAGGATTCAATCAATTTCGCACAAATTTCATGCAATATTAACAAACAACTTTTCTTCAATGTTTTCCCCCCTTCCATCAATGTAATCCCCACATTCATTTACTTTAAACAATTGAGAACTTCATCATTCATGCAATCATTAATCTAAGTTGAGGATCCAAGTTACACATAAAAGGGAGATCACCAATTTCAAACAATTGCCTTCCTCACAAGGGCATGTAATATTCCACTCATTCGCTCAATTTGTCTAGGCTATCAACTTTTCACTCAATTTCACATTTCAAGAGCACTTCCCATGAACTTGATTTTCGTCTCAAACAAAGTTCCCACGAAAACATGCATGCAACATCAAAAGTTCTTTTAAAGGTTGTAGTGGGGCCTGACTAAGGGTAGGATATTCAAGGATACTAGGCTTAAGTCCCTAGGAACTAAGAGAGCATGAGCATTTTGACACACCTTCCACTCAAATTCCTTTTTCCATTTTTCTTTTTGCCTCGGGTGACTACAGCCTTTTCCTTGCTAAGCTTTTGTTTTGCCCCTTTTCTTTTGGCATTTTTTTTTGCCTTGGGTTTCAACCTTTATATTTTTTTTTCTCAATCCATAATGACATATCAAACCTTGTAGCCACCCCAAACTTAGTTTCTTACAACCCTTCTCTTGCTAAGCTTCCATGCTCTCCTAATCCTGAGATTGGGTTAACATGGTTTTTCCATATTTTCGGCTTATAATATAGGGTCATCAAGAAACAATAGGCTAATTAGGCTCAATGTGGCTAACTAGGGAACATGCATTAGGGATGGTTCTTTTTAGGCCAAGTAGTTATTCAAAGAAAATTGCCTAAATCATTTGATGCAACACATAAACATGCAAACCATGAAGAGATTCAAGCAAATTCGGGAAAGTGCAGCTTAAAAGCGATTCACACAATTAAGAACATGTTGGAGGTTCAAATTTCTCACCTGGACATTTTGTAAATTGTTTGACCGAGATACAATTCCTAGTGTGTGCACCCCTTCACCCCAAACTTGTCATAAATCAAGTAATCACAATAAAGTTTCTCAAAGTTCAATTTTCAATTTTTCACATGAGGATCAAATGTTCTATTTTCTTAACCCAGGGGGAAATCATCAATGGGCAACATAATTCATGCAATCAATCTATGCTAAATTTAATTAAAAATCCACCGAGCTTGCCGACACAACACTCATACACATACTCTTGATCTTCTCAAATTATTCAAGAGCGGCATTCAAAAACAAAAACAAAAACAAAAACAAAAACAAAAACAAAAAACAAGGCAATTGGTTCCCTCCCCCACACTTAAAGCATACATTGTCCTCAATGAGAGAACACAGATATAAAATAAGAGTGAGGAAAGGAGAGGGTGCTCCCTGATCAAGTTGTAGTGTAGGTGGGCGCTTCCACGGAAAGCTCTTCTACAGTTGCATCCTCATCCAATTGGTTTCTCGGGCACCCCCCTGTTGGGCCAAAGGCCTCTCCCGGAAGAACTCCTGCAAATTAAAACCTTAATTGCAGATTCGCGAGGCGAGAGATCACTCGCAAGGTGAATCTGAAAAAAATTGTTCTTCACACTTTCCAGAATCGCGAGGCGAGTAGTATCTCGCGAGGCGAATCTGGAATTCCAACAGCTGATGGTGCCCAGAATCGCAAGGCGAAAGTAACTATCGCGACGCGAGACAGAAGCGTGAGCAAGCCTCTGAGATTCAGGGCTTCTGTCTCGCGAGGCCACTGTGTATTTGCGTGGCGAATCTTTTTTGTTAAAAAAAAAAGGAAAATGACAGAAAAATAAAGGATACCTAGCTTGGGTTGCCTCCCAAGTAGCGCTTGTTTAACGCCCCGAGCCTGACTCAAGTCACCCCTAAGGGTTAATCCGGAGGAAGAAACTGCTCGTCATGCCATGCCTTAGTCCGCTTTTTGTAGGTTCTTGCCTTTTTTATATGCTTGCACGCGGTTCCCGGACAACTCATTTAAGTCCAACAACCTTCTATAATCAGCACATACTCTCCACCCCGTGATGGTCCTTGTTGGGATCGATTTATGGCTTTTATTGACCACCACGGTCGTGCCACCTTTCTTTGTGACCACATGAATTGGACTAACCCCATTGCTATCCAAGATTGGATAGATGATTCCGGCCTCTAAAGGTTTAATCACTTCCTCACGCACAGCTTCTTTCATTCCTTCTTTGTCGAGCTTTTCCCTTGCACCTTCATCCTCTGGGAGACTCGGTAAGGCTTCCCTGTCTTTTAACCACTCAAGGTAGTCCTCATCCCCCAAAGGGTCTTTTTCCTTACTATCATCATCATGGGATTTTACCAACACTTGTGCAAGTGAAGAACCATGGGCTTCTCTAGTTGCCTTTGCCTTGACAGTTGAGTCCACTATATCCACTCGATACACATCCGACCTCTCAGCAGGGTGCTTCATTGCTTCAAAGACATTGAAAACTACCTTCTCATCTTGCACCCTTAGAGTGAGTTTCCCTTGTTGTACATCTATCAAGGCACGCCCAGTGGCCAAGAAGGGCCTACCCAATATGAGAGGGATCTCGGCGTCTTCATCCATATCAAGCACCACGAAATCCGCCGGAAATATGAACTTGTCCACCTTCACTAACAAATCTTCGACCACCCCATAAGGATATTTTATAGAATGATCGGCTAATTGGAGTGACATTCATGTATCCTTGACTTCTTTGATCCCCAACTTCTTCATCATAGAGAGGGGCATCAAGTTGATGCTTGCCCCTAGATCACACAACGCCTTCCCTAGAGTCATCTCCCCAATGGTGCATGGTATAGAAAAAGAACCAGGATCCTTCAACTTTGGAGGTAGTTTCTTTGAAGAATGTCACTACACTCCTCGGTCAAAGCAACTGTTTCCTCATCTACTAATTTCCGCTTCTTGGAGAGAAGCTCCTTCATAAATCGGGCATAAGATGGCATTTGTTCCAAGGCTTCCGCAAATGGAATGTTGATTTGAAGTTTGCGGAAGACATCAATGAATTTACTAAACTATTTATCTTGTTGAGGCTTCTTCAATCTTTCAGGATATGGTACCTTCATGTAGGGCGGGAGGTCTTTGGGTTCAACCCACTTCTTTTTTCGAAACTCTTCATCTACAAGTTTTAACCTTCCCCCTTCCTCCGATGCCTTGTCACTTGCCAACTCCTCTTTCTCAGGTTGCTCCTCCTCAACATATGGTTGTTCTTCCTCAACTTCCTGAGAACTAGTTGCACCCCTGTTAGATCCCAACACCCTACCGCTTCTAGTTGTTATGGCATTGCATTGGTTCTTAGGGTTGTTCTCGTTATCACCTGAAAAAGTGCCTGGGAGACGCTCATTTAGATGCTTTGCGAGCTGAGCTATCTGCGTCTCTAAATTCTGAATTGTCGCCCCTGTATGAGTTTCCAACTTGTCAATGGTTGTGTTCGTATTGATTGACAACTTCTCAACTGCCGCACTCATCTTCTCCAAAGTCAACTCCCAAGGTTGCCTTCCACCATCAGTTATTTGCAATTGATTAGGCCCCGAAAGAGCCTGCTGAGTATTATGCTGATGGATTCCATAGTTTGGCCTCTGACCCTGTTGAGGTTGTTGTTTCCCGGCTAGACCACCACTAGCATTACTCCAAGTGAAACCGGGATGGTCTCTCCTCATATAACCCCTATTCTGATTCTGACTGTAATCATTCTGTCTGTTCCTATGATAGTTGTTCTGGGGCACACTGTCATAGAAATTGTGGCATGAGTCCACATGTTCTCGAGAGAAGTTGAACGGACAACTCTGAATGCCATGATCTCCATTACAATTATCACAACCCGGAGGCATTCCCTCGTGTATCACATTAACCTTCTTGTTCCCAGACAAAGCCGCATTCTGCATCTTCAACAGTTTATTTTGCTCTAGAATGGTGTCTATTGTTGCAGAACTGACTCCACTTGAGGTTTCCCTACCACAGTTGTAATCATTGTACGACATCTTCTCCAATAATGCCCATCCATCCTCAGCTGATAAATAGGAAAAAGAACCGCCAGCTGCGGCATCACAATTCATCTGGTAACGCCCCCTTAACCCGTTAAAGAAATGTTGAACCTTGGAGACCGGGTCAAAGAAAGCCGAGGGACATCTTCTCAAGAGCACATTATACCTCTCCCAAGCTTCATTATAGGACTCATCTTCTGTCTGCCTGAAAGATGTGACGGCAACTCTTGCTTGTGCCGCTTTCTGAGGAGGAAAATATTTAGTTATGAACTTGACACGATGTCGCGCACGGGTCAAAAAGAGAGTGGTTTGTAAAAAGGTGTAGTCAGGATGCGACAACTCGGGTATCGTATCACAAGGACTCTCGTAATGTTATTATCACAAAATCGGTTTTGATGGGGGGGGGGGGTGTTGGTTTGAAAATCAATTGAGAACAGAACAAAAACAGAGCAATTTAAGTGGTAATCAAATAAGACAAAAACGATCAATCTATTGTTCGGTTTCCCACTATCATCGATTCATGTAATTCCATGCCCTAAGCGGATTCTAATCCTTTTCGATTGTAGCATCAATTAACAAGCAAAATCGACGCTACGGGACATATGTTCCTAATTCCCGAATGAAGCAAAACGGGGTGAAGCACTCGTGAATTAAGCAAACACGATTGAACGCACGTGAATTAAGCAAACGCGATTGAGTTTAGGAACATAAAATAATCGAAAATAAATCAACATTAATTCGATACAAACTGAATTAAGCAAACAGAGAATATAGAATAGTATTGAAGGAGAGAAGGAAATTCAATCGGGAATTACAAGACCTCAAGTGTCGGCGGAAGCCGATTACAGCAGATTAATCTAGGGAGATTAGTTCTCCATCAGAGACAAAACAAAAATCTAAAAGTATATTGAAAGCAGTGAAATGCTGGATGCTTTTTCTGTCAGCTGCACTTCTGTTTTATAGGGTGGTCGCGCGTCACGGCCGTGATGGCCGTCACGGCCAAGCCGTGACCGCTTCTGTCTAGGGCGCCAGTTCAAATTCTTGTTCGTCACGGTCGTGATGCCTATCACGGCCAGGCCGTGATGCATTCTGACTTTGGGTGCCGATCTATCACGGCCGTGATCCTCTCTGATCTCTCTGGTCTTCTCATCACGGCCGTGACCATTGTCACGGCTAGGCCGTGATACTTTCTGACTTTAGGATCTTCATATCACGCCCGTGATGGGCATCATGACCAGGTCGTGATGCTTTCTGTCTTTCATGGGTAGCTCATCACGGCCGTGATCAGTGTCACGGCTAGGCCGTGATGGCTTCTGCTCCTAAGAGCTCTTCCCTTCTTGTTCTCCTTATTAGCCTGAAACAAGAAATAGCAATAAGTACTTTATTTGACTCAAAATTGGCTAAATTATCCTAAAATTACTTAAGGGACTCAAAACCTTGCTTGAGGACAATCAAGTCTAATTCGGGCGAAAATGAGATACAATTAACACAAAACCACGGTCATACTAGTCATAAAACTAGATGAGCCAGAGGTTGATCAGAACTTTTATGCCATTTGCTCCCAAGTTCTGATACTGTTCCGATCCAAGCTGTCAAACCAATCGCGAGCGACATCCCTAAGAGAGAGAGGGAATAGCCACAAGCGAAACTCATCTTGAGTAACTCCTCTTGTCTTCTCCATGTCACAAGCTTCAAGGAAGCGAGTGATGTGTCTATGAGGGTCTTGTTTGCCACTCCCATCAAATTGATTCTCATGGATCTGGGCTGTGACACATCCTTCCACTCTGAAGGAATCTGTATTAAGGTTGCCCCTCACAATAGAAGAAGCACAATCCTCCAAGTTGGGCAGATTGTACTCGAAGAGAGGCTTGTAAGGAGGAGGAGGATTTGCGTCGACCATCTCTCAAAATTAATTGCTTCAAGCCTCTTTCGTTCTCTGGCTTCTTTCCTTAATCGCTTCTCGGTCCTGGTGATCTCCGAATCAAATAACAAGTCCTCTTGTGAAAGGGTACCTCGCATACAAAAACAAGGCAAGACCAAGTGGAATTAAAGAAGTAGAGAGAAAATAACATAAAATAAAAATAAAAATAAAAATAACTTAACCAAATAAACAAACTTCCCAAAAAATTAGGAAAATTGGTTGTGCCAATCCCCGGCAACGGTGCCAAAAACTTGTTGAGTCATCGGCAAGTGTACCGGGTCGTAGTAAGTAATAAAACACGGTAAGCAATTACCGAGGTCGGACACAGGGATTGGGCTACCAATTCTGCCAATTCGCGAGAAATTAGACACGTTGGCCAAACAAGGCAAGTGGTTGAGGGGAGAGAGATAATAGGATCGCAATTGAAATTAACAATCTAATTAAAGAATAAGGATTAAAAATCTGGAATTAAAATATCTAAGATCACAAATTCACCTACCCAATCATGCATAGTACCCGAGTGATGATGATTCACTCCCTAAGTTCAATTACAATGTCAACCAGGACCCCCAAATTCTCCTAATGACACTGTCGTACTCAATAGGACGTATTCAATGATTGAATTAATTACTTACTAGGTCTCATAACCCAATCATCAAACTCTATTAAATCCGGTTCCTATAAGGTTGCACCGATATCCTATTCACTCTCGTGCAATATTCGATCGATGATCCCAATTCAAGTTCTAAACATGAATTGCCTACTAAGCCTCAACACGTTAACTAGTCAATCACGCATGCATATGATTAACGCAATAATTTCAGAATTGGAAAACATTAATTGAGAAAAAGGAGAGAAACATACATCACATTGAACGCTACACCGCCATGGGTGGTTTCATTGATCCCTTAGGCAAGGGGATTAGCTCCTCATGCTTGTAACAACATACAAACAATCGGAATTCATCGTAATCGTAAAAGAGAAAAAGAAAATAAGGAGACGCAGCTCCAGAGAACAAGGATTCGTCCAAAATCGATCTCAAACAAGTGGGTAACAAAAGCTTTTCAATCTGATCTTAAAACAGCCTATAAATAGAGATTCTCTTTCTCGTCCGCTAGCGGGGCGAGTAGCCTCTCGCGACACGAATATTAAAAATGGCGCCAGTTCAAATTTGGATTCTCGCGAGGCGAATAGTGATTCGCTAGGCGAGAAAGAAAGGGTCTTCTCATTACGCCTGTGATGAGTATCATGGCCTGGGCGTGATGGCTTCTGGTCTTCAGGCTCGCCAGGCGAGACATGGTTCACGAGGCGAGACAGAAAGGATGACTGTTGCTGCTAAGGCTGGTCTTCAGGCTCGCGAGGCGAGCTCCTGTTTCGCGAGGCGAAACCTCTAGAATTGCTTTTCCACTATTTTCTTCATTTTCCTTGACTCTAAGAGCTTCACTTTTAACCTGAAACAATAAAAGAAAACGAGAAGCGTAATTCTATTCAAAATAAACTAAAAACTACAAAAATGCATACAATGAGTCAAAGTCTAACTTAGGAACAAAACAAGGCCAATTTGGGAGATTAGCGAGGGTGACTCGCCCAATTAGGCACAAAATATACCCCTTTTCTAGCTGGAAACTAGATGAGCCAGAGGCTTATCAGCTACTTCCAGAAAGCCAGCCTCTAACTGCTTGGTCACTTCTTCCTTGATCTTCAACGACATCTCGTGATGCATCCTCCTTAATTTTGGCTTCTTTGGAACCACATCTGGGTACAAGGGAATTTTATGCAATGCTATCTCAAGATCCAAACCTGACATATCTCTGTAGGACCATGCAAAAACATCCAGACACTCTTTGAATAGTGCAACCATTTCTTCACGCACTGGGTTATCCACTATTTTCAACTCCTTTTTGTCTTCCTCGGTTCCCATATTGATTACTTCTGCAACCTAATCATTCGAGCTAATCCCTTCTTCTGACCGTTTCACCATCTTTAAGAATTTTTCAATGTCTTCTTCTTCCTCATCGGATTCAAGGTTGTATTCATCAACGGTCGCGGGGGAATCAATAAATGAGTTTTCAAAGTTCCTCTCCTGAGGTAAATCTTTAGCGGAAGAAATATTCCTGGAAGAAGAAAAAGTCGGGAATAGGAGAAGTGTAGGCAAGAGTCTTATTCATGAAAGAAAAGCTTAAACAAAGTAAAGAAATGAAAGAGAGAGAAAAGAAACGATGGAACCAAAAGGAAAACACCAGACCAAGTGCTACATTCTCATTCATATCTCAAACAAAGTAAACATCAGCTCAAATTTAGTACAATAAGATAATTACTTCATGGAAATAACATCAACAAACGGTTCATATCGCTAATTATTGAGAACTTCATTGATAGCAGGGAGATAGGTGACATGGTTCTCGTCCAGCTCCTCTTCAAGTGTGCTGATAGTGAAGTGAGGGGAAAATGACTTTTCAGGATCGATAACTTCAGCTGCTCATGGGAATGTCTCTGTCAGAAGGGGAAGATACTTTCTCTCATCATCTTCTTCTTTCTTGTTCTCGAGCGTCATGAATTTCATCTTTTCTGCCAAGTAGGGTTGATACCTCAATCCATGCCTTCCTTCTCTCAAAGCTGCTTCAATTGGTTGAGAGATCCCTTGTAACTGAGACCCTAGACCTTTTCCTCTTCGATACCCATTCTTTTCCATGATGTGGATTGCTACTTCATTCACATTCTTCATTTGGGGCTCCCTCTTCTTGTTCTCTGACTTCAATACCTCAGAACTACACAGCGAATCATCTTCCATTTGCTCTGTACTTTCTACATAAGGTATTGCGGCGGGCTTTGTCAGCATAATTTCCTCTTCACCACGGACAGTAATCAAGGACCCATCTTGGATATACTTCAAACACTGATCCAGAGTCGATGAAACAACCACTGCTTCATGAATCCAAAGCCTTCCCAGAAGCATAGTATAAGCTGGTTGGATTTCCATGACCTGGAAGAGGACAAAAAAACAACTAGGCCCTATTTCAAGGGACATAGTTATCTCCCCTAAGATTCCTCTTTCTGTCCCATCAAAGGCTCGTACAATCATTTCTTGTGGTGTCAAATCCGCCATGCTTATGTTTAGTTGCTCGAGAGTGAACACTGGAATCACATTCAACGTCGAACCACCATCTACAAGCAACTTTGCAATCACAAACCCTTTACACTTTAGGGTAATGTGTAAAGCTTTGGAGCTACCGCGGGATTTCGAAGCCACTTCATCTTCTGATAAAGTAATCATGTTGACACGCCTTATTGGGTCCACCATATTTACCACATTCTCTGGAGTGACGAAAGGCTTGACATACGCTTCATTCAACACCTTCAATAATGCCTTACGATGCGACTCTGATGTCAAGACAAGCGATAAAAGATATATCCTTGCCAGAGTTTTCTTTAACTGTTCTACCACATCATATTCACTTTGCTTCATGATCTTCAGGAACTCTTCTTCTTCTTTCCCTTTTCCTTCTTCCATAGTTTCCTCTTCTTTGGATTCCTTCATCATTTTTTCTTCAACAGGGTTGTAGCATCGCCCACTCCTTGTAATGCCTCCAATTCTCACAATATTAGCAACTTGTTCCTTCGAGGTCTCTCCCACAGCTCCATCTAGTTCAACCTTCTGTTCATAATTCCATGGTACAGCATGTGTATCATCATAAGCAAAAGGGGTTGGCTTCTTCACTCTTACGATACTCTTTCTGGGGCTGAAGCTTTGTTCATGGGTGGTACTCGGAGTACAACTTTTTCAACTACGTTGACTTCCTCGGGAACACCCCGTCTAGCTTGAATTACTCCCAAGGTGAGTAATCCCTGAACTCAGACTTTGAAATCCCAACAACTTTTGATGTCGTGCCCCACTTGCCCATGATGATAGTCACACCTTAGATCTTCGGCATACCCCCTTTCTTCTCTTGGAATTCTTACTGGTGCAACAATGTGGTATCCCTCCTTCTTTAGTTCTTTGAAGATCTTCTGCATTGGCACACGTAGTTCCAGTACCTTCCTGATTGGGGACCCTCCTACCTCCAAATTGTTCACCCGATGTCCATCATTATGATCCGGGATTGGATTCTTAACGATCTTAGGCCCGACCTCTTCCTCGAACCCTAGCTTCCCATAAGCAATCAACTTTCTCATTGCCGTCTTAAAAGCTTCACAATTCTCAATAGAATGTCCTGTGACATCCATGTGATACTTGCATGTCTGGTTTGGATTGTACTAAACAGGAAATGGTGGTTCTAGGGGACGTATAGGGTTTCCCGCAATCAAGTGGCGGTCAAACAATTGTTCGAATAAATCTGCATTAGAAATGGACAATTTCGGGAAGGGTGGCAGATTTGGATTTTGGAAACGTCCTTGGGTTTGGAAATTTGGGCGAGGCGGAGGATAGTTTGGGCGGTTTTGTGGGGCTGCAGACGGGTAAAGGGTGTATGATGGGCAGCCAAGGTTGTATGGTTGAGGGGTAGGAATATTGCTGATTTGGTTTTGTGGGTAAGTGTTGGTTTGTGAGGATGATCGTAATGGGTAAAGTGGGGTTTGCGTCTGGTATGGAATATGTGGTTTAGGGTTATATGGTGCTTGGTACTGAGGATTAAAGTTTTGTTGGCGTTGTACATAATTCGCCTCAACTTCCTTCTTCTTTGGTTGAAATCCTCTCCGGGATGCATTTCCTTCACCATCATTCATGGGGAGCTTTCCAGCTCTTGCCAAAAATTCAATCCTTTCACCGGCGGCGATCAAGTCGGAGAAATCTTTATAGGCGACCCCAGCCATGGCCCCTATAAAAGGTGCTCCAAGGGTTCCTAAGAAGTATGAGCACATTTCAGATAAAGTCAACGGGGACTGAACTTGTGCAGCCAAATTCCTCCACCTTTGGGCATATTGCTTGAAGGGCTCCTCACTTCTTTTCTGCATTGTAGTCAACTGTTCACGACTCGGAGCTGCATCCAGGTTGAATTTGTACTAGTCCATGAATAAGTCAGTCAATTCCGTCCATCGCGAGATCTTGGAATGGTCCAATTGGAGGTACCATTATAAGGCGAGGCCAGTCAAACTTTCGTGGAAAAAGCTGATAAGGAATTTGTCATCCTTGGACCAAATTACCATCTTGGTGGCATAACTAATGAGGTGAAATCGTGGGTTCCCACTTCCATCATATTTGGAAAAATCAGGAATCTCGAAGTCCTTGGGGATCACGACATCTGTGGCGGGACAGAGTTCTTCTATCTGGAGAGGGTCGTAGGTACTTGGACCTTTTATTGCTTTTATCTGTTCTTCCATTTTCTCCATCCATTCATCTCTCATCTTATCCTTACCAGCCTGAACTCCCGCCGACTGACTGTGAGTAGATACATGTGGTTGCTCCCATGTCGGTGCGGTATAGCCCGAGACTTCATGATAGGCATTTTCAAAAGGGGGATATTCTTCTTCAATGGGAAGTGTTATTGGTGCCGTGTGATGTGTCTGGTTGGGGCCAGATATTCCCTGAATGAGACCCGCGCTAATGCTTGAAAACATCGGTGCTGTTATCGCGAAAGAAATCTGTTGCCTACCAGGTTCAATTGTATCTTTGTTCGCACTAAGCATACTAAGAGACTCCCTCATATCCTGCAGTATGGCTTCTAATCTTGCTTGGGTTTCAGTCATTTCACTTATTCTTCCCCTCACTTCATCTCTCTCAGAGCTTAAGTTTCTTCCTTCCTCAGACGCATTGGCAGTCATCCTGGTCCGAGATCTGGTATTGTGAACTCGGGTTTGATTGGTGCAACTTTTCCTAGGTCGCGCAATGGTTCCCGGATTCTCAGAAGTATGTGACTCTGTAAAGCATCCAAGAAATATCATTAGTAAACCCTGAATTTTGTGTGTGTGTGTATGCATGTGCAAGTTAACATCATTTGTTTGATTGCGAAGGTACTCTTAGGAAGACTGTCGTATACACCTATAGCAAGAAAACTCATCCTGCAATCAAATCTAGTGGTATGGTTCCCTCTAGCTTGAATGCAGTTGTCTCGTCGAAGGGAGAATCCACTCCTCGATAAACCACACCCGTACTAGCAACGTCTTTATTTTTACGTAGAAAACACGTCGTTTTTAGGGTAAAAATATAGTTGATGACATATCTAAGGGAGAATGCACTCCTCGATAGATATCATCTAAAAACGTTCGAAAGACATTGATGAAAACTTCCATTCCATTATAAATATTTCGATACAAATCATGAGTCTTTGATCAAAATAAATGAAGTACATTGATAGTTTTCATCTTTCTCCGAGGTCTACAAAGTACTATGTTAAGAGTCTCATCTTCTTTTTCTTGAACCCTTTGGCAAGTTTCCCAAAATGATTGAAGAACTCGATCACCTTTGGTGGTAGCTGAAGGAAATGGTTCATACGAATGTGGATGGATGCCTCTTCAAATCGCTCCACCAGCTGGGAAGTGTGATATTGGAGCTTATCCATAATGTCCTCGTATTTTCTTTTCCCTGCTTCCTTTTCATTCATTACACCCTTCACTACCAATTTCCATCCCTTTACCCATTTTGCGTGACGTTGAGCTTCAACTCTTTCAAAGTCTTTTATTTTGGTTGAGCCAATTTTCTCTCATGTGGGTTTCTGCTAGTAGCTCGCAATACTTGGCTACTTCGTTCCATCCTCGATCAGAGTACAGTTCTGTTTGGGCCAAGGATTCTTGTAGGGATTCAACTCTCTCTTCTAGTATATGTATTATTTCAACATGAACCCCTACATTTGTCTCGAGCTCTTTTTTCTTCCTTTGAAGTTTGACAAGCATCTTCTCTTGATATTCTATCTTTGCAAACAGCTCTTGAATTTCTGCTTCTTTGTCTTTTCTTGCCCTTTTTGCGCGACTCGGGGCTTCGTGGGCATCGATGCATTCGTCTTTCATATGCTCAATCTGTAAACTCAGCTTCTGCACTTGGCTTCGGAGCGTGATAATAGTTACTTCGGCAGCTTGGTTCTTCTCATCCAAAACCCTCATCCGAGCTTTTAAAATTTCGATTTCTTTCAACATTTGATCTTTGGTGAGAGGATTATTTTCCCTATGGAGAGGGGATGCAAGTCTTGGAGGGGAACCTCTTCTTGCTTCTCTCCATACTTCATATCTTTTTGTGTGAGCTATGATTCGCCTTCCTAATTCTTCCGTCCTTTTATATGAACATCATTCCATGCTGACCTTACTGCTATTGTTTGACTCTTGATGCTTTCACTTTCTTGGTATAGGAAGAATATCCCACCAAGTAGCTCTTCTGGGGTTCATCTTGTGTCCACTTGAGTCGACGCATCACCAAAGTGGTGAATATGATACACAACCTCTGGGACCCATCAATGGAACATTTGAAACACTTCCACAACTGAATACAACTGAATCTCCATTGTACCATGGACACATCCAACTAAATGACCGCGGGTCCATCTGATCAAACTCTTGTTTCCATTCATATAGCTTACATGGCTTGATTGCATGCGAGCGAATCCTTTCAGCGGGTCATCTGTTCTATCAATTTTATCACGAGCGTACAAGTGAGTCATGATCCAAACATACAATATTGATGCACAACATCGCAGTTTCCCTTGTTGATTCTGATGACAAACCTGTAGGGAGAGGAAAGTTTCAGCTAAGATAGCAGGGACTGGGTTCACACCATATTCTTCAACCCTATAGAAAACATCCATGGCTGACTGATCAATCAGATCTGGTACAAAAGGAAAGAGAACCAACCCATATATCATGAGGGTTAGTACTTTGTTGAAAGTAACCCATCGTTGTTACTGGGCTAGCTTGTTGAGATACACTTCTAAAAATCGCCTCTTCAACCCTTTGGTGGTTCCCTTTTCCGCTTTCTCTAGCTGTTCCGGTTGAAGCTCCAATAGACTTGCTATCTTCCAATCTATTACATATTGGCCATAATACATGTAGACGCGGGTCCTCTTTTGAATTGACAGCCTTAGCATATAAGCATACTCTTCTATGGTCGAAGTGATGTCTAAGTTAGGCAATTCCAAACACCTCAAAGTTGAATTCCAATATTGGGCAACGCACTCAGAGCGGGGGCTTCCACTGGAACACGCAATAGGTCCAATATTCTACCATACTTGCTGACAAAGTCTGAGAGTGCTTTTTCTGACATTTGCTGGCTGAGCTCACATAAACTCTTCACGTCATTGAATGTCACATCGATCTTGATACTTTTCTTATAACAACTCGCGTTGCTAGTACTCTTCTCGGAACTAAACTTTTCCCTTTTCTTGCTATAAGGTGAATACCAAAGTCTTCCAACAAATAGGCATAAGCGAAAAAAACAAAAAAATGAGTATAGTGAAGCAAATATATCTTGCATGATTCATGTTGTATGAGACCCAATGGGGTTGAAAACCCTGATGGGCATGCTGTCAATGCATCACCTTCATTATGACATAGCGCCTATTAGATGTGCAATAATATTCAAATATGTCATTCAGGTTTGAGGCGGCAATGTGATGCCCCTAGTTTTGTGAATATTCACAATGAACATGCATGACAATTTATGCTTATGATGATAGAGAGAGGAAAGAAAAGTACGCCCCCTTTTGTCCTAAGCCAGGTAAAACCTAAGGACGAACACACCCTAAGTCAGGACTCTAAACAGGCCGGTCACTAGGTTTGCTCTATTAGTGAAAATTGGGGCGGGTCTAGACCTCTAAAAGTCACGGTCCCCAGATTGCCCTTGCAAGGATCTGATTCACGAATCTAGCCACAAGTAGGGATAAACCCTCTCAATATGACTATTCCATGATCTCGTGTACAATCTAAGTGGTGAGCCGACAAGTATCAGGGAGGTACAAGACCTCTTCAATGTCGGAGCACCGCCTAATCCTTGGGTTTTTGAGCGAGCTCGGGTATAGAGCTAAGAGCGTGTGCAATATGTGGTAGTGATGTGTGTGAAGGGGGCATATAAACCTATAACACTTAAAAATAAAAAAGAAAATAAAAGACAAGAAAAACTTGCAAAACAAAAACATAGGTATATAAAAAAATGGTTAGAAGTCCTCTACCCTATTGTTAAAATATAGGAAGAAAAAGAAAAGAAACGAGGAGGAAACAAAAACATTGTTAGTAAAACATATATAAGAATAACATGAGTTAAAATGCATGTACAACTAATTTTTATCATCTAAATAAAAGGAAAACTCAAACAAAAAGGACAATCCAAACAAACATCACTAAAAATAAAAAAACATTTTTTTAGTTTTGTCATTTAATTATTGTAAGGAAAAAAAACAGCATGATATAGCAATAAAAGGTAAAACAAATAAGCTAAAAGTTACAAAAAAATTTCAAAACCAATTTTTACGGGCTTGACTCTCTTAAAAGATCCCCAGTGGAGTCGCCATCTGCCGCGACCAAAAATAAAAACTTGCATTTCCTTTAGAGAATAAACATGGAGTCGCCACCAACTTTATTTAATTTCGAGAAGGTTGGAAAACCCTTTAAGAAAAAGCTTTGGGTTCGGGAGTCGATTACGTCTAGGGAATGCATGGAGACTTATCCCCACGACACCCTAGAACATCCATAAAAAAGGTTATCCAAAATTAGTTGTGTAAATTATTAATAACTTTGAAAATATTTGTTTTACCCCGAAAATCGTTTTTTTAAAAAAACATCTTTAGTTGTGAAATTTTTTATTAAACCTAAATGAGGTTGAACATGGCACGTAGGTCCACAGGGTAACCTCAAAATCTAAAGGGTTGAACATGACACTTGTTATAGGGCAACCAAGAAAAAAGATTGTTTTAATTAAGTGATCATCTTCTATTTCAAGATAAAAAACCCTTACATTTCAATTTCACCGACTCTTTTAACCCTCCCTTCTTCTGAAAATTTGGAACCTCTCTAATGACAGAGAAGAGAAAAAAAAACTCAAATCTCTAATCTCTTTTCTTCACAAAGAAAATATCAGATAAAAATTCTCTCTCCCTGACTTTGTCCCCCCTCCTCTGATTTCTTCTCCTCTTTTTATAGATGGAGGAGAGGGCTTCATGCTTCTTCTTACCCAGCGGCTTCAAGGTTGGCCTTCACGAAATACAGGGCTTGGGTGATTCTGAGCAGAAATAGCGTGTGTCCAGATGGGGGTGGCACGAGCAGCGGAAAGGAGATGAGGAAGAAGAAGAACCAATGGGTAGAGGAGGCACAGGGGCGGTTGGAGAGTGGGAGGAGGAAAAGAGGTATTGTTTGATATGTAAAATAGGGTTTTTTATGATTAGGAGAAGTAACTCAATCTCCTTTCTTGTTTTCACTGATTGTCCTTTTCTCCTTCTTTTCTTCGTCCTTTCTTCATCATCTTCTTCTTGTTCATTCTTTATTCTTTAGCCTCCAGCCTGAAAATAAAATTGCAGTGGACGGAACCTCTTCGTCCAAAAGAAACTTAGATATGCACTGGACGGACCTCCTCGTCCAACAGAAGTTTAAACATGCAATGGACGGAACCTCCTCATCCAACAGAAAAATTAGATATGCAATGGACGGAACCTCCTCGTCCAACAGAAAATTAAATATGCAATGGAATGGACGGGACCTCCCCATCCAATAGCAAATGCAATGCAATGGATGGGACCTCCCCGTCCAACAGCAAATGCAATGTAATGGAAGTCTTACTCGTCCAACAGAAACTTAAACATGCAATGGAATGGATGGGACCTCCCAGTCCAATAACAAATGCAATGTAATGGACTGGACCTCGTCGTCCAACAGCAAGTCAATGGACGGAACCTCCCCGTCCAACAGCAAATGCAATGGAATGGCCGGACCTCCCCGTCCAACAGCAAATGCAATGTAATGGACTGGACCTCGCTGTCCAACGGCAAATGCAATGTGCAATGTAATGGACGGGATCTCCCCGTCCAACAGCAAATGCAATGTAATGGATTGGACCTCGCCGTCCAACAGCAAATGCAATGGACGGCACCTTCCCGTCCAATAGCAAATGCAATGGACGGAACCTTCCCGTCCAACAGCAAATGCAATGTAATGGACTGGACCTCGCCGTCCAACAACAAATGCAATGGACGGGACCTCCCCGTCCAACAGCAAGTGCAATGTAATAGACTGGACCTCGCCGTCCAACAACAAATGCAATGGACGAGACCTTCCCGTCCAACAGCAAGTGCAATGTAATGGATTGGACCTTGCCGTCCAACAGCAAATGCAATGGAGGGGACCTCCCCGTCCAACAGCAAGTGCAATGTAATGGGCTAGACCTCGCCGTCCAACAGCAAGTGCAATGGACGGGACCTCCCCGTCCAACAGCAAATTAGTTATGAGCCTCCTTCTTTCTTCATTATTTTCTTTTTCTTCTTTCTCTCTTCACTATTATTATTAGTCTCCCTGAAACATAATAAAAAAATTAGAATAAAATGAAGACTGACAAAAATGGGTGTTCACAATTATATTATTATTCTGGCCTTTTGAGCTGCAAAATCATTTATCAAAGTTTTATATCCAAGTAATTATAACATTTCATTCTCAATAGATAGCATGGCTAACCCATTCAATCTATCTTGTAACAATGTTGATCTAAGATATGATTTAAGAATTTTAATTTTGAAAAAACTTCTTTTAACAGTAGTAACTGTTACATGCCTTATTAATAACATTTTATAAGCAACGTATGGATTTAGAAAAGAATCCAATATTTTGATATAATTTAATATTTCTATCGGAGTATTAATTTCTTTTATTACTTGCTATGCATAAATAACCCCCCCCCCCCCCCCATGTTTTTTTTTAACAAACAATACATAGATTTGGAAAAGAATCCAATCTTTTGATATAATTTAATATTTCTGTCGGAGTATTAATTTCTTTTATTACTTGATATGCATAAATAAAAACCCTCCCACATGTTGTTACCGTTGGGCCATTGTTATATTTGATGGTTGTATTACGTATTATATTTTTGGCCCTTTACAATAGTAGAAAATTACAAAGGGTCGATAGATTGGTGAACGCGAGGCACAAGGCAACTACTTTAGTTACAACAACAACAACAACCAAGCCTTATCCCACTAGGTGGGGTCGGCTACATGGATCATACGGCGCCATAATGTTCTATCATGAATCATGTTAACAGTTAAATCATTGGCCTCTAAATATTTCTTAATAGTTTCTCCTATAGTTTTTCTTGGCCTACCTCTGCCTCTAGCTATTGGATTGCCCTCCACTTGATCCACTCTCCTTACTACAAAATCTAAAGGTCTCCTCCATACATGCCCAAACCACCTAAGTCGAGATTCAACCATCTTTTCTACAATAGGTGCTACCCCAACTCTCTCTCTAATGCTATCATTCCTAATCCTATCACGTCTAGTTTTTCCGCTCATCCAGCGTAACATTCTCATCTCTGCTACATTGATTTTACTCTCGTGTTGACTTTTTACCGCCCAACACTCCGTCCCATACAACATCGTCGGTCTAATAGCTGTACGGTAAAATTTTCCCTTTAGCTTAAGAGGTACCTTTTTATTACACAAAAAACCCGAAACCTTCCTCCATTTCGACCACCCTGATTGAATCTGATGGTTTACATCTCCCTCAATTTCTCCGTCATTTTGTATAATAGACCCAAGATATTTAAACCATGTGACTTGTGGTATGTTGTGGTCTCCAACTTTCACCTCTAAGCTAGAGGTGTTTCACCTTTTGATAAACTTACATTCCATATACTCCGTCTTGCTTCTACTCAAGCGGAAGCCATGTGCTTCTAAAGCTTGTCTCCAAGTCTCCAACCTTCCATTTATATCATCTCTCGACTCTCCAACTAGGACTATATCGTCTGCGAAAAGCATGCATCGCGGTGCTGGCTCTTGAATGTGCTTCGTAAGTACATCCAAGACCAAGGTAAAAAGATAGGAGCTTAAAGCTGACCCCTGGTGCAGACCTATGGTTATTGGGAAATATTTTGTGGCTCCACCCTGCGTTCTCACACTAGTCGTGACCCCCTCATACATATCCTTGATAGCTCGAATATAGGCAATCCGAACACCTTTCTTTTCTAGGGCTTTCCACAAAACCTCTCTTGGCACTCTATCATACGCTTTCTCCAAATCAATGAAGGTCATGTGTAAATCTTTTTGATCCCTTCGATATTGTTCCATCACTCGTCGTAGCAAGTAAATTGCTTCCATGGTTGACCTCCCGGGCATAAAACCAAATAGGTTGTCGATGATTTTGGTTTCTTTTCTTAGTCTCCGTTCAAGCACTCTTTCCCATAGCTTCATAGTATGACTCATAAGCTTAATCCCCCTATAATTTGCGCAACTTTGTATATCTCCCTTGTTCTTGTAAATCGGAACTCAAGTGCTTCTCCTCCATTTGGTCGGCATTTTCTTTGACCTCATAATCTCGTTAAAAAACTTCGTGAGCCAACTAATGCCTCTATTTCCTAGACTCTTCCATACCTCCATAGGTATATTGTCCGGTCCAACTGCCTTGCTATTATCCATCCTTCTCAAAGCTTCTTTTACCTTATGCTCTTGGATTCTACGATAAAAGGTGTAATTTTGGTCCTCCTCTCCGATGTCAAGCACCTGTGAGCGTGATAAAACTTCAAATCCTTCATTAAATAACTTGTGGAAATAATTCTTCCATCTATCTTTAATATCTTGTTCCTTAACCAAAACTTTACCTTCTTCATCCTTAATACACTTCACTTGGTCCAAGTCTCTTGTCTTTCTTTCCCTATTTTTAGCAAGCCTATAAATAGATTTCTCACCATCTTTGGTGCCTAAGGATTGATACAACCCGTCAAAAGCTTTAGTTCTAGCTTCGCTCACTGCCTTCTTGGTCTCTTTTTTGGTCACCTTATAATTTTCCCAATTTTCAGCATTTCTACATAAAGACCAAGCTTTAAAACATTCCCTTTTAACTGTTGTGACTCCGGCAAGTGTACCGGGTCGTCGCAAGTAATAAAAACACGGTAAGAGTCTACCGAGGTCGAACACAAGGATTGGGTTACCAATTCGACTAATTTGTCAAGAAATCCGATAAGTTGGTTAAGTAGAGAAAGTGGTTGGAAAGAAACTAGATTCGCAATTCAAATTAACAAATAGAATCGATCAAAGATATGGTGATGAAATCTAGAATTAAAAGCATCTAAGGTTTCGAATCCACCTACCCAATCATGCAAAGTACCCAAGTGATGTTATTCTCCTCCCTAAGTTCAATTTTAATGTCAACCGGGACCCCTAAATTCTCCTAAATCCACTTCCGTGCTCATTAGGACGTATTCGATGATTTGAGTTAATTACTTGCTAGGTCTCTTAACCCTAATCTCGAATTCTATTAATTCTTGTTCCCTATAGGTTGCATCGATCTCCTATTCACTCTCGTGCAATACTCGACCGATGTTCCCAATTCAAGTTCTAAAACGCGAATCGCCGCCAGGCCTCAACACGTTTAACTAGTCGATCACGCTAGCATATAATCGACACAAAGAAAACAGAATTGGAAAACCATAATTGAATTAAAGGAGAGAGAGTTACATTACATGAACACTATGCCGCCATGGGTGGCTTCATCGATCCCTTAGACAAGAGGATTAGTTCCTCATGTCCGAAACAACAACGTACGTACAATTGGAAATCATCCTAGGACTAAAAATCAAGAGAAAAGAAAAGGAGACGCAGCCCCAGAATAAGGATTACAAAAGATCTCTAAAAATTCTCATCCAAAAAGTCCTCTTTTTCTGTTCTGATCTGCTCTATTTATAAGGAGGCCACGCGTCACGGCCGGATTTGCCATCACGCCGGCCAGGCCGTGACGGTTTCTGTTTCTGGCGCACTTCTGGAATTCGAACTCTCGCGACGCGAATGATGTATCGCGACGCGAGCCCGCCTTTCACGGCCCGTGATGTGAATCACGGCCAGGCCGTGATGTTCTCTGCCTTGTGTGGATCTTGGGTCACGGCCGTGATATGAATCACGGCTAGGCCGTGATGGTCTCTGACTCTGGTACTTTTCTGGAATTCACACACTCGCGACGCGAAGGACGTCTCGCGACGCGAACCTTCCTTTCACGCCCCGTGATGTAAATCACGGCTAGGCCGTGATGGTCTCTGTCTTCCCAGGTCTTCAAACTCTCGCGGGGCGAGAATCTCCAGAATAGCAATCTCCACTATTTCTTGACTTTCCTTAATTCTTAGAGCTTCACTTATGGACCTGAAAACAACAAAAGCAACCACAAGCGTAATTCTATCCAAAAGAAGCTAAAAACTACACAAAAGACGCAAAACGAGTCAAAGTCCAACTTAGGAACAAAACAAGGAAAATTTGGGCGAAAACGAGAGTGAACTCGAATAAATTGGCACATAAACCCTAGTTCATCTAGTCATAAAACTAGATAAGCCAGAGGCTTATCAAAATACCCCAAACTTAAACCTTGCTTGTCCCCAAGCAAGCTTAAAACTCAAAAACGACTCAAGACTTGGCAAGCCTAAAGATCTAATCAATTTCGCACAAATTTCATGCGACTTTACAAAACAATTTTTCTTCTTTGATTCCCCCCCTTTTTCATCAATGTAATCCCCACATTCATCTACTTTAAACAATTGAGAAATTATCATTCATGCAATCATTAGTCTAAGTTGAGGATCAGGGTCACACACAAAAGAAGATCACCTATTTCAAACAATTGCCTTCCTCACAAGGGCATTTAGTATTTCACTCATTCGCTCAAGTTTGTCTAGGCTTTCAACTTTTTCACTCAATTTCACTTATCAAGAGCACTTCCCATGAATTTGATTTTCATCTCAAACATAGTTCCCACGAAAACATGCATGCAACATCAAAAGGTCTTTTAAAGGTTGTAATGGGGCCTGGCTGAGGGTAGGATAATCAAGGATATTTAGGCTTAGGTCCCTAGGAACTAAGAGAGCATGAGCATTAAACACATTTTCACTCGAATTCCTTTTTCCATTTTTCTGTTTTGTCTCGGGTGACTACAGCCCTTTTTTTTTTTTTCTTGCTCATCTTTTTTTTCTGTTTTGCCCCTTTTTCCTTGGCAATTTATTTGTTTTCTTCTTTTCTTTTCTATTCTTTTTGCCTTGGGTCAACCTTTATTTTCTTTTTCTCATCCCAATATGACACATACCTTGTAGCCACCCCAAACTTAGTTTCTCACAACCTTTCTCTTGCTCATTTCCATGCTCTCCTAATCCTAAGATTGGGTTAACATGGTTTTTCAGATTTTGGCTCGTAATGTAGGGTCATCAAGAAACAATAGGTCAATTGGGCTCAATTTGGCTAACTAGGGAACATGCATTAGGGATGGTTCATTTCAGGCCAAGTAGTTAATTCAAAGAAAATTGCCTAAATCATTTGATGCAACACATAAACATGCAAACCATATAGAGATTCAAGCAAATTCGGGAAAGTACAACTTAACAAATGATTCACACATTCAAAAACAGAGTTGGAGGCTCAAATCCTCACCTGGACATTTTGCAAATTGTTTGACCGAGATACGATTCCTAGTGTGTGCACCCCCTCACCCCAAACTTATCATAAATCAAGTAATCACAATAAAATTCTCAAAGTTCAGTTTTCAATTTTTAAGTGGGGATCAACTTTTCTATTACTAGAACCTAGGGAAATCATCAATGGTTAATATAATTCATGCAATCCATCTATGCTCCATTTAATCAAAATCCAAAAAGCTTGCCGACACATCATTCATACAACAACTCTTGATCTTCTCAATTTATTCAAGAGTGACAAACAAAAACAAACACAAAAACAAAAACAAAAACAAGAGTGAGGAAAAGAGAGAGAGTACCTAGCTTGGGTTGCCTCCCAAGTAGCGTTTGTTTAACGTCCCGAGCCTGACTCAAGTCGCCCCTAAGGGTTAATCCGGAGGAAGATCCTGCTTGCCATGCCATTCCTTGGCCCGTTCTTTGTAGGTTTGTGCACTTTTATATACTCGCAAGCTGTTCCCTTGACAGCTCATTTAAGTCCAAAGATCCATCTATAATCAAGACGTAACTCTCTACTCCGTGGTGATCCTTTTTGAGATCAATTCTTTGTCTCAGATCGACCACTACTAATGTGCCACCCTTCAACCTTGGTGCTTTGCCCTTCTTTTTCATTCCTTTGCAGCTGAGTTCTTCCCTTGCACATTCTTCCCTTGGGAGACTCGGTATGGGTTCCATGTCTCGTAGCCACTCAAGGTAAACTTCATCCACCGAAGGGCCTTTTTCCTCACTGTCTTCCTCATGAGATTCTACCGATACTGTTGCAAGTGAAGGATCATGGTCTTTTCGAATTGCCTTTACCTTTTCAGTTGGGTCCACAACATCCACTCGATACACAGCTGACTTTTCTTCCGGGTGCTTAATCGCTTCAAAGACATTGAAGACCACCTTATCATCATTCACCCTTAAAGTGAGTTTCCCTTGCCGAACATCTATCAAGGCATCCCCGGTGGCCAAGAAGGGTCTACCCAATATGAGAGGGATCTCAGCATCTTCATCCATGTCGAGCACCACGAAGTCCACTGGGAATATGAACTTGTCAACCTTCACGAGCAAGTCTTCGACTACTCCATAGGGATATTTGATAGAACGATCGGCCAGTTGGAGTGACATTCGCGTATCCTTTACTTCTTTGATCCCTAGCCTCTTCATCATCGAGAGGTGCATCAAGTTGATGCTTGCCCCTAGATCACATAATGCCTTTCCGAAGGTAATTCCCCCAATGGTGCATGGTATCGAGAAGGAACCGGGATCCTTCAACTTCGGAGGCAGTTTCCGTTGAAGAATGGCACTACACTCCTCGGTCAAAGCAACTGTTTCTTCATCCACAATCCTCCGCTTCTTAGTGAGAAGTTCCTTCATAAACCGAGCATATGATGGCATTTGTTCCAAGGCTTCCGCAAATGGAATGTTAATCTGAAGTTTTCGGAAGACATCAAGGAACTTATTGAATTGCTTATCCTGTTGAGGCTTCTTCAATCTTTCCGGATATGGAACCTTCATGTAGGGCGGGAGGTCTTGGGGTTCAACCCACTTCTTCCTTCGGAACTCTTCATCCACAAGTTTCAGCCTTCCCCCTTGCTCCGGTCCCTTGTCACTTGCCAACCCTTCTTTCTCTCAAGTTGCTCTTCCTCAACCGGTAGTTGTTCCGGCCCTTGTCATCTCGAGAAATAGTGGTACCCCGCTAGGTTCCAACACCCTTCCGCTTCTAGTAGATATGACGTTGCATTGTCCTCGGGGTTGTTCTCGGTACTACCCGGGAGAGTGCCTGGAAGACGCTCATTAAGTTGCTTCGCGAGCTGCGCTTATTTGTGTCTCAAGGTTCTCAATTGCTGAACTCCGTATGAGTCGCCAACTTGTTAATGGCAGTATTTGTGTCGATTGACAACTTCTCCATTGCTGTATTCATCTTCTCAAAAGATGTGCCTGTAAAGGTTGACAACTTCTCAAAAGCCATCTCCCAAGGTTGTCTTCCACTATCTGTCAGTTGCAGAATCGATTAGGCCCCCGGAGGAGCTCACGAGTATTGCGCCGCTGAATTCCAATGTCCGGTCTCGACACTCGTTGAGGTTGTTGCCAATTCTGTGAGGGTGTTGTTGACCGGCTAGACCACCATTAACATCACTCCAAGCAAATCCCGGATGGTCTCTTCTCATGTAGCCCCTATTCTGATTCTGATTGTTCCTCTGATAATTGTTCTGGGGCACAGTGTCATAGAAGTTGTGGCATGAGTCCACATGTTCTCGAGAGAAATTTAGCGGGCAAATCTGAGTGTCATGATCTCCATTACAATTTGCATAACCTTGAGGCGTTCCTCGTGTATAGCATTAACCCTCTTGTTCCCTGGACAAAGCCTCATTCTCGCATCTTCAAAAGTCTGCTTTTGCTCTAAAATGGCCTCCATTGTCCCGAAACTGATTCCACTCGAGGTCTCCCTACCACGGTTGTAATCATTATATGACATCTTCTCTAACAAGTGCCCATCCATCCTCACCGATAAATATACAAAAGAACCGCCACCAGCGGCATCACAGTTCATCCGATAGCGTCCCCTCAACCCATTAAAGAAATGTTGCACTTTGGAAACCGGGTCAAAGAACGCAGAGGGACATCTTCTCAACAAACCATTGTACCTCTCCCACGCTTCATTGTATGTTTCATCCTCCGCTTGCCTGAATGAAGTGACGGCTATTCTTGCTTGTGCCGCCCTTCGAGGAGGAAAGTATTTGGTTAGGAACTTCCGTGCCATTTGCTCCCAAGTTCGATGCTTCGTTCCTATCCAAGTCGCCAACCCACTCGCGAGCGACATCCCTAAGAGAGAGAGGGAAAAGTCGCAAGCGAAACTCATCCTGTGAGACTCCTCTTGTCTTCTGTAAGTCACAGGCTTCAAGGAAGCGAGTGATGTGTCTATGCGGGTCTTGCTTGCCACTGCCGTCGAACTAATTCTCACGGATCTGGGCTGTGACACACCCTTCCACTCTGAAGGAGTCTGTGTTCAAGTTGCCCCTCACAATAGAAGAAGCACAATCCTCCAAGTTTGGTAGATCATACTCGAATAGAGGCTTGTAACGAGGAGGAGGAGGGGGAGGATTTTCTTCAGTCATGCCCTCTATTTTAATTCCTTCAATTCTTTTCCTTTCCCTGGCTTCTTTCCTTAATTGCCGCTCGGTCCTGGTGATCTCGGAATCAAATAGCAAGTCCTCTTGTAGGAGGGTACCTCGCATACAAAAACAGGCAAAGACCAAGTGGAATCAAAGAAGCAGAGAAAAATAATAGCAATTAAATAAAAGAAAATAAAACTAAAAGTCAGCTTAACCAAGTAGCCGAATTTCCTAAAAATTAGGAAAATTGGTCGTGCCAATCCCCGGCAACGGCGCCAAAAACTTGTTGTGACTCCGGCAAGTGTACCGGGTCGTCGCAAGTAATAAAAACACGGTAAGAGTCTACCGAGGTCGAACACAAGGATTGGGTTACCAATTCGACTAATTTGTCAAGAAATCCGATAAGTTGGTTAAGTAGAGAAAGTGGTTGGAAAGAAACTAGATTCGCAATTCAAATTAACAAATAGAATCGATCAAAGATATGGTGATGAAATCTAGAATTAAAAGCATCTAAGGTTTCGAATCCACCTACCCAATCATGCAAAGTACCCAAGTGATGTTATTCTCCTCCCTAAGTTCAATTTTAATGTCAACCGGGACCCCTAAATTCTCCTAAATCCACTTCCGTGCTCATTAGGACGTATTCGATGATTTGAGTTAATTACTTGCTAGGTCTCTTAACCCTAATCTCGAATTCTATTAATTCTTGTTCCCGATAGGTTGCATCGATCTCCTATTCACTCTCGTGCAATACTCGACCGATGTTCCCAATTCAAGTTCTAAAACGCGAATCGCCGCCAGGCCTCAACACGTTTAACTAGTCGATCACGCTAGCATATAATCGACACAAAGAAAACAGAATTGGAAAACCATAATTGAATTAAAGGAGAGAGAGTTACATTACATGAACACTATGCCGCCATGGGTGGCTTCATCGATCCCTTAGACAAGAGGATTAGTTCCTCATGTCCGAAACAACAACGCACGTACAATTGGAAATCATCCTAGGACTAAAAATCAAGAGAAAAGAAAAGGAGACGCAGCCCCAGAATAAGGATTACAAAAGATCTCTAAAAATTCTCATCCAAAAAGTCCTCTTTTTCTGTTCTGATCTGCTCTATTTATAAGGAGGCCACGCGTCAATGCCGTGACGGCCATCACGGCCAGGCCGTGACGGTTTCTGTTTCTGGCGCACTTCTGGAATTCGAACTCTCGCGACGCGAATGATGTATCGCGACGCGAGCCCGCCTTTCACGACCCGTGATGTGAATCACGGCCAGGCCGTGATGTTCTCTGCCTTGTGTGGATCTTGGGCCACGGCCGTGATATGAATCACGGCTAGGCCGTGATGGTCTCTGACTCTGGTACTTTTCTGGAATTCACACACTCGCGACGCGAAGGACGTCTCGCGACGCGAAGGACGTCTCGCGACGCGAACCTTCCTTTCACGCCCCGTGATGTAAATCACGGCTAGGCCGTGATGGTCTCTGTCTTCCCAGGTCTTCAAACTCTCGCGAGGCGAGCTTCCTCTCGCGGGGCGAGAATCTCCAGAATAGCAATCTCCACTATTTCTTGACTTTCCTTAATTCTTAGAGCTTCACTTATGGACCTGAAAACAACACAAGCAACCACAAGCGTAATTCTATCCAAAAGAAGCTAAAAACTACACAAAAGACGCAAAACGAGTCAAAGTCCAACTTAGGAACAAAATAAGGCAAATTTGGGCGAAAACGAGAGTGAACTCGAATAAATTGGCACATAAACCCTAGTTCATCTAGTCATAAAACTAGATAAGCCAGAGGCTTATCATTAACCCGAACCTTAGCTTGCACACTTTCATCCCACCACCAGGATTCTTTACCCTTAGGTCCGAATCCTCTTGATTCACCAAGCGTCTCTATAGCTACCTTCCTAATCCCCTTGGCCATCTTGTCCCACATATCATTTGCACTTCCGTTTGCCTCCCAAAACCCTCCCTCCAAAACCTTGTGTTGGAAGATCCTTTGTTTTTCACCCTTCAGTTGCCACCACTTGATCCTTGAAGCCTTTTCGTGGCCTCTTCTTTTCACACTCCTTTTAACTCCTACATCCATGACCAAGACTCTATGTTGGGTAGTCAAGCTCTCTCCGGGTATGACTTTACAGTCCAAACAAATCTTTCTATCCAATCTCCTAATAAGGAAGAAATCTATTTGAGAGCTTGTCACCCCACTTTTGTAGGTGATAAGATGCTCCTCACGTTTCCTAAAACACGTATTGGCTATAGTAAGATCGAAGGCAGATGAAAAGTCCAAAATAGATTTGCCCTCACCATTTACCTCCCCTAGGCCATATCCCCCATGAAAACCGTCGTAACCTCTAGGTGCCCTCCCTACATGCCCATTAGATCACCTCCTAAGAAAATCTTTCCACCTAGCGGTATTTCCTGAATTAGGCCTTCTAAATCCTCCCAAAATTTTACCTTGAAGTGTTCTTCTAACCCTACTTGAGGTGCGTAAGCACTAATCACATTAAAGGTGTCTTGTTCCACTACAAATTTTAGGGCAATGATCCTATCTCCAACCCTTTTTACATCCACAATATCATTCTTCCAATATTTATCCACAATTATGCCCACCCCATTTCTCGATTTTACTTTGCCAGTGTACCAAAGCTTAAAACTCGAAGAGTCTAATTCCTTTGCCTTTTCTCCCACCCACTTAGTTTCTTGTAGGCACATGAAATTGATCCTCCTCCTAATCATAGTGTCAACTATTTCCATTGATTTACCTGTAAGTGTGCCTATATTCCAAGTTCCAAAGCGAATCCTACTCTCGTGAGCTAGCTTCTTTACCCACACTCGTTCACAAAAATGTGGGAACCCTTGCTTATTTTTCACTACATCCAGGCGGCGATGCAATGCCCTTGCTCTTTTGACACTCGTGATTGAGCTATACAAAAGCGTTGCTTCGGGCAACGACCTAGCATTAGCATTATTACGTCGTTGATCCATGTCATAGAGATTCGACTAAGTTTTACGTTGGCTGTCGATGGCCTAACACAACCCTCTCCTTTTATCCGGGCTTGAGACCGGCTATGTTTAGCTTTGTCACAAAGCACAACATAGGCAGGATTAAGGCAACTACTTTAGTTGCTTTGCTATAATCACGACCCTGATGGGAGAGAGGTTTACAGCGTTACTAACGTGTCTAACGGAAATGATTATTTTGGGCAACGTTTCAAACTTAAGGAACCAAAACGAATCTTTTTAAACATAATAGATCAAAACAAATCCAAAAAATAGAATAAAGGACAAAAAAAAAAAAAGCTATAAATTAATTATATTATCTTTTGTTAATAGTCAAATAATCTGTACCAAAGTTAATTTTTACAATTATTCGAAATTTCGAATCAATTTTATTTATCTTTCAATATGTGTATGGAATATGGATAGTAAGTATCCATCTATAAAGATTCAATTCAGGCTGAAAAATTCTTATATATAATGTTATAAATCAAGTAGTAAAATAATAATTTCCTAGAATCTAGGACTAATATGATTAATGTTTTTAATTTTAGAACTAAAAGGATGGTTTACTTGTTAAAATTTTATTAACAATTCGGAAATTACATCATTGTGGTAAATAAAATTGGTCACTATATCAAAAGTTGAAAAGAAAAAGTTTTGTTAATGTATTTTTTTTAAAAAAATTGTTGAATAGTTATTATTATTTATTAATTTATATTGTATGGAGGTTGGGTAGCTCAAGTGATTTGAGCTAACGTGGCGTTTGATTCATGGGAATAAAATTTTCTCAAGTTTTTAACTATCATTTACTAATTTTATCCCCGAGAATCTTTTATGCCTAAGAATAAGTTTTTAAAATTTGTACAAAACATGAAAAAAATTTATTCTCATACAAACATTCCCGATAATATTTTTTTAAAACTTACCAAACACTATTCAAGGTACAAGGAGTTGGAGAAATAGGAGGTCCAACTTTCAAACACTGACAAAGTAGAAAAAATTAACGAGTAAATATCCAAATTGGTCTCTGAAATTGTGAAGTAGTATCAACTTGGTCCTTAAAATTATCAAAATTCCAAAAGCGTCCCTGAATGATAAGTTAGTATCAATTCGGTCTTTCATTTTACTCATTTAATATCAATTAAGTCCCTGAAACTACAAACTTAAAATAACTTAGTCAATAAAATTTTTAACGGAGGGACTAAATTGATTACAGTTTTACAATTTCAAAAACTAATTTAGAATTTTGATAATTTTAGAGACTAAATTAATATTACCTCGTAAATTCAGGAAACAAATTGAGTTTTTACTCTAAAATTAACATGGGACGGAAGTAATAATTGGCTAATTTGGTAAAGAATATAAAGTTCAAAACGAGTAAATCCCCAAATTACCCCCCGACGTATTGTGATTTGTGGAAAAGAAATAATAAGATAATAAAACCGCGAAAGCGACCATCATCAAAGTCCTGTGGGGTTTATTTAGGGTTTTATTAGGGACGCATTGGCGGAGCTGAGTAGTTCTTTGCCTCCATTCCCATACATGGCTTTCTGGGGTGAGTAACTTGTTTGTTTCTGCATTTTGATGATTTTTTCCTTCTAGGCTACTCATTCATCTTATATTCAGGAGTGGAAGTCAAACCGGGAAAGCCTTTTACTCATAAGTATGATGACTTCAAAGGACGCCTCCATATTTCAATGGTAACGTCGTCACGTCATATTTGCTACATACATTAACAGATTATTTGCGTTCCTGATTGATTTGCTATGCTATAACGATTGGTTAGGCCACTTTGGGGTTCGGTTCTGCAACAGCAAAAAGCATATTGCAGTGTAACGTAGGAAACAGGAGCCCTGTATATCTATGCTCCCTCTATCCTGGAAACACTGAGTCATTGCAATTGAATTTGGAACTCGAGGAACTTGATGAAGTTATTTTCTCTGTAATTGGTCCTCGGAGCATTCATATCTGTGGTTACTATCTGGCCCCTCCCCGCAATGCCAATGCCAATGAGGATTCGTATCCTTTTCTTTCTTTTATTTTATGCCTCTTGTTACAATTGTTTTCTTAATTTCCTTCACTGCAATGAAAAGAGAATCATATGGGGAAGATATTGCAGACACCGAGACAGAGAAATCTGATTACAGTGATGAAGATGACTATGACGATAGTTTTATTGATGATGACGGCGATCCAAGGGTTTTCCCACCATCACCTGTTTCCACTGAAGGCACGTTCAACTATTTATCATAATTCCTCAATGAACTGAATAATTTTTTTCTTGATTTTGTCCCCATTTTATTCTAAATTTTCCCCTGATCTTGTAGATATGTTATGTGATATTGTGTACAATTTGAACTCGTGAGTGTTTTAAGATGCTAACCAAGATTTAATTGCTGATGGCAGTATGCCATATGAAATACTGTATGTCTTCTGGTGAACAATCCAAGTTAGAAGTTAGAAGGCTAGCAGCATTAACTATTAAAAGAAAATTTGCATGCTCATATAAATAACATTTCAAAAAATAGCTAGCTGATTTCAGTACATATTTTCATTAATCAGAAAACTAGATTTTCTGACTTTTCTCCTTCACCCAATCTTGTTTCCTTTCTTTCAACTTTTTTTTTATTATTTCCATAAATGATAACCACGGTTAACATTACTTTGATGCTCATACATTTGGGAATTTATGTTCCAATTAGTACACAAATGCATCTTTAACAATCAATTATTTTGATATCTTTATCTCTTGTTTGTTGTCATTTTGACGACTACAGAGGGAACTTCCCATGATAACAGACCAAAAGCTAAGAAAAGCAGTTTTCGAAGGCTAAGGAGGTACCAATCAGTAGAGTCTGATGATGATGGTTGTTCTGAAGAAAAGATAGTTGTCAACAACAGTATGCATGACCAAACAAAGGAACTTGATAATGAAGATACCCTGCCAATTTCATCTCTTTACAAGAATAAAGCCTCTGGAAGGGTATTGCACCAGGAAATGGATGATGACAGAAGAGCAGCTGATGCCACCAACAAGAATGGTGAACATGTTGGCAATAGTATTGTTGAAACAACCTTAAAAACTGACAATGTCCTTGTAGATAGGCAGGCACATAGGTGACTATTCACAATTCTTAATCACTGTACAGATACATGCATGCTGTTCTCAGTTTTAGGTTTTAGAAATAATATTATTGCCTTTGTTCATAAATTATGTTTCTACTGAAGCAGGGAAGTGGAACTGTCAGACCACTTCGTAGATCCTTGCACTGTTCTGGATGTTGGGAGTATTAAAAAATTAAAAAAGAAAAAGAAGGGAAAGGAAAAAGAAACAAAGAGCTCTTGTAATGGCCATTTTATCAAAATAGATAATGCTGTGCAAGGTGAGCTGAAAATGGACAAGATGACCCAGGATCTTCTGTCGGGAAATGGACAATACAAGGAGCATGCTGATAACAAGTGAGTGATGATGTCTTTTGAGTTCTTTGATTCTAAATGTGCACCTACTTTTACATGTTTGGATATTATAATATACTGTTCTTGCTCAATAATATTTGTCATAGATATTTATTTGGAAAACTACAAGTTGTATATTTATACGAAGGCCATAAAATTTCAAAATCACGAATTTAAGAATCCTGATTTCAGTTGAAATATTTTAGCATTTTCAGGAATAGGCAGGTTGCATTTTATAGCAATTTTTTATGCATATATTTGCTCTTGTTAAAACAAGATTAAAAAAGACTTCTGTTTTAAGAAGCATTTCCTATTGACAAAAGTCAAATTTTGGCAAAGAAGTTCTTTGGAATGTCAAGGTGGCGCCCCTTTTGTGTGCTTTTTGTACTAAATTTCACTTCTGATATGATGGTGGAGTATTGCACTATTGCTGAGTATTCACTATTCAGTGAATCAACAGTGTATCTGTGTGCTTCCAGTGACACAGTAGCATTTTATCAATTTTGTTTGTTTAAAACTATATTGAATCACTTGGTCCTTCTAACCAACCCCATATCGTGGGAAAAGGTTTTGGTCGTCGTTGTTGTATAAATATATTAAAAAAACTATTTAGGGTTGGTTATTTTTTGTTATTTTTTAGGGTTGGTTATTTATTCTTTGTAGCCTATATATATATATTGTAAATCCTTGTAAAAGTTTTTCGGTAAGTCAGAATAATATTTAGATTTTTCCCTTTCAAGTCTTTCAAAGACATCTAGAAAAGCAGAGGCGCAGAGCTAAAAATGCCCTTATGTACTTTATTTTGTTCTGTTACTTGCAAAGGTTTCTGGTGTGGTTGTTGATATTTTTTGTCTTATATATGAAGCAGGCAAACAGAAATCATGGATAAAATGCTATCTTCCTCTGAGGTTAGTCATGCACGAGGCGAAAAGCCAAAGAAAAAAAGGAAAGAACGGTCAGATGAGGGGATACTTCTTATTGCTAATGGTGCTCATTCTAACAATCTGCCTCCGAGAAATGAAAACTATAAACAACACCCAGCCAATGAGTAAGTTTTTCTTTAATTGACTTCTGTTTATATAACAGGCAGTATTTGTTTTTCTGAATTTCTTTAGTAGAACAAACCACAATATGCTGTACTGGGAAATGGAGGAGGAATCAATAAAATACTCTCTGTGCCCTGGACACGTGCAGTAGCAACTCAATAAAGCAGCTGTTTATGCAAAAGAAAGACCGTAAATAGTGCTATGTAGAAGTGCAAAATGGTTTTTAAGGAGGATCATTGAGTTGGCCTTCCTAATAAGTTATAGGGAATAAAGTAATGCAAATTTCACTGAAAATTATACTCAGCGTGCAATAACTACACGCTGATTCAATAAATGAAATAATGGTTCCCATGGAATTTACCTCTCAAGTCTCAATCTAATATTTATCCGGTGCATCTCAAAATTGTTTACTTCTGCCATCTTTCTGCAAGTAGCACGCAACTAGGATGAAAATTTTTGAATGACTTTCCTCAATAGTATGTCATTTCACAGTTGAATATCAAATAAAATCCCTCCATTCTGCGAAGAAAAACAAAATATGAAATCCATCCAGTGCTAAAATAATTGAAGATGTAAAGTCTGAGAAGAAACTCCTCTCCTTACAAATGAATTTAGAGAAATGCCAGCAACACACTCTTTTTAACTCTTTTGATGATTGGGTGAATTTTATGAGACCCACTAAATAGAGTGGGGCCCACATAAAATTTGTGGACCCACATGCAATTCATCCAATAACAAAAAGGAGCGTTGGAGAGAGTGTTGAAAAGAGTGTGTTGGTAGCCTTGCTCATGGATTTATGTAGTTACTCTCCATAAAAATGTCATGTGCGGAATTGTTCAACCCGAAAACTTCACTCCATATTTCTTCACTGTAATTTGATGTTAAAATATTATGTGACACCCTGTTGAATAAAGGGGGAAAAGAGTCTTTGCTATCTGATACGCTTTAGCAGGGATGCTGTGATTTCACACAATGTTGCATCACCTTCAGCTGAAATGCATCCTGAAAAGAATAGGACAAGGAAGAAAAAGAAAGAACAGGTAAAAAAAGGCTCACATCTTGAAGGTGACAATGCATACTGTGAAGATATCACGAAGTTGTCCGAATCCCACAGAGATGTCGCAGAGTCTGATAATGTGATTCATAATGTTCCTGAAGGAAAAGAGCAACATCGGAAACCAATAAATGAAAAGTAAGAACTCTTTGGTTTTGTTTATACTTTTGTTACAAGATAATACCGAAATTAGTACATGCTTCAATGCTAAAATTTAACTGGTGGCAAAATAATGGTTAGTTTGTGACAGAAACTTCTTAGCTAGCTTGTGAACACTAAACAGATTCAAACGTTTCCAAGGAAACTGACAACTAAAATCCTCATATCAAATTAACAAAACATGATTTTGAATCAAGCAATAAACCCTGTTATACTGCTCAAGGGAAATAAACTAGAATAGAAGAGAAGCTACCGGAAAATAAAAATAGAAGGAAAAAGTAATGAGGACAAATTTATCTTTCAGTCACAATTTACTTCTCGAGTATTAAATGACAATTGCCTTAGTCCCTTGGTTAGTAATCAAATGAAGTTTTCTGATTTAGCGAAACTCTGCTGATAAACCTATCTCTTTATGCCATTCTCACTATTTAGGTTGTCTATAGATAGCACTTCTAATTGTTGCTTGTTTTTCTTTTCACTTAAGGGCATTCTTGCAAATCTTTAAACTTTTTGAATTGTTTCGTTCATCTTCTATTATTTTAAGTACTTGATGCAAGGTGAATGGCCCCGAGAAATACTATAACCTATTTTGTGCAATCATCTTAGTAATGTCATGTTTCTGGTGCAGTATTGCTGACGATGGTGCTCAGGACTTTCCTGATGGAAATCAATCTGAGGGTAGAATAGTTAAGAAAAGGAAGAAAAAGAGTAAAAGTCGGGGGAATGTGGAAGTTGCAAATTCTGAGATGCCTCTATCTGTTGAACAAAGTTGTGAGATGGTGAAGGAGGATGGAAACAAGACGGCCATCAAGCCTTCCCAAGTTAGAACACTGTCAAATGGACTTGTTATTGAAGAGCTAGAAATGGGGATAAAAGATGGAAAAATTGCTGCATCAGGAAAAAAGGTAGTTCTTTTAAACTATTTAAAACAATTCAGAGCTGCCTGTATGAATTTTTTTTATTTTTTTTGCCTACCACATGTATGAAGTTAAAAAGAATTGCAGATTAGATTTGATTTAAATAAGTTGTCTTTGGTTTCAGATTAGCATCCATTACACTGGCATGTTGAAGGAAAATGGAGTAGTATTTGAGTCAAATGCCGGCCAAGCTCCGTTTAAATTTCGCCTTGGTAACCCCATTAACCAGATCCTTCCGTTACCTAGATTTGACTCGTGTCCTTACTTGTATTACCATTTGCAGGTAAAGGAGAAGTTATTGAGGGTTGGGATGTTGGCCTAGAAGGTAGTCTCGTAGACATTATTTTTTCCTTGTTCTTTGACCTTATTCGGCTATTGTTTGTTATTAAATTATATTCTTCTGTCAATCCTTTCTTTCTCTACATATTATTGAGTTAATTCATGATCCTCAGGCATGCGAGTTGGAGAAAAGAGGAGACTTGTAATCCCACCATCAATGACGTATGTGATTAAATTCACATGTTAAATTGACATCCTCTTCTATATTTTCTCATTTGGGATTCCTATTAACCTCTATAATATGTGCATATCTCAGGTCTAAGAGTAAAGAACACAGTACAAAAATACAACCAAATTCATGGCTAGTTTATGACTTTGAACTGGTTAAAGTTCATTGACTGTTTCATCCAATTGATTGTAGCTGGTTAATGGTTATGTTCTCCGGGTGAACACGGAGAAAATACAACGTGGTCTGGAGGCAGTGCAGTTTGGCAGTAAATCGGATTCAGCTGCATGATAGCAGTTTTCTGTTGAATCTATGGAAATTTAGCTTCAGATGATGAGTTTTCGGTTTTGAAGATTGGGTTTACGTGCTTCCAGATCCAAGGTTTTGCTTCTTTCACAGCCTGTGACTGTGTTAAAGAGGGTGGAAATAAAGAAAGTGGTCAAATGCATGTGATACTTCCTCCTCCCCCCTTTTCTGAACTCGTTACTTTCCTTTTTTGGTGCTAAAAGAAAGATTACAAATGTGATTTATTTTTTCCCGTTATTCTTTTCTCCCTCCCTCTCTCTCTCTCTCTCTCTCTCTCTCTCTCTCTCTCTCTCTAACTGGATTATTCTTCTATACATATTAGGCTGAAATAACATTTGATCACAAAAACATGGATTTGAATTTACCGCATTCCGGAAGTCATAAGATATATCATTGGATCAATCTTATTTTATTTTTAATTTTTTTAATGCATACTCAGATAGATCTAATGGTCTATATCAATAAATATGTGAATGCGTGAAAACAATGAATAGGGAATCCAAATACCAAAAACATTCAGAAGGGCTTAATTAACGAATTTGAATATTTGATAGACTCGATACTATCTTGTATTTAGTTAGTATCTAGTTGTGGTGTTTTGTGTATGCTTTTATAAATGACTTGTATGGTTTAAGCAAATATATAGGTGAGAATTTATTTTTAATTTAAACTTTTAAGTATTATAAGACATCATGGACAATGACAGTCGTAGATGAAAGATGATAGAGTATATAGTATATATTAATTGGTGTAAAAAGGGGATGCGTAAAAGTGTTAATGGAATCAACAAAAGAAAGTGTTTAAAACCCAAGACTTTAAAAGATACTGATAGTAATATAGAGACCTAAATACCTTTTTGGTCCTTTATCTTTTAGTGAAAATTCGTTTTGGTCCTTTATTTTTTAAAAGATTTATTTTGGTCTGTTATCTTTCATAAGTGACTCAAAATAGTCCTTTCGTCGGATCTGTCATCGGATTCCATTAATGATTCGTCGAAAACCCGTCAGAATCTGGGTATTTCATCAGAATCTGGGTGGAAAGGGTTTGTGTATGCCCTTGAAGGAATTTTTGACAAAGAAGTGGAGAAGATATGGAAGTTAAAGGATTTGATGATGGGAACTCTTTCACAAATCTCTTATGGTGGATTCACAGTGGAGGTGTTGAATAGGAGACCGGAAGCCAAGTCTAATACCCCATTTGTGAAAACAGGAAAAGCTAGTGATGGAAGAAAAGTCCAATACCCCATTTGTGAAAGCAGGAAAAGCTACACAATGATTCAGAGATGCCTCAGACCACCATGTCACAGATTTGGTATAGTCGTGCCGCCCAGTTCCTCCGCGACGCAGTTCTGCCTTTGTTCAGATCCACCGTTTGGTCATGGCGGATTAAGCACCTTGGTCGCGAACAAATGTAAAAAGCCCCTTCAGAACCTAACATTCGCGTGGATGAAGCAGAAGTCAGATTGAAAAGATATATAAAAGAGAAAGAATGAAGTACCATACGAACTCATGAACCTGATTGGGTTCTTGGGAATTTTTATTTGTATATTTTTAATTCATTTCCATATAGAAAGTTGAAATCTTGGGAATTTCTCTTATATTCCATTTGATTAATGTGTGTTTCTTGCTACCATTCTCTCATGGTCATGGAGATCACATCTTTCTTCCTCAATCTGTCAAAGACATTCATGCTTCTAAGTTTTTGAGAAGAACAAGAAGAGCCTAGGGTTTAAAATACCCAGATTCCGGTGGAAAATGCCCAGATTCCGGCAATATACCCAGATTCCGGGGGGTCTCCGACGGGTCATTGACGGAATCCGGTGATAGATCTGACGGAATGACCATTTTGGGTCACTTTTGAAACATAAAGGACTAAAATGAATTTTTTTTTAAGATAAAGGACCAAGATGAATTTTACCCAAAAGATAAATGACAAAAAATGTATTTTAGCCTAATAAAGAAGTTATTACTTTTTTTTTGTCTTTTTTCTTTGGTTACGTTATTCCTTTTTTGTCTATTTGGTCTAGTAATTAGTTAATACCGGGTCAAGTATGCCAAATTTGGATTCATACATAATGTGAGTGTTTTTTTCTCAACAATGTTATAGTCTCTTTGAAAGACTAATATTCAACCAGCTTTAGTCTCTAAATTCTCAAGCTTTGTTAAAACTTAATTATCTATCATTTTAATATACTAGATCCAGAGAGGGCTGAAACAAGGTGATCCACTAGCACCATTTATGTTTTTATTGGTAGCTGAAGGGCTAACTCGTTTAGTGAGGAATGCGGTAACTCAGGGTATTTTCAAGGGATTCAAAGTGGGTAATGGTGGTGCTGAGGTTTCCTTGTTACAATATGCAGATGATACGCTTTTCGTGGGTGAGGCTACTTGGGGCAATTTGTGGGCTATGAAGTCCATATTGTGATGTTTTGAACTTGTATCGGGACTAAAAGTTAATTTCAACAAGAGTAGTTTGTTGGGGTTCAATGTGGATAATGAGTTCCAGGATGCAGCTTCTGTTTTCCTTAATTGCAGGCGTGGATGCATTCCGTTCAAGTACTTGGGTCTTCCTATTGGTGCAAATCCGAGATCTATAACAACTTGGCAGCCGGTACTTGACTCAATGAGATCACGATTGGCTTCATGGAAAGGGAGACACTTATCTCTTGGAGGTAGAATAACTCTTATCAATTCCGTCTTGAATAGTCTTCCCATTTATTACCTTTCATATTTCAAAATTCCTAAGATGGTGTTGCATAAGATGGTGTGTATACAGAGAAACTTTCTTTGGGGTTGTGAGGATAAAAAAAAATTGCTTGGGTAAGGTGGGGGGTTGTGTGTCTGCCGAAGAAGGAGGGGGGGTTGGGCGTAAAGAATTTAGAGTTGTTTAATTTGGCACTTTTAGCAAAATGGAGATGGAGGGTCCTAAAAAGTGAAGAGGGGCCTTGGGTTGATGTGTTAGTGTCGAGATATGGGTGTTTAGTGGACTCTCTGAAGGACACCCAAGCTGGATCTTCGACTAGGAATTGTTCTCCTTGGTGGAAAACAATTGGTAGCTTAGGTAGGATAGGCTCCTCTCTTGATTGGTTTAGGGAAGGACTTAGGCGTAAAGTAGGGAGAGGAGATAAAATAAGGCTATGGGAGGATATTTGGGTGGGGATATCGTGCTCAAGGGATATATTCCCTAGGCTGTTTTTCATTTCCGAACAAAAGGATCAGTGCCTGGAAAATTGTGGCTATTGGAATCAGGAGGTTTGGGTTTGGGACCTTAAATGGAGAAGGGGTTTTTTTACATGGGAGGAGGAACTTTTCCAGGAGTTTCATAACCTTCTGAGATCGGTTTGTTTAGTAAGAGATAGAAATGATGATTGGCTTTGGAGTTTGGACAATACATGTGTCTTTACAACAAAATCTGCCTATAATTACTTGCTATCAAGGGTCAATACCACTTTGCAACTTCCTGATGTTGAGGCCAAGGTGTATTCTGTCTTGTGGAGTTCCAAAGTCCCAAAGAAGATCCAAGCCCTCTCTTGGCAGGCATTTAAAGGAAGAACCCCTACCAAGGATAACCTGTTGAAAAGGGGTGTTCTAGTTGGGAGTTCCAATTTGAATTGCATCTTTTGTAATAGCTGTGTGGAAGGTGTTCAGCACTTGCTCATTTCCTGTGACTTTGCAAAAAGCATACGGGATAGAATTTATAGGTGGATCGGTGTGTCTGTGGTACAACCCCTTAATTTGATGGATCATTTTATGCATCATAGAGGTCTTTTGTGGGAAGGAAATGGAAGAGGATTGGTATCTCTATTTGGCATGCGGTGGTGTGGTCGATTTGGATCGATAGGAATGCTGCTATTTTTTCGAATCAAATTCCTGATTTTACTAGGATTGTTGAGTTGATAATTGGTCGCTCCTGGTCTTGGTTTTTTGCTCATGCAAACGACTCTCCTAGGTTCTCTGATTGGTGTTGTAGTCCCTCGGAGTGTATTAATCAGACTTAGTACTTATGCCTAAATGCTTGCTGTGCACACGGTTCTTTGGAAGTATACTTTACTTGGTGCTGGATTCTGGAAGGAGGGTGCTGAACTGCGGTGTTTTTTCTTTTGGGGAATGTTTTGTGCTGCTGCACCTTGACAGATTTGTATCTTACGCTCCTGCAGTAATTAATGGCTACCTTGCTTGCTGGACCTATCCTTTCCTTTTTTGCTTTTTGGTTGCTTGTAACAAGGTTAGATAGGGTCAAAGCTAAGGTCTTTATGGTGAGAAGCATTGGTATGGTATTTTTTTGGTGATATTCTGATGCTCATCCTTTTTCTGGCTTTGTTCGGTTCTTTACTTGTAAATTGTGGTGGTTCATGTATTTGGGTTGGAGTACCCCTAATACTCCTTCTAATACATTCTTTGATTGATCAAAAAAATATATACAAGAGATGTTTAATAGAAACACTTGTATAGTACAATGTTTGCATCATCAAACAACTGACAAGGTTATAATGTGCTTATCCTATCGAGTTTAATACAACTTGGCACACAAGCCTTAAGGGCTTGTTTGGAGGCCAAGATAAGACAGCTAGGCAGGGCTTGGAGTGATAAGGTGGAGATCGTGAGTTCAACTCCCTATACTAACATGACAAATGCTAAACAATATAACATTTGCCTGTAAAAAAAGAAAAAAGAAAACATGAACTATACTACCCTTTGTTAATCAATGGTTTGATGAGCCTACATGATAGGATAAGCTTACCCCGTTGCTTATCCTATCATTCTCATTAGTTGAAATTCTTATCACTATTTTTTTGGGTTCATGTAGTGGAACACCGACAAGGTGGTGGCATCTATAAATATTATAAAGCAAAAATCATGGATGAAAAGTTATGCCATGTGTCATTTTGAGAGTCATTTTAAAATTAAAAAGTCTTTTGACATTTGGCAAAATATTCCACTTTTAGAAATTATTTATAAAATTTATAAAATTATCAAGCATTTCTTCTTCGACTTGCCTTGTATTATTTCTCAACATTTAACACTATATATGTTTTCAAAGCAATTAAAACATTTCAAGATGAATCATTTTCCAATTTAATTTATTTAAATCATAATTTAAGTTCATTTCCAATCATCTAAATTTATTATCTACATTTTGTTGGAACCAAACTGATTTGGATTAATAGTCTGTGTTTTGATATTAACAAAAAGAATTAAATTTACTTGAAAAAGTTTTAGTTGAGATCTAACATGCTCTATCTAGTCTTGTGGGAATGTTAAAATTATATAAGTTTTGGAAACCTTGAATAATGTTCCTTATATCTGCTTGGACTAAGAAAGTGAATCTGCGTCCATTCATATAGATGAGCTGCTCCAAACCTTAGTAATTTTATTTATTTAATATATTTGAATAGACGAGAAAATAAAACGTTCTAAGTAGACAAGAATTTTAGTTTCAATAAATAGACAAGCTTAATTGACACGTCAGCAGACGAGATAAAAAATAACTCATTGAAATATAGCAAGTCCAAAGACTTGATGATAGACGAGAGAATATGCCACGTCAGCAGATGAGTGATAAGAAAAATGCAAGTCCATAAGACTTGATCTTACGCATGAGTGTGTAGACGCAGATCTTAAGTAGACTAGCTCTTTGTTATTAGTTTTAATATGCTTCCTCCAACTAAGTAAATGCTACCCGGACCACATAGAAATATTTATTTCAAATGAATGTTGGTCCTTCCTATTTGTTTTATCTGTGTTAATGCTTTATTTCCTTGTGAGAGAAACATAGAACCATCAAGGAAATACAAAAAGCAACATAGTACAATGAGGAAATGCAAAACGCTCTGTACCCTGTCACCTTTATCACTGGAATTGCTGGAGTTTACACAAAGGAGGAAAGACAGTTTTTCAAGTTAAAATTGCTCAGAGGTCCATATCGTGCAAAAGTGATAATCAAGAGTACATTTCACAATGACCACGATCAAGCTACCAGTCACAACGGATATTATGCATTTAATGCTATCTCTAAACGGGTATATCAAAAATAACCGTTGAAGTTTTTCAAGTGAAGAAGAAGGTCACTATAAATAGAAGACATCAACCTCTGAAGAATAACTTTTGCGAGTTGAGCTTTTGCTAGCCAAAATCCTTGCAAGCTGAATCTGTGCTATTCTTTCTTTAAAGAGAAAAAGTCTGTAATACCTTAGCTTGAATATTGTTGTAATATTCAACTAATCTTAAACTTTCATATCCTTACACATAGTGAGTTAGAAGATCAAAAACAAACAATCTTAGTTAGAGTTAGAGCCTGAAGAGACTTGGTAAGAAAGGAATACTTGTAGCCTGGAGAGGTGTTGAATACTTGTTGTAATCTATTTGGTGAAATAGTGGAGAAAACCTTCAAGTAGAAAGGACTGGACGTAGCTCTTGGATGGAAGAGAGTGAACCAGGATAAAACAGCTGCGTTAATCTTCTTATCCTTTAACTCTTACAGTTTTATTTGTTTATATTAACTGTGGGGATTTGAACTTGATTTTGTTAATCTTTTAAAAGATCATTTTCGGTGTGTGTGCATCTGATTTCTATTCCTTGTGTGAGAAAATAAGTTTTGAAAAAGATCGTTTTCGAAAATTATTAACAAACACAATTCAACCCCCTTCTTGTGTTTGCCTGTGTCAACTTCACATTTGATTCATACAATTTTTTAAACTAAAAATATCATTTTTAATAATTGCAGGTTGTGTGTGTATATATATATATATTATAAAGATAAAAGCTATATTTTTTTATATAAAATATATACTATTATTGGTATATACATATAGGTTTTATAAATGCTACTATTGCAAAATATCATTTTTTTAATAATTGTGGATCAAATATTATTATTATTATTATTATTATTATTATTATTATTATTATTATTATTATTATTATTATTATTATTATTATTATTATTAAGATAAAATTCTTTTGACATTTGGCAAAATATTCCTCTTTTAGAAATTATTTATAAAATTTTCAAGCATTTCTTCTTTCACTTGCCTTGTATTATCTCTCAACATTTAACACTATATATGTTTTCAAAGCAATTAAAACATTTCAAGATGAATAATTTTCCAATGTAATTTATTTAAATCATAATTTAAGTTCATTTCCAATCATCTAAAAGATCATTTTCGGTGTTAACTGTGGGGATTTGAACTTTATTTTGTTAATCTTTTAAAAGATCATTTTCGGTGTGTGTGCATCCGATTTATATTCCTTGTGTGAGAAAATAAGTTTTGAAAAATGTTGTTTTCGAAAATTATTAAAAAACACAATTCAACCCCCCTTCTTGTGTTTGTCTGTGTCAACTTCAGTTGGTATCAGAGCTCAGCCTTTAAAGGGTTGAGCATCTTACAAGTGATGAGGGAGTACGATCCAACAACTATGGATGCAGAAGGACAAGCTATCAATAGACCTCCTCTCTTTGATGAAACTGACTATGACTACTGGAAGAAGAGGATGATGGCCTTTTTGGATGCACAGAATGTAGATATTTGGGAGTTGATTGAAACCGGCTACACAGCCAAGAAATGAAGTCGAAGCTTCTGTTCCTAGAGCTCAATGGACTCAAGAGTAGAAAAATCAACATCAGCTCAATCTAAAAGCTAAGCACTATCTCATGTGTGCTATTACTAGATCTGAACATGATAAGGTTCACAGCTGCAACACCGCCAAAGAAATCTGGGATACTCTTGCCTTAGCTCATGAGGGTTCATCTCAAGTAAAAGAATCAAAGATAAGCATGCTGGTTCATCAGTATAAACTATTTAAAATGACTGATCGTGAAACAATAGATCAGATGTTTGGAAAATTTCAAACTATAACCAACAGACTCAGATCTCTTGGAAAGACTTATGAAAATAGAGACCATATTAGAAAGATTCTGAGAAGTTTATCCAAGCATTGGAGACCCAAAGTTACTGCTATTTAGGAAGCTGAAAACCTGAATACTCTTTCTTTAGAAGAGCTTCTTGGACCTCTCAAGGTTCATGAACTTGAACTGAATGAAGAAGACAACTCCAGAAAAGGAAAGTCTATTGCCCTAAAGGCAAAGAAAGCAAGTTCATCAAAAGTTCTCAAAGCTGCTGAATCGTCAGATGATGCCGGACCTTCAAACAGTGATGAAGGATCAGATGAAGATGAACTATCTTTCATCTCCAGAAAGATTCAACACATGTGGAGAAAGAAAGGTGGCTTCAGAAGAAAGCAGTTCAACAAGAAGTTTTCCAAGGAGAAATCAGACTCCAAGGAAAAAGGTCCATCCTTGTGCTTTGAATGCAAGAAGTCTGACCATTTCAAAGCTGATTGCCCTGATCTGAAGGACAAAAAGAAGTTCTTCAAAAAGAAGGGTTTAATGGCTACTTAGGAGGATCTGGATCTATCCTCATCTGATGAAGAGGATGAAGCTGAGGAAGAGGCAAATATCTGTCTCATGGCAGACACTGCATCAGAAAGTGAATACACTGATGCTGAGGTAATGGACTCTGACCCGTCCACTCTTCAAAATGCTTTTGATGAATTGTTGCATAACTCGTCTATATTATCTCGTGAATATAAGAGTCTCAAAAGAAATTTACAAAACTATCAAAAGAATATGATAGAGTCTGCACGGAGAAAAAGAACCTCAAAGATGAAAATAACAAACTCAAATCAGAGAATGTCAGTCTAACTAACAAACTCAAGTGTGAGTCTGATGTTTCTTGTGAAGTTGCAAAACTGAAACAAGATGTGACATATTTGACAGACACTTTGTCAAAGTTTGTAGGTGGCTTAAATAAGCTCAATCTTATTCTAAGGTACTCTAGGTTACCTTATGATAAATCTGGCCTTGGTTATGACAAAGAGAAGCATGAAGCATCTCACAAAAATTCAAAACTACATGCACAACATAGAGCTTCAAAAACTCCAGATAAACATGCTAAAGCTAAGTCAAGCTCGTCCAACATCTTTTGCAAAGTGTGTGGAAAAAGTGGGCATGTTACATCTAGATGCATATATAGTAAGCATGCTAAATATTCTCGTCCAATGAACACTAACAAGAAAGGACCCAAGTCAGTTTGGGTACTGTTGGGACGGATCTGGTCAAGTATACCCAGTCGTAAAAGTAATACGGTGGTGAGACCGATATCGTTCCCACGAGGATTGGATGTCAATTACCAATTCACAAGTTCAGCAACTATCTAGACTATGATGATAATTCAAAATAAATAAAAGGAAAGGAATAAAATCTTTTTGGGTTTTTGTCGAGTACTTGGAATGTGAAAAGGATATGTTGGGACTAGACTTCACCAAACCTCTGCCTCATGCACTACCAGGACTAGATACCTCCCATTCATGCTTCAAATATTAAAATCAACCCACGGTATTACTCAAGCCCTGATTCCTCAGATGACAAGAGCCTAAATCCACTAATAGACCCTAATTCCTTAGGTGGCCTAGATTAATGAATTTGCATTAAGATTAGGGATTACGCGATTACTAGTAAGCCAAACTCCATTCCTAGACGTAAGGGTTACTAGGTGATTAATTTCAGTTCTGGTTCTAATACGAATTTTCCAATTGCATACCAAAACATTAATCAAGTCATGGGGGATCACGCCACAACAGGCATTAAGCGAAGGAATTAAACACTAATAGAGAAACATAAACACAGATTAATCAGTCAAGGCAGTTACATGTTATTTCAGTTTGGCTACATCTAATCCCAACAAAAAGGGATTTAGCTACTCATAGTAATAGAAATTACAAAGGAGAAAGAGAGAAGAGATGAAGAAAACTCATGACGAATCCTCCAATCTTCTTCCGATCCAAGAGCATAGAAAAACCAGCTTTTTAGGGTGCAAATCCTTCCCCTAGTCGCAGCCTCCAAGTCTCTCTTTTTTAGGTCTAAAAGTCTATGTCAGAGACCCCATAATCCTCTCTTTCAGTCTGTCTGCGCTTCCTATTTATAGAGTGGCCGCGCGTCACGGCCGTGATGGCCATCACGGCCAGACCGTGACGTGTTCTGCTTTGGGCACGCCTTCAAACTTTGGAGCATCACGACCGTGACACTCATCACGGCTAGGTCGTGATCGCTTCTGTCTTCACCAAATGGTCTGTCACGACCGTGATGGGCATCACGGCTAGGCCGTGACAGCTTCTGACTTTTGCCTTCTGCTCCGCTTGATCATGGTCGTGATGGGCTCTGTTTGGCTCATATTCTTCGCCTTCTTAGCTCTATGTCATCCAAGCTCCATCATGGCTGATTTTGATCATTTTTATATTAATTCCTGCAAAACAACACCACAAGACCGCCTTACCCGTTCCACAGCAAAAACTAACAAAAATCAAATAAAGAATGCCTAATCTATATGAAAAATGCATGCAAAAGTGTACATGAAACATGATATAAAATCACACTATCAGGTACCTAAAGATAAGATAATACCTGTTGCAAATTTGCTTAACTACAGGAAAGAAACAAACATCTTGGTACTTGGACAGTTGGTGCTCACGTCACATGACGGGAGAAAGGTGTATGTTCCAAGACCATAGACATAAAGATGACGGCTGGGTTACATTTGGAGGAAACCAGAAAGGGAAGATCATTGGTATAGGTAAAATTGGTAAACACCATTTTCCCTCCATTGATAATGTTCTTTTGGTATATGGTTTAAAACATAATTTGCTTAGAATAAGTCAATTATGTGACAGTGGATATGTTGTTTATTTTGATAAGAACATGTGTAATGTCAAAAAGGATGATGGATCACTTTTATTCACTACTAAGAGGCAAAAGTGTCTTATGTCTAGTTTCCATTGAAGATGAGCGATGAATTTGGCATAAAAGGCTAGGTCATGGAAGCTTGAAGTTAATTTCAAAGCTAAATAAGCATAACCTCGTGAGAGGGCTACCAAACCTTAAGTAAAAATATGATGCTCTCTGTGATGCTTGTCAAAAGGGAAAACAAATCAAGGGTTCCTTTGAATCTAAGAATGTTGTTAGTACCAATAGACCACTAGAATTGCTACACCTAGATCTCTTTGGTCCAACAAGGACTGCTTCTGTCAGTGGTAAGAAATATGGTCTAGTCATTGTAGACGACTACACTAGATGGACATGGGTTAAGTTCCTAGCTCACAAGGACGAGTCTTTCTAGGTCTTTTCTATATTCTGCAAACGTGTACAGAATGAAAAAGGCATGTGCATCACTTCAATCAGAAGTGACCATGGGGGAGAGTTTGAAAATGAGCTATTCCATAAGTTCTGGGAAGAAAGTGGTATTCTTCACAACTTCTCAATACCTAGAACACCACAGTAAAATTGTGTGGTAGAGAGTAAGAACAGATCTCTTCAAGAGATGACTAGAACAATGCTCAATGACAACTCAGTCCCTAGACACTTCTAGGCTGAAGCTGTTAATAATACCTGTTACATTCAGAACATAATATACATTAGACCAATCTTAAACAAGACTCCTTATGAATTGTGGAAATGACGAAAGCCCAACATTTCATATTTTCATCCTTTTGGTTGTAAATTTTATATATTGAATACTAAAGATCAACTTGGTAAGTTTGATGAAAAAGTAGATAATGGAATACTGTTAGGATATTCTGAATCTTCAAAAGGCTTTAGAGTTTATAATTCTAGAACTCTAGTAGTAGAAGAATCTATTCATGTCAAGTTTAATGACAAGCAGCCTGATAAGAAATTATCAGAGCTAGATGAAGCTTTTGCAGATCTTGATCTAAATATCTCAGGAGATACAACAGAAGTAAAAGTTGATTATCAAATGGACATCACTTCACAACAACCAGAAACCTCAACCTCTCAACAAGATGCTGCTCAGAGATCATGGTACTTAAGAAATTATCATCCACAAGATCAAATCATTGGAAACCCAAGTGATAAGCTAAGAACCAGATCAACTTTCAGAGAGCAGGAAGATTCTGCACTAGTCTTTGAGTTGGAACCAAAGACAGTAAACGAGGCTTGATGAGCCTCTGTTTGACTGGTTTTATAACTAATAAAGACCACGGCTTTGTGCTTATTTTATATCATTGTCACCCAAATTAGACTTGATTGTCTCTAAGTAGTATTTTGAGTCTTTAAATTGTTTTTAAGTTAATTTAGTTGATTTAGAGTTAAATAAAATACTTTTATTTTCTATTTTCAGGTTAATAAAAAGGAATAAATCTGGAGCTTTCGCCCCGCGAGAAGTCTGCTCGCCCCGCGAACCAGAAGGTGACTGTTCCTGAAATTGTAAAACTTTCTGTCTCGCCCCGCGAAGACTGGACTCGCCTCGCGAGTAATGCTACCTTGGAAAAGTCAGAGACGATCACGGTTTGGGCGTGTTGAAGGTCACGGGCGTTACAGTTGGGAATTTGAAGAGTTCGCCTCGCGAAGATATGCTCGCCTCGCGAGAAGACCAAGAGTTGCATACCTTTCGCATAATTCGCCTCGCGAGCAGTGCTTCGCCTCGCGAGGACTTGGATTCCAGAATTTGTATATAAACTGCTCTATGGCAGAATGATAAGTTAGCTAGTTTTTAGGGGTCAGAATTAGCCAGTTTTGGCTAGTTTCTGAGCTTGTTAGTCTTTTGTTTTTCTTAGTTTATTGTTTTCTTCTGTAATGGAGAGCTTGTCTCCTAGGATTAATCTACTGTAATTGGTTTCTATTAACACTTGAGGTTCTGTGATTCCTGTCTCATTTGCTCTTCTCTTTTCAATGCCATATTATATGTTTCTGTTTGTTATTTCAGTAATGTATAGTGTGGTATTGTTTCATTTCGGTGATGCTATGTTCCTATATATAATCGCGTTTGTTATTTCGCGTGTGTTCATTCATGTTCGTTTGTTCATGAGAGCTTAACCCCGTTTGTTATTTCGGGAATAGGAACATACATCTGTAGTAGCGGTTTTCGTTTGTTAATTGTTGCTACAACCGGGAGGGGATTAGTATCTGCTTAGGATTTGCATGAACCAATGATAGTGGGAAACTGAGAACAGTAGGTTAATCGTCTTCTGTTTATTTGTTATTCTCTTTAACTACTTTGTTTTCATTATTTTGTTTTCTTAATTTAGTTTCAAATCTCAAAACCCCCAGTTCTAACTTTTACTAATTTTCTGTTAATAATAACAACAACTAAAGAGTCCTTGAGAGACGATCCGAGTTGTCGCTCTATACTGCATTATTTTTATAATCGCTCGTTCTTTTTGGCGCGTGGCGACAGCGCGGTAAAAAATTGGTGCCGTTGCCGGGGACTCTGGTTTGTTGTTATTAGCAGAAAATATTTTGTTTAAAAATAATAATAATAATAATAATTCTTTGCTAATTAGTTTTGTCTGCTTTGTCTGGATGTTTGATTGCCATGGATAATTACATGTATGGATATTTGCCGAATGTTTATTATGAACCACCACCTTGCATGTATTATCCTAATTTTAGTGAGCCACCACCATACTATCCTAGCCAAGTGACCACCTCTGCACCTTCCGAACCTTCCCTAGAGGACCTGTGCAACAGATGACTCGCCTGAGATAAGTGCACATATGGAAGGAATGAGGCAACAAATGGCCGAGCAAACTCAACGGATGATAGAGGAATTTCAACAGAAGATGGAGGCTGAATACCAGAGGGACCAAGCTGAATCTCGGAATTTGTGGGCTCTGATTGATCAAGTTACCGCCAACTCAGCTGCAATGCTAATTCCACAGCCCATTGAAGAACATAAAGATTCACAAGTTATTCTTGAAAATATTTCTGATGATTTTGATAATGTTTCGGTTGATGATGAATTATGTGTTGAATCCCCTGATCCTAATGATTGTTATTGTGATGGAACTGCTTTGTGTGTAGAATGTTTTACAGGTTTATACTTTTCAGGAAAAATAGAAAATGCAGATCGTTTTGCAGGTTTATTTTTTTCAGGAAACTTAGAAAAGGAGGATCAAGAGGACATCTGCTCCCCCGTGCCTGAAGATAAAGAAGAACCTTTGGGAGTAGATGATGCAATTAAAGCAAATGCATGTGTTGAGAGTAATGTGGTGGATGCACTGTGTGAAGAATTTCCAGACATTCTAACTTTTTCTGAATCATTTTCTTGTAATATATGTACTAACTCTAACCTTTGTGTGGTGTGTGCTGAAATTTCTGCATGTATAGCAGGTGATGAATTTGTTCGTGCAGTAGATGAAGACATTGCAGAAGTTGAAGCAGCACCGGTAACCGTAACTAACTGTTTGCCACCTCCCCCTGAGGAGCCACCAGTGATGGATTTTGCACCCTTGGATTTTGCACCATGGCCAATCCAAGAGGTTGAGCCCCACTTTTATTGGGAGGATTTTATTGAGAAAGAGGTCATCTGTGACCCCAGAGGAAGTGAAAAGTCCACCGCACTGGGCGAGGTTACTATGATTGTCAAGCACCCACTTCCGTATAAAGGCTGCAAGTTAGGGAGGCTTGGAATGAATTTCAGTCCTTTGGCTACCACGTGGGCCTTATGCTACAAGCAATGGGATCCTGGTGGAACCGCCCTTCAATGAGTTTTCTTAACCCTTTCTTCTTTTTAATTTTCTTTTCCTTGCTTTATTTTTGTTTTGTTTTCAATAATGCTCCTGAATAATTTGAGAAGCTCAGGAGTTGTGTTGAGTCTGGTATTGGCAAGTTTGATGGATTTGATTGAAATTGCATAGATGGATTGCATGATAGTGTTGACTTTTTCCCCCTAGGATTTGAAATTTTTTTTTGAAAATATGATCCCTATGTGATTGAAAACTGAACTTTGAGATTTTATTATGATGGCATGATTTATGATAAGTTTGGGGTGATAGGAAACACACACTAGGGATAGAATCTCTTTCAAATAATTTGCAATAAATGTCCAGGTGAGGTTTTTGAGCCTCCAACATGTTTTAAACTGTGTGAAAATCACTTTTTAAGTTGCACTTTCCTGAATTTGATTGAATCTCTTTTTGGTTTGCATGATTATGTGTTGCTTCAAATGATTTAGGCATTTTCTTTGTAAATAGCTACTTGGCCTAAAATAACCAATTCCTAATGCATGTTCCTTAGTTAGCCCCATTGAGCCTATTAGCCTGTTAATTCTTGATAACCTAATGTTATAAGCCCAAAAATCTGGAAAACCATGTTAACCCGATCTTAGGATTAGGAGAGCATGTAATCTTAGAATGGGTGCAAGAAACTAAAGTTTGGGGTGGCTGCAAGGTGCAATGTGTTGTTTGGGATTGAGAAAAAAATTTATGTAAAAAAAAAAAATTGAAAAAAAAAGAAAAGAAAAACAGAAAAAAAAAAGTGCAAAAATGCCAAAAAGAAATAAAAAGGTTGTAGTCACCCAGAAGCATAAAGAAAAAAATTAAGAAAGGAACTTGAGTTTAATTTTAAAGTGTAAATGATGTTCATGCTCTCTTAGTTCCTAGGGTCTTCAGCCTAGTTCCTTTGTATATCCTACCCTTAGCCAGGCCCCATTACAACCCATAAAAGACCTTTTGATGTTGGTTGCATGTTTTCTGTGGGAACCATTTTGAGATGAAAATCAAATTTTTGGGAAGTGCTTCTGAAAAGTGAAATTGAGTGAATTGTTGATAACCTGACAAAAACTGAGCGAATGAGTGAACATAAATTTCCCTTGTGAGGAAGGCAGTTGTTTGATTTTGGTGATCTCCCTTTTGTGTGTAACTTAGATCCCCTGCTTAGATTGATGATTGTTTGAATGATGAATTTCTCAATTGTTTAGAATAAATGCATGTGGGGATTACTTTGCTTGAAAGGGGGGAACATTGAAAGAAAAATTGTTTTGTTAAATTGCTTGAAATTTGTGTGAAAGTTAATTGAGTCCTTAAGCTTGCCATGTTTTGCCAGGTCTTGAGTCTTTTTAAGTTTTTAAGTTTTAGTTTGCTTGGGGACAAGCAAAGTTTAAGTTTGGGGTATTTTGATGAGCCTCTGTTTGACTGGTTTTATAACTAATAAAGACCACGGCTTTGTGCTTATTTTATATCATTGTCACCCAAATTAGACTTGATTGTCTCTAAGTAGTATTTTGAGTCTTTAAATTATTTTTAAGTTAATTTAGTTGATTTAGATTTAAATAAAATACTTTTATTTTCTATTTTCAGGTTAATAAAAAGGAATAAATCTGGAGCTTTCGCCCCGCGAGAAGTCTGCTCGCCCCGCGAACCAGAAGGTGACTGTTCCTGAAATTGCAAAACTTTCTGTCTCGCCCCGCGAAGACTGGACTCGCCTCGCGAGTAATGCTACCTTGGAAAAGTCAGAGACGATCACGGTTTAGGCGTGTTGAAGGTCACGGGCGTTACAGTTGGGAATTTGAAGAGTTCGCCTCGCGAAGATATGCTCGCCTCGCGAGAAGACCAAGAGTTGCAGACCTTTCACATAGTTCACCTCGCGAGCAGTGCTTCGCCTCGCGAGGACTTGGATTCCAGAATTTGTATATAAACTGCTCTATGGCAGAATGATAAGTTAGCTAGTTTTTAGGGGTCAGAATTAGCCAGTTTTGGCTAGTTTCTGAGCTTGTTAGTCTTTTGTTTTTCTTAGTTTATTGTTTTCTTCTGTAATGGAGAGCTAGTCTCCTAGGATTAATCTACTGCAATTGGTTTCTATTAACACTTGAGGTTCTGTGATTCCTGTCTCATTTGCTCTTCTCTTTTCAATGCCATATTATATGTTTCTGTTTGTTATTTCAGTAATGTATAGTGTGGTATTGTTTCATTTCGGTGATGCTATGTTCCTATATATAATCGCGTTTTTTATTTCGCGTGTGTTAATTCATGTTCGTTTGTTCATGAGAGCTTAACCCCGTTTGTTATTTCGGGAATAGGAACATACATCTGTAGTAGCGGTTTTCGTTTGTTAATTGTTGCTACAACCGGGAGGGGATTAGTATCTGCTTAGGATTTGCATGAACCAATGATAGTGGGAAACTGAGAACAGTAGGTTAATCGTCTTCTGTTTATTTGTTATTCTCTTTACCTACTTTGTTTTCATTATTTTGTTTTCTTAATTTAGTTTCAAATCTCAAAACCCCCAGTTCTAACTTTTACTAATTTTCTGTTAATAATAACAACAACTAAAGAGTCCTTGAGAGACGATCCGAGTTGTCGCTCTATACTGCATTATTTTTATAATCGCTCGTTCTTTTTGGCGCGTGGCGACAGCGCGGTCAAGGCTCTACTGGACGATGATTGGATTCTGGCAATGCAAGAAGAATTGAATCAGTTTGAAAGAAGTGATGTTTGGATTCTGGTACCCCTGCCTAAAGATAAATCAGTTATCGAAACAAAATGGGTTTACAGAAACAAGCTTGATGAGAATGGTAAGGTGGTAAGAAATAAAGCAAGACTTGTTGCACAATGTTACTCTCAAGAAGAAGGTATAGATTATACTGAAACTTTTGCACCTGTTGCTAGATTAGAAGCAATTAGGATTTTACTTTCATTTGCTGCACATCATAGCATTATGCCTTTTCAAATGGATGTTAAGAGTGCTTTTCTAAATGGAGTTATTAATGAAGAAGTATATGTAATGCAACCTCCGGGTTTTGAAATTGAAACCCAACCTGAACATGTATATAAGCATAAGAAAACTTTATATGGCCTTAAACAAGCACCTAGAGCTTGGTATGATAGGTTAAGTTCATTTCTAATGGAAAATAGATTTAATAGAGGAAAGGTTGATACAACCTTGTTTAGAAAGTCCATTAAATCTAATTTCATAATTGTGCAAATATATGTTGATGATACTATATTTGGTGCTACTAATGAATCTCTATGCAAAGAGTTTTCTAAGCTAATGGAGAAAGAGTTTGAAATGAGCATGATGGGAGAACTCAAACTCTTCCTTGGACTTCAAGTTAAACAAATTATGGACGAGTTGTACATCCATCAAACTAAGTATACAAAGGAACTCCCGAAGAAGTTCAAAATGGATGATTGCAAACCAATGAATACCCCTATGCACCCCACGTCCATACTGAACAAAGATGATAAAGATAAAAAGGTAGACCAAAAGGTATATAGAGGTATGATAGGATCTCTTTCATATCTTACTGCGTCTAGACCCGACATCATGTTCAGTGTATGCTTATGTACTCAATCTCAATCTGATCCTCGTCCATACTAAACAAAGATGATAAAGAAAAAAGGTAGACGAAAAGGTATATAGAGGTATGATAGGATCTCTTCTATATCTTACCGCGTGTAGACCTGACATCATGTTCAGTGTATGCTTATGTACTCAATCTCAATCTGATCCTGGAGAATCTCACTTATCAGCAGTTAAGAGAATATTTAGATATTTGAAAGGTACTACTAATCTGGGTTAGTGTTTTAAGAAAAGCGAAGATTACAAATTAGTTGATTTTTGTGATGCTGACTATGCTGGAGATAGAATTGAAAGAAAAAGTACCAGTGGAGGATGTCACTTCATTGGAGCTAATCTTGTCTCGTGGTCAAGCAAAAAACAAACTCCCATTGCCTTATCAAATACTAAAGCTGAGTATATTTCAGCTGCTAGTTGCTGCTCACAACTTCTTTGGATCAAACATCAATTGGAGTACTACAATGTGTTTGTAAGTAGTATTCCACTTATGTATGAAAATATTGCTGCAATTAATTTATCTAAGAATTCAATATTGCATCCTAGAGATAAGCATATAGAGATTAAACATCATTTTATAAGGGATTATGTGCAAAAAGGTGTTTTTAATATTCAATTTGTAGATACTGACCATCAATGGACAGATATCTTTACTAAATCTCTTGCTGAGGACACATTCATTTTCATTAGAAAGCATCTTGATATGTTATGTGTGGATTGATTAAGGCGTCAAGCCTTAAGAATTTTGTTGTTAATGTATGTGCGTCTAAAGCATTTAAAGTCTATTGCATAATTAAAGTGGGCATCCATTGCACACCGCGTCCACTGTATTTGTGTGCCACGTCCACTGCATGTCGCGTCTATGTTTGTGATGGGCTCGAATCCGCAAGTGAACGGCTTCGTCGTCAAATAATAAAAAGATCGAATCCACATGGACCGTGATCTTAAATAACTATCAATTATTAAATCAATTAAACTGGACTAGAAAAAGATTTGGTTTTTAAAAGATTAACTAACAAATCAAATATCTAAAACGCAGTCAAACAAAATAGGAAAGTAAATCAAATCTGAAATTTTTCAATATCAAAAGAGATTCCCAAGAATTGGGTTACCAACAAGACTGCTCATGTTACTAAATTGACTACCCCTCTTGTTAATTATCAAAATTGCTTTGAAGGTGAATTTATCCTAAATAAGTTAATGTTCCCTCTCAGGACACAAGAATCGTGCCCAATTAAACCAACCCTACTCTCGTGGTAATTGAATTTAAATCGAACCCTTTAAGCTTTGTGACAATTCAGTTAACCCCCGAAGGACCGCTTCTAATTCTCGTGATTTAAGTCCTAAGTTTGATCCCTGTAGATCCAATACCTAAGTTCACCGCTAGGTTCCTCATTATAGTATCTATGACATGTAAATAAGTGCGCACCAAATTCACAAGTAATTCATGCAATAGGAATTAAATCGAAAGCAAATTGAAATTAACAAGAAGTAAAACTTCAACTCATAACATAAAACAAATCTTGGGCATAGCCCCAATTCCTAGAAATAAAAAGACTACTCAAGCAATGCCATATTCATAGCAAGCTTGATTAACAAAAGCATAAAAAGAAAACCTAAGAGAAGAGAAGAAATTGAGAAGAAGAGAAATCCTAGTTTTGCCTAAGGTAGCAGCCCCAGAGATCCCTATTTTCGAGCCTTAGAGTCCTATTTATAATGTAGGATAACTTGGGATTAAAGTTGTTACAAAATCAAATCAAATAAGCAATTAAATTTCCAGATATTGCGCGTCACGGCCATGATGCCTGTCGCAGCTAGGCCGTGATGGGTTCTGACTTGGAGATGGCTTCACTGCTTGGTCTGTCACGGCAGTGTTGGAACCAAAGTGGTTATGGTTTATTTAATCTCTAAAGTTTTGATGCTAACAAAAGGATTAAATTTGCTTGGCAAAGTGTGAGTTGAGATCTAACAAGCGAGTTCAGTTTATGCAGGAATATTCAAATTAATATAAGGTATACAATGCTTGGACTCATGCAAAGAATTACCCGTCCAAAGGTTATTTAAACTGTTTATATTTTAAATGACAAGTAGACTGGTTTTCCTTAGTAGACGGTGCTATAAATGAATACCTAAATAACTTGTTAGGTATAGCAAGTCCAAAGACTTGGAAGTAGACGTCCACAGAGCCACGTCAGCAGACGAGGGCTATCCTTGTAACTCAAGTATACGTCCATAATGTCTAAACTAAAATTCAATAGACGTCCATAGTGACTAAACTAAAATTCAGTAGACATCCACAGTGCCACGTCACTAGACGGAGGTTCTCTAAGGACTTAGCAAGTCCAAAGACTTGGGCAGACGAGGGCTTCTGTCACTTTAGTGGACGCACGTTTCTATCTCTTGCGTTTTGGACGTGCGCTTCAATATCTACAGTGCTGGACGTTTGCTTCAAACACTACAGTGCTGGACGTTTGCTTCAAACACTACAGTACTGGACGTTTGTTTCAATCACTTGTGTGTTGGACGTGCGCTTCTACCACATTAGTAGACGAGCGCTTCTATCACATTAATAGACGAGCGTTTCTACCACTTTAGTGGACCAGCGCTTCTGCCACATTAGTGGACGAGCAGAATTAAAATCTTGTATAGATGCGTTCTTAAAACTAAGTAGACGACTATATATGTTCTATATGTTTGCTACCTTGAATATATGATTTAATGCAATCTGGACCACGATGAATTTATTTCAAATGATTGCTTATTTTATTCAAAGAATATATGTCTTTTACCTTGATGCTTCTTTTGTATAAAATCTTTATCTCTTGTACTCTGTCAAAATACTTTGTTGTAAAGATCAAGTCAAGTACAAAGATGGTAAGTCAGAAGACATATCAAATCATTAGTCTCAACGGATCCAAGCATTTAATGCTACAGTCTAAACGGATACAATTTGAAGACTGTTGAAGATGATCTAGACACAAAAGCACTTCTCAGTGAAGCATATCAAATTATCAGTCTCAATAGATCCAAGCATTTAATGCTAAAGTCTAAACAGATACAAATTCAAAGTAACCGTTGAAGAATTACAAGAGAAGAAGAAGGTCACTATATAAGTAGAAGACCACAGATACTGAAGACAAGAACTCTTGCCTGAAAAAACTTTTGCGAGCCTAACTTCTGCCAATACAATTCTTAAGTTGACAAGCTCTTATTCTTTCATTCTTTCAAAAGCAAAAGTATGTAATTTATTAGTTTGAATATTGTTGTAATATTCAAGTGATCTTAAACTGTCATACTCTCACACTTAGTGAGTTAAGAAGATCAATCTTTAAATATCTGTGATAGAGTTAGAGCCTGAAGAGGCTTAGTAGAGAAAGAATACTTGTAGCCTGAAGAGGTGTTGAATACTTGTAAAGCTATTGGATTATAGTGGAGAAAAACCTTCAGGTAGAAGGGAGTGGACGTAACTCTTGGTTCGAAGAGAGTGAACCATGATAAAACACTTGCGTGAATCTTCTAAACCCTTATCTTTTACAGTTTTTGTTTATACTAACTGTGGGGTTCTAAATCTGAGTTTATTATCTCTTCGAAAGCGTTTTCCTGTTTGTGTGTTGTTCTTATTGTTTTGCTTGTAAAAGGTTTGAGAAAATACTTTTTCGAAAATCTGTTAAGAAACACAATTCAACCCCCCTTCTTGTGTTTCCCTATGTCAACTTCAGTTGGTATCAGAGCTCAGCCTCGAAAGGTTTGAGCATCTAGCAAGTGCTGAGGGAGTACGATCCAACAAGCATGGATACAGAAGGACATGCAATCAACGGACCTCCTCTCTTTGATAGTAGTGATTATGACTACTGGAAAAAGAGAATGATGGCTTTTCTTGATGCACAAAACGTGGACAACTGGGAGCTGATTGAAACTGGCTACACTGAGCCAAGAGGTGATGCTGGAGCTGCTATTCCTAGAGTTCAATGGACTCAAGAGCAGAAAAATCAACATCAACTCAATCTGAAAGCTAAGCACTATTTGATGTGTGCTATCACCAGATTTGAGCATGATAAAGTCCATAACTGTAACACTGCTAAGGAAATATGGGATACTCTTGCCCTAGCTCATGAAGGGTCATTCCAAGTTAAGGAGTAAAAAATAAGTATGCTGGTTCATCCGTATTAGTTATTTAAAATGGCTGAGCATGAAACTATAGATCAAATGTTTGGAAGATTCCAAACTATCACCAACAATCTTAGATCTCTTGGAAAAACCTATGAAAATAGAGATCATGTCAGAAAAATTTTGAGGAGCTTATATAAACAGTGGAGACCTAAGGTCACTGCTATTCAGGAAGCAAAGAACCTCAATACTCTCACTTTGGAGGAACTTCTTGGATCTTTAAAAGTTCATGAGCTTGAGCTCAATGAAGAATAAAGTTCCAGAAAAGGAAAATTTATTGCCTTAAAGGCAAAGAAGGCTAGCTCTTCCAAAGTTCATAAAGCTGAGGAATCATCTGATGAAGCAGACCCCTCTGACAGTGATGAAGGATCTGATGAGGATGAACCGTCTTTCATCTCCAGAAAGATTCAACATATGTGGAGAAAGAAAGGTGGTTTCAAAAGGAAGAAGTTGAACAAAAAGTTCATCAAAGAAAAATCAGACTCTAAGGATCTGGATCTGTCTTCATCAGATGAAGAAGATGAAGCAGGAGAAGAAGCAAACATTTGCTTCATGGCTGGCACTGGATCAGAAAGTGAATTCACTGACGCGGAGGTAATAGAATCTGATCCATCCACTCTTCAAACTGATTTTGATGAATTTCTGCATGAATCATGCTTAATGTCTAAAGAGTATAAGAGTCTCAAAAAGAAGTTTATTAAACTTTCTAGATGCTATGATAAGGTCTGCACAGTAAATCAAAACCTTAGGGATGAGAACGAAACATTAAAGTCAAACAATGCTAGTCTGACTGACAAGACTAAGTGTAAGTCTAATAGCTCTTGTGAAGTTGAAAAACTGAAACAAGATGTGACATACTTGACAGACTCTCTATCAAAAATAGTAGGTAGCTCAGATAAATTAAATCTTATTTTAAGTTACTTTAGGTCACCACATGATAAGTATGGCCTTGGTTATGACAAAGAAAAGCATGAAGCATCTTATAAAAAGTCAAAACCATATGTGCATAATAGAACCTCAAAAGCTCAAACACAACATGTCAAAACTAAACTATGCTCGTCCAACACTTACTATAAAGTGTGTGGAAAAGGTGGCCACATAACATCTAGATGCATACATTATAAGCATCTTAAACATGCTAGTCCAGTGACTACTAACAAGAAAGGACCCAAGTCAATTTGGGTACCTAGAGATAAGATTGTATCTGTCGCAGACTTGCTTAACAATAGGAAATAAACACACATCCAGGTACTTAGACAGTGGTTGCTCGTGTCACATGACGGGAGAAGGGTGTATGTTCCAAGACCTTAAACATAGGGATGGTGACTGGGTTACCTTTAGAGGTAATCAGAAAGGGAAGATCACTGGAGTGGAGCTTGATGAAGCTATTGCAGAATTGAATCTCAAGGACTCTGAAATTGAAGCAAAAGTCAAACCTGATGTTCAAGTGGACGACATTCAACAACATGAGTCAGAAACTTCAACCTCTCAACAAGAAATTGTTCAGAGATCTTGGTACTTCAGGAATTATCATCCACAAGATCAAATCATTGGGAATCCTAATGATAAGCTAAGAACCAGATCTACATTCGAAGAACAAGATGATTCTGCCTCAGTCTCTAAGTTAGAACCAAAGGAAGTAGACGAGGCTCTATTGGACGAGGGTTGGATTCTTGCAATACCGGAAGAACTGAACCAATTTGAAAGAAGTAAAGTGTGGACTATTGTGCCTTTACCAAAAGATAAATCAGTTATTGGAACCAAATGGGTGTACAGAAACAAACTTGATGAAAATGGTAAGGTAGTAAGAAATAAAACGAGACTTGTAGCACAAAGTTATTCTCAAGAAGAAGGTATAAACTATACTGAAACTTTTGCACCAGTTACTAGATTAGAGGCTATTCGCATCTTATTATCATTTGCTTGCACATCATAATATAATGTTATATCAAATGGATGTAAAAAGTGCCTTTCTAAACGGTGTTATTAGTGAGGAAGTATATGTTATGCAACCTCCAGGTTTTGAAAGTGAAACCCAACCTGAACATGTATGTAAGCTAAAGAAATCTTTATATGGTCTTAAACAAGATCCTAGAGCTTGGTATGAAAGGTTAAGTTCATTCTTAATGGACAATGGATTTAGTAGAGGAAAAGTTGATACATCCTTATTTAGAAAATACAATAAATCAAGTTTTATTGTTGTTCAAATATATGTTGATGACATAATCTTTGGTGCTATTAATGAATATCTATGTAAAGAATTTTCAAAGCTTATGCAGAAAGAGTTTGAAATGAGTATGTTGGGAGAACTCAAGTTCTTTCTTGGACTTCAAGTCAAGCAAACAATGGACGAGGTGTACATCCATCAAACTAAATATACAAAGGAACTTCTAAAGAGGTTTAAGATGGATGATTGCAAACCAATGAATACCCCTATGCATCTGACGTCCATACTGAACAAAGATGACAAAGATAAGAAGGTAGACCAAAAGGTATATAGAGGTAGGATAGATGAATATTTATTGGAAAACATCTTAATATGATTTGTGTGGATTAACTATGCGACCAATGCTTGTGTCTATTGCATGAGTTCGTCCAATACATGTTGCATGCGCGTCCAGTGAGTATTACATATATTGATTGTTTGCATGGTTTTATCAGACTCGTCTATGCTATCTATTGTTATATTGGCATTAATTTATGTCCAAGACATATTTAATAATATCCTTATGCTGAGTCAGTTATTTCCATCAATCCCATCAATAGCTTTTTATGGTTTCATAAACCTACGCCACATCAGTACTCATTATTCCTTTTATCACACATTTTCATTAATTTCTTTGGGAAATCTCTTCAAATTCAAAACCTTTTTAAGTAATACTCTTTCCCTCTGAAAAACCTTTCACAATCTTCTCTTTTGAACCCTCGAGTGTACTCTATTTTCTTGCTTCCAAATCCTAGCTCTCAAACCTTCAACAATGGCTTCCTCTTCTGGTGGTTTCAATGTGGACAAGTTGAACCTTGCTTCTGAACATCATTTCAACTTTGGGATTATTCAAGAATACAACTTGGATGTAAACAAGAATGTTAATGCTGCTGGCTGGGGAGGACTTTTCGTGGAGAAAGTCTCTATCTACCCTAACCTGATTAGGGAGTTCTGGGGAAACCTTCAAGTTTCAATGTCTGAGATTTCTGCTGAAGTTCTCGGAAAAAGGACAGTGGTCTCTGAAAAGACCATCTCTGATGGTATCAACTACCCTCAAGAAGGAGTGGTTTTCACTATTTTATTGGAGACAGACCTTGTTGGTTCTGAAGTAATAGCTGCCTTCCTAATGAGAGAAGACATAGTAAGAAATCATTTATGGAAGTCAGTGGAGATGAAGGATCATGTTCGCATTCTTCATCAATTATTGAACAAGGTGGTGTTGCACAAGACTGGGTCGAAGGACAACTCGTCAGCTCTGCACAAGTTTTGTCTCTGCCATCTAATCACAGAGACTAAAATCAACCTGCCCAGAATTCTGTATGGAAGATTCAGGGATGTTGTTGTTCACAAGAAGAAGCTCTCTGCAATCCCTTACTGTCATCTTCTGTCTAAGATTTTCAAGTCTCGGGGAATCTATGACTCTCTTGATGCTAAGTCCCTTGAAGAACAAGCAAGGATTCTACCTGAGAAGGGAATGTCTGCTGCTGATTTTGGCAAGATGGACATAGCCAATATGAATCTCAGTACTTATGATGTTGCTGCCTTGGCCAAAACAGAAGAATTGATGAAAGTCAAACATGAACCTGAACCTGTTTCAACCAGACCTTTCTATCATTTACCAGAATATGAGTATGAACCTGAGTCCATGCAATACCCAGAATACATAACCATTCCATATGTGCCAAACCACAACAATCCTATTCCATCCACTCTGCATAGCCACATTGGACCTACCCTTACTCACCTTCCACTACAAAATTCCCACCTAGAAAAATCTACCCAAACCTCATCAAATCCCCTCCTTTCAAACCTTTCACAGATGGTGTCAACAGGCACATCATACCAGTGTAGGAAACTGACCATTGCAAAGAAAATGCTCCATCAATCATCCATTAAAGGTTAAGAACAGTAGGAAGACCTGAATTCATTCTGGATAGAGAAACTTCTTAGGAGAATTTCAGACATCCAAGTATTTATGACAGAGCTGTGAGTCTTATGGACCACATCATGTATGCCTTCCTGTAGAATGAGTTTGAATTACCAAGATATGTCAGGGCTGCAAACTTTGTCCCTCCAACTTGGCTGTTTCACACTAAGAAGAAGACAAAGATTGGTGTCAGACCCTATATGATTGCTCCAAGATTACCAATGATAGATCTGAACAAAGACAAGGATCTGAAGAAGCAGAGGAGAACTGCAAAGAAACTAGAAGACAGTTCTCGCTTTATCAATCCTGATACTGTTGAACCTTATGATCAAAATATGATTAATTTCTGGTTGTCACAGTCAGTTGAAGACATTGATCAAGATTCTGCTTTTGTCATTTGGGCAAATCACATGCTAGACTGTGCTAAGGAAGCTTCTTCTTCTGGTCTGAGTGATGAAGAGAATAGAAGAATTCCTAAAGTTATAGGGAAATATGGACTCTCAAATGCCAAATTGTTCATTTACAAGGACACTATTTGGATTCATGTCATCAGTCTTATCTATGAAGAAGACCATGTCCACTAGGCTAAAGAGTTGCCTCCTCCTGTACTCACATTTGCTTCATCACCACCACCATCTCCACCTTCAGAGCACACTGCTAAGGAAATAATAATCGAAGACCTGGTATGGATGTTGACTCTGTTCAACCAATTGCTGAGGTTGAGGAAGTTACTGAGTCTGTTCCTAGACCAAGAACTTTTGAGAAACACTCATCTCAGTCAATGGCTTTGACTGTCATTCATCCTAATGAGCACCCTCAAACATCCAGAGCTCTAGACACTGTTCCAAGCCAAGCACATGCTCAAGACAGTACTGAAAGTTCAAGGCCCTCACTGCCTCCAAACTTTGAAGAGACAATTGAAAAATTATAGAAGAGAGAGTAAAGGTTGAGGTCAAGGAACAAGAGTGAGAGCAAGTGGATTCTACACGTCCACTACCTATGACTTTGCACGTTCACTCTTAGTCTTGTGTGGAATCGTCTATGCACACATTTATTGCTGATATTATTTTGTTCCAGAACACTTTTATTTAAAACGCTTCTCTTTCCTTGCTGAGTCAGCTACTCTCATCAATCCCATAAAGACCTTTTTATGGTCCCAAGTTACCAACGTCGTTTTACCATGTCATATCAAAAGTTTTTTTTTTTAAAAAAAACTTTTGATATTCAAGATTCTTTTAAAAGAAATCTTTTTCCTCTGAGAAAGACTTTACGCTTTCACAATCTCTCGAGCTATCTCTCTCTTTATCTCTCTCTGCTCTCCAAAGCCTATCTCAGATGACCTTGATGCTGAAGCAAGTGGACAAATAATCATTGATGATATTTTGGAAGACACTGCTGAATCGTGTCATCAACAGAGCTCATCTGAAAGACAATCTTCTCAACCTCTGGCATTAGTTGTAGTGCACCCTGAAGATCAGACAAGAACTATGGACACTCTTCAAGAATCTGCAGAAAGCTCAAAGACTCTGCCATCAAATATTGAAGAAGTTCTTGGAAAGCTGGTTAATGAAAGGGTTAGCAAATTAGTTGAAGAAAAGGCTGACAAGATAGCTGAGAAGATCAAGGAGGATGTTGATCAGCGGGTTCAAACCTCAATGGCTCCAACCTTAGAGGTTGTAAATAAAATTCTTGAATTTCTTATGGATATCAAGAAGAGTCAAACTCAGAGTCCTCCTCCACCACCTCCATCTGCTTAGTCTTCACTTTTGTTCTCTTTTTCTTCTTCTTGTGCTGACAATGATGATCCACTCCCAATTTACCTTTTTTGCTGATGATAGAAAAGGGGAGAAAGGAAAAGAAAGACAACAACAACAACAACAACAACCAAGCCTTATCCCACTAGGTGGGGTCGGCTACATGGATCATACGGCGCCATAATGTTCTATCATGAATCGTGTTAACAGTTAAATCATTGGCCTCTAAATCTTTCTTAATAGTTTCTCCTATAGTTTTTCTTGGCCTACCTCTGCCTCTAGCTATTGGATTGCCCTCCACTTGATCCACTCTCCTTACTACAGAATCTAAAGGTCTCCTCCATACATGCCCGAACCAGTTATATATATTATATTTAATTTAAAAAAGCTCTTATGTGTTTTGCTTGTGCATATTCATTTCTACTTGATATATGGATCTGATATACTTGTGTTTATAAAGAATGATAAGTGCTTGTATCTATATGTTAGTCTGCCTAAACTTTTTTATTGAATGCTTTGTCTTAGGGGGAGGCTTGCAAGCTCTCTTAGACTTTGCTTTTCAAATTTAGTTAGTTTTGTCATCATCAAAAAGGGGGAGATTGTTGGAACCAAAGTGGTTATGGTTTATTTAATCTCTAAAGTTTTGATGCTAACAAAATGATTAAATTTGCTTGGCAAAGTGTTAGTTGAGATCTAACAAGTGAGTTTAGTTTATGTAGGAATATTCAAATTAATATAAGGTATACAATGCTTAGACTCATGCAAAGAATTACCCGTCCAAAGGTTATTTAAATTGTTTATATTTTAAATGACAAATAGAATGGTTTTCCTTGGTAGACGAGGCTATAAATGAATACCTAAATAACTTGTTAGGTATAGCAAGTCCAAAGACTTGGAAGTAGACTCCACAGAGCCATGTCAGCAGACGAGGGCTATCCTTGTAACTCAAGTATACGTCCATAGTGTCTAAACTAAAATTCAGTAGACGTCCATAGTGTCTAAACTAAAATTCAGTAGACGTCCACAGTGCCATGTCACTGGACGAAGGTTCTCTAAGGACTTAGCAAGTCCAAAGACTTGGGCAGACGAGGGCTTCTGTCACTTTAGTGGACGCAAGTTTCTATCTCTTGCGTTTTGGACGTGCGCTTCAATCTCTACAGTGCTGGACGTTTGCTTCAAACACTACAGTGTTGGACATTTGTTTCAATCACTTGTGTGTTGGACGTGTGCTTCTACCACATTAGTAGACGACGGCTTCTATCACATTAGTAGACGAGCGTTTCTACCACTTTAGTGGACCAGCGCTTCTGCCACATTAGTGGACGAGCATAATTAAAATCTTGTATAGATGCGTTCTTAAAACTAAGTAGATGGCTTTATATGTTCTATATGCTTGCTACCTTGAATATATGATTTAATCCAATCTGGATCACGGTGAATTTATTTCAAATGATTGCTTATTTTATTCAAAGAATATATGTCTTTTACCTTGATGCTTCTTTTGTATAAAATCTTTATCTTTGTCAAAATACTTTGTTGTAAAGATCAAGCCAAGTACAAAGATGGTAAGTCATAAGACATATCAAATTATCAATCTCAACGGATCCAAGCATTAAATGCTACAGTCTAAACTGATACAATTTGAAGACTGTTGAAGAAGATCTAGACACAAAAGCACTTCTCAGTGAAGCATATCAAATCATCAGTCTCAACGGATCCCAGCATTTAATGCTAAAGTCTAAACAGATACAAATTCAAAGTAACCGTTGAAGAATTACAAGAGAAGAAGAAGGTCACTATATAAGTAGAAGACCTCAGATACTGAAGACAAGAACTCTTGCCTGAAATAACTTTTGCGAGCCTAACTTCTGCCAATACAATTCTCAAGTTGACAAGCTCTTATTCTTTCATTCTTTCAAAAGCAAAAGTATGTAATTTATTAGTTTGAATATTGTTGTAATATTCAAGTGATCTTAAACTGTCATACTCTCACACTTAGTGAGTTAAGAAGATCAATCTTTAAATCTGTGTGATAGAGTTAGAGCCTGAAGAGGCTTGGTAGAGAATGAATACTTGTAGCCTGAAGAGGTGTTGAATACTTGTAAAGCTATTGGATTATAGTGGAGAAAAACGTTCAGGTAGAAGGGACTGGACGAAACTCTTGGTTGGAAGAGAGTGAACTAGGATAAAACACTTGCGTGAATCTTCTAAACCCTTATCTTTTACAGCTTTTGTTTATACTAACTGTGGGGTTCTGAATCTGAGTTTATTATCTCTTCAAAAGCGTTTTCCTGTTTGTGTGTTGTTCTTATTGTTTTGCTTGTAAAAGGTTTGAGAAAAGACTTTTTCGAAAATCTGTTAAGAAACAAAATTCAACCTCCCTTGTGTTTCCATATGTCAACTTCAGGCCATGACCCCCATCACGACCTAGCCGTGATCCGCTCTGCCTGTGAGTGTCTGGTTCAGTTGGCATGTCACCGCCGTGATGGCCATCACGGCCTAGTTGTGACCAGTTCTGAGTTTAACCTTCTTTCTTTTCAGCCCTACTCGATCATGGCCTTGATGGGCTCTGTTTGGCTCATTTTTCTTGTATTTCAAGCTCTGTCTTTGTGCAAGCTCCAACATAACTGATCCTGAGCATTTTAATCTTCAATTCCTGTAAACAAACACCACAAAACCACCTTACCCGTTCCAAGGTAAAAACTAACAAAAATCAAATTAAAAATGCCTAAACTATATGAAAATGCATTCAATATGATAAAGAAATATGAGGTGTAATTACACTCATCAAACTACCCAAGTTTAAGATTTTGCTTGTCCTCAAGCAATAACCAAGGCCAGACAAGATAAACAATCAGAGCATGGACAGTGAACCAAGAACCCGAGTAACAAATCCAAGTAACAGGCATATCCAAATAAGTAACCAAGGGACAATCAATTTCAAGTCCAATTAGAAGCTTAGGTTCTCTAGATTCATGCCTCTCACTAATTCGGGCACTCTTCTCACCTTACTCAAGTGTTTAAGGACATATAACAATTCACTCAATTTCCTCAAGGAATGTATCCTACCATAAGCTTGACTATTAACCAAAATCTCTAATTTATTAATGAAAACACATAAGAATCAATAGGTCTTTTATTTTGGTTGTAATGGGGTCATGGGATTAATTGTTAGGTGGGGAAATCAGGAAAGAGAAAATTCAAGAAGGCTAAACAAAATATCAAACAATACAAAGCATGACAACCTTCTAAAATACCTTTTTGGGCTTTAATTCACTTTTCCACCTTTATTTTTTGTTCTTTTTTTTATCTTTTTATTTCTCACTTTCTTTTTCTCATCCCCTTCTCCATTTTTTTTGTTTATTTATTAATTTTTTTTTCCAATTTGGAGAAGGGGAGATGTCCAACTTAAGAGAAATATTTTTCTAACTTTTTCATCCCATAATTTATTTTTCAAACCACCTTTTTGCCCTTTTTGCAATATTTTAAAAAGTGTCATACCAAGTATCATTCATGAAAATAAATCAAGGTACCAAGAAAAGCATTTTATTCTATTAGGCTCAAAATTGGGCAACTAAAGGGTAGCATTTAGTCAGTCAAATCTCAGAAGGCCGGAAAAATACATAGTGCCTCAATCATTTTCAAAAATTTTTTATGTTTCAAAACGGTTTCAAGTCAAGTTCTAGAGAACACAATCCAAGAGGAATAAAATACTCAATCACAAAGAATGGGGTAGATTTAGTGAGTACCCCTTTTAGGCTCAAAAAATCTCACATTAAGTAGTTTAAAATCAATGAGAAACACAAATCTAAGGAACCACATGCTAATTATCAACTATCAGAAGATCATCTCAAGCATTTTTATTTTTAGCCTATCACAAGAATACAAAAATTGGGATTCAAAAATTCACTGTATCAATTCATTTGGCATAAAGTTCTCACAATTGGATGCATACTCTTAATTAGCAAGGGGCAATCTAATCATGTGATTATGCAAAACTACACCTATATCAATGCAACATGAAAAATGCAAAAATGTAAAAAAAAAAAGCATAAATACCCCTACCCCAAGCTTAAAAACTTATATTGTCCCCAATGTAAATAATCAAGTCGAAGGGAGGAGAAAAATGGAACAACTCACCGAGGTGGTGGAGGGTGTTGGCTCAAATGCCAGTCATAGAGCTGCTGGAGGACGCGTCACGGGCGTGACATTCATCACGGCCAGGACGTGATCAATTCTGACTTCCTGTTTTTTCACATCACGCCCGTGATGGCTATCACGGCCTGGGCGTGATCGCATCTGGTTTTCAGCTTCTGGCGCATCACGGTCGTGATCCTCGTCATGGCTAGGCTGTGTTCTCCTCTGACTTTATTTTTCCATGCCTTTTTGCTCTTCCTGCCTTCATAACCTAAAAATACTTGGCAAAACCATCAATTAGTGATCTTTCTTCTCTTAATCTTCTCAAATTATTTAAAAACAAAATTCAAAAACAAATTGAAAATGGAAAGAAAACTTGGGTTGCCTCCCAAGAAGTGCTTATTTACGATCTCAAGCTTGACCATACTCCCTTCAATCAACCGGGATCAGCTGGGCTTGGAAGTGAAAGAACACCTCTCTTCCAAGGAAGTCCTTCAAAGAGCCTATTTTGTTCATTTGGCTACATGCGCTTTCGCTTTGCTCTTTTCACTCTGAGTTTCATGCCATTACTTCCTCCCGGCGGAAGTTTTAACTCCACATGTTGAGCAGCTCCAATTTCATCATTATTTAGTGCATCATTTGTCATGCAAAGTTTCGGAGTTGCTTCCATGTTAAGCTCTTCCTTTACCTTTGGAGGCATTATCTCAATCCTGCACACATGACTCTCAAAAGGAAGATTGTTATGAGTTAGTCAAATCAAAATCCACCCTACCTTCCTCTACATTCAAAGAGAGCTTACCATTTTTTACATCTATTATTGCTCCAGCTGTGGCCAAGAATGCCCTTCCTAGAATGATAGGGAATTTAGAATTCCGGTTCATGTCCAACACCATGAAATCAGTAGGAATGAAAATTTTCCCTACCTTTATGGGGACGTTCTCTAGTATGCCTAGAGGGGTTTTAGTTGATCCATCCCCAAATTGTAAAGAGGACTTGGATGGACTCAATTCCTTGGTTCATAATGTAAATCCCTTCGTTACATTAGTTGTCCAAATTAATTTTATATGAAAACCTTTAAAATATTTGGATTAAATAATCGAATCATAAATTTTTTCACAATGAATTTAAGTCTTAAAGTATCTCGTGTTTTCAAAATAATTAAATAAAGTAATAGTGTTAATTAAACCATTATATCCAAATAAAATAAAGTCTCATAAATATTAATTAATAAAATCCACATAATCTTTTTACAATTGTTTTTGTCTCAAAACACGGCATCTAATAAACCCAAAATAAATAAATAAATTATAACTAATATCTTCAAGACTCTCTCTCAAAACGATGCATCATGTATCTCATCACCTGTAAACTCTGAAAGACAACACCACTAATGAGAATTTTAATCCCAGTAAGTAAACATAGTTCTAAAAGATTTTCGAAAAGATGTTTCTTTCAGCCGGCACGGCAACCGGATAAACAACCATGGTAATCCGCTATTTTCAAAATCGTATAACTCAAAATATTATCTATAAATTAAGGATAATTAATCCAATCTCATGAAATCCATTCACAGGTGATAACATCATCAATATATATAATCCATCACCAAAAGTACGCATAACATAAATAAAATCATACAAAGGGCATCACTTGTGTCCAAATAATCTCAATTTATCATCCACGTCTCTTTTATTTAATTACCTAATTTTAGTCTATGAACTCATGACAAATGCAATGGCGTCCTACTGCCTTCCCCTTCCCAGAAGGAGGTATCTATAATGGGTCTTCCCCTTCCCAGAAGGAGGTATCTGTCTTCCCCTCCAACGAGGAGGTATCTGTCTTCCCTCTAACAAGGAGGAATCTGTCTTCCCCTCTAACGAGGAGGTATCTATCACCCCTTTCCCTGAAGGAAGTATCTGTCTTCCCCTCCAACGAGGAGGTATCTGTCTTTCCCTCTAACGAGGAGGTATCTGTCTTCCCCTCTAACGAGGAGGTATCTGTCTTCCCCTCTAACGAGGAGGAATCTATCATCCCCTTCCCTGAAGGAGGTATCTGTCTTCCCCTCTAACGAGGAGGTATCTGTCTTCCCCTCTAATGAGGAGGTATCTATCATCTCATTCCCTGAAGGAGGTATCTGTCTTCCCCTCTAACGAGGAGGTATCTGACATCCCCTTCCCAGAAGGAGATATCCGTCTTCCCCTCAAACGAGGAGGTATCTATCATCCCCTTCCCTGAAGGAGGTATCTGTCTTCCCCTCTAACGAGGAGGTATCTGTCATCCCCTTCCCATAAGGAGATATCCATCTTCCCCTCCAATGAGGAGGTATCTGTCTTCCCCTCTAACGAGGAGGTATCTATCATATGAGGTATCTGTCATCCCCTTCCCAGAAGGAGATATCCGTCTTCCCCTCAAACGAGGAGGTATCTGTCATCTCCTTCCCTGAAGGAGGTATCTGTCTTCCTCTCTAACGAGGAGGTATCTGCCATCCCCTTCCCAGAAGGAGATATCCATCTTCGACTCAAACGAGGAGGTATCTATCATCCCCTTCCCTGAAGGAGGTATCTTAACAATAACAAATAACAATCCAAACCATATTTTGGGCATACGTCATGACCGCGGGACATGACATATGACATCGTGCATCAATCTCAATGGTATAACTCATGTCAAAACAACTCATAAGCATTCCAAAATAATATCAACACATAGCATCATGTAACATGCATTATTATTCATCAACGTCATATCAAAACTACACTAAGGCATCACATATCACAGGAAGCATATCAAACAATAATATCATTCAACATGTGAATATTCAATCTCCTAAATATTTATCACCAATAAATCATCAATTTTATTTTTAAGACAACCCCAAATAATTACACTTAATTTCATAATCAAACCCTTTAAAATTCTATTCCATGGAAGTTTAAGAAAAAAGGTGTTTACTTCTCGTAGACCTTCAAAAAAAACTCTACTATCATCTACGATAAATCCAATCATTCCACCAAAAATCCTTCTTATCGCTGCCAGGTTCGTGGGTCTATATAATTCTACGCTTGCACTACATTTGGAAAATAAATCACGTCTCAAAAGCTTTCCTCTCTCTATACTCTCATTGTGCGGCGCTGGACCTCCCCGCAAAAGATTTACGTGAACCAGGGAATGTATATGGCGGAAGCCTAATGACCACTCCACTTTTACATTATATATTTTACATTTTATTATTATCCTTAAAAGAAAATGTTGAGGCCTAAAGCATATGGATTCACTTTGAATCCATTGCTTCAACAACTCCACGGTGAGTTGCAACTTCGTGGACCCCCGTCCACCTTTTTTCTTAAAATTTATTTAATATATAGATATATATATATTATTTTGTTTTAACTTTAATTTTAAATTATTATTCTTTTTTCAACTTTGCATTCTTTTAATTACTAAATAGTTATAATAAATTAATGTTTTTGTACATTAAACTTCCTAATACCTTAATCTCTTAAATTTTAGGATGTTATAGATAACCTCTCAAAGATAGTAAGCGGCATCAAACTCGCACTAGCCCCTAAGTCACATAAGGCCTGGTCTATTTTTAATTCTCCAATTAAGCAAGCAATAGAGAAACTTCCTGGATCTTTTAGTTTAGGAGGCATATTAGTTTTTATCATGGCATCATGCTCCTCAATTAAGCTCTTAGTTTCTTTTTCTACTTGTTTTTTCTTGACCAACCTTTGTGGGAAATGTATTGGGGGTTGGTAAAGTGGTGGAGGGACATACTTTGGCTCTATCTCTTCTTGTTCACTCATGTCCTCCTCACATTCTACATCCTTTTCAACCACCCCAAGCTTATCATCCCTCAAGTATATAGCATTACAGTGCTCATTGGGATTAACTTCGGGTTGTCCTGGAAACGTACCCTTAGTTCTAGAATATGTACTAGCTTGTTGGGCAATCTGAGTTTCTAACATCTTATTATGGATGGCTAAGTTGTCTACCTTAGATGTTAACTCTTTTATTGCCTCATTGACTGCCCTACCTTGTTACTTCAACTCTTCATTTTGCTTTGTTTGAGTTTCAACAAAATTTTCAAAAAGAGACTCAAGTTTAGACTTTTGTACCTGAGGATACCCCGATGCGGGTTTCCTATTACCTTAGCCTTCCTGGAATTCGTGGTTCAACATGTTGTTGTAGTTCCCGTAGGAGAGATAAGGACCATTCTTCCTCACTTGGTTGTAAGGATTTGGAGGAGCATAATTTGGCAACTTCGGGTTCGTGTCATAGAAGTTGTGACAAGAGTTCACTTGTTCTCCCGAAGCACCGGATCCAGGAGCAATACCATGTGGGCACTCCATTATGTCATGTCCCTGCATTCCACAAATCTCACAAACAACATTAGTAGCACCTATTGAACTCACATTAGCCTTTTCAAGCTTATCAAAGCGTTAATTCAATGAGTCAAATTTAGACATAATTAGATCAGTGCTATTCATTTCAAACTTATCCCCCGAAAGCTTTTTCAGGTTATTACCTCTTTACAAACCCCATTGGTGATAGTTGGTGGCTACGTTTTCAATGATATTGAACGCTTCAATCAGAGGTCTATTCCTAAAGGCTCCACCAGCTGCAGAGTCAAGTGACACCATCGAAGAGTAATCTAATCTGTTGTAGAAGGTATGCACTAGCAACCACCTCTCGAGCCTATGATGTGGGCAAGACTCCAGCAACCCTTTGTAGCGATCCCAAGCTTCGAATAAGCATTCTCCGTCCTTTTGGAAGAAGCCGGTGATCTGGGTTCGTAGGGAAACCGTCTTGGATGGAGGGAAGAATTTCTCCAAGAATGCATGCTCCAGTTGGTCCCAAGTCGACAAGGTATTAGCGGGCACTTGCTTCAGTCGGGCTTTTGCCTTTCCAGTAAGAGAGGAAGGGAACAACCTCAAGCGAATAGCATCAATCGGGGCGCCAAGAATTCTAATTGCATCGGTGAACTCCAAGAATGTCTCCACATGATCGGTCGGGTCCTCCTAGGGCAATCCTCTGAATTGATGTTGCCTAATCATGCTAATTAGCATAGGCGGTATAGTGTAGTTCTCCGCCTCGATTTCTGGCCTAGCAATCCCAGTTCGCAAACCCATAGCATTTGGGGCTGCGTAGTGCTTCAGTGGTTTGGTATCCGGTAGATTCGCCATGAGTGGAATGGGAATCAACCTTTCCCTTTCTCTTTGTAGTCTCCAACGTCTATGAAAGGTCCTTTCGATTTCGGGGTCAACCTCAATAAGGCTTCCAAGACTTAGGGATCATTGCATAAAAGAGAAAAACACCTATAAGAGAGAGATATACTCTATAAAGAAAAAGTGATAAATGGAAAAAGGGATTTTTTTTTTAAAGGAAATAATTAAAAAGAAAAATTCCAGAAAAATCAATTTAAAAATTAAATTGGGATTCAAGAAAGAACAGTCCCCGGCAACGGCACCAAAAACTTGATGGAGTGGATTCCGGCAAGTGTACCGGATTCGTTGTCAAGTAATAAAAAGATCGATCCCACAGAGACCGTGATCTCAAATAGCAATTAATGATTAAATCAATTAAATTGGACTATATAAAAAAGGATTTTGAAAAGGTTTTGATTTTTGAAGTAAGAATCAAGTAACAATCAAATTTGAAATTGAAATTAAACAAAATAGGAAAGTAAATCAATTTGGGGATTTTCAGATCAAAAGGGATTCCTGGGAATTGGGTTACCAACAAGATTGTTCATGTTACTAATTTGACTACCCCTTGTTAATTATCAAAATTGCTTTGAAGGCGAATTTATCCTAAATAAGTTAATGCTCCCTCTCGGGTTACAAAAACCGTGCCCAATTAAACAAACCCCTACTCTCGTGGTAGTTGAATTTAGATTGAACACTTTAAGCTTTGTGACAATTCGTGAACCCTCGAAGGACCGCTTCTAACTCTCGCGATTTAAGTGCTACGTTTGATTCCTATAGATCCAATACCTAAGTTCACCGCTAGGTTCCTCCTTAGAGTATCTATGACATGCAAATAAGTGCATACCAGATTCACAAGTAATTCATGCGATAGAAACCAAATCGAAAGCGAAATCGAAATTAACAAAGGGAAAACATCAATTCATAACATAAAACAGATCCTGGGCATAGCCCCAATCCCTAGAAATAAAACTACTACTCAAGCATGGACATGGTCATGGCAAGCTTGATTAAAAAAACATGAAATAAAACCTAAGAGAAGAGAAGAAGAAGAAGAAGAAGAAAGAAGAAGAAGAAGAAGAAGAAGAAGAAGAAGAGAATCCTAATTTTGCCTAAGTGTAGCAGCCCCAAAGTCCCTCCAAAAGTCCCTATTTTCGAGCCTAAGTGCACTATTTATAGATTAGAGTAACTTGAATCCCAAGCAACCACAATTTCATATCAAATCAGTTTCTACAGATCCATATATCACGCGTCACGGCCGTGATGGATTCTGGCTTGGAGGTTGCTTCACTGGTTAGTCTGTCACGGTCGTGACCAACATCACGGCTAGGCCGTGATCAGTTCTGCCTGTGAGGGTCTGGTTCAGCTGACATGTCACGGCCGTGATGGACATCACGGCCTGGCCGTGCCCAGTTCTGATTTTATCCTTCTTTCTTTTCAGCTCTACCCGATCATGGTCGTGATGGCTATCACGGCTGTGACACCCTAAAACCTGGCATCACATGGTTACCTATTTGCGGAAAAGAAACCTAATTAAAACGCTAGTCGCCTTCGGAAATATAACCTTTATTAGAAGGTTACTGAAAAGGGTACTCATTTTTTTTTTTTGTAAGCGGTAGTTAAGAAACAATGATGAACACTCAGAACATGTGAATAAACATCATACATATAAATATATAGCCGACCCACTTGGGATTTTAGGCTTTTGGTTACAAGACAGGCCTTATCGAACTGGCCAACTCACACTGATACAAAAAAAAATTGAAGAAGTAGGTAAAAGATAACATCACACTGGGAATAGGGATATCAGGCATAAGGCTCAAAAGATGGCTCTAAAAGCCAAGGGACCATCGGGGCAACTCCAGATTCCAACAACGATCTATCCATGCCACCTGCACGTGGAGTGACCGCAGAAGCTACCTTCAGACGAGGGACCACTAGCCGGATCAATAACGTCGCCGCCATCATCGATAGGGATGTCGTCGTTGCCGGGGTCCTGTGGATGATACTCTGGCTCCTCCTCCTCCTCGTCCTCGACCTCTATGAACTCATAGGGTTCTTCCTCGGGATCCTCTTCGGGATCCTCTTCCACTGGATCCTCTTCGAGCGGTTCGATTGGGTCAAGGTGCTCATGAAGAAGTCCGGTGACCTGTAGCGTGTGGAGGAAGAACCATGGAGGTGGAAGCGCCACAGTCCTAGTCTTGACGGTATGGATCCTCCGTATGGGTACTCCGTTGGCATTTGTCTCAGTAGTCGTGATCGGTCCCCGATAAGTCGCAGTCGTCGCTCCTTCATGTATAGTCCAACTCCCCGCCGCCCCAGCGAGATCGAAGACCTCATTCCTCGAGTTCGTTGGTGCCAGGGGAACGTCCGGATCCATCTAAGAGCACGTGCGTTCCCGATGCAAGGAGAAAAGAACAAAACATACAGTTGTGCAAGAGTGAGATACCGTCATAAGATATATCCCACGACAACCATATACATGATACATACATCACAGAATCATATAAGCAGTTAAATCATGCATATACACAATATATCAGTGTTATATCAAAGGGCATCAAACCCGCACAGTCAATCTTTCGAAAATATTCATGGCACTTCAATGTCAGGCTCTAATTTAATCTCATGAGATATCAACACCATTTTTCACTGGAGAAGAATTAGAGTTGGTCAATCTCTAGCCCACCGGGCAGTTGCCTCCTTACCCTCATGCATTAAGGTCTCAGGACGAGCAACGTCACATGTGCCTCTTCACTCGGTTTACATGGACAGACTCCCAGATACCATCTTTGTATCTGATATATACATCAATAGCACGTCTGCTTGGGGAAATGCACATGAGAAAATATTTTATTTAAAAGGATTTCTTTGTGTTCATTCTTTTCACTGTCGCTGCTCAAAGCTAACGACTTAAATCATCATTTCCCCATCACTGGAAAACTCAGAAGCATAGGACTCATAGTCCGAATGCTCAATCACAATGCCCAACACCGTGGCAGCAGTCAAGGGTTGTGGTCGTAGAAAACAACCTTCACCTTTAATCATGTTCATCACACGCGGTTAGAATACATAGTCCAACACAGCGTGATTAGGACCAAAGTCCATCACAACGAAATCAGAACGAACTGTCCTCAATTTCGAGAATTGGACTCTCAGTCCATAACATCATAAACAGGACTCGTAGTCCCGAATTAACACTGATCCAAGATCACGTGCGCATAACTGAATACTAGAGGCGACGTCTCGCGTACTAGATTCTCTTTCTTAAGTACTTATTTTTCGTTCAGTGAAAAATAAATTCAAAACCGAATCCTTGATAACCTATCCAGGTCATCGGAAAGTTTCTAAAATATTTAGGAAAACATTTTCTTTGAAAATTTTTTATAAAGCATCTTTGAAATTCTTTTATCTTTGAAATATTTCCCCCCAATAGGATATTGCCAAATAATCTTGAAAGTTTTCACTTGAAGACACATAGTTCGAAAAGGATTTTTCTCTCGTATAACAATAGTTCACCAAAACCATTTCAACATTTAAAACAAGTACTTTAAGTTAATGAGCTTTTGGAAAAGAACACCAATCCCTTCGTCTTCAAAGCTTATTAAGGTTTTTAATCCTTATAACGGTTGAGCACAGACGCACGTCTGGCTTAGCAAACTTTCAATCAACAACAGTATATATCATCAGTTCAATGCTAATATCACAGTTGAAAGCAGTTCATCACATATATGCATTATATCATTTAGAACAAGTACAGTTCAACATCAGATAATAGCATAACAGTTCAAGTACATTAGATAATCAAGTGAGCTCAATGAACACGTAAATATCCAATTGAACACCTACACACATGCATACAGTTATTGAATATCTTTAGGAAATCCCCTCTTACCTTAAGAAGGTAAGAGAATGCAAGAAAATAAACAGTTTCGCGGACGTTCTTCAAGGTTGGTTAGGATGCAAGTCTAGGTTTCAAGACACAAGGTTAAAAGGATTAGAACTCAACCAATAACTTAGGGTTAGAAGTTTCCAAAACATATGCAACTTAGGGATTTATGATCCTCAAGTGCTAAGAGTTTAAAACATGATTACTTAAAACAAAGTTGAACAAAAGTCCCACCAAGTTACACTTTGATGGAGATTCGGCCTTGACCAATAAAATAATCTAGGAACATTTAAACTTTCCAATCTCTTTGGTTTAGCATCCATTAATAGTAAGGAGCTCAAAACCATGATCACTTTGGATAAATGAAAAACGAAACACCCTAGGTCCATAACCTTTAAGATTCGGCCATCCTTGGGTTTTTATGATAAAAATCTTTAAATTCTTCCAATCTCTTAGACCCTTTTAGCATCCAATAACTTATGGAGCTCAAGTCTATGATCATCTTGAAAGAAACATAGTATTTTAAATAACAAAGCTCATAAGCACATAAAGTAAGAACATCATAGGCTTATAAATAATTAAAGTATAATGACATAAGTAAATGAATCATAAATGACATAAACATAAATGACATAATGTAAATGACATAAAGTAAATGGCATAAACATAAAAGTAAATGACATAATGTAAATGACATAAAGTAAATGACATAAAGTAAATGGCATAAATATAAATGACATAAAAGTAAATGACATAATGTAAATGACATAAATATAAATGGCATGAAAGTAAATGACGTAAAGTAGAGTAAAAATCTTTAAACTTTCCAATCACTTTAGACATAGCATCCTTTAACATAAAGGAGCCTTGGTCCATGATCATTTTGGGAAAACAAATCTTTAAACTTTCCAATCACTTTAGACATAGCATCCTTTAACATAAAGGATCCTTGGTCCATGATCATTTTGGGAAAACAAATCTTTAAATACAAACTCATACTTGTAAAAGTTGAAACAAGATCCATCTAAACCACATGCATGGTTCAGCCTCATTAGAAAGTAGAGGTTAGGAAACTTTGTTTTATACAACCTTTTTGTATGTTAAACTACAAGTAAATACAAGACCATAGAAATTGGTTTCAACTCAAAAGGAGTTTTCTACCATTTTTGAGAGATTTTTGAAGGTAAAAGCTCATATATGACATAAAGAAGAAACTTTAGAAAAAGATGAAGTTTTTAAAGAAAAGAATACATGAGAGTATTACCCTAAATAAGAGGAACAATTTTGATGAATAACACTTAGTGAATAGGAGAATAAAAACAAGAGCTTTGAAAGCTTGAAGTTAAAAAGATGAAAGCTTAAGAGTGGAGTAGGAGAAAGGAAAGTGATGAAGTGAAGTGGATGAGTGATATTTATAGAGGAAAAAGGGGGGTGCACGGCCTTGAGAGGGAGAAGAAGAAAGAAGATGAGTTGCTTGAAGAGAGGTTAAAGAGTTAATGTGATGTGATGTGATTGGAGAGAGAAAGTTGAAAAGTAAGATTTTGGAATGAAGTAAGGATTTACTTTTTCCTTAGGTGTGTCATAAGCATTTAATGAGACTTCGCACCAAGCCTTTTCTCCTCCTTTAGGGTTCCTTTAACTGCTTAAATACGTAACCGGTTGCACATCCGATCGTATTTTCTGAAGGTTTCGTCCGGATAAAATATTATATTTTATTCCCGGACAACAAAATTCAAAAATTTACCAAACCCACACAAAACATCATAAAAACACTAACTGTCTCATTCACGAATTAAAATTTTGTTTCTAGCTCAGTAAACTTGTACCGGTAGTGAGAACCCAGACCGGTTTTCGTCTGAATTTTCGACTGAAAATTTTATTGTGACTTCATATGGTAAAACAACACAAGAAAATGATTTTATTTTAAATAAAATCATCTTCTGTATTTTGTCGAAAATAAATACATTAAAGCATGTATTTACCGATAAGGAAGCATACGAAAAACGGGGTGTTACAACTCTACCCCTCTAAAAATAATTTCGTCCTCGAAATTACGTACCTTGAAATAACTCAGGGTACTATAACTCCATCTTGTCCTCAGCTTCCCACGTTGCTTCTCCGGTTGTCTCATTCCAGACGACTTTGACCAAAGGAATTTGCTTACCTCTGAGCTGCTTTGTCATCCTATCCACGATTCGTGTCGGCGAAGTCACAAAGGACAGGTTCTCTTTTAACTGTACTTTATCAGGATTTATGATATGTGATGGATCAGGAATGTATTTTCTCAACTGAGAGACATGAAAAACATCATGGATATTGGAAAGAAATGGTGGTAAAGATATTTTATAAGCTACTGGACCTACACGACGAAGAATTTGGTAGGGTCCAATGAACTTGGGTGTAAGCTTTCTAGACTTTACTACTCTGCCAATCCCAGTCGTTGGCGTGACTCTCAAGAATACATGTTCGCCTTCCTCAAACTCTAGAGGTCGTCGTCTCTTGTCCGCGTAGCTCTTCTGTCGGCTCTGAGTTGTCCTCATTTTCTCCTGGATCATCTTCACCTTTTCTGTTGTTTGTTGCACGAAGTCTGGGCCCAATAGCAAACTCTCACCATCCTGGTACCAACACAAAGGCGTCCAACATCGTCGACAATACAGGGCCTCATAAGGTGCCATTCCAATGCTTGAATGGAAGCTATTATTGTAGGTAAATTCTATCAATGGTAGGGACTCGTCCCAACTCCCGACATCCTCCAAAACACAAGCTCTCAGCAAGTCCTCAAGTGACTGGATTGTTCTTTCCGATTGTCCATCCGTTTGTGGATGATATGCGGAACTCAATCTGAGTTTTGTTCCAAGTGATTCTTGCAAACTCTGCCAAAACCTTCATGTAAATCGCGGGTCTCGGACGGAGACAATGCTTGAAGGCACACCATGCAGTCTAACAATCTCTCCGATGTACAGTTGGGTTAACTTCTCCATAGAGTATCTCATATTGATTGGCAAAAAGTGAGCTGACTTAGTCAGTCGGTCCACTATTACCCATATAGCCTCATACCCCTTCTTAGTCCTTGGTAAACTGGTCACGAAATCCATTGAGATTCCATCCCATTTCCATTCTGGAATATCTAAAGACTGTAACATTCCCGCTGGTCTCTGGTGTTCCACTTTGGCATTTTGACATATTAAACAAGAAGCGACGTATTCCATTACATCTCTCTTCATTCCATACCACCAATACAACTTCTTAAGATCTTGATACATCTTCGTGGCTCCTGGGTGCATACTCAGTCTGCTCTTATGAGCTTCTTCTAAAATCAGCTTCCTTATCTCAGCATCCTCAGGTACACAGACTCGCTCTCCAAACCTCAAAATTCCATCTGTTCCTTCTCTAAATTCTGACAGAGCTCCTTGACGTACCAAGTCCCTTTATGTCTGTAGATACTGATCAGTCTCTTGCTTCTCCTTTATCTGTTCCATTAATCCATTTGACACGGTGGTCCTGTTCAGACACAGTTTCCCTGGTGTACTTTCCACTAACAAACTTAGATCTCGGAATTTTTCCAGCAGTTCATGTTCTTTAACCATCATCACTGATGCGTGAATTGTCTTCCTGCTCAAGGCATCAACCACTACATTCGCCTTTCCAGGGTGATACTGTAGTTGAAAGTCATAATCTTTCAGGAATTCTAACCAACGTCTCTGACGCATATTCAACTCATTCTGATTAAATAGGTACTTCAAGCTTTTATGGTCACTGAAAACATTAAAAGTAGCTCCATACAAGTAATGTCTCCAGATTTTTAAAGCGAAGACCACAAAGAACTGGCTTCTAAATCGTGCGTCGGATAGTTCCTCTCATGAATCTTCAACTGCCTCAAAGCATAAGCCACCACTTTCCGATTTTGCATCAGCACACAGCCCAAACCCTGATGCGAAGCATCACAGTAAACCTCAAAAGATTCCTTGGGATCGGGTAGGATCAATACCGGTGAGGTTGTCAATCTCCTTTTCAGCTCTTGGAAGCTTTTCTCACAGGCTTCTGTCCACACGAACGTTTGGTCCTTACGCGTCAACTGAGTGAGAGGTCCTACAATCTTGGAAAATCCTTCAATGAACCTCCGGTAGTAGCCAGCCAAACCTACAAAACTACGGATTTCCGTTGCCGTTGTTGGCCTTTCCCATTCCAAAACAGCCTCGACCTTCGTCGGATCCACGGCGATTCCTTCGCGGGATATTACGTGCCCCAAGAATTGAACTTGATCCAACCAAAATTCACACTTCTCTGGTTTCGCATAGAGCTATTTCTCTCTCAAGATCTGAAGAACAATGCTAAGATGTTCAGCGTGAGTCTCCTTGTCCGGAGAATAGATCAGTATGTCATCAATGAAGACGACTACGAACTGATCCAAAAAGGGACGAAAGATCCTATTCATATAGTCCATGAATATAGCAGGTGCATTCGTCACTCCAAACGGTATCACCAAATACTCATAATGCCCATAGCGTGTTCGAAACGCTGTCTTAGGAACATCTTCCGCTTTTACTCGTATCTGGTGGTATCCTGACCGCAGATCTATCTTTGAAAACACTGCCGCTCAACGTAATTGATCCATAAGATCATCGATCCTTGGAAGAGGATATCTGTTTTTAATCGTGACTTTGTTTAACTGACGAAAGTCCACACACAGTCTAGCAGTTCCATCTTTCTTCCTCAATAGCAGGACTGGAGCTCCCCACGGTGACACACTAGGTCGTATAAACTCCTTCCTCATCAGCTCCTCAAGTTGGTCCTTCAAGGTTTCTAACTCTGATGGCGACATACGATATGGTGCCATAGATATTGGTCCGGTGCCTGGAGTCAGATCAATCGCGAACTCGATCTCCCGAACAGGTGGCAATCCATGTACATCCTCAGGGAAAACCTCCGGAAACTCTCGAACGACAAGTATGGAATCCAAGTCATACTCCCTCTCGACGTCCAAGGAAAACAGTAACATGTAACCTTGAGCTCCTTCTTTCAAAGAAGCTCTTACCTGACTAGCAGATAAAAATCCATAAATCTCCTCCCTAAAGATTAAGGTTTTCTAAGCACAATCTATTAGGATATGGTTGAAAGATAACCAATCCATGCCTAAGATTACATCTAAATGTACTAAAGGCAAACAGATCAAGTCTACAAGAAAATGTCTATTCTGAATGATGATAGGACAGTTTAAGCAAACCGAATTAACGGTCCACAGTGTACAAGGATTGGGGTAGAAACAATCAGATTATATGGCAAGGAAGAAACAGGCAAGTTTAGAATTTTCACACGATCCATCGAAATAAAAGAATGAGTAGCGCCTGAATCAAAAATTACAGTCAAAAGATTACCAGCAATGTCACACTTACCTTGCACGAGATCATCGGAGTTCGATGCCTCAGCACCACTCATGGTATACACTCTTCCCTTAACGGTTGGCTTGTTTATTCTAGCATGGTTGACATGATGCTCTCTCTTTGGTGCATAACACACCTTTGCCAAGTGTCCCACGCGGTCACAGTTGTTACACTTGTTATCCTTCTTTGGACAAGCATTTGCCAGGTGGCTCGGATTTCCACACCTGTAACATCTCCTCTCTTGGCCTTGATCGTTGTTTCTCTGGCCTCCACTTCCTGTCCCTGAAACATTGGGATGAGCTTGTTGTTTCTGGTTGTAGCTAGACGCCCGGTGATACGGCTTCCTTTGGTTCTGCTTCCATTTTGAATTCTGGCCTTGATTCTGGCTCTTAGGACGAACAGGTCCTCCTGCGCTTCCCTTGTTATCCCTTCCTCTACGCATCATCTCAATTTTCCGGCACTTTTCCACTAGTGCTTGGAAGTTCCTGATCTCCAACGGCAATACTGATTCTTTAATCTCAAAGCGCAAACCGGCTTCAAACTGTTCACACTTCCATTCCTCACTGGGATTGTCTTGAAAGAAACGGAAATACTTGGCAAGGGATTCAAACCTCGCTGCATACTCCCCTACTGTCAGGTCCCGCTGACTCAGCCTCATGAACTCCTGCTCCTTCTCTTTTCTGGCACTCTGAGGAAAGTATTTGTCTAGAAACTTGCCACGAAATACTCCCCAGGTGATCGCCTGGTGCTCACCTCTCCAACAACTACCTGGTGCCCTTCCACCAAGACTTTCAAGACGCCCACTAGCTGGAACAAGGAATAAGGTGCCTTAGATTCCTCTGGAGTGTGTACCAGGTCAAAGATCTTTTCTAGCTCCTGAATCCAAAGGTCAGCCTTAATTGGATCCACATCTCCATCAAACTGCGACGGATTCTGACGTCGGAAAGCGTCCAGATGTCTTCCCTCTGCTCCTTGTTCTGCCCTCTGTTGCTCTTGTTGGTTCTGGGCAGCAGTATTAGCTGTTTGAAGAGCTATGGCCACAGCCACGTCGGCCAGTGCTTGGGCAGCAAAATCCATTCCTCCGTAACCTCGCCCACGTCCACGAGCACCTCTTTGGTTCATACTGACCTATACCACACAAGCAGTCAGATATCAGCCAGAAAAGGGGTGTGAACCACGGTTCCTCACACATTACCTCAAGGAGGTAATTCAAACAATATCCGGTCAGAGAAAAACAGAACTTCAACACAACAGACCTAAACCCAAACATTCCCGAAAGACTCGACTAACTCTGATACCAACTAATGTGACACCCTAAAACCTGGCATCACATGGTTACCTATTTGCAGAAAAGAAACCTAATTAAAACGCTGGTCGCCTTCGGAAATATAACCTTTATTAGAAGGTTACTGAAAAGGGTACTCATTTTTTTTTGTAAGCGGTAGTTAAGAAACAATGATGAACACTCAGAACATGTGAATAAACATCATACATATAAATATATAGCCGACCCACTTGGGATTTTAGGCTTTTGGTTACAAGACAGGCCTTATCGAACTGGCCAACTCACACTGATACAAAAAAAAACCTGAAGAAGTAGGTAAAAGATAACATCACACTGGGAATAGGGAAATCGGGCATAAGGCTCAAAAGATGGCTCTAAAAGCCAAGGGACCATCGGGGCAACTCCAGAATCCAACAACGATCTATCCATGCCTCCTGCACGCGGAGTGACCGCAGAAGCTACCTTCAGACGAGGGACCACTAGCCGGATCAATAACGTCGCCGCCATCATCGATAGGGATGTCGTCGTCGCCGGAGTCCTGGGGATGATACTCTGGCTCCTCCTCGTCCTCGACCTCTATGAACTCATAGGGTTCTTCCTCAGGATCCTCTTCGGGATCCTCTTCCACTGGATCCTCTTCGAGCGGTTCGACCGGGTCAAGGTGCTCATGAAGAAGTCCGGTGACCTGTAGCGTGTGGAGGTAGAACCATGGAGGTGGAAGCGCCATAGTCCTAGTCTCGACGGTATGGATCCTCCGTATGGGTACTCCGTTGGCATTTGTCTCAGTAGTCGTGATCGGTCCCCGATAAGTCGCAGTCGTCGCTTCTTCATGTATGGTCTAACTCCCCACCGCCCCAGCGTGATCGTAGACCTCATTCCTCGAGTTCGTTGGTGCCAGGGGAACGTCCGGATCCATCTAAGAGCACGTGGGTTCCCGATGCAAGGAGAAAAGAACAAAACATACAGTTGTGCAAGAGTGAGATACCGTCATAAGATATATCCCACAACAACCATATACATGATACATACATCACAGAATCATATAAGCAGTTAAATCATGCATATACACAATATATCAGTGTTATATCAAAGGGCATCAAACCCGCACAGTCAATCTTTCAAAAATATGCATGGCACTTCAATGTCAGGCTCTAACTTAATCTCATGAGATATCAACACCGTTTTTCACTGGAGAAGAATTAGAGTTGGTCAATCTCTAGCCCACCGGGCAGTTGCCTCCTTACCCTCATGCATTAAGGTCTCAGGAAGAGCAACGTCACATGTGCCTCTTCACTCAGTTTACATGGACAAACTCCCAGATACCATCTTTGTATCTGATATATACATCAATAGCACGTCTTCTTAGGGAAATGCACATGAGAAAATATTTTATTTAAAAGGATTTCTTTGTGTTCATTCTTTTCACTATCGCTGCTCAAAGCTAACGACTTAAATCATCATTTCCCCATCACTGGAAAACTCAGAAGCATAGGACTCATAGTCCGAATGCTCAATCACAATGCCCAAGACCGTGGCCGCAGTCAAGGGTTGTGGTCGTAGAAAACAACCTTCACCTTTAATCATGTTCATCACACGCGGTTAGAATACATAGTCCAACACAGCGTGATTAGGACCTAAGTCCATCACAATGAAATCAGAACAAACTGTCCTTAATTTCGAGAATTGGACTCTCAGTCCATAACATCATAAACAGGACTCGTAGTCCCGAATTAACACTGATCCAAGATCACGTGCGCATAACTGAATACTAGAGGCGACGTCTCGCGTACTAGATTCTCTTTCTTAAGTACTTATTTTTCGTTCAGTGAAAAACAAATTCAAAACCGAATCCTCGATAACCTATCCAGGTCATCGGAAAGTTTCTAAAATATTTAGGAAAACCTTTTCTTTGAAAATCTTTTATAAAGCATCTTTGAAATTCTTTTATCTTTGAAATATTTCCCCTCAATAGGATATTGCCAAATAATCTTGAAAGTTTTCACTTGAAGACACATAGTTCGAAAAGGATTTTTCTCTCGTATAACAATAGTTCACCAAAACCATTTCAACATTTAAAACAAGTACTTTAAGTTAATGAGCTTTTGGAAAAGAACATCAATCCCTTCATCTTCAAAGCTTATTAAGCTTTTTAATCCTTATAACGGTTGAGCACAGACGCACGTCTGGCTTAGCAAACTTTCAATCAGCAACAGTATATATCATCAGTTCAATGCTAATATCATAGTTGAAAGCAGTTCATCACATATATGCATTATATCATTTAGAACAAGTACAGTTCAACATCAGATAATATCATAACAGTTCAAGTACATTAGATAATCAAGTGAGCTCAATCAACATGTAAATATCCGATTAAACACCTACACACATGCAGACAGTTATTGAATATCTTTAGGAAATCCCCTCTTACCTTAAGAAGGTAAGAGAATGCAAGAAAATAAACAGTTTCGCGGACGTTCTTCAAGGTTGGTTAGGATGCAAGTCTAGGTTTCAAGACACAAGGTTCAAAGGATTAGAACTCAACCAAGAACTTAGGGTTAGAAGTTTCCAAAACATATGCAACTTAGGGATTTATGATCCTCAAGTGCTAAGAGTTTAAAACATGATTACTTAAAACAAAGTTGAACAAAAGTCCCACCAAGTTACACTTTGATGGAGATTCGGCCTTGACCAATAAAATAAGCTAGGAACATTTAAACTTTCCAATCTCTTTGGTTTAGCATCCATTAATAGTAAGGAGCTCAAAACCATGATCACTTTGGATAAATGAAAAACGAAACACCCTAGGTCCATAACCTTTAAGATTCGGTCATCCTTGGGTTTTTATGATAAAAATCTTTAAATTCTTCCAATCTCTTAGACCCTTTTAGCATCCAATAACTTATGGAGCTCAAGTCTATGATCATCTTGAAAGAAACATAGTATTTTAAATAACAAAGCTCATAAGTACATAAAGTAAGAACATCATAGGCTTATAAATAATTAAAGTATAATGACATAAGTAAATGAATCATAAATGACATAAACATAAATGACATAATGTAAATGACATAAAGTAAATGGCATAAATATAAATGACATAAAAGTAAATGACATAATGTAAATGACATAAAGTTAATGGCATAAATATAAATGACATAAAAGTAAATGACATAAATATAAATGGCATGAAATTAAATGACATAAAGTAGAGTAAAAAACTTTAAACTTTCCAATCACTTTAGACATAGCATCCTTTAACATAAAGGAGCCTTGGTCCATGATCATTTTGGGAAAACAAATCTTTAAATTTTGCAATCACTTTAGACATAGCATCCTCTAACATAAAGGAGCCTTGGTCCATGATCATTTTGGGAAAACAAATCTTTAAATACAAACTCATACTCGTAAAAGTTGAAACAAGATCCATCTAAACCACATGCATGGTTCGGCCTCATTAGAAAGTAGAGGTTAGGAAACTTTGTTTTACACAACCTTTTTGTATGTTAAACTACAAGTAAATACAAGACCATAGAAATTGGCTTCAACTCAAAAGGAGTTTTCTACCATTTTTGAGAGATTTTTGAAGGTAAAAGCTCATATATGACATAAAGAAGAAACTTTAGAAAAAAATGAAGTTTTTAAAGAAAAGAATACATGAGAGTATTACCCTAAACAAGAGGAACAACTTTGATGAATAACACTTAGTGAATAGGAGAATAAAAACAAGAGCTTTGGAAGCTTGAAGTTAAAAAGATGAAAGCTTAAGAGTGGAGTAGGAGAAAGGAAAGTGATGAAGTGAAGTGGATGAGTGATATTTATAGAGGAAAAAGGGGGGTGCACGACCTTGAGAGGGAGAAGAAGAAAGAAGATGAGTTGCTTGAAGAGAGGTTAAAGGGTTAATGTGATGTGATGTGATTGGAGAGAGAAAGTTGAAAAGTAAGATTTTGGAATGAAGTAAGGATTTACTTTTTCCTTAGGTGTGTCATAAGTATTTAATGAGACTACCCATCAAGCCTTTTCTCCTCCTTTAGGGTTCCTTTAACTGCTTAAATACGTAACCGGTTGCACATCCGATCGTATTTTCTGAAGGTTTCGTCCGGATAAAATATTATATTTTATTCCCGGACAACAAAATTCGAAAATTTACCAAACCCACACAAAACATCATAAAAACACTAACTGTCTCGTTCACGAATTAAAATTCTGTTTCTAGCTCAGTAAACTTGTACCGATAGTGAGAACCCAGACCAGTTTTCGTCTGAATTTTCGACTGAAAATTTTATTGTGACTTCATATGGTAAAACAACACAAGAAAATGATTTTATTTTAAATAAAATCATCTTCTGGATTTTATCGAAAATAAATACATTAAAGCATGTATTTATCGATAAGGAAGCATACGAAAAACGGGGTGTTACAACGGCTAGGCCGTGATGGGCTCTGTTTGGCTCATTTTCTTCACTTTTCAAGCCCCCTTCTTCATGCAAGCTCCATCATGGTTAATCTTGAGCATTTTAATCCTTAATTCCTGCACAACAACACCACAAAACCGCCTTACTCGTTCCAAGGTAAAAACTAACCAAAATCAAATTAGAAATGCCTAAACTATATTAAAATGCATGCAAAATGTCAATGAAATATGAGGTGGAATCACACTCATCAGTACACTTCAATTACTTCAGTGTTGGACGTGCGCTTCTATCACTTGTGTTGGACATATGCTTCAATTACTTCAGTGTTGGACGTGGGCTTCAATTACTTCAGTGGATAAATGATTCTTACAGTTTTAATCTGCACACTAGATAGATAGGTTAGCAACCAATATGAAGGTTAATTAAATCATTAACCAATGTTTAGTTTTCATCAAAACTTAGGGAAATGCACATCAGACATTTTAGAGACTTAACATTCTTTACTGAGTCATGGGAGATAGATCTTGGTTGTTTAGAAGTCATTGCTGCCTTTTTTATGAGAGAAGACATAGTAAGATCCCATTCCTGGAAATCAGTTGAAATGAGGGATCATGTCCGTATTCTTCATCGGTTCTTTGAACAAAGTGGTTCTACACAAGACTGGGTCGAAGGACAACTTGTCTGCTATGCATAAGTTTTGTCTCAGACATCTCATCACAGAGACTAAGATAAACTTGCCCAGAATTCTCTTTAGTAGATTCAGGGATGCTGTTGTTAATAGGAATAAGCTCTCTTCACTTCCTTACTACCATCTTCTATCAAAGATCTTCAAGTCACAAGGAATGCATGATTTTATTGCTGCTAGGACACCTGAAGAGCAAGCAAGAATAATAGCTGAGAAGCCAATGTCTGCTGCTGATTTTGACCAAATGAATATTTCCAACATGAATCTAAGCACTTACACTGTTGCTGCCTTGGCCAAGACTGAAGAAATGATGAAGGTCAAAGAAGAAATGGTTGAGAGGAATAATTCAGAAGTTCTTGGACTAACTAGAATAGTCATAAAGAAAACCAATGCAGCAAGAAAACCAATGCCTAGAAGGCCTACTTCTGCTGGAATTGTAATCAGGGATCCATCACTTGTTGTTCCTCAACCTACACCCTCACAAAAGAGAACAAGGAACATGATCCTATCTCATGATGAAGATGGGGATGATGAGGACAGTGTCCCCATCGGTTCTGTTTTGAAGAAACAGAGAAATGGTATTGCTGGTGTTGCCAATGTTCAAATTCCTACTCAAACCAGAAGGCAACCTCCTAGAAAAGCTAAGTATATTATGACATCCGAGGTAACTCTTCCTACTAATGATCCTGTAAGGTTAGCAGTAGATGCCTTAGTAACTAGCTTAGAGGATAGAATAGATGATTTCTCTGCGCCTGCCTATTATGTGAATCAAACCTTAGATGATGTATACATACCCACACTACCTTCACCACAAATGACTTACCTTGACCAACCACAAATAGCCTCACCAGAAAGACCAAAATTCCCACCCATTATTCCTGAAAATGACCCCTGGTTCAACCAACTAGAGAATGGAATTATCCCTGGTACACCCTTCCCAAAAAGCAAAAGACCAAATTCCCTTACACACACCCCTCTGTTCTTTATAATGGCCAATCTGAAAACTGGGCCAAAGTAAAGAGGAACTGGAAAATTCTATACCACAAACATGAACCAGAACCTATCTCTACCAGACCCTTCTATCCCTTGCCTGAGTATAATTGTGAACCTAAAACTGTTATCTATCCCTGGCATCAACCTCACCCTGATATTCCTACTGACCTTCCACCATCCAAACTATACAATCACCTTGGACCTCTTATCACCCATCTGTCGTTAAAGAAATTCCCTCTCAAAAATTTATCCTAACCTTGTCAGATACCCTTCTTTCAAACCATTCACAAATGGTGTAGAGAGACACATTATCTCTAACTGGACCAAGGATACAACTAAGAGAAATCTGGATGATGTTATCTACAAGAGGTCAAGATCCTTCAGACACATTCCAATAATCATGGATAAAAAGACCAAATGAAAGACCTTCAGACATCCCAGAGAGTATGGAAAAGCTGCTGATATTGTTGATCACATCATGTAGGCCATGCTGAAATTAGAGTTCGAGCATTTCAGAGTTGTGAGAGTGCAAATTTTGTATCTCCTACATGACTGATCAACTCTCTGAAGGATACAAAAATTGGGATCAAGCCCGATATGCTCTGTCCAAGGCTTCCAATGATTGATTTGAACAAGGACAAGGATAAGAAGAAACAGAGGAACACTGGAAAGATGCCATTCGCAGATTCATGCATGATCAATCCTGAAGCTGTCAATCTCACTGATCAGAATGTCATAGACTATTGGTTAGCATAGTCAGTTGGAGATATTCAAGAAGATATGGCTGTTGACATCTGGAGGACTCGCATGGTGGAATGTGCATTAGAAGCCTCCTCTTCTGGGCTGAGCATGGAAGAGAAAATGTTCATTCCAAAAGTCAGAGGCAAGTGTGGACTCTCAAACTGCAGATTCTTCATCTAGAAGGACATCTTGGGACTTCCTGTCACCAGTCCTGCTTATGAAGAAGATCCGGTCCACTCGGTCAAAGAGCTGCCTTCACCTGTTCTTGTTTATGCTGGCTCACCCCCATAATCACCACTTTCAGAGCACACTGATGAGGAAATCATAATTAAAGACCCTGCTATAGAGATTGAATCAGTTCAACCAGTTGCCGAGGTTGAGGAAGTTGCTGAGTCTGTTCCTAGACCGAGCACTTCTGAGAAACACTCTTCTCAACCACTAGCCCTAAATGTCATTAATCCTTTAGAGCAACCTCAGACTTCCAGAGCTTTAGACATTGTTCCAAGTCAAGCATATGCTCAAGACAGTGCTGAAAGTTCAAGGCCCTCTTTGCCACCAAATTTTGAAGAGATAATTGGAAGGATAGTAGAGCAGAAGGTAAAGGTTGAACTCAAGGAGCATGTTAAATCAGAAGTTGCAGAAGCCTTGGCTCCAACAAATCTCATGATGAACCAGATGATGAACATCATGCTGAGTTTTCAACAGAGTCAAAATCAGCCTACTCAAATTCCTGCTCCTCCACCAAACCCAAATCCAAATCCTCCTCCTCCTCCACCCTCTTCTTAGGCATTTCTTTTGTTGTTTCCCTACTGACAATGATGGTCCACTCATTTTACCTTTTTGTCTGATGATAAAAAAGGGGGGAGAAATGATAAGAGAATTAAACTTATAACGTTAGTTTTTGGAAGTATATGTTTGTCTGCATATGCATGATCTTGTATGTTTATATATACTCTGACTTATTATATGCTTTATATGCTCTGATACTATCTTTTGACTGATAAGTAGTCGAACTAACCTGATAAGTTATATCTGATATGTGCTACTGAGTTTATATCTTATATTTTGTTCCTATTAAGTTTGAATGCCTTGTCTTAGGGGGAGTTTTGTAAGCCGTCTTAGACTTTGTTCATACAAATATAATTAGTTTTTGTCATCATCAAAAAGGGGAAGATTGTTGGAACCAAAGTGATTTGGATTAATAGTCTCTGTGTTTTGATGTTAACAAAAAGAATTAAATTTGCTTGGTAAAGTTTTAGTTGAGATCTAACATGCTCTATCTAGTTTTACAGGAATGTTAAAATTATATAAGTTTTGGAAACCTTAAATAAGGTTCCTTATATCTGCTTGGACTGAGAAAGTGAATCCGCGTCCATTCATATAGACGAGATGCTCAAAACCTTGGTAATTTTATTTATTTAATATATTTGAATAGACGGGAAAATAAAACATTCTAAATAGACGGGAATTTTAGTTTCAATAAGTAGACAAGCTTAATTGCCACGTTAGTAGACGATATAAAAAATAACTCACTGAAATATAGCAAGTCCAAAGACTTGATGATAGACGAGAGAATATGCCACATCAGCAGACGAGCGATAAGAAAAATTCAAGTCCATAAGACTTGATCTTACCCATGAGCGTGTAGGCGCAGATCTTAATTAGACGAGCTCTTTGTTATTAGTTTTAATATGCTCCGTTCCTGCCGGTTGGATTGCCCACTGAGTTACACATAAAAAGTTTGCACGGTGGATTGCCTGTTGAACTTAAAAAAACAAAGATAAAGAGCTTACGGGGTGGATTACCCGTCAGAAGCTCCAACGGAAAGATAAAGAAGCTTACGGGGTGGATTGCCCGTCAGAAGCTTCTAACAAAAAAATAAAAGAGCTAATGGGGTGGATTACTCGTCAAAAGCTCGAACTGAAAGATAAATGAGCTTACAGGGTGGATTGCCCGTCAGAAACTCGAACATAAATATAAATGAGCTTACGGGGTAGACTACCCGTCAGAAGCTCGAACGGAAAGATAAAGAAGCTTACAGGGTGGATTGCCCGTCAGAAAAGCTTCAAACAAAAAGATAAAAGAGCTTATGGGGTGGATTACTCGTCAGAAGCTCAAACATAAATATAAATGAGCTTACGGGGTGGATTGCCCGTCAGAAGCTCGAACGGAAAGATAAAGAAGCTTATAGGGTGGATTGTCAGTCAGAAGCTTCAAACAAAAAGATAAAAGAGCTTACGGGGTGGATTACCCGTCAGAAGCTTGAACTAAAAGATAAAAGAGCTTACGAGATTGCCCATCAGAAGCTCGAACAGAAATATAAATGAGCTTACGAGGTGGATTGGCCGTCAGAAGCTCGAATTGAAAGATAAAAGAGATTACGGGGTGGATTGCCCGTTAGAAGCTCGAACATATAGATAAATGAGCTTTCGGGGTGGATTACCTGTCAAAAGCTCGAATGGAAAGATAAATGAGCTTACGGGGTGGATTGCTCATCAGAAGCTTGAACTGAAAGATAAAAGAGCTTATGGGGTGGATTGCCCTTCAAAAGCTCGAACTGAAAGATAAATGAGCTTACGTGGTGGATTACCCGTCAGTTAGAAACTCGAACTTAAAAATAAAAGAGCTTGCGGGGTGGATTGTCCGTCAGAAGCTCGAACATAAAGATAAAAGAGCTCACGGGGTGGATTGCCCGTCAGAAGCTCGAAAAGAAACATAAAAGATCTTACGGGGTGGATTGTCCGTCAGAAGCTCGAACAGAAAGATAAAGGAGCTTACGGGGTGGATTGCCCGTCAGAAGCTCGAAAAGAAAGATAAAAGAACGAACATAAAGATAAATGAGCTTACGGGGTGGATTACCCGTCAGAAGCCCGAACATAAAGATAAAAGAGCTTATGGGGTGGATTGTCATCAGAAGCTCAAACAGAAAGATAAAAGAGCTTACGGGGTGGATTGCCCGTCAGAAGCTCGAACATAAAGATAAAAGAGCTTGCGGGTTATGGTACCTGCCGTAGCTTGAAAAGAAAAAAAAAACTTGCAAGGCCTTATGCCTACAGAAGCCAACAAAGGTATAGCTTATGGGGCCTATGCCCGTCAAAGCTGAACAAAAATGAAGCTTACATGGTCCTATGCCTGCTAAAGCTAACAAAGACAACAGTTTATGGGACCTGTGCCCCTTAAAGCTGAACAAAACAAAACGAAGCTTATGAGGCCATGTGCTTGCTAAAGCTAACCAAAGACAACAGCTTATGGTCCATGTGCCCGTTAAAGCTTAACAGAAACAAAACAAAGCTTACGAGGCCCTATGCCTGCTAAAGCTAACAAAGACATGACTTTTGGGGCCTTGTGCCCGCAAAAGCCAAACAAATGCAATGCAAAGATGTTGACTTTGTCGATGCATGAAATGATGAGACAATGCATGATGTGAGATGCTCTTTTGTGATTGATGAAAACTTTGATTATTATTTTTGTTTTTTAATGCATGATGCATGTGATGCTTTTTACGATTGATGAACATACTGATGATTTGTTATGCATGAAGCAAGTGATGTTTTTATTTTATGATAATCTGGATTGATTGATTTTTTTATTTACAAGATTATTGTTTGATCCTTGACTCCTTAAAATGTTGATCGCTACCAAGCTTAAGGATGAGGTAGAGTGAGACTACTTGCTTGCTCAAATGATGTTTCGCCTATTGGCTAAGATATGCTTCTTTGTAATGATTACCCAAATGGATGAGATTGCCTAATCTTTCAAGGATGTGACTTGCCCCAGTCTTCATGTGATGTGAGATTTTTCATGACTTGTCCTTTTAAACTGCCCCAGTTTGCCAATTTTGAGGAGACTACTTGTACTTTGCTTGTATTTGACCCTAATTTTTGCGTACGTCGTTCATCGCGAGTTTTCAACCTATCGGGCCGCTCTAACTTTCGCCTAGACTACCTTTTCAGGTTTTCAGTCTAGCGAGCCACTTTTCTCAATTTTCCTTCTTTCTATCCTTTTCTTCTTCTTCTTTTGGTGTGGACGTGGAAAGCTTCTTGCTTGATTTCCGACTGAGATGCCACTTTCCCCTTGTGTTAAGAATTCTTTCGGTCAGAGTTGTTCATCAAAGAATTATCATTAGATGGTTAAATTGTATCATTGAACTCATGTTCACCTTACCTGAAGCATCATGTAACAAACATGCAAGGATTCAAAAGTATGACAGGAAAGGACATTATTGCCAGAACAACTTCTCGATTGGTGTTGGAAGTTTAATAATTCAAATGGTATTCAAAAGGACGGAAATGAAGTAAAACCCACAAGAGGTGATGTGGGGGTCAAAAGAGTATTGCCACTTTTGGTTTGATTTGATTTTGGATACAAGGGATTCTGCTTACCAAAATTTTGCCTTAGTATCAGTCATGTGAAAATGAAATAGTCTTGATGTATGCCGTTTAAGAATAAAATTTCCCAGATAAAGACCTTTGAGAATGAATTTGCCCTAGTGTAGGGCATCTTTGAGAATAGACTTGCCGCAATGTCGGGCACCTGATGATGAAGTTTAAGAATGAAGTTGTCCCAGTGTAGGACATTCCAAAAATGAAACTGCCCCAGTGTAGGGTATTGGATAAGGAAAACTTGAGAATAGAGTTGTCTCAGAGTAGGTAATGGAAATGCTTTAGAATAAGGCCCTTGAAAGCAAGGTTTTGTCCCATGTAGATCTTGCCATAACGTTTGCATAGACTGCCCATTAGGGTTTTCAACCTAACGGACTTTCTTTTTCTTTTTTCTTCTTTTTTTTGGAATTTTTTTTTGAAGAGGAGCAATCAATTAAAAATTAGAAGAGCACGGACTTTTTGTCTTGGTTGATAGAAAACAACAATCATTCATTGATCGTAATGGACTTTTTGAGGCTTGTAATGTCACCAATGGTTAAGGGTCATGAAAGAAACGATATAAGGTTCAAACAAAGTGCTTTTAGGGTTGAAAAGGACCAATGATCCATGCTCTTTTTTTGGATTTTTTTGAGAACATTTACTTTATTCTAACTTTTCTTTTTATTCTACCTTTTTTTTGGGATGAAATTCTTCATCATCCTTATTTCTCCTTTCTCTTTTTTTTTTTTTTTTTCATTTTCACCTTCTCACTTTATGCTTCATAATTACCATTTCCTTCTTGCTTCTCTTGTTTACGGGTGATCCTTGTCCAAGGTTCTTTGAAGAAAATTTTCAGGCTCAAAAAGGGTAACTAGGGGTAATTATGATATTTTGTTAAGGATAGAGAAAGATGGCAAAACTTCATTTCAAATGATGATTGCTTTATTTTGAAAACTTTATTTAAAAGACAAAAAGATGGTGCTCACCAAGTGTTTATTTATTTGCTCCTCTTTTATTTTTATTATTTTCTTTCTTTCCTTTCTTTCTTTTTCTTTTTTTTGAAAAGGTATGGGCACATATCGGCTTCATTGTTGTCCACAAAGAACTTTCAAGAAAATGGGCCTTATTAACCAAACCAAAAAAAAGTACTTGGGGAAGAAAAAAAAGGGAAGATGAGAAATGAGTATGACGAGAGAAACATTATGGTGGGGATGGAGATGTAAAGAAAGAATGAGACAAGGTACACATGCAAATCTAATACATTAATGCTTCAAGAAAGTGAACATGGTTCAATTATCTCATGATAGAATACAACATAACCATTATGTCATGGTAAATCCCTGATAAACAAATCTAGCCTTGGTTGCTTAGAAATTCTCAAGACGGGGATCACAAAGTATTGCCTCTTTTCAATCACTAGGATGTGAATCTCTGGTGATGTTAGCATAGCCTTCATCTTGAACTCTCCATAGTCGATTGGGACTGTCCTTATCATGATTTCTTTCTTCCTCAGTCAGGGCCTTATTATCCTGAATTTGCATGATTTTCCAAAGATCACTCCATAAGAGCCTGAATATGCGCTACCTGACTCCAGTAGGACGATATGAAATCCTTCACATTGACATCCAAACATCCATGATTAGGCAAAAGGTTGTGCCTATATTTTTCGAACACTTAAGCAAATATTGTCTCCAGTTCCACCTCATGATCCAATGTTTAGTTGACATTCTTTTTTATTGAAAGTGTAGTGGTTCACTTTTCTTCAGGAAAGGACCACAATGCATGAAATGCATGGAATGATTTTTTTTAATAAATGTTCAACTAAAAAAGAAATGAGTATATGAGATGCATCAAAAAGTTTTTTTTTTTGAACCAAGTACTAATGCGTGAGATGCATGAAATGAATTCTTTATGTTATTTTTTTTAACTAGAGAATTGTAAGAATTTTTTTTTATAACAATGGCAATGCATGTGTTTTTTTTTTAATGTATGAGATGAATGATTTGTTTTTATATTGACCCAAAGAAGTATGAAATGCATGTAATCGTCTATCATTTATCAAATTTTCTTGAGAGATGCATGAAAAAAAATGAGATGAATGAATTTTTATTTTTTATTTCTTTTTTATCCAAGAGGTCAGTGAAATTGATGCATAAAATGCATGAAGAAGATCGAGTTTTTTTTTTCACCGTATGCTTGACATGATTTTTTTCTTTTAATTTTTTTTCATGTGATTGCCATAGAAAGTAATTAATGCATGCAATGCATGAAAAATGAATTTTTTATTTATTCATATTGACTCAAAAAATTAATTAATGCATGGATCATCTTTTTTTTATTATTCTACAAAGAATATGAATGAGTTACAAAAAATGTGGATGGGTTAAAAAAAAGATTTACATAAGCCCAATTTTTTTTTTTTACAGAAATGCATGAGTTACAAAATATGAAAATGATTTTTTTTGTTCAATTTTTTTTTTTTGTTAAAAGCAAAAGGACTTGTATAAATATATTTCTTTTAGAAAAAACAAAAAAAGTGGATCCCTTTTTTGACAATATGAAAGAAAAAACATGAAGATGAGTAAAAAGGAAAAAAAATGCCCCCTTGTGTCCTAAGACGGACAAGACTTAGGGATTGACACACCTAAAGTTATGATTTTAACTGGCTGGCACTTAAGCTTGCTCTATCAGTGAAAACTGGGTAGGGTCTAGACTTCTAAAAGCCATGGTTCCCAGATTGCCCCTATCTCGAAGGATAAGGATCTGACTCATGAATCTAGTCACAGGTAGGGATAAGCCCTTCAGGATAACCAGTCCATGAAGCTAGTAACAATCTAAGTGGTGAATCAACAAATATCAGGGTGGCACTAGGCCATCAATGACAATGTTGAGGCACCGCCTAATCCTTAAGCTTTCACAAGCTTGGGTATAGAGCTAAGAGTGTGTGAAATAAGTATAAGTGATGTGTGTGTTGGAGGCATGCAAACCTTTACAAAACCTATTAAACAAAACTACCCAAACTAGCAAAAAGAACAAACAACACAATAGTTCTCTACCGTAGGGATGCCAAAATATATACAAAGACATTTATGAGAGCATATAAAACTATTTAGAAAACAAATAAAACAAAGAGGGGTAAAACTAATAGTTTCGAAGCTATTAAAAAAATTGCACACCCAACTATAATAGGTCTGACTCTCAAAAGTCCCCGGTGGAGTCGCCAGCTGTCGCGACCGTCCCGTCCGGGCGCCGCGAAAAGAAATAAAAACAGAGGAGTCACCACCAATATTTTATTTGGGAAAAACATTGGAAAAACCATTTATTTTAAGGTAGACTGGTCTTTTTTAAAAAAAAAAAAAAAAATTTGAGTCCAAGAGTCGATTACGAGTAGGGAAGGTGTTAGCACCCTACATCGTCCGTTTAAAAAACGACACCTCAAGTTAATTGTGCAAAACATTTTAATAACTTTTAAAATATTTGGTTTTGCCCCAAAATTAATTATACCAAATTATTTATATTTTTGTGACATTTTATATTTTTTTTATCGATTTTGCAATTAAGAATTTATCGTTGTTAAAACTTAAATGAGGTCGAACATGGCACATAAGTCCACGGAACAACCTCAAATCTAAGGGATTGAACATGGCACCGAGTTCAAAGAGCATCCCTAAATATTACAAGTTTGATTGTTTAATTAGTTATTCAAAAATAAAGAGACACTAAAATAAGGAAAATTTAATTTTGACTTGACAAGATGACTAATCTTACTCCTACGTATTCATGGGTGCACGAGAAATTCAAAGTCATGTAGTTCTTTAAAAAAACTTGCTTGATTGGTTAATTTTGATTTCTATGAAAATATTTTTGATTTTTTATGTATGTTTATTGCCTAAATTTTAAAATATTGAAAACTCTAAGTGGGATAGAACGTGACATGTATGTCCACATAGCGATCCCAAACCTAAGGAATTGAGTGTGATACATTTCACAAAATAATCCCAAAATTATTTATAAATAATCATTATATTTTAGTTATTTTTGTTTATGAAAATAAGTAATAAATGAATAAAAAAGAGTATGACATGACCTCAAACAGAAAAGCCAATTCTCATTTAATTTGGGCCAACAACTAACCCAACAACTAGCTCACCATAATCTTATTGAAATAAACAAAGAAATAAAATAAACCATAATATAAACAAAACAAAAAAAAATAGCAAACTGACCTAGGACAGAAAGAGTAACGTTACAGAAAAAGAAAACAGAGGACCTTGGTCCTTAACTGCACGGCGCGGCATCGAGAGAAGGAGCAACGATGACCGGAATGGCGAGCGGTGGAGAGGTAGGGGGCGCGAGAGGCGACGAGGAGGTGGGGCCATAAACGACGTTGACTGGTACGGGATCTGGGTCGAAGTGGTGCATGGCAGAACTTCTCGGTGAATGGTTCGGTGGCAATGGCCGGACAACGAGGAGCGTCACGAGGCACGGAGGCGTTGTGGTGACTGAGGTGTCGGAGATGGGTTCCTGGTTGAGATGAGATCCGGATCCGGGGAGAGGCGAGGCGGCGCCGCTCGGCGGTGGCGCGACGACGACGGCGGTTACGAAGGAGGGGCAGATGCAACCTTTTTTGTTTTATTTTCTTTCTTCTTTGTTGTGTTTGTGGTTGAAGATGGGTTACTGCCATGGGTATTGGTTTGGAAGCTATTTTTATTTTGCCTGTTGTAATGATATTGATGGTTTTTGTTAGGTGGGTGTTTATGTGTGTGTTTCTGCAATGGTGGAGGAAAAATGGTGAGGTGATGGGTTTTGGATCTCTCTAATGGTGAAGAGATGAGAAAACTGGTCTGGTCCTTCTCCCCCTTTCTTCATATGTTGTATGCCAAATTTATAGCAAAATACTAGTGAAGAAAAATGATAAAAGTGTTTCAGGCCAGCTGTGTAGGAAAGGGACATTTTTGTTTCTTCTTCCTCTGATCAAGGAAAATTGCTCTTTCCAAGCTCTGAACATTACCCAAAATGGAAGCTAGTAGCTTAGCCTTGTGCCTGAGAGCTGTTACGATGGAGATGGTGGGCAAAACTTTAACATTCAGAAACTTTCCTTTTTTTTTTTTTTTCTTGGGCTGGGATCCTTCAACTCAACAAAAACTTGCAACCAAAAATAAAATTGAGTTAAGTGTGATCATGTAATGGGTCAAGAGAGATGACCAAAACAATATTTTTTTTATTCTCTCTCTCTCTTCTTCTTTTTTTTTTGCATTTTTTTATAATTTTTTTTTAAAATATTAATTAAAAAAAGAAAATACCCGAACAAAATTAGGTTAAGTGTGATCATTGGGTTAATTAAAAATTGGGTTAAGTGTGATCATGTAATGGGTAAGAGAAATGACCAAAACAATATTTTTTTTTTATTATCTCTCTCTTTTTTTTTTGCAATTTTTTATAAATTTTTTTTTCAAAATATTAATTAAAAAGAGAAAATATCCGAATAAAATTAGGTGTTCACAATTGTCTAAAGTGATTACAATTGCATATATTTCTTCATATCAACAAAAAACTACTGATAAGGTTAGTTGCGTAAAGCTTTTATTTCTTCACTAATCATGTTTTCTTCTCTTTTTCTATGTGTTTGATGTTATATCATGTTTAACATAGAATTTGTAACTTCCAATCCGGTATTAACTAATGACAGTGTGATAATAGTTGGAAAAGGATGTATAATATATAGTTGTTGTTTTATTTTTTTTAACAAAAAAACATATAGGTGTTATATTTTATTTCTCTGATGACATCCATGGGGCTCCTTTTCTTGGGGTTATTTTTAAGAAGTTTGATTCCTCTTACTTTTCTCAATTTCTTTTTAAAAATTAATTCATTTTTTTTGCAGGTTACAAAGTTTAAAGCAGACAGTGTAAGGTTGAAGATTTATTTCTATGATTTTATTTTGTAACATTATTTATGTGAATTTTACCACATTAATATTAAGCGTTTGTTAATTTCCATGACAATGAGAGTGCAATTTAAAATGTCAAAAAATACTTATATAATCTATTTGTTTTAAGAAATTGACACATTCTCGTGTGATGCACGGGAACTAGTTAGTGATTGCTACACCAAATTCATTGGTTATATCATGAAAAGCTTAACCTTTTTCAGCTTTACTACCCATTCACAACTCATTCCGACACCAATGGTGATTAAAAGTTAATTTTTATGAGATACATGTAATTCTATTATAGGGGTAATTTTGTCATTTAGATATAATTTATATCATATTTTGACATTATCCATTTTATCTTGAACACAAAATAGGACAACATAATACTATCTAGTGAGTTATCTATTGCGCATCAAACACACTGGATAAGATAAGAGTTTACCATGCTCACATCATATTCTATCATTATTCAGATAGTTTCTATCCGTCCTTATCCTATCATGACCACCAGATTTTACATCACATGACCAAATAAATTGAGATTTATAAGTTGACATAAGTGGACAAACCTACTTTTGTTTGGATAAACAGATTAATTAAGCACTTATAGGATAAGCATTTATCATATAAGCTCTCATGTATAAACTATTTCTATAATTAAAGAGAAAATATCATCAAATTGTTTTTATATAAGCTATAAGCTGTTTTCATAAGCTATCATAGAGAGCTTATCAAAATAAGCTAAAAACAGCTTATGAACATGTCATAAGTTATTTCCATAAGCTCTCCCAAACGGGCCTTATTGGTTCAATCACTTCTTACTCCTCCTTATGGGTGCTCACAGCAATTCCCCACCCAAAGTCAATGTAATTAAATATTTAGATTAATGGATTCTGTCTGGTTTTTTTAATTAAGCCGTATGTATGTTTTTAATCATGTTTGAGCCATACTTTGGGTAGTTAATCTAATCCAGTTGGATACTATATAATTTTTTTTTTTTTTACAAAATAAAAGTTAAACAATTTCATTAATAAAGGAGAATGCAATACATTCGGTAACATCATCCCGAATTCGGAGAATAGTAATGTATGTGACTCACCCCTAACAAAGAGTGAGCAACTACATGGACTTTCCTCCTATCAAACTCTACCAAAGAGTAGTTAACATAAGATGATAAAAGACTCCTATAATTTGAAATAACAGTCCTATAATTAGCTTGGTCCTCTTGTAGGAGACTTAGGACTTCCTTTTTATGCACCTGGAGTCTGGGAGAGTAACTATAAAATTTAGCTTTGAAGAAATATCCTTCCTCGTCACGTAAATTGTGATCGAAGTCGATGCTTCGAGCTACCTGCAAGAAAGGCTCAATGCACCTGCCAATTGTCTTCGACTTTATTTGCATAAACTAAAAAAACCAAAATTAAAAAGAGAAAACGACAAAACGCGTCTGGTCAATAACACCAAACAAGGTATTTGTGGATAGAAACTGCACACAGATTACTCATGTCTCGACGGTTACAACTAAGGATACTTATAATTTCTGACAAGCTTGGGAATCATAACCTACCAATAAAAAATGGATAGAAAGAATTCTTTCATATTCTTCTTAGTAGTAAATTATAATGTTTTCTTAAATTAATCCATAATTACATTGGCATAAATTGTTTCAAAACATATATATTATAACACATCCTATAATTTTTGTTTAAAATTTGGTGACTTTACCTAACATAAAAAACTAGAATGGTATGCACGGGCACGTTGATTTTATGTATCTTAGTAAGGGCACGTTGATTTTTATGTATGTTAGTAAGCGACTAATGTATACATTAATAAGGTAGTATCTATACAATATATAAACTAATCTTGTTCCTGTCGAGATCCGGTTTACCGGAACCTCGTCGTGAACATCAAACCAGGGATGAATAATTGGGGTTGTTTTAGGCTATGGCTTGACAGAATGTAGTATTCCGGTCATACGTATCCCAATGGGAATCAAAACCAGACGTAGTTCTCGATTCAACCCTTGGCCGTGGTGATCTCAATCTCTTAATTTTGTATCTGATGAATACTAGGGAGCAAGGACTCTCTGATAGTCTCTTGGTCGATGCTAGTTTCTCTAATACGCTTAAGAGAGAGTCACCGGAGTTTAGTGAAAATGTGAGTTTCCATCATGGGTATTCCTCCTTTTATAATAGGATTCCCCTATCTCTTAGAGATCTGATTTATCTCTTAAATCACTTTTGAGATATGATTCCTTAATTTAAGGGATATTATCTCTTTTAACCAAATAATGTTATTTTAGATAATATCAGGATTTAATATTAATATCTTATCCATTAATTAAGTGATCTTTAACTTCCGGACTGGGCCGGGTATTCGAGCTCGGTGGCCGGGTTTCACTCTTCGGCCAGTACACAAGCCCCCCAAGCTTTGAGCTGATTAGGCGTAAAAGCTTTCATGATGTTAGCCGAGCTCAGGAACTCGGTTTCATCTTTTTGTCTTAGGCCAGACGAGGTGATTGACCGAGCTTCATACTCTATGCATATATATACATCCTCCAACTCGGTGAGCAGCTCGGGTGACCGAGCTTGATGCTGGGTGACCGAGCTTGATGCTTTCTGGATGCCGGACCCTGTATCTCGGCTCATATACAAGCCCCCCAAGCTTTGAGCCAACGGCGTGGAAGCTTTTTCGTGGTAGCCGAGGTGGAGGTGATTACTTGTTTTGTGCCGACGCCATACTTTCTCGGGCCTCGAGATGGAAAAGAAACATTACCATGTGTGGCGCGTGGCCTTCGTGGCATTGTTCCCGAGAGTTGTGGATTGTGGCGTGCTCCTAGTTTCCCGTGATGGTGGTGTATACTCTGACATCGTTGCCACGTGTGGATTTCCCATTGGTTGGCGAATTCGGTCAGAGACGCGAGGGGGCGTTTCCCTGCTCTCGCCCAATAACCCTCATTAATGCGAGGAGGAGATGTTGCCCTTGTTTTCCATAAATTGGGACGAGACCTTGGGACAGGTCTTTGTGCTTCCGCGAACCCTAGACCTCTTTATCGTGTGTCCTTTTTAGCCCGAGCATCCATACTCCCTCTCTGCTCCAGGTACGCCCTATTCATCTCTTTCAAGCTCCCTGAGGTTTACTTTCTTGATTCCTCATCCATGGAGTCTTCATTTGAGGTATCCCAGGATGTCTCTTTTGGGGTTCAGGTCGTAGAGCCTGAAATCCATCTAATTGGAGGCTCTCCTCATTCTTCCCCATCCTCCTCTCTTGGTGGTGGGGGTGCCGTTGGTGCCTCTTCCTCCACTGAAGGGAATAGCTCAGCCACTCCTGATGCAGTACCCATTCCTAAGCGTCGCAGGTGTACCACTAGAATGCCTAGGGTCCCATACCCAAATATCACTATTCCTGGGTATTTCTGGGTGAGGCCAGACGTGGGGGCTTTTCATTCCAATTTTAGGAATTTCGAATCCCTTTCCTCCCTAAAAAACAAAGTTTCTGCCTTTGGGGGCATTGTAGAATGTCTGCCGTGATCTGGGGATGAACACGTTTTTCTTCATCCTGCTCCAGAGCAGTCTTCCTTCACATATGTACATAAGACTTTATTTGAACATATTGGAGTTACTCTTCCTTTTACCCAGTTCGAGTGTGATGTACTGAAAATCATGAATGTTGCCCCAACCCAGCTCCATCCAAACAGTTGGACTTTTTTAAAGGCGTTCCAAATCTTTTGTGAACAGATAGGAGTGGTGGCCACTGCTCCTATCTTCCTTCATTTTTATAAGGTTAGGTTTGGGGACCGGGTCGGTTGGATTTCCCTTAGTGGGGCTGAGTCGGGGGGCATTATTGGGCTCTATAAGAGTTCATATAAATTCTTCAAGTCGGACTTTTTCAAAGTCCGGCCCACTGCAAGGAACGAGTCTTTATTCTATGACTCGGATGGAGTCTCCAGATTTCCCCTCTTCGTACAACCCCACCCCACTGAGTTCCACAACAATGACGTCGGCTGCATGACAACCCAAGAGAGAACCGACGTCGGGCTCTTAAAACTCTATCCTCGGTCATTGCCCTGTGGTAGACTTTTATTGCTCCCCAAGTCATCAACTCGACAAGCCGATTTTGATTGTAAGTAGTTTTCTAATGGGTGTTTTCCTTGCCCAGCCACGTACTTGTATCTAACTGATTTTCCTCTCTTTTCAGTGATAATGGGAAAATTTAATTACAAGGCTCTGATGAAGAAATCAGCCCCCCAAGCAGCGGGCGGATCGGCCATCCCTTCAAACGTCAAAGGGAAGAAAAAGAAGATGGCTGAAGCTTCTGCGCCGAGCACCCGACCTCCGAAGAGGACTCGTGAAGACATGATGTCAGAAGTCCTAACTAGAAGTCCTTCTCCTCTGCTGATGATTGAGGAAACTGCTGCTGCAATGGGGTCGGGAGATGTTCCCAGGGTGACCAACCTTGCATCGAGTACGAAATGGTATAATGGGAACTGCAATCCGGGGATCAGCTCGCTCTAGGGGAACGAGTTCGATCCTACATGCCTGATTGATAGCCAGGTGCTGAAACCTTCTGACGCTCGGCTTTTGTTGGAGCAAGGACCAAAGGAGAGCATGGAGGCTGCCGCTGCCTATGCCCTCCGGATTGCCTCGATTGCTTGCTTCTGGAGCCAACAAGTTATCGACAATGTTATAAAGATGGAGGTAATGAGGGCCGATCTAGCTCGAGCCTTGAGGGTGAGGGACGAGCTCTCTCAGTCCCTGGCCAAGTGCGAGGATCAAGATCGGGTCATCGGTCAGCTGACGACTCAAAAGGCAGAGCTGGAAAAAGCCAATGCCACCCTTACATCCGAGCTGGAAACGGAAAGAGCCGACCGGCTCAATGATGAGTGTGATTCCACATCATCTTTGTCTATCATTTTGCATGCATTTTCATGTAGTTTAGGCATATTTTTATTAGATTTTAGGTTAATTTTCTTTTGGAACGGGTAAGGCGGTTTTCGTGTGTTGTTTTGCAGATATCAAGGGTAAAATGCTCAAGATCAACCATGATGAAGTTTGGATGAAGATAGGGCTTTAAAAGTGCAGAAAATGAGCCAAACAGAGTCCATCACGGCCTAGCCGTGATGCCCATCACTACCATGATCGAGCAAAACGAAAAGGAACAAAGGTGAAGTCGAGTCATCACGGCTCGGCCGTGATGGCCATCACGGCCGTGACCCAAAACCACCACAAGTCGGAGCACATCACGGCCTAGCCGTGAAATTCATCACGGGCCATGAAGGCGGGGCTCGCGTCGCGAGAATTTGAATTTTCCGGACTGGCGAGGCAGAGACCGTCACGGCCGGCCGTGATGGCCATCACGGCCGTGACGCGCATTACTTGGACCTGAAGAAACCGAATTTGGATCAGAATTTGAGTTAGATTGGGACTCTAACTTCCCACATCTATAAATAAGGACCAGGCAGATCACATCAGATACACATTGATGAAGGATCATATCTAGACTTGTACACAAGGACTTAGGCATAGATCTCTCTTCTCTTCTCCTCTCTTCTCTGATTTTTGTATTTTCTATTATGTTGTCAACCCAGCTTGTCATCTCCATGGCAAGACTGGAGTAGTAGCTTAGTTTCTAGGGATTGGGACTCTGCCCGAGTTTTGTAAATGTTGTTGATTTGATGTAAAATCGTTGTTGATTTCATTATTGTTTTAGATCTGATTTCTAGTATGTTAATCACTCATAAATTTCGGCAACCGCTTATTTGCGTGACGTAGACGTTCTAAGGAGGAACCTAGCGGTGAACTTAGGATTTCTAGGGTGTTTCACTCGTAAAGCCCTCGCGCCCACCGGGTTTGTGAGATGTGGATGATCTAAGGAGGAACCTAGCGGTGAACTCAGGTTATTTGCATGACTTAGACATTATAAGGAGGAACCTAGCGGTGAACTTAGGTGTCGGACCTATAGAAGTCAGACTTGGGACTGAAATCACGAGAGTTAGAAGCCGTCCCTCGAGGAGCAACGAGTTGTCACGAGCGCAAGTGGGTCTAATCTGGGATCGACTACCACGAGAGTAGGGGTCGGGTCAATTGGGCACGGCTTTTGTAACCCGAGAGGGAGCTTAAGCTATCAGAGGATAAACTCGCCTTCAAGGCAATTTCGGTAATCAACAAAGGTAAATCAGATTAGCAACATAAACAGCCTCAAAGGTAACCCAAATCCCTAGGAATCCGTTTAGATCAAAACCCCAAAAACATTTGTTTTCTGTTTTAATTGATTCTGTTTGTTTATCTCTCAATTCAAACATTTTTCAAAACCCTCTAAAAAGTCCAGATTCACTCATTTCGAAATTAATTGCAATTCGGGAACACAGTCTCTGTGGGTTCGATATCTTTTATTACTTGACGGTAATCCGGTACACTTGTCGGAATCGCACGCGCGCGCCGCAGCGCACATCACTCAACCTCCAGAATGTTGTGAAAGGGCTCCAAGTGGAGAAGGAAGCTGTTCTTGAGCTGCAGAAATTGCTGGAGACCGAGAAAGAGGAGAATCTGAGGCTCCGTGCTGATCTGGCTGAAGCTGAGGCTTCTATCATGAGGGTGCATGTTAACGGTTTTTCTCGAGCTGTGAAGCAACTTCAGCATTTCAACCATACCGCTGACTTCTCCAGTGCCGATGTGGACAAGGATTTTAACCGAGATGGAATCCTTGTTCCACTGACCGAGCTGGAGGATGAGGACGAGGACGTCGTAACCAATTGGGAGGAAAGCGAGGGTCAAGGGGCCGAGGAGGGACCCGAAGGTGAAGTGGGCCAACCTGGTCAATCTGCTATCATCCCTCCCAATGCTGAGGAGGACCTTGATCCCTGAAATTGTATAAGTAATTTAGGAAACACATTGTTTTTGTGCAGTCCTCTTTTTGAACCTTCATGTATTCGGGGCCTTGCCCCTTTATTTTAATGAAATTTCTTATTTACTTGTGAATCTATTTGCACTTGGAAAATTTTCTGATGTTTTTATAAGCTCGGCACGTTGACCTTGATTGGTCAATTTTAGCTTGGTCAGCCTCTTTATGTTTTATACACCTTTATAGGCTTGGCATTTCGACCCTGATCGGTCGATTTTGGCTCGGTCAGCCTCTTTAGGATTTATGCACCTTTATAGGCTCGGGACAGCCTCTTTAGGATTTATGCACCTTTATAGGCTCGGCACTTCGACCCTGATCGGTCGATTTTGGCTCGGTCAGTGTCTTTAGGATTTATGCACCTTTATAGGCTCGGGACGACCACTTTAGGATTTAAGCACCTTTATAGGCTCGGGACAGCCTCTTTAGGATTTATGCACCTTTATAGGCTCGGGACAACCTCTTTAGGATTTAAACACCATTATAGGCTCGGCACTTCGACCCTGATCGATCGATTTTGGCTCAGTCAGCCTCTTTAGGATTTAGCAGTTTTAACGCCGTATTTTTTGCATAATAGCTCAACTGAAGATGATTTTATTTATTTATTTTTCCTAGTGTGCCTCGTTAAAACCTTCTCGGCCAAAACCTCATGGGAAAAATACCGAGATAGGAAAAAGAATGCATCACCTCTAACCTTAGCTAAAATAAAACTTAAGGTGGGAAGTATTCCATGTTCTTGGAACCGACTTTCCTGACAATTCTTCTAGCCTGTAGGCACCATTTCCTAGATTTTCTGCTATCCTGAATGGGCCTGACCAGTTTGCCGTGAGCTTACCCTCTCTGGAGTCTTTTCTCGCGTCGCTTTGCAGTCTCAGCACTAAGTCACCCTGCACAAATTCCCTTGGGTGCGGCCTTGAGTTGTACCTCCGAGTTGCTTCTTGCTTGCACAGCCCGTCCCTGATTTTTGCCGTATCTCGGACTTCCTCGACCATGTCAAGCTCAACTCAGAGTTCTTATTCATTTTTACTTTGATTGTGATGCTGCCTTCGAAAAGAGAGCTCACCGATCTCAACTGAAATCATCGCATCGGTTCCATAGGTTAGTTTGAACGGTGTTTCTCCCGTCGAGGATTGTGGTGAGCAATGGTAATCCCACAGAATGCTTGGTAATTGCTCAACCCAAGCCCCTTTTGATTGTCCCAACCTTCTTTTGAGCTCGTTTAGAATAACTTTATTGACTGCCTCTGCTTGGCCATTTGTTTGTGGATGCTCAACCGAGGTCACTTTGTGTTTAATTCCGAGGTTGGAGTAAAACTCTCCGAGCTCCTTATCGGTGAATTGCTTTCTGTTGTCTGTAACAACTGCATAAGGAAAGCCATGCCTGCATATGATGTTTTTCCATACAAAATTCTGGATCTTTTTGGCAGTTATCGTAGCCAATGGCTCTGCTTCAATCCACTTGGTGAAGTAGTCTACTCCTACCACGAGGAACTTGACTTGACCCTTGGCCATTGGGAAAGGACCGACTATGTCCATCCCCCACATAGTAAAGGGCCATGGTGAGAACATGGAGCGGAGCTCTTCTCCTGGAGCACGAGCTATGTTGGCGAATTTCTGACAGGGGTCACACCTATTGGTCCAAGTAGAACAATCGAGTCTCATGGTTGACCAGTAAAACCCTGCTCGTAGGACCCGAGCTGCCAGAGATCGGCCACCTGAATGCATTCCGCAGATTCCTCGGTGCATCTCATCCATTGCATACTCGGACTGCTCCTTTGTGAGGCACTTCAGTAACGGCCTGGAGAATCCTCTCTTGTACAGCTCACCGTCTAGGATGGTGTAGTGACAAGATTTCAGACGGATTCGCCTCACCTCCTTTTGGTCGTGTCATCAGGTAGTTTGTCCGAGGTTAGATACTCCCAGATTGGAGTCATCCAGCCCCGGTAATAGTGCTCGGTCATTGTCACTTCGTCACTTTTTATGCTCGGCTCGAGGAGGTTTTCTTGAATGAAAGTTCTTAGCTGGCCAACCCTCTTGGTGCTAGCCAATTTGGGCAGCAGATCTGCTCTGGAATTTTCTTCCCGAGGTATGTGCTCAATGGAGAAATGCTCAAATTCAGAAATGAGGCTATTAACCTTGCAGAGATATCTGGTTAGTTGGGGGTCTTTTGTCTGATAATTGCCCGAGACTTGTCCTATTACGAGCTGTGAGTCACTTCTGCATTTTAGCTCCCGGACCCTAATTTCTTTAGCTAACAATAGCCCAGCAATAAGGGCTTCATATTCTGCTTGGTTGTTCGAAGCAGTGAACCCAAACTTCAAAGATTGCTCGAGGATTAGATCATCAGGTCCCTCAAGAATTATTCCAGCCCCGCTTCCTTTCAAGTTAGATGATCCATCAACATATAGGAGCCAGATGAAGGATTCTGACCTCGGTTTGGAAGAGAGCTCGGCAATAAAATCAGAGAGGCATTGGGCTTTCATTGGCCCCCTCGGTTCATACCGTAGACCGAACTCTGGCAATTCCACTGACCAAGCTATCATTCTTCCGGCTAGATCAGGTTTCCTGAGTACTTGCTTTATCGGATGATCAGTCTTGACGATGACCTGGTGAGATTGGAAATAGGGCCGTAACCTCCGAGCTGCCATAACTAAGGCGAGAGCCAGTTTTTCAATTACTTGGTATCGTGTTTCCGCATCTTTCAGGATCCTACTGACGTAGTACACCGGTATCTGTTGCTCCTCCTCTTCCTGGATGATCACTGCACTGATTGCATAATCATTGACGGAGAGGTACAGGTACAGATCTTTGTCGAGCTTAGGCCGAGTGAGGATTGGGGGAGATGCTAAGAAGAGTTTCAGATCTTCGAAGGCCTTCTCACATTCTTCAGTCCAAATGAAATCCTTTGGCTTTTTCAAGAGCTGGAAGAAAGGTCTTGCCCTCTCTACAGACTTCTGGAGAAAGCGGGATAGGGAGGCTAATCGACCGGCTAGCCTTTGAATTTCCTTCACATTCCGAGGACTTCGCATTTCCATGACGGCTTTGCATTTATCTGGATTAGCTTTGATTCCTCGGTGTGTTAGCATATATCCCAAGAATTTTCCTCCTTGTAAACCAAAAGAGCACTTCTCTGGATTTAACCTCATGTTGTACTTTCTAAGCCGGTCGAAGATTTCTTCGAGGTCGGCAGGGTGCTGGCTCGGATCTTCGGATTTTACTACCATGTCATCAACATATACTTCTAAGTTTTTTTCGATTTGACTGGCGAAAACCTTGTCCATAAGCCTTTGATATGTTACCCCGACATTTTTTAGGCCGAAGGGCATTACTCGGTAGCATTAGTTTGCCCCATCAGTCATAAATGTTGTTTTTTCCTCGTCGGGTGGATACATCCTAATCTGGTTATAACCTGTATATGCGTCCAAAAAGGACAAAACCTTGTAACCTGAGACCCCATCCACCAGTCTGTCGATGTTGGGCAAGGGATATGAATCCTTTGGGCATGCCTTGTTGAGGTCGGTATAGTCAGTGCACATCCGCCATTTACCATTGGCCTTTCTGACTAATACGATGTTGGCTAACCAAGTGGTGTATTTCACTTCTCGGATGAAATTTGCTTTGAGCAGTTTAGAAGTCTCCTCGGCCATTGCTCGACGCCTTTCCTCGCCAAGTTTCCTTTTTCTCTGGGTTACAGGTTTAGCTTCGGGACATATAGACAGCTTATGGCACATAAAGTTGGGGTCTATGCCCGGCATATCCGATGTCTTCCAGGCAAACAGATCAGCATTCTTTCTTAGGACCGTGTGAAGCCTCTCTTTGAGTGAGGGGTCCAGTTGACTACCGACGTGGGTGCACTGTTCAGGATGGGCTCTCAACTGGAACCTTTCTAAAGACTCTGTTGGTTCGGTCCTGGACTCGTACATCTCCGTCCTTGGGTCCAGCTCAAACATGCTGACTGAACTGGCTGAAGTTACTGAGCTGACCGAGCTTACCACCTCTGCTTTACCATCCTCGGTATTCTTTGGGCCGTCCTGGTGACGGGTAACCTTCAGGCTGTCCACGTAGCATTGCCTGGCTAGCTTTTGGTCAGCCCGGACTGCAATTATCTCCCTAGAGTCGACTGGGAATTTCATTGTTAGGTGTGGGGTACAGACTATTGCTCCGAGTTCATTCAACGTCGGTCTTCCAATGAGGATGTTATATGATGTGTTGGCCTCTACAATGACGTACCTGACTGATACGGATTTGGAGAGTTTTCCTTCTCCAAACGTTGTTAAGAGGTCTATGTAACCTCGGGTTTTGACTTGCTCCCCGGCAAACCCTACCAACTTGTCTTCCTGCTTTTTGATAAGCTTTTCTGGAATTCCGAGCTTCTTGAAGGTTGCCAGGTACAGGATATCGACCGTGCTCCCTTGGTCAATAAGTGTTCGTCTGACCGAAAAGTTGGCCAGCTCGACCGTTATCACCATTGGGTCATCTTGATTTGGATCTACCCCTTGGAAATCATCATCTGTGAATGTTTTGGGGGGTCTTGCTCTTGGAGGACTTCCAGACACCGTGTTAACAGATCGGAGGGTTTTCACATGACGCCTCCGAGCCGAGCTCGTTGTTCCTCCGCCTGCAAACCCCCCCGAGATTGTATTGATGACCCCCCCTGATTCCTCCCTCTGATTCTTCGATAGGGGTCCTTTGGTTATTCAGCCGATCTTCGCCCTGATGGTTCCTTCGCAAGTTTGCATCTCGGTCTCGGCTATCATGACCGTGTCTCCGTTGTCTTCGATCGGGTCGTCTGCCTCCGTTGTCATCTTGGCAGATGAAACGATCAAGACGACCTGCTTGTACTAACTCCTCAATCTTTCTCTGGAGTGTTCTGCACTCTTCAGTGGAGTGTCCATAGTTTTGATGCCACGTGCATTCTTTGCTTCTGTCAGCATTGTCCGGTGTTTTGGATGGTCCAGGTAAGGTAAGCAACTCGGCGCTGCACACCTCCTGAAGGATGGCTGCCCGAGATCGGTTCAACGGAGTATAAGATTGATACCTGGGATACCTCTGCGGGAATTCTCTTTCATTGGTTTTTTTTGGGTCCTTTGTGAGTCAGACCCCCTGTTTCTGTCTTTGTTCGAGACTGAGCTCTTGTCTTCGAAACCTCTTTCTCTCCTTTTAAATTCCAACATCTCTTCCGAGTTCATGAAACCTGTAGCCTATTCCTGCAGCTCTTCAAAATCTCTCGGTGACTTCCGAGATAGGTACTCGAAGAATGGTCCTGGCTTAAGATCGGCCATGACGGTGTGGAGGCAGAGTTCCGAGCTCATGTTGGGAATCAGGATTTGCTTAGCATTGAAGCGAGCCATGTAATCTCTGAGTGAGTCATTCCTTTCCTGTTTGAAATTTACCAGTGAGACCGAGTGCCTTCTATGCCTCCAGCTTGCCGCAAATTGTGCAGTGAACTTGGTTATAAGCACATCAAAGGAATCAATCGACCGAGGTGGTAGATTTGTTAGCCAGGTCAGAGCTGGGCCTTGCAAAGTAGTTGGAAAAACTTTGCACATGACGGCCTCCGAATCAGTCACCAAGTAAATAGAGGAAATAAAGGACTCCACATGCTCGGTTGGGTAAGTGGTGCCATTGAATTTGTCGATGTTAAGGGGCTTAAAATGGGTCGGCACGATTACCTCATCAATGTCATCAGTGAAGGGCAACCTCGGACGCCGGTCCGATGTCCTTCCTCTCTGGCTGGTCCCTTCTGCGTGAGACTTGACTTCTGAAGCTCCTGGAGGGGGTTTAGTCTTGGGTGCTCGGTTAGTGCCCCGAGGAGAGTGCGCCGGAGGGTTTAGTCTTGGCTGCTTGAGATGTTCCATAATTTCTCCCCACCGAGGGTTATCTTCATTGAGAGGGGAGGAAAGATGATTGCCGTGGTTCTGGGCGTTCGAAGCCTCATGGTCCTCATGATTCATGCTGCTCGCCCCTCCTCGCAGACCATTCCGTGTGGTCACCATTAAGCTTTTCTTGTGGAACCGGGGAAAGTTTCACCTCGGCCCCACGGTGGGCGCCAAATGTTCCTGCTGAGATCCGGTTTATCGGAACCTCGCCGTGAACGTCAAACCAGGGATGAATAATTGGGGTTGTTTTAGGCTATGTCTTGACAGAATGTAGTATTCCGGTCCTACGTATCCCAATGGGAATCAAAGCCATACGTAGTTCTCGATTCAACCCTTGGTCGTGGTGATCTCAATCTCTTAATTTTGTATCTGATGAATACTAGGGAGCAAGGACTCTCTGATAGTCTCTTGGTCGACACTAGTTTCTTTAATACGCTTAAGAGAGAGTCACCGGAGTTCAGTAAAAAGGTGAGTTTCTATCATGGGTACTCCTCCTTTTATAATAGGATTCCCCTATCTCTTAGAGATCTGATTTATCTCTTAAATATCTTTAAGAGATCTGATTTATCTCTTAAATCACTTTTGAGATATGATTCCTTAATTTAAGGGATATTATCTCTTTTAACCAGATAATGTTATTTCAGATAATATCAGGATTTAATATTAATATCTTATCCCTTAATTAAGTGATCTTTAACTTATTATCTTTAACTTCCGGACTGGGCCGGGTATTCGAGCTCGGTGGTCAGGTTACACTCTTTGGCCAGTACAAATCCCCATTAGAAGGAAAGTTGGACAGGTGTCACGATAAGATTAAAAGCTTTTCATGAAAGCCTCTGTTATACGTTCATAATCTGGAATTAAAAATTGATTTTTGTTGCCTATAAAATATTTTAAAAATATTAAATGATTTAAGTTTCAAGAAGTGTCCTTCAAAAAAAAAGTTTCAAGAAGTGTATCACCTACTAGACTTAATTAGTTCAACTTTCCAAAGATGTTTAATGATTTGTCATACCTAGGCTTTCTTTTAACCTCCCAATAATAATAATTAAATGAAATCTCCAAATGATTTATTTTAAAATAAAAAATTATTTAATTACATAAATTAAATTTTAAACAGCTACTAGATGGAGTGCATGCATCATTCCATATTTGAACTTCCATCGAAAACCTTCATTATTAATAATTTATCTTACTTGGGCATTTACTACCTGACCATTGTTAATTGAACATTTTCAAAATTCAAGTGAAAAGCCGCTCCATCAATTAGATAAATAAATATCCAAAATGTTTTTATCTACTGTCCATTTTCTCTTTGCTCTGCACTTTTTCATCGAAAACCTTCACCACCTCCTCTCAGAGCCTTCCAATTATGACGAGAACATGAGGAGGCCGGTAATATCTAGTGGTATTTCTCAGGTTCCTCAATTCCTCTCATATTACGTTTTCCATCTCAGGTTCCCCATATCAAAGCACAACCCTTTTCATCTCTCTCTCTGTTTGTTTTTTCTTTCCATTATTGGGGTTTGAAATGTGTACTGAGAATGGAACCCTCTGATTCTTTGAATCTTATTTAAATGCAGTTTGCAATGGTTTTGCTGACCCGGCCACGAAGAAGAAGCACTTCTAAGGGAGCTTCAGAACAAGTCGGTTTTGAAGGTGGTGGTGTTGACAACCACATATTTTTCTGGGACACTCAAGTGATTTCACTGGGTTATGGATAACAAATTTATGTAAGCCTCTATTTCTTCATTTTTTAAATCTCATATTTTTTTCCTGAATTCAAAATTAATGTTCAATTTAACGTGTGTTGTGATTTTAAATATTTGCTGTGAATTTACCCGTTTTTACACGGAGGTTACGAGCAAGAAAACAAAGCAAATTAGGTCAGTGTTTTGAATTTTCTCATGAATATGATGTTGTTTGGTTACTCCGAAAATGTGGGACTTGAGATAAGTTTTTTTTTGGTAGATGGACTTGAGCTGAGTTTGATTTCATTGATCTTTCAGAGAACATGCCGAATAGATCTATTCTACCCATATATGTGTAGCAAGGGAAAGATGAATGACCTGCTTGTGCTTCAGAACAAACTCTTTGGTGAAATCCCAGTTCAATAATCTTTATCATACATTGTGGTTTTAAAACTCTACTATGCATGGAAACAAATTGGAGCGTTTCTAAAACAAAATGGGTATTTAATTGGATCGTTAAGTTAAGATATCAAAGGGCCTATATTCACATAATTGCGTTCAAGGCCTTAAAGTTGTTTTAATCCTTTAATGTTGTTGGGTTTTCAAAAAGATGTAACAGATTCTATGTATGTAGTTTTTGACAGAGTGGGGTATGGTTTTGGTAGTTGTTTTCTAAAATTGATCAATGGCTAAGAATAAAGTGGAGAAAGAATAAGACTTAACATTAGATTAGAATAAAGTGTTTTGCTATATGTATTTTCAATTTTGTGAAAAAGTGAAACTGTCATATATTGACATAAATTTCAGAAATTCATTGCAAATTGATTATTCTAGAGAAGGAATTTCTGCACTTTAGGAAATGATTTTTAAAACCATTTATAAATTATAGTTATTTTGTGCATATACTATCATTCATCACTGTTATAAAACTCTACTTTGCATTCATGATAGTCTTACCGTAGATTTTGGTCTAATGAAGATAGAAAACAAATGAAGGATTCATTCATTCAATAAAAAGCCATAAGGAGAAGATTTGAAAGCAATGATAAAACTCATGTTTACTATACATTTCTTCCATGCGAATGTATATCTTCAAGAAGGAGATACTACTTAGTCTATTAAGGTACTACTATTAAGTATCTACCAAACTGTGAATGTTGTCTTTGCGGTTTACTTGCTGAAATATGTACTAAAATGATTTGATCCTATTTGGCAGCTGAATTGTTGTTTTCACTTGATTCTCACTCCGATTCTGTCCATAGCACCCTTCATCAAGATCCGCTGTCCGTTGACGCCAAGGTAGCCAATCTCCGAATCGAAATGCGTTCGTCGTCGTCGGCTCCGCCTCGTCGGGGCGGCTCCACGTTCTTTGAAATTGAACGCATTCCCTCGATTCGATGGTTCTAATCCTTCCGATTGGTTGTTTCAAATCAAAGCATTTTTCGATTAGCACGCGACCTCGACAGAATCTCGTCTCCAGATTGTTTCCTTTCATTTGGAGGGTCCCACCGCCGCGTGGTTCCAGTGGGCGATGCGTAATGACCTTCTTCCTTCGTGGCCTGCCTTTTTGGAAGCGGTACGTCACCGTTTTGGACCAACTGCTTATGAAGATGTGGAAGGTGATCTATCCAAACTCTCACAAACGGGCTCGGTTGCTGATTTCCAGGCCCAATTTGAGGATCTACTTAACAAGGTTACAGGTATCTCAGAACCTTTACTCATTAGTTTTTTCATTACGGGCCTCAAGAAACATTTACGTCGCAAGTTGCAATTCCATCACCCGACCACTCTCATGGAGGCATTTGCCATGGCCCGTGCTTATGAGGCCCGTTTCGATGACACTCAAAATTCTGGAAAAGGGTGGTCTCGTGGGCCAGTATCCAACTCAGCTCCACCTGCGTCCTTCACCCCGATCCAGAAGACCCAGCCTAACTCTACTCCAACGATGCTCACACCAAAGGCACCGCTTCCTCCTCTGCTTCCCACATCGACCCTTCCGGTACGTCGTCTTTCCCCAACCAACCTCGATGACAAACGGCGGAAAGATTTGTGTTACAATTGTGATGAGAAATGGGGGCCCTCTCACCGATGCCGAAGCCGGTTTCTCCTCTTACTCGGCACTGATGACGACGACCCCGGATCCGAGCTCGAAGATTCACCATCTGATGATGTTTCTGGTGATATCTCGAGCCTTCACGCCCTTTCCAGCCAACTCCAAGGACGTTCCTTACGCGTTTCGGGCTCTTATGCCTCACACAAGTTCCAAATTCTAATTGACAGTGGGAGTACCCACAACTTCATCAAACCTGATTTGGTGCAGCGTTTGGGTTTGGCAGTAACGCCCATTCCCAGATTCCGTGTTGCGACTGGTTGTGGGACATTTTTGGTGTGCGGATTTTGTTGTAAATCGACACCTCTTCTCCTTCAGGGTATTACTTTTGCAGTTTATTTGTTTGTATTAGCAATTGAGGGCCCTGATGTGGTTTTGGGTTTTCCCTGGTTACAGCTTTTAGGTAAGGTGGCTCATGATTACTCTGCTCTCACAATGGAATTTAATTGGCAAGGCAAATCGGTCACTTTACAAGGTGACCCTACTCTGGAGCAACATTCGGTATCTCTTCATCAGCTTCAAGCATTGGTCCAGAGTGATGAAATTTCTGGTATTTTCACACTTACCAATTGCGTTCCTGAGCCACCCTCGGATCCTTCTGAGCAACTTGTATTTCCTATGGATCTTCCAGTTGAGATTACTGCAGTTTTACACAAGTTCCAGAGTGTTTTTCAAACTCCTAAAGGCCTGCCCCCGCACCGCAATGTTGATCATCGCATTCATCTGGTGACAGGAACTAAGCCTATTAATGTTAGGCCGTATCGTTACCCACATTATCAGAAATCAGAAATGGAGAAACTGATTCGAGGAATGCTCGAACAGGGTATTATTACCCCTAGCCATAGCCCCTTCTCCTCCCCGGTTCTCTTGGTTCGCAAGAAAGATGGCTCGTGGCGATTTTGTGTTGATTACAGAGCCTTGAACGCTGCTACAGTGAAAGATAAATTTCCAATACCTACTATTGATGAGTTGTTGGATGAATTGGGTGGTGCCACGCTTTTGATAGAAATTAGATCTTCGCGCGGGTTATCATCAGATCAGGGTACACTCGAAAAACACTTATAAAACTGCCTTTCGCACTCACGATGGGCACTTCGAATTCCTTGTGATGCCGTTTGGCCTTACCAATGCCCCGTCCACGTTTCAAGCTACGATGAATCAGTTGTTTTCTCAGTATCTAAGGAGGTTCGTAATTGTCTTCTTCGACGACATTTTAATCTACATTTCATCCTTGGCTGATCATTTGGTGCACTTAGAATTGGTTTTGAGTTGCCTAATGGATAATTGTTTTTATGTCAAGCTTTCTAAATGCCTTTTCTGTCAGGAGTCCATTGAATATTTGGGACATATTGTTTCATCCAAAGGGGTTCATGCAGATCCTAGTAAACTGGAAGCCATGGTCAAATGGCCTATGCCGACGAATGTGAAGCAACTTCGGGGATTCTTGGGTTACTGGTTACTATTGTCATTTTATTGCTAATTATGCAAGCATCGCAGCACCCTTGACAGATTTGCTCCGCCATGACTCCTTTGAGTGGTCCTCTGATGCCTTCATTGCATTTGAGGCTCTTAAGAAAGCTATGGTGGGAGCACCAGTGCTGTGCCTTCCAGATTTCACCAAAGAGTTTATCATTGAAACAGATGCCTCTAACCTGGGAATTGGTGCAGTTCTCATGCAAGATGGCACCCCATTACTTTTTTCAGTAAGAAAATCGGACCCAAGATGAGAGCTTCCTCAGTTTATATTAAAGAATTGCACGCTATAGCAGAAGCTGTCCTTAAATGGCGTCAATATCTCTTGGGTCACTTCTTTGTCATCCGTACTGACCATAAGAGTATCCGAGAACTTTTACAACGGGTCATACAAACCCCAGATCAACAGGCTTATGTTCGCAAGTTACTTGGGTTTCAATTCCGCATTGAATACAAACCGGGTGCATCTAATAGAGTGGCCGATGCCTTGTCTCGGGTTCCGGCAGATTGGCCTACTTTAGAGCCCAATAATCATCCCACACTCCTTGCCTTTGTCTCAGGCCCAACATTTGGGATTATGCAGCAGCTACAACATGACAATGCCACTGACCCATACCTCTTGGATTTCCATACTCGATCTCAACAGGGCACTCTTGCCCCTCAATATATTGTTTTGCATGGCTTGGTCCTCCATAGAGGTCGTTATGTGGTCAACCCTGACTCACCCTTATGCTCCCTACTTATCGGTGAATTCCATGATACTCCTGCTGGAGTCAAGCGCACCTTGGTTCGCCTAGCAGCAAATTTTTTTGGCCCCACATGCGCCGTTCTGTGGAATCTTATGTGGCCTCTTGTCTCACTTGCCAACAAATTAAATACTCTACACAGGTTCCCGCCGATCTCTTACAACCGCTACCGATCCCTGAGGCAGTTTGGGAGGATCTTACAATGGACTTCGTGACCGGTCTTCCTCCTTCCAATGGGCTCACTGTCATCATGGTAGTTGTTGATCGTTTATCTAAATCAGCTCACTTTGGTGCATTGCCCACTGCTTTTACTGCTTCAAAGGTTGCGGAGTTGTTTGTGGCGACGGTGGTTCGTCATCATGGGTTTCCTCGGTCTATTGTTTCTGACCGCGACCCTGTGTTCCTAAGCTCTTTTTGGCGTAAACTATTTGAGTTGAGTGGCACAAAGCTGGCCATGAGCAGCGCTTATCACCCCCAGACCGACGGCCAATCCGAGGTGGTGAATCGCGGTTTGGAGCAATACTTGCGTGCTTTCACCCAACACAAACCCTCTTCTTGGGTGACTTTTCTAGGCTGGGTTGAATTTCACTACAACACAAGTTATCACAATGGGTTAAAGATGTCCCCATTCCAAGCTCTCTATGGTCGCAAACCTCCTTCCATTCCAATGTACACGAGGGGGTCTACTTCCATCCAAGCCCTGGATGAGGCACTCACAACCCGTGATGAACTGTTACACATTCTCAAGAGCAACCTCTTGGCAGCACAACACCGTATGACTGAGAAAGGAAATGCTCACCGTCGTGACCTTCAATTAGCTGTTGGCGACTTGGTCCTTGTGCGCTTACAACCTTACCGGCAAATTTCAGTGGCTCAACACCGCCACCAAAAGTTATCCAAACGATTTTATGGCCCATTTCCATGGAATCGAACGTATCGGTCGGTTTGCTTATCGTATTCGATTACACGAAGGCGATCGTATTCACCCGGTGTTCCATATATCTGTCCTCAAACCTTTTCGGGGAGATGGTACTTTCCCCCCTTGGGACTTACCTTTGGCAAGTCATGATAACCATCCCATTGAGACACCCACTGCAATATGTGCCACACGCACTATTCTGGTTCAAGGCAAACCCTAGTCTCAAGTTCTGGTGCGATGGCTTGGCTGCCCCCCGGAAGAAGCTTCTTGGGAGGATTTTAAAGCCTTTCGTGCTTCTTACCCTGCATTTCACCTTGAGGACAAGGTGCTGTTTGAAGGGGAGGGGAATGATACGACCCCTAAGACAAAGGAACCTGAAGATGTTGAGACAAGGCCCAGTGAATCCATAGAGGCAGAAGCAGTGAATCAGCCTCGCCCAAAACGCAAGCCCAATAAGCCATCTTGGCTGAAGGACTTTGTTTGTTAGAAAGAAATGACATCAGCTGTGAAAGAGTCATGCGTGCATGGCTGACTCGCACACATTGGGTGTGACCAATTTTTGTCGCTTTATTCCTTTATTTTTTCAGGTTGTTATTGTGTTATGCTTTTTGCCATATATAGGCTGTACAAGGGAATCATTGGGATATGATAAATATACAGATCTCTCTCTCTTACTGAAATTTCTTTTCTCTACTCTCAATATCTGATCTTCTTCCTCCCTAAAATTCTTACGGAGTTTACACTCACTCGAAGAGTGCTTCTTCCTGATCTTCCTGAGATAAGCAGGTTGTATCACTGTGTAACAAAGGAGCAGCTGTTTTGGCAGAAAAGGAGAAGCTGCTGTTATAGCAAAACGCTAGCATATAGAATGAAGTTGTAATGTATAAAGGATGTACGACAATTGCTTATTAAACTGGAAGATGAATGATGTGCTCAACTTATATTACTCTTTGCTGTCTCCTTACTTTAGCCATTCCAGGCGTGAATTGGAGTTTTTTTTTTTGGTTTATAAAATATGTTTCTAATCGAATTTATAGATGTAATTTTCTATTGGTAAAGATTTTAAGAGCTGGTAGATGCAGGAGGACTTTTATGTATGTCACCTCCCTTAGAAAAATGGAGGTTATGTAAGGTGCTTATATAATCATCTATTTTGATGTATGTGAGAATGTGGATTTTGACCAGTATTTAAGGTAATATAAAAAAATTGAATCAATGGTTTGTTTCATAAATATAAATATAAATATAAATATAAGTATATTTTCCAAAAATGTTCGTAGGAAAAAGATGAGAATCCAATAACAATATCATGGATGAATATATTTTCTAAAATAAATAGTTAACTTGCATGAGAAAAGTGAAGACACAAATCAATTGGATTTTAGAGAATAAAAAATAATGTTAGATAAATAATAGATTTTAGGGAAAGGAGAATTTAAAAAAATAACATGATAGATATATAAAAATGGTTAACTTGCACTAGAAATTTGGAGAAATAAATTGTTGAATGGAATTTCAAGAAAAATTATAATACGATAGATGATTATATTTTCTAAAAATAGTGGTTAACTTTCACTAAAAATCAGGTGAAATAAATCAAATTGATTTTCAAGAGATAGGAAAAAAAGGTGGAGGCTCAATCATTTGATAACAATCTTTTTTTTTTGTTGTTGACAAAATAACCATCTTCTTAAATGAATATTTAAATATTCAATGAAGACATCGAATGTAAGGTATAAAGGTCGAGATAATGAATTAGAACATTGTTTTAATATATTGAAAAAAATAGAAAAATTAAGACAGACAATAGAAATGATATAAATTTTGGTTCAGAGAGCATTAAGTGAATTTGAGAAAATGATAAGATTTGTAAAATGGTTTTGCTATCATTACATGTATATGTCTATCTGTATGACTTTTTGTCATGAAATTAATTGATCGTAAGTTTAAAATATATATTTTTATCTATTTGAGTATTTTGTATTATTTTATTTATATTCCGCAGGTGGAAAGTCTTACAACAAGATGCTTAAACTTTTAATAGCTGTCATCACAAGGTTTAATATTTTATCAATTTGCTTAAAATATTCTTTTATTGATATTGATGTAATATTTAAATATTTATATTTATTATTATATGTGGTCGAAAATCTTAAACGAATATGTTTAAACTTATAATAAGTGTCATCCCCATGATCAAAGTGTTAATGTCTTTTTAAAATTCATATTTGATTTAACTATGATATAAATTGTCATGGTCATGTTACGAAAGATGATTATAATTAATTTAATTGTATCCAAATTCAATTTATTTTATATAACTTTTATAGGAATGATGTTTGTATTTGAAATTATGCTATTAGCCATTTTTTAATTCTCAAATTAAAAACAATTTTAAAATTTATATACCTTTTCATTATCGGCGATCACTGCTACCGTGCGTTTACAAAAACCAGATAAATTTATTTTCTAAAATGATTGACTTACACGGGGAAACAAGTGTAAATAAATCAATTCCAAGCATGAATAGGAGTTTTTTGTGCTTTTTAATGATCTGTTTCTGAATTAGAACACTCTTCAATACATTGAAAAAAAAAAAAGAAGAGAGAAAATAAAGACAGAAATTGGAAAGGATATGCTTAAAATATTTTTTTTTATCTATATACAATTATGTAGTACTATTTGTGTATTTTGTATTATATCTTTATTTATATATTACACGGGGTGAACGATCATTCATATTCATGTTAGAGGATCTTTTGTCCCGTACCGGATGCGGGTAAAAATACAAGTATATTAAATTTATTTATCCAATTCATCGTCATCATATACATTTACTAATAAGCTTATATACATACAAGTGCATATAAAGATTAAGTTTATCCTATTTTTTATTCGGAAAAGTTACAATTGTAATTCTGAAATGTACGAAATTTTATATCGACAAAATAATAATGCATTTGCTAGCAAGTTTTTCCAAGTTTTGGTTAATCTACTTCAATGCACTATCATTTAGAAATCCATGAGACACCCAATAACAACAATCACAAATTCAGGATTTTTTTTTCGGTGAATAAAATTCAGGATATGTATATAATAAGATATTACGGACGAAATATACAAACATAAACACTCAAAGTTTGATGAAAATATAAAGGAAATGTCATAATCAAATAATGTATAACAATAATCACATCATCAACATTACAAAATTGACGAGCAATAAAAATGTTAGTAAAATATTATAAAAAGTGAATTACAAAGGAGAAGTGCTCTGCAATCAAATGATTGTCTATAAACCTTGAATCAAGTTTAAAAAAAAATAGGATTCACCAAAAAAAAACTAAAAAATTTAGTTAAAAAAAGTAGTAAGTCACATTATATTATTGCAATGATTTTTTATTTTTCATTTTTATTAAGGTAAATTAATTCACTCGATCCATTAGTGAATAAGTATTTTAAAATTTATCACTACTTCACAATTAATATAATTCTTTTTATACTTATATGACTATTGGGATTTGCTAGCGTACACCCACCCAATTTATAGAATGTGTAGTTAATAAGCTATGACTAAAAAAATGAAAAATACATTCGAATGTGTAGCTTGCTAACGCACACCTAAAAAATGGGTAGGCGTACATTAGCAAATCCCATATTTATTTATATAAAATCAATCTATTAATCTTATTTTATATGAAAATTGTAAATGAGATTAATCCAAAAATACATTTATCCAAGGGAAAAAAAATAATTTAACAAACTTAAAAAATTAGTTGTTAAGTACCTATAGGTTAGTAAAACCCCTTTTTGGTTGCCTTCGATTGGTCCAGAACCTTACTTCTTATTTGTTGGAAAACTTTTCTATATATATATATATATATATATATATATTAGTATTTATATTTAATATTAGGTAGAAGTATCTTTTGAGGAGGATTATTTTTCAGCTGTGTTATTTGCACACCTAAATGAGATATTCAGTTGGGATACCTTGGTTAATCAAGTATAAATATTTGGTTAATTCAGTTCATTATATAGTTAATGGGTCATCTGAAGCTTATTTTTCCTAACCATGTAAATATTTGGTTAATCACATGCAAATATCTGATTAATTCAATTCTTTATATAATTAATGAGTCATTATAAATTAACCAAATATTTACATATAATTAATCATATAATAAACTGAATTAACCAAATATTTATATGTGATTAATCAATATATCACTCGACCAAATCGATATTCAAAAAAACATTTCTCATTATTTTTAGATCCGGACACATGGACAGCGAGGCACAAAAATAACTTTTTTACTGACACGTGTATATGTGAACAGTGAAATTTATTGAGTTTTTATATAGTAATAGATAGATAGATTATATATTTTATTTAAAATCATTAATAGTTAGGTGACGTTTGGAAGAGCTTATTCATGTTCCTTTTAACTTATCTGATGACATAAGCTCTTATGCAGTGTGTTTAACAGAGCTTATAAAAATAACTTATGTCATCTCATAAGGAATTTTTGACTTATTTTCATAAGTCACTGGGAGAAGCTTATGGAATCATCGTAAGAGCTTATGCACTATACACCCTCTCCGTGTTTTTCACTGTTCGAATCATCTCATGCCCATTTCTTTCTTTTTCTTTCTTTAAGCGCCTATGGCATAAGCTCTCATGTGATAAGGTCTTACATGATAAGCTCTTAATTAAATTGTTTACCCAAACGCACCCTTGGTCTAATAATGATCAGATTAAGTTCATATTTAAAAAAAAAAAAGATTTTCTGATTAAAATATCGGATTGGGATAGATGGCGTTAAACATGACCGATACCTAATTTTACAATTTCTATAATTTTATTTTTAAAAAATATTATGTAGGAGGTAGAACTTTACAAAAAATTGAAATAAATTTTATTATTGGTTTTACTTACTTTTTTTGTTTGTTGAGAAACTGACGGAGTATATTACTGGATCATGTGAAAAAGAAAAAGAAATAGACGAGTAAATAAAAGAAAGAAACGGTGGGCATCATTATTATTCTATAATTATCCAGATAGTTTCTGTCCGTCCTTTTTTTATCCTGTTCATCAGAAACCTACTTATATTTTTATCCGTTCTTTTCCTATCCTGTTCACCAGAAACCTACTTATATTGGTTCAGTCAGTTCATATTCCTACTTAAGGCTATGTTCGTGAGTTTTGGAGAGGATGAGGTTGAATGGTTAATAATGGAGTGAAACAAGGTGGAGTGGGAGAGAGTGGTAAAACGAAGCTTTGGATGGTTTGGAGTGGTTTGACTTCCCATCCCCAATCATTCTACTTCGTTATTTAAAAAATTCTCAAACAATAGATAAAAATTTATACCTTACCATTTCATTACTAACCATCCCCATCCTTCCAAATACTCACTAAGGGTATGTTTGGATTGATGGAAGGGGATGAAATGGAGGGGAATGGAAATGAATGGTATAATACTCCATTGTTTGGTTTGGACAAAAGTGGACGGAATGGAATGGAAAGCAATTGAACCCATTCCATCCTATTCCATTATATACCTTCACTTTTCTTCCCTCCCAAATTGGGTGGAATGGAATGGAACCAAGAATCAAAGCTTTATAAAATTAAAAAGTTACTATTATGTCCCTAGACTAGTCAATAGTCAATAGTCAATAGTCATCCTTGTGATCTGCAAGCTCAAAGTCATCTCAGGGAGGGAAAGTTCCTGCACGACCTGATCGGATAACTAAAATAAGGCTGCAGTTGAAGACTTTCCTTTCAGAAGCAACTGGATTTTACCATGATCTTATTATGAAAATCAGAGCAAAGTATGGGCCTCCTCTTGGTTACTTCGAGGATTCAGATAATCGGATTGTGATGGAGAAAGATGGAAAGAAAGCTGCTGAGATGAAGAAAGGTTTAATATCTTGTCATCGTTGTCTGATATACTTGGGTGATCTTGCCCGCTACAAAGGATTGTATGGCAAAGGTGACTTGTCAAAGCGTGAGTTTGCAGCAGCTTCTAGTTACTATTTACAAGCTGCATCTCTTTGGCCTTCAAGTGGGAATCCCCATCATCAGGTTTTTTGGAATTCCTGCATCTGCTGTGGTTTTGTTTTTGGTTGCTTCACATCTCACATGTTGAAATGTGGTTTATAGATATTGTATTCCATTTTGACAACTCTGTTATTTTCAGCTTGCCTTGTTGTCTTCATATTCTGGGGATGAGGTGGGAACTATTTATCGTTATTTTTGGAGCCTGGCTGTGGATAGTCCATTTACAACTGCTAGAGATAATATGATAGTTGCATTTGAGAAGGTAATGCGCGACCATGGAGTCGATTTTGAAACGCTCATCATTTTTTGAATGTTCGTAAATAATTTTATAAAAAAAAAGAATGTTAGTAATTTTAATTTAATTTAATGTGCAACACATTTGTTATTATAATATTTAATTCAAGGTGGGGGATAGAAATGACTAACTTTTTTCTATTTTGGAATTTCAGTGTTTTTTTCCATCATTTTTAGAATGTTAGTAAATAATTTTATAAAAAAAAAGATTGTTAGTAAATAATTATCTATATAAGGTATAATAAATAAAATATTAGTATTTTCAAAATAAGGGTAGTAAAGGAATAAAAAAATTATAACACATTCCATTCCATCCACTATCCAAAGGAATATCCAAACAATGGAATAGAATTTTTATTCCATTCCATTCCACTCTGTTTCGTTCCATTCCATCCCATTCCACCAATCCAAACATAGCCTAAGGGTGCTCGCAGCAATCCCCCACCCAAAGCCAATGTAATTACATATTTAGATTAATAGATTCTGTCTGGTTTTTTTTTTTTTTAATTAAGCCATATGTATGTTTTTAATCATGTTTGAGCCATACTTTGACCTAATCCAGTTGGATACTATATAAATTATAAAGTACTTAAATTTTGTAATTTTATGAATATTAGTAGTAAATTATAATTTTTTTTGAATTAATACATAATTACATTGGCATAAATTGTTTCAAAACATATATTATAACACATCCTATAATTTTTGTTTAAGATTTGGTAACTTTACCTACCATAAAAAATTGGTTAAAGTAATACTTTGGTTCCTATACGTGACATGAATTCTTTATTTAGTCCTTATACATAAAAAATTATTAAAATGATCCCTATACGTATAAAAAGCCTCCATTTTGTCCTTATTCATTACCCGTTTGGTCCCTATACGAGCAAAAAATTATTAAATCAGTCCCTAAAATTTTGTGTGGCAGGGACCAAATGGAGACTTTTTGTACGTATATGGACCGTTTTAATAATTTTTTATGTATAGAGACCAAATCGAAAATTCGGATCACGTATAGGGACCAAAGTATTACTTTGGCCTTAAAAAATTACATATTTTATTTAAAAATCATTAATCGTTAGCCTAGTAATGATCAGATTAAGTTAATATTTAAAAAAAATAATTTTTTTGATTAAAATATTGGATTGGGATAGATGACGTTAAACATTTCTGTTACTTTTTTTTGTTGTTGTTGAGAAACTGACGGAGTATATTACTGGATCATGTTGTAACCAAAAAAAATATTACTGGATCATGTGAAAAAGAAAAAGAAAAAGAAAAAGAAAAAAGAAGAGTAAATAAAAGAAAGAAACGGTGGGTATGAAAGGTTTAGGGAGTGAAAGTCTTGATTGTGGTACCCTGCAATTGCATACAGACAGACAGAGATTGAGGAAGTTAAAAGAAAAGAAATTGAGTTAGAAATCGAAAGACGGGGTTGGATTATAGGGTTTGTGAATATTCTGGTTGTAGAATAATAGCGAGCGAGGATGAGCGAGAGGAACGGGAACAGCGGCAGCGGCAAGCAGAATCAAGATCTGGATCTGGGCCTTTACTTCTTGGAAGTTTGTCGCCGCCGAGGAGATACGGAAATGGAACAAGAGTCGGAAGAGAAGGAGGAGGAGGAGGAGGAGGCTCCAACGGAGCTCAACACTATTAACAGCTCCGGAGGTTTTGTGGTAGTCTCCACTGACAAGCTGTCCGTAAAGTACACAAGCGTGAACCTGCACGGCCACGACGTTGGTGTGATTCAGGGCAACAAGGCTGCTCCGACGAAGCGCCTCATTTACTATTTCGAGATATATGTGAAGGACGCTGGAGCCAAGGGTCAGATTGCCATCGGGTTCACCTCTGACAACTTCAAGATGAGAAGACAGCCAGGTTGGGAGGCCAATAGCTGCGGATATCACGGAGATGATGGACTTCTTTATCGCGGACACGGCAAGGGCGAACCCTTCGGCCCAACCTATACTTCTGGTGATATTGTCGGTGCTGGAATTAACTATGCCGCACACCAATTCTTTTTCACGTAACAACATTATACCCTAATTCATTCATCTTTTTTTATAATAATTCTATGCTGTCATACTTTCTTTAACACCTTTCTCCGTCTTTGCTTGATGACAGTAAAAATGGCAAACTCGTCGGCACCGTTTACAAAGATCTGAAGGATCCTCTTTTCCCGACCATTGCTGTTCATAGCCAAAATGAAGAGTATGTTGTACTGCTGCCTTTCAATTTATTCATCATGTTTTAGGGCTGAACAAGGGTATGAATCACATCTGACCTCCAAACATGAATGAATCAGCTAACAGCTCAGTTAACCAATCTGTTAAGCCTGTCAACATTTTTGACTGCTGTTTTGTCTACGTTATTATAATAGATGGGAGTTCTGCATACCAAATGCAAAATATAGGGAGGGGAGGGAGAGTAATGTTTATTTTATCTGAGTATAATTTGGTTAGATCTGCCACTCATCTGGAGCATTTTCCCCCCTTATGAGACCTGTCATTTTGATCATCTGCATACATTTTTAAATCCCCCCTTTAGTTATAGGTTGTTCTTTTGATCGTAGTTGAAACTACTTTAAATTAGACAAAAAAGATTTGTGAAATGCTTGAGTGAGTTAATCCATTCAGCAGATAATCTATTTATATACATGATAATACAATTTACAAGGGGAGTTAATTCTAGCTTTAATTCCCAACATACAATGAATCCTAAGAGGACAGAGAATTCAAAGATACAATGCACTCTAATTAGTGGAAAAATAATTATATTCTACTTCCAACACTCCCCCTCAAGCTGCTGGAGTGTAGATATCAAAAGCATTCAGCCTGTTGCAAATATAAGCTATCCTTGGTCCCCAAAGAGCTTTGATACCCTCTTAGAATTTGGGTTCGGGCCTTACTCAACCCCAAAAGCTAGCTCATGATGTGAGGGTTGCCCTCCACTTATAACCACTATTTAGGTCATATCACTATCCATTGTGGGACTCTCAACACCCTCCCTCACACCCAAGATTGGACATTGAGAGCTTGAAGTTTGCAGGACTGGACATCTACGTGTGGCCAATAGATCTAATGATAGGCTTTATACCAAGTTGAAACTAGCTTTATACCAAGTTGAAACTATTGTAAGTTAGACAAAAAGGATTTGTCAAATGCTTGAACGAGTTAAACCACTCAGCAAATAATCTATTTATATACATGATAATAAAATTTACATGGGGAATCAATTCTAGCTTTAATTCCCAAGATACAATAAATCCAAAGAGGACAATGAATTCAAAGATACAATGCACTCTAATTAGTGGAACAATAATTATATTCTACTTCCAACATAATTATCTATTTTCAACAGTTAGTTGATGTGTTTAATTTTTCACGAGTGTTTAATTTACCTCTAACAGGGTGCATGTCAACTTTGGGCAGAAACCATTTACTTTTGACCTAAAGGTAAGAACCTTTTTTACATTCTATTTTCCTTGTGTATACATCTTATACCTTGGACTTTTATCATGTTAGCCTACGTGATAAAGCAATAAGATGAGTTGATTGTAACTTTGTATTTATTGAAGAGGTCAAACCTTTGAATTTACTCCCAACCCAATGACTTATACTAAAATTGTGTTTCAGATGGCATCATGGCAAAATATATTTTGTTCTTATTTGCCTTGAACTCATTGCTCATTGCTTGCTACTTGTTACAAGGAGTAGAGTATTTATATTTAGGCTTTTTCTCATTTGTCAACTCTCAGATAGGATGTGTGTCAGGTGTTCAAATAAAGTATTCTTGACTGTAGTTTTTACCTTTGTATTTGCTTTGCCAATTTCTTTTCTTTTATGCTATTTTTAATAATTGACCATGAATCTTATGATTCACAATACATTTTCATTCAACATTCGGAAAACAGGCTTTTGTGGTTCAATGCACAATTTGCCAGCCATGGTGCGTATGAATTAGATTAGGTTTGTTGTCTCAGCTGGTGTTTTAGGGCTGCTATTGTGAAGTTTCTTTTTCTTTTTCTTATTTAATTTAGTATTCTTAAAGGTAAAATTAATTATGCAATTATTATAAGAGGTTCTGCAGTAGGCACCGAGAGGAGAAAACATTGTAGTTAGATAACTTTATCATACAGCCGATGCATTTCTAAGATAGTACTTGGATGCAATGGTAGATTAAATAATTTTAAATATGTTTACAACATTCACAAAAATGTACCTCTTAAGCTAAAGGGAAAATTTTACCGTACAGCTATTAGACCGGCGATGTTGTATGGGACGGAGTGTTGGGCGGTAAAAAATCAACACGAGAGTAAAATCAATGTAGCAGAGATGAGAATGTTGCGCTGGATGAGCGGAAAAACTAGACGTGACAGAATTAGGAATGGTATCATTAGAGAGAGAGTTGGGGTAGCACCTATTGTAGAAAAGATGGTTGAATCTCGACTTAGGTGGTTTGGGCATGTATGGAGGAGACCTTTAGATTCTGTAGTAAGGAGAGTGGATCAAGTGGAGGGCAATCCAATAGCTAGAGACAGAGGTAGGCCAAGAAAAACTATAGGAGAAACTATTAAGAGAGATTTGGAGGCCAATGATTTAACTATTAATATGATTCATGATAGAACATTATGGCGCCGTATGATCCATGTAGCCGACCCCACCTAGTGGGATAAGGCTTGGTTGTTGTTGTTGTTGTTTACTACATTCACAAAGATCAATGCCATGTGAAATTTAAAATGTAACAAAGTTTATAAAGGATCTTTGCTATTTATTTTTTCGTGATCATTATTTTATTTAAAGATTTATAATTGGATTAGGATTTTGAAGCAGAAGAAAGAATGATTCAGCAAGAGAAAATAGAGGATATACCTCTTCCGCCAAATGTCAGTCACGGGTGAGATAAATTTACCTTTAAATAACTTTTTGGAATTAAATGCTGTATTCTCATTTCTTTTTCTTACAATTATTTCATTCTTCATTGTCAATAATTTTTAATCTAACTTAGTGCAAGCTTACTATGAATTCCAGTTGCCCTTCATATCCAGGATTATTCTAGGATATTTATAGTTGGTAGCAGCGCAGGAGCGCAGGGCAAGATTACCGAACTAAGGAAAAGTCCCACAAGAGTTTATGTATGGATTTTCCAGTGCAGATTTCCAATGCATTGCCCACAGATTTATCTGTTAGAATTGGCTGTCTGGGTGCTATAGCCATCCAGTTAGATCTAATGACAAGGTTCTAAATTCAACAGATGAGTGCCTGAAGGTGTACTAATTTGTTTATAGAAGTCCAGTGGTGGAAGCTGTAGCTATAGGTGCATGGTGTTTGAAAGTTTGATAGTGCTAAAAGAAGTAAAGAGTTAAAGCTCTGTTAGTGCAGTTGTTCAAAGGAGAATCTAATCCTGGTTGATGAAAATGCAGTTATTATTATTTTGGTAGGAAAAAAATGTAGTTGTTAGTTTGAGTTTAAAGTAGATATCGACAAGCCAGTTTTCTTTTTTAATTTCTCCTTTGGATTGGTTATCAAGAGAGTTTAGATTTCTTAAATTTGGGCTTTAGGCCTAACTCAACCCTACAAAACCGACTTGTAGGGTGAGGATTGCCCAAGCTTTATAAGTGCCATATCTCTAGTCGATGTGGGACTCTCAACATACCCCCTCACGCTCAGGACTGGACATTTGAAGCGTGGACTGATGCAGGTGGAATAACAGGGATCTCAACACACACCCTCACGCCCAGGACCGGACATTTGGAATGTGAAGCTTGCAAGACTGGATATTTGCGGGTGGACCAACATCACGGTAAGCTCTGATACCATGTTGAAGTTTTGGGCCTAACTCAACTCCACAAAACCGGCTTGTAAGGTGACGATTGCTTAAGTCTTATAAGCACTACTTAGACCATATCTTTAGTCGATGTGGGACCCTCAACACACCCTTCACACTCAGGATTGGACATCAAAAGCATGGACTGATACAGGTGGAATAACAGGAATCTCAACACACCCCCTCATGCCCAGGACTAGACATTTGGAGCGTGGACAAATGCGGGTGGAATAATAGAGATTTTTGCCCAATAATAGATCTAGGATAAGCTCTGATACCATCTTAAAATTTGGGTTTGGGCCTAACCCAATCCCAAAAAATCGGCTTGTAAGGTAAGGATTGCTCAAGCCTTATAAGCACTACTTAGGCCATATTTTTAGTCGATGTGGGGCTCTCAACGCCCCCTCACTCTCTGGACTGGACATCTGAAGCGTGGACTGATGCGGGTGGAATTAGGGTAGTGAATTGCGCGCAATAGCGGTGGTGTGGGGCGGAGCGGTTGGTGGCCGCTACCTTGGCGACGGGGTGGAGCGCTTTTGGGTAGAGACCGTCGTGGCCGCTATTGCGGCTGGAAATCGCTTATTCACGGTCTGTTGCGGCGCTACAGGTCCGCTAGGGCTTTATGGCCTGATTTTCCCTTTTTGCCCTCCAATATTTCCATTGGCTACATGTTTTTAAGGGTATTTGAGGGCTTCAACGAGGCAGATCGGTGGGGAAACACGGGCGGCGGACGGAGCGGCGGGATCGTCGGGGAAACTCGGAAATGCGGTCGGAGTGGCGATCTGTGACCACGTTCAGGATTTGGGTTTTCTTTCTATGTCGACGTCCCATTTGGCAACCTACAACTTGCCCTAATAACCCGGTTTCGGCCCAACCTTAACAAAGCACTCTCTCGGCCCATAATGCTATTAGCCATCGACAAGTGACCACCCTATTTGACTTTTCACTGAAGTAATGGGTATTTTTTAACTTTTTTTTTTTGGCACATGGTATTTTTTAACGTTAATGGTATTAAGTTTTTTTTTTTTTTGGTAATTGTCAACACTTTAAATTATTCCTTCCTGATATTGAGACTGAGAGTTACGAGTAGATGAGTACGACACTAAGAAATACTATCACCCCCTCCCTCTCTTCAATTCTTCAACATCTTACGAGTACTAGTTTCTTCTCTACCTGTTCTTCTCTACTTAGTGTTTTAAGGTTATTTTTCCTACTTAGTTTCTTCTCTCATTCTCTGTATGTTTTTCTCTCATTCTCTCAGCAGGACCAATGACTATCTATATGTTAAGTTTAATGTTTAGTTTCTTTAAGCCTCTAGGTCTAGGGTAGTAGGGCTTAAATTGATATGTGCACACTACTTTTTGATGTTATTAACTAGTGTGCTTTGCTTAGGACCTATGACAGTGTGACTATCTATCATGAATTATGAATATGACTTGAATTTTGAGTATTTTTAATATTTTGTACATGTATATGTATGTATATGTATGTATATGTATATAGTATAAAATTATATTACTATCTAACCTTTATAAAAATACCTATAATAGCGGTCATCCCGCTGTGTGCTATACCGCTATAGTGTTTTCTGGGTCCGCTGCTCCACGTCGCTATCCGGGATTAACTATTTTGGGTGAAATAACAGGAATCTCAACAAGACTTGTATTAAATATTATGATTTTATTGCTTATGGAACTTGTCATGTTGTAAAAGAACTATGAATAGATTTATTGCATATTGTAGTTCTTCATGTTTATATAATGGTTGAAATTAATTTATTTCACCTTCATTGTGTGACTGCCATGTCCACCTAGTGGGGAAAAGGTTTGGTTGTTGATGTTGTTGTGTGACATCCATGACTTTCTTGGGAGCTAATATTATTAAGAAAGTAATAAATATAAATATGTATTAATATTTCATAATCTTGGTATCTTTTTTTATTATCAGAATTGTACGTTCCTACCTGCTACACTATGGCTATGAAGATACATTGAATACATTTGATGTGGCAAGTAGAAATACTGTTCCTCCAATATATATAGCTCAAGAAAATGGAATTGATGAACAGGAAATAACATATGCGCTAAATCACAGAAAGACTCTACGGCAGGTACATTATTTTCTGTGTCAACTTTTGTTTCAGTATGTATAATTGGGATAGGAAACAAGGAATATCGAGGTGTGTTTGGTTTCTTTCCTATTTTCATTAATAATTATAAAATGACACATTGTTTTCATTCCATTTCCTGTTTTCAAAATTTGGTGTAGGAAATGCTGAATTTTTGTTTTTCTTCGTGTTTTAGATTTACTGTAATTTGGTTCTTTTCTTTTCTCAATTACATTCAATCATGAAACCATTTAGAATCTTTTGAAGGCATGCATGCATCTTGAATGTAGTCATACCTGCTACTTTGAAAAGATATTCTATTGAATTTGGGAGAACTATGAGCTTTTGTGTTGTTCCATTTCCCATTTACGTTTTCATTGGGATGATTTTAAAAAAATGGTGAAAACAACATTTTAGTGTTTTGATGTTTTCACAATTTCCTTACAAAATTGTGATTTTTGAATACATGAAACAATAAAAATAATGTGCCTTTTTTTAATTATTAACGAAAAACATATCAATTAAAAGTGAAAACAGAAAACAAACCAAACACCCTCTTGGATTCAAGGCAATCTTTTTATATATGTATCTTCTATCTTCTGAACAATGTTATTTAATTCTTAATTTTGATATCTTCTCATTGTGCATACTTCTTTGAGGTCTAACCTTTTTAAGGGAGTCATGCCTTCACATTGTCACATGGATTAATAGATATTATAATATGATAATGTTCCAATTGTTTTTAAAAAAGAGTCGTCACTTCGATAGAACTTAGAATCATTGTTATAGTGTCCATGTCCTTTTAAGTTCCTGCAATGTTATTGATAGACATCTGTAGTTTTGTCCTTTGTTTTGTTATTGTTAGCATGATATCCTGGCTGCTTGTAATTTCTGATTTACAAACTCAATTTGGCTTACATCTTTCCTCTTCACTGAAGCTAATCAGGGATGGAGATATTGATGCTGCATTTGGTAAACTGCGTGAATGGTATCCCCAGATTGTTGAGGTGGGCTATCTCGGATTATAATGGTTGTCTTCACACTTGTGTATATCCCGTTCATGTACCCTGGTGCTAAGCTAACTACTCAATTTTACTGATTAAAAATGCAATCAAGTCTGATATGGTGTAAACTGTATATATGATCATTATTCTATTTGTAATAGAAACTGTTTTGAACTGATTATTAATAAAAGCATTGTCTATAGTGATTGTAGCTGATATTGTCGTGCTGCTCGTTAATTGTTAATCGTGTCGTGTTCTTTTACAGTCAACACCATAATATAAAAAGGTTAATTTGGCAATGTCACCTATGTCCAAAGTTGCAATAGATGTGGCCAAGTTGGTTGTTGCAATAATATAAATTATGCTGTGTTTTGTTTTCCTCTGCTGGTCACTGTTTCTGCTTTTATGAAATTTGCTTTAGAATTTGTGGTTATATGGATACTGTCTGTTGGCACAGGTTCTTTCCTGTCTTTTCCCCCCTAAAAATAAGGTTATCTGTGTAAATGATTTGTCTATAGGCATGATTTATGATGGAAAATTATGATGTCGTTTGATCCTTGTAGTCGATCACACCTAGTGGGGAAAGGCTTGGTTGTTGCACGGTCATCTCTGTCCAAAGTTGCAATAGATGTGGCCAAGTTGACCATGATTTTGAGGTCAAAATACTTTGGTCCTCAAATCACAACCTAATTTCCCCCTTTTTTTCAATGGATCTAAATATCATAGATCAAATTGTATAAGAAATTCTTGGTTTGAGATTTCTCCTCTGTTAAACTGTTCTTTCATTTTATTCACCTCATGAGTAATGATGATCAATTCTGGTTACTGCAGGACAACACATCAGCTATGTGCTTTCTGCTTCATTGTCAAAAATTTATCGAATTAGTTCGGGTATATTCCTTTCAATATTTAGTTTTGTAACCATTGGAAGCTTGTCCAACTTGATTCCTGTACTCCATTAGTATATCTGCAATTACTGGGTTTTTCTTTTTTCCATTTCATAGTTGTAATGATGTGGTTTGGGCTGTTAATTTCCATGGCGGGTGCACTGTTAATTAGTCAAGCTTTATTGGTGTTATTTATCCATTGTTACTCATTCAGTTATGCCCTTTTCGTTCATGTGTAGCTCTGATTTAAAATCCCTATGTAATGAACTTAAAATTGAATAATTAGTGTTTTTTCATTTCTGTACTTGATATTTAGGTTGGAGCACTGGAGGAGGCTGTGAAATATGGAAGAATAGAATTGTCAAGTTTTTTTGTGTTGCCTGATTTTGAGGATTTAGTTCAGGTAAATTTTCTTATCACCAGTAATGAAAATTATTGCTACTAGCCTAATAATCCTTGCTGATTTCAAATTTTCAAGGGCCTTGCTTATCTGTTGCATGAAGCATATAATCATGCCAATCTTGTATTGTACAAGATTAACACGAGCAATCTCATCTTATAAGCTTGTGCAGTAGAGAGAAATCATAGTTGTGTGTGATGTATGTTTCGTTTTTCTCTAATTGTGTTGTATGTTAGTACTTTATAATGAAATTTGCTTTTGGGCTGTCCATTCTGTAGGACTGTGTTGCTTTGCTGGCATATGAACGACCACTGGAATCCCCTGTAGGTTATCTTCTAAAAGACTCACAACGTGAAGTTGTGGCTGACACAGTAAATGCCATGATCTTGTCCACAAACCCCAATATGAAAGAATCAAAAAATTGCTTGCACTCCTATCTCGAGAGGTTACTTAGACAGCTTACTGCTTGTTGCTTAGAGAGACGATCTTTGAGTGGACAGCATGGAGAAGCTTTCCAACTTCACCGATTGCTTAGCAGGGGTAAAAGATGCTAGTGCTTAGTTGATATGTCCATCGATCTTCTTACTCTGCTCTGCTGTTCATATTGCCCCGGGTTTTATAACAATGCCAAGTGATCAAATTGATCCTAGCGTAGAGTCCCCCTATCTATTTACTTGATGCGTACTTATTCATTGCTTTGGGAGATGGGGTTCTCTATATGCGTGTAAGCCAGTAGCTGCGTCGTCATCATAAAAAACAATGGAAATGGAAAATTGAACTAAGCAAGGATTTCAAGTTAAAATCTATTCCTAAAAGTAGACGAACATGTTTGGATGCATGTGCAAATGTATGTGTATATCATTGTAGTATTGCATTTGAGATTGACTCATGACCCATTTCAGATTGACTCTCTCTCTCTCTAACTTTGCTTACTATGCAACCATAAGGAAATGTACAGTGTTATCATTGTTCCGTTACAAAGATGGCAATGGGAGAAACCCGATCCTAAATATTGTAATAATGATGTAAAACCTTATATTTAATCTACTGTACTGTTACTGTGTTACATACAATTTCCAAGATACAGATGTTCAAGTATATAGTACTAATATGGTTCTTTAAAGAATATTACATAAATGATGCAACATATGGCAAAAATAATAATAAAAATATCAATAGTGAGGGCAGAAACTGCTTGATCACTAAGCTTCATATTCTTTCCACCAAGGCGGTCAACCATGTCTGGAACAGATTCCCAGGTGTTAACATCTTGCTCATAAGGATCCTCTAATCTCATTTTCATCTTCTCTGCTTGGCGGCTTGCAACCTCTTGAGCAAGGGTCCAATCGTAAAACCTTCGACTTTCTTCATTGCTAAGAACATTGTAAACCTCTTTTAATTTCATGAATTTGTCTGAGGCGGTTTTTAGAGGAAGGGAAGTTGTGTCTGGATGGTACTCTTTTGACAGTTTCCGGTAAGCTGCTTTAATTTCATCCAAATCTGCTTCTGCTGATATTCCTAAGAACCTGCTCTTTCCATCAATCAGTCAGTCAGTCATTTTCAATTTGCTAGTAAGTAAACCTAGGCAGATATGATTAATCAGGTTTAAGCTTTTGACATGAAACGTTAAGAACTAATTGCAGTGACTCACTGATAATGAGAATCTGAAGAAGTGGTGAGCAAATCAGCAAAGTTATCACCCAACAGGTTCTTGGGGTTGTCCTCTGCACTGGGACTGGGTTGTTTCTGTTTGGCACTATTGGTACCTCCAATCCAACCTTCATCTTCGTTGTCCCAATGGATTCTTGTGTCAACTCCAGGGGGTGCTCTCTGACTCTGACGTCTGCCACTGCCAGGACCCTGTGACTCTGACTGCGAGGCATGAACCTTCAAACTAATGTTTGTGGTTCTTGTTGCTCTCAACAACATTACTGGCTCATTTCGTAAGATGGGATTGTGTAACAGAATCCGGGGAGCAACTGCGGAAGCCATTGGAGGAAAGGGAGAAAAGAATGGTCTGATATTACATGCCATACGCTCTTCCACTTTCTGTGGTTCACACTTCACATTGAGACTTGGCCTCTTGAAAGTTGACGCTTTGTTTTGAAACGCTGGCCTTATCTCATATGTGGACATCGCATCTCAAAGCAGTTCTAATAGAATTTTGCAAAATATTTTTGCAAATAACTTTCCATATGGTTGCAAGGAAATTTAGTAGGACTCACTAGAATCTAATCTAATTTAATTCACCTCAATTTAAATATCATTTTTTAATGCATTCTTGGTGAATTTTCTTGGCTTAATTGTAGTTTTCACCCCCATAATTTTATAAATGGGTGATTTTAATCTATCTAATTTCAAAATCAAACAATTCTGATCATGCTATTAACATACCATCCAATACTTAACGAGAGTTGCCGACCTGACTAACCATTTGTCATGACAAATTTTACTTAATTAGTTGAAAAACACTAAACTATCTAAAAACTAAAAAACACTAAAAGGAATGCCCGTGCAAACTAAATATTATACGAATCAAAATTTATACTATTACTATTGAGATGGTTATAGCAAAGCACATGAATCAAAACTACAGGAACATTTATGCTATTATTAAACTACTACTATTATTAGGACACTCTTAACTTGCTGCTGAACCAGATTATCCATGTATAAGGTTTTTGCTACGATGAGAGGTCAAAGGATGTCTCTCATTGTGACAGACCTCATTTTAACGGATATAGCAGGTCACCCATCCCACTCCCCGTTACCATCTATTGTCTCTCCATCAGCGAACCTTCTTCTCCCTCTAATGTGGCTGTGCATCGCCTTGTTTGGAGTCGACACCATCGTCGTGCCTATCTCGGAGGAGCAAACATCGTCCCCACCGTGCGATGATAAACTTTTGGTTCATCTAGTTTTATAGCTAGAAAGACCACAATTTTGATACCAACTGTGCGAGTTTAATCTCATTTGCGTCCAAATTTGGCTTTATTTGTTCTCGAGGAACATTTTGAGTCTTTTAGTTAATTTTTAGGAATTTTTGTTATTTTTAAGTCAAATAAAGTAGAGGGTGCTATTTTTAGTTACAGGTTAAAAGTGAAGCTCTAGAAACCATGGAATTTTTTTTGAAGAAAACTACTCGCGTCGCGAGCCAGAGTTGAGAATTGAGCATTTTGAGCAGGCTCTAGGACTCCCCGAGAGCAAGGGCTCACCCCGCGAACCAGACATAGGGAAATTGAATTCCTTTTGGCTCGCCCTGCGAAGATTCAAAATTCATGGAGGCAATTTTAAGTGCTTGCCGCGCGAGAAGATGCTTGCCTCGAGAGCGTGCACTGCCCAGACTTTCTATTTAAGCTTGTATTTGTGTGAATTTAGGAATCGAATCCTAGTTTTCTCAGTGTTGCGTCTCGCTTAGGTTTTGCACAGTTTCTTAGTTTTTGTTTATATTTTCCGTTGAATTGTTGATGATGATGTACGCTATGAGGAACTAATCCTCTTTTCTAAGGAAGCGATGAAGCCGCTCGTAACGACATAGTGAACTGTGATGTTTTCTACTCCCTACTCTTAATTCTTGCTTCTTAATTCTATTTTGTTTGTGTTAATTATATGAGCTCATGGTTAACTAATCAAGCGTGATGAGTCTGACCGGAGATTCATGCTTTAGGACTTGAATTAAGAACACAAATTGAATATTGATAGAGATATAATATGAGATTTGTGCAATCATTGTAGAGAGTCAAGAACTTAATGAATCTAACTTTTTAATCTTCGAATAGAGATATAATTGATTGGCATGTTTAAGTGTTTTCTCTTGTTCGAACGAGACATTACAATAATTTAGGATTCCTGATTGGCATGAAATTGAACCTAGGGATATAAAACAATCACTTGGATCTATTGCTTCATGGAGTTGGTGAATTCGTTATCTTAGAATTCCCCCGATCTTAATCATAATCTTTGATAATTGCTGTTGTTTGTTATTGCTTGAATTGATAATTGAGTTGTTAATTAATTTGATCTTTAGATCACAACTTCTCTCCTTTGAGTTGGTCAACTCCAATCAAGCAATAGATCTAATAATTACTTGGTTCGATATGCTACATTTGTCGGAGCCCATCATGCAGCTGCTTCTGCCGAGGGTTCAGGTTGCTCCTTCGCTGCGCGGCGACAAAGGAGGGGTAGAAGAAGACGTTGTCAACGCCGAAAAGAGGTTGGAAGAGTGCAAGGCTGCGGAGGAGGAGCGACGGATATAGAAGGTGACAGAGGAGTTCTTAAAGAAGCTGTGAAGAAGGATAAGAAGGTTTTGGGTGATGGAGAAGCGCTACATCCCGAGCTGTTTCTTCTCTTCAAGGACCCCAACAACATCTTACTGTTCCTGGCCAGGCATCACCCGTGGCTCCCTCAACCGCCAAGTCACCGTCCTCAACCTGACCTCTCTCTCTCTATATCCCCAATCTCCCTTTCTTAGGATGCCTATGTTTTTAATTTGACAGATCCGGTTCATAGGAGTACCAGAGAATTCATGCAAACCATCGTGACCTGTTCGTCGTTAGCTTCGTCGTGCACCCACAGGGTGAGTCTTCATCGTTTCAATCACGAACTGCAAGTGAAGAGGGAGAGAGAGGGAAGGAGGCACGCTGACAAACGCAAGGAGGCGGCAGAGGTCGGCACGATGGAGAAGACAACCTATGGAACCGATTGCCTTCAATTCATATCTACCGTCTAATTTTCTTCTTCTAAGATCTGACGGCTAGGAGGACTTCCTAAGTCGCCTAGAAGCTGCCTATATCTTAAATACATGCGCAATCATAACTTGCTTAACTTGTTTTAAGGCAATTTCTCATTCTATTGTGCTCTAGTCATTTCTTTTAATTTTAAGTACTGTATTTACTGTAGCACTAGGTTCTGCATGGTTCTAAAATGCGGATCTCATCATTTGATGAGACCGCAATTTTGCTTGTCGCAATTGCGGTGTCGCAATTGTGGTGTGATTTGTAATCACGTGTAACACCCGTGTGGTAACGATGTTACATCTGCAACATGATACGTCAGAGGCCGTAACGGACCACATCAAACCGCAACAGAGCTTCCGTTTGGCCGTTGTCCTCTGTTGCCTCACTCCAGATCCGTGCAGTTGCATATTTTCCTCTTCGGTTTGTTCTAATAATCCGATAAGATCCATCCTCTGCCTCTGCTAATCTCGTTAGATCTTGGGATTGGGTGGCTATTTTTTTTGGGGGGGGGATATTTTGGTGGGGGTGGGTTACGGTGGTGGGTAGGAGCTGCATGCGGCTGTGAAGGATATTTTGTGAGGGAGATAATTTGTGAGGGAGAAATAGCATTTTCGGTGCTAAGGAGAGAAAGAAATCGGTGTATGTACAAGGGGGGTTTTTGTGATGCAGAGACGTTAGAGAACATTCAAGAAGAGTGGGTGTCGTGGGAATGTGGGATTGAAAGGGTCAAGGGATTATTAATTTATAATATATTTAATTGGCATAAAACAAAATACTGGGTCAATTTTTTTAATTTTTTTTTATAATGAGTGGGTGGCCAAGTTGGGTGCCGTGAGAATATGGGACTCAAGGGGTCAAGGGATTATAATTTAATTAGCAAAAAACAAATTGCTAGTTTTTTTTCCCTTTGTATAATTTAAGGTGTGTATGACTCAAAGTGCCGTGGGATTCAAGGGGGTATCATTTATGATTCTTGTTTTGTTTTTTTTGTTTTTGACTAAATGATTATTTTTTTTTTTGGTTACAGTCTTGACTAATTTAATTTGGTCATGAGTTTCATACATTTATATTTACATTATACGTTAGTAATTGAATTATTTATGTTTAGCTAATTACGAATTATATTAAAGTTGTAAGTTTAATTCAATTATTTATTGATATTTATTTTATAACTATTGGTGACAATGTGACACTTTTTAAATCAAAATTCCAGCTAGGTGCATTGCTTCACGTGATACTAATTCCTTTTTAATTGTGATTTGTATATATTAGTACACTTTTAAGTTTCTCACTTTCTTATTTCATTGTTAATTTCGTACTTATATGTGCTTAAAATGTTTGTTTATAATAATATTTTTCACTACAATTAAATTTAAATTATTTATTAAGATAATGTAATGTGTTAAAAATGAATAGAAATTTAGACAACATTACTAATAAAAGATATATAAAGAATTACAAAAAGTATTGGATTTTATTCCCATTTTGTGCGAACATAAAATTATCAAAGTGAATTAAGGAAAGTAAAATTAAAGAAAATTAAACTTATTTTAAGAGAGACATAGAAGTCTCAGCTGTTGGCTGTTTGATTCACATCTTATTACAATTTTGTACATGTGAGTAGATCAGATCCTTTGTTTCAAGCAGCAGTGCAAATAGGAGTTCCATCTGCGTTGTAAAGGGTACAACCACTTGATGCAAGACAGCAGTTGCACGTTGGAGTGAGGTGCTGATCCCCTGAAGATGGGCAAGTCATGTATGCTGCATCATAGCATATTTGTGGGCATATTTTAGCATCCACACTTTTAAGATTGCCTCCCAAAAGAATCGAACCTGAATCATAAGCAAATTAAACAATCAGATCAAAAAAGGTTAATTTGTTCTTCTTCTTTTTAATGGAACAAAACCAAAGCATGAAATGGTTCAAATAAACAAAGAAAGAGTTGTGTGTGTGTCTGTGTGTGCTGTTGAAAGAAAGAATTGCTGGCTCCAAGACGAATACCGCAGACTGCGACAAGAAGGATAGCCCCAACCTTGTTGAAAGCCATGTTATTGTTGCAACCTTGGTGAAAATTATATCTCATATTTATAGTATGAAAATATGATAATGATACAGATATGAAAGGAAACTATAATACAGATGTGAAAGGAATCATGTATTGAATATTAATAGGGGTATTCATGAATCATGACTCAAGTGGCTTGGGTTTAACTTGGCCAACCTGATCTTTTAGTCAAACAAAGTTTTTTATTTTTCGATGAAAAAAGTTTTTAGATTTGAATACGGTGGAGTCATGACTCATGATGACCTGATTAATAATAGGTTAGCCCATGACTAAAACAACTAATAATTTATGGATTTAATCGGTTTACACTGACAGTGTAAAGTTTTTTTATACAATCAACCAATCAAAAATCGACATATCATTATAAATATTTAATTCTTATCCTAACCACCTAAAAAGTCATCAATCATTGATTTCTGATTGGTTGTCATACAAATTAAACTCATACTTTATATTATAAGTTTAATTTTGATATTGTTAGTAAAAAAATTTTATATTGTCAAACAATCATTTAAGCATGTGTATGTGTTATGCAAAGTGGATCATCAAAGTGCAGCTGGCAGATGCGGTGTTCTTTGGAGCAACTTAAAATCTATGTGATGCTAGTTAGTTATAAAACTGTTTTGCATAACTGTTTTGTTTGTAACTGAATTGCAACAACCTGTATTTGGTTAGTTAGTTAGCATAGAAGTCATAGATGATGATAGATGAATAGCTTGGCATGATTGTATATAAAATGGCCAAGCTGATAGAACAAATAGCAGCAAGTATTAGATACTTGAAACACTTGTAATTGTTCTTTGTATTCATCACATCAAAAGTAGCTCGCCTCAGTGTGGATGTAGGAGATTTCCATTGGCCCTGAACCACGATAACTCTCCTTGTGTTATTATTCTTTCACGTTTTCTTTTCTTTTCAATCTTTCTGATCATCAGATTACTACACATTGCCTTCTTGATTCGTTTCTTGAAAGGTGCAGCACTGCAGAATTGTAAACTGCATCGAACAGGAAGAAAAGGTTCTGGTTTGCAACAATTGGTATCAGCAGCATTTCGATTGGAGGGCAACTTCCGCGATGGGAACCAAATTTGATGTTGAAAAGTTTACTGGAGAAAATGATTTTAGTCTTTGGAGGATCAAAATGAAGGCACTTCTTGTCCATCAAGGATTGGAAGAAGCCTTGGCAGGGGAAGCAAAGCTCCCTGCAACCCTTTTTGAAAGGGAAAGGAGAGATCTTCCCAAGAAAGCACACAACACCATAATTCTCTCCCTATCTGATGATGTTCTTAGAGAAGTTGCGGAGGAGACTACTGCTGCAGGAATTTGACTGAAACTGGAAAGCTCGTATATGACAAAGTCCTTGACTAACAAGCTCTACATGTAGAAAAGACTTCACCAGTTGAAGATGGAGGAAGGCATGTCCATCAAAGAGCACATTGCTCAGTTCACCAAAGCAGTTCTTGACCTGAAAAGTGTTGAGGTCAAGATGGATGAAGAAGATCAAGCAGTGATCTTGCTATGCTCTCTTCCACCTTCTTATGATAATCTGGTGGACACCATGTTATATGGAAGAGACACCCTCACTCTAGAGGAAGTCAAAGCCACCTTGAATTCTCGAGAAGTAAAGAAGAAGATATTTAACAATGGAGGTGAAGGTGCTGAGCAAGAAAGTCTCTATGCAAAGGGAAGATCAGAAAAGAAAGATGGCAAGAACAAGCACAGACAGAGATCAAAGTCCAAAGGTAAAAGAACTTGTTATTACTGTCACAAAGAAGGACATTACAGAAAGCAGTGTCCTGAGAGAAGGAGAAAGAACAATGGAAAAGGCAAGGAGCTGGATGATGTAGCAAGATCTTGGCGATGGATATGACAGTGCAGAGGTGTTGACAGTGTCCACTGAAAATTGCTGCAATGAGTGGATTCTTGATTCTGGATGTTCTTTCCACATGACTCCGAATCAAGAATGGCTAAACTCATATAAAGAAATCAATGGAGGCAAAGTACTCATGGGGAATAACGTGGAGTGCAAGGTTATTGGCATTGGATCAATTAGAATGCAGTTGGCAGATGGATCAGTAAGAACTCTTGCAAATGTCAGGCATGTACCAGAACTAAAGAGGAATTTGCTTTCTCTAGGAATGTTGGATCAATCAGGATGCTCTTTCAAAGGTGAAGGTGGAGTTCATAAAATTTGTAAAGGATCCATGATGATTATGAAAGGCATCAGACAGAATGGTTTATATAGACTTCAAGGTAATACTCTCTTGCACTCATCTGGTCTAGTGTCCATTTCAAACACAAACTCTTCATAGCCGTGGCATTATAGACTAGGCCATGTGAGTGAGAGAGGATTACAAGAACTTCACAAGCAAGGATTGATAGGGAATGGAACATTACAGAAGTTAAACTTCTGTGAACACTGTGTGTATGGCAAGCAGAAATAGGGTCAAATTTCCAAATTCAATCCATTCATCCAAGGCTATTCTAGACTATGTGCATTCTGACATTTGGGGGCCAGCGAAAGTACCTTCTTTGGGTGGAGCAAGATACTCTATAACATTCATAGATGATTGGTCAAGAAAATTGTGGGTGTATTTGTTGAAACACAAGAACCAAGCCTTCAAGTGCTTTAAACAATGGAAATCCCTAGTGGAAAACCAATCAGGGATGAAAGTCAAGGTTCTAAGAACTGACAATGGACTAGAATACTTAGAAGGAGAGTTTCTTGAGTTTTGCAAGGAAAGTGGAATTGCAAGACATAAAATAGTGAGGCATACACCTCAACAAAATGGCCTGGCTGAAAGGATGAATAGGACCATCTTGGAGAGGGTGAGGTGCATGCTCTCAAATGCAAAACTGTCCAAGAATTATTGGGGAGAGGCAGTAAATACAGCCTGTTACTTGATCAACAGATGCCCCTCTGCAGCAATTGATTTCAAAACACCTGAAGAAAAATGGACTGGTAAAGCACCTAACTATGAAAATCTGAGGATTTTTGGCTGCACAACATACATACATGTCAGTGAAGGCAAGCTTGAGCCAAGAGCCAGGAAGGGGATCTTCCTTGGTTACCCTGAAGGTGTAAAGGGCTACAAGGTAAGATTAATTGATACTGCTGGACCAAGAACAATAATCAGTAGAGATGTCATCTTTAGAGAAGAAGACATGCTAGAACAAGCTGGAAAAGAATCATCTACTTCACAACAGTCTATCTCAGAAAAGCACACTACTCATTTGGAGGTGGAGCAACCTTCGGAGCAATCCAAATCACCATAAACAACTAATAATTGAACTCATTCGGGATCAAATTTTTCTTCTCAGATCAGTGAAGAAGAATCATCTTACAGCCTGGTTAGAGACAGAAAAGAGGCAGATCAAACCACCTCAGAGATTTGGATATGCTGATTTGATAGCCTATGCTTTGACTGTGGAAATAGATAGGGAAGTTTCAGATCCTACAAGCTACAAAGAAGCTGTAACAGGACCTGATAAATTGAATTGGGAAGCAGCCATGACAGAAGAAATTCATTCTCTGACTGAGAACAATACTTGGGAACTTGTGGAAAGACCTAAAAACCAGAGAATAGTAGGATGCAAGTGGATTTTCAAGAGGAAAACAGAAGTACCAGGAGTTGAAAGCAGTAGGTACAAAGCTAGGCTTGTGGCAAAAGGTTTTACACAAAAGGAAGGGGTGGACTTCAATGAGATTTTTTCTCCAGTGGTAAAACACACCAGCATTAGAGTCATATTGGCTCTAGTTGCAACCTATGATCTTGAACTAGAACAGATGGATGTCAAAACAGCATTCCTGCATGGCCAATTAGAGGAAAAGATCTTTATGAATCAACCAGAGGGTTTTATACAGAGTGGACAGGAACAACTAGTATGCTTGCTCAAAAGATCTCTCTATGGTCTTAAACAATCACCAAGACAATGGTATAAGAGGTTTGACTCTTTTATTGTTTCAAATGGTTATTGTAGAAGCTCTTTTGATAGCTGTGTCTATTTTAATAAAACCAAGACAGGTTGCTTCATCTATCTTCTCCTTTATGTGGATGATATGCTGATAGCCAGTGCAGATACTACAGCAATCAAACAACTTAAAGGAATGCTGAGCTCAGAGTTTGAAATGAAAGATCTTGGTGCAGCAAGAAGAATTCTGGGCATGGACATTCTGAGAAACAGATCTCAAGGCATATTGTACTTGTCTCAAGCAAGGTACATTGAAAAACTGCTCAGCAAGTTCAAATATGTTTCTACTCCTATAGCTGCACATTTTAAATTGTCTATCAACCACTCTCCTAAAACCGAGGTTGAACAGAAAGCAATGAGCTGCATTCCATACTCTAATGCAACTGGCAGTTTAATGTATGCCATGGTCTGTACAAGACCTGACTTGGCATACTCGGCAAGCATGTTAAGCAGGTTCATGGCTAACCCTGGAAAGGAGCACTGGTTGGCTGTTAAATGGATTTTTAGGTACCTAAAAGGTTCCAAGACCATTGGTCTGATATATGGCAGAAAGGATAAGGATGATGGAAACATTTCAGGCTATGTTGATGCTGATTTTGCAGGGGATGTGGACAAACGCATGTCTATTACTGGATACATATTTACTCTATATGGAAGTGTGGTGAGCTGGAAAGCCAATTTGCAACCGGTTGTGGCTTTGTCAACCACTGAATTAGAGTATATTGCACTAACTGAAGCTATCAAAGAAGCAGTGTGGCTGAAAGGACTTGTGAATGAACTAGAAGGGAAAACCATTCCTACAAGTGTTTGGTGTGATTCTCAAAGTGCTATTTGTCTCTCAAAGAACCAAGTGTTTCATTAGAGGACAAAGCACATTGATGTTAAGCTACACTACATTAGAGACATAATATCTCAAGGTTTGATAGCAGTCAAGAAGGTGGCCAGTGAAGACAACCCTGCAGATATGATGACCAAAGTGATTCCAACTACCAAATTCAGTCACTGCTTGAATTTGGTTAATATTGAAAGCTGTGGTGTGTAAGCCTCTTGAGGAGGCTGTCAAGAGCTAGCTAGCAAAGTCTTTGAAGATCCAAGGTGGAGAATGTTATGCAAAGTGGATCATCAAAGTGCAGCTGACAGATGCAGTGTTCTTTGGAGCAACTTAAAATCTATGTGATGCTAGTTAGTTATAAAACTGTTTTGCATAACTGTTTTGTTTGTAACTGAATTGTAACAACCTGTATTTGGTTAGTTAGTTAGCATAGAAGTCATAGATGATGATAGATGAATAGCTTGGCATGATTTTATATAAAATGGCCAAGCTGATAGAACAAATAGCAGCAAGTATTAGATACTTGAAACACTTGTAATTGTTCTTTGTATTCATCACAGCAAAAGTAGCTCGCCTCAGTGTGGATGTAGGGGATTTCCATTGGCCCTGAACCACGATAACTCTCCTTGTGTTCTTATTCTTTCACGTTTTCTTTTCTTTTCAATCTTTCTGATCATCAGATTACTACACATTGCCTTCTTGATTCGTTTCTTGAAAGGTGCAGCACTGCATAATTGTAAACTGCATCGAACAGGAAGAAAAGGTTCTGGTTTGCAACAATATGATTTGTGCCATTGGCCCTGAACCACGATAACTCTCCTTGTGTTCTTATTCTTTCACGTTTTCTTTTCTTTTCAATCTTTCTGATCATCAGATTACTACACATTGCCTTCTTGATTCGTTTCTTGAAAGGTGCAGCACTGCATAATTGTAAACTGCATCGAACAGGAAGAAAAGGTTCTGGTTTGCAACAATATGATTTGTGCCAGAAGATTGATTCTAGGTATAAGACAACAAAATTCTTTATATTTACAGCTCAAAAGTGATTTTATTTTAGGTTTAAATAAGTTTTTGGTCGCTGTAAAGTTCATCAATTTTTGTTTTAGTTCTGACAAAGTTTTTTCTTAGGATTTCGTCCTCGTGCTTTAAAAAATTATGGAAATAGTCTCCACCGTCATCTCCTTCTATTAACTGCTGACGTGACAAATTGAATGTCACGTCGGTCATGTCATGTCATTTTATGGGTCTTATACTTAGAATCATTTATTTTTATGAAAAAAATAGAAATTTTTGCTTATCTTAAAATCAAGTTTACTTACCTGACCCAAAATTGAATTTTTTTAATACAATTTTGTAAACAAACATTCTCAAATTCTCAAAGTTACTTCTACTTCATCTAGAATCAAGTTTGGGCTATCTAGAATCTTAAACAAACAACTGATCGCTCTCACACTAAATCCAAGTGAATGACATAATTTTTTTTCAATTCCCCACAAAGTGTTCTTGCGGATTGGTATAAGACATTTTAATATTTATGAAAAAGCGAGATAGGAATAAAATTTTGTTATGTTTAATGCAAGAGATAAAAAAAATTTATTCAAAAGTATAAAAGATACCTAAAAATAAAATTAGCAAATTAAAGTTAAAAAGTTCATTTATATGAAAATAAGAAATAAATATTATTAAAGTTCCAGTAAAAAAATATTATTAAAAATTTGATTCTAAAAAATGTAAATTATCTTAATAAATCATTCTATAACATCTCAACTTCTACATGTGTCCATATCTTATTCATATAATCATTTCATGGTATAGTAATATAATTTTTATTCTTTGTTATGATAAAATGAATTAATAAAAAGTGTTACAAAACCAAACAGAAAAAAGTTGATAAGAGTGATGTCAACAAAAAAAAAAAGTGACAAGAGCAGGAAGATAATTATTATTTAGTAAACAAAAAGTACTTATAATTTTATCTTGATATTTATCATTAAATAAATAATAATATAATATTAACTTACAATTTTATTTTTTTATATTTGAATTGAACTATAATCATATAATGAGAAGTTGATGAATATTCATAATTATAATTTTTTTATTTGAAGTTTTGAATTATAGTTTTAAAAAAATGAGCTGAGAATCCATAAAAATAAATTAAAATGCTTGGATTTTTTTGGCTTGTATTGTGTAAGAAGCTTGGGAGAAAACATCAGATAGGAAATACAAAAAAAGAAAAATAAAATAACAACCTCGTTTATGCATAATTTGTGAGTGCGTAATTTTTCCGCGCAGGGTGTGTAATTTGTCTGTTGCGTGATTTTTCAGCCGCAGGCAGAGGCCATGGTGCGTAATTTGTCCGTCAGAGTCTGGAGTTGCGTTGCCTATAAAATAAAATCCCCTTCGTTGTTCATTCCCATAACAGATGCCAATGAACTTCATTCCAATTTCCCCCCTCTCCTCCTTCTCCTCCTTGCGAGATCAATAGCGAGTGCCTTTCAATTGTTTCTTGATTGATGATTACCACCATCATATCATATATTGATGAATTTGCAGTTAATTTTAAGGGGGAAACATATGAGCTAATACAAGTTTATGTTCAAAGTACGGCTCGAGTGTACCAGATTTACTATGCACCCAACCTCCGCTCCAACAATGACTATCTGCTGTAATAGATGGTCAAGTTCTTCGTGTTCAAGAAACCGTTTCTTTACATCACAGAGATATAAAAAAAATAAAAATGAAGATGACTGGGTTGAAATCAAACTTCAACTACATTTTTAATGCTATAACTAAGGTAATACAAGTTCAATAATACAAAGTAAGAATTCTCTTGCTCCCAGACACCTGAATTTTTTTCCTACAATAACTAGTTTGCCATAAAAACTTCATCCTCCACCCAAAAATTTCGAAAGCATATAGGTTAGACAACTTGAATAACTTTAACTGAAAAAATAAAAGATATTTGATGCAGCATTGTGGAATTTTCCATGTTGTTTGAAATGTGAAAAGGGTTTACAAACATATTTGGCTAGTTTCAGCAAGACATATTTGTCTTGTAGTATAGGATAGCACTATGGCGTTTTGGTCACTAATACTTTCAGTTGACTAATATTATTGATGAGGTGAGAATTACTTCACAAGCAAGCTTCACGCTTCTCGGCAGAACCTTCCCCTTTGAAACAATTTCAGCAATGTTAGTCCACAAGATATCACTGCATCACAAATATTAAGAAAAAATTCTTCCAAATATTGTCATAGGACAGCATTTTTTTGTGTCTTCAGCAGTTATCTTATCAGAAACTTAAATCTTGCAGCATGACAGTTCACAGCACAAAATATCCGGAGTGTAAGAAAACTGCATATCAAGCATCACAGAATGCAAATAATTGCTACCTGTTAACCAAAAAACAATAAAAATAAATTCACTGTCAACCTTTTTATATGATTATTTCCTTTCTTCCCCTTTATAGAAATCCTAAGAATTTTTTAAAAAAATAAACAAAGGAGGAGTTATACGCATCTTTTCCCTATTTTCCCTCTCTGATCAGCCATATATGCAAGGTTCTTTTCTGTCAGGAAGCAAATATGAGTTGATTGCTTGACTTCCCATTATTTTGAACAACTAAATTTGACCAACCTGGGAAATTCCATATTCCTGGAATCTATTGTCTTTCATTAGTGCTGTCAGATGCTTCAAAGCTTGTGAAATTTCATCAGAACTAGGATGTGATATATCACCTGCAACAAATGAGGTGGTCTTTTGCCCCACTACAATCCAGCTACACCCAGGCATCTTTTGGATTTCTTTCTGTACCATTGTTCTCCTCAAAGATTTAGCTTCATCCCAATGTCCTGATGCAGCATACATGTTAGAAAGCAGTACATATGGAGAAGAATTTTGGGGTTCTAACTTAATAAGGTTCTTGGCTGCCCGCTGTCCTCTTTTGTCATCCCCATGTATTCTGCAAGCTCCCAATAAATTGGCCCAAATCATAGCATTGGGTTCAACATCTAATTTGTCAATGAATTCCTCAGCTTCTTTAAGAGAACCCCATCGACCAAGAAGATCAACCATGCAAGCATAGTGGTCGACTCTGGGCTCAATGCCATAAGAGTTAACCATGACATCAAATATTCGACGACCCTCAAAAACCCACCCTGCATGGCTACAGGCAGTAAGCACTCCAAGGAATGTGACATCATCTGGTGTAACGCATGATTGAGTCATCTCATCAAAGACCTTTAGGGCACTTTCTGCATAACCATTCTTAGCAAACCCAACTATCATTGAATTCCAAGAAATTACGTTCTTTTTAATACCCATTTCTTCAAAAACTTGCACAGCACTTTTTACATCCCCACATTTAGCATACATGTCTACAAGGGCACTGCTGGTTAACTCATCCAAGTCAAAACTAGTATGGAAAATTAGAGAATGTATTGCTTTACCATCTTGCAATGAGGATAAGAGAGCACAAGCTCGAAGAACGGTAACAAATGTAGCTTGGTCAGGCAAGATGTTGTCGTCACGCATTTCTCGATACAAGTTTAAGGCCTCATCACTGCTATCATTTTGAGTATGTCCAGAAATTAAAGCTGTCCACAGTACATTGCTTTTAAGGTTAGAAAACTCAGAGAAAAGAATGTTTGCATCTCCGATCCTTTGTGAGTCCATATACATTACCAACAAAGAGGTACCTAAGAATTCACTACCACATAAAAGACCCCTCTTTATTACAGCACAATGGATCTGCATGCCTAAAATTAACTTAGGAGGTCCCTTAGAAGCATCTATGAGGCTAGCAAATGTAATTTCAGATGGCTTCAACCCCAATACCAGCATCTCATGAAGAAGATTAATAGCTTCTTTTGTATTGTTTAGAGCAGCATATCCTGCAATCAGAGCATTCATGGAGACCACACTCCACTCGGGCATACTAGAATAGGTTTTACGTGCATCTTCAATGGCCCCACACTTGGAATACATGTCAATAAGAGAACTTCCAGCAAAAAGGTTTGTTTCTAAACCCAACTTAACTGACAGACAGTGGAACTGCAGTCCTGTTTCTAGTACCTTAACATTCCCACAAGCACTAAGCATAGTGGCCAAGGATACCTCGTCAGGTACTATTCCATGTAAATTCATTCTCTGAAACATGTTGAAAGCAGCCGTCTCCTCTTCTTCTTTCACATATCCAACAATAATGGCATTCCAGGAAATATTATCTCGGTTTTTCATGTGCTCAAACTGTTTCCTAGCTTCCTTCAAAGCCCCAGCCTTGACATACATATCTACCAGTGCATTGTTCACAAATAAATTGATTGCAAATCTTTTCTTGATAATGACGGAATGCATCTGGCGGCCGATTTCTAGGTATTGAAAGCAAGCACATGAACTCAAAATGGTAGTGTATGCAAATTCATCCGGGTCAATGCAACTTCTTGTCATATTGAAGAACAACTCCATGACATCACTTAAATAACCATTATGTGCATAGACTCCGAGCATAGCATTCCACACGACCTTATTTTTCTCAGATATAGCATCAAATACTCGGTTGGCAGCATCCAGCATTTCACACTTTCCATACATATTGATCAATGAACTTCCAACGTATATATTAGAATCCAAACCTTGCTTGACAGCCTGTGCATGAACTAACAGCCCATGATCTAAAGCGGCCAAGCTGGCAATTGCACTTAGAACACTTCCCAGCGTGGATCTTGAGGATTTGATACCATCCTTCCTCATTCGATGAAAGAACGCAAGAGCCTCATTGTAATGGCCTCTTTTAGCATGACCAGAAATCATGACATTCCATGCCACAACATTGGGAGCGGGCATCTGCTGAAACAAGTGACAGGCATCATCCAGGTTTCCTAAAGCCATGTGTGCATTGATGACAGTGACCAACACCACTTGGTCTGGATAACAACCAGCCTTGTGCATTTTGTCAAATACTTGGAGTGCCTCCTCAGGCAAACCGACTTGAACATAACCAGAAATTAAAGCGGTACAAGAAACGGTGTCCAAGTGGAGTGCAGTGTCGAATATGGCGCTAGCATCACTCAGGTGGTTGCATTTCGCATACATGTCAATAAGAGCAGCCTGACAGAATGCACTGGAATCAAAGCCTGTCTTAATTACACGAGAATGAACCAATCTGCCAAAATCAACATTCTTGAGTTTTGCAGAAACAGAGAGAGTGACGGCGAAAGTGATTTCGTTAGGGAATTGGCCTGAGTTTGTTAAAGAAGCGTAGCAGTGAAGAACCTTTTCCAGGAAGCCATGCCTTGAGTACATGGAGAGGAGTGAATTCCAAGCGAATAATTGTTTGTGATGGAGCTGATGAAAGAGGAAGTGAGCAAAGGCGACATTGCCACACTTGGCGTAGAGGTCAACCATCGCATTACCGAGGAAGCCTTGAGAGGAAATCCCGTGTTTGATGGAGTGGGCGTGAATGAGTTTGGCGGTGGTGGAGGCATCAGCTGCTCCATTGCATTGGCGGAAGCAACAGCGCAAGAGGTAACTGGATACTTGTTCTTTTGACTTGTGCTGCTCATTCTTCTCAAATTGAATACTTGAATTTGAATAACCCCTCGCTTTCCCTCTCAACAAACATTTTAGTCTTAGATTGACAGCGACTGTAACGCGCATCGACAAATCTTATGTTACCTTCTCAATCTCATCTCATAATATCCCAATCCCAACACTACAACAACAAAAACAAATCATCTTCCTTCCCTCTCTTTATGTTGTAAGCAAAAAAATAAATCAGGATCAAATATTGAGCGCTACTCCTCTGATCCGTACAATCGTGGAAAATGGGTCCTTACTATTCATTGACCCGGAATGTACGAAGGACTGATTTTGTACTGATAGATTAGATGACGAGATGTGCAACAAAATTTTTTTGGGAGATAAAATATGTAATTAACATTTTCAAGAAATTAAAATCGCACAGTTAAAAAAAGTTAATTCGGAGACGTAAGTAAAAGGATGCTGCTAAGTGGGGCCTTCCTCCATTGACAATACATTGTTGTTTTTAATTTTGATTTTATCCTAATCTAATCCCAGCGGAAGCAGAAGCAGAAGCCTATATATATATATATATATATATATATGTAAAGCATTGGATGGCTGGAAAGGAATTTCTGAATTTTGAAACCTAGAAATAGATGATGGCGAAATCGGAGAACTCTGAAGGGGGGAATAAGAATATGAATACGACATCATCAGCGTCATCGGCAAAAGTTCACCCTTCCAATCATCCTGAACTGGATCCCGACTCCTACGCCCTCGAGAAGTTCAGACTATACGAAACCAGAGCGGTAAGCAACATACATCACAAACAATAATAATAATAATAATTATACTTATTTACCCTTCTTCTTCATAATCAAACCAAACATTATAAACAGTTTTCTCTCTATCCAGAGGTTTTACCTGATCGGAAGTGATCGGAAGAAGAGGTTCTACAGGGTGCTGAAAATCGATCGATCAGAGCCGTCCGATCTGAATATCAGCGAAGACCCTGTTTCGTATTCGCCCCAGGAAATCAACAGCTTGCTTCAGCGCATTTCTGAAGGTAACAAGGCCACTGGGGGACTCACTTTCGTCGCTAAGGTTTTTGGGATTGCCGGTTAGTATATCAATTTCATTCATTCCACTCCTCAACCTGTCTCTCACTCACTCAACCATTCATCCATTTATTCATTTATTTATTAACTCTTGTCTACTAGGCTGCATCAAATTTCTCGAGTCCTATTATTTGATTCTCGTTACTAAGCGCAGACAAATTGGTTCTATATGTGGTCATGCAATCTATAGCATCAAGGAGAGTCAATTGATAACCATTCCTCATGTTTCTATTCAATCCGATTTAGCTCACTCTAAAACTGAGCTAAGGTAAATTTCCACTCAAATGCAATTTTTCCTCCTTCTTTCAACTCCAAAACAACTCAACCTTACTTCCTCTTCCTGCATGCAGGTACAAAAAGCTTTTATCTAGTGTTGATTTGACCAAGGATTTTTTCTTTAGTTACACTTACCCTATAATGCAAAGTTTGCAAAAGAACGTCTTGTCCAATGACGAGGGAGGGATGCCATATGATAATATATTTGTTTGGAATGCTTATTTAACACAAGCAATCAGATCAAGATGCAATAATACCATTTGGACTATAGCTTTAGTTCATGGCCATTTTAGGCAGGTACGTCCCTTCCTTTTTGTTACTTTTCAATTATGAGCTTATTTTGAGCATGCATTTTCATTAAAGGTCCCATTGATAAATTTGCAAATATTTATAAAATATATGCTATTAAAGCAAGACTAGCATTGTCTAAACATGACCACGCAACATAGAATTTTTGTTCTAGTTGTACTTGTACGTGTTGATGAGGGTAAGGAGAAAGTAAAGGGCGGCCCAATATACAAGGCTCTCAACTGGTGGGGTTCGGGGAGGGTAGATGTACGCAACCTTACCCCCAAAGCAGAGTGGCTGTTTCCAGGATTTGAACCTATGCCAAGATAAAAAGCCAAGGATCAAATGGTGGCCAGCTAATGGAAGGACAACAAATGGTTTTTCTAGAGGAAAATTTAAAAGAAGATATTTGGGAGGCACAAGTGAGTGCTAATGATTCGAGGGAAGTAATGTCTAAGAGAATGCTATAAGCTTGGCACTTGTGTAAAAATGATGAAAACTCCGAAAAATATAAGGTAGTTAAGAAAGATATTAAGAAGGCAGCCAGCAAGGCAAAAGCTAAAGCTTGTGAGGGCCTATACCAATCTTTAGGCACCAAGTATGGGGAAGGTATATTTGTAGGCTTGCTCAATGCAAATGCTATAGAGGATTATCAAAAGTATAACTTCATCGTAGAATTCAAGAGTTTGAGGTAAAAGAAGTTTTAAAGAGGATGTACGTGGTAAGGTAGTTGGACTACATAATATACATATTGAAGCTTGAAAGTGTTAATGGGTGAAGGGTATAACCTGGCTCATGAAATTGTTTAATTAGATAATGAGGACTAAGAAGATTATGGATGAAGGGGAGAGAAGCACTTTGACTCCTAATAAGAATAAAGGAGATATACAGACTTGTGCTAACTATAGATGGATTAAACTCATGAGCCTTATTCAGAGAACCAATTTGGTTTTATGCTAGGAAGGTCAACCATGGAAGCAATATACCTTTTATGAAGACCTATGATTTTATTTTGTGTGTGCACCAAGGGTGTCCTTCAGCCAACAACCAAGGACTAATCCATTTCGAGACAGAGAAATGGAGCAAAACTTAGGAAGCAGATGGTTTCCAATTAAGTATATAGAATGTTGGTTTAGCAAGATGCATGCTAACACTAGCTCACAGATGAAAATTGGATATCATATCATACCATAAATTGCACGATTTAGGTATTTTGGATCTATCATACAAAGTACTGAAGAAATAAAGGGAGATGTTAACCCGAGGACTCAAGTTGGGTGGATGAAATGGATAAATGCATCGGGTTTATTTTTTATTGAATTATGCCTTTCAAACTCAATTTTTACCGCACAACCATAATAACTATGATGCTTTATGGTATTGAATGTTGGACAATAAAGAGCCAACGAGAGCTTAAGCTGTGTTGTAGATACAAGGATGTTGAGGTGGATGTATGGGCATACTAAACAAGACAAGACGAGATGAAGAATGAGTGTATTAGAGAGAAAGTAGGTGGTAACAGCTATTGAGAAAAGGATGGTAGAATCTCACCTTAAGGTGATTTGGCCATGTGAGAAGAATACTGACAAAAGCTACAATAAGAAGAGTTTGTCAAATGAAAGATAGCCTAATAGTTAGAGATTAAGGGAGACCACTAAAAAAGAACTCTACATGAAACATGGACTTATATATATATTTTTTTGATAAGCACATGGACTTATATCCAAATGGCCTTTTTGAAGACTTGATTTATGATAGAATGCAATGGCTGTGTTTGATCCATGTTGCCAACCACTCATAGTGGGAAGGGGCTTTGTTGTTCTTTTTGTTGGGATAGAATAAAATGTGCTTCGGTTTAATGCTGAAATTAACAAAAAGTACAGCTTATGATTCTGGCTTGCAAGAGCGAGGGAACGTCAAGTGATGTTAGATTGGTTTATACCTTCTCTAGGATATAGTGGGCTAGAGTTGATGATCTCGGTTATTTTCTTTTTCTTGTAAAATTTTAATGAGAGAGAAGCTTTGGAGCAAGGAACTCTTGGGGACCTGCTTGTAAACTGTCTTCAAGAACACTTTTAAAAAAAGGTTTGCAATTGTTGTTTCCAGATATAGTTTTTAAAAGCAATAGAACAAGACACAAGTTTTAAAAATAACAGTCCCAGAATAAAGATGTTTTCGAGAACAGCTTTTTGTTTTCATTTTTTCCTGTTCACGATCCGGTGGCAAATTGTAATTAAGGAGTTTCATGAATGCCAGTTTGGTAATGAAAAGCAACAGTGATTTGCTTTCTTTCTCTCTGTCTTGGTTGGATTGCGTGGGGGGAGAATGAGGTCCGTAGATATGCTGTAGTCCGCGCAGGCAATCCTTCTATATTTTTTTGCAGGTTTGTTCATCCATCAATCTATCTGGATAGATCTCCTCACACTTTCATTGAATCGTTTCTGCATTCAATGACTTGGCCTGCTGCTTAATCGTTCATGATTGTTCACTGCTTGATGTCCGTACAATAATGGCCTGGTAAAACTTGTTTCTATATGGGAAATTTGATAGAATTTCAGGTTCCTGTATTATTTACCGTGATGCAATAATTACTGCCTAGTGCTGGGGTGAGAGTGAGGGCGGAGAACAGATTTGATGTTGGTGGATGAGATGGGGATGTGGTTCACTATGGTTGGGAAAATGAGAATAGTCATGAAAATTATTTCTAATATAATTCAGATTGATTTTCAAACCATTTTGAACTCATGCTTTATGAAACAGTTTTCAAGAACTAAAAAGAAGGAACCAAACAGGCCCTTGGTTTTCTTGACTGTGTTTGTTCCTTTCTTCAGTTGATTGTTAATTGCAGGAGATCTTTAGATTCCAGTAAGGTGTATTCCTGTAAATCACATCTCTTATTCCTTATTTGTTCTCCAGGTGTTTTTTTTTTGGGATCGAAAAATAATTTCTATTAGGGAGAAAATAGGAAAGTACTACTCTAGTGTTATAAGATATCCTCCTAAACAGAAAAGCGCAAAGCTACAATCCAAGGGAAAGAATAAATAACACAAAACCTCTTGGGAAATGTAGTTCATTCATTCTTGTCTTCTGATTGAAATAATCTGTCTCATTAGAGCTATTTGAAATATAATTATCTCCGTGATTGTATAGTTTCTATATATGCATATATAGATACACATAAATGCAGACATGCTTCATTTGTTTTATCCCCCCAAGTGATCTCTTTGTTCTGTTGTCCTGTCAATTAGTTTAAACTATCCAGAGCAATTGTGGTTGTATAACCAATTTAGGATGTTAAAACTGGCAGATTCGTCTATCAATCTTTGGGAGGGACTTCAGTGTTTCCTTGATTTCAAGACGATCTAGACATTTTGCTGGGACACGGTATGTTCTTGTTTTTAATATTTCATTCATGTTCCATTTTTTATACAATTGATTGAGATATCATGAAATCATTGTAATAAATTAGAAAATTATTCTCCAAGATTTCATCTCAGATTTAATTTTATATCCTAAGAAGAGGTCCTGGTAAATCTGTGGCCATATATGATCGTTATATATATATATATATATATAGACACACAAACACATATATATACCCCCCTGCTGATTGAAGGTTATGGAACTCTTGATGCTCCTATTATACTTGTAGTCTCTGAAGTATGAGAACCAACTATGTAGCATCTACATCGAGAATTCAAGTATTGTATTTTTGGTGCACTGAAAATGCACCCAACATTTCATCTTATTATTGTAGTAATTTCTATGGAGTTCGAGTAACTACTCAACAATGAACTGTAATGACTGATAGGCTGGATGATAATTATAGTTCCATTGAAAGCAAAATATACTGGTTTAGAGACCATGTCAAGCTATATAAACTGCTTTTGGTGTGTTGTGTGGGATAAGGAAGGATATTATAATGTTCCAAGATAGTAAGGTATAGGGTTTCCTTATAACTCATAGTCCATCCTACATTTGTTATGCAAGTTGATAGAGCACAAGACAATATATTGTAATCCTATCATGTGTTTATTGATTGTTCGGATAACATTAGTTGTTTAGAACTGTATATGAGGTGCCAAATTCAACTTCAACAACAGCCAATTCTTCTCCCGCTAGGTGGAGTTAGCTACATGGATCATAGTCATCATACAACCCAATTAAGCTCTATTTAAGACCAAATTTAGATAAATCTGAGTAATTTTATTACCCTAAATCACAAAAATCACAGTACCGAGCTTTGTGCAACACTTTCCGAGGCTTGTCATAATTTGCAACCGGTCCTTATAAGGAAATTTTCACAAGGATTAAGAACATGTCCTGCCAGGAAACACCTTTGACAACTTTATGGGGTCAAGTGACGCCAAATGTGACAGGGATTGGCTGGAATTGTGAATTCAGAATCCCCTGCAGCAGAGATCATCACATGGTTTCTTAGCCGTGTTCGACATTCTTTGAACAAAATGCGACTTTACATTAAGATGCTGTTAGAATTTAAACTTGGAACAACGTGCATTTACTTGTAATAAAATGCTTATTGCTTGTGTATTTTGTTGTGCTTGATTGTTTGGTTTAAATACAGATCAGCCCGTCTCAGGACAGGCGACACTGCTCGGTTTGGTTGTTGTAGTTTCAAATACATAAAGCGATTAATTAACAAGAGAAACAATATAATTCAGTCTGCATTTCTTGGAAGTTGATGGTGAACATGAGGATGCAAGGCATTATTCGTTCTTTCCACCAGCACCAAGTGCTTGTTGCTATTTCAATGTTTATCAATACCCTAAACAAATCATTGATCTTTGGAAGTGCTTACTCTAAAACCAAAATGAGTTTCAGGGAAACAATTCTTAACTGGGAGCCAATGATAAAGTTATAGAAATATTTACTTGAAGAGTTTAAGTTGTCCAGTGATTATGCTCTTTTATTCAAATGATTACAGAAATGAATTAGAATCAAGAATTTCTAACTTTCATTTAGATTTCTAAAGTGTGGAAGTTTTAAAGGACATTTGGTTTCTGTTAAATATAATTAATATATATGGACGGTGAATTTATGTGGACAGTGTGGACAGTGGAGTCTCATTCTTTGTATATTTCTCCTAAGACTTTGTATAGATAGTTATTGTTCTCTAGGAATCAGGTTTCCTATCTCATTGTCAAGTGTATATATATTGTCATATTGGAATGGAAATAAACAGAACAAATATTCAGTTCATATATTTTAAGTTGGTACCAGAGCTCTCTTTGTTCCTGGTTAGTGTTGTTTGGGGTTTAGCTACAGTGCTGACCCATCGCTTTTAGTTGTCCGGTGACCGGAGTAACACCGGCAACCACCTCAGAAGTCGCCGACCGGAAGTCCCATTGAGCGCCGCCTCCATATTCGCCTTCACGCGCCACCGTCAAAATCTCCACTTTCCGGCGCGTGTGATCCACGCGCCACCTTCCCGGCCGACTTTTCCGCCGCCGTGCTCGCCTTCTCCTCCCGGTCCTATCTTGCCCCTGTTTGGTGTCTGGGTCTACTGTTTTGCCCCTGTTTGGTGTCTTTTTCAGTTTTTCAGTGAGTATTTTTGTGTTCCTTTGGTTTGTTCACTGAAGCTCTTCCATGGCAGTAAAGAAAAGTTTGGTTTCCTTTGCTTTTTCTGGGTCCCCCACCATTACTTCCGAGAAGTTGAATGGTAAGAATTATGTGAGTTGGCGTGATGTTGTTGAGGTATGGTTTCTGGGTCAGGGTTTGTCTGATCATCTCACCAAAAAGGCTGTTGATATTGCTGCAACTGAGAAAGAAGAATGGCAACGGGATGATTATCAACTTGTATCATTGTTGTGGCAGTCCATTGAACCAAGGTTAATGGTGCATTTTCGTCCATACAAAACATGTTGCGAGATCCGGAAGAAGGCTCAAACTGTTTATGCTAATGACATACAACGACTATATGAGACAATTCATAATTTGGCAACAATGCAGATGTCTGATCTTGACTTACCCTCCTATCTGAACAAGGCACAATCCATTTGTGAGGAAGTCAAATTGATGCTAGTGATTGATGATGCAAAAAAGATGTCGGATAAGCTAGATAACATGCTTATGGTTTTTGTTCTTCATGGCCTTCACAAAGACTTTGAATCTGTTCGAAATCAAACTTTGACCAATCCAGATATTCCTATTGTGGAGGACCTCATTGATCGATTACTTCGAGTTCCTTCCCCAACAGCTTCCATTGGAGTTGATTCTCACACAGGATCAGAGTCTTCGATTTTTATCTCAAACTCAACCAACCGAGGGGGTCGGAGTCATACTCATGGCCATAGAGGTGGTGGTCGTGGCAGAGGTGGCCGAGGTAACCTTTATTGTTCGTATTGTAAGCGAGATGGACACACTCAAGATCGGTGCTACTCCCTACATGGATTCCCAAATAAAACCGCTAATATAGCTCAGTCTCATGAACCTGTTGTTGAACACAAGATTGAGCCCAAGAAGGATCACCTTTTGACTGTCAATGAATATCAGGAGTACCTTCAGTTTAAAGCCACTCAACAGGCTTCTTCTTCGGCCACCATTGCTCACACTGGTAATTCTACAGTTTGTCTCTCTCAATCTGCATCTGTTGGATCCTGGATTCTTGACTCTGGTGCTTCTGATCACTTAGCTGGTAATCCTTCTCTTTTCTCTAAATTGTCATTCCCTAAAACTGCTCACCATATAACCCTTGCCGATGGGTCTAAGACACAGGCCGCTGGTATTGGACAAGCCTCACCTCTTCCTTCCTTACCTTTAAATTCAGTCTTGTTTGTGCCCGAGTGTCCTTTTAATTTAATTTCTATTAGCAAAATTACTCGCACTTTAAACTGTTCCATTACCTTTAACTCGGATTCCTTTCTTATACAGGACCGGAGCACGGGAGAGACGATTGGAGCTGGATCTGAATCACGAGGTCTCTACTACCTCCAACCTTCCTCTTCCACCATATGCGCTGTTTCAGGTTCTGCTGATCTCTTTCATCGTCGTCTAGGTCATCCAAGTTTGGACAAGTTAAAACAGATGGTCCCTCATCTCTCACATTTGAAAACCATGAACTGCGAGTCATGTCAGCATGGAAAACATGTTAGAGCCTCTTTTCCTAGTAGTGTCAATAATCGAACTAGGGCCCTTTTTGATCTTATCCATTCTGATGTTTGGGTCCCAGTCGTGTTACTTCTGTTTCAGGATATAGGTACTATGTTACTTTCATTGATGATTTTTCAAGATGTACCTGGTTATTTTTAATGAAAGATCGTTCTCAGTTATTTGATGTTTTTCAAACCTTTTGTTCCACAATAAAGAATCAGTTTGGAAAAAAATTCATATTTTGCGCAGTGATAATGCAAAAGAATATTTCTCTACATCTTTTAAATCCTTCCTGAGTTCTCATGGCATCATACATCAGTCTAGTTGTCCTCACACACCACAACAAAATGGTGTCGCTGAACGCAAACATCGTCATCTTGTTGATACAACCCGAACTCTTTTAATAAATGCCAATGCACCCTTGAAGTTTTGGGGGGATGCTGTTCTTACTGTCTGTTATTTGATAAATCGCATGCCATCCTCTGTTTTGGGTAATAAAATTCCTCACTCTCTTTTATTTCCTAAAGATCCCCTTTATACTGTCCCCCTCGTGTGTTTGGTTCCACCTGTTTTGTCCATGACCTCTCTCCAGGTAGTGATAAATTGTCTGCACGAGCTATTAAATGCATCTTTCTTGGGTATTCTCGAGTGCAGAAGGGATATTGATGTTATTCTCCTTCTACACATCGCTTTTATGTATCCGCAGATGTTATATTCTTTGAGGATACTTTTTTCTTTGACACCTCAGCTACATCTGACTCCACTCCATCTCAGGTCCTGCCCCTTCCTCTTTGTGATGCTCCATCACCACAGGATGATCGTCCATTGCGACGATATGGTAAATTTTATGAGCGTCAAGTTCCTGCCGCTCCGGAGGACATACCTACTATTGATCCTCATGATTCAGCTCCTGCTCCAAACGCTTCTTCCACTACGGTCCAACCTGACACTTCCGCTGACTTACCTATCGCCCTTCGTAAAGGTACACGCTCTACTCTTAATCCTAATCCCATTTACAATTTTCTGAGTTACCATCGATTATCTCCTTCCCATTTTGCCTTTGTATCTGCCTTGTCATCTGTTACCATTCCTAAGAATGTTCAGGAAGCACTATCTCATCCAGGTTGGCGACAGGCAATGATTGATGAGATGATGGCTTTGGAATCTAATCATACATGGACCCTTGTTTCCCCTCCTGTTGGGAAATCAGTCGTTGGTTGTCGATGGGTGTTTACTGTTAAAGTTGGTCCTAATGGGCAGGTGGATCGCTTGAAAGCCCGACTGGTAGCAAAGGGGTACACTCAGATCTATGGTCTGGATTATGGTGATACTTTTTCTCCCGTTGCTAAGATGGCATCTGTTCGTTTGTTCTTGTCTATGACTGCCATGAAACACTGGCCTTTATATCAGCTGGATATTAAAAATGCATTCTTACATGGTGATCTGGAGGAGGAGATCTATATGACGCAACCACCTGGGTTTGTTGCTCAGGGGGAGTCAGATCTTGTTTGTAGATTACAAAAGTCCTTGTATGGCTTAAAACAGTCACCTCGCGCTTGGTTTGGGAAGTTCAGTAAAGTTATCCAGCAATTTGGCATGATTCGTTGCGAGGCTGATCATTCTGTATTCTTTAAATGCTCATCCTTGAATAAACGTATTTATCTTGTGGTGTATGTGGATGATATTGTTATTACAGGTGATGATCAAGAAGGCATTAAGGAGTTGAAGCAACACTTATTCAAACATTTTCAAACCAAAGATCTTGGAGGATTACGTTACTTTCTTGGGATTGAAGTAGCCCAATCAAGAACAGGTGTTGCTATTTCTCAGAGGAAATATGCCCTTGACATTCTAGAAGAAACAGGGATGCTAGATTGTAAACCTGTTGATACTCCTATGGACCCAAATGTAAAGCTTCTACCTAATGAGGGGGAGCCGTATCCTGACCCAGGCAGATATAGAAGATTAGTTGGGAAGTTAAATTATCTCACCATGACTCGACCAGACCTTGCTTTTCCGGCCAGTGTTGTAAGTCAGTTTCTTAACTCACCATGTGATAGTCATTGGAATGCAGTTGTCCGGGTCCTAAGATATATCAAGGGATCACCTGGGAAAGGGATTGTTTATATGGATATGGGTCATACTAATATCATCGGGTATACAGATGCAGATTGGGCAGGCGATGCTGCTGATAGGAGGTCCACTTCAGGCTACTGTGTGCTTATTGGAGGTAACCCATGGAAAAGTAAGAAACAGACTATTGTTGCAAGATCGAGCACAGAAGCAGAGTATCGTGTTATGGCTAATACTACTTGCGAACTTCTATGGCTAAAATATTTGCTCCAAGAATTGAAGTTTTGTGAGATAGGTCCTATGGAACTTGCTTGTGATAACCAATCAGCTTTATATCTTTCTTCGAATCCTATCTTTCATGAAAGGACCAAGCATATAGAAGTTGATTGTCACTTCATACGGGAAAAGATCCTCACGGGCATCATTAAGACTTCCTTTGTGGGTACTAGAGATCAGCTTGCAGATATAATGACTAAGTCTTTACGGGGTCCTAGAATAGCATATATATGTGACAAGCTGGTTGCATCAGACATATATGCTCCAGCTTGAGGGGGAGTGTTAAATATAATTAATATATATGGACGGTGAATTTATGTGGACGGTGTGGACGGTGGAGTCTCATTCTTTGTATATTTCTCCTAGGACTTTGTATAGATAGTTATTGTTCTCTAGGAATCAGGTTTCCTATCTCATTGTCAAGTGTATATATATTGTCATATTGGAATGGAAATAAACAGAACAAATATTCAGTTCATATATTTTAAGTGTTTCCAAAGTGTCAAAGCTGGAAACTGGACCCCTATGTGCACTTGGAGGAGAATCAAGTTGAGGAATAGCAGTCGTAGAATAAGTTTGGTGAAGGGGATCAAGGGGTTATGGCGTGTGGACTACTAAACAATTTAGGTACTGACTAAAAAAATGTATCTGCTATTCTGCTTGTATATAATCGGCTCTCCATGAATACGATAATTTATTTTATCAAATTATAGAGTTGGAAGTTCCTTGTGAGTCAATTCTATGAGGATCTGGTAGTTTCTAAAATCTAAACTATGTTGACATGGGGAGTTTCATCAACTAAATCTCTTCACGTGAAGGCAGTATGTGTCTAGGTACTTCTCACGGGCCTTGATGTCTGAGCATCCACATCCTCAATTTCGTTGCACTTGTGTGCTACTTCAATATCAATTTGTATAAACATTCTTTTTCTCTTATATCATGTTCTAGGTGATGGATTACATTCTTGTGTCTTTCAAACTCAACTTTTTAGATAACTTAAACAGTTTATGTATTAAGTTTTACTCCCATTGGCAATTATGTGTTGTGATTTGTCCAGGGAAGGATTGAAGGAGGAGGAGCAACAAACCAGGTTAGCCTCTTATTCACTCTTTGCAATGGATACCTCTATAAGGTTCTCCTTTATTGGAGAGTTTGGGAAGATTTTCTTTGTTCCTCATCCGTATGAGAAACATAATGATTTCTTTTCTCTCTTTCTTCCTGAGAGAATATTCTTAGTTTCCTTTTTTTCTTTCCATGGTTCTTTAGCACTTGTTTCTCATCACTCTCTCCCTCTCGTGTTTACTTGCCTCTGTTCCCTATATGTTCCACATTCCTCATTTTTTCTACAATATATTGTGTTTCAGACAGCCTTTAACTAATGCAAATTCAGTCATTGCCTCTGAACTTGTGCAGGTTTCATTTTTCTCCCTTTCATGCCCCTCTGATGAAAAATATTACACAGAACTGCTTTCTCCTCTCTTTCAATTGGTCTTACGCTCCTTTTCCATTACCTTGATCACAATTATCTGTTTTAAAGCAACATGGATTGCTCAATGTTGATCCTGAAGTTCTGTTCATTGGTGAATGTGATTTGCAAATGATTAGGAAAAACTTTATTATTATGTAATCCACACCCTCCTCCTTCTTTCCATATACCTAGGTTTAGACCCCTTTCGTTTAATAAATTTTTTCCCAGTAGCCCATTATTTTCAACTTGTTTGCTAATTTTTCCCAGTGGTTTGAATTTAGCGAAAAGGTGTGGCTTACATTTCATAAGCAATGGGTTTGAACTTATGTATGACCTCCCTTTTGCGTTAATTCTTAAACAAGTTGTATAAATTTGGGACCATCTGATGTGAATTTGTGATTCTGCTTATTTTTCTGAAATTCTCCTTTGTTGCAAGGAGAGTCTGCAACAATTCAGGCAATGCTGTTATGATAATGGTTATATGGTTTTTGTAAATTTGACTGGTTATATAGGCTTTGAATTATTTTGTGTCATATAATGTAATGGTTAGTACCATCTTTGTCAGTGTGCTTTTGCGAAGAATCTCTTGTGGGGTGAATTTTGTGCTCTGGATTGTTTTCCTTAGCTGTTATTATTATTATGCCGGGGAGACTTCTATTCTATATCAAATAAGTTGATATACTGTTAATTTAAGTAAATTTGTTTTTGAGTGTTCTGTAGGATAGTATATGTAACTTCTTACAGCAGTTGTAGAATCAAAGTGTTGCCTTTGTGGCCTATCATCTAGATTAGAGAAAGCTTACATTAGTCAATGGTACACTGATGGTGGAACATTTGTTCTCTTTGATGCTTGTTTTCTTCATATTTAGCAGTTTTGTGTTGGTTGGATTGGAATATATAGCAGTAATTTAATGTAGCAATATTCTTGATGTCATGAATTTTCCGTGTTTTGTAAAGATATTTGGTTATTGGTTTACATTGTCTGTCTGGCAAAAATAGTAATAGTTGGATTGATTTTCTTTGTTGTTGGAATCCACCGTCCAAAGTTGGAATCCACCGTCCAAAGGTTCATGGACTGCCATTAAAAGTTTAGGAAATAGCTATTGTAATTAATTAGGTTCATGTATTCTCTATTGCCATTTATTTGTTTTTTGTAATTGTAAGTTGTATTTAATTCTCCTAGTGTATAAATACAATAATCTGTGCTGTTTGAATGTAACACAAGCAATTCAAAAATACTTGTTTTGTTCCTCCATTCAATTTGGTATCAGAGCTCCTGCCCCTGGGAGTATCTGTCTCTCTTTTTCGCTGCCTCAACCTTCATTGCTGAGTTTCTTTAGGTTCCTTGCCTTCATTGCAGGGCCTGTGTTACGTCTGCCTTCATTGCAGACCAAGCACCTTCATTATGCTTTGTTTCCTTGTATGCCCAGTCCCTGTTTTGTACGTTCAGAGCCCTTCCCAACCCAAACACAACCTTTAACTCCGTTTTACACCAAAAACCAAACACAGAACCATTCAGAAACCGGCGACCGACCAAGCCCACAAAACCCACTCCCGGAAACCGCCCCACGCGCTACCACACACGCCTGCTCCTGTCCGCGCGTGATCTACATGCGCCACTTTCCTGACCTCCGTTCGATGCCGTGCTTGCCCAGATCTGCTCGCCGGCGCTCCCTTGTTCTGTTCCGCCCACCAGAACCCTAAAACAGCCACCTTTGTCTTTCACCATTTCTACCTACCATTGCTGCCATAACCATGACAGAAGCTGCATCAACCGTATCACAAACTCAACCTTCAATCCTGAACCCCATTGACCTTCCAGTCCTTCAACCAAGCTTCCGCCTCAATGGAAAAAATTATCTCCAGTGGGCCCAGCTCATTCGAACAACCCTTAAAGGAAGGCGAAAATTGAATCACATCGAAGGGAAGGCTCCTGAAAAAGATGATCCACAATTTGAGACATGGGACAATGAGGATTCTCTCATTATGACTTGGCTTTAGAACTCCATGATTCCTGAAATTAGCAGAAATTGTATGTTCTTGCCATCATCCCGGGAAATTTGGGATAATCTCAGTAAAACCTTTTCCATGAAAAAGGATATCTCTGCTTGTTATGAGTCGAAGACAAAAATCTTCAACACTAAACAAGGATCTCTCTCGGTGATTGATTATTATGGCACTCTGAATGGGTTATGGATTGAATTAGATCAGTATCAGAATTTGAAGATGGAGTGCAGTAAGGATACAACCACCTTGGCTGAGTTTGTTGAGAGAGATAGGATCTTTGAGTTCCTTTCAGGATTGAATCCAGAGTTTGACCCTATTCGGGTTCAGATTTTGGGAAAAGAAAAGTTGCCTACTTTATCAGAAGTGTTCTATACAATCCGCGGGGAAGAAAGATGAAGAGCAGTTATGCTTGATGAAAAGCCAATTGATGGATCAGCACTAAGATCTGCCAAAATAGGACCTAGCTCTTCATCCTCCTTCAAGTCTAATCGTTGGTGCACCTATTGTAAGAAGTATGGTCATACCAAGGAGAACTGTTTTAAGCTCCATGGGAAAGATCAGGTTCTTAGCCGCACAGGAGGATTTAAAAATGTTGCTCGAGGACAGGCTCACTTGACTTCCATAAATTCTGAATCAGAAGTGGAAACCAAACAGGTGAAAGGTGACGCTTCTACTCTTCGCACGGAGGAACTCGAACACTTAAGGTCTCTTATGGCTTCTTTTAGTAAACCTTCTGGATCTTGTTCTCTTGTCATGAATGGTAAGATTTTTTGTTCTTTATCCTCTCATACTTCTGGTACTGCTCCTGAGGATTCTTGGATTATTGATTCTGGTGCTACCGATCACATGACCTTCTGTTCTTCTCATTTTTCTTCATATAAAAATACCTCTGGTAATCATCACATAACTATAGCTGATGGCTCTCATACATCAGTTGTTGGCCTTGGTAATGTTGCACTTAGTCCATTGCTAATTTTGAAAAATGTGATTCATGTTCCTAAACTTTCATCCAATCTTCTTTCAATACATAAGCTTACCAAAGACCTTAATTGTGCTGTAACATTTTCCCATTCTCATTGTGTTTTTCAGGATCTTATCACGAGGAGGAAGATTGGGGTTGCTAAGGAATAGGGAGGGTTGTACTACCTTGAGATGGAAGCATCCAGTGGCTCTAGTCAAAAGTTGCAACATTCCTGTCATCAAACTCGTTCCAAGTCATGTGCTTCCCAAATTTGGCTCCACCATAAATGTCTTGGACACCCCCCATTCACTTTACTTAAATCTATGTTTCCTGCTTTGTTTTTAAATAACCCGGTCGAGTCCTTTAATTGTGATGTGTGTGAATTTTCTAAACACCATCGGGTGAGTTTTCCTTCAAATGGTAATAGAAGCAATGAACCTTTTTCTCTTATTCATACCGATGTTTGGGGTCCAGCTTCTGTTCCTAATATTTCTGGTGCAAAATGGTTTGTGTCATTTATTGGTGATTGCACTCGTGTTACTTGGATTTTTCTAATGAAAAATAAATTAGATGTGTACCATTTATTTATCCAGTTTTATCATATGATTAAAACTCAATTTGATAAAACAATTAAACGTCTGAGGTCTAATAATGGTAGAGAGTATGTGAATCAAAATTTCTCCACCTTTCTTAAACAACATGGCATTGTTCATGAACTTACTTGTGTTGATACCCCTATCAAAACGGGGTTGCTGAAAGGAAAAATCGACACTTGCTTGAAATTACTAGAGCTTTATTGTTTCAGATGTTTGTTCCAAATTCATATTGGGGGGAAGCTGTTTTGACTGCTGCATATTTAATAAATCGGCTACCCTCTAGAATCCTTGGTGGCCTGAGTCCGATTCATGTCATGAAATCATTCTTTCCATCTGTTCCTATTATGCAAAGTCTTGAATCTTGTGTTTTTGGCTGTGTTGCTTTTGTTCATATCCATCGCCAGCATCGGGGCAAACTTGACCCTTGTGCTATTGAATTCATGTTCATTGGTTATGCCCCTGACAAGAAAGGATACAAATGTTATCACCCTTCCTCTCGTCGAGTGTATGTCTCCATGGATGTCACCTTCCAAGAAAATCAAAAGCTGAGATTTTTTCAGAAAGCAGCATTCCCTTGCTCCAATCTTCTGACATGCTCTCAGATACACAGGAATTAGCTCCTCAGACTAGAGCAAGCTCACCAAAACTGGTCTATCAAAGGAAGAAATACCCCTCCCTGGTCCAGCCGCAACCCCAAATATCTGAACCCATGGTAAGTACTCAAAACACTAGTCCCATTCATTCTGAACCTATTCCTTTGGATAATTGTGATCCTAACATTGATGATGACTAGCCTATTGCATTAAGAAAAGGGAAAAGATCTTGTGCTAAGTACCCTATTTCCAACTTTGTTTCCACCACAAACCTTTCTTTGCTGCACCAAAGCTTTATTGCAGCCATTGACTCTATCAGAATCCCTATAACAGTACAAGAAGCATTGAAGGATAAGAATTGAGTTGAAGCCATGAATGAGGATATGCAAGCTCTGGAAAGAAATGGAACATATGAAATTGTTGAGAAACCAAAAGAAAAGAGACTAGTGGGGAGTAGATGGATCTACACTGTAAAGTACCGGTCAGATGGTACCCTAGACAGGTATAAAACAAGACTAGTGGCAAAGGGATACACTCAGACCTATGGCATTGATTATGAGGAGACATTTGCTCCAGTGGCAAAGATGAACACTGTTCGTATTTTACTCTCTCTTGCTGCCCACTCTGGATGGGAATTACACCAGTTTGATGTCAAAAATGCTTTCTTGCATGGAGACTTCGAGGAGGTGTACATGGAGATTCCCCTAGGGTTTGGTCCCACATGTGGAACAAACAAAGTTTGCAGATTGAGAAAGGCTTTATATGGGCTAAAACAGTCTCCCCGAGCATGGTTTGGAAGATTTACAAAAGCTATGGTGTTGCTGGGTTACAAGCAAAGCCAAGGAGATCATACACTTTTCTTCAAACATTCACAAGGAGGAAAACCGACTGTACTTCTTGTTTATGTTGATGATATAATTATTACAGGAGATGACCTAGTTGAGAGACAACTGCTTAAGGAAAAATTATTTGCAGAATTTGAGATGAAGGACCTTGGGAAACTGAAGTATTTCTTGGGGATCGAAGTGGCCTACTCAAAACAAGGCATTTTCATCTCTCAAAGGAAGTATGTGCTTGATCTTTTGAAGGAAACAAGGAAACTTGGATGTAAACCTACAGGTGTTCCCATCGAACAAAATCACGGGATGAGCACTGAAGAGGAGAGTGCCAAGGTTGACAAAGTCCAATACCAGAGACTTGTGGGGAAGTTGATTTACTTGGCGCACACTAGACCAGATCTAGCATATGCGGTCAGTGTTGTGAGTCAGTTCATGCATGATCCGAGGGAGAGACACTTACAGACTGTAGAACGTATACTGCAGTATCTCAAAGCTACTCCAGGAAGAGGACTCTTGTTCAAAAAAGGTGAAAACTTGACTATGGAGGCTTATACAGATGCAGACTATGCAGGTTCAGTCAGTGATAGAAGATCCACATCAGGCTATTGCATGTTCCTATGTGGGAACCTTGTTACTTGGAGAAGTAAGAAACAAAATGTAGTGGCTCGATTAGCGCAGAGGCAGAATTTAGAGCTATGGCACAAGGAATCTTTGAACTGTTATGGATGAAAATTGTGCTCGATGACTTGAAGATAAAGTGTGAAGGTCCTATGAAATTGTTTTGTGATAATAAATCGGCTATCGGTATTGCTCATAATCCTGTTCAGCATGACAGGACAAAACACATTGAGATAGATCGACACTTCATCAAGAAAAAGTTGGATAGTGGATTGATAACAACAATCTACATTCCCTCTGGGCAGCAGCTAGCAGATGTGTTAACAAAGGGTTTGCCAATGGATCGATCAACCAACTTACTTGCAACCTGGGAATGATTGATATCCATTCCCCAGCTTGAGGGGGGGTGTTGGAATCCACCGTCCATAGTGGAATCCACCGTCCAATGGTTCATGGACTACCGTTAAAAGTTTAGGAAATAGCTATTGTAATTAATTAGGTTCATGTATTCTCTAGTTCATGAACTTAGGAAATGTTTATACCTTAGGGAATTTGTGCCTCCTTTATTTGTTTTTTGTAATTGTAAGTTGTATTTAATTCTCCTAGTGTATAAATACAAGAATCTATGCTGTGTGAATGTAACACAAGCAATTCAAAAATACTTGTTTTGTTCCTCCTTTCAATTTTTGTCATAAACTGTCGCTGCAGTTACTTGAAAAGGGGAGTGAATGATCGGGGGAGGGTTGCTAATGATGTTGAGACGGAGCAGATTGTCCTTGATGACGAAGCTGGCTCTTGCAAGGGCAAAATGAGTTCAGTTGTGCAAATGCGTGGCTCAATTCCACTTTTCTGGTCACAAGAAGCATCAAGATTTAGCCCTAAGCCTGACATAATCTGTACGAAGATAGTTGAATGAATATATTGTTTGTTGTTGAATTTTATGCGGTTATAATAAATATAGCTCCTTTTTTATGTTCTGTGCTTCCTGTTTTTGACTTCAGTGCAGAGATATGATCCCACATACCAGGCAACAAAATTGCATTTTGAAGACCTTGCTAAGAGATATGGCAATCCAATTATTGTTCTTAATTTGATTAAGGTAATTCTTTTAAGGAGTTTGTGACTTTGCTCAAATAAAAATAAATAATGATTAAAAGGTGAACAAATATCAATTTACATGTTATTTGATTATGTTTTCTTTGGCAAGAGATCTCACTTTCAGTGGCGGATCCAAAATTTTTGGTTATTGGAGCAAAAATTTGTTCATAAAAAGTTTTACTAAAGGAAAATATTATAAATATGCATGAGTGAAAAATATATATATATATATATATATATAAAATACACGGGATATAATGTAGTTCAGTTTCAATGTGAAACTTATGTCCATGGATGAGAAACGAAAAACAATTCACTTAGCAAAAGATGAGAGATTACAGAAATAGTTTTCGCTCTCACCAAAAAATGGGTGGTGATTTGACATGTGGGGCAACATCTAATTTTTTATGGGGGATAAAACAAAAGTTATTAGATATATCAATTTAAAAAAGATTTACCTCGTGGGAGCAATTTCCCCCGAGTAATGTTATTTGTACACCTGAATTCTGGATACCTGGGCGACACCTGCGATATCTGGTTAATGCAGTTCAAATATGTGGTTAATTACATTCAGTGGATGGTTAATGAGTTGTGACACCTTGTTACATCCATTAACCATCCACTGAACATGATTAACCACATATTTGAACTGCATTAGCCACTATTTTCAGGTGTTCAAATATACATGGGGGGTCATGTATATTTGAACACCTGAAAATCATGGTTAATGCAGTTCAAATATGTGGTTAATTACGGTCAGTGAATGGTTGATGAGTTGTGACACCTTGTTATATCCATTAACCATCCAATGAACGTAATTAACCACATATTTGAACTGCATTAACCAGATATCGCAGGTGTCGCCAAGGTGTCCAAAATCCAGGTGTACAAATAACGTTACTCATTGCCCCCACCCCCACTTACATGCATCTGTCTCTGCTCACTTTTGTCTCTGTCGTCGTGCTTGCAGAAAAAAGTACTTTCCATCCACGCCCCGTGTACTCACTTTAGAATAGTACTTCTTGCCCATGCTTCTACCAAATGACTTCCTATTGAAAATTTCAGTGAAGCACCTTCTCTCGTTCATATTAATTAATCTTTAAATGCAAGTGACTGACCTCTTGAATTGCCTGGGGATCTGTCTGTATTTCCTTTGTATTTCAGATTCAGATAGGAATTGTTCCTATCAGATAGGTATAGAAACAGAAAGTTTATAATGGAATACAAGAACAGAAAAAGCACAGATAGTAATTCTCTCTTTATGAAGTTGTGGCTGGCTCCACTGTCAATAAGGAAATAAGAAGTCCTCCTAGCCGACCTCATAGCACTAGAATGTGCTATATCTCAAAGGCTCGTCCTTTGACTTTCCATCAACTAGAATACCATTACCCATCCTCCTTGACCCCTAATTTATTATAATTTATACAAAATTCCATTTAGTGGTGGAAAACAAAAATCCTTTTTAACCCCTAATTTATCAGATTGTTCTGGTTTTTCTTTGTTGTTTTGTGCTTTACTCTTAATGAATGTATTCTTTCATAAATGAAAATTGCATTTTCTTGTAGCTCATTTAAATGATAAAATGCAGACAGTTGAGAAACGGCCTCGAGAAATGATGCTGAGGCGTGAATTTGCAAATGCTGTTGGGTATCTGAACCAAATTCTACCAGTAGAAAACCATCTTAGATTTATACACTGGGACTTTCACAAGTTTGCTAAGAGGTGATCATGTTAAGCTTTATCTTTTTGTCTCACAATAGCATTTTCTTCATTTTATCTGACTATTCTCTATTCTCCTCTGGTGTTTTCAAAGCAAGTCTGCCAATGTTTTGGCAGTTTTAGGAGCTGTGGCAAGTGAAGCACTTGATTTAACGGGTTTTTACTACAGTGGCAAACCCAACATCATAAAGAGGGCCAACAAGAGCAACCGAACAAGCACAGGAAGGTATGATCCATCAATGAAAATCGTTACCTAACAGAGTCTTTTACTTTTTTTTTTATATAAGTTTTAGCTGAATTTTAACTGTAACTAGGCAATATTTTTCTATTTTTAGTGATTACTACTTATCTAACGATGCTCTTTTATTTGTTAAAAAAGCAAGATATGAAATATGCACGGGTCTGTGACCTTTTACCCTTCACAACTTTTGTTACGAGGTTTACTCTCCTGCCGCTTTAGGCCCTTCTCCCCTCACTTTTATGTGTTCTTTTCATAATTAGCGATATAGAACTAGAAGTCTCAATTAGATAACTCTAACTATTTCCTAGGAGAAGAGTCCTAATATAATTTAATAAATTGAACACGATTTTTCACATTGACTATGCAGTTATGTACAGTCGTCTACAATATTAGATAAGGAACTTGATGATGTATATATACGAGATTGAATGCACACTATTTGCAAGAAATAAATTTATATAATTCCCAAGCCACAATGAGCTGATCCCTATGTAGCATTAATTCACTATTTCCTAGAATAAGAGTTTCAATACAACTTTGATATTCCCAACAGTAACAACACCAATAAAGGCTCTTGTGATAAAAGTGGATCAAATGGAAGTTAATCAGATTACAAGGTGTGAGGAAGTCCTAAGAAAACCTGAGGATGGTGTATTGAAAAAGAGCAAGTAAGATGTTGCTTAATGAAAGGAAGTTCTATTTACATTCAACTTCTTGTCTATTTTTATAGGGATACTTCGCTTAGAGATCTGAGAGCTAGTTCTGGGGATCTTGCAAGGATTGGAAACAGTAATGAAAGTCTAAATTCTGTAGTTAATCGAGACAGAGAAACTGACATGAGTCATCAGAACAAAAATGATAATTTTAGTGGTGATGCACCACGTTTTCAGAGTGGAGTTCTCCGTACTAACTGCATTGATTGTTTGGACCGTACGAATGTCGCCCAGTATGCTTATGGTCTTCAAGCTTTAGGATGCCAGCTCCATGCAATGGGTTTGACTGATGTGCCAAAAGTGGATCCTGAGAGTAGTATTGCTGCAGCTCTAATGGACATGTATCAAAGTATGGGTGATGCTCTTGCCCAGCAGTATGGTGGTTCTGCAGCTCACAATACTGTATGAATACATATTTTATGTGATTCTAAATTCATGTAATCTGTTGGAGATTATTTAATTTGCTTATTTGCATCCTCTTCTGCTGCTCTTTTGATATATTGTTTTTGGCGAATGACAGGTGTTCCCGGAGAGGCAGGGAAAGTGGAAAGCAACCACACAATCAAGAGAGTTTCTAAAATCCATAAAACGATATTATAGCAATGCTTACACTGATGGTGAAAAACAAGATGCAATAAACTTGTATTATTTCTTCCTCCTATTTTATCTTAATAATTTTCTTTTCCTTTTTCTTGATGGTATTCATAACTCATCTTTAATAAGATTTGATAGTTTTAGTTTTCTCATTGAATAACTTGGAGATAATTTAGACAAGTGTTTGTGAAATGCTTGAGTGAAAAACCACTCAGCACACATATATTTATATACACTTGATCATAAATACAACTTATGGTTACAAGGATAATAATGATAGCTATTTCCTAAGAATATGCATAGATACAAACTAGGTACATGAATTGTTAGCTTCATGAATCTAAATTAATTGCTCCTAATTCCAACAAGTCCACACCGTCCGTACCATCCAACTAATTCTAACACCCCCTCTCAAGTTGGAGCATATAAATCAAATGCTCCAAGCTTGGAACAAATATTTTGAATTCTCGGTCCTCTTAGAGATTTTGTAAAGATGTCTGCCAGTTGATCATTAGAGCTAACAGATTCGGTGACGACTTCTTTAGAAAGGACTTTCTCTCGGACCAAATGACAATCGATCTCGATATGTTTAGTTCTCTCATGGAATACTGGATTGGAAGCTATATGGAGGGCTGCCTGGTTATCACAACATAGCTTCATTTGTTGAGTATCTCCAAACTTCAATTCTTGAAGAAGTTGTTTAATCCAAATGAGCTCACACGTGGCTACAGCCATAGCTCTATATTCAGCCTCTGCACTAGACCTTGCAACAACATTTTGTTTCTTACTCTTCCACGAGACAAGATTTCCTCCAATAGACACACAATACCCTTAAGTGGAACGCCTATCAATGGGTGATCCTGCCCAATCTGCATCGCAAAATCCAACTACTTGAGTGCTTCCTTTGTCTTCATAAAGTAGTCCTTGTCCCGGTGCCTTTTTAATGTACCTCAGAATTCGAATCGCCGCATCTCAATGATCATTATGAGGAGATTGCATGAATTGGCTTACTACTCCAACTGCAAAAGAGATATCCGGCCTTGTAATAGTGAGATAGATGAGTTTTCCAACAAATCTTCGATATCTCTCAGGACCAGAATACGGCTCCCCCTGACTAGGAAGTAATTTTAGATTCGGATCCATGGGACTATCAACTGGTTTACAGTCCAACATACCAATTTCTTTAAGTATGTCTAATGCATACTTCCTCTTTGAGATGATAATCCCATTCTTTTACTGAGCAACTTCAATTCCAAGAAAATATTTCAACTTCCCCAAGTCCTTGGTCTGAAAATGGCTACATAAATGTTCCTTCAACTGAGAAATTTTCTCCTGGTCATTTCCTGTGATGACTATATCATCTACATAGACCACCAAGTAAACGCATCTATTTGGAGAGGTATGGCAATAAAAGACTGAATGATCTGCTTCACTACGTTTCATTCCAAAAGCTTGAATAACCGAGCTGAATTTCCCAAACCAAGCTCGTGGAGACTGTTTCAGCCCATAGAGAGATCGTCATAGCCTGCAAACCAAACCAGACTCCCCCTGAGCAACAAACCCAGGAGGTTGCTCCATATAAATCTCCTCTTCTAACTCTCCATGAAGAAATGCATTTTTAATATCCAACTGATATAATGGCCAATGACGAATGGCAGCCATGGCAAGAAATAATCGAACATAAGTGATTTTGGCTACAGGGGAGAAAGAATCTCCATAATCAAGTCCATAAATCTGAGAATAACATTTGGCTACAAGCCGGGCTTTGAGACGATCAATTTGTCCATTAGGCCCAACTTTAATAGCATATACCCATCGACAGCCAACAGGTTTCTTTCCTGGAGGAAGAGGAGTTAAGTCCCAAGTACCATTATGCTCCAAAGCCTGCATTTCATCAATCATGGCTTGTCGCCATCTTGGATGATCAAGTGCCTCATGAACATGTTTAGGAATAGAAACAGAAGATAAGGATGACACAAAAGTATTGTAAGAGGGAGAAAGACGATGATAACTTAAAAAATTATAAATAGGATGAGGATTCCGGGTTGACCGAGTACCTTTCCTAAGAGCAATGGGCAAGTCAAGATTTCCTTCAGGTAGGTCCGTAGTAGGGTCATCTGCTGGAGCAGGACATGATTCAGCTGGTCTTTTAGTGCCTTCCAATTCTGTATTAGCAACACGTTGTCGACGAGTGTATATGATGGGTGACCTTTGAGATTGTTCAAGTGGAGAATTGTCAGGTACATCTGTCGTCGAAACTGATTCCGACAAAGGGGAAAGTGATGGTCCAAGATAAGGAATCAGGAAGACTTCTTCAATAGTATGAGACTCAACCGTGGATGGTGAGAAGTAAAATTTTTCTTCGAAGAACGTTACATCTGCAGAAATCTAATAACGATTCTACACAGGGGAATAACATTTGTAACCCTTCTGTAACCTGGAATATCCCAAAAAGACACATTTAATGGCTCTGGCAGCAAGCTTATCAAGACCTGGAGACAAGTCATGAATAAAACAAGTGCATCCAAATATCCGTTGAGCGACATGAAATAGTGGCTCTTTAGGGAATAAAATGGAATGTGGTATTTTATGATCAAGGGAGGACGAAGGCATTCAATTAATTAAATAACATGCTGTCAAAACTGCATCACATCAATGTCGGACAGGTATATTCGCATGAAGTAACAAGGTCCGAGCAGTTTCAACAAGATGTCTATTCTTCCTTCCAGCTATGCCATTATGTTGAGGGGTATGAGGACAACTGGATTGATGGAGAATGCCCTGTGATGACAAAAAGGAAGAAAGAGCAGAAGAAAAGTATTCCTTTGCATTATCACTTCTAAGGATTTTGATTGTCTTACCAAATTGGGTTTTGACCTCATTAACAAAAGTGGTGAGAATAGACAAAAGTTCAGATCGTTCTTTCATTAAGAAAACCCAAGTGCGCCGAGAGAACTCATCAATAAAGGTAATCAAATATCGGAAGCTATTAGAAGACACACGACTTGGTCCCCATATATCTGAACGGATAACTGAAAATGGAGAATCAACTCGGCTTTCAACTTTGCTGGGAGAGGAAGAGCGAACATGCTTGCCTAGTTGACACGACTCACAGTTCAATGATGACATTTTTGCAAGATTTGGAACCATTTGCATCAATTTTGACAAACTTGGATGGCCCAATCGTTCATGAAGAAGATTTGGAGACTCAACTACAGTACAACTTACAGAAGGAGCTGATTGGAGGTAATAAAGACCATGTGATTCATGTCCTACGCCAATCATCCGACCCGTACCACGTTCCTGTATAGTAAAAGAACCAACATCAAAAGTTACTGAGCAGTTTAGAGAGCGAGTAAGTTGACTAAGGGAGATCAAATTAAAAGGGCAACCAGGTATAAACAAAACAGATTTTAAAGTTGTAGGAGTGACTGAAACATGATCGATTCCTTTGGCACTGACCTTAGAACCATCCGCAAGAGTTATGAAGTGAGGAAATTTAGGAGAAAATATGGAGGAGAATAAAGAACGATTACCAGCGATATGATCAGAGGCACCTGAATCAATTATCCAAAGATTTTGATTCTTACTGGATTAAGATATGAAGGCTGTGGAGTCATGAACACCAGTGGCAGTAGACCCATGAGATTGACGGGCAGCTTTCAATTGAAGATACTATCGGTACTCGGCTTCGAAAAATTTTTTCTTGAACATTTCAGCATTGACTGATTTTTTAGGAAACCCATGAAGAGAGTAACTCAAATAGACAACTATAAACACGAGAAGGGGGGTTGAATTGTGTTTATCAGAATTTAAACAAAGTTGAAATCTTTTCGCATACAGAAGCTTAGTTCAGACGAGTAGAAAGATACAGGACAGACGGGTGACCTGTGTGATGAAATTTTAATAGTGACTTTGGCAAACACACCACTTGATAAACGTATAAGAAAACTAAAGCAACTAAAGAGTTTAAAAGGAAAGAGAGATTGACACAGTTATTTATCCTGGTTCACTCTTCAAAGCAAAGAGCTACGTCCAGTCCTTGGCAGTACCAAGATTTATCCACTATAACTGATCAGTTTACAGACTCAAGTATTGTTTGCACACCTAGCCTCTTCAGGCTCCAAAACAAGTATTCTTTGCACACCTAGCCTCTTCAGGCTCAAGACAAGTATTCTTTGCACACTTAGCCTTTTCAGGCTCACTCAGGTTTGTTTGAGAGATTTGGTTTGTAATTACAACTTCAGATAGACAGATCTTTCACTAACACTCAGAGAGTGGTTTAAATGTAAAGCTGAGGAAAGTTTGCGTAATAACTTCAAATGATTGAAGAATACAGAATGAAAGAATGAAGATATTAATGCGCAGAGCAATGGCTCTTTAATGCTATGTGTATTCTCTATGCTTCATCTTCAATGACTTCTGTATTTATAGTCTTCAAGCATTTAGGATCCGTTAGAGACATTCCCTCAGATGTTAGCTCAGGAAGAACCTCATTAAATGCAATAGAGTCGTTCTGGGCAGCCATTAATGCAATAGGAACGTTGGTTGTACTATAACATGAAGGATCATGGCTTTATGCATCGTGATACAGCCATATCAGAGTTGTGCAGAGAGTTTTTTGTACTTTGCTGAGTACAATTCCCTTTTCGTGTAAGGACCAGAGGTACTAGGGAATAAAGCATGTTGAAGCATTCTTTAACTGGTCTTTGGTTCCGATAACAGAATCTGTTTTCTTGATTCTGGTTCTTGAAATAAGATTATGATAATTCTTATAGAATTCGCGTCCATAAAATAAGCGCGTCCATCGCGAAAATAACCGCGTCTATCTAGCCATTTAAGATATTACATTCGGATGGGCTAGTAGACGAGCTCCATATGCCATGTCATTGGACGGAGCTTCTCATTAAGGACTTAGCAAGTCCAAAGACTTGTGTGGACGAGCGCTTCCGTCACCTTAGTGGACGAGCGCTTCTATCACTTTAGTGGACGAGCGCTTCTGTTACTTTAGTGGACGAGTAGATGATTCTTACAGTTTTAATCTGCACACTAGATAGACAGGTTAGCAACCAATATGAAGGTTAATTAAATCATTAACCAATGTTTAGTTCTCATCAAAACTTAGGGAAATGTACATCAGACATTTTAGAGACTTAGCAATCTCCCCTTTTTTGATGATGACAAACATTAAGATGATTTAATGAACCTCAGAAAATATCAACAAAGAAAATAGCATATATCAGACAGGTTGTAATTTTCTTAAACGGACAGGTCATGCAGATGCTTGATCAGACATTAAGATTATATAATCCGTTTAACATAGTCACAAATAAGTTTGACTTGTTTTACTTTGAAATTATTATCAGAGCAATCTTACTTAAGATTTATCTGAGCAATTATAGCAACTATCAGAACATACTCATGTCCATGTATTATTTAAGATTCATATCACATTCATTCATATTCATTCTCCTATTCTCCTATATCACATTTCTCATTTATCCCCCTTTTGTCAACATAAAAAAGAAATAAACTATGAAAGCATTAAAGAAATAAAGGAAAAATTTATTTTATTCATCATGAACGTTTACAAGTATAAGGTAGTCTATATACCTAAAAACTACCTAGATTGACTAATTAACAAAAATAAACCAGCAACCCTTTGCTCTAAGAGCAGCCTAGCTCTCCTTTCTTCATCTAGATGCCTTCTTAAGTCTTTTACTTGTCCTTGAAGCAGATGAAAGTCTTGTAAGGCCACTGTTTGAGAAGAGACAGACAGAGAAGAGTGTCAGGGTAAGGCTAAAACTGGGGTTGCCTTAGGTAGAGATAGGGGAGAGGTGATGGAAGGAAAGAAAAGTTCATGGAGAGTTTGAAGGGCATAGAAAGGAAGAAAGACGAATTTGAAGATAAGACTGATTCTGACACAGTCAGTATCAGGTGAAGGAAACACACAGGAAAGTCTCTCGGACTGAGACAGTCTGATGATTGTTATTTGAATAGGTGGGGGAAGAGGTGTTTGAGCTAAAACAGAGGGAGGGATAGGTAATAAAGAATCAATATGGCAGAAAAAAGAATTAGATCCTGTGACTAACATAAAGAAATACCTAGACCTATGTGGTAGCATTACAACAGAAGCAGGATAGTGAGTTCCAGCTAATGTTCTAATGAAGATAATAATAGGTGGGTAGAAGAAAAGTTCTCTACAGGGGTTAAGAATATGAGGTGGAGGAGAAAGGATGAAAGAGACATGTGAGATACTTGCAAATAAAAGAGATTGCAGATCATACACAAAGAGTCTCGATGATATGCCAGTTTGTTCTTTGGGAGCAGAGTCCCTGTGAACAACTGTGTACTGACAATCATCAGGTACAATAGTGAAAGAAGATTTTTGAGTTTGAAAGGAAGAGATAGGTGAAGAAATAGGAGATGCAACAGAAAGAGGTTGAACAAAAAGGGCAGATGGAGAAGAGACAGATGGGTTGATGATACCTTGATGAGAAGGGGAAGGGAATGAAGGAGATGTCTGCTCTTTAGATATCTTCAACTTCTTGTGAGAAGGAGACACTTGGTCATGCTTGGGTACAACTGTCTGAGCTCCTCTAGATAGGTCTTCTGCAGTGTTAGCTTTTGCAGGTACTGGGTAACCAGATCTTCTCTTTTTGGGAATAATTCCCAAAATGAAAGTCTTCTTTGGTTCTTCGAGGACTCGCTCTATCTGCTCCCCCTGAGCAGATGCTTCCTCTTTGCTACGCTCAGACTCAACTTGTCTGACCTTGGCAAAGGTCTTCACCAGCTTCCTTTTCTTGCTGGGATGAGCAGGAACATCCACTAATTCCTCAACTTCACTAGTCTTCCTCTTGGGAGAGGGTCTCCTCAGCCTGAACCTCAAGGGCTCAACTATTTCAGCAGAATCTTCAGATACTGAGGGTTGCAGCTCTGGAATTTGGTCTCGTCTGGCCACCTTTCCAGATGGTTTGAGCAATCTTTCAGAAATGGGAACTTCTGATTCGTCAGTGGAAACCACTGGTTCTTCCTCCTTTTGCTCAACAACAGGCTTCTTCTTCTGCTTCTTCTTCTTATTGTCTTCCTCCTCATCAGCAAGAGGGATTCCCTCGATGTCCATCATAGACAGTATCTTCCTGTCTATGGGCAGTGCCGTGTCCACAAAGTGAACATCACTAGGAGCAAACAACTTGTTCCTAAATACCCTTGTTAGCAACATCCCATAAGGATAGGTCTGCATGTTAGTTCTCTTGATCAGAGTCTCAAGGTACTTGTAGATAAGGTCGTTGATGTCAACCTTGATTTTGTGGATCAAGTGGTACAGAGCAAATCTATCCATCTTGATCACACTGTCTCGTGAGCGTTTCCTTGGCATTACGCACTCCAACAGCAATTTGTGCAGGAATATGCACTTGACCACCATGTTGACAGGCTTAGGGTTCACTGGTTTGGGAACACCATAGATGGCAATGTTGACATTGTCAGCTCCCACTTCATCTTCCCAGTTGGGTGTGAAGCCAGCTCCGATTCTCGGACATTTTGTGACAAGCTCCAGAGAGCTAATGGGGAAGAGAAGGGTTCTATCCCCCATTTCAGCCTTAAAGTTTTGATTCCGTTGAGTCGGTTGGTGACAACCACAGCATTTCTCCAGAACGTTTGAACGAGCTTAGGGTGAACAAGCTCCTTGATGTCAAAGAAAGGAGTCCACTTGGAGTACACCAACTCTTCGGTGACATCCATTCCTACTTTCTTCATCTGTTGAAAATCAACAGTCTTCCCCGAAATGATTTTTCTATCTCAGTAACCTTGAGATGGTATTTCTCAGCGATTTCTTTTGTAGAGAGACACTTGGATGATGCCATCTTTTGAGAGAAAACGATTCTAGGGTTTCGAGAAAGAAGAGGGTTTGAAAGATGAGAAGACAAAGAGATTTTGGAATTTGAAGCGTAAAGGTTCAACCTTTCTGATCTATTGACTTTTATAGTCATAAAGGTAGGAGAGAGAAAAACGACATTTTTAATTCAAAAAGGGCACGAGTTGTATGGGGAAGTGCAACGCCCACTTAAGACATAATGAAAACATGTTTTCGAGATATGTAAACCACCGTGCACACGATTAGCTTCAGATAAGGGAATGACATTAATTAAATAATAACCATTTCAACAAAACTGATGAGTTCTAGCATAGTGACTTAGTAGAGTCAGACAAGTAAGCATAGACAGGTGATAAAGCACAGACAGGTTAACATTCAGACATGTCATTCAACAATACAATGCATGTTTAGATTATCTCTAATAAATAAAAACCTTTCTTCTGCGAGGGGTTTAGTGAAAATATCAGCCCATTGATTTTCAATTTTAAAAAACTTAATATCAAAGATGCCTTTCTGAGCATAATCCCTAATAAAATGATGTTTGATTTCAATATGCTTAGCCTTAGAATGCTGAATTGGATTTTTAGTTGAGCATATAACACTGGAATTATCACACCATACAGCTATGTCATGTTCATTAATAGAGTAATCCTCAAGTTGATGTTTTACCCATAAGAGTTGAGAGCAGCAACTAGCAACAGAGATGTATTCTACTTCAGCAGTAGATAGGGCAATGGTTGTTTGCCTCTTGCTTGACCATGAGACTAAACTTGCTCCAATGAAGTGACATCCTCCACTGGTGCTTTTTTCTTTCTATTCTGTCTCCAGCAAAATCAGCATCACAATATCCAATATCCCACTAATCTGTATTATTTTGATCTTAAATACAGCAAACCAAGATTAGTAGTTCCAAGGAAATATCCAAATATTCTTTTAACAGTCTTAAGATGAGATTCTCTAGGATCAGATTGGAATCTAGCACACATACAAACACTAAATTGAATGTCAGGTCTGCTTAAAGTTAAGTACAGGAGAGAGCCAATCATACCTCTGTAGACAGTTTGATCTACCTTTTTACCTTGATCATCTTTGCTTAGTTTTGCATTGTGTTGCATAGGGGTTTTCATGAGCTTTGCATTCCCCATTTTGTATTTCTTGAGTATCTACTTGGTATATTTTTGTTGATGAATGTAAATTCCATCACTTGTCTGCTTGATTTGTAATCCAAGGAAGAACTTCAATTCTCCCATCATGCTCATCTCAAATTCAGCTTGCATTAGACTTGAAAATTCCTTGCACAGCTTTTCATTATTTGCTCCAAAAATAATATCATCAACATTTATTTGAACTATAATAAAGTTCTCTTTAGAGCATTTTTGAACAGAGTAGTGTCTACTTGTCCTCTAGTAAAACCATTATGCATGAGAAAAGAACTGAGTCTATCATACCATGCTCTAGGTGCTTGTTTCAAACCATATAATGCCTTTTTAAGTTTGAAAACGTGATCTGGTTTATCAGTATCCTCAAAACCAGGGGGTTGTTTAACATACACTTCTTCAATTATACCATTTAGAAAAACATTTTTTACATCCATTTGAAACAGGGTAATTTGGTGTTGTGCAGCATATGACATTAAAATGCGTATGGCTTCTATTCTAGCTACAGGTGCAAAGGTTTCAGTATAATCAATACACTTCTTCTTCAATTATACCATTTAGAAAAGCATTTTTTACATCCATTTGAAATAGGGTAATTTGGTGTTGTGCAGCATATGACATTAAAATGCGTATGGCTTCTATTCTAGCTACAGGTGCAAAGGTTTCAGTATAATCAATACCTTCTTGTTGGTTATAACCTTGAGCTACTAACCTTGCCTTATTTCTGACAACTTTACCATCTTCATCCAATTTGTTTCTGAAGACCCATCTTGTTCCAATAACCGACTTGTTTTTAGGCTTAGAGACGAGTCCAGACATCATTTCTGGTGAACTGGTTAAGTTCTTCTTGCATAGCAAGAATCCAGCTTTCATCCTCAAGAGCTTCTTCAATGCTTTTAGGCTCCAAATCTGAAATAAAGGCCACATTGCTTGATTCTCTTAATGTGGATCTGGTTCTTACTCCTTCAGAAGGATTTCCAATAATAAGATCCTTAGGGTGATGAGTGTTGAACTTCCAATCCCTTTTGAGATCATCACGAAGATCTTGACTTGTCTGCTGACTTGTCTGTTCCACTTGTCTGTCAGCCTCAAGCACAGGTTATGTCTTGGTTAGATCGGGTTGTTGAATTTCTGGTTTGTTTATATCAAGACCTGCAAGATCATCTTCTAGATCTGATAGTTCTTTATCAGTCTTTAATTCATCATTGAATTTAACATGAACAGATTCTTCAATAATACACGTTCTTGAATTGTAAACTCTAAATGCCTTAGACATTTCAGAATATCCTACGAAAATACCTTTATCTATCTTAGAATCAAACTTTCCAAGATTATCTCTGGTATTCATAATAAAACATTCACATCCAAAAGCATGAAAATAAGATATGTGGCCTTTTTCCTTTCCACAGTTCATAAGGAATCCTTTTTAGAAAAGGCCTAATAAGTATTCTGTTTTGTACATAACAAGCAGTGTTTACAGCTTCTGCCCATAAGTACTTAGGGAGATTATTTTCATTGAGCATAGATCTAGCCATCTCTTGCAAAGATCTGTTCTTTCTCTCAACCACTCCATTTTGCTATGGAGTTCTAGGTGCAGAGAAATTGTGAGAGATTCCATTTTCCTCACAGAACTGTCTAAACTGCTCATTTTCAAACTCTTCCTAACCCTGCTCATTTTGTACTCTTTTGCAGAATACTGAGAAAGCCTTAAAAGACCCATCCTTGTGTGTTAGGAAGAGTATCCATGTGTATCTAGAATAGTCATCAACTATGACAAATCCATATTTTCTTCTAGCTAGACTGGCAACACTAACTGGTCCAAACAGATCCATGTGTAACAACTGAAGAGGTCTAGAGGTTGATACTTGGTTTTTAGATTTGAAACTTGATTTTATATGTTTACCTCTCTGACATGCATCACACAAGACGTCTTTCTTAAAACTAATATCTGGCAATCCTCTCACAAGATTATTCCTTTTTAATTCAGAAATTGGTTTCATACTAGCATGTCCTAGTTTCTTATGTCATAACCATCTTTCATCCTCTTTAGACATTAGACAGGTTACACTTTGATCTGAGAGATCAGACAGTTCAATCTTATAAAGATTATGTTGCCTTTTAGCTGAAAAGAGGGTTTTGCCACAACAGTCTTTAACTATGCATACATCCTTGATAAAGGAAACATCAAAACCACTATCACATAACTGACTTATGCTAAGCAGATTGTGTCTTAATCCTTTAACCATAAGAACATTAGATATAGAGGGAAGAGGGGGTTTACCACCAATAGTACCAATTCCTATTAACTTTCCCTTTCTGATTCCCTCTGAAGGCAACGTGTCCTCCTTTCTTAAGTTGGAGGTCTAGGAACATAGACCTTCCTCCTGTCATATGACGCGAGCAACCACTGTCCAGGTACCAGCAGTGGTGTTTTCTTTGTCCTGTTGAAGACATCTGCAACAAAAATTATTTGATCTTTAGGTACCCATATTTTTCTGGGTCCTTTTCTGTTAGTTCTAGGAGTCTGTGAAGACTTCCTTCTCTTCTTGTGGATACACTTAGACATAACATATCCAGTTTTTCCATAGAAGTTACAGACAGGTGTAGATTTGGTTACAGTTGACTTAACAGATATTGTAGAAGCTTTAGTTGATACTTTATGATGTGTATGATGGACATATCCAATACCTTCTTTGTTAAGAGAGTGCCTCTGACTGCCAAGTAGCTTAGTCAGATTATTTCTACCATTAACAAATTTGGCAAGATCAGAAGTGAGCTCTTCCACTTTCTATTGAAGTTTTTCGACTTCCTCAGATGGTGATGTTTCACTTGAGATCTTAGCTTCATTAGACTTTTCAGTCTTCAGCTCACTGTTCTCTTTAGCCAGCTTCTCACACTCTTGAGATTTCTGTTTATGCTCACTGGTGAGCTTTACATACTCTCTCTTGAGGTATTTGAAGGCCTTAGATAAGCAGTTGAATTCCTTCAGCAACTCCTCATAGGCATCAAGTAATTCCTCATAGTCAGGATGTACCTCATCGTCTGAGTCTGAGTCTGAGTCAGTGTTGGCCATCAAACAGAGATTGACTTCTTCCTTTGTTTCTTCATCAGAAGATGTTGACTCCAGATCCTCCCAAGTAGTCATCATTCATTTCTTCTTCTTCTTGAAGAATTTCTTAAAAGGGGCCTTCTTGAGTTGAGAACATTCAGCCTTGATGTGACCAGGCTTCTTGCACTCATAGCAGACAATTGGACTTTTGTCTGTTGAAGTGGATTCTTTGAAGTTCTTGTCCTTGTTGAACCTTCTGAATGGCTTATCCCTCTTGAACTTCTTTTTCTGTAGGAAAAGCTTTATCTTCCTAGTCAGGAGAGACAGTTCTTCATCACTCTCAGAATCCCCGTGTTCAGACAGGTCAACATCACCGGATGACTCGTCTGCCTTTAGAGCCTTGGAAACTTTTGCTGACTTTTGATCAGCTTTCAAAGCAATTGACTTGCCCTTCTTTGGTGCAACTTCATCTCCAAGTTCTTGCTCATGAACAGTGAGTGTTCCAAGAAGTTCATCCATAGTCAAGGTAGTGAGATCCTTGGCTTGAGAGATAGCAATGACCAAAGGTCTCCACTGTTTAGGTAGATTTTGTAGAATCTTTCCAACCTTCTCAGCATTGGTATAGACTTTACCAAGAGATTTTAAACTGTTGACTATAGTTTGAAATCTTCCTATCATTTGAGCAACAGATTCTCCTTCCTAATCATAATTGATAGAGGACATAGAAAATAGAGAGAGATAGAATTGGAAACTGAAATTGTATTCTGAGTTGTTATTTTTACTCAATTGAATCATTACAGTGTATGTCCTATTTATACAAGATAAATGTGTAACCGTCACGTAATCTTGTCATTGCGAAGCAGATCGTATCTACAATGCACTTCAGATCTCTGATCTGCTTCGTTACATATTGTAACATACCATAGTATACTCTAATATACCCCCCTGAAACTCAAGGTGGGTTGAGTAATGCATACATGTCAAACACCCTGAGTTTCCTGCGCAACTCTTCAAACCTAAGCTGTGACAGTGGCTTGGTAAGAAGATCTACAGGCTGATCTTGTCCAGGGATGTGTGTGACTACCAAAGTCTTGTTGAGCACTTTCTCTCTGACAAAAAAGAGGTCCAATTCCATGTGCTTTGTGCGGGAATGAAGCATTGTGTTGTGAGATAGAGCCACTGTGCTCAAATTGTCACAAAAGATCTCGGGTACAGTAGTGGGAAACTGCAGCTCTTTGAGCAGAGACTGTATCCAGATTAACTCAGATGCAATGTTAGCTAGGCTTCTATATTCTGCCTGCGTGCTAGACCTTGCCACAAGTTGCTGTTTCTTTGACCAGCACGAGACAATATTCGATCCAAGAAAGATGCAAGATCCTGAAACAGACCTACGATCATCTGGGTCAGCTGCCCAATCTGCATCACAAAATGCTCTCAGTGGCAGAGGTTTGTGAGGATTTGCAGGCTGCAGTAGTAAGCCATGAGTAATAGTGCCCTGTAGATATCCGAGTATCCGTTTTACAGCCTTCCAATGTTCCTCTAGTGGTTGAGATAGGAATTGACACGCTTTATTTACACTGAAACCTATCTCAGGCCTTGTAATAGTTGCATATTGCAAGGCCCTAACAACTGATCTATATAGGGAAGGGTCTTGCATATAATTAGACCCATATTTGGTCAGCTTGCAGCTGCTAACCATTGGTGTGGGCAGAGGCTTAGCCTCTCCCATTTTGGATTTTTGCAAAAGATCCTTGATATACTTAGTTTGAGAGAGAAGTAGGGAGCCATTGAGAACTTTCTTGACCTCTATTCCCAAGAAGTAATCCAAATTTCCCAGTTGTTTCAAAGAGAAGGCTGTGTTTCGCTTGGTGATCAGCTGCTGTATCAGCTGTGGAGAAGTCCCTGTAATTATAATATCGTCCACATAAATCAGCACATACAACTTATGAGATGCTGCTGATTGGATAAAGAGTGAGGGGTCGCATTTGCTCTTTTTGAACCCAAAAGTGACGAGTGTTTGAGAGCCTGTCAAACCAAGCTCTAGGGGCTTGCTTGAACCCTTAAATTGCCTTTTGAAGCTTGCAAACCAGACTCTTATTAGGATTTTCAAACCCAGTTGGTTGCTGCATGTACACTTCTTCCTCCAAGTAGCCATTAAGGAAGGCATTATTAACATCAAGTTGTTGGACAGCCCATTGATGAGTGAGTGCAATAGTGAGAATGAGCCTAACTGTGACAGGCTTGACAACGGGAGAAAATGTCTCAGTGTAATCACAGCCATGTTGTTGATGGTATCCCTTGGCAACCAACCTTGCCTTGTACTTGTTGATTGAGTCGTCAGGATTTTCTTTCATCCTTAAAACCCATTTGCACCCTATAGCTTGCCTATTTGGAGGCAACTCAACTAGTGTCCAGGTCTGGTTCTTAATTAGTGCAGAATATTCAGCATCCATTGCTGCCTTCCAACAAGGAATGGACAAGGCTTCCTTAACAGTATTTGGTTCAACATGGGTAAGAAGAACTCTAGGGACAGTTCTGGACATGCAAATTCCAGACTTGGACCTAGTTTGCATAGGGTGTATATTTGTGATTATAGTAGAAGAAGGAGGGACAGCATCGACAGGATCATTATTCTGAGAAGATTCAACAAGAGTAAGACTAATAGACTCAGTGGAATGAGGAGAGTGTGTGCTGGAATTTTGAGGAGAAGATGGAGAGTGTGTGCTGGAATTTTGAGGAGAAGATGGAGTATTAGGAGAATGGATTGGAGGTGACACAAGCTGAGCATTAGGAATATGATTAGGCACTTGAGGCAGAACAATGAGAGGTGCACTAGGAGAGGGTGAAGTGGTTGGAAAATTAATGTTAGATGATGAAGAATCATGACCATGATTGTAAGGGAACCTATATTCATTGAAGAGCACATCCTTAGATATGTAGATCCTTGCATCAGAGGACAAGCACTTATACCCTTAATGTGAAGTTGAATAGCCTAGGAAAGCGCACTCAGTTGACCGAAACTGCAACTTATTTGCATTATAGGGCCTCAAGCAGGGAAAGCAGGCACAACCAAACACTTTAAGAAATTTGTAATCTGGTGCCTTGTTATAGAGAGCAGTAAAAGGTACTTTGTTATGTAAAGTGGAGGTGGGAAGCCTATTAATCAGGTAAACAACAGTAATAAAGGCATGATCCCAGAATTTGATAAGTAACGAGGCTTGAGCAAGCAAAGATAGGCCTGTGTCAACTATTTGCCTATGCTTCCTCTCAACACTACCATTTTGATGGTGAGTGTGAGGACATATTACCCTATGAACAACACCTAACTCAGCCAGGAATTTACTGAAAGGGCGAAACTCACCACCCCAATCAGTTTGAACAGCTTTAATAGTGGCTTGGAATTGCACAGAAACCATTTGCTGAAATTGTTTGAACAAGGTTAAAGCTTCTGACTTGTTTTTAAGTAGGTATAACCAAGTGAACCTCGTACATGCATCAACTATAGCCATGTAATAAGAGAAACCAGATACGGATAATGTAGGGGCTGGACCCCACAAGTCAATAAAAACATTACATTGTTTGAGTATATCAAGAACAATAGCTTCACTAGGATGTCCTAGGCGGCAGTGCCACAAACAATAAGTGGAAGGCACAGCTGTTACATTGTTTATTACAACATAATTTACTGAGGAATGAGTGGGAATTACATCAGAGGTATACTGAACACTAGGAATTACACAATCAGAATTACATGGAAGTAAACTAGAGTGTTGACTACTTGAGACAACAAGAGCCAACTTGGAAGGAGACTCAGATACAGGAAAACTGTTGAAGACATAGAGGCCATCAGATCCTACTGTCCCTTCCAAGAGAACCTGATGATCAACCTGAGATTTCACACAACAAGTGTTAGGATGAAACTCAAAATAAACAGAATTATCCCTAGCAAATTTGCTTACACTGACCAAGTTTTTAGTGATAGCAGGAATATGTAGTAAGTTCTTTAAGGAAAGAGTAACATTAGGATTAAAGGGAGAGGGAAAGGATGCTGAACCAATGGAGAGGATAGGCAAACCTTGGCCATTACCCATGAAAATTTGGTTGTCACCACACACATCAGTCCTCCGTCCCAAATTGTTTAAATCTGCAGTAAGGTGATGAGTAGCACCAGAATCCGGGTACCAAGTTCTTGCATCAAAGCCTGAGGATGCAGCTACCATAGCCATGGCTACTTGGTGTGGAGGTGGACCTGTGGTGGAGTTTTGTGACCCTGGAGAAAGTGGAACAGGACCGCTGGGAGCCCAAGGTAGAGAAGGTGTCTGAGAGTAGTTAGGCTGAAAGTTCATAGGAGAAGCATAAGGAACTCTTGGTGTATTATAACCATACGAAGGAGCACCAAAATTACCACCACCATATCCATTATTGAAGCCATTATTGTAACCAAAATTGCCCTGATAATGGCCACCATAGTTGCTGCTGTTATTTCCATTGTAATTACCACCATAGCCATTGCCACCAAAGTTATTTGGATTTGGCTGAAATGAAGGATCAAACCTATGATAGCAATTGAACACATCATGCCCATGCTTGAAGCAAAGATGACAGAAAAGACCATTTCGGCCACCACGGCCACGGCCACGTCCGTATCGTCCACCACGTCCTCCACGAAAACCAAAATTGGAACCAAAATTGGGGTTATTCGATGAAGGATCTTGATAAGCAACTGGATTAGCAGCGTTCGAAGCAGAAAGATTCACTTGAGATTCTGGTGGCGGTGGTGGCGCTGAAGTTGAAGTCTGTCTTTGCGCAACATTTACAGAAAGAGAATCGGTCATTGTCTTTTGCCTTGCACGCTCAAGACGACATTCTTGAGTAGTGAGAAGAGACTCGATCTCACTCAGTGAGTAGGAGTCGAGGCGACTCTCTATGGCAGTGACAATCGATTGGTATTCGTTAGGTAACCCTTCCAGAATCACATCCAAATGCTCCTGATGCGTGATCGGAGAACCAATCGAGATGAGAGAGTCGACAATCGCCTTGATATGAAGAAGATATTCCGAAATCGTTCTTCCTCCCTTCACCGTGTATCGGAGTTCAGATCGGAACTGACGACTGCGAGCCGTGGTTTGCGACGCACTTCATCCCAAATCTGGAAAGAATGAACGCAACCAACCACTCGAGGAAGAACCGAGTCCGACAGCGTCGTAAACAACCAAGAAAAGAGGTGTTGATCTTGTTGCTCCCAAGCGAGATACTCTGGGCTCACAGTGTCGAGCGCACGATCTGCCTCGGTGCGATAGCGACTAGGAACTTGAGGACAAAAGACGAAGCATTCGAGGCGATTGGACTTGATAACTGCTTCAACGTGTTGTTTCCAAACAAGAAAATTCTTATCGTTCACTTCGATGTGACGATGACAGAGAGATTGGGCGGTGGGACCGCCGGAGCCGGTGGCGGCGGCGGCGGAGGAGCCTCTGGATACCATATCATAATTGATAGAGGACATAGAAAATAGAGAGAGAGATAGAATTGGAAACTGAAATTGTATTCTGAGTTGTTATTTTTACTCAATTGAATCATTAGAGTGTATGTCCTATTTATACAAGATAAATGTGTAACCGTCTGTGTAACTGTCATTGTAGTGCACTGTATCTACAGTGCACTTTTACATATTGTAACATACCCTAGTATACTCTAATATTCCTCCATGACAAAAAGTTCATATTTTCTGACAAGTATGGCAATCTTTGACTCTTTGACTTTGGCTGTTCCTTCATGTGTGACAGCTAAAGTTTCCCATATTTCTTTGGCAGAGTCACAAGCACATACATTCTCAAACTCCTCGGGACTGAGAGCACAAATGATGTTATATCTAGCTTTGTGGTTCAGCTCCCATTTTGTCTTTTCTGCAGTAGTCCACTGAGCTTTTGGTTTGTCAGTGTTATCATCATTCTTGGGAATGAATGGACCATCTGTAATGACATCCCAAAGATCAGAGTTTGTAGATAGAATGAACCATTGAAATCTATCTTTCCAATAGTTGTAGTTTTCTCCGTTGAAGTAAGGAGGTCTGGTTAGGGAAGCTCCTTCAGTCTGGTGACTTCCACTTGAACTAGCTCCAGCAGTCATGTCTATTCTTCAGGACCTTTTACCTCTACACTGTTAGATGCTCAACCCAGAGAGGCTGAACTCTGATACCAATTGAAATAGACAACTATAAACACGAGAAGGGCGGGTTGAATTGTGTTTATCAGAATTTAAACAAAGTTGAAATCTTTTCGCATACAGAAGCTTAGTTCAGACGAGTGGAAAGATACAGGACAAACGGGTGACCTGTGTGATGAAACTTTAACAGTGACTTTGGCAAACACACCACTTGATAAACATATAAGAAAACTAAAGCAACTAAAGAGTTTAAAAGGAAAGAGAGATTGACACAGTTATTTATCCTGGTTCACTCTTCAAAGCAAAGAGCTACGTCCAGTCCTTGGCAGCACCAAGATTTATCCACTATAGTTGATCAGGTTACAGACTCAAGTATTGTTTGTACACCTAGCCTCTTCTGGCTCCAAGACAAGTATTCTTTGCACATGTAGCCTCTTCAGGCTCAAGACAAGTATTCTTTGCACACTTAGCCTCTTCAGGCTCACTCAGGTTTGTTTGAAAGATTTGGTTTGTAATACAACTTCAGATAGACAGATCTTTCACTAACACTCAGAGAGTGGTTTAAATGTAGAGCTTAGGAAAGTCTGCGTAATGATTGAAGAATACAGAATGAAAGAATGAAGATATTAATGCGCAGAGTAATGGCTCTTTAATGCTATGTGTATTCTCTATGCTTCATCTTCAATGACTTCTGTATTTATAGTCTTCAAGCATTTAGGATCCGTTAGTGACATTCCCTCAGATGTTGGCTTCAGGCAGAACTTCATTAAATGCAATAGAGTCGTTCTGGGCATTCATTAATGCAATAGGAACGTTGGTTGTACTCTAACATAAAGGATCGTGGTTTTATGCATCGTGATACAACCATATCAGAGTTGTGCAGAGAGCTTTTTGTACTTTCCTGAGTACAATTCCCTTTTCGTGTAAGGACCAGAGGTACTAGGGAATAAAGCATGTTGGAAGCATTCATGGAATCGGTCTTTGGTTACGATAATGAAATCTGTTTTCTTGATTCTGGTTCTTGAAATAAGATTCTGATAATTCTTATAGAATTCGCGTCCATAAAATAAGCGCGTCCATCTTGAAAATAACCGCGTCCATCTAGTCATTTAAGATATTACATTCGGACAGGCTAGTAGACGAGCTCCATATGCCATGTCATTGGACGGAGCTTCTCATTAAGGACTTAGCAAGTCCAAAGACTTGTGTGGACGAGCGCTTTTGTCACCTTAGTGGACGAGCGCTTCTGTTACTTTAGTGGATGAGTAGATGATTCTTACAGTTTCAATCTGCACACTAGATAGATAGGTTAGCAACCAATATGAAGGTTAATTAAATCATTAACCAATGTTTAGTTCTCATCAAAACTTAAGGAAATGTACATTAGACATTTTAGAGACTTAACAGTAACAAGTATTATGAGTGTGACCCATTCGCTTGCAATATGTGCATTGAGGATGGTCCATTCGAGCCAAAATAGACAGAGATGCTGCCTTAACACCTGAGATAGTATAGAGACCAGCGGCGGCAAGCAACAACCAGAAACTGAAACCAAAAAATCGGAGGAGACTAAAGGCAAGAGACCCACTTTCCAAACAACAGAAAAAGTGAATTTTGACCAACTAGACAGACATAGGAGGTCGAGGCGAATGGTTCTGGGTGGTCGCGATGGTTTTTAGGCGGCCGGAGTGTGGCGCGTGAGTTACACGTGCCAGGAAGATAGCGGCGCGTGGATGTGTGTGGGGGCGCGTGGCTCGTTTTTCGATGACGTCGCTTGATGGGAAGGCCGATCAGAGACTTCTGAAACTATTTCCGGTGATGGTGGAGACTGGGTTGGTCGAGACAGTGACTTTCGGAGTGACTTGAGGTGTTGTTTGGTTGGGACAATGTTGTTTGAAAAATAGAGGAAGGTTGAAGGACAGATGAACCAGAGCCAGAAGATTTCGTAAAAGGATAAAGGTTGACGGTACAAGGATTCTGTTGGTCTAGAGGCAGAAACCTTCAAAGGACAAATGAACCTGCTCTTGATACCATATTGAATAACTTGGAGATAATTTGGAAAAGTGTTTGTGAAATGCTTGAGTGAAAAATTACACTTGATCATAAATACAACTTATGGTTACAAGGATAATAATGATAGCTATTTCCTAAGAACATGCATAGATACAAACTAGGTACATGAATTGTTAGCTTCATGAATCTAAATTAATTGCTTCTAATTCCAACAAGTCCACACCGTCCTCACCGTCCGCACCGTCCAACTAATTCTAACATTTCTGATGTTTAAATACTATGTCCCTTGATCAATCTTGTCTTTAGTAATGGTCTTAAATATTCATTGCATTGTTTTATTGCCAGATTTTTAGGTTATTTCCAACCACATGAAGGGAAACCTGCTCTCTGGGAGCTGGATTCAGATTATTATCTCCATGTATCTGGGATTGGGGATGATCTAATCCCTGGGAAGTGGTGAGTCCTCCTTGTTACTTGATGACCGGTAGTAAAATCCATCATTGACATGTTTTTATATGATATGTTACATATCGCATTGTTTTTCCCTTCTTTATATGTTTTATATATTATCGTAGCTGACCTTACGTAGTGGGAAAATGATATGACGCCGGACCCAAATGCTGTTAAGAATGGGTCTAAATACTAATTTGGAGGGAAAAGCATGTAACGAGGGGGTGAGGAGGGAAAGTTAGTTAGGGGAAGTGAAAACAAATCTTAGATATGATAAATAGGGGAATTCTCAATGGGGAGGGATCATGTGAATTGTTTTTGGGTTTTTCGGCTTTGAGCTTGTGGCACAATTTAGCATAAATGAATGTTACGTTGGATGAGTGAACATACTAGACAAGATAGGATTAGGAATGATTGCATTAAAGAGAGGGTCGGGGTAGCACCTATTGTAGAAAAGATGGTAGAAACTCACCTTAGGTGGTTTGAGCATGTGTGGAGAAGACTTGTAGAATCCCTAGTAAGAAGAGTAGATCAGATGGAGGGTAACCCAATCTCTAGAGGTAGAGGGAGGATGTTAGGAAAAATTATACGTGAAACAGTTAAGAAGGTTTTAGAGGTCAATGACTTGCCTATAGACATGATTCACGATAGAACATTGTTAGAATAATTGGGCCTAACTCCACTCTAAAAGCTAGCTCATAGGATGAGGATTGACCACTACTTATAAGCTTTAGATACTATCTCTAGTCAATGTGACCCAACAATGGATCTAGAATAGCTCTGATACCATAACAGATCTAGGATATGCTCTGATACCATGTTAGAATAATTGTGCCTAACTCCACTCTAAAAGCTAGCTCATAGAGGGAGGGATGTCCAAGTTATTATAAATGGTTCTTGGCTCATATACTCAACCAATGTGAGACTTAGACACTTAATAAACATTATGTCGTCATTTGATCCATGTAGTTGATCCTACCTAGTAGGGAAAGGCTTGCTTCTTGTTGTTTGAGCTTGTTGCTGGGAGTTTATTCTTTGCTGGGAGCATATTGCTCTTCTCCTTTATTTTCCTTCCACTTTTCTGAGAGAAGATTCCACAGCAACCATACAAGCATAATGATGCATATCATTGTGTCGTCATCCTGGTGTGCATACGCTGCAGTCTTGTTAATTTCCTCAAGCACTAATTGATAGGATTCAGATCCTATGTTGCAAAGAAGACTGTATTAATGGAGAAAAGTGTAAGGAAAGTATAAGAAAAGTAAGAGCAAAATGCTCTCAGCAAGGAGTAAACTCCTAGCCCAAGATCAAATCTAAAAAACCTTACAACAATTCACATGATCCCTCCTCATCATGAATTCCCTTATTTATCAGATCTAAGATCTGTTTTCTCTATCTCCTAACAATTAGAAAAAGATAAAAGAGAGAACTTTAGGGTTTTTGGAGAATTCATTTTGTAATATTCATTTCTCAAATGATTACAAAGAGGCTCATCAGTATATAAGTTGATAGCAATTTCTCTCTCCTCTATCAGAAAGGGACAGCTGTAACATTCTAGAACCTTTCTTTTTGTGCCTAGGTGTATTCTAGACAAAAGGGATACTCTTTAATATAAGAGAATATAACATTCCCCCATACAAACTCAGGGTGATTGACCAAGTGTGAGCTTGTCAAACACTCTGAGTTTGTCTCTAAGAACAGAAAACCGAGCTGCAGATAAGGGCTTTGTCAAAACATCTGGCCATTGATCTTGTGCAGGAACATGTGAGACAATGAGACTTTTGTTCAAAACCTTTTCTCTAACAAAGAATATATCCTGCTCCATATGCTTGGTGCGGGAGTGAAGAACTGGATTGTGAGCTAGAGAAACTGTACTGAGATTATCACAAAGGATTTTTGGGGTTTGAACTTCAACTTTCAGCTCTGCTAGTAGAGATTGCAGCCATAGAATTTCTGCTGACAGGTTTGCCATACTCCTATATTCGGCCTCAGGACTAGACCTTGCCACTAAGGTCTGTTTCTTTGACCACCAAGAGACCAAGTTTGGGCCTGAGTACACACATGCACTTGAGGTTGATCTTCTGTCATCCGGGTCCGATGCCCAATCAGCATCACAGAACCCGATTAGAGATAGGGGCTGATGTAGAGGTGCTGGTTGAATAAGGAGGCCATGATTAATGGTGCCTTTGAGGTATCGAAGGATCCTTTTCACAGCCTTCCAGTGATCTTCAAGAGGCTGTGAGAGAAATTGGCATACTTTGTTAACAGAGAATGATATCTCAGGTCTGGTCAGGGTTGCATACTGCAATGCCCCAACAGTAGACCGAAAAACAGAGAGGTCGGGTAGATAATCTGCACCAAGCTTGCTCAGTTTAGAGTTGGCCACCATTGGAGTGTTGATTCCTTTAGCCGAATCCATATGGACTTTGGCCAGCAGATCACGAATATATTTGGACTGTGACAGCAAAATGGAACCATTTGGCAAGTGTGTAACCTCTATTCCAAGAAAGTAATCCAAGTCACCAAGTTGTTTAAGTGCAAACTCAGTTTCAGTGTAGTCAGAACCGGCTTGTTGATGAAAGCCCTTGGCAACCAGCCGGGATTTGTACTTGTGAATGCTGCCATCTGTGTTTTCTTTGACCCGAAAAACCCATTTGCAACCAATAGGGCTTCGGTTAGGTGGTAGCTGTACTAAATTCCAAGTGTTATTCCTCATTAAGGCATCATATTCCTCCTTCATAGCCGCAGCCCATTGAGGGGCAGCCAAGGCTTGAGTTACTGTGGTTGGTTCAATGTGGGTAAAAAGGAGAGTGGGGTGAAGTCTAGGGGTATAGATACCAGATTTTGACCGGGTTTGCATGGGATGCAGGTTTTATGTGATAAGAATGGAGGGAGGAATGGGCTGATCAGGAGGGATCAAAGATTCAGTAGAGTTTGAAGAGGAACTGGTGGACTGCAGTGGTGAGTCCACGGGTTGGATGGCAGAATTAGGTGATCGAGAGGAAAGTGTGGGGACAATAGGAGACATTATGGAAGAGGAAGATGCAGGGAGTAAAGGAGACATAGGGATAGGTGAAGAGGGATCAAATTCAGGTTGTGCAGGGGCTTGAAGTAAAGGTGGAATTGATGAAATTGGAGGTGAGGAAGGTTGAGGAGGAGGGCTGTCTTTGGTAGAGGGAAAAAGATCAGAATGAGGGAACCTTAACTAATTAAATAGGACATCTTTGGAGATATAAACATGACCATCTGAGCTTAGACACTTATACCCTTTGTGAACCGAGGAGTAACCCAGAAAAACACATTCTTTGGACCTAAAGGAGAACTTATGTGACTGATATGGCCGAATGAAAGGATAGCAAGCACGCCCAAAGGTTTTTAGAAGTTTAAGGTCAGGGTTTTTATGGAGAAGACAGTAGTAAGGTGACTTGTTTTTGTAAGGTAGGAGAAGGAAGCCTATTGATGAGATAGGCGGCCGTGAGAAAGGCATAGTCCCAAAATTGAAAAGGAAGACTTGCTTGGGCCAAAAGAGTGAGGCCAATTTCTACAATATGCCTATGTTTTCGTTCAACAAGCCCATTTTGGTGATGTGTATGTGGACACGAAAGGCGATGGGTAATGCCAAGGTCAGCTAGATACTTAGAAAATGGGCGAAACTCACCCCCCAATCACTTTGGACAGACCTGATTTTAGTGTTAAATTGAAGCTCAACCATGGACTTAAACCGGATGAATTGAGACAATGTATCAGACTTGCGTTTGAGAGGAAAAACCCATGTGTAACGGGAGTAGGCATCAACACAAGTAAGGAAATAGGTGCAGCCACAAGAAGACTCTATTGGGGCAGGTTCCCATAGGTCACACGCCACCAACTCAAAAGGAAACCTGTAAATGGTGGTGGAAGAAGGTACCTGGAGGCGATGTGCCTTTCCCAAACAGCAAGCAGAGCAAAAGTCAAGTGCTCCTTTTGTGGGAATGTCAATATTACAAGATTGAAGTGCTTTTCTGAGTGCATCATGGTGTGGGTGACTTAAGCGATAATGCCATAAACGATAAGTGGTAAAAGAAGTAGAGTTGGAACTTGAATCAATAGGAACATTTGTCATTTCATTTGATGTAATGTTTACAATAGGATTTGTGGAAACTGAATTACAACTTGCTAAACTTGCTACTGAATTACAATTTGCTAAGGAATTTGTAACTTGATGACTATAACTAAATGGTTGAGACACGGCTGAAGAAGAGTGTGACCCAACACCGGACAGATTGTCAAATTTGTAAAGGCCATCAACACCAACAGTACCTCGAAGTAGCTCTTCAGAAGAAGCCTGTGATTTGACAAGACAAAAGGAAGGGTGAAACTCAAAATAGATATGATTATCTCGTGCAAATTGACTAACACTGATAAGATTTTTGGTGATAGATGGGACAAGAAGTAAGTTGCGAAGGGTGAAGGTAGTGTGAGGTGGGGAAGGTGCAGTAAAAGACATTGAACCAACAGAGTTTATTGACAAACCTTGGCCATTTCCTAAAAAGACTTGATCAGTCCCAGGAATTGATGCAGTTTCAGTCAAGTTGGAAGGGTCCGGAGTTACATGATTCGAGGCACCGGAATCAGGGTACCAAGAATTAGAGAACTGAGTAAGATTGATAGAGATGGGTTCGGTGAGAGAATTTTTCTTATTCTTGTAGAGGCGCGACTCATGAGCTAGTAGAAGAGGTTCGAGTTCATCAAGGGACAAAAAATAAGTTTTGGCATTCACCGCAGCCACCACCGAGTCAAATTCTTCAGGTAGGGCTTCCAAAGTAACTTCAAGGAGATGTCGAAGGGGAATAGGGTCACCAATGGAGAGAAGAGAGTCCGAAAGAGGGCGCACATGAGTGAGGAACTCTGTGATCGTGCGATTCCCCTTCGACAGCGATCAGAGCTCAGAGCGAAGCTGTCGGGCCTTTGTGCTCATCAAGGTGTGAAAATACTTATGAATCTCATCCCATATCTGCCACGAGTGGATGCAGTCAACAACACGGGAAAGCATCTAGTCAGAGATGGAGGCTACGAGCCATGTGAAGATCAGCGCATCTTGCTCTTCCCATTCAGTGTAAAGCGGATTGATGATTCCAGACTCTTGATCAGAGTCTGTGAGGAAACGTGGCGGAATGCGAGGGTCGGTGATGAACTTCTGGAGTTTGTGCCCACGAATCACCCCTTCGATCTGCTGCTTCCATTGCCGAAAATTTTTATCATCAAGCTTGAGGGAGATAGGGTGAGAGATTGTGAGCTGAGTTGAGGTAGGGGTGACAAAGGGGTTGCCGGAAGCCATGGTTTAGGAACTACAATGCTCTGGATACCAAATTAGAAAAAGATAAAATGAGAGAACTTTAGGGTTTTTGGAGAATTCATTTTGTAATATTCATTTCTCAAATGATTACAAAGAGCCTCATCAGTATATAAGCTGATAGCAATTTCTCTCCTCTAACAGAAAGGGACAGCTGTAACATTCTAGAACCTTTCTTTTTGTGCCTAGGTGTATTCTAGACAAAAGGGATACTCTTTAATATAAGAGAATATCTCTAACACGAACTAACTATCCCTCCTCACCTCCTCATTACATGCTTTTCCCTCTTAATTAGTATTTAAGCCCAGCCTTAACAGCATTTGGGCCTGCCGGCCTGGTATCTTGTCAGAAAAGGCTTTGATTGTTGTATATGTTTATATACTATTATTCATTTGCCTTTTCAATCTTCAATTTCTTTCTGAATTTTGCAGTGCTGAACCAAATCCCAGGTCTTCTAGAAGAGCTGGAATAACCTTCTCTCCTATACCAGCTTGCAGAGAAGACTTCTCACGCATAAAATTGACTTCATTTGACAAGTTAATTGAAAAGACTTGTAGTACAATAAAAAATGTAAGACTTTGCAGTGAACCTGATCAGAGACCTGGTGGTGGTTCCGGAAACAGTGGGGTTGCACCTGATGCAGCGTAATTTCCCTTATTCTAACTAGCTGTTTGATGATTTTACTTCTCACTTTTATTCTCTTGATTGTAGAATGGCCATCGTTTTCGCATTATTTTTTTGCCTGTGCACATGTAAATACTAGCATTTTTCCTGCCTTCATTTTAACACCGGGTTCCTATAGCTATGCTACTTGTTGACTAATCACAGCAGTATTTAATATTATCCTTTGATTCATGCTTCTTAATACTTGCATCACTTAGTTGCATTGTATTTCTGTTATTTTTCATTCAAAAAATGAATTGGTCAGCATGCATATTGTCCTGTGCTTTGTTCCTTCAGCTTAATTTTTCTGTTAATGCTTGGGAATCTGAATGCGCACTATCATTTTTTCTACTATTTTCCTATTGCCTTTTACATTTTATATTATGAGCAACTTCATCTGTTTGTTAAAATCAAGTATCATGATGGATAAAAGAGAATGTCTCTCTCTGTGAGTTTAGACCCTTCATTTCAAAATCATAGTAAACTCCTTGCATAAACTTAGTTGCAATGTCAGCATCCCCTTCCACCCCAACTGTGTGTGTGTTCATTTTGGTTGGGAAATAGTGGGCAGTGTGTCAGATTGATATGAAATGGAAAAAATATTCTGTGCTCTTGGTAACTTCAGGTAATATTTGTTGAGTCACTGTTTGTCTGTTGATCTTATCTAGTGAGATACAGCTTAAAAGCCCAAATTGGCTTTTTGGCCAGAGAAAGTATGAAGAAGGTTCCTCCGCTGTAAAAGTTGCTTCTCGTGAAACTGACATCGAAGGATCTCAGGCTAATGGCTTTTGTAACTTGAATTGGCTTTCATCTGGCGATGATATGAATGAAGATGATGTTTTCCAAAGGTGTGTATTAAAAAGTGCATTATCCTTGCAATTTGCAAATCTCTTATGCCCCTTCCATTTATCAGCATAATCTTTTTATTTTCCAGCTTTCCCAAACACACTTTTAGTTGTTTTTCTACTAGCTAACATTTGTACTTTAGGTCACCACCAACCAATTTGTTTGTTATTCAATGCATTGTGATTTGTAAGCTATGCCAGCCAGGCTTTGTTTACATTAACAGACCAGTATGAATGATAAAATAGAGCTGTTAATCTCAAATGGCCACATGGAATTTTGAACAGAGTCAAATTTCTGAAATTAGCAGTAACCATGTTGCAGTTGGTTTAAAAAGTATGAAAAAGTTTCCTTTAAAAGTTGTTCAGTACTTGAGTTCTTCTTTAAGACCTACTATATTCAGAAGTGCCAGAAAACAAAAGTTGTGTTTGTCTATTACTACTATATTCAGAAGTGCCAGAAAACAAAGGTTGTGTTTGTCTATTACTACTATTCTTTGTTCGGTTTCCAGATGATGCTCTTTGTACTCTTAATTTTCAAGGTACCTTACAATAACCTCAGCAAACGAGGCCAACGGTTGGTATGGAGGTACTCTCCTTGGTGATCAAGATGAAAGCAGTGAGATATATAAACATTATGCCGAGTTATGCGAGGTCTGTGCTAATATCTTTCAACCATATGCTATCACTTTCACGCAAATAATGACCGTGCCTATGCTGCTTTGAATCTTTGCTTTGTTCTATGAATTGCTACCATTGCTTGCTTCAAATAAAGTGCAGTAAACAGAGGTCCATACCTGTTCTTTATCTATCTGCCTCGCTAGTTGGTATATCATGTTTTTTATTAAAAAAAAAAAAATTGGGTGTAGGTCGTGATGGTTAGGGGTTAAAATAATTGTCTACTCCATGTTAAGATATATGTTTTAGCAAGTCATTAGCTATTGTTTACCCGATCAACCTTTTTAGGTGAAAATTATTATATAGACCCTCCCTATTTGGGTTGGTATATGTGCAGGTTGGAGGATAATAAATCCTAGGTCTGACTTACGTGGAGTTCTGTTTCTGTAATGTAGCCCAACATGCAAGAAATGTATCTGTGAAAGAAATAAACATAAATAACGAATAAAGCAGATAAAAGAACATGCAGGATGTGTTGTGTTGCGTTGTTACATCTTATGTATGCATTTTTGTTGTTGTTGACAAATTGTAGTTTTTACCCACCTCAATCAATCTTGGAATATGCAGGGACCTGCCTTGGAACTTTTCGAAAATGACCCTGAGAGGGAGCAACACTATGCAGATGCTTTAAGCATGAGTTCATTTGAATTTGTTAATGATGCTGCCATTGCAGCAGAAATGGAAGCAGCTCTAAAGGAGTATGACCAAGTTGGTGCTGACCTTGGGATCATTCCCACATCTTGTAAATTCTTTGCTGATGATCCAAGCTGGTTGACGAGATGGTTAATTGGGGAAGAAAAAGTACCAAGGATATGATGAGTCATTAGTTTGGCATGTATTTTGGAACACTTAGCGCCTCTTTGTTTTGTTTTCGGTTTCTTGTTTTCATTTTCTGTTTTCAGAAATAATTACAAAACTGTCACATTGTTTTCATTATGTTCCATGTTTTCAAAAATTTGTACAGGAAACAGTGAAAACAAAAGGAAAAAAAAAGTTGTTTTCGGTGTTTTCTGTACAAATTTCTGAAAATAGGAAATAATGAAAACAAAGTGACAGTTTTATAGTTATTTCTAAAAACAGGAAATGAAAACAGAAAACAAAACAAACATGACCTTATTTTTTGTACTATTTCTTCAACTCTTGTTCAATATTTGCATAAATTATTTGGCAAGTGTTAATTCTTCAATTGTGTTCCCCTTTGTTCAAAATGGCATCCTCTTGCCAATCCTAAACAAAAGAAATACCCACCTTCATTATCAGTTAATGAATTTGGACATCTATCATAAGTGTATTCATTAATCACTTAACATATCGTTAATCACGATTTTAAATGTTATTAACCAGGTGTTAACTGTTATCAAATTTATGAGGTACAAACAATGTTTTAAAAATCGAGCTGGATATCGAGTCGACGAGACATCCGGGTCATGGTTCAACTGGTTTAAATGGTTCAACCCACGATTGAACTAGGTGACTAATAAATAAATAAATAAATAAATAAAAAGTATTAAATTGGTTGAGAAAGTAAAAAAAAAATTAATAATTCATTTCGAATTGTTTAACACAGTCCAATTGACGATTCAAAGTGGTTCAACCAAGGTTCAATCCAGTTCGTGGGCGGTTAAATCATATCACGGTTCAAAAGGGTTGGATCGAATCGTCGAATTTGGTTGAATCGGTTGAACGTTGTTCGGTCTGTTTTTTACAAATATCATTATTGAATGACATTGTATTGACATGTTCTTTTACCCTTTTGCTACGCTGACAATGATGTATTTGGTGCTTTTCTTGGTTGTTTACCTTAAATCTAGTTGTGTTATCTTCGTCCTTATTATTTTGGCAAGTAGAGATATAGAGGGTAAATTTTTTAATAAATATATCTTATCATCTTTTTATCACACTATTTTTTACATCATAAAATTAGTAATCTATTTGCGGTTGTTTGTAAAAGACTACATGCAAGAATTAATAATTGGAAAATATAGTTTTGTACCCTAAACTTTTTTTCATTGTTTGTTTGTTTTTTTAGGGTATCTACTGTGCACAAATGCGAAAATTAATCTCTTGAGGTATTGGACGATATCGAAGGGTTAATCACTTTACACGCATGCATGCACGCAGCAGTTCAATCATATCACGGTTCAAAAGGATTGGAGCGAAATGTCGAACTGGTCGGTTCACAGTTGAATCGATTGAACTGTCCAGTTTGATCCATTTTTTAAAACAATGGATATAGATATCATTATTGAATGACATTGGATCGACGTGTTCTTTTACCTTTTTGCTCCGGTGACTGCGTTGTCTTTGGTGTTTTTCTTGGCTTTGTTTACCTTAAAACTAGTTGAGTTATCTTCCTCATTATTTTGGCCAGCACACTCACTCACATCACTCACAACATACACACACACATTGGCAGAGAGAGGGAAGGCCTATGATTGTCATCGCAAGTTTACAAAAAAATTATTTTATATAACTATATAGTTTTTTTCTCTACCTAAACCCAACTCCTCATAAGCCGAAACTCCAAATCATCATAATTTAAGAAGCAAATATATATACTTAAGTTGACTATAAATATTTGAGTAATTTATATTATGTTAAGTTGTTAATTATATGAGTTTAATTGGTATGTGTTATTAGTATAAAACATTTTACATCATCAATCAATCAAAAATCATCTACACACCTTGAGTTCAACAAGGGTCTGTTAGTGAGTGCAAGTCAAATTAATTGAACATAACATGAGTTTAATTTTATATATTATAGTGTAAAGTATTTTTTATTTGTCAATCAATTAATACAAATAATTTTATACGTGACTTTTAAGATAATTATTATAAAAATAGTGTTTCCGTGATAATTTATGATTGATCACGGTGTAAAACATATTTATATTGATCGAGCATATCATCCATATAAATGTTAAAATTTAAACAAATTTTTTTCTTTATTAGTATTATTATTATTTTATAAGGGTGAGTAGAGTATAGGAAGAAGGAGGGGAAGTAACAAAAAGAAAAAAGAGGAGGGGAGGAAGAAAGAAATGGAGGATATTGAGGATTTGCTGATTGGCAGCGGAAGCGGCACTCCACCTGGCTTCCGATTACCATTAGCGGCTGTCGGCGTCGGAACAAAGAGGAATAATAATCGACACTCTTCTTCTGCTGCTGCTGCCGCCGCCGCAATCCCTGGCACTCAGGTGACGTCACCTTCTGAATCTTGTTTGTTTGTTTTTTTTGCTCTCTTTTCTAATTCTTTGATTGTTGTTGTTGCGTTGCATTGCATTGCATTGCAGACTATCTACATCAAGACCTTTGGATGCTCCCATAACCAGGCAAGCCACCCAACTCACTCTTAATTATGAATTATTAATCATATTAGCTTAATCTTAATTAATTACTGTCTTGTTTGTTTGTTTGTTTGAACTCAACAAACACAGAGTGATAGCGAATACATGGCTGGCCTGCTTTCAGCTTTTGGTTATTCCTTGTGTGACAATCCCGACCAAGCAGATCTATGGCTCATCAACACGTACTCTTACCTTCTCCTATTGTCTATTGCATTCCTTACTCTCTCCTTTTTATGCCATTCAATATATTCATAACTGATTCATAAACATGTAATTGAAGACATTTATTTACAAAATGATGTTAAATACTTGCTGTGCTGTTGCAGTTGCACAGTCAAATCCCCGAGTCAGTCTGCCATGGATACCATAATAGCAAGAGGAAAATCTTCAAATAAACCACTTGTTGTTGCCGGCTGTGTCCCTCAAGGAAGTCCACGTTTGAAAGAGCTCGAAGGGATCAGCATAGTTGGAGTCCAGCAAATTGATCGTGTTGTTGAAGTTGTCGAGGAGACTTTAAAAGGTCATGAAGTGCGCCTTTTGACCCGTAAGACCTTGCCAGCACTCGACCTTCCAAAGGTCTGGATTTCAATCTTTTATGTTTTGATATAATGCATTTTAACTTCATTTTACAAACTAGTGTGGGGATACATTATTTATTATACTTCTGTAACAGGTGAGAAAGAACAAGTTTGTTGAGATTCTTCCTATTAATGTTGGTTGTTTAGGTGCTTGCACTTATTGCAAGACAAAGCATGCTCGGGGTCACCTAGGGAGTTACACAATAGATAGCCTTGTAAGTACTGTGATAGTGAGCTACATGTTAAATATTAAAAAAAAAATGATATCTCAGTTTGCTCATATATTAATACTTCACTAATGCAGGTAGGGCGTGTAAAATCTGTCATATCTGATGGAGTTAAAGAGATATGGCTGAGCAGTGAAGACACTGGAGCATATGGTAATTTCTTAATATTCGTTGAAGTCCTTCAAGTGATTTTGCTAATATAAGATATTTGTAGACCCGATCTTAAGAAATTCCCTTATTAACTAATGCATACAAATCGAAGCATTTAGGTTATTCAGAATGTTATAAAACCGAGATTGGGTTTTATATCCATGGTTTCTTAGGTCATGATGTTTTGCAGGTCGTGACATTGGTGTCAATCTTCCGACTTTATTGAATGCAATAGTAGCAGAACTACCAGCTGATTCAAGCACGATGCTCCGTATTGGAATGACTAATCCACCCTTTATCCTTGAGCACCTGAAAGAGATAGCACAGATTTTGCGGCATCCATGTGTGTACTCTTTTTTGCATGTACCAGTTCAGTCTGGAAGTGATACTATTTTGAGTGTAAGTCATAAAAATTATGGATAATATCCGTGTACATTAATGTGCTGAATAACATATTGACTACTCTGAATGTCTCAGGCAATGAATCGGGAATATACTGTGAGTGAGTTCAGGACTGTTGTAGATACCTTAACTGAGCTTGTGCCAGGGATGCAGATTGCCACTGACATAATATGTGGATTTCCTGGTTAGTGGATGGTCTATGTTACATGTTCTGTTACATAATTTTATGACCTGCATACTGTTATTTTTGATAAACAACTGCTGTAAAATAACTCTTGGAGTTGTGAATCATTTTATATGAAAATGTGCCACATGGTAGTTCAACGCTTGAGATTCTTATACACTGATTTAATCATAAATGACAAAATAATTTATGGAACATTATGATTGGGGTGTCATTTGGCAACAGGGAATGTGAAACAATGTTCTCTGAATCTTAAAGATTTTACTGCAAATGATTGAAATGATTTGGAATTTATATAGATAATCTGGAAAGTACAAATAGAGGGTGAGCCTTGGCGCAAGTTACTGCCTTGTGACTTGGAGGTCACAGGTTCAAATCTTAGAAATAGCCTTTCCGCTTGTGGGGTAAGGCTGCGTACATCTACCCTCCATAGACCCTACTGAGTGGGAGCCTCATGCACTGGGCAGTGCTTTAATATGGAAAGTACAAAAAAAGTGCATGGATTTTGTAAAGTAACACTTATTTCTTGGGCCTTTTCAGGTGAAACTGATGAAGATTTTGAGCAAACTGTCAACCTTGTTAAAGAGTACAAGTTCCCCCAAGTTCATATTTCACAATTTTATCCACGACCAGGTATCCCCCACCCCCCAAACGTTGGGACAGAATTGTCATACGTAACTTTTAGATGCATATTGAATGTGTCATTGTACCATCATAACCTCGTTTTGTAGATGAAATTAAAGTAGGTACTGAATCACTAGGATACTTTAGATGCTAGCAGTGATGAGAAGCTCTTCCGGTTTTCATTTTTACCTCTTTTCTGGGTGCTATTGTATGCTTTTCACTCGTTTTAAAGGGGCCACAAAATGCCCCCATCCTTTTGAAAGATTACTAAGGAAAGTGCTGTAAACAATTATTAGTTTCTTGGTGAAGAATACTATATTGTAATTGAGAGGAGTGGCTTATAAATAAAGGATGAATAGTTAGTTTTTTTTTTTGGGGGGGGGGGGGGGGTTGTGGTGGTGGTGGTGTTCATTTGTAGAGAGCTAAGCATTTAGGGAGAGAACAGGCTCTCGAATAACTAGGAATTCAACGTAAACATCAATAATATCATACTTTTGTCCTCAATTCAGATCGAGTTCTATCGCAGTTCCTCTATATTAGGTGATTTTTGTTAATTGCTTTTTTGATAATCCTCTGAACTTAGTATGTTGGACATTTGCAGATATAAAAACATTTTCTGTTTACTTGAGTTGAATATCACAATTTATATTTAGTAACCAATTCTATGTTTGATGTTAGGATGCTTTTCCTTTTCCTCTTTTTTTTTTCCTCATCCGAATCTATTACTATAGTGGGGAGGGGGGTTGGAGTTGTTGAAAAATTTGCATTCACCTAGTTCGAAACTTCGAATTCGAGTGCCTAGAAAATCAGTCCATCCAGGTCAGCACCAGGCCAAAGGCCTGATGGCATTTTGGGGGGGGGGGGGGGGTTGTGGTGGTGGTGGTGTTCATTTGTAGAGAGCTAAGCATTTAGGGAGAGAACAGGCTCTCGAATAACTAGGAATTCAACGTAAACATCAATAATATCATACTTTTGTCCTCAATTCAGATCGAGTTCTATCGCAGTTCCTCTATATTAGGTGATTTTTGTTAATTGCTTTTTTGATAATCCTCTGAACTTAGTATGTTGGACATTTGCAGATATAAAAACATTTTCTGTTTACTTGAGTTGAATATCACAATTTATATTTAGTAACCAATTCTATGTTTGATGTTAGGATGCTTTTCCTTTTCCTCTTTTTTTTTTCCTCATCCGAATCTATTACTATAGTGGGGAGGGGGGTTGGAGTTGTTGAAAAATTTGCATTCACCTAGTTCAAAACTTCGAATTCGAGTGCCTAGAAAATCAGTCCATCCAGGTCAGCACCAGGCCAAAGGCCTGATGGCATTTGGGTAGGATGCTTATGCCAGGGGGTTTCTTTATTTTCATTTTAAAATAATGTTGCTTACCCCTGCTAATTCATAATATTAAAATGAGTAGGGACACCTGCTGCGAGGATGAAAAAGGTTCCAAGTAATGTGGTGAAGAGAAGAAGCCGTGAACTGACAAATGTCTTTGAAGCCTTCACACCATATAATGGGATGGAAGGCAAAGTGGAAAGAATTTGGATTACTGATATTGCATCTGATGGAGTTCACTTGGTAAGGCAGTGTATTATGTCTTGAATCATGATTTGATTTTTGGTGCATAAGTTTATTCCATTAAAGTATGTATTTGTTGCAACCAATACATACATGTGGCTATGTGCTGAAACCTTTGGTATTTCTGGCATCTAAATACTGGATATTTTATTGCCATGAATCTGCCAAAGTGCCAAAAACAGAAGTCTAGGGAAGATGAGGTTGTTTTCTTTTTGTCTTTTTACCTCATTTCCTTTATCAAGAGTAACATTGAAATCGACAGTTTTTTTGTTTTCAAACTTCTAAAGTCTGGATAATCTTGCAGTTTGTTTTGAAATACAATATTTGAAACTTCAGTTGGTTTAGCTGCGAAAATGTATTGCTTTCATTCCACTTTGATCTTTCTTCAGCATAACTGGGTTGTAGGAAGAGGTCTACTCCCATAGCATAGCCAGTGGGCCTCTTGTAGATCAAGGAAGAAGTTTCTGCTTTTCTTGCAATGATAAAATGTGAATTCGTTGAAGCTGTGATGCACTCCTTTAATTGTGACTTTCATATATTATATGTATTCATTTGTGGGATCCTTTCATTTAATTATTTTTTCTTCAATGCTCAAGGTTGGTCATACGAAGGGATATATACAAGTTCTTGTAAATGCTCCAGACTCTATGCTGGGAACTTCAGCTATGGTTAAGATAACATCTGCGGGAAGGTGGTCAGTTTTTGGGGAAGTAATTGAGACGGTCAAACAAGTAAATGACCATAAAGTTTCAAGCAAGCAGATTCCTAATCAGGATATGCCTTCTCTCTGCTATAACCCAGCCAAGACTGGTGGATTCTCAGAAGAGCCAGAATCTTGTGCTTGTGGAAATGACAGCTGTTGTGGTCAGAGTACTCTCGAGAAGAGCGATAATTCAAGAGGCTCTGCAGTGCCACAGAATCAAAACAGTAGAAATTTCGTTGGATGGATATTGAGGAAGCGGAAGCATCTGCACAGAAGGGTAGAAAGTGAGCTTGCCTCAGGATCTGTTTCAAAGCAAGAAGGGGCCCATGGGAGCATGAGAAAGTGTGACTTTCTTGATAAGGCTCTTTTGGGTGGAATATCGATCAGCATCTTGACGATTATTGCTCTAGTGGTAGCTCTTACGTTTAGTGTTTTTTGGTCCCAGTGAAAGGCTGTTGGTTTATAAATTTTCTCGAATCAAATTGTTATTCCATGTTTTTTGGTTTACAAATTGGTCAGATTTACCTCTAGCGTTTGTTTGCACTTGTATTCTTCTTCCAAATCTCACTCCACACCTTGCAGTAGGTTTTATTTTACGGCAATGTATAATATGATTCATAGAAAAACCTTTGTGGGCATGTTTTATGAGCGAATGACTTGCTTGTTTTAACTAAATGAGATTGGCCATTGTTTTGCAACAGTTGACTGCAGGTTAGCAATAATAGGAAGTACAGCATTTCATAATTTAATAATAAAAGTATTACAAGCATGAAGGAATGTTTATTTTCATATCTGAAACAGAGAATGTAGGATATACGTATAATGAAAATGTGATTTTTGCTATAGATTGGTGGAGGGGGATACTATGCACATCTTTGCCGTTCCCTCTTTTATTTGGGTGTGATGGTGCAGGTGTGTTTATTCATATATAGATAGATATATATACTTGTACACAATAATGCAGTATCCACAGGCAGGCTTCATAGCATCATATCTGATTTTGAAGGCAATCTCTTGAAGAAATTAACCGGCACCGACGGCATCTTGCTCCTAAACCGAGGATGACGAAGCATGTAGAGTCCAACTATAATTGCCACTACTTGGAAGGGAGTAACATAAATGAAGACAGCCCAGATAAGTGAGAAGATGATGAAGATAGCTGTGGCCCTTGGGTCTCTCCAACTTAGTAGAGCTTGAGCTCTTTCTCCATGAGTAGCCAAATCTCCAACCACAGTCTGCACTCTACCTCCCACACTCCGCAATCTGTCATACCTCATTCTCACAATATCTGAAGGTTTTGTAGTTGGAAAAGTGTCAAATTCCTCATCCAATTCATCTGGGTGGGCTGTTTCTGCTTGTGAGAGCCTAGCATCCATGTGGGGTGGATGCCTTGGCCTGAACCGGTAGTTCCAAATCCCAATTACAAACAAGTAAAGGAAAATGGTGGGCAAGATCAATTCTGGGTAGCAAACCAGTATCAAGAACAAGACGTGAATAAGGCAAGTTGTCACTGGGTTTCTCCAAGTGCAGATGTCATTAAACCATTTACACACAGCAGCAGCACCCGAGAGGAGTGACATAATGCGGTGAAAGTTGGCTTTGCTTCTCCTGAGACTCCACATATGGTAATCCACATCAAGCATATACTCAACTGCCTCACGTCTAAGCGGCGGCTCAGACCTTGCAAGCCGTGCTGCCACAATCTGCATGGCCTGGTGGCGGAGCCAATCTATGTGCCTAACAGGAATGGGTTGGACATAGTGCATTTTGGGAAGCAAAGGCCTTCCATACTGTGCTACCATATTAACCCAAGCTGTGCAAGTGAATCTCACTGCCAAGTGAAGCTCTCCATTCTTCTTCAACCCATTGGGTTTGAGAACCAAGAGAGGATAATAATGAGTATATACTCTATCAGTTTCTAGAGTTGATAACCGAATTCTGACCTTTCCAATCCTCTGATCTCTAGTGTCACTGCTCCCATTAATGTGGCAATTGTCAAACATCCCAATTGTGATGACAGTGCATGGATCATGAACTTCCCAAGTATACTGCTCGTTCCATCGAGGGGACAAGGTGTCGAGCAGAGTTCTTGTTCGAACCCACTTGTTGCCATACTTGGCGACGCAGTATGCATCCGTTGTCCTACCTTCATTGGCCTTCATAGGCAGCAGATTCCTGGCACTCAGTATCCCAACTTCAAGAATTCCAATGTTTGTCCTCCTCAAATGTTTGGAGGATGGCTGAAGATCACTGCTAAAGTGTGTGGATTCATCAAGCACATGATACCCTGCCTCGAGGCAGATTCGGAGGTGAATCTTGCTTGAGAATTTCTCCTTCTTCTTTTCAGTTTCTTCCTCACCGACCGCAGAAGGCCTATGCAAATTGTACCAACGAGCATCAGGGGGCTTGCCGGTCTCGTGTCTGAGTGGAACATTTCTGACTGATATCTCAACATTGTTAGGACCACCTGCTCTGTCCTCAACCGTGACAATCATGAAATCCTCAAATGGCTCTGCTGCCACAAGCATAAGCTCATCATTCCAAACCGGGTTGGTGCCTCTCATTTTAGGAGGCCCTGTGTATCTCATCTGATTCCCAAGTTGTACCCTCACAATTGCCTCCGGAGCTCTACCTTTGTCGTGAGGGACAAGGTCTTGAGCTTCAATTACTTGAACTCTAAGATAGTAAAGCTTTGGTGTGAAATATACCTTGGATCGTGTATTTGCAAGGTTGGAGTGAGAGAGGTTGTGAGCATCAGAGTGCCATGCCTCTGGAAAGGACTCATCAGCTTGTGTTCCCATCCACACTGCAAGCATGATTTCTCCATTGTTTGCCTTCTGCCCTTTCTTATCCTCCAATCTGTACCATTGAGGAGCCAATGGGCTATCTGGGGGTACCCTAAGAGGAATCTCAGTGAGATCAAACATAACTCTACCCACAAAATCATCTTTCCCAAAATCCTTATCCTTCACACTCACTTCAAGTAAATTTGACTGCAACCTCTCCTTGGAGAAGGCAAATATCTGCTTCCACACAGGGTGCTGATTCTTCTCCAAGTGCTTTGTGATGCCTTTGTAGTTCCCAAGCTTGACTTCCACATAAGGGTCAAGGCTTCCGGAGACATCCATGACTGGAAGATCTCTTGCCTTGACCACATTGACATACAAGTAATGCATCTGTTCCACTAAATCATAGGTAGTTGACATCTTGTTCCCTCCTCCTCCTCCTCCTCTATAGCGCAGACGAGCTGCAAGGGGTGGACTTGTCTCCACCAATGCATATTCTGGGTTTTGCTTTGGGACCTGCATTAACATCACATTGGGTATGGGTGGCCCAGCTTTTGCAAAATCAGCCCTCACTTGCACGGAGGGTGGTGCTGCAGAAGTGGCTTTCTCAGCAGCTCCAATGGAATGAAAAATTCTCACTTCCTTCTCTGCCTTCTTCTTCTTCTTGTTTTTATTTTTGTCAACATCACCATCATCATCTGGCATGTTGGTGTTTATTTCTTGCAAGGGAGTCTCCTTCTCCTTAGAAGGTTCATGATCATGAGGAGGATTAGTAGTAAAAGTAGAAGGATCGTGATCGTGAAGAGCATAAAATCTAAGATCAATTTCTCCCTTGGGATCTGAGAAGAGGCCACGTTGCTCAAGAGGGTACCGTCTTACAGCAGCCTCAGAGTGGGAGAGAGGGACAACATCACCTGAAATGATGACCCTTCCAAGGCACTTTTTGCGGTGACCATCATTGTAGACAGACACTTGAATTGTCTTGTGAGCAAGATCTGTGGGGTTGTTAATATTGAACACTAACTTGTCATTCCAATAAGGGTTTACCTCTTTGTGCTTTGTCTCAGTCCTCTGCTGTTGCTCATCAAAAACTACTTCTACAAAGGGGCTGCCTGACCCTTCTCCATCTACGCCCTTCAAGTCGATGGCATCAACAACTTCCACCACCAGCTTGTTCATCTTCTTATAACACTAACCACCTTCTTTTGCAACTTTCACTCACAATTCAATTACATCAAAAACAAAGAGTGGGAGTAAAGAAGAAGAAGACATTAAGCGGTGGTGGTGATGAGATATGCTCATTTGGTGGAGTATGAAGACACAAACATGCTGTTTGGTGGCCCGGCCCCTTCATTCATACTGATAAGGAAGGATTGTAGTGCCTACTTTCTACGTCGGTTTGCTTAGGATGATGGTCATGGTGATGGTGATGGTGATGGTGGGGTTTACAATACATGGACTGTGCTGGACATCACATTACTCATTTCTGCAAACATATACCATTACATTATATTTAATTTGCATTGGTTATATAATGATTCTGCAAATCAATACGCCTTTTTTTTGTGTCAAATAAATCTGTATATTCCATTCGAATAATATTTTAGTTATTAATTTTATTTTTATCTCTTTTACTTGTCTTGGATGTTAACTGTTTATAGATTTGATTCATAATTTGGCTGTTGTTTGTTTTCAATCATGATAAACAAATCTGACAATGTTCTCTATCAATCAAAAATTAAAAATATATATAAATATTATTGAGTTATTATTTTATTTTATTAAATGATAAATTATATCACAAAAAGATTTAGAGGATCTCTATCCCTGGGGTTGACGGTGGAGATGATGCTTTGGTGGATCAAGTAAAAGCAATAATAAATTAATTCATAGCGGTGGGCCAATGCAAACTATGAATATAATGCGTTAAAGTTTGAAAGGAAAAAGCAGATTTTACTTTTGATAGGATATCTCCTTTCGCTCTTCAAAGAAAAAAATAAGGATTGAATCATCTATCTTCTTTAAAACAAACAAACAAAAAAAGACTGGACCAAATAAATCACAGCTACAAAAAATATGCCATTTTCATAGGTGTAAAGTATTTTTTATTTTTTATTTTAAATCAATTACAAATTATTTTATATATGTGATTTTTAAATAGTTATAATAAAAATAAAATATTTCTATGATGAAACAGTTTATGGTTGATTTATTTTTTTGACAGAATCAATTTATGATTGATTGATAATATAAAAAAAAATATTATCACAATACATACCAATTAAATAAATATAAATAGCAAAAGTTTCAAAATACATATGGAACATTGAATGCATAGGTGCATTATGTGAAGTGACTTTTAAAGCCCGTCATTTTTCCTCTCTTCATAGGGAAGAGATTCTCTCCCATAGATTTCCATCCAATTGAACCATATATTAAAAAAGGAAAGAGAGAAACACTTCTAAACAAAAACAAAGAGTATTGAAAGATTGAATGACGGAGATTTTCTATTACACCTCCTCTAATGAAAAATTCTGCCTGAAAGAATCTCATGGCCCCTTCTTAAGGAATTAAGGCAGATCAATTATTATTTATTGAACTAAATTGTGGTCTATGGAGGTTGTCAAGTCTTTAGTGGGAAAGGTTAACACTCAGTAACACGAAAAGTTGGCATACATCGTGGATATAAAGATTTTTTATATTATTAATTAATCATAAAATATCATATTATTAAAAAAATTATGTTTATCATAATTATCTTAAAAATCACATATAAATAATTTATAATTATTTGATAATTTAAATTTTTTTATACTAAATAATATATCAAAATTAATTCTAATTGAAATTCAAGGATTACTATTTTATTTATGAATCAAAATATATATGTCGACTTAAGGAGTATTTAACCAAGTACTTCCAAATGACCTATTAATATAAGTTCCTCGTTGTTAAAAATATAACTTTTGTAACAACAACAGACGCCGCCAATATAGTAATTAGTAGATATATCATATAACTTTCGTAACATTCATTTATATTTTTTAACTTGAGGCTAGGTGTTCAAACTGTTTAACAGTTTTCTCATAATTATAAAGTAAAAATAATATAAAGAACCTTTTTAAAGTAGTATTAGGATGATATATATATATATATTTTTTTTTGTTACAAGATGAGATATATAATTTGTGATTGAATAATAATTTAAAAAATTACATTAACAATATATTAAAATTAAGAGTTTAATAAGTATAAATTGTCAGTAAAAAGTTCTTTATACTGTCAACCAATCAAAAATCAAGGTATTTATGATTTTTAAGATAGTGAGGATAAGAGTCAAAGATTCATCATAAGATGTCAATTTCTGATTGATTGGGTGTGTAAAAAATCTTTGCAATACTAGTATATATCAATTAAATCCTAAAATTAAACTCTTAAATATAATATTAGATTTGAATAACGTCAAGTCTTTTTTTTACTAAGAATAGAAAAAAAAATTGAAATTTTTTATGATTTTTTTTTATAAGAGTTTGATTTTAATATAAGTCGGTGTAAATATTTTTATATGATCAATCAATTAAACATTGTCTTGTATTTAATTTACTTTTCTAATACTGTAATAAAAACTTTTAGAAGTTTTGTGAAAAAAATAAATAAATAGAAGTAAGCTCTATTCTAATTAAATCCTTTTTTTATAAACAAAATCTCTCAACAAATGGAAGCTGGTGTAACTCTTAGGTGAATTGGGAGTCAAAAACTGCGATGAGTCATTTGCGTTGCGGCCTTTGCATCCAACTAAACTTCAGAGTGGCCAGTTTTGCTGTCGTCATAGTTGGACCCAAACCTTTCTACTTCCTACCTGGAAACGTGTGTCGGTTTCGCATTTACGGTGTTCTTTACTCCCTTTTGTTTTTTTCTTTTAATATTTCGATTGCTTACCTTCTGCAGAGACTAAGGTGACGTTTGGAAGAGCTTATTTAAGCTCCTTTTGACTTATCTGATGATATAAACTCTTATACAGTGTGTTTGGCAGAGCTTATAAAAATAACTTATGTCATCCCATAAGGAGTTTTTGACTTATTTTCATAAGTCACCTTAGGAGAAAACATGGAATTATCATGTTGCTTCTGCACTAAACACCCTCTCCGTATTTTTCACTATTTGAATCCTCTCATGCTCCTTTCTTTCTTTTTCTTTCTTTAAGCGCTTATGACATAAGCTCTCATGCGATAAGGTCTTATGTGATAAGCTCTTAATTAAGTTGTTTACCTAAACGCACCCTAAATACTCCATCAGGTCTTATATATAAGAAATAAATAGGTCTCTTTTTCAAAAAAAATATATAAGAAATACATATCAATTTGTATATATATTAAGTATTAATTTTTAATATTAACCGTATTGATTATTATCATTAATTATAAATCATCAGAATATTAATTAAAATTAGAAGGATGTTTTTGAAAATTTATATAAGTATTGATTATAATTAACTCATTTCAATACACTTATAAGAATCAGAGGGAGTAGTTCAAAATGATCGTTATATATAAGTATATATTTTATAATATTTTAATTTTCTTTCGCCATATTACATTTTAATATTAATTTTACATATTACATTTTATAATACTTCTTTTTTTTCTTATAAAAAAGTTTAGGTGACTTGGATCTTGGGATAATACTTCTTTTTTTTATTAATGGAAGTATATACTGCACGTCGAAAAATAAGTATATACCGTTTTTTTCGTAACAACATTTTTTATCGATATTCAAATTTTAAATTCAAAAGAATAGAGAAATAGACATACGTGACAAAGAATCAGTAAATCAGTAAAAAGTTAAAGACGGCAGAAAAGAAAGAAAATAAATAAAGGGGGATTATACATATCAATAATAAGTGTAATAAATTATGACAACAGGGTGAGAAAAAGGGCCAAATCTTTCTTTCTTTCTTTTTTCAAAAAAAAAAAAGTTTTTACCCTTTTTTGTCAAAAAAAAAAAGAGAAAGTTTTTACACGAGAATAATTACTTTGTGTCACTGAATGACTGTACGATCCATTATAATATGAGCTCCAAAAGAACCGTTGGATCATATAGTTCCACAGGATCTAATCATACACTATCTATAGTAAAACTTTTTTTCTGTACAGGGCACAATGGAGGAGCGGTGCCTGTGCGGCTGCGAAGCTGTTCTGGCAAGGCCGTGTTGCACGGTGAAGGTTCAAAGGTGGTTTTGTAACATCCCGATTTCTGTCTTTCTATAATAGTAAATATATGTATATGTGTTTATTTTTTTTTAAAACCCAGAGAATGATTTTGGATAAACTAAAATCATTGTCTTGCTCTACCTTACCCTAGAAGGTCACAGTAAAATTTTCGGTTGAAAATGCAGACGAAAGTTGGACTACGTTTTCACTGAAAGTAAAAGTTTACTGAGCAGAAAACTTAATTTTGACCCGTGAACGAAACGGTTAGTGTTTTTATTGTGTTTCTAATGATCTTGGTTATTTTTAAAAATTTACATTCGAAAATAAAATATAATATTTTAACCGTACGAGATCTTCCAAAAATACGATCGGAAACTGTAATCGAGTAAACATCGGAGCACGATGGGGAGTTGAGGTGACCAATGTGACTGGTTGGAGATGGAGTGACTTGTTGATTGATGGCTCATGTCACATCAAAGAAAAGTTATCATTACACTTTTTGAATATATCATATTCTGATCCACAAACCCATTTTCCCTCATTTTTTCCAACCAAACCAACCTTAACCAAACTTGAAGCTGAAGTTCCCCCTTCTCTCTTCCTCTCCACGGCTCACACCCCTCTTTCCCCTATATACATACTCATTTTCTTCCTTCTCAAGTTTACACTCACATTAACATACTTTCTATCTCAAAGCTTCATTGATTTTCTTCAAGAAACTCATCATCTTCATCCATTTCTTCAAGCTTCAAGGGTAATACTCTATACTGTTAATCATCTAAGTTATTTCCTTCTCATATTTGTTGAGTTTATGCCATGTGTTTCCATTTACCATTCTTAGATCCAAAACTTCTAAAATCTCTAAAAATTAGTAGAAAAATCCATTTGAGTTGAAACCAATTTCTATGGACTCATAATGACCTCTATATTATTTATCTAAGAGCTTACATCAAACAAAAATTTTCTTCCCTATTTTCCTAGCAAGGCCGAAACTATGTTGTTGGGGAACAAGGAAGTTTTGTTTCAACTTTCAAAGTATGATCATTGATTTGAACTCTTTACTACCTTTTGATGTTAAATCTAAGAGCTTGAAAATTTTGAAAATTTCTAACCTATTTTATGAACCATGGCCGAAACCCTAAGCTAGTGGCTTAGAGAGATTTTTGTTCAGTCCTTGTAAAATGATCATTGATTATGAATCTCAAATACTTAAGGATCATTAATCCATGAGTTTGAGAAATTTTGAAAATATCTAACCTTACTTTTGTACCTGGGCCGAACCTATGCCTAGGGGAGATTAGATGTTTTTGGTTGTTTTTAACTTGTGTTATGTGTTGGAATCTTTAGACTTTCGTCGCGAAGCAAGTCGAGGAAGATCGTAGCACTCAACAAAGAACGAAAGACCTTTTTGCTTTGGAATCAGGTAAGGGGAGCTTACCTGAGGGATTTTTCCCGATAGCTATATGATATTATTTGTGGTATGTTAAATTGTTTTAAATTTTATTGTGATTTCCTGAGTTTATCTGATGTGGTTAAAATTGTCAGTTTTACATATCTGAGCTTTATGATTTATTTGTAGAAATGTGTTATAGCTTGGAGATATGGCATGAACTGTATTATCTGAAATGATGTTGATGTGAAAATTATACTGTTGTGGTTTATTGTCTGAGAATCCTGACATTCGTCGGTACTCAATCCATTATTGAGATAAAAGCCTTACGAGGAATTTTGACAATGATAATATTTAGTTGATGATTTCTTTTGATAAAAGAGAAAGTAATGGATAATTACAAGGATGAAATCGTAAAAATATTTCAGCACGTTATCTTTTTCAAAATGTCTATGAAAAGTTATTTTAAGAAATTTATGTGACAATTTCTTTTGATGAAAGAAGAAGAATAAGAATGGAATTGAGAAAGAAATACATTTTAGTACGCTATCATTTTCAAAGATGAGGTGAAAATCATTTTGAGAACTAAGCGTTGAAATATTTTAAAGTTAGAAGGAAAAATAGTTAACTTATAAGTTTCTTTTCATATAAACGGAAACGATTTCGAAAGGTGCTTATAAAATAGATTTCATGACAAAAATGATTTAAAAATATTTTTGGGTTAGCAATGATTTTAGAAAAGGATTTTTACAAAGTTAGGATGTTGTTTTGAAAAGGGGAAGAATTTCAAAAGAAGGTGGGTTTAAGGAAAAAGTGGATTTATCTATAACTTAGTGTTTCTAAATGAATTTCAATGAAAAGGATTTCTGGAAAAATTTACTTTTGAAAATATTCCGGCAAGCTTGGATAAGTTGATGAAGTTTCATTTTGTATTTGTGTTTCACTGAACGAAAAAGAATAAATACGTTGGAAAGTGAATCTAGTATACGAGACGTCGGAATACTAGTGTTCTGTAATTTACACGTAGATCTTTGATCCGTGTCACGTTGTGGATTGTGTGTCCTATTCAAGTTGTTGTGAATTGTGTGTCCTAATCACGTTGTGATAAACGTTATTAAAGGTGAATGTTGTTTTCTATTACCATAAGCCCAGACTAGTGCATCGGTCTAAGGTGTTGTGATTGAGCACTCGGGCTGCATGTCCCGTGTTGATGTTGATAATTTCAAAACGTTAAAATTTATGAAAAGTCGATAGCTTTTGAGCTTCGACAACGAAAGAGAATGAACACAAAGAAAACGTTGAGAACAATTGTTTTACATGCATTTTAGGCAGACGTGCCTCACGTTGATAGGAGTGATGCCTTGATGATCAGGTATTCACAATACGATGTATCACTGCATCCTAGGATGGGACAGTGTATTATTAAATCCATGAGGATGGAATACTACATCCTGGGATGGGACAGTATGTTATGGATGTTTAGTCACTTAGTGTGATGTCAAAGTGGTGGCGATTTGAGTTTGATCAACTCTTAGAATGACGAAGGGATCTCATGAGATTAAGTTAGAGCCTGAATATTGAAGTGTCATGCATTTTTTTAAAATGACGATGATTGTTCGGGTATGAAACCCATTGATATAATACTTGTTTACTTCTGAGAAATTTATGATATATGACTTTATATGTCTATTTGATGTTTTGGGTGTCATACATGTGGTTATCGTGTTTAAATCCATATATTGGTGTCTCACCCTTACAAATATATCAGGTTTTCTTCTGGTTTTTGTTGTTGTACCTTGGTACTCTAGTACAGATGGTGCAGAGGAGTTTTCCTAAGTCACTCGGAGACTTAGATCTAGATGTTTGAAGAAGCTTTTGATCGTGGGATGACCACGGGGTCTTTCCAATAAATGTCTTGTAGAGCGATTAGCTTAGGAGTCTTGGTTGGGTTGTATATTTGAAAATGGCGGTAAATGTGATGCTATACATTAGTCTTTGGTTTAATTTTATATTTTTGAAAATCGAAACTTTTTTAGAGAAGTTGTATGTCATAGCGACTTTGTTATGAATGTGATTTTACTGTTTAGATGTATGTATCTAGGTTTTTAAGAGTTATCCGCAGAAGAAAATTTTTATACCCCAGTTTTCTGACTTAAAAGAAAACAACTTTTCGAAAACAACCAGCAAATTACTTTTTAATTTATTTCCACATGTGTTTACAAAGTAATGCCCAGGGGGGTGTTATAGGTTGGACGGCGACCAAGGCAGAGCGGAGCAAAGCCAGATTCTTGCTCGCTACAGGGGCTGGACGGTGGAGGTTTGAGGAACTATGTACCTGGTTCTTGGTCCTGTGAGGCGGCTCTCTACGGAGGAAAGTTTGACGGTGACCTGCTACTGTCCGAGGTGTCGCACACGATGGCAGCTAAGGAAGGATCTGTCGCTATCGTCGATCTTCATCGTCCTCGATCTGTCGCCTCTCCACCGACTACCATCAGAAAATGAGAAACATGGACAAGTTCTTCAAGGCGGTCGGCAGCATCCTCTCTAGCAAGCACCGCGGCCTCTATTATCACATCTCCTTCTTCTGATCTGTCACCATGGACTGTTGGTCCGTGGCGGTGTGGGTGGGGCTGGCTAAGATTAGGTCGACCGGAGAAGGTGAGGAATATGAGGAGGAAGAAGATGGTGTATAGTATAAACAAACTCTAGACTCTGAGGCGGTGGGGTGGCGGTGGGAGGGTGCCCACTGTGGTAGAAGCAGAAGGAAGTGCACAGTGACTATGGAGAGAATTAGGGAAGAAATAATTTGGTGTGGTTGGATGTATGATATTATCATGAGCATCAGACTAATTAATGGCAAATAATGCCCTCTCATGGTGAGAGACTTGTGTGGGTCTCTCACCCTATAATTTCCCTGAAGTTTTATTGGCTTAACAAGTGATACTCAATCATTAGGTAATATCGTTATTATTATTCATTTAGAGAATATTCCTTCGTAAGTGTCAATAAATATCTAATGCACGTATCAAAAATGGTTTTAGGAAACATTTTATAAGATATTTATAGGACATTTAGACATACCAAATTGTCTCACAGCTCAAATTGGTCCATAAGACACTCTTTTATATAAATAATTGAAGTGACTGTTAACATAAAAAACTTTTCCCACACTCTCCATCTGTTTTCACACTTGACCGAATAGTGTTTTGAAGGTACTTAAATCAATTAGGAGGTTACAAAAGCGATCAATGATCTATTAGAAAAGGCTGTCGGCACCCTTTAACATTTCTATAGATTTTAATCAATACTCAATTCGCATATACAGACTCACATGTATACACCAAATGAGTGAAGATGAAATTTGATCATAAAACCGCACAATCAACTATAAATGTATTTACTGATTGGGCTAGTAATTAGCATTTTCGTTATATTAGAAGTTTTATATATAATATAATATATAGTGAATATCGTGTGATGATAGCTTTGGTCTCTGTAATTTACCTTGAGGATTATTCAAAAACAACTTATAAATGTGAAAGTTGATTTAAAAAGAAAAAAAATTAAATAATGAAGAAGGTAAGAACTTCTTCATGCTGAATGAAATCCAAGATATCTCGAGCTCCTCCACATACCCAATTGCAAGCAGGCCTGAAATCAGGAATTTCTTCCCAAACTGACTTGTGTTTGGTGAAATACTCATTTACAAAAAGATCACCCTGTGTAACACTGTTGATTTCCTTTCTCAACTTGTAGATCTTTAGACCATTTTGCTGAGTAAACCAATTTTTGAGGTTTGTCCAAATGGCTGCTGCAGAAGGACAATAGAGGAGAGTTGCAACCATGTCCTTTGAAACTCAGTTGAGAATCCAAGAACTCGTTATACTGTTATTGTGAGTCCAACAAGCAAGAAGATGGGGATCTTGACCATCAGGTCGAGGCAAAGAACCATCAACAAACATGATTTTGTTCTTTGCATTAAGAGCCATTGTCATGGATCGACTCCAAGAATTGTAATTGTCAATCATGAGGGGTTGAGACACCAGGACCATGCATGAGTTATCAGAAGGATGAATAAAGTAAGGATTCCAAGGATCGTCATGGTTTGGATTTTCCATGAGAGAAGAACGAAAAAAGAAGAAGAAGAAGAAGAAGAAGAAGAAGAAGAAGAAAGAATTGAGTAAGAAGAAGAAGAAGAACTTGTCAATGGAAAAAGGAAGAACTTGAAAGAAAGAAAGAGGGTGCGGAAGTAACTTTTACAATTGATACCATAATGTAATTGTGCAATCTATTGAGAGAAGAATTATTCTCATTCATCCGAATCTATAAATGAAGTTACATTAGCTTATATACAGCTCAAATTGGATCAACTAACTTTACCAACTCCCCGAGTCAGTTACAGCAACTAACATTAACTGATAACTAACTTAACTAATTAACTGAATTGGATAATTGCAAAGTCTGAAACCATGAGCTCACTTTTTACCGTATTCAACTGTTGTTGGTCCAGTCTACCTCTTATGGTGGCAGATTTTCAATGTGTGACCAGCTTTCTTAATAGCCTTGGTTTGTGTATTGAACGTTCAATCCAACAGAGAAGCGGTATAACATTCGATCTGTTGCCTCTCTATGTACCCTTGCTTCCTTTCTGCCTATTTTTCTCACCTTTTTCCTCTGTTTCTTCCATTACATTATTGAAAAGTTATACTTCTACAAAGAGGTTTCGGCTAAGGTACACCACTCACCGAATTGGTGCAGTGGTTAGAGCTGGGCATATGGACTTGGGTCCGTCGACAGTCCGCTTAACCTATAATCCGTTGCTGGTTTGGACTATGTAAAATATGAGTCCATTTAAATGCGGGATTTTTTAGTCCGGTCCATTTAACCCGTCGATCAAGCGGACTCGGTTCGTGGATTCGTGGACCTATCTGCGGACTAATGAAAAAAAAATACATTTCCTTATATTATATGATATCAGCCCAAATTCACAGCTTGGTAAAAAAAAGCCCAAATTCGCAGCCCAAAAAATACCCTAAACCTAATTTCTCCCCTTAGTGACTCTTGTCTTCTCAGCCACACAAACAATATTAACAGCTTCAACAAAACTTGACTTAGAAGTCCATAACCCGAAGACACGTTCTTCTTGCTCGTTCCCTCCCTCCCTCCTCCTAGTTTGAGAATCGAGAGGTTTTTGGTTTGGTGGGTTTAGAAATAAAACAAGAATGGAGTTTGAGAAAAGAAAAGCAGTGACTCTAGCTTCACTAAGCTCAACGGAATCTGACAAATCACCTAAAGGCACATTGGACACACCCATCACCCTTCTCGTCAGTACCATTAACCAAAAAAAAATTTACTTTACAACCAGCTACTGCTCCGGTCGAATCTCTACCCTTTCTCAATCTCTCTCCTGGTCCTTCATTCTTTGTTAGCTCTCTATTTTTCAAGCTTTGGAACTTTGATTTAGTTTTTTTTATGATCAGAACATGAACCTGTAGTTGCTTTCAAAAATTAAAATAAAATTTGTTGATAAGTTCGCGAACAGTCTGCTTAGCCCACGGACTATGCGGACTGGACTCGGACTCTGCCTTTTTAAGTCCATTTATCATGCGAGCTTTTTGGTCCGGTCCGTTTCAACGCAGGCCAATGCATACTAGACTTAAACAGACCGGACTGGTCCGTATACCTAGCTCTAGCGGTGGTGTACCACCCATGTGGCAAATTTTGAACCAATCAATTTACCACATAGGTTGGTCAAAATTTCAAACTATAAAATTGTATTTGTAGTGTAGTCAAACTTGATAAGTACAATAATTTGTAGTATAATACTTGTACTATTTATATTTGCAAGTTTCACCTACATTAAAATATTGTTTTTTTATTAAAAAATATTATTATGTCAAAATATTGTTTTTTACAATTTGTTTTCCAAAAATATCCTCCCTCTCCAATCACCCTCCCCTCCTCCAGTTTCTCAACACCACCACCCCCATTCACCTCCCTCCCCCAGTGCCACCACAATCAACCAGGCAGACACGACGGGCGGTGCTTCAGACCAGACGCGGTCGAATGCACGGCTATCATAGGCGGATCTGGTAGTTCTCGGGTGTTGGGACGGCGGGGAAGACAAGAAACAGAGACGACGACCTATGGTTTGGGTAGGTTGTTGTGACGCGACGGCGGTGCCACCCTCTGACGTAGCGGAGTTCATGGCAGTGGATGGCCGAGTTCATGGCAGTGGGTGGCGGAGCTACAACGATGGTGGCTCGCAGCTCTGACAGGACCTCGATGATTGAGCTGAGGGGGAAGATATTGTGTTTTTTAGAACCAGTATTTTGGTTCTTAAACATGGATTTTTCATTTTAAGAGATCCATGTTTTTCGGGTAGAGAAGATAATAATTGTGCCTTTAAGATTTGTTATTTAGATATGGGTTCCTTCAACAAATACAAAAATACTGTTTATTTATTTGCATATACTTATCTTACTTTCAACAGACTAGTTGAATAGTCAAATTTGCCAGCTGTAAAATGATTGGTTCGACTTTGGACATGTGGGTGGTGCACCATAGCCTTAACCCTACAAAGATATGTCTAAAGGGAGCATGACTTTTCAAACTTTCAAGCATATCGTGGGGAAATTCACTAGTGCAGAAAAGGGATTCCACATCAGTTATTTTTGGCTTTTCACATCGGTTTTCAAACTGATGTTGAAAAGACTGATGTGGTTTATTGCCACTTTTCACATCGGTTTTAAAACCGATGTGTAAAGTACATTTTTAACAGCGGTTTTTACATAAACTGATGTGGAAAGTTCATTTGTCAATTGGTAAACTATTGGAAATATCACTTTCCACATCGGTTTTAAGAAAACCGATGTGGTGATTAGACTTTACACATCGGTTTTAAAAAAACCGATGTGGAAATTGAAATTTCCACATCGGTTTTTTTAAAACCGATGTGTAAAGTCTATTTTTTTTTTTTGAAACTGTTATTTACATTTCTATCATTCATTTCCCTTGTTTCAGTAAAATGCAGATCAATACTAGAATAACATACTCTAAATATTCTCAACAATCACTTTTGTACAACAAAAACACAATTAATATATACTGAATTTATTACGAACAATACATATGTACGTTCAATTACATTCAGGCAACAAAGATAATTAGAAACCAAAAAGCTACATGATATATTATAGATTTCATATCAAAATACATATGATCAGTCAAAAGTACACTATAGCTAGTACATGATAAGTTTTTAAACTAACTACATATATATATATATATATATATATATATATATATATATATATATATATATATACAAACTATGGTTGATATACTTCAAGAAATAAAGTTACCCAACGTCTCCTTATGTTGTTGATGTTGGAATCAGATAATGGAGTTGGATTGTTGAATATCTGCAAGTTTAATTGAACAAAAGATTATATCTTTTAAGTAATAAACTAACATAAAACATATAACGAATCTATAACTGTTACTTCTAATTGTTACCAATTAACATTTACCTCGTGCCATCTTTCAGTGATCCTAGAGGAGATAATTTCCAACATCCACTGCATCACATAGTATCCACATTCCCATGATCCACGTTGTATATGTGACTACATACAAATGAAACCCAATTAGAATATGAGGAATTAAATAGAAATCAATAATTATACCCACTGCATTTGATGCATTTGAACTAATAAATATCTTATGCTAGGAATAATCCATCTGATAGACCGACGCCTTTCACCACGCAACATGTGGTTTGTATTAATAGAACTAGCATGACAAAATAAACATTAATTAAAGTATATCTAATAGATTTTAGATAATTAAAACAACTGCATTACTGATTATAAAGTATTTTAATGCTTACATTTCGATGATCGTCTTCAATTCATTCTCCGGCTTATTTCCAATTGAGCAGAAGAAGACCACGACGTTCATCCTAGGGTACAAGATCAACAGTTGCCAATGCTTGTTGTATTTGCGAAACAGTTAGTGACTAAGTCATATATAGTTATAATTAAATAATTGGTACTTACTTATTGAGATAAGGCGCAAGGTAGAATTGATGATCGTCTCAGGCAAGTATATCACGTATGGTGGTGACCCGGTCTTCTGATGCTAGGAGAATATCACCCTGAATGAACATGGGGTCAATGAACCCATAAAGGGCGAGGTTACCCTGATCAACTAACATACGATGCAGATACCTAATATATTGAAAAAACATGTTAATTATCATAGTATTTAAAAATTAATTACTTAACTTATAAATAAAATGTACTTACGTGCACCATAACGATAGGTGTGCAGAACTAGACATTTCTTTATTGAGTACAATCTCCATAAGTTCCTTCTTTGGGATATACACTTCATCACCTGGACTGACATCATGTTCCAACCTTACCAAAGTTGCGTCATTCTCCATGGTGACAACCTGTATAGCCAGAAGTTTAAAAACATCACCAGGTGCCCCTTTGTCGATCCCCTAAACAACAAAGATATATATTAGTAATCACAGATAATTAAGTTATTTCATTCGTAATTAATTAAATGGTCAAATGAATACCTTGGCAGGAGCAGACATCTCTGGTCTTCCTGGATCCGACCTTTTAGGCAGAATATCATTTCCAACATCCTATAACGAATAAAAATAAAGCATTATCTTTAAACAATAATAAATAATTTCAACTATGAATATAGAAAAATACAACTAACTCAATACCTCAGATGCAACAAGAAAGCTGGCCGGTCTTCTTGGCCAGAGGATGAAGTTACCGAGGGCCTTACCCACTATTTGAACCTCCTCAGTGGGCACAGGGACTCGAGCATCAGCATCTCGAATAATCTCAACAACGACCCTCAGCTGATCATCCGGTAATAAACAATGGTGTATGGTATTACCTAAGTTATTATGTGCCTTCCACAATGCCACTAAGCGGCGATCATGATGATCATCAACATACAGCTCACACCTATCAGGGTCGTCATCATCATCATCATCATCATCATCATCACCATCATCATCATTTTTAGGCTGATAAGGAGGATCACATGAGCCCTTGGTGCTCACATGGACAGAGGGTTGGACACCGATTGTCATTTGCTGGGACATAGAAGTCAATATTACCATCTTCTGGGCAAACTGCTCGGCCATCTCCTGTCTAAGCTCAGCTACAATCTCCTGTTTTAGCCATGCTCTATCTGCATCAACATCCCTGTGGCATTGGTGTGAAGATGAACCATGGTATTGGCGAATGCCGACTCCCCATCCAACACCAATGACACGGCCCGGGTGGTCTGGTTTCTGGATGATGGCAAGACTAAGATATCATCGCGTCCTCTAGGAACATAGGTTCCTTGGGTTACCTGCTCGTCCAAGGCATCCTATCACATATAAAATATCAGGTCACATTACAATTCGGTAACAATCTTAAAATGACAATTACAATTCAAACTATACTTACAATCTTCTCGGCTACTTGGCGGGCCTCCTCAGATGTATATTGTCCCGTTTTTCTTTCTCGGCCCCTCTTCCATTTACGATGGCGTGAGGGTGGAGGTGGATCAACAACCTCTGGACGATTTTCAGCATTAGGATCCGCCTGAGATGCTGCTTCCTGACGTGCTTTCTTTTCCTCTTCCACCATTATCTGACCAAGCTTTTTATATCCCCCACGAGACATGACATGGGGGTAGACATTCTTGCTTTGGTTTTCCTGCCCCTTTTCCTCTTCTCCTATTATAAATAGAAGACAATTAAATTACATAAGTAAATAAAATTAATGAAATTACATAAATTTAGAGACAAATCAAATAAGTTAACCTGAAAGCCGGGATCATGTCGGCTCTGAACAAAGCGATCCCACGTCGCCTGGTCAAGAAATGGGTACACCTCAAGTGGGTTCTTTTCACATGTTGGATTGAATACATAGTATCTGCCCAGGTCGACCTTAAAAACCCTCCAACGCTCACCAGCATACTTTAGCAAATGCTTCTTCATAACCATCGTATCCGGTATGTCAAAGGTGAGCTACATTAAGACCAAAAGAATCAACGAATTACTGTATGATATTAGTAAGATTAAAATAAAGTAGATACAGACAAACACAGGACGTAAAAGTATAGATACCAGAATACTCTCCCATATCTGATCCTTCACGCCCGCCGATACATGTTTCCAAATATCAATGAGTATACTAGGCCTGCTCCTAGCAAGGGTTGCCACAAAACTGTTAAACTGCTCTGCCATTAGCCCAATAGGATTGAGGTTATTGTCAAAGTCTATTCTTATCCTTTGATTTGAACCACGGTTGGCAGTCAAATTCCTCATTCGTGTGGCACGTCTACCCTTTCTACCCGTAGACGGGGTCTCCGACCCGCTGCATGAAGGAGGGATATCCTCAAGATCAGCCATGTATACCCGTTTAAACAAAAAAAAAACTTGTTAGTATGTCAGGATAAATATCATACATAACTTATAAATATCGATCGACGTACGTAAACATAACTTATAAATATCAACGTAAACATATAATATGCCTTTAAACATAACTCAAACTAAACTTACTTTGTGGTCAATTAGTAAAGTTCTCCCATAACCCTTCTTGGTGATCATTACGAGTAGCATGTACACCATCCACTTCATTTTCCTCATTGAAATTAGGCACTCGTGTTGAGAAAGAAGGAGTATAAAAAATATCAAGAGTTGAATCTTGATTTCCCTCACTACCATTATACATGTTTTTTCCCTGGAGAACCACTGACCACCTTTTGTTAGAAGGATCACGGATATAAAACACTCGTTTTGCTTGGGATGCCATGATGAAAGGCTCCTCTTTGTTACCTACCTTATTAAGGTCCACCAATTTGAATCCTAACTCATCGGTTTGTGCACCATTGTTATTGTCGACCCACTGACATTTAAAAACAGGCACTCTAAACTTCGTGTAATCAACCTCCCATATCTCTTCAATGATTCCAAAGTATAAAACGGATGCCATAACAGGGTTTTTATCTTTCAAACTAGAGAAATGCATGGACTCAGCCATGACCATAACCCCACTGTTTTGCATAGTACTTTTGTCATCCTGGGACTTTGTATAGAAGGAAAACTTATTGATATCGTACCCACTCCAGCATATGACATCAAAGTTAGGCCCCTGTGCTAGCCATTTTAATGTATCATAAGCAATACCATCCTTTGCAATTTTTTCTTTAAACCAGTTCAAGAAAGTCTTGTTATGCTTGTTCAAACATCATTTTTCATTCATTCTAGGGCAAGTTTCATTGATGATGCTTTTGTGCTCATATAAGTATGGTTCAACCCCATCAGTGTTATTCAATATATACAAATGTGCTTGAAGCACTTCCTCCCGATCCATTCTCTTAACAATGATACCTCGTGTACCCTTACCATCATATCTTCCTTCGAGACGAGACTTCGGAAGCCCTACAGGTTCCGCTTCTGACATGTAGTCTGTACAAAACTCAATAGCTTCTTCTGCAACATACCTTTCAACAATAGATGCTTTGGGACGGTGTGGATTCTTCATATATCCTTTCAAGATCTTCATGTATCGCTCAACCGCGTACATCCACCTTAAATAAACGGGGCCGCACAATCTAATCTCCCTCACTAGATGAACAATCAAATGAACCATGATGTCAAAAAATGAAGGTGAAAAATACATCTCCAATTGGCACAAGATAATGGCTGCCTCATTTTCTAAGTCATCCAACTTTTTAGTGTCAATGACCTTGCTACATATAGTATTGAAGAATAAGCATAACCTAGTAATGGCATGTCTGACGTTTTTAGGCAATATGTCACGAATGGCCACCGGTAGTAGTTGTTGCATCAAGACATAACAATCATGAGACTTTAAGCCAACTAATTTGAGATCTTTCATTGAGACAAGTCTTTTGATATTTGAAGTGTAACCCTGTGGCACTTTGACTCCCCTTAGACATTCACAGAAACTTTTATTCTGTTTTTTTTGATAAAGTATGACATGTTGGGGTCAAATAAGTCTTCTTATCCCCCAGTTTAAGTGGAGCTAACTACTCTCGTATACCCATCGCAACTAGATCCAGACGAGCATTCACACCATCCTTTGTCTTGCCTTGAATGTTGAGAAGTGTTCCGATTAAACTGTCACACACATTTTTCTCCACATGCATCACATCAATACAATGTCTTACATCAAGCTTGCACCAGTATGGAAGATCAAAGAAGATCAACCTCTTCTTCCATATTTTCTTCTCGGAAGCCTTCTTCTGGGTCTTCCCATAGATAACATTAGTGTTGTTCACCCTTTCATAAACTTGCTCTCCAGTCAAGGCCACCGGAGCAATTTCATTCTCCGGAAGTCCATTGAAAGCTTTTCTCAATCTACGAAAAGGATGATTACATCGGAGAAATCTCCGATGCCCAAGGTAAACTGTCTTCCTTCCATGTTGCAGTTGATGGTAACATGTTCCTTCTTCACATATTGGACATGCTTTATGCCCCTTAACACTATACCCACACAGGTTCCCGTATGCTGGAAAGTCATTGATGGTGCAAAATAACATGGCACGCAATCTGAATGTCTCACGGCAATACCTGTCGATCACATCAACGCCTTCATCCCACAACATTCTCAAGTCTTCAATCAAGGGACTTAGATAAACATCAATATCATTTCCTGGCTGTTTAGGATCCGAAATCATCATACTTAACATAATGTATTTGCGCTTCATCCACAACCAAGGAGACAGGTTGTAAATTACCAGGAGAACAGGACATGAACTATGAATACTACTTAAGTTTCCATATGGATTCATTCCATCGGTAGCAAGTCCAAGCCTGAGTTTTCTGGGCTCATTGCCGAAATCCGGAAACAAACTATCAATTCTCTTCCATTGCAAAGAATCGGCCAGATGCCGAAGCTATCCATCACACTTCCTCTCATCTGTATGCCATCTAATGTTCTTTGCGTCATTTACATTAGCAAACAATCGCTTGAACCGTGGAATCACGGGAAGATACCATAACACCTTCGCAGGAGGACCTTTGGTGACCGCATCACAACTAGAATCACCATCCTTCACTTTGTAGCGTGATACCCCACACCTGGGGCACTCGTGCATCTCTTCAAACTCTTTCCTGTACAATATGCAATCATTGGGGCAAGCGTGTATTTTCTTATACTCCATACCCATCGGACACAATATCTTCTTCGCCCCATAGTTTCGATGCCTTCTGGAAGCATGTCTTTCAACAACTCAAGCAATTCGGTAAAGCTTTTATCGCTCCACCCATTTCTCGCCTTCACATTGAACAATCTTAACACCGCTGACAATCATGTGAAATTAGTGCACCTCGGATACAATGCCACTTCTGCATCACTACACAAAGTATCATACATATGTGGTCGCCGAAAAGACTCTTGCCCAACATCACGGATCATGTCCTCTAGTCCATCGTCCATTTCCACGTCATCAACTTCCTCTCTATCTGACACCCTCGGCCTGTCTAACGATTCACCATGACATACCCATGTTGTATAACTCTTGCAAATCCCCTCACAAATAAGATGATCACGTATCTCCTCAGCTTCTAGTCGTCTCTCATTCAAACAGTTAACACAAGGACAATAAAACCTTCCGTTACCACTATAGGAGCATTTGTTTTTTCAAACTGTAGAAAATCTTCCACTCCATTCTCATACTCATCACTTGTCCGTCTAGCATTCATCCAACCGCGATCCATGACTAAACCAATAACTTCGTACTTAGTCTAACATATTCATCAACCACTTCTTATGACAGGGTATGGCCCTATCCCATTCGTGAAGAAACTTTTTCAACATTCGGTTAACAGTTAGTCCTTAACTCTCATGCTCATACTCGACAAAATTTCGGCAGCATTTCCCTTCGGTCTCCGACGTATACTACTTGAACGCGATGACATCCACCACGATAAAGTATGCACCTGGAGAACGAAAGGAAATGTATAAATCCGAACTTTCATCAAGTATATAACATTAGAATCAATGAATAACTATTTTAACTGAATTAAGAAAAAAAAAATCCCAAACTGTCCAACTTTGGACAATTCAAGATCCAACACAATGAGCGGTACATTAAGCACGTACACGTGTGCTCATTAGTATTGCATCTCAAATGGGAAACTAAGGCTTTACTAATTATGTAGCTTGCATGAAGATGGGCCTTGAAAAGTGAATAAAATGAGCCAAACAGAGCCCATCACGGCCATGATAGAGTAGAGCTGAAAAGAAAGAATGGAAAAGTCAGAACTGGTCACGGCTAGCCCGTGATTTCCATCACGGTCCTGACATGCCAACTGAACCAGACCCTCACAGGCAGAACTGATCATGGCCTAGCCGTGATGGTGGTCACGGTTGTGACAGACCAACCAGTGAAGCAACCTCCAAGGCAGAATCCGTCACGGCCGTGACGCGTGATACCACTACTGGTGTTCCTTTCTGTGTATCCTTTGTCCACCAATTGGAAAAATCCAGTCTTGGAGCCATTTCCACTATGGTGGATTAGACACAGATTCACACTTTATAACACTTCACACAAAGAACAACACATGCAAGTATATTATATTTATGTATATATATATATATATATATATATATATATATAGATATACACAGAACAAGGACTCAAGACACAAACTTCATCAAAGGGGTCACCCTCTTAGAAAACCAGCATTAGAATATTAGAATAAGAATATTATATCTTCACAAGTCACAACATACCCACACTGTCTGCTCAGTTTTGATGTCCTCCACAAAATTCTCGCATTCTTTGTGCACCTGTGATGAGCCTGAAAACCAGTAACAGGGAAAATGAGGAGTGGTTTCATGTGCCATTCTCAAGCATCCCCTATTTATTTATCCAACCATTTGGAGTCAAAGTTCATAACTTTTCTAAACAAGAAACGAAGAAATAACATTTACTTATCCAACCATTCTCCTCAAAGATCATATAAGAAGTCCCAACGCTAGCGATGATATAATTCTACAAATCTATATAGAAAAAATTGAAGAAAAGGGTTTACCTTTGGAGGAGAGAGGAGGGTGACCCTGAAGCCGCACCACAGAACCCTTTCCCCGCCGCCGCTGTTGGTGTAAGGGTTGAAGAACCCTTTCGAGGAGTGAATGGTGGCAGCGATGAGAGAAATCAAAGAACTGGCGCAAATATTCAAAGAAATCAAAACGAAAAGGAGGGAGAGTGAGCTCACAGGCATGCAGATGAAAAGGACAGATGAAAAGGTCTCTTATAGAGCAGCGCGAAAATGAAAAGGAGGAAGAGGGAATTAAAAATGACAGAAAACAATACACATCGATTAAAAAAACCGATGTTATAAGGTTTTACACATCGGTTATTTAAAACTGATGTTAAAAGTTATATTATTTATTTCCTTATTTTTTTATTCGTTTTTCCACATCGGTTTTTAAAAAACCGATGTTAAAACATACACATTTCCACATCGGTTATAACAAAACCGATGTGTTAAATTATGCATTTTTAAATTTTTTATTTTTGGTTCAATTTTCAACATCGGGTTTTTAGAAACCGATGTTAAAACCTTTATAACATCGGTTTAATATAAAACCGATGTTAAAAATTTTCAATTTAATTTAAAAAATGCCACCGCCTCCTTTTTCACATCGGTTTTTTTAAAACCGGTGTTAAAACCCCGATGTTAAAAGTATATTTTGCACTAGTGATTCTAGGGTGAGCGACCTTCTCATGTCGCTCACCATGACCAACCTCTTATAACCATTGATTAAGTTGTTAAATGATAAAACTGGACTGTATAAAAAGGATTTGGATTTTTGAAATAAGAGATAGCTTGGATATGGAATGCAATCAAGTAAAACAGAAAGTAAATCAATTTATGGTTTTTCAGATCTAAATGGATTCCTAGGAATTTGGGTTACCAACAAGATCGTTCATGTTACTAAATTGATTACCCCTTGTTAATTATCAAAGTTGCTTTGAAGTCGAATTTATCCTAATTTAGTTAATGCTCCCTCTCGGGTTACAAAAACCGTGCCCAATTAAACCAACCCCTACTCTCGTGGTAGTCGAATTTAGATTGGACCATTTACGTTTCGTGACAATTCGTTAATCCTCGAAGGACCGTTTCTAACTCTCGTGATTTAAGTCCTAAGTCTGATTCTATAGATCCGACACCTAAGTTCATCGCTAGGTTCCTCCTTTGGGTATCTACGTCACGCAAATAAGCGGCCGCCGAATTTACGAGTAATCAAAACACTAGAAATCAGATCTAAAGCAAAATCGCAATTAACAAAGATATAACATCAATTCATTACCATAAACAAACCTTAGGCATAGCCCCAATCCCTAGAACTAAAGCTACTACTCAAGCATTGCCATGGTGATGACAAGCTTGGTTAACAACAACATAAAATAAAATAAGAGAAGAGGAGAAGAAGAAGAAGAGAGATCCTAAATTATTATCTAAGTGTAGCAGCCCAAAAGTCTTCTTTAGCCTCTACCCAGATGCCTTATTTATAGATTAGGGAAGTTAGAATCCCAATCTAACAAAAATTCAGTTCAAAATCGGTTGCTTCAGATCCAAGTAATGCGCGTCACGGCCGTGATGGCCATCACGGCCAGGCCGTGACGGATTCTGCCTTGCACGTTTCATCAATGATTGGTCTGTCACGGCCGTGATGCTCATCACGACTAGGCCGTGATCAGTTCTGCCTGTGAGGGTCTGGTTCAACTGACATGTCACGGCCATGATGCCCATCACGGCTAGGCCGTGACCAGTTCTGACTTCAGTCTTCTTTGTTTTTAGCTCTGCTTGATCATGGCCGTGATGGTCATCACGGCTAGGCCATGATGGGCTCTGTTTGGCTCATTTTCTTCACTTTTCAAGCCACATCTTCATTCAAGCTCCATCATGATTGATCCTGAGCATTTAATCATTAATTCCTGCAAAACAACACCACAAAACCGCCTTACCCGTTCCAAAGTAAAAACTAACAAAAATCAAATTTAACATGCCTAAACTATATGAAAATGCATGCAAAATGATAAGCAAATATGAGGTGAAATCACATTCATCAAATCACCCCAAGCTTAAGACTTTGCTTGTCCTCAAGCAATAACTAAGGCCAGAAAAGATAATCAATCAAAGCATGGATAGTGAACCAAGAACCTGAGTAACTAATCCAAGTAATAGGCGTATTCAATAAATACCCAAGAGCCAGTCAATTTCAAGTCCAATTAGAAGTTAGGTTCCCTAAATTCGTATTCTCACTGATTCGGGCACTCTTCTCACCTCACTCAAGTGTTTAAGGGCATATGACAATTCGCTCAATTTCCTCAAGGAGGGTATTCTACCATAAGCTTGACTATTAACCAAATCTCTACTTTATTAATGAAAACACATAAAAATCAAGAGGTCTTTTACTTTGGTTGTAACGAGGCCATGGGATTAATCGTTAGGTGGGGAAATCAAGAAAAGGAAATTTCAAGAAGACTAAACAAAATATCAAACATTCCAAAACATGACACCTTCTAAAATACCTTTTTGGGCTTTGATTCATCTTTCCACCTTTCTTTCTTTCTTTTTATTTTATTTCTCACTTTCTTTTTGTCATCCCCTTCTCCATTTATTTTATTTTATTTCATTTATTTGGAGAAGGGGGAGATTTTCAATTCAAGAGAAATATTTTTCTATCTTTCTCATCCCACAATTTTTCAACTACCTTTTTACCCTTTTTGCAATACTTTAAAAGGTGTCATACCAAGCATCATTCCTCAAAACATTTCAAGGTACCAAGAAGAGTATTTTATTATTTTTTTTAGGCTCAAAGTTGGGCAACTAAGGGGTAGCATTTAATCAATCAAAGCTCAGAAGGGCAGAAAAATACCTAATACCTCAATCATTTTCAAAAATGTTTTCAAAAATTTTTAAGTTTCAAAACGGTTTCAAGTCAAGTTCTAAAGAATACAATCCAAGAGGAATAAAATACTCTATCACAAAGAATGGGGTAGATTTAGTGAGTACCCCTTTTAGGCTCAAAAACCTCACATTTAGTGGTTTAAAATCAATGAGAAACACAAATCTAAGGAACCACATGCTAATTATCAACTATCAAAAGATTATCTCAAGAATTTTTATTTTTAGCCTTATCACAAGAATAAAAAAATTGGGTTCAAAAATTCACTATCTCAATTTATTTGGCACCAAGTTCTCACAATTGGATGCATACTCTAAGCAAGGGAGCAATCTAGTCATGTGATCATGCAAAACTATGCCTATATGAATGCAACATGAAAAATGCAAAAATGCAAAAATTTGCAAAAATACCCCTACCCCAAGCTTAAAAACTTACATTGTCCCCAATGTAAATAATAAAGTCGGAGAGAGGAGAAAAATTAGAACAACTCACCGAGGTGGTAGCGGGTGCTGGCTCACATGCCAGTCAAAAGAGCTGCTGGGAAATGTGTCACGGCCGCGATGCTTATCACGGCTAGGCCGTGATCAATTCTGGTCTTCTCTGGTTAGTTCATCACGGTCGTGACCACTGTCACGGCCTAGGCGTGATGACTTCTGACTTAGTTTTTCCTTGGCCTTTTTGCGCTTCCTTCCTTCATAACCTGAAAACACTTGGCAAAGCCATGAATTAGTGATCTTTCTTTTCTTATCTTCTCAAATTATTCAAAAACAAATGGAAAAGGGAAAGAAAACTTGGGTTGCCTCCCAAGAACTGCTTATTTACGGTCTTAAGCTTGACCATACTTCTTTCAATCAACCGGGGTCAGCTGGGTGTAGAAGTGCAAGAACACTTCTCTTCCATAGGAGTCCTTCAAAGAGCCGATTTTGCTCATATGGCCAATTGCGCTTTCGCTTTGCTCTTTTCACTCTGAGCTTCATGGCCTTACTCCCTCCCGGCGGAAGTTTTGTTTCCACATGATGAGCAACTCCAACTTCATCACTACTGGGTGCATCATTTGCCATGCAAATCTTCGGAGTTGCTTCCATGTTGAGCTCTTCCTTTACCACTGGAGACGTTATATCGATCCTGCACACATGACTCTCAAAAGGGGGGTTGTTATATGAGTTAGTCAAATAAAAATCTACCCTACCTTCCTCTACATTCAGAGAGAGCTTGCCATTCTTTACGTCTATTATCGCTCCAACTGTGGCCAAGAATGGCCTTCCTAGAATGATGGGGAATTTAGAATTCCCGTTCATATCCAATACCAGGAAATCGATAGGGATGAAAAATTTCCCTACCTTTACGGGAACGTTCTCTAGTATGCCTAGAGGAGTTTTAGTTGAGCCATCCGCAAATTGTAAGGAGAATTTGAATGGACTCAACCCCTTGGTTCCCAACCTCTCCAAGATAGTAAGCGGCATCAAGCTCGCACTAACCCCTAGGTCACATAAGGCTTGGTCGATTTGCACTTCTCCAATTGAGCAAGTGATAGAGAAACTACCTGGATCTTTTAGTTTAGGAGGCATATTAGTTTTTATCATGACATTGTGCTCCTCAATTAAGCTCTTAGTTTCTATTTCTACTTGTTTTTTCTTGACCAACCTTTGTGGGAAAGGTATTAGGGGTTGGTAAGGTGGTGGAGGGACATATTTTGGCTCTATCTCTTCATCTTCGCTCATGTCCTCCTCACATTCCACATCCTTTTCAGCTACCCCAAGCTTACCATCCCTCAAGTATATAGCATTACAATGTTCATTGGGATTAACTTCGGGTTGTCCCGGAAACGTACCCTTAGGTCTAGGATATATGCTGGCTTGTTGGGAAATCTGAGTTTCTAACATCTTGTTATGGATGGCTAAGTTATCTACCTTAGATGCTAACTCTTTTATTGCATCATTGACTGCCCTACCTTGTTGCCTAAACTCTTCATTTTGTTTTGTTTGAGTTTCAACAAAACTTTCCGATAGAGATTCAAGTTTAGACTTCTGTACCTGAGGATACCCCAGTGCGGGTTTCCTATTACCTTGGCCTTCTTGGAATTCATGGTTCAGTGTGTTGCTGTAGTTCCCGTAGGAGAGGTAAGGGTTGTTCTTCCTTCCTTGGTTGTAAGGATTTGGGGGAGCATAATTTGGCAACTTCGGGTTTGTGTCGTAGAAGTTGTGACAAGAGTTCACTTGTCCCCCCGAAGAGCCGGATCCCTGAGCAATACCACGTGGGCACTCCATTATGTCATGTCCCTGCATTCCACAAATCTCACAAACAATGTTAGTAGCACCTATTGAACTCACGTTAGCCCTTTCAAGCTGATCAAAACGTTTGTTCAGTGAGTCAATTTTAGACATTATAAGATCAGTGCTATTCATTTCAAACTTACCCCACGAAATCTTTTTCGGGTTATTACCTCTTTCTGAACCCCATTGGTGGCAGTTGGTGGCCACGTTTTCAATGATGTTGAATGCCTCAGTCAGAGGCCTATTCATAAAGGCTCCACCAGCTGCGGAATCAAGTGACACCTTCGAAAAGTAATCCAATCCGTTGTAGAAGGTGTGCACTAACAACCACCTCTCGAGTCCATGATGTGGGAAAGACTCCAGCAATCCCTTGTAGCGATCCCAAGCTTCTGATAAGCATTCTCCGTCCTTTTGGAAGAAGCCAGTGATATGGGCTCGTAGGTAAGCCGTCTTGGAGGGAGGGAAGAATTTCTCCAAGAATGCCTGCTCCAGTTGGTCCCAAGTCGACAAGGTATTAGCGGGCACTTGCTTCAGCCAAGCTTTTTCTTTTCCAGTAAGAGAGGAGGGGAACAACCTCAAACGAATAGCATCAACCGCGGCACCTTGCATTCTAACTGCATCGGTGAACTCCAAGAATGTCTCCACGTGATCAGTCGGGTCCTCCGAGGGCAATCCTCCGAATTGATGTTGCTTAATCATGTTAATTAGCATAGACGGTATAGTGTAGTTCTCGCCTCAATCTCTGACCTAGCAATCCCAGTTCGCAAACCCCTCGCAATTGGGGTTGCGTAGTCCTTCAATGGCTTCGTATCCAGTAGATTTGCCATGAGTGGAATGGGAATCAACCTCTCTCTATCTCTTTGTAGTCTCCTACGTCTGTGAAAGGTCATTTCGACTTCGGGGTCGACCTCACTAAGGTTTCCAAGACTTAGTGATCTTTGCATAAAAGAGAAAACACAAAGAGATAGATGCTAAAAACAGAGAGAAAGAGATTGATGAAGATTTTTCTTTATAACAAAAAATGATTAAAAAGAAAAAGTCCATAAAAATCAATCTAAAAATTAAATTGAGATTCGAGGAAACACAGTCCCGGGCAACGGCGCCAAAAACTTGATGTCGTGCGATCCGGCAAGTGTACCGGATTCGTCGCCAAGTAATAAAAAGATATTGATCCCACAGAGACCGTGATCTCAAATCGCAACTAATTGTTAAATGATAAAACTGGACTGTATAAAAAGGATTTGGATTTTTGAAATAAGAGATAGCTTGGATAAGGAATGCAATCAAGTAAAACGGAAAATAAATCAATTTATGGTTTTTCAGATATAAATGGATTCCTAGGAATTTGGGTTACCAACAAAATCGTTCATGTTACTAAATTGATTACCCCTTGTTAATTATCAAAGTTGCTTTGAAGGTGAATTTATCCTAATTTAGTTAATGCTCCCTCTCGGGTTACAAAAACCGTGCCCAATTAAACCAACCCCTACTCTCGTGGTAGTCAAATTTAGATTGGACCCTTTACGTTTCGTGACAATTCGTTAATCCTCGAAGGACCGCTTCTAACTCTCGTGATTTAAGTCCTAAGTCTGATTCTATAGATCCGACACCTAAGTTCACCGCGAGGTTCCTCCTTAGGGTATCTAAGTCACGCAAATAAGTAGCCGCCAAATTTACGAGTAATTAAAACACTAGAAATCATATCTAAAGCAAAATCGCAATTAACAAAGATATAACATCAATTCATTACCATAAACAAACCTTGGGCATAGCCCCAATCCCTAGAACTAAAGCTACTACTCAAGCATTGCCATGGTGATGGCAAGCTTGGTTAACAACAACATAAAATAAAATAAGATAAGAGGAGGAGAAGAAGAAGAAGAAGAGAGATCCTAAATTATTGCCTAAGTGTAGCAGCCCAAAAGTCTTCTTTTGCCTCTGCCCAGATGCCTTATTTATAGATTAGGGAAGTTAGAATCCCAATCTAACACAAATTCAGATCAAAATCGATTGCTTCAGATCCAAGTAATGCGCGTCACGGGCGTAATGGCCATCACGGCCAGGTCGTGACGGATTCTGCCTTGCGCGTTTCTTCAATGATTGGTCTGTCATGACCGTGATGCTCATCACGGCTAGGTCATGATCAGTTCTGCCTGTGAGGGTCTGGTTCAACTGACATGTCACGGCCGTGATGGGCATCACGGCTAGGCTGTGATGGGCTCTGTTTGGCTCATTTTCTTCACTTTTCAAGCCTCATCTTCATCCAAGCTCCATCATGGTTGATCCTGAACATTTAATCCTTAATTCCTGCAAAACAACACCACAAAACCGCCTTACCCATTCCAAAGTAAAAACTAACAAAAATCAAATTAAATATGCCTAAACTATATGAAAATGCATGCAAAATGATAAGCAAATATGAGGTGAAATCACATTCATCACTTCTCTCCCTTACTCTCACTCTGGATCCACCCTCTCACCGTCCCCTCCTTCCACAACCCCTCCGCCACAGACAGTCTCCTTCACGATGGTGCCACCACCACGAGCCTTCATCACCGCCATGCCTTAAGGGTAGTTGTTGTCGCGTCTCTCCCTACCAAACCCGAAACCTCTTCCGTCTTCCCAAGCGACCGCGTCGCCGCTGCGCTCAATTTTCGGTAATGGGTGGAAGCCCTCGACGCTGTCGTTTGGTTCTGGAAACCTCGCCGAGTCGAGCATCGTGATTTGAAGCCGGAGCTGACATCGAACGTTTTGGTACCTTCGGACATGGACGAACTTGAATCTCGCTTGAAAACCCTATTCGCGAGCCACGTGAAGGGTTTGATGGAAGGGAAAGAGGTGAAGCGTTTGATGGAAGATAAAAATAGATTATCAAAGGATATTGAGAGGGTTTCATGGTTTCTGATGAAATCTTTGTCAATATGCATACCCAGAAAATAGGAGAAGAAATGACCAACAACAAAGATTAGGTGATGGTGATTTAGACTGGTCGATTTTCTTTTTAAATCTCAGTGGACGAATCCTGGTGTGGAGGGAAGTCATGACTCGCTGGAAGAGGAGGAGTCGCCGCCGCCGTGACAATGTCCAGTGAGAGAATCAGGTGTAAGAGAGAGAAATAAATAAAAAAAACTTAGGTGTTGACAATGTATGATACTACCGGTGAAACGTCATTATCTAACGGTTGTAACTAGGTCGCTCAAATGAGAGACATGCACACATTGATCACCATAGAATCCGCCTCGTATTGTGATGTCAAAATGTACTTAACTTGACGGGTGACCGATTAATTTGATATAAAGTATAATTGAATTTTAAAAACTCAAATCTAATATTGTTTTGGCTCATGGCATGTTTGGTACCGCGGCAGGATATATAGCGCATAAGCAATGTCCAAGCTTAAGCAATAATATGTAGTTTCTTAGTCTTCATCGTGCTTTTGAGAATTCCAACACAATTCTAAACACGTGCTTTGCCTTGCAAGATCTGAAAATTAGGTTATCTGATATGTGTCCAATCCAATGGTACAAAAATTATAATTTTCAATACAAAAATTATATATTAATTCCTTAATTAATATCTTTGAGGAATAGGTTTTTTTTTTTTTGAAGAGTTGAGGAATAGGTTAACGAGACCCTAAAAGCAACATCATATAAGTGAAATTGGATTCCCTAACTTTGGAAAAGGAAAGTCACCTAACTTTCCATCATCCTTGACCCTTAGAATAATCTAATGAACCTTATATAATTATTAAAAGACAAAAATAATAATAAAACAATATAATCATAGGTTTGTCCGAAGAAATGACAATAAAATTCAAAGGAATAGAAAAAATTATGGAAGAAATAAATAAAAATATTATTCAATTAATAGAAAATACCCATAAAATTGCAAACTATACTTATAATAGAATACAAAAATGACAAAATGAAATAAACAATATCAGAGAAACACTAAATAATATAAATAAAGGAAAGGAAATAGATTAAAATAAATATATTTAAAGAATAAAGATAGTTCTCAAACAACTAGAAAATCTCTTAGAATATGAAGAAAATAATAAATGTATAACAAGACAAGAACTAGAAGATTTATTAAAAATAAAAGATCTAGAAAAAATAATAGTAAAGAAAGAACTAAGTGGTGAACCATCAAAAATACCTACGCCAGTGTCCGTATGGAGAGGATAAAAGAAGAATACACAGAAACATCAAGAAAATCAAACGATTTAGAAGAAATTCAACAATTAATTATTAGAACAACTCAAGATATTTGAGGAAGAAAATAATCAAATACATAACATAGAACATATTGATCAAATAGATAAAGAAAATGAAAATGAAGAAATAATATTAAATTATAGTTCCTCTTCAGAATCTGAAGAAAACCATATAAGAATGGAAAAATATGAATATAGTGGAAAAAGTCCTAAAAGAAAATGGGAAAAATATAAATATACACCCAGCGGAGCTTGGGATAAGTACGAAGAAGAAACTATGTATAATAAAGGATATGCGAGAAAGAATAATAAATGGACTAATGAAATGATATTAATAGTTTTAACAGATGATAGATTTAGAAAACTAAACTTCATAGAAACCAAGAATTTTGTAACATTTAAAACATCAAGAAATGTACAATTTTTTTAATAGGAATTAAAGATGAAGATTAGATTCAATATGGAAGAATGGTAGATAGCAACATGGACTATGTTAAACTAGTTATGACATTAATTCATCAAGAATTTTTAGGATATAATATGATGGAACACAAAGAAAAAGCAAATAAAACTTTACTTGAAAATGCTAAATCACATTTAAATAGAATGCAAATTTGTGATATGTGTTGAATTGAAAGTTTTATCTGTGAATACTAAAAATACTATTATCAATTGAATAAAGCATCTAAAGAAACATATAAATATATTTTTATAGACAAACCACCATATCCACTTAACTCGAAAATTAATAGATTATGGGAGTCAAGACCAATTGAAATAGAAATACTTTAGGAGGAGTTATCCAACTCTTATACCAAGAATTAAGAGAATATTTAACTAGAGAAACAACAAGGCAATTAAATATAGGTAGTACTATCATTTGTTGTGACATTTCAGAAATAGAGAAACCAGGAAAATATGGTTGTGAGAAATTAAAAGGAAAAAGAAAATACTGCCCGAAAATAGTAAGAAGAAATATTTTAGAAGAAAGAAATCAACGCCAAGAAAATACTGTTCGAAAGGAAAAAAGAAATGTGTCTGTTGGGTATGTAATGTTGAAGGACACTACACCAACGGATGTCCTCAAAGAAAATAAAAAGATTTTAAAGAAAAATCAAAATTATTAAAATAAGTATTGACCCTAACTTGATGTGTGTATTTTTAAGATATAAATAAAGGCAAGTGCACCTTGTCGCAATCAAGTAATACGGTGGTGAGACCGGTTATCGTATCCACAGGGATTGGTTGTCAATTACCAATTCACAAACTTAACAACTATTTAGACTTAACTAAAGTGTGAGGGATTAAAACAGAAAATAAAATGTTTTTGGTCTTTTGGGATTTTTAACAAACACTTGGTATGCAAACAGAGATGTGGCTAAGATTGTTAGGGTTAGACTACACTAATCCTCCCTTAATTGCAATGAAATGGTTATCAACACAAGTCCTACTTCAATTATGACAATCAAGCCTTTTCTAAAATACTCAAGCCTAATTCCTTAGGTGCATTGAGCCTAAAACCCCAAATTAAACCCTAATTCCTTAGGTGGATTAACCTGTGATTTTGCATTAAGTCAAGACTTATAAGATTGCAAGCATTCAACACCTATTCCTAGATTCTTGAACTACTTGGCATGTGATTCATGAGCATGCCTTAACACCAACCTTCCAGTCATCTATCAAAGCAACAAATCATTCCTATGGGTAGCTAATCCAAGGAAAGCATTAAGAACAGAATCACATGCTCATAAGAAAATAGAGACTTGCATTAAAACACCAATTCAAATACAACAAGTTCAGACAAGTTACATCTAACCCCAACAATGGGGGATTAACTACTCATGATAAAAGGAAATACAAAACAGAATGAGAAAAGGGATGGAGAACACTCATAGACAAGCTTCCTCCATCTTCTCCCCATCCAAGAGCAGAGAAAACGCCCCCCTATTTGGGTAGAAACCCTCTCCAGCCGCCAGCCTCAGCCTGCCTCCAAGTGCAGATTATTTTAGGTTAGAAGTTAGTCCCTTTTATAGATCAGTATCGCGTCACGGCCGTGACAGCCATCACGGCCAGGCCGTGATGGTTTCTGACTTGGGCGCCTCTTCATTTAATGATTCATCACGGCCGTGATATCCATCACGGCTAGGCCGTGATCGTTTCTGACTTTTCCAACTAGCAGGTCACGGCCGTGATAGCTATCACGGCTAGGCCGTGACAGCTTCTGACTTTTGGCTCAATTCTTTCTTTAGCTACTGCTCCCTCACGGCCGTGAGGGCCATCACGGCTGGGCCGTGATACTCTCTGCTTGGCTCAATTTCTTATCTTTTAAAGCTCTAAGTCATCCAAGCTTCATACTTGCTAATTCTTGGGCATTTAATCATGAATATCTGCAAAACAACACACAATACCACCTTATCCGTTCCAAAGGAAAAACTAAACAAAACAAACACTAAAATGGCCTAACTATATGAAAATGCATGCAGAAATGTACATGGAAAATGAGGTGAAATCACACTCATCAAATCACCCCAAGCTTAAGACTTTGCTTGTCCTCAAGCAAAAACCAAGGCCATAAGATCAAAATAAACAAAGCATGGATAGTGAACTAAGAACCCGAGTAAAATGATCCAAGCAACAGGCATTCAATTATTTCAGCAAGAGACAATCAATTCAAGTCCAATTAGGGGCTTAAGTTTCCTAGACTCACATTCTCACTGATTCGGGCACTCTTGCTCACTTGAAGCTCACCCCAAGCTTGTTTATTTGCTTGGCTCTCTTTCTTGCCTCACTCACTCAAGTGTTCAAGTATATATAACAATTCGCTCCATTTTCCTCAAGGAATGATTCCTACCATATGCTTGACTATCAACCAAATCTCCACTTTATTTATGAAAACACCTAAGAATCAAGAGGTCTTTATTTGGTTGTAACGTGGCCATGGGATTAATCTTTAGGTGGGGATAACAAGAAAGGGATATTTCAAAAGGCTAAACCAAGTATCAAACATTTCAACACAAGAAACCTTCTAAAATACCTTCTTGGGTTTTCAATACATTTTTCCACCCTTCTTTTCTTTCTTTTTCTTTTTATTATTTTTTGTCATCCCCTTCTCTATTTATTTTTCTTTTCTTTTCTTTTTTTTTTTTTTTTTCTCTGATTCTTTTCCCAAACTTTCAACTACCTTTTTCACCCTTTTTGTGATACTTTAGAAGGTCCCTTATCAAGTATATGTATCCAAATTTTTCAGGGTACCAAGAAAAGCATTTTATTCATTTTGGCTCAAAATTGGGCAACTAAGGGTAGCATTTACACATTCAAAGCTCAGAAGGCCAGAAAAATACCTATTGCCTCAATCATTTTCAAAAATGTTTCCAAAAATTTTTAAGCTTTAAAATGGTTTTAAGTCAAGTTCTAGAGAAAACAAACCAAGAGGAATAACACTCAACACAGAGAATGGGGGCAGATTTAGTGAGTACCCCCTAATGGCTCAAAAGCTCACATTTATCAGTTCAAGAACCAGTGAAAAACACAAGTCTATAGAAACATATGCTAATTATCAACTATCCAAGATCATCTCAAGCATATTCATTTGCAGCCATATCACAAGAATAAACAGAATTGGGTTCAAGAATTCACTATCACAAAAAAAAATTTGGCACTTAGCTCTAACAATCATAAGCTCAATCTAAGCAGGGGTAACCGAATCATGCGATCATGCAAACTATCATGCAAGACTATATGAATGCAATATTTACAATGCAAGCAAAAAGATTACCCCTACCCCAAGCTTAAAGATTTACATTGTCCCCAATGTAAACAATCAAGTTGGAGAGAGGAAAGAAAAATAAAATAAAACAAAAGAAAAATGGAACGGCTCACCGAGGCGGTAGCGGGTGTTGGCTCACATGCTTTTTGGCTTTGTTTCTCCCTGCTCTTTTTCTCCTTCCTTTATTCAAAATCTGAAGACACTTAACAGAATTATTAACAAACCTCTTGAGCTTCTCAAATTATTCAAGAGGTTAAAGCAAAAACAAAATTAACTAAAGAGAAGGGTTAAGAGAAGTTGGGTTGCCTCCCAATAAGCGCTTCTTTAAGGTCACTAGCTTGACTTATCAAGAAGCATCCACCTGGATCCCATAACTTGTGGTATAAGGACCAAGGAATGCTAACCATGTAAGATCCTTCACCTGGATCCCACAGTTTGCAGCAAAAGTATGGGAGTGAGTGCTTGGAAATCATGGTGACCTCACCAAATGTGGCGAATTCCTCACTCCCTCTTGGGTCAAAGATGACCCCTTTATCAATAAAATCTTCCCAATAAAAATGGGGTTCAACCTCAGGTAGAGGCATGAACTCCATTGTTGACTGCTTTAAAATATGAGGTGGCAAACAAATCGAGAGGATCATTGGTGCTGTTCTGGCTTCTGTACCATCTTCACTCTCAGCATCGCCAAATCCATCACCTTCCAAATATGCAGAAATCTCCGCACAAACCACACAAGTGTTTCTCCCATCACATTCCACACATGCATTGGAACTAATAGCATCATCTAATTCCAAAAGTTTTTCATCATCCCCAAGCATGGTGAAATAGATGTCCTCCAATTGCCTCTTCCTTTCAGGCTCTTTAGTCAAGGGTTCAATGGGGGGTGGTGCATCTATGTTCTCCAAAACAGGGTCTTCACTTCTTGACTCGGTTGCTCCCACTTCTTCTTCTTCCTCCTCATCCATCATTGCATCATCTTCATCATCATCCATCAAGTCCTCATTTGGCATTTTGGATAGTAGGTTAGAGAGTTCCTCAATACGTACCCCGAGACTTCGAATGGCATCTTCTTGATTCTTTAATTCTTCCATTGTTGTTGCCATGAAGTTCTCCAAAACAGCCTCTAAGTGAGGTTGACTATCCGGGATAGGTTGCTCAACCTCGACTGGGAATGCAGATTTGAAGTTCTCCCAAACAACTTCCAATGGGGATGGCTCATCATACCAAGGTGTGGAAGATTCCCAATGTTCCCCTTCATCCATCAAAGTGTTATTTGGAGGGTTCCCCCACCATGGAGTAGAAGTGTTGGGAAATTGATTTCCCCATTCAGAACAACCTACCATTGGTGGAGGAGAGATTTGTGCCCTTGACAGCTCATTACTCACTTGTTGGATTTTTACGGCTAATTGCAGCATATCTACCCGCAGCTGCAACTCAGATATCTCCAATTCTGCATCAGGTGGTTGATACCAATTGTAGTCCATGATCCTATCTAATCAATTTTTTCACCTCACAAACAATTAAGCCCAAGATCAAAGAAACACAAAAACAAATATATACAAAACTAACAAAAGAAAGATATCAAATATATACAGAAAAATAAAATAACAAAATGTCTAAACTAGTTGTCTCATTTGTTACTAATGATATTGACAAAACCAATCCCCGGCAACGGCGCCAAAAACTTGATGCGTGTATTTTTAAGATATAAATAAAGGCAAGTGCACCTTGTCGCAATCAAGTAATACGGTGGTGAGACCGGTTATCGTATCCACAGGGATTGGTTGTCAATTACCAATTCACAAACTTAACAACTATTTAGACTTAACTAAAGTGTGAGGGATTAAAACAGAAAATAAAATGTTTTTGGTCTTTTGGGATTTTTAACAAACACTTGGTATGCAAACAGAGATGTGGCTAAGATTGTTAGGGTTAGACTACACTAATCCTCCCTTAATTGCAATGAAATGGTTATCAACACAAGTCCTACTTCAATTATGACAATCAAGCCTTTTCTAAAATACTCAAGCCTAATTCCTTAGGTGCATTGAGCCTAAAACCCCAAATTAAACCCTAATTCCTTAGGTGGATTAACCTGTGATTTTGCATTAAGTCAAGACTTATAAGATTGCAAGCATTCAACACCTATTCCTAGATTCTTGAACTACTTGGCATGTGATTCATGAGCATGCCTTAACACCAACCTTCCAGTCATCTATCAAAGCAACAAATCATTCCTATGGGTAGCTAATCCAAGGAAAGCATTAAGAACAGAATCACATGCTCATAAGAAAATAGAGACTTGCATTAAAACACCAATTCAAATACAACAAGTTCAGACAAGTTACATCTAACCCCAACAATGGGGGATTAACTACTCATGATAAAAGGAAATACAAAACAGAATGAGAAAAGGGATGGAGAACACTCATAGACAAGCTTCCTCCATCTTCTCCCCATCCAAGAGCAGAGAAAACGCCCCCCTATTTGGGTAGAAACCCTCTCCAGCAGCCAGCCTCAACCTGCCTCCAAGTGCAGATTATTTTAGGTTAGAAGTTAGTTCCTTTTATAGATCAGTATCGCGTCACGGCCGTGACAGCCATCACGGCCAGGCCGTGACAGCCATCACGGCCAGGCCGTGATGGTTTCTGACTTGGGCGCCTCTTCATTTAATGATTCATCACGGCCGTGATATCCATCACGGCTAGGCCGTGATCGTTTCTGACTTTTCCAACTAGCAGGTCACGGCCGTGATAGCTATCACGGCTAGGCCGTGACAGCTTCTGACTTTTGGCTCAATTCTTTCTTTAGCTACTGCTCCCTCACGGCCGTGAGGGCCATCACGGCTGGGCCGTGATACTCTCTGCTTGGCTCAATTTCTTATCTTTTAAAGCTCTAAGTCATCCAAGCTTCATACTTGCTAATTCTTGGGCATTTAATCATGAATATCTGCAAAACAACACACAATACCACCTTATCCGTTCCAAAGGAAAAACTAAACAAAACAAACACTAAAATGGCCTAACTATATGAAAATGCATGCAGAAATGTACATGGAAAATGAGGTGAAATCACACTCATCAGTAGTACTATCATTTGTTGTGACATTTCAGAAATAGAGAAACCAGGAAAATATGGTTGTGAGAAATTAAAAGGAAAAAGAAAATACTGCCCGAAAATAGTAAGAAGAAATATTTTAGAAGAAAGAAATCAACGCCAAGAAAATACTGTTCGAAAGGAAAAAAGAAATGTGTCTGTTGGGTATGTAATGTTGAAGGACACTACACCAACGGATGTCCTCAAAGAAAATAAAAAGATTTTAAAGAAAAATCAAAATTATTAAAATAAGTATTTTGGATATATGAACTTGAGCCTTTAGAAGAAGAACTAAGTGATAAGAAGTAAGTATATATGAATATACAGAAGGTGAATTATCTTCAGAAGAAAGAGAATCCGAATAATACTTATATAAAAATACTAGTAGAAAAAAGTAATAGAGAAACAGAAGCCTATATAGATACTGGAGCAAGTCTTTGTCTAGCGACATAAGCACTTTTCGATAAATGGGAAAAATTAGAAAAACCACTAAAAATACAAATTGCATATGGATATATACATCCGCTATATTGGATAGCAAAAAGAATTACTTTAGTTATACATGAAAAATTATTTATAGTACCTACAATATACAAACAAGAAACAGGACTAGATATGATTATTGGAAATAATTTCTTAAGACTATACGCACGGTTTTTTCAATATTTGGAATATATAACTTTAAAAACACCATATATGAACCAAAAGCAACACCGAGAAATTATAAAAATTTCAATTACTTATTTTTCTAAATGTACTTACTCTCAATTATCAGAGTCTCGCAAACTGAACAGTGTTGACATAATTAGCGAAATTTGTACAAAGATTCGCCATGTATTAATGAATTTAGAACCAAATAGAATAATTACAGCTCATATAGAAGAACTTTTAGATAAAGTATGTAGTGAAGATCCTTAAGATCCAAAAATTAACAATAAAAATACTGAATTAGTTGTTTTAAAATTAAAAGATCCAACAAAAGAAATAAAATGTAAACCTATGATATATACAAAACAAGATAGAGATGAATTTGCAAAAGACATTGAAGAAATGAACAAAAAGGGTCTAATTAGACCTTCAAGAAGTAAGCATTCAGCACCAGTTTTTTATGTAAAAAATCATAATGAAATAAAAAGAGAAAAAAGAAGGATGATAATTAATTATAAACAAATAAATGATGCCATGGAAGGAGACGTATATTTTCTTCCAAGAAAAGACTTAATTATTGAAAGAATTAGAAATATGAATTGGTTTACTACCTTTGATTGTAAATCAGGTTTTTACCAAATTAGATTAACTGAAGAATCTAAAGCACTAGCAGCATTCAGTTGTCCTCAAGGTCAATATGAATGGAATGCATTACCAATAGGAATGAAGCAATCACCAGGAATCTTCCAATGAAGAATGGATTCCATACTCAGAATTTAAAGACTTTTGTCTTATTTATATTGATGATATATTAGTATTCACCAATAGAGATATAAATGATCAGTTCAATAAGATAGTTAGTACTCAATAAATGTCTTGAGCATGGAGTAGTTTTAAGTAGAAAGAAAGATGTTCTAGCTCAAAATAAAATTAACTAGTTAGGATTATAAATTGAAAAAGGAAAAGTTATTATTCAGCAACATGTATTAAGGAATCTTCAAGATTTTCCAACAAAATTAAAAGATAAAAAGGAGTTGTAAAGATTTCTTGGATTACTAACATATATTTTAAATGAAAGTTTTATTAAGAATCTTGCAGCAGAAAGGAAAAATACTTCAGCAGAAGCTAAAGAAAGATGCACTCTAGTCATAGACCGAGGAAGATGAAAGACTTATTATTAACTTGAAATAATTATGCCAGGATATTCCTGAGCTATATCATCCATCGGATGATGATTTAATTATTATTGAGACTGATGCCTCAAATGACTGTTGGGGAGGTGTTATGAAGGCAAAATCCCCTGGATACAAAACCGAATTACTATGCCGATACATGTCTGGAACTTTTTCAGACAGTGAAATTAATTATCCTACTTATGAAAAGGAAACACTAGCACTAATCTGAATGTCAGAAAAACATCGGGTTTATATACTGGATAAAGAATTCATTGTACGGACATATTCGACTTATGTCGTAGGTTTTAAGAACTTAAACCACAAAGGAACTTACAAGCAAGGAAGATTGATTAGATGGCAAATGAAACTTGCCGAATATAATTACTCAATCTCCCATATTAAAGGAGATAAAAATGTTCTTGCAGATATACTATCAAGAGAATGGAGCAACAAACAGTTGAAGCAATAAAGAAGCAGCTACAATTTCAAAAAGTACTAGAGAAGCAGAAATTGAAGGAATTAGATCTGATCAAGACAAATATTGAAGTACTAGAATTTCAACTATAGGCCAAAGGATAATCTTCAGAAGATGTCTTGAAAGAAATCAAACAGTAGGTATAGGAAAGTACTAAGGAAAAATGGTATACTATTTTCAATGGACCATTTCCAGGAATTTATGATGATTGGCAAAAAGCATCCCCTCACTGTATAGGGATTTCTGGAGTATATCACAAAGTATTTCGAACACAAGAAGAAGTGGAAAAGCATTTAAAGATCACCAGGAAAAACAAGAATTGAAGGAAAAACAAAATAAGGGTAAAGAAATTTATCTTGACCCAAGAACTTTTTCTGAAGTTATAAAAAATCCACCAGAACCAAAGACTTCGATGAGAGTACTTGGAAGAATTCATTCTTCCATTGATGACTACCAAATTAATTCCAGAAAAGATCATGAACTTCAAGTGCAGTTTTTAAAAGCAAAATTCTCTGAAAACATAAAAAGATTGACCAACTGGTCTGAAAAGGAAAAAATTAACAATTTTTACATGGTAAATTGAAATATATTTGGAGTTAAAGCTATAATTACTCCAGGAGCATCATCAATGCTGGCGTTTAATATGTTTGAGTTTGTACTTATTGAATGTCTTTACTTAAACAAAGATTCAGAAGAAATTAGTTTGTTCCCATATAGTCTGATGGAAGCCGTTCAGAATTACAAAATAAATGTTGCAAAAGAAAGGACTATATTCTTGAAATTTTACTCAGCCTATCCTGACTTTGTCACTAGGCAACCTGCAAAGCACTTAATCTTTATTGGAGTAAGCAACAATAGCTTCTCCTTGAGAGATGAACCAACTGGAGAAGACTACACTGAAGACCAAATTTCTACAATTCTGGCCAACTAGCTAGCAAGCATTTTCACCCAATGTCAAATAATTGGAAAATATTCCCTCATCAAATCATTATACAAAGGACCGCATACTTTGCTTCTAAGCAATACAAATGGTAAAATAATTAAAGAAAAAGACTTAGCATTACTGACAAATTTCGAACTACCTTTCTACACACTTCAAGGATTATCAATGAACTACCGTCCAGCTGTCCTCGATCAACTTTGCTTGATGATAAATCAAAATGGAAATCATGCATGTGAAAGATGCATGGCAAAAAAGGACAATAGTGACTGTCGGCAGGAGGATAGGGACTTAAACGATGCAATAATAGAAGAATGACGTAAGCACATACGTCAGCATGTGAATTATTGAAAGTCTGATTGAAGAACTGTTGTAGATAGTAAGAACTTTTATGTAAATTACCTAACACCCTTAGGTGTATAAATAAGTCCTCTTTGAAATAGACAACTATAAACACGAGAAGGGGGGGTTGAATTGTGTTTATCAGAATTTAAGCAAAGATGAAATCTTTTCGCAAACAGAAAGCTAGCTTTGGACGAGTGGAAGAATACAAGATGGATGGGTGACTATTGCAAACACACCACTTGTCAGACGCAAGAAAACTAAAGCAATTAAAGAGTTTAAGGGAAGAGAGATTGACACGGTGATTTATCCTGGTTCACTCTTCAAATCAAAGAGTTACGTCCAGTTCTTGGCAGCACCAATATTTATCCACTATAACTGATAAGGTTACAGACTCAAGTATTATTTGCACACCTAGCCTCTTCAGGCTCAAGACAAGTATTGTTTTCACACCTAGCCTGAATTCAGGCTCAAGACAAGTATTGTTTTCACACCTAGCCTCCTCAGGCTCACTTAGGTTTGTTTGAGATATTGGGTTTGTAAAAATACAACTTCTCACAAGCAGATCTTTCACTAACACTCAGAGTGGTTTAAATGTGAAGTCTAGGAAAGTCTGCGTAATAACTTCAAATGTTTGAAGAATACAGAATGAAAGAATAAAAGAATTAATGAGCAGAGTAATGACATTTTAATGCAGTGTGTATTCTCTTGTTCTTCATCTTCAATAACTTATGTATTTATGGTCTTCAAACATTTAGGATTCGTTAGAGACATCTCCTCAGATGTTGGCTTCAAGCAGAACTTCATTAAATGCAATAGAGTCATTCTGAGCACCCATTAATGCAATAGAGTCGTTCTGAGCAGCCATTAATGCAATAGGAACGTTGGTTGTACTCTAACATGTAGGATCATGGCTTTATGCATCGAGATACAGCCATGTCAGAGTTGGGCAAAGAGCTTTTTTTACTTTGCTGAGTACACTCCCCTTTTTGTGGAATAAAGCATGTTGGAAGCATTCTTTTAGATTATCCAAGGTTGCTTGAGAGAGTGGTCTTCTAACTTTTCTTGATAATCGTGAAACTGAGTAGGAGAGAAGGCTTCAAGTCTCTTTCTGATTCTTGAACTAAGATTCTGATAATCCTTATAGAATTCGCGTTCATAAGATAAGTGCTTTCATCTTGAAAATAATCACGTCTATCTAGTCATTTGAGTTTTCATTCGGGCTAGTAGATGAGCTCTATATTAAGGACTCAACAAGTCCAAAGACTAGTGGACAAGCGCTTTTGTCACCTTTAGTGGACGAGCACTTCTGTTACTCTAGTGGACGAGAGCTTCTGTCACCTTTAGTGGACGAGAGCCTTTGTTACTTTAGTGGACGAGAGCCTCTGTTACTTTATTGGACGAGAGTCTCAGTTAGTCTGGTGGACGAGAGTCTCAGTTAGTCTGGTGGACGAGAGTCTCAGTTACTCTAGTGGATGAGAGTCTTTTGCCACGTCATTGGACGAGCCATTCTGATACTTTAATGGACGCGCTATTCTGATACTTTAATGGACGAGCTCCAAGTGCCACGTCATTGGACGGATAATTCCGATACCTCACTGGACGGGCTTTTCTGATACTTTGATGGACGCGCTCCAAGTGCCACGTTAGTAGACGGATAATTCTGATACCTTTAGTGGACGCGGCCTTCTGATACTTTTAGTGGACGCGGCTTTCTGATACTTTAATGGACGCAAGTTTCTTTCTCTTGCGTTTTGGACGTGCGCTTCAAACATTTGTGATGGACGTGAGCTTCAATCACTACAGTGTTGGACGTGCGTTTCAATTATTTAATCTGCACACTCGATAGATAGGTTAGAAACCAATATGAAGGTTAATTAAATCATTAACCAATGTTTAGTTCTCATCAAAACTTTGGGAAATGCACATCAAACATTTTAGAGACTTAACACTCTTATGCTGAGGCAAAGAAGAGTTTTCATTCAGAAAAACCTCACGTGTCTGTGAAGTTCTCCTTGATAGAGAACTGTGCTAGCCTCCTTAGGAGTGTAAGTCAGATTCTTGAGAGTAAATCCATTATGTTCCTATGTATTTCCCTCTACTTATTATCAATAAAAACTACTTCTTATTACTAAAATTCCCAAATTACTTCACCATTGAATCTCGTTCAACTTGACTAAGCGGAAGCAGTAATGGGCAAAAGAATCCAAGGCTAAACTTGAAAAAAGATCAGTCAGGTATGATTTATCAACCCTGTCAGTCATTTTATTAGAAAATAATGATGTCTGAAATTGAAAGAGAAAAAATTGATAATAATGATATAGAACACCTACAAATTACCGAAGAAGATGAAAATTATGAAGGAAATATCTTAATAGATCCGAAATTATTTCAGAAAATACAAAAAGAAGATTTAAACTTAGTAAAAGATGCAAATATGAAGAAACTTGGAGGAATAATGAAAAGATTTAATCAGAAAGAAAATATTATATACTATGGAAAGATAGTTAATGAAACTCCAATTGATATCTCAGAAGCACAAGGGAATACTTGTATACAATTACTAAATAAAACGAAATTAATCGAATTAAAAAGATTTTAAAAAGGAAGAGCATAGAAGGAAGATAGGATATATTCATATAGGAGTCATACATGTTTTAATTAAGGCTACCTTTCAGGAAGGAATAAATTGACCTATAGAGTTGGTTTTGAAAGATGATAGAATAACTGATCTAAAGGACAAAATACTAGGAGTTATTGAAGGAAATTTAGCTTATGTTAAACTAAAATTCGAAATCCACCCAAATATTGGAATTCCTTTAGATACCCAAAGATTAGATCAATCTTTAACCTTAGAACATAGATTTTTAAGAAATAATTTAATGAGACCAGGAGATAAAATCTTCTCAATTACTTACTGTGTTAATTATGCATTAACAAATTCTCATCATAGTATTACTTTCAGAAACAATGATAGAATGGATATACCAAAACTTTTTGAAGAAATAGGAAAAATTTATTACCCTAAAAGAAATGAAATAACTGAATTAGGAATATCTATAAATAATCCAAAATCATTAAGTTTTAGACAAATTCCAAAACCAATTACTTTTCCTGAACCAGAAAAAACTGATGAAGATGAAAATATTAATAAATTATGGAATCAAGTAAGAGACCTAGCTCAGCATTTAAGGAATAGAATATGAAAAATATAGAGGAACTTTGGATGTTTGACTTTAAGTCAAGAAAAGATGAAATTAAAAATGAAATAAGAAATCTTACAAGAACCTTAAATTATTATTTAAAGAAAGACCCAAATAATAGATATAGAAACTGAATCGAAAGAAGACTAATAGAGAAAGAAAATGCATTAATAAATATGAAAAATTATGAAGAGAAACAAGAAAAACTACAAAACAAGAAAGTAATTCATCTAGCTCTATTAATTAATGGAAATATACTCAGAATTTGATGATCAAACAGAGGAAGAAATAATAAGTGTGTTAATTATGGATTTATCCATTGACCGTAAACAATTAATAATTGAGAAAATAAAATCGCGGTATAGACAAGAAGACTGTTATTTAGCACATATATCATTAGATATAGAATGGAACTACATTGAAGAAATATGATTAGCTTTTGAGTATGATAGACTATCATTATCTGATATATATGAAGAACATGACTTATTAGATGACTAAATGAATCGGGAAATATTAAGTATATTAACTATGAAAATACCCAAAGATTATAAGCAAACAATAATTAACAAATTAAAGCACCAATATTGGCAAGAAGAATTTTATCTAAAACAAGTACAACGAAGAGTACGGTTGATAGTGTGATTTCACATCATATTTCTTGTACATTTTTTCATGCATTTTCATATTGTTTAGGCATGATTAGTTTTATTTTTATTAGTTTTTACCTTGGAACGGGTGAGGCGGTTTCTTGGTGTTGTTTTGCAGGAATTTAAGGAAAAATGCTCAGAATTACCCATGATGGAGCTTGGATGAAATAGAGCTTGAAAAAGTGAAGAAAATGAGCCAAGCAGAGCCCATCACGGTCATCACGGCCATGATCAAGAAAACTGAGAAGATTGAAGGCAAAAGTCAGAAGCTGTCACGGCCGAGCCGTGATGCCCATCACGGCCGTGACAAACAATTTGATAAAACAGAAGCAATCATGACCTGCCCGTGATGAGTGTCACGGCCGTGATAGACCAAATTTGAAAGCGCGCCTTTGACAAAATGCATTACGACCTGGACGTGATGACCATCACGGCCGTGACGCGCGGCCTCTCTATAAATAGAGCGCAGAACAGACAGAAAAGGGATGGTGCAGATTCTGGGGGGTCTCTGACACAGACTCTCAGACTGACTTTTAACCTAAAGGATACTTGGAGGCTGCGAAAAGGGTTCCAACCCTAGAAGGGAGCCGCTGAGAGGGGCTGCTGTGACAACGGTGGAAAGCTCCCATGGAGTTTCTTCTCTCCTCTTCTCCTATTTCTCTGGTTTTGGCTTTCTCTGTAATTATGAGTAGTTAATCCCTGTTTGTTGGGATTAGATGTAACTAAACTAAACTTCATGTATTTGTCTTGACTGATTAATCTATGTTTATGTTTCTCTATTAGTGATTGATTTCCTTCACTTAATGTCTGTTGTGGCTAGCACCCCCATGACTTGATTAGTATTTTGGTATGCAATTGGAAAATTCGTATTAGAACCAGAACTGGAATTAATCACCTAGTGACCCTTGCGTCTAGGAATGGAGTTTCATTTACTAGTAATCGCGTAATCCCTAATCTTAACGCAAATTCATTAATCTAGGCCACCTAAGGAATTAGGGTCTATTAGTGGATTTAGGCTCTTGTCATCTGAGGAATCAGGGCTTGAGTAATCTAGTGGATTGATTTTAATATTTGAAGCATGAATGGGAGGTATCTAGTCCTGGTAGCACGTGAGGTTAAGTTTTAGTGAAATCTGATCCCAACATCTTTTATCCCCTTTCGCATTCCAAGTATTCGACAAAAATACAAAAAGATTTTATTCCTTTTGTTTTGTTTGTTTTGAATTCTCTTCATAGTCTAGATAGTTGCTGAACTTGTGAACTGGTAATTGACAACAGATCCCTGTGGATACGATAACCAGTCTCACCACCGTATTACTTGTACGACTAGGTATACTTGCCTATATTTTAGTCCAATAAGTTTTTGGCGCCGTTGCCGGGGATTGGTTTTGCCAATATCATTAGAAACAAAGGAGGTAACTAATTTAGACATTTATATTTTTTTTTTATTTTCTGTATATATTTGACATTTTCTCTGTACAGATTTGATTTTTTTTCTTTTGAGTGTTTGTTTGTGCAAGGTTGAGACAACACATGGACGATCATTACTATCCAACTTGGGGATCTCAACTTGATTGGATCGTGTTTGATGGTATCACTAATAAGCACGTGAAGATTTACGCCAAAGAGGAATGGGAATCCTATGTGTCATCCTTGTAACCACCACCACACTCTGAGATGGACCCCGATTTGCTAGAGATTCTTTGGGATATAGATGCTCATCTTTTGAGCTTGATCATAGAACGTAGCAAGGAGGAAGTTAGTTCCATGATTCAGAGGGCTGAAATGCGAGCAGGGAAAAATACTAGTAAGATAGCGGCATCGCTAAGTGACAACTTACATAAATTAGAAGAACAAGCTAGTGAATTCTCTAAATTGCTATCAGAAAAGCCACATGGAATTCATAGTGAAGAGAATCTACTTGCTAGCACGGACGTGAATGAAGATGAAGTGGTGGTGGTAGAAGAGCCACAAGAAGAGGAGTGGGAATGGAATGAGCAACCACCTTTGAAGGTTGCTCTAGAACAATATTCTCAAGAGCTATCCATCTCTGAGACCAAAATCAGAACCAACGGTGACAGTATCGAAGCTGTGATGCAGAATTTCAAAACGCAAGTTGAGAAAATTTGTAAACAGTTTGTACAAGAGTCAGATGAAGCACAATTTGAGCAAAATATGGTTTGGGGGATAGTTCAAAATGTAGATGAAGTGGTAGTGGACTCTACCATGCTTGCTGAGCAATCTGAAATTTCAACATTGGACAAATATGTCGGCTTACATGCATGTGTGGACGCTGCAAAGCTAACCCCTTCCACTTGTCTGTCAACTCTCCTCTTGAAAATTCCATTTGACCCGAGAGGAAGTGAGTTCATAATTGCAGAGGTCAATGGAGTCTTCACACACTGGCTAGGTGGAATTGTGGATAGAGTCATATTGCTTCTGCAATTGCCACTCCATAAACCATGGGATCCGGGTGGAGGATCTTACATCTTGAGCACACCTTGGTCCTTATACCACAAGCTATGGGATCCAGGTGGATGCTTTTCAATAAGTCAAGCTAGTGACGTTAAAGAAGTGCTTATTGGGAGGCAACCCAAGTTTTCTTAACCCTTCTCTTTAGTTAGTTTTTTATTTTGATTTTTAACTCTTGAATAATTTGAGAAGATCAAGAGGAAAAATAATAAATTGAGATTTGCCAAGTGATTTCAGGGAATGAAGGAAGGAAGAACAAGAAGACAAGAAAAAGCAAAATCAGCAACCATCACGCCCAGTGTCACGGCCGTGATGAGCCAGAATTGAAGATCAGAAAGGATCACGGCCTAGCCGTGATCCCCATCACGGGCGTGATGGGAGGACCCTGGAGATCAGAGAGCATCACGGCCGTGACAGGCCAACACCCATGGATCAGAATTGATCACGGCCTGCTCGTGATGAGGCTCACGGCCGTGATGCATTTCCCAACAAGTTTCTGACTGGAATGTGAGCCAACACCCGCTGCCGCCTTGGTAAGTTGTTCCAAGATTTTTTTCTTTTATTTTTATCCTCTCTTCGACTTGATTGTTTACATTGGAGACAATTTAAATTCTTAAGCTTGGGGTGGGGGTATTTTGCATTTTCATTTTGCATGTTGCATTCATATAGTTTTGCATGATCACATGATTAGATTACCCCCTTGCTTAGATTTTGCATCCAATTGTGAGAACTTAGTGCCAATTAAATTGAGATAGTGAATTTTGAACCCAAATTTTTCTTTTATTCTTGTGATAAGACTGCAAAGGAAAATGCTTGAGATGATCTGTGATAGTTGATAATTAGCATATGGTTCCATAGATTTCTGTTTCTCATTAATTTTTGAACTACTAAATGTGAGATTTTGAGCCAAAAAGGGGTACTCACTAAATCTACCCCATTCTTTGTGTTAGAGTGTTATTCCTCTTGGATTGTATTTCTCTAGAAATTGACTTGAAACCGTTTTGAAGCGTAAAAATTTTTGAAAACATTTTTGAAAATGATTGAGGCACTAGGTATTTTTCCGGCCTTCTGAGCTTTGAATGACTAAATGCTACCACTTAGTTGCCCAAATTTGAGCCTAAAGAATAAAATACTTTTCTTGGTACCCTGAAATATTTTGATAAATATGCTTGGTAGGATACCTTCTAAAGTATTATAAAAAGGGTAAAAAGGTAGTTGAAAAAAAAAAGTTTGGGATGAAAGAATCAAAAAAATATTTCTCTTGAGTTGAAAAATTTCCCCTTCTCCAAGCAAAATAAAAATAAAAGAAAAAGAAATATATATGGAGAAGGGGATGACAAAAAGAAAAGTGAGAAATAAAAGAAAAAGAGAAAGAAAGAAAGGTGGAAAAGTGAATCAAAACCCACAAAGGTATTTTATAAGGTGTCATGATTTGCAATTCTTGATGATTGTGTTTAGCCTTTTGAAATTTCCTTTTCTTGATTTCCCCACCTAACGATTAATCCCATGGCCCCGTTACAACCAAATCAAACACCTCTTGATTCTTAATTGTTTTCATTAATAAAGTAGAGATTTGGTTGATAGTCAAGCCTATGGTAGAATTCATTCCTTGAGGAAAATGGAGCGAATTGTCATATTTCCCTAAACACTTGAGTGAGGTGAGAAAGAGAGTCAAGCAAATGAACAAGCTTGGGGTGATCTTCAGGTGAGAAAGAGTGCCCGAATCAGTGAGAATATGAATTTAGGAAACCTAAGCTCTAATTGGACTTGACATTGATTATCTCTTGCTGAATTATTTGAAAATGTCTGTTACTTGGATTAGTTTCTACTCGGGTTCTTGGTTCACTATCCACGCTTTGATTATTTATCTCTTCTGGCCTTAGTGATTGCTTGAGGACAAGAAATTGAATAAGCTTGGGGTGATTTGATAGTGTGATTTCACATCATATTTCTTGTACATTTTTGCATGCATTTTCATATAGTTTAGGCATGATTAGTTTGATTTTTAATAGTTTTTACCTTGGAACGGGTGAGGCGGTTTCTTGGTGTTGTTTTGCAGGAATTTAAGGGAAAATGCTCAGAAATAGCCATGATGGAGCTTGGATGAAATAGAGCTTGAAAAAGTGAAGAAAATGAGCCAAGCAGAGCCCATCACGGCCTGGCCGTGATGACCATCACGGCCATGATCAAGAAAACTGAGAAGATTGAAGGCAAAAGTCAGAAGCTGTCATGGCCTAGCCGTGATGCCCATCATGACCGTGACAAACCATTTGATGATGACAGAAGCAATCACGGCCTGCCCGTGATGAGTGTCTCGGCCGTGACAGTCCAAATTTGAAAGTGTGCCTTTGACAGAATGCGTCACGGCCTGGACGTGATGACCATCACGGCCGTGACGTGCGACCTCTCTATAAATAGAGCGCAGAACAAACAGAAAAGGGATGGTGGAGATTCTGGGGGGTCTCTGACACAGACTCTCAGGCTGACTTTTAACCTAAAGGATACTTGGAGGCTGCGAAAATGGTTCCAACCCTAGAAGGGAGCCGCTGAGAGGGGCTGCTGTGACGACGGTGGAAAGCTCCCATGGAGTTTCTTCTATCATCTTCTCCTATTTCTCTGGTTTTGGCTTTCTCTGTAATTATGAGTAGCTAATCCCCATTTGTTGGGATTAGATGTAACTAAACTAAACTTCATGTATTTGTCTTGACTGATTAATCTATGTTTATGTTTCTCTATTAGTGATTGATTTCCTTCGCTTAATGCCTGTTGTGGCTAGCACCCCCATGACTTGATTAGTGTTTTGGTATGCAATTGGAAAATTCGTATTAGAACCAGAACTGGAATTAATCACCTAGTGACCCTTGCGTCTAGGAATGGAGTTTGGTTTACTAGTAATCGCGTAATCCCTAATCTTAATGTAAATTCATTAATCTAGGCCACCTAAGGAATTAGGGTCTATTAGTGGATTTAGGCTCTTGTCATCTGAGGAATCAGGGCTTGAGTAATCTAGTGGATTGATTTTAATATTTGAAGCATGAATGGGAGGTATCTAGTCCTGGTAGCACATGAGGTTAAGTTTTAGTGAAATCTGATCCTAACATCTTTTATCCTCTTTCGCATTCCAAGTATTCGACAAAAATACAAAAAGATTTTATTCCTTTTGTTTTGTTTGTTTTGAATTCTCTTCATAGTCTAGATAGTTGCTGAACTTGTGAACTGGTAATTGACAACCGATCCCTGTGGATACGATAACCGGTCTCACCACCGTATTACTTGTACGACTAGGTATACTTGCCTATATTTTAGTCCAACAACGGTTAGCATTTTGCAAAGAAGAACGAAAACAGATAATTAAATAATTAATAAAAATAGATGAGTGAATATGGATATGAATTATTAGTGACCCAAATTATGCATGAATACTACCCAAATTATGTATAAATACTACCCTAAAACTGAAAATAAAATTATAAATAAAACAAAAAGGGAAATTAATAGGATGATACTATTTTGGTATGAAAGCTAAGTACTAAAAAGAATTATGGATTCTCAAAATATGGAAAAGTCTGTACACGAATTAAGTATGCTAGATTTAACTAATTAAGATATACTAAAAGAATTAATATATAAATTAAAAGCTGAAGCTATTGATGCATGCAATAAACATATAGAATATCACTTTGAATATTGTGATTGTAAAAATATGACAGAAAAATAAATTTAATAAAAGTCATAATTATTAAATTAGAATTATGGATTGAATAATTATTACCGTAGGATTAGTCCAACAATTCAGATGGATTGAAAGCCAATTAACTATCAACTCTTAAAGTTAGACAATCCGGATCGGATATAAGTAAGTATACAATACATTATATTGTCACGTTCAATTAATGCCACCGTTTCGTTATAGCTTATATGTATGATTGAGATAAATGGAATTGCCTTCTCACAATCTCCTACTAGTGCTAATAATACCAATAAATGAAATCCTGAAAATGATGTGTGGTGTCCTATCGACCGAACGTTTTCTGATTCTTAAATGTTCCTGTTACTCTGTTATCAAGTCATGTTGGTATTGCATCGCTCCACATGCAAGTGCACATGCCAAGCTTTTCTTGGTTATCTTTTTCTCCTCATATCTATCTATTCTGCCCTTTCCAGAAGAAGGTAACTGGGCCTCAAGAATATACTCCAATAAAGTAAACAGAAAAAGGTAGTCCATTCCACTTTTGCCTTTGGACAAGAGTGTATAATATTAATTAATATATGATGTAATATCTAAATAAAATCGATTTTAAGTCTTTCAGGGACCACAAGCCTTCTGGTCCCCTCTAAAACTCTAATTCAGCCTTAATTAAAACGTTATTAATATAATGACCACCAAACCTCAATTTTGTCTAACAAGCAGACCTATTTTGGTGAGAGCTAACTAGTGATTAGACCGTCTAACACTCAAGTTCGGTTAATTTAATATAATCTAATTTATATGAAAAAGGCGTGGTTTTGTCTACTTTCTTTAGTTGTGGATAATATATCAAGTTAACATTACTCTGGAAGGCTCTTACATGGCACCTCTGATTTATTTGGGCCATGGTATATGGACTCCTACAATTTGGCATCCATCCTTACACACTTCCCCGACATTTAAATACCGGATTCATAAATTGCGTTTCCAATATTTAATTGTCAAAAAATTCTTAAAATTTGAAAAAAAGTGTTTCCGAATTAGATGCCGGAAGCATAGTCTTTGAATCATGCATTTAGGCATCCGACAATTAGTGTCAGAAATATAATTTCTGGATCCGGCATTTAAATGCTGGAATGCATGTGGGGGTGGATGCCAAATTATAGCGATACAAATAGCAAGTCCCATTTATTTTTGTAATGGACTGAGTTATATTTCTGGGCCGGGCTTTTTTTTTGGGCTGGACCCCAATGTCTCGTTTATTGCGGCTGCTCATATACTCAAGACGATTTTGCAATAAAAAATAGCAAAGCGAAGTGGAATCTGGTGGGACTGGGAGTCTAGAGTCGTCCCGAGATTGCACGAAACAAACATGGCCCTTTGATCTCGACACGAAAAATGATACGTGGGCAACTGGCCAGGGTTGTAACACACGTGGCCGCCTCTGATTCCATCTCCCCATGCAACGTGCCACCGATTCCAACACTTGAAAAACCGACCGAACCAATCTCCAGTACTGTTCTATTCGATTCGTCCATCAATTCGAAGAAACGAGACATCCGAAATGATGAATGTTTTAGGTCTGAGTCTGGTGCTGACTTCACTTGCTGCAGCGGGCGTGTTCTCTCCCACCCCAGACAAGAACACCATTGTCAAAGAAGGCCACAGAGTGGTGGTGGTTGAATACGACCAAGATGGTCACCAGAACACCAAAATCTCAATCTCCCCTCCAGAAAAAGACAAGGTCACCAATGTGATAGACAAAATCAAAGAGGCTGCTTCTGTTATCCCCGACATGCAGGGTTCTTCTCAAGATGCCACCTATCTGCATGCTCCTAAGGAGCTCATCTGCGATGCCTATGGAAGATGCAAGCACAAGATTGCGGATGCCATGGGGAAAGCCAAGGATAAGATATCGGAAGTGGCACGTGATGCCGTTGATGTGCAGAAGGATATGATTGCTGCTAAGAAAGAAAGTGTGGCTGATGCTGTGGGGAAGGCTAAAGAAACTGTGTACAACACAGCCCATGATGTTGAGAAACAAGCAAAGGAAAAGGGAGAAACCATTAAGGAGGATGTAGTTAGAAACGTGTCAGAGGCGAGGGATAGTGTGCGGGATGCAGTGAAGCATTATCTAGGATCGATGGAGAGACTGATGGGGGTGGCTAATCTGCTGGGGTTTGCCACGGCTTATGGAATGTGTGTGTGGGTTACGTTTATCTCAACCTATGTGCTTTGCAGGGCCATGCCAAGGCAACCATTTGGTGTGGTGCAGAGTAAGATTTACCCTGTTTATTTCAGGGCTATGATTTATAGCATTGGGATCGCTTTACTGGGCCATGTCTTGGGCCACACCAACCCTGAATTATTGCAAGCATATAATCTTCTACTCTCGCTTTTCACACTTATCCTCAATTCTGTTTACTTGGAGCCTCGGGCAACTAAGGTAGGTACCCCATATTCTATATATGTTCTTGATTATTTGTTGCTAACAATCAAATCATTCAATGATGCAAGTGGAGAGGCCTTTATATGCTGTTGATTATTTGTTCACACTCATGTCACTTGCTAGATGCGATTATGTCATTCATGATATTAGAAATTGAATTTAGCCATAGACATAGCAAGATTGATTCAGTTTTTTTTTTGGTCCTTAATTAATTAATGATCAGTTGATGTTCGAAAGAATGAAAATAGAAAAAGAAGAAGGAAGAGGCAGAGAGGATATTAGTGGGGAACGTAGCAGAACAGAAGAGCATCAGAATCAGAATCAGAACAGTACAGCTGATCCTACCACCGCACAAGGGGCAGAGCAGGATGTAGTCAGATCAAGGATTATCAAGCTGAATGACAAGCTCAAGAGATTCAATTCATATTCCTCTATCCTAAATATTCTCAATCTCATGTCTCTTACTTGGCATCTGGTTTATTTGGCTCAACGTCTTCACCTCAGTTGCTAAACCAAATACTGTTACTATTTATTGTTTTCTGTTGTTCATGTTTGTAAACATAGATTCTAGTCTCTAGATTTGTATCTTTCAAGTTTCAGACACGCTTCGCATAATAGGTTTGTGAATACAGTGTTTGCCAGTTCATCAATATATTTGTGTTACCTACTGCATGTATGACATCGCTTTAATCATGGTTAATATAACTTAACCAGTGTGAGGATCATCCATGCTATTTGCTGCCTATGAATTTTTAACTTCAAATGAATGGAGGTTTGGCGCAAGTTGAACCAAATGCTGCCTACATTGGTCTCTCTCGAAATCAATCAGTTCAAAACTTTCAGGATATTGAGCGATGAGAAAGTTATTCGTTTCCTTCTGCTTTCTGTTCTCAGTTCTCACACTACATTCTACAAGCGGCTGGAAGACATATTTTGATTGATTTTTTTTTTTGGCTTAAATATTTTAAGATATATAAATTTTTATAAATTTACGAGTCAAATTTATCATTTGTGTTTATTAAAATTCTACTGGCTTAACGTCTTTGATTATAATTACTGTCGCCTTAATGTGTGGGTAAAGAACTTGGTTCTTTAAGCATGTGTCGATTTGGATTTTTCACGTGTATGAAGAAGATTACTTAGAGAGGTCTCTATTTAATTTTATACGGGCCTCTCCCATTCATTCCTTACAATTTGCTAGTTGCACCTTACAGCTTGATTTTGCAACAACAAAAAAAAATTCAAAAATATCCTCTTCACTCAAATACACTCATCCCACACAAGTAGAACACTATTCCGTAAAACCTAGACGACAACCCTCCTTGAGCCTACACGCCACGCCGCCACAAAGGACAGCAAGCTCCCCCTCCTTCGGGTAAGTCTTCATCCTCTTCATATTCTCTTCCACGACAGTTGTTTGTTTTTCTGAAAATCATAGTTTCCGGATTTTGGATTCCGAAACCATTCCGTTTATTCCGGACGTTCTGGGTATGAATCCGGAATTTCGGTTCCGGAAAATAACCGGATTTCGTTTTTCAGAGGATCACCAGAAACAAATCCATGCAAACTGATATAGAATCGAGTATTAAATCTGTGTTCCACAACGTTGATGCTCTTCTCGAATGATGCCTTGATCTCAGTATGTTGCAAAATAATCAAGTTATTCATGGCATCCTAACAACTACACAAGTCCCCCATACTATCCTAAATCAAATTCTTCAGCCTCTCATGTGGATACTCACCCCTATTATTAAAATTTTACAACAAAACACCACATAAATATATAATCATAATTAAAGACGAAAGTTATGCTAGTGAATATTAATGCTTAAGTTTGATAGCAGTATTAATTATTGTGTTCCCAAGGTGCACCACCCGATTTATCCATGCTGCGACGAATTTTTCCTTACGAGGATTCAACCAGGTATTTTTCACATAGTCACCAAAAATAGGAAAACTAGAACATACATCTTCAAAGTTTCTCATACGCTCTACGAACTCACACTCATTAGGAGAGTCCATAACACTATCCCAAGCATCCATCACAATGTCCCACTTTTGCATCGGGTTCACTATCATCTTGCATTTGGTCTTCACATTCTTGACAATGTCGAATTGACATAATAACTGAGTAGAACTAAGAAAGGCAGTGTGAACCGCGTTCATCAACGCAACGTCTCCGTCGGTCAATATTACCCGAGGTATTGAATTTTCAATTAGGAACAATCCACGTAGCCTCTGTAATGCCCAGATGAAGTTATTACTTCGCTCATACTGCAAATAGGCAAATGCAATGGAGAATGTCAACTCGATTAAGACAACACCAACAATCTCAAGTAACGGCAATCGATACTTGTTGGTTTTATAGGTACTGCCAATACACATCACAATTGGGAATGCATTTAGAAGTTTCACATCATCTGGGTGTGTCCAAAAACTATCTCTAACTACATCGGACATGTTCAGCCTTCTATGCCAACAAACATATTTATCACGCTCAATTAAATACAACAAATGTTGCATTTCCATTCTAGGGCCTCTTCGAGAGATCCGAATATCTTGCCGCACATTATAGACCTGTTTGAGCGTGGTGCAATTATCCGTATTATGCTGCTTCAATGTGAATAGTATGTTGCTTGGCTTAACCAAGCTCTTTGTCATATCTTGGACACTTAGGCGACCAACGTAGGCATGACCAACCAATGTCTCCGCTAACTCATGGTTGTGAAAGTCACACACTACTTCAAGTTTCCATCCATCACCATTTTTCAACGGTTTTCCTCTTAATTTGAAAGGACATTCACATTTTTTAGTTCCGGTCACCTTTTGAACTAACTCCTTCTTGTATGGTCTATACTTCCCACCCCTTTCACAACCAAGAATCACTATCGTCGTCTGATGAGTGTGATTTCACCTCATTTTCCATGTACATTTCTGCATGCATTTGCATTTAGTTAGGCCATTTTAGTTGGATTTTGTTTAGTTTTTCATTTGGAACGGATAAGGTGGTATTGTGTGTTGTTTTGTAGTGATTTTTGATTAAATGCCCAAGTTTTAGCCATGAGGAAGCTGAGATGAAGAGAAGGCCTGAAAACTGAAGAAGAAGGGGGCCAAAAGTCAGAATCTGTCACGGCCTGGCCATGATGGCTATCACGGCCGTGACCCAAAACCAGCAAAAGTCAGAGACGATCACGGCTTGGCCGTGATAGAGATCAAGGGCGTGAAAAGTTGGTTCGCGACGCGAATGCTAGCTCACCTCGCGAGAGAGTGATTGTGCCAAAACCACCAAAAGTCAGAGACGATCACGGCCTAGCCGTGATGTATATCACGGCCGTGACCCAGAAACCTCCAAAAGTCAGAGACGATCACGGCCTGGCCGTGATGGGGATCACGGGCATCAAAAGTCGGCTCGCGTCGCGAAATAAGTGCTCGCCTCGCGAAAGAGTAGTTTGGCCAGAACTGGAAGAGACAGAACCCGTCACGGCCTGGCCGTGATGGCTATCACGGCCGTGACCGGCCACGAGTAATAAAAGAACTGAGCAGAACAGAAGAAAAGGCATTCAGAAAACCCTAAAGAGAGATCCTCTGCTGCTGTGGCTGCTGTGCATCATTCCATGGAGCTCCCTCCTTTGTTCATCTCTGTAATTCTCTCTTTTGTTTTGTTTTCAATTATGTGTAGCTAAACTCCCCTTTGTTGGGGTTAGACTATTGCTATCTGAACTTGGTTGTAAAATGACTTGATTATAATGCAGTTTCCTTGTTCTTTATGAGTGTTTGATTCCATGCTTAATGCTTTCTTAGGCTTGATCACCCTAGGAATGATTAGTTGCTTTAATGGATGACTGGAAGGTTGGTGTTAGAGCTTGCTCATGAATCAAATGCTGAGTAGTTCATGAGCCTAGGAATAGGTCTTGAGGTGCTTGCAATCTTATAAGTCTTTATTTAATGCAAAATCTCAGGTTAATCCACCTAAGGAATTAGGGTTTAACTTAGGGTTTTAGGCTCAATGCACCTAAGGAATTAGGCTTGAGTATCTCAGAAAAGACTTGATTGTCATAATAGAACTAGGAACTGTGTTAGTTATCATTTCATAACAATCAAGGGAGGATTAACTTAGTTTAACCCTAGCAATTCTATCTCATTGTTATTCATCTTTCTGTTTTCACAATTAACTGTTTGAAAAAAAATCCAAAAAGAACAAAAACATTTTCTTCTTGTTTGCTTGTTAGATGTTAGAACAACCTTCACTCCAAAATTCGATCGCCTAGATAGTAGTCAAATTTGCGAAGTGGTAATTGTCCACGATCCCTGAGAACGATATCCGGTCTTACCGTTTTATTACTTGCAACGAACCGGTACACTTGCCGAGTCCGTGTCAAGTTTTTGGCACCGTTGCCGGGGATCGGTGTGCCAATATCACGAGTACCAAAGGGGACTCCTAATTTAGGCATTTTTTACTGTTTTCCTACTGTGTTTTTTCGTTCGTATTGTCTGTATCTCTGCTGTGAATTTCTGCAAGTGCTGTTTTTCTGTTTGTTCTGTGCTACTCCGTTTGTTCAGTGTATGCGAGGTACAATCGACCCAGGTGAACTCCAATTCGAACCTGAGATCGAGAGACTCTGCAGAAGGAATAGAAAGAAAACCAAGGCAAGACAGAACAGAGAAAGAGCATCTTCTAGTAGACAAGAGCAGCAAGTTGAGTTACCCAGTGTGCAAGAACCACAAATTGAAGTAGCAGTGTCACCATGGCAGAAGAGAATGCACCAAGGAGAACAATGGGGGACTACACTTCCCCTAGAGTTGATAGATGTGGAACTCCGATTGTGAGACCTGCAGTGGCCTGCAATAATTTCGAAATCAAGGCATCACTTCTCCACCTTGTGCAGCAAAACCAATTTGGAGGGTTGGAGAGTGAAGATCCTCATGCTCACATTGGTACTTTCATTGAGCTGTGTGACACCATCAAGTTAAACGGAGCTTCCGATGAGGCCATTCGGTTAAGGCTTTTCCCTTTCTCTTTGAGGGATAGAGCTAAGGCATGGCTTCAATCTCATCCTCATGGAAGCATCATCACCTGGAACGACTTGGTCAGCAAATTTTTGTCTCGCTTCTTCCCTCCGTCAAGGATGATTAAACTGAGATCAGAGATCAATGCCTTTGCACAGAGGGATGGTGAGTTGCTCTATGAAGCTTGGGAGAGATTCAAGTCTTTACTCACAACTTGTCCAAATCATGAACTAGAGACATGGCAGCAGGTCGCAACTTTTGTTAATGGGCTCAACAGGAATTCAAGAAGTATGATTGAAGCGGCTGCAGGAGGGACATTGAGTCAAAAGACACCGGAAGAAGCAAAGGACTTGATTGAGAACATGGCTAACAATGACTATCAAATGCCTAGTTCTCGGTCAATGGTCAATAGAGGTGTTCTAGAGCTGGATGAAATTGGCGCTCTCAAGGCACAAATGGCTATTCTTACCAAGCAATTGGGGTCGGTTCAACTGCAGAATTCTCAACTGCAAGCTGTTCAAGTTCAAGGTGCCTCAGTGTGTGATTTTTGTGGAGGCAACCATGCAAATGGAAACTGTGAGATCAATGTGGTTGGAAGCTCGGGACAAGAAGAGGTAAATTATATGGGCAACCAAGGGCCTAGAAATGATCCCTACTCCAACACCTACAATCCGGGGTGGCGCAATCATCCCAACTTTAGTTGGAGACAAGGACAAAGTTCAAATACTCAAGCAAAGCCTCCTCAAGAGAGTTCAAGCAAATTGGAGAACCTTCTAGGCCAGTTCATGCAAGCTACTCAAGAGACTATAAAGAATCAGAATGCCTCAATCAAGAACTTGGAGCATCAAATGGGTCAACTAGCAAGGCAGATGGCAGAGAGACCTCAGGGACAATTGCCTGGGGATACTGAGAAGAACCCAAGGGAAGATTGTAAGGTCATTGTTACAAGAAGTGGGAGAGTGTTAAATCCACAAGAAAAAGAGAAGGAAGAGAATACAAGTGATGCTGGAATTGATAAGGGGCAGTTTGAAGAGGTAAACAATGAAGAACCCAGAACTTCCCAAGGTACTACCTCTATCCCTATTGATGTAGAAGCTGAAGAACCGCAGAGGGAGAAATTGGTTGATGAAGAATTTGCGAAGAAGAAGACTAGAAGACAGATTTTGGAAGAGGTTGATAATCCCAAGGAGCTGCCCCCATATTTCAGAATCCCGTACCCCCAACGGTTGAAGAAAGAGGCAAAAGATCAGCAGTTTTCTAAGTTCCTGGATGTATTCAAAAAGCTACAAATAAACATCCCGTTTCTTTGAAGCTCTACAGCAGATGCCTTCCTACGCAAAATTCATGAAGGAGATCCTTACAAACAAAAGAATGTGGAAGGAGGAGACAGTTATGCTTACTGAAGAGTGCAGCGCTATACTTCAAAGGAAGCTGCCAGTAAAAATGAAGGACCCGGGCAGTTTCACCATCCCATGCACTATAGGTCATCTGAACATAGGGAGAGCATTGTGCGATTTAGGGGCAAGTATTAATCTGATGCCGCTCTCCATTTTCAAGAAGCTGGGGATTGGTGAAGTAAAACCAACAGGGATTTCTCTTCAAGCGCGGCACCGCTCAATTACATATCCCTATGGTGTTGTGGAGGATTTGTTGGTGAAGGTAGATAAGTTCATTTTTCCAGCAGATTTTGTGGTGTTAGATATGGTGAAGATGGTGATACTCCTCCGATTCGTGGGAGACCATTCCTAGCAACAGGTAGAGCCTTGATCGATGTCAATCAAGGGGAATTGGTGCTTCGGGTACAAGACGAAAAGGTCACTTTTAATGTGTTTGAAGCGATGAAGTACCCAAGCGACAAGGACACATGCATGATAGTGGACCTCAATTGATTCATTATCCGACAAGAGTTTGCACCGAAGTTTGAAGATTCGTTAGAAGCCGCTCTAATGGTAGAGGATGTAGAAGAAGAAGTATGTGCGAGAAGAAGTTGATCTCATGATTCAATCTCTGGAGGCTTGTCAGGTTTTGAAAACTTATGAAGACAAATAATTGGAAGATGTGAGAATTGAAGACAAGTGTGAACCAACGGTGCTACAGTTGAAAGAAATGAAATACCATCACAGTTAAGCTTTACTTGTGATGAACTCTTCATTCCCGATTATCATCGATAGTGGGTTGAATTCCTTGGAAGACGAGAAGCTGTTGAGGGTGCTTAGGGAGCACAAATCTGCAATCGGATGGTCTAGGTCCGATTTGAAAGGGATAAGCCCCTCCTTTTGCATGCACAAAATCCGTGTGGAGGAAAAATTCAAGCCGGTTAGGCAACCGCAAAGAAGACTCAACCCGAATATGAAGGAAGTTGTGAGGAAGGAGATTGTGAAGTTGTTGGATGCGGGCATTATCTATCCCATCTCCGATAGTCCATGGGTGAGTCCAGGTCCAAGTTGTCCAAAGAAAGGGGGGATGACAGGTGGTAGCTAATGAAAAGAATGAACTTATTCCCTCTAGGACCGTGTCTGCGGATGGAGGGTATGCATTGATTACGAAGAAGACTGAATGAGGCCACCGAAAAGACCTCTTTCGATTACCCTTCATTGATCGGATGCTAGAGAGGTTGGCGGGCCATGCTTTCTATTGTTTCCTTGATGGATACTGGGTATAACCAGATTGTGGTTGACCCGAGGACCAAGAGAAGACCGCTTTCACCTGCCCTTATGGAGTCTATGCATACAGGAGAATGCCTTTCGGGTTGTGCAATGCACCCGCCACTTTTCAAAGGTGCATGCTATCCATATTTTCTGATATGAATGAGAAATTTATTGAGGTATTTATGGACGATTTTTCTGTATTTGGTGATTCTTTTGATAACTGTTTGAATAATCTTGCCTGTGTTCTAAAAAGGTGCCAAGAAACTAACCTCGTTTTAAATTGGGAAAAATACCATTTCATGGTTAAGGAGGGTATAGTTCTTGGGCACAAAATTTCATCACGGGGGATGGAGGTTGATAGAGCCAAAATTGAAGTGATTGAGAAACTTCCTCCTCCCTTAAATGTGAAAGGTGTTAGAAGCTTCCTAGGGCATGCGGGTTTTTATAGAAGGTTCATAAAAGATTTTTCAAAAATTGTGAAACCCTTATGCAAGCTTTTGGTAGCTGATACTCCTTTTATATTTGATGATGAGTGCATGCATGCCTTCAAAATTTTGAAAGAAAAACTCACCACCGCACCGGTCATTGCACCTCCAGATTGGAGTTTACCTTTTGAGCTAATGTGTGATGCAAGTGACTATGCGGTGGGAGCCATTTTGGGCCAAAGAAAAAACAAAGTGTTGCATGTCATTTACTATGCCAGTCGTGTGCTTAATGATGCCCAATTGAATTACACTACGACTGAAAAAGAATTGCTTGCTGTGGTATTTGCTTTTGATAAATTTAGATCCTACTTGATTGGTTGTAAAACTACAGTCTACACTGATCATTCTGCTTTGAGATATCTTATGACTAAACAGGATGCTGAGCCAAGGCTTATTAGGTGGATACTACTACTCCAAGAGTTTGATTTGGAAATAAAGGACAAGAAAGGAGTGGAGAATGTGGTAGCCGACCATTTGTCTAGGCTTCCACAAGCAGATGTCCAAGAAGAAGCAAAGTTGCCAATTCAAGAGGAATTCCCAGATGAACAATTGTTTGTGGTGCAAGTGGCACCCTGGTTCGCGGATATTGCAAATTACAAGGCAGCCAATAAGATTCCTAAGGACTTCAATGCGCAACAGAGGAAGAAGCTCATTCATGATGCCAAGTTCTATATTTGGGATGAGCCGTATCTTTTCAAAAGGGGTTCAGATGGAATTCTGAGGAGGTGCATACCGGAAGAAGAAATTAATGGGGTGTTGACCCACTGCCACAACTCACCCTATGGAGGACACTTTGGTGGTGAGAGGACCGCCATGAAGATTTTGCAAAGCGGGCTGTTTTGGCCCACTATTTTCAAGGACTCCCGAGCCTGGGTAATGAATTGTGATAAATGTCAGAGGACCGGTAGTATTTCTAAGAGAAATGAGATGCCCTTGAAGGGTATACTTGAGGTGGAGCTCTTTGACGTATGGGGGATTGACTTCATGGGCCCTTTCCCGTCATCTTACAACAACAAGTACATTCTGGTGGCAGTTGATTATGTGAGCAAGTGGGTGGAAGCCATGCCAACTCTGAAAGATGATGCAAGAACTGTGATCAGTTTTGTGAGGAAGAATATTTTTACCCGGTTTGGGACCCCTAGGGCTATCATTAGTGATGGGGGTACCCACTTTTGCAATAAGGAGTTCAATGCAGTGCTTGCCAAGTTTGGGGTGAACCACAAAGTTACCACACCATACCATCCCCAAACCAGTGGGCAAGTGGAATTGTCCAATCGGGAGTTGAAGAGGATTTTAGAAAAAACTGTGAACAATGCAAGGAAGGATTGGGCGAAGAAAGTGGATGATGCACTTTGGGCCTATCGGACTGCTTATAAGACGCCTATTGGTATGTCACCGTACCAATTAGTGTTCGGGAAATCATGTCACCTTCCGGTAGAGCTACAACACCGTGCTTTTTGGGCAGTGAAGGCCCTAAACTTTGATACAAGGCTGGCCATGGATAAGAGGATGCTTCAATTGAATGAGTTGGATGAGTTCCGACTCTTGGCTTATGAGAGTGCCAGGATATACAAGGAAAGAACCAAGTTCTGGCATGATAAGTACATTCTTCCCAAGCAATTTGAAGAAGGCCAGTCAGTTTTGCTGTTCAACTCAAGACTCAAGTTTTTCCAGGCAAATTGAGATCAAGATGGTCAGGCCCATTCTATGTCAAGTCAGTTTCTCCGTTTGGTTCAGTTGAATTGGAAAATCCATCATCAGGAAATACTTTCACTGTCAATGGGCACAGGCTCAAGCACTACCTTGGAGGAGATTTTAATCGTCAGGCAGTCTCCATCCCTCTTGAGGCACCATCTTAAAAATCATCCGTCAAGCTAGTGACGTTAAAGAAGCGCTTATTGGGAGGCAACCCAATTTTTATTTTCCTCTTCTCTTTTGTTTTTGATTTCTCCTCTTGAATAATTTGATAAGCTCAAGAGGTTTGCTAATAGTTTGTTGAGTGGTTTCAGATTTTGAAGGAAGGAGGAGAAAAAGGCAGGAGGAAACAAAACCAGAAAGCATGTGATTCAGCACCACTACCACCTTGTGAGTTGTTCCAATTTTCTCCTCTCTCTAAACTTAATTATTTACATTGAGGACAATGTAAGTCTTTAAGCTTGGGGTAGGGGTAATCTTTTTGCTTGCATTGTAAATATTGCATTCATATAGGCTCTAGTCTTGCATGATCACATGAATTAATTGCCCCTGCTTAGATTGAGCATCTGATTGTGAGAGCTAAGTGCCAATTTTTCTGTGATAGTGAATTTTTGGACCCTGATTTTATATTCTTGTGATATGGCTTCATTAAATATGCTTGAGATGTTCTTGGATAGTTGATGATTAGCATGTGTTTCTATGGATTTGTGTTCTCACTGGTTCTTGAACTGATAAATGTGAGCTTTTGAGCCATTAGGGGGCACTCACTAAATCTGCCCCCGTTCTTTGTGTAGAGTGTTTTCCTCTTGGATTGTTTTTCTCTAGAACTTGACTTGAAACCATTTCGAAACTTGAAAATTTTTGAGAATATTTTTGAAAAGGATTGAGGCAATAGGTTTTTTTTCTGGCCTTCTGAGCTTTGAATGAATAATGCTACCCTTAGTTGCCCCATTTTGAGCCTGAATGAATAGCATGCTTTTCTTGGTACCCTGAAATGTTGTGTTAAATATGCTTATGAGGGACCTTCTAAAGTACTGTGCAAAAATGGGTTGGAAAATGTAGTTGAAAGTTTGGGATGATGAAAAGAAAAAAATGAATCTGAAAAAATTTTTACTTCTCTTGAATTGAAAAATCTCCCATTCTCCAAACAAAAAAAAAACAGAAGAGAAAAAGAAATAAAAATGGGGAAGGGGATGACAAAAAGGAATGAGAAGTAAAAAGAAAAAAAAAAGAAATTTTTTTTTTTTGAAAGAATGGTGGAAGAGTAAACTGAAACCCAAAGAAAGGTATTTTAGAAGGTCGTGCCTTGCAGTGCTTGATTGTTTGTATAGCCTTTTGAAATTTCCTGTTCTTGAAATTCCCACCTGAAAATTGATCCCATGGCCCCATTACAACCAAAGAATAAGACCTCTTGATTCTTAGATGTTTTCATTAATAAAGTGAAGATTTGGTTGATAGTCAAGCTTATGGTAGGAATCATTCTTTGAGGAAAATGGAGTGAAATGTCATATTTCCTTAACACTTGAGTGAGTGAGGCAAGAAAGAGAGCCAAGCAAATGAACAAGCTTGGGGTGAGCTGCAAGTGAGATAGAGTGCCCGAATTAGTGAGAATGTGAGTCTAGGGAAACTAAGCCCCTAATTGGACTTGAATTGATTGTCTCTTGCTGAAATAATTGACTGCCTGTTGCTTGGATCATTTTACTCGGGTTCTTAGTTCACTATCATTGTCCTGGTTGTTTTCATCTTATGGCCTTGGTTTTTGCTTGAGGACAAGCAACATCTTAAGCTTGGGGTGATTTGATGAGTGTGATTTCACCTCATTTTCCATGTACATTTCTGCATGCATTTGCATTTAGTTAGGCCATTTTAGTTGGATTTTGTTTAGTTTTTCATTTGGAACGGATAAGGTGGTATTGTGTGTTGTTTTGCAGTGATTTTTGATTAAATGCCCAAGTTTTAGCCATGAGGAAGCTGAGATAAAGAGAAGGCCTGAAAACTGAAGAAGAAGGGGGCCAAAAGTCAGAATCTGTCACGGCCTGGCCGTGATGGCTATCACGGCCTGGCCGTGATGGCTATCACGGCCGTGACCCAAAACCAGCAAAAGTCAGAGACGATCACGGCTTGGCCGTGATAGAGATCAAGGGCGTGAAAAGTTGGTTCGCGACGCGAATGCTAGCTCGCCTCGCGAGAGAGTGATTGTGCCAAAACCACCAAAAGTCAGAGACGATCACGGCCTAGCCGTGATGTATATCACGGCCGTGACCCAGAAACCTCCAAAAGTCAGAGACGATCACGGCCTGGCCGTGATGGGGATCACGGGCATCAAAAGTCGGCTTGCGTCGCGAAATAAGTGCTCGCCTCGCGAAAGAGTAGTTTGGCCAGAACTGGAAGAGACAGAACCCGTCACGGCCTGGCCGTGATGGCTATCACGGCCTGGCCGTGATGGCTATCACGGCCGTGACCGGCCACGAGTAATAAAAGAACTGAGCAGAACAGAAGAAAAGGCATTCAGAAAATCCTAAAGAGAGATCCTCTGCTGCTGTGGCTGCTGTGCATCATTCCATGGAGCTCCCTCCTTTGTTCATCTCTGTAATTCTCTCTTTTGTTTTGTTTTCAATTATGTGTAGCTAAACTCCCCTTTGTTGGCGTTAGACTATTGCTATCTGAACTTGGTTGTAAAATGACTTGATTATAATGCAGTTTCCTTGTTCTTTATGAGTGTTTGATTCCATGCTTAATGCTTTCTTAGGCTTGATCACCCTAGGAATGATTAGTTGCTTTAATGGATGACTGGAAGGTTGGTGTTAGAGCTTGCTCATGAATCAAATGCCGAGTAGTTCATGAGCCTAGGAATAGGTCTTGAGGTACTTGCAATCTTATAAGTCTTTACTTAATGCAAAATCTCAGGTTAATCCACCTAAGGAATTAGGGTTTAACTTAGGGTTTTAGGCTCAATGCACCTAAGGAATTAGGCTTGAGTATCTCAGAAAAGACTTGATTGTCATAATAGAACTAGGAACCGTGTTAGTTATCATTTCATAACAATCAAGGGAGGATTAGCTTAGTTTAACCCTAGCAATTCTATCTCATTGTTATTCATCTTTTTGTTTTCACAATTAACTGTTTGAAAAAAAATCCAAAAAGAACAAAAACATTTTCTTCTTGTTTGCTTGTTAGATGTTAGAACAACCTTCACTCCAAAATTTGATCGCCTAGATAGTAGTCAAATTTGCGAAGTGGTAATTGTCCACGATCCCTGAGAACGATATCCGGTCTTACCGTTTTATTACTTGCAACGAACCGGTACACTTGCCGAGTCTGTGTCATCGTCCTTCGATTACCTCCTGTGTCCGATGAATAATGACAATAACACCATTCTCTCTACCAGCTTGTCGAGCCCAATTCAACATATCATCTTGAGATGGAAATGCCTGACAATAAAAATTTAGCAGGATGTTATAATATTCACACAAAGTCATAACATAAACTAACGATAATTCATTAATCAACCACCTTAGTAGTAGTGAATGCATCCCTATAATCAACATGGTCTTTTACACCTGGAACATCCAACCCCTCTATGCTCACAGGATTCTGGGGGGAAAATAACATAACAATAAATTAGATTTTTTTAAGACTACAATCAACGAAAATGAATCTTAATTCTTACATCTCCGTCTCTTCCCATATTAATTGACATGTCCATATCCTCATGTACATTGTCAAAATAGTATTCCATGTCCATTGAAAGCAACCTTTAAACTATATGCATCTTATCAAATAACAAGAAGACAACATTAATTTATTTTAGAAAAGTTGAATAAGGAAATTTTACACATCCGGTGTACCAATTATATATCCGGAAAGTAAAATCCGGATGTGTTAAATTAACACCTCCGGAAAATGGTTTCCGGATGCCCAAATTGTAACATCCGGAAACTATATTCCGGTAGTACAAATTATTATATGTCCGGAAAGTATTTTCTGGAAGTGATACTTTTTATGCTTCCGGAAAATATAATCTGGTAGTTCTCAAACGACTCACAAATACGCATCTGGATTATGAATTCCGGAGGTGTAACGAGTCTCCGGATTTCACTTTCCGGAAGCTTCCGGAAAATAAATTCCGAAGTTATGTAACGAACAAAAGTTGCAGAACTCACTGGGACAAGAGACGTGCATGAATGATGATGAACGTGGTTGTTTCATTTTGCCAAAACACGAACGAAACACAACTTGAAACCAACTTCTCTTCTTCTCTTTTGCAAAATAATGAAATCCAATAACAAAAAAACTACAAAAAAAAAAATCACCCTTTCATTGTTGTGTAATAATGGTGGATGTTGTGAGAATGGTGAAGAAAGTGACAAAGGTGTGAAGAGTGTGAAAGGGGTGGTTTCTGATGTGGGGTTGGGTGTGGGGTGAAGGAAGTGTGATATAGTGAGGCAAGAGTGAAAATGGTTTTTTTGGGGGAAAAAAATTCAAATTGAAACTACAAGATGTAAATAGCAATTTGTAAGATGTAAATAGCAGTGACCTTCATTAGTCTCTCGTCTAAATTTGTCATTTATTATGTGAGAGGCATCTTATTTATATGAATATTGAAAATCATTGTTGCAGACTTTTTTTTTGTAATGTTATATTACAAAACAAAGAATTTGTATTGATAAGTATGTTCCTCTTATCTTATATTCTTAAAGAAATATAAGAAGAAAAAAAGGGTAAAAAAGAGTGTAATAAAAGTTGTACCTACTCTCTTTTACTTTTTAATAAAAATGAATGGTAAAAATTTGCTAGCTTTTTAACTATGCATCATTCTGATTCGGAGGTGTGGTATTGGTAATTTGTAATTTGCTATCTATTCCTCAGGCTTTTAGTGCGATCACAAGCTCAAATGTTATTTGGTGAAAGTGTGAAACAGAAACTTACAAAACCCGACGGGAAGAATTAGAATTGGTGGCTCATTAGTCTCAAATGTTTGTCTCGTACTACTCATAATGAATTAAGTATTGTATCTCCTGGGAAACGTTCCATTAGTTTATTATCCTCTATTTTTTAGGTGAGGCTCAATATTATATCTCAAATGAACTGTCACCCATGTTAATTTAAGGAAAATTTATTTTTATGGAACAAGAGAATGGTTCATTCCGGTAATTTCCTAAATTTTACTTTTGCTGTATGTAATTATTTCCATTCTTCAGTTCAATTTGAATTAAGGTGTGTTACATTTTATGGCCTATTTGGATAGGATTAATTTCATAAGTATATTATTAGATATTGTTTTTCGATAGAACTAGTAAGGTACATCTGCATTCGCACGTGTCACCTTCGTTTTTACGCAGTTTCGGAACGACATGTTTATAAACAATCTATTATATACTAATAAGTTTGTCTACACTAAATCCATATATGCTAACAACTGTTATGAAGAAAACAAAGATTGCATCAATAATATTAGCAACTTTTCAGTTAGTAAGAAATTACATATGCGTTGTTCATTCATGATACATAAAATTGATATGTACTCAAATATAATGAAGTTATATCGTCAAACTCAATCCGAGCCAAAATATCCTTCCCGGGTGTATGTATCTTCAGGAAAATGATTCTCATGTATATAGATCCAAGCCAAAACATGTTTTTTGTGCAGACTTGAAAACACATGGAATATTACCATGTCTAACAAACAATTTCCCGCTAAATATATCAGATATATTTGTCACTACTAAAGGACAATACATTTCATAACCATATATAGGTTCTTCCTATGATGGCGGAATAGGCTTTTGTAGAAGATAGGTTCAGTTTAGGTCTTAGACCTATATTTAGTTCATGATCCTCAAAGAACAATAGATAAAATCCATTACAAAAATGAAAATATTAGAATAAGCATGGCAAAGAACCTGTTAGTTTTTCATTTCCAAGTTTTATCTTAAAATAACATAAAAAAAATTAGAGCGATGCCTATCTCACATTAAAAAAATATACCCAAATTTAATTAGATTGGAATACTTAGTTTATGCCTTCGTATAAGAATACTTAATTGGATAGGATTAATTTCATAAGTATATTATTAGATATTGTTTTTCGATAGAATTATTGATGACATGTTATACATATCATAATCTTATCACAAAATAACACCTAATGTACATATAGAATTGTACCTAAGTATTATCCTTCTTTTTAACGTTAACGGAACGTGTTGGCTTTCCGATATAATTACTCTCTTGATGCTTCTCATGAACCCAATTAAATACGAAAATGGATTCCCGCGTTCACTCATTCACCCTTTAATATATCAATGAATCAATCAGTAAAAATATTTGAAAAAAATTAAGATCGTTCTAACATTATATTAATACGTAAATATATGTGAATGTGTCAAATAATAAACATAGGGGATCAGGGTCTATTAAAAACCAATGTGCATAAAACATAATTTAAAATAAACAAGCTATTAAATAGGTGTTTGTCCAATGGCTGCTTTTGGAATATTTCTAACGAAAATCTAAATTTTATATTAAATATGAAAAACTTACTTTTCATGCCTGCATTCATAAGAGTATTAAAATATAACCGATATCAAACTATACTTTACTATGGATCTATTTGGGTAAACGACTTACTTATCTTATATATAAGTTATTTCTATAATCAAAGAGAAAATATAGTTAAATTTTTTTTCATTTAAACTATAAACTGTTTTCATAAGCTATCATGAAGATCTTATCAAAATAAGCTGAAAACAACTTATGAATGTATCATAAGCTATTCCAAATATTCTAACAAGTATATATGCTGGTAGATAAATTCAAATAAATTATTTATGAGCTAATCCAAACATTCCCAATATCATGTTAACCTTTATTTGAAGTTTAAAATTTTGGTTAAAAAATAAAAGTTGAAAATTTAACATCAATAGGACAAATCACACATGGCTAACCTATCCTTTCTTTTATTTGAAGTTTAAATTGTAACATGAATAGGACAAACCACACATGACCCACTTAGCAATTTAAGCTCCACTTGAATGGACTTTATTTGTTTATTTATTTTTACTTTCATCGTGTTATGAAGTTTAAATAGTAAATATTAATTACAGATTTTGGTGGTCCTGAACGCGATTTGGTGATGCCATTGTATAGGATCCTATTTTTTAAGAGGCACCAATTTTTTTTTACTTAGTGTTCCGTCCAAATATCTCAAGTGGGAGATACTCGTCCGGAAGAGGTCTTGTGGGAGTGTTTTGGAATTAGCTTGACAGAATCGGAATTCTGCTCCTACGTATCCAAATGGGAATCAAAGCAAACGTAGTTCTAAGTGAGGGGGTTGGACCCCTATTTATAGAGATGTTTTAGTGTAACAGTTTGAGTTGCACTGTTATTGAGATCCTATTTGTTAGGATCGGACTGTTATTGCTGTTAGATAATGATAAGGATAAGGCTCCGAGTTATATGGAGAGATATTTGGACCAGCGAGATATTCGGCCCAGTCAATTGTGACTGGATAGCTCGGGGCCGAGATATCTTCATCCATGGCCTGCTGTGGAATAGCCCCGAGTAGTTATCCTCGGGGGTCAAGTGCATTAATAGGTCTTCGACTTTATAGGAATTCGGGTCACGACCCACTTAGAAGAATGAGCTAGGTCGTATTGACAATCCTCGGTCTTATATCTCCGGCCAGTACACAAGCCCCCCGAGCTCCGAGTTTAAATAAGCGAAAGAGCTGACAAGTATTAAACCGAGCTTATTCTTCGGCCACGTGGACTTCTGTATTCCCAGCTGTCATTTCAACCGAACCTTTCCTCCTGTCAGAGAAGGCAATCATTTCCCTTAATCCTTCTGCGGTACGCTGCAGGTGAGTAACCCTAGAGTTCCGCGCCCATTTAATGAGGGGAAAATTAAAAGTCGCGCCTTTGGGCTTCATGAAACGTGGGTCGTTGATCGTATCATCAACTGCAGCAGCTATAAATATCTCTTCTAACTCCAACTCACCTCCACCTTGCCTATCTTCCTTCGCCCTTCATCTCTGTCTTTCAAGTTTCTGCCATCACTCTCCTGCCTGTCACTCTTCAGGTACGCCCAGTCTTCTTCCCTCTTTCGTGCTTCTAAGTTTATTTTCTATTTCCAGATATGAGTTCGTTCGAGTCTTCTGAGTCGAACACCTCGCCTCTGGTTGAGCGCGTGGTTTCCCCCATTGGGGGCTCTCCTTCCACTTCTTCTGTTCCTTCACAGGAACTAAACATCGGTCAGGTGGGACCGTCCTCCTCCAAGTCATCTTCCTCTGAGTCTGATTCTTCTGGGTCCGACTCTTCTAGGTCTGGTTCTCCCTCCCCCCAAGTTTCCAAACCCGCCGCTCGCAAACAACGCCAAAGGGTTCCAAAAGACCCTGTTCCCGATATTACCCTTCCTGGGTATACCTGGGTTAAGGGAGAAGTTGGGGCTTATTGTTCTGACTTTCAGCCTTCAGATTCACATATATGTATAAAACACTATTTGCCCAGCTGCGCGTGTCTCTTCCTTTCACTGAGTTTGAGTGTGACGTTCTGAGAACAATGAATGTCGCACCTACTCAGCTTCATCCCAACAGTTGAGCTTTTATGAAAGCCTTTCAAATTCTGTGTAAATACATCGGGATGGAGCCCACTACTCCCAAATTTTTGTACTTCTACCAAACAAGGTTTGGTGAGAAAACGGGATGGATTTCCCTTAATGGGCTGAACCGAAGAGGACTGATTAGTTTATACACATCATCGTATAAAGACTTCAAAGTCGGCTTCTTCCGAGTTCGCCCCTCGGGCTCTCACTTTTCCCACTTCTTTGATGAAAATAGATGCGCCAGGTTTCCTTTATACCGGCAATCATCTCCTACCAAATTCGTCGGTTTTGAATACCAATCCCTTCCTGCCGAGGATAGACGGGATATAGACATATTAGAAAAACTTCCTCGGTCTCTCCATTGTGGACGTCTTCTGAAACTCCCCTTCTCATCCACTCCGAGAGCCGACCTTAAAAGTAAGTGTTCGACCTTTTAGTTTTTAACTCTTTTCTGTATGTGTTCCTGTACTAACAATTTTTCTTTTTGGCAGTCATTATGGGGAAATTCGACTTCTCCAAGCTTTTGAAATCTGCTGCGAAAGAGGGTCAGGGTCCCTCCACGACCGAGAAGAAAAAGAGAAGACTTCCTCCGGCCACTGCTAAGGCCTCTGCCAAGGGGGCTTCATCATCCGTCCCTCACAAAAGAAAGAGGGTAGAGGTAGTAGTTGACGCCGAAGATTCTTCCCCTCCTCGCTCAAGTCCTCCACACCCTACCACTCTCGAGACGGGAACTACGGGGCGAGAAGGACAACTTCCTCCTTCTACCGAGGTGAAGTGGTATAACACTTTTCTAAAAGCAGGGACCTCGTCTCTCTGGGGCGAATACTTCAACCCCTTCCCTTCTTTTGACTCGAACTTCCTAAAGCCCGCTGATCTCCGATTAATCAGGCAACAAGGGGCTCAGTCTAGCATGGAGGCCCTCTTGGCCTACTGCATACGAGCTGCCGCTCTAGCCCGCTTTTGTAGCCAAGATTTGGTGGAGACTGAGAGGAAATCCCGGCATCTGGAAGCTGAACTTGCTTCTATTGAGAAGTTGAAGGGGGATTTTGCCCGGACCTCCGCGGAGCTTGATGAGCTGGCCAAAGCCAACAATCTCCTGAGTACTACCATTACCGAGCTGAACAGCCAGAACTCCGAGCTTAACTCCCAAGCAAAATTTGCTGAGGAGAATAAGGCTCGGGCTGAAGAGGGTAGAGCTCGCGCTGAAGAAGAGCTCAAGAAGGCTCAAGCTGAAATCGAGTAACTTAAGGCTGCCCTGGAGGCTGAGACTAAGACCAGGATGGAGATTCAGGAGGATCTGAAAGTCACTGACTTCATTCTTGTGGAGCATCGGAAAGGTTTTGCAAAGGCCATTGCTCAAGTTGAAATTCTCGCTCCGGGGGTTGATATCTCGGGTGTCGATGTGACTAAAGAGGTGTTGAATGGGGAACTTGTTCCCATTATTCCCGAAGAAGAAGAGGAGGTGGAAGGGGCGGAAGATTCTCCCGAGGATCACATCGATGCCGAAGATAGTCCTAGGGACGAGTAACTGTATTCGTTTTTTATTTTCTTCATCCCTTGTAATGGGCTTTTGCCCTTGTAACTTTGATTGACTTAATGAAAACTCTTCCACCATTTTGATGACTTCCTATTCCTCTTGTAGCTTTTGTTTGGCCGAGATATTCTTTGAAATATTTTTATATTCCAACGTTGTGTTCGGCTTGTTTAAACAAGACCTCGGCTAAGGCTGAGATATTCTGCCATCCGTATCAAAAACGGATAGTTGTTGTCACATGTGAAATGCATGATTCACGTTTTGCATATGTGGTCACGCATTATGTGCCTTGGAAACCCCAGTGGGTTCATGCAATTACTGCTCTTTGTTGAGTTTCGAGATTTATTTTTTCAATAAACATTTTTCCAGCGCATATTTTTTCCTTTCCAACGCCTCTCCCCCCTTATAAATAGGGTTGTTCCACTGCTTCACTTATTCATTCTTCATTCTTTTCCACCAGCCAAATTTGTCCTCCTTCGACCCGAGTAGTTCTATAATAGTGTTAGGGGTTTACGCTCCTCTCTCCCAGTTAACATCCTTTTTCACGCTTTAAAGTTGTCAAAAAGGGTGTAAGTGGGAGATGGGATCCAGAATTCCTTTTATGATTTAATCCTTCAAAAAGGATGTTAACTGGGAGAATAGTAGTCTTCGGGAGTGGAGAAAGGGGTAGTGGCCGTCTACTCCCGGAGCAGGCCGAGCACCTCATCGTCCAGCTTTCTCAGGGGGAAGTGATTACTTTCCCCCCTGAGGGAAAGTCGTGGCGTCCGATTGGGGGGACTACTGGCCAACTGGTCTTGCCCCTGCTCTAATTGGGGGAACTACTGGCCAGCCTGGCGGACCTTATTTTCAATTTCAGCTCTGTATCTAAGTCGTAGTACCTTCTAGTACTCGACTCGTACCTTGTTTTTATTTTCGGCATTGTACTCGGTTTTATTAAAAAAATTTAATGGCTCGAACTCGGCTTTTAGATCAAAATTTTGCTCTTCTTACTACTCGTATTCGATTTCACTTAAATAATTTCAAAGGCTGGAACTCGGCCTTAAACAATTTAATAGGCTCGAACTCGGCCTTCAGGCTCAAACTTGGCCTTAAAAATTTAATGGCTCGTACTCGACCTTCAGGCTCAAACTTGGTCTTAAAAATTTAATGGCTCGTACTCGGCCTTCAGGCTCAAACTTGGCCTTTAAAAATTTAATGGCTCGTACTCGGCCTTCAGGCTCAAACTTGGCCTTTAACAATTTAATTGGCTCGTACTCGGCCATCAGGCTCAAACATGGCCTTTAACAATTTAATTGGCTCGTACTCGGCCATCAGGCTCAAACTTGGCCTTAAAAATTTAATGGCTCGTACTCGGCCTTCAGGCTCAAACTTGGCCTTAAAAATTTAATGGCTCGTACTCGGCCTTCAGGCTCAAACTTGGCCTTTAACAATTTAATTGGCTCGAACTCGGCCATCAGGCTCAAACTTGGCCTTAAAAATTTAATGGCTCGTACTCGGCCTTCAGGCTCAAACTTGGCCTTAAAAATTTAATGTCTCGTACTCGGCCTTTAGGCTCAAACTTGGCCTTTAACAATTTAATTTTCGCGGAATAAATACATCGGCAAATTAAAAAAATAGAACAATGTCCATGATAAATTCTTTTATTGGATAAAAAGGAAGTCTGCGGTGTGCCTTGTTAAAACCTTCTCGGTCAAAACCCTTTTTGGGACAAAATACCGAGGTAGGAAAAAGAGTACATCACCTGACTATATACATCAACTATAATAAAATTTTAAATGAGAAGCATTCCAAGTTCTCGGGATAGGCTTCCCTGAGAATTCTTCTAACCTATATGCTCCGTTTCCCAAGTTTTCTACCGCTCGGAATGGCCTTCCCCAGTTTGCTGCTAGCTTGCCTTGCGTATGATCCCTCCTTGCTTCTCCTTTCATCCTTAGCACCAAGTCTCCGAGCAGGAAACTCCTCGGTTTCAGTTTTGAATTATACCTCCGAGTAGCTCTTTGTTTGCAGGCTTCCTCCCTGATTTTAGCCTCCTCTATGATTTCCTCCACCAAGTCAAGTTCGACCCTTAAGTTACTTTCATTCTCATTCTTCTCATGTTGCATACGCCGGAAAGACGGCTCACCAACCTCAACTGGGATCATGGCGTCTGTTCCATATGTCAGCCTGAAGGGTGTTTCTTGAGTAGTGGATTGAGGCGTGCAGTGGTAGGCCCAGAGGATACTCGGCAACTCTTCTGCCCAAGCTCCTTTGGCTTTTCCCACTCTCTTCTTCAGCTCTCCGAGAATGACCTTGTTGGCCGCCTCGGCTTGCCCATTGGTCTGGGGATGTTCTACCGATGTGACGTGGTGTTTAACACCGAGATTGACATATAATTCTCGCAATGTCTTATCTATAATCTGCCTTCCGTTATCAGTGACGATTGCAAAGGGAATTCCGTGCCTACATATGAGGTTTTTCCACACAAACTTTTGTACCTTCTCGGCGGTAATTTTCGCCAAAGGCTCTGCTTCGATCCATTTTGTGAAGTAGTCCACTGCTACCAAGAGAAATTTGACTTGACCTTTGGCTACGGGGAATGGTCCAAGTATATCCATCCCCCACATAGCAAAGGGCCAAGGCGAGTTTAATGTGTGAAGTTCTTCGGGTGGGGTACGACTTACATTGGAAAATCTTTGGCACTCATCACATTGTTTCGTCCACTCGATGCAATCTGCTCGGATGGTAGGCCATAGTACCCTTCTCGGACTACCTTGGAGGCCATTGACCTGTCCCCGCAGTGAAAACCACGGATTCCTCTGTGAACCTCTTCCATTACATATTCTGACTGTGCCTTTGTCAGACATTTTAACATCGGTACCGAGAATCCCCGTTTATACAACTCTCTGGAAATGATAGCAAAGTGACTTGCTCTGAGCCTGATCTTCCTGGCCTCAGCGTGATCTGGGGGCAGAGTTTCGGAGGATAAATACTCCCATATGGGTGTCATCCACTCTCGGTCAACCGGCTCGTTGGCCATCACCTCTCCAAACGTGATACTCGGTTCATTGAGAGTTTCTTGAATAACTGTTCTATGTTGGCCCGGTTTCTTCGTACTGGCCAATTTGGACAGTAGATCGGCCCGAGTATTTTCTTCTCTGGGAATGTGTTCAATAGCAAATTTCTCAAAGCTGGAAATTAACTGATTGACTTTACATAAATACATGGTAAGTTGAGGCTCTTTCGTTTGGTACCCCCCAGAGATTTGCCCTGTGACTAGCTGTGAATCACTTCGGCATCTAATAGCCTTTGCCCCCATTTCCTTAGCCAGCATTAGCCCTACTATCAAGGCTTCGTATTCGGCTTGGTTGTTTGAGGTTTTGAACTCAAACTTTAATGACTGCTCCAGAATCAGCTCTCTCGGGCCTTCCAGTATTACCCCAGCTCCACTGCCTCTGACATTCGAGGATCCATCCACATACAAATTCCACCATATATCCTCGGTTATCGGCAGCGGATTGAGCTCGGCTACGAAGTCGGCGATACATTGAGCTTTCAGAGGACCTCTCGACTCGTATTTCAGGCCGAACTCGGATAACTCCACCGAACAAGCAATCATACGGCCTGCCAACTCGGGCTTTTTGAGAATCTGCTTAATCGGGTGATCGGTTTTAACAATCACCTGGTGACTCTGGAAATACGGGCGCAATCGCCGAGCTGCAGTTACCAGGGCCAAAACCAGCTTTTCTATGACTTGATACCGGGTTTCGGCATCATGAAGGACCCTGCTGATGAAATACACCGGCATTTGAACTTTCTCTACTTCTTGCAGAATGACCGCATTGATGGCGTACTCGGTGGCTGACAGGTATAAGTATAACTCTTTCCCTGGGATAGGTCGAGTCAATATTGGTGGTGAAGACAAAAAGGCCTTGAAATCGATGAAGGCCTTCTCGCATTCCTCGGTCCACGCGAAGGTTTGAGGCCTCTTCAATAATCTAAAGAAAGGCCGAGCTTTCTCTGCAGATCTGGGGAGAAACCGAGATAATGATGCCAGCTGCCCTGCAAGTCGTTGCACTTATTTAATATTTTGTGGGCTTCGCATCTCAATAACAGCTCGGCATTTATCAGGATTGACCTCGATTCCCTGGTGTGTCAACATAAAACCGAGGAATTTTCCACCCTGAACACCGAAAACACACTTTTTCGGATTCAACCTCATATTATACTTTCTCAACTGCTGAAAAATTTCCTCCAAATCTTTCGGGTGGTTGTTGTGGTCATCAGATTTTATGACCATATCATCCACATAAACCTCCATAGTCCTTCCGATCTGTTTTTCAAACACCCTGTCCATGAGCCTTTGGTAGGTAGCTCCAGCATTTTTCAATCCGAATGGCATTACCCAGTAACAATAATTCGAGCCTTCAGTTATGAAAGTTGTTTTCTCCTCATCTGGGGGATACATTCGGATCTGGTTGTACCCCGAGTATGCATCCAAGAAGCTCAAAATTATGTACCCGGAGGAACCATCCACCAACCTATCAATACTCGGTAAAGGATAAGAATCCTTTGGACAAGCTTTATTTAAGTCTGTGTAATCAGTGCACATGCGCCACTTGCCATTTGCTTTTTTAACTAGAACCACGTTGGCCAGCCAAGTAGTGTATTCTACTTCTCGAATAAAGTTGGCTTTAACCAACTTCGCTGTTTCTTCTTCCACCACTTTTCTCCTTTCCTCACCAAGTCTCATTTTCCTTTGAGCTACCGGTTTTGCCTCAGGACAGATTGCCAGTTTGTGGCATAAGAAATCGGGGTCAATCCCCGGCATGTCTGATGTGGTCCAGGCGAACAAATCGGCGTTGCTGCGGAGCACTTCCTTTATTTTCTTTTTTAAATTCGGCTCAAGTTGACCGCCGAGCTTGGTGCACTGATCGGGCTGTGACCTGAGCTGGAACTTCTCTAACTCCTCAATGGGTTGTGGTCGTTGTTCCTGCATGTCCATTCTCGGGTCTAGTTCAACAAAGCTAACAGAATTCAGACTTGTCTTTTCCCCTGTCTAGTGTTTCTGCAGGTGTAGGTTTGAGTTTGCTTACATGCAAACTATCATCATAGCACTGTTTGGCCATTTTCTGATCAGCCCGGACAGCAACTATGTCTCCCGAGTTGGAAGGGAACTTCATTGTGAGGTGTGGAGTAGAGACCACAGCTCCTAACTCGTTCAAAGATGGTCTTCCGATCAAGATATTGTACGATGTTACTGCATTAACCAACACGTACCTGACCATGATAGTCTTGGATGCTTTGCCATCCCCAAAAGTAGTTATGAGGTCAATGTATCCTCGGGTATCCACCTGTTCCCCAGCAAAGCCGACGAGCTTACTGTCGTATGGCTGAATAGATTTTTCTGGGATCCCGAGCTTCTGAAATGTTGAATAATATAAAATATCAGCCGAGCTCCCCTGGTCGACGAGAGTTCTCTTGACCGAGAAGTTGGCCAATTGCACTGTGATTACCATAGGGTCGTCCTGATTAGGATCCACCCCCAGGAAGTCTTCGTCAGAAAAGATAATCGGTGGGGAAATCCTCAGGGGTTTGCCAGATACCGAGTTGACAGTCCGAATGGCCCGCAGGTGTTTTCTCCAAGCTGAACTTGTCGTGCCTCCCCCTGCAAATCCACCTGAAATAGTGTTTATCACACCTCAGACAGTATTATCCTCCTCTCGCCTTCCATTCTGGTCCTCCCTGATTTCTGCTCTTTCATTATTTTGTCGGTCGTCGCCCCTTCTCGAGCTTTGGCCACCTCCTCTTCTTCTACTTCTGCCACGCCCCTCACCATTGTTGTGATTTCTCCGAACAAAATTATTGAGATGGCCAGCTTGCACCAATTCTTCAATCTTATCCCGCAGGACCCAGAACTCCTCGGTGGTATGCCCGTAGTTACGATGGTACCGACAATGCTTCTGTCGATCAGCATTCTGGGGCGTGTGGCCACGGTTAGGGAGCTGAAAAAGTTCTGCGTTGTAGGCTTCCTCAAACACCCGAGCTCGGTTGGTGTTGAGGGGGGTGTAGTGCTCATACTTCGGTCCCCTATGTAAATGCTCGGATGTACTTTTGAATTTCTGCTTATCACCTCCAGCCCTCCTCTTCTCTCTCCCTTCTCGTCTGTCTGAATCATCGGTTCTTTCTCTTTTCTTAGACTCCTCAATCTCCTCCATATTAATGAATCCATCGGCTTTTCTTCTCAACTCATCCATACTGGTTGGAGGCTTCCGAGCTAGGTGTCTGGCGAAAGGGCCAGGCCGTAACCCGGTCAGAATAGTATGCAGTGCGACATCGGCACTGAGATTCTGGATGAGGATAGTCTCTTTGCTGAACCTGGCCATAAAATCACGCAGAGACTCGTTCTTTTCTTGCTTAAATTTTACCAACGAGGCCAAGGTTTTTTGATGAGCTCGGCTCGTAGCAAACTGAGCATTGAACTTAGTCATGAATGTGTCAAAGGAGTCAACTGATGCTGGCAGTAGCTGGGTATACCAGCTCAACGCAGCATCCTTCAGAGTAGTTGGAAAGACTTTACACATGACAGCATCATCGTCAGTAAAGAGGTACATTTGAGTAGTGAAAGAATCTAAATGACGTTCCGGGTCCGAGGTGCCATCATACCCGTCAATGTTTATTGGTTTGTAGTTGGCTGGTAGAGGAACCTCCATGATGGCATCGGTGAAGGGATGTCTCGGCCTCCGCACGCCGGCCCTTTCATTAGGCCTATTTGCTTGAAGTGAAAGTTCAGGGGCCTGCCTAGGAAATTCCTCCTCGTCTTCTCGGTCAACATGATGAGAAACCCGGGTTTGTGGACCTCCTTCTCTGCGCGTGTTTCTGGATCCTTCATTCTCGGCTGTCCGACGTTCTCTCTCATGAGGAGAAGAGGCGGACCTTTCTCTGCTTTGTTTTCGTTCACGATGGCTGTTCTGCCGCCGAATCTCCTCATTCTCCCTTCTCAGCATTGCCACTTGCGCGAGGAGTTCTTGAATAATGGGATTGTCGGTTGTCATAACTGGGTTTATGGATCGTTCCCCATTGTCCCTATTGTTGGCATTCTCTGGCTCCTCTCTCGTGCAGTTTCCGCTCCTTGTCCTTACCATTGTTTGTGGTATGGGAAAATTTTGCTTCGATTCCCACAGACGGCGCCAAATGTTCCGTCCAAACATCTCAAGTGGGAGATACTCGTCCGGAAGAGGTCTTGTGGGAGTGTTTTGGAATTAGCTTGACAGAATCGGAATTCTACTCCTACGTATCCAAATGGGAATCAAAGCAAACGTAGTTCTAAGTGAGGGGGTTGGACCCCTATTTATAGAGATGTTTAAGTGTAACAATTTGAGTTGGACTGTTATTGAGATCCTATTTGTTAGGATCGGACTGTTATTGCAGTTAGATAATGATAAGGATAAGGCTCCGAGTTATATGGAGAGATATTTGGACCAGCGAGATATTCGGCCCAGTCAGTTGTGACTGGAAGCTCGTGGCCGAGATATCTTCATCCGTGGCCTGCTGTGGAATAGGCCCGAGTAGTTATCCTCGAGTGTCAAGTGCATTAATAGGTCTTCGGCTTTATAGGAATTCGGGTCACGGCCCACTTAGAAGAATGAGCTCGGTCGTATTGACAATCCTCGGCCTTATATCTTCGGCCAGTACACTTAGCATATATACTAATGTAACATATTAAAATAAAAATTTTATATAGTTAATTTTTTTACTTGAGGACCCAATTGTTTTTAAAAATTCAGATCAAAAACTCGACAAGCCTGATAAGTAAGAGTGAGAATAGGCCAACCCGTTTATAATTAATATTATATTTTAATTAAATGTATTATATACAATATAAAAAAATTATTTTTATTAGAGAATTAATATATTATTACTAAATTCTAAAAAAAAAATTGAAATTAAGTGTGTGACCACTCTTATTCTCTATTCTTCCTTTTGAATTAGAAAGTAAAAACCCTTTGTTTTGTCCCCCTCTACGTGACTGACTGACTAGATATCTTGGTAGGCTTCTAGACATCATATTACATTCATTATTGTTCCAATAGAGAAGAGCAAGATAGGCAAAAGAATTAGAAAGAGTTTTTTATTTTTGCTGTAAGTTATTTGGTACAAGTCATAGAACAAATCACTTAGAAAATGAATGTTTTAATGATTGGAATCAAATCACTATTTTTGTTATAATATATTATAATTTGGTACTGTAATATTTTCCTTTTATTTAATAATATTTTGTTTTACTTGAGGTTATATTAAAACAATTAATAACTAGTTTTTGATACCTCACACGCACGTGCATACGCACGCACGCGTGCATACTGTACCGGCCGAAGATATAAGGTCGAGGATTGTCAATACGACCGAGCTCATTCTCGTAGGTGGCCATTCACCCGAACTCCCATAAAGCCGAAGACCTGTTAATACACTCAACACCCGAGGACAAATACTCGGCCCTATTCCACACCAGATCACGAACGAAGATATCTCGGCCCCGAATCATCCAATCACAGCTAACTGGGCCGAATATCTCGCTGATCCTAATATCTCTCCGCATAATCAGGAGCCTGATATCTCTCCGCATAATCAGGAGCCTGATCCTAATATCTCTCCGTATAACTCGGAGCCTGATTCTAAACATCTCTATAAATAGGGGTCCAACCCCTTCACTGAGAACTACGTTTGCTTTTATTCCCATTTGGATACGTAGGAGCAGAATCTCACTTCTGTCAAGCACATTCCAAAACATCCCCTCTAAACTCTTTCCAGCCGAGTATCTCTCATCTGAGATATTTTGGACGGAACATTCGGTGCCGTCTGTGGGAATCGAAGCAAAACTTTCCCATACCACAAATCATGGTGAGAACAAGGAGCGGAAACGGCAGGAGAGAGGAGCCAGAAAATGGTAACAACGGAGATAATGGGGAACAGTCCATAAACCCGGCTATGACGACCGACAACCCCCTTATCCAGGAACTTCTTGCACAGATTGCCATGCTGAGAAAGGAGAATGAGGAGATTAGGCGGCAGAATAGCCGTCACGAACCAGGATAGAGCAGAGAAAGGTCCGTCTCTTCTCCTCCAGAGAGAGAGCGCCGGACAGCTAAGAATGAAGGATCCAAACGAAAGGAGGCCCACAACTCCTCTCATCATGGGGGGGGTGGCGGCGAAATGGGGGGGTGGTGGTTGGGGTCCTCATGGCTAAGTTCAATGCTCCAGCCGGGCTCACCAAAAAACCTCGGCCTCGTTGGTAAACTTTAGGCAAGAAAAGAATGAGTCCCTGCGTGATTTCATGGCCAGATTCAGCAAGGAGACAGTCCTCATCCGGAATCTCAGTGCCGATGTTGCACTACACACCATCTTTACCGGGTTAAGGCCTGGCCCTTTCGCCAGACACTTGGCTCGGAAGCCACCAACCAATATGGATGAGTTGAGGAGAAAAGTTGCGGGATTCATCAATATGGAGGAGGTTGAGGAGTCGAAGAAAAGGGAGAGAACTGATGATGCTGACAGACGAGAAGGGAGAGAGAAGAGGAGGGCCGGAGGTGATAGGCCGAAATTCAAAGGCCCGTCCGAGCATTTGCATAGGGGACCGAAGTATGAGCATTATACTCCCCTCAACACAAACCGAGCTCGGGTGTTTGAGGAAGCATACAATGCGGAACTTTTGCAGCTCCCTAATCGTGGCCACACCCCCCAGAATGCTGATCGACAGAAACATTGTCGGTATCATCGTAATTATGGCCATACCACCGAGGAGTGCTGGGTCCTGCGAGATAAGATTAAAGAGCTGGTGCAAGCTGGCCATCTCAATAATTTTGTTCGGAGAAACCACAACAACGGTGAGAGGCGTGGCAGAAGCATAAGGAGAGAAGGTGACCAAAGCCCGAGGAGGGGTGGCGGTCAACGAAATAATGAAAGAACAGAAACCAGAGAGGGCCAGAATGAAAGACGAGAGGAGGATAATGTGATCCGAGGCGTGATAAACACCATTTCAGGTGGATTCGCAGGGGGAGGCACAACAAGTTCAGCTCGGAGAAAGCACCTGCGGGCTATTCGGGCTGTCAACTCGGTATCCGGCAAACCCCCGAGAAATTCCCCACCTATTATCTTTTCTGATGAAGACTTTGTAGGGGTGGATCCTAACCAAGATGACCCTATGGTGATCACTGTGCAGTTGGCCAATTTCTCAGTCAAAAGAACCCTTGTCGACCAAGGGAGCTCGGCAGATATATTATATTACTCAACATTTCAGAAGCTCGGTATCCCAGAGAAATCTATCCAACCGTACGACAGTAAGCTCGTCGGCTTTGCAGGGGAACAAGTGGATACGCGAGGATACATTGACCTTCTGACTACTTTTGGGGATGGCAAAGCATCCAAGACTATCATGGTCAGGTATGTGTTAGTTAATGCAGTAACATCATATAATATCCTGATCGAAAGACCATCTTTGAACGAGCTAGGAGCTGTGGTCTCTACTCCCCACCTCACGATGAAATTCCCTTCCAACTCGGGGGACATAGTTGCTGTCCGGGCTGATCAGAAGATGGCCGGACAGTGCTATGCTGATAGTTTACGTGTGAGCAAACTTAAACCTACACCCGCAGAAACCCTAGACAGGGGGAAAGACAAGTCGGTGAATTCCGTTAACTCTGTTGAACTGGATCCAAGAATGGACATGCAGGAACAACGTCCACAACCTATTGAGGAGTTAGAAAAGTTCCAGCTCGGTTCAAAGCCCGATCAGTGCACCAAACTCGGCGGTCACCTTGAGCCGAATTTGAAAGAGGAAATAAAGCAAGAGCTTCGTAGCAACGCCGATTTGTTCGCCTGGACCACATCCGATATGCCGGGAATTGATCCCGACTTCTTATGCCATAAACTAGCAATTTGTCCCGAGGCGAAACCAGTGGCCCAGAGGAAAAGGAGACTTGGGGAAGAAAGGAGAAAGGTTGTGGAAGAGGAAACAACGAAGTTGGTCAAGGCCAATTTTATCCGAGAAGTAGAATACACTACCTGGCTGGCCAACGTTGTTCTGGTCAAAAAAGCAAATGGCAAGTGGCGCATGTGCACCGATTACACAGATTTGAATAAAGTTTGCCCAAAGGATTCCTATCCTTTGCCGAGTATTGACAGACTGGTGGATGGAGCTTCCGGATACAGAATTCTGAGTTTCTTGGACGCATACTCGGGGTACAATCAGATCCGAATGTACCCCCCAGATGAGGAGAAAACAGCTTTCATTACTGAGGGCTCGAATTACTGTTACCGGGTGATGCCGTTTGGACTGAAAAATGCTGGAGCTACATACCAAAGGCTCATGGACCAGGTATTTGAAAAACAAATCGGAAGAACTATGGAAGTTTATGTGGATGACATGGTCGTAAAATCCGATGACCCCAACAGCCACCCAAAAGATCTGGTGGAAATTTTTCAGCAGCTGAGAAAGTATAATATGAGGTTGAATCCGGAGAAGTGTGTTTTCGGTGTCCAGGGTGGAAAATTCCTCGGCTTCATGCTGACACACCGGGGAATTGAGGCCAATCCTGATAAATGTCGGGCTGTGATTGAGATGCGAAGCCCACAAAATATTAAAGAAGTGCAAAGACTTGCAGGACGGCTGGCATCATTATCTCGGTTCCTACCCAAATCTGCAGAGAAAGCTCGGCCTTTCTTTAGATTACTAAAAAGGCCCCAAACCTTCACGTGGACCGAGGAATGCGAGAAGGCCTTCGTCGATTTCAAGGCCTCTTTGTCTTCACCGCCGATATTAACTCGACCCATCCCGGGGAAAGAGTTATACTTATACCTGTCAGCCTCCGAGAATGCCATCAGCGCAGTCATTGTGCAGGAAATAGAGAAAGTTCAAATGCCGGTGTACTTCATTAGTAGGGTCCTTCATGATGCCGAAACTCGGTATCAAGTCATTGAAAAGCTGGTTTTGGCCCTGGTAACCGCAGCTCGGCGATTGCGTCCGTACTTCCAAAGTCACCAGGTGATTGTCAAGACTGATCACCCGATTAAGCAGATCCTAAAAAAACCCGAATTGGCAGGACGTATGATTGCGTGGTCGGTAGAGTTATCCGAGTTCGGCCTAAGATACGAGTTGAGAGGCCCTCTGAAAGCTCAATGTCTCTCTGACTTTATAGCCGAGCTCCACCCGCAGCCGATATCCGAGGATGTATGGTGGAATTTGTATGTGGATGGATCCTCGAATGTCAGGGGCAGTGGAGCTGGGGTGATTCTGGAAGGCCCGGGAGATCTGATCCTGGAGCAGTCACTAAAGTTTGAGTTCAAGACCTCAAACAATCAAGCCGAATATGAAGCTTTGATTGAAGGATTAATGCTGGCAAAGGAAATGGGGGCGAAGGCTATTAGATACCGGAGCGATTCACAGTTAGTCACAGGGCAAATCTCTGGAGGGTATCAAACGAAAGAGCCTCAGCTCACCAAGTATTTATGCAAGGTCAACCAATTAATCTCCAACTTCGAGAAATTTGATATTGAGCACATTCCCCGAGAAGAAAACACTCGGGCCGATCTGCTGTCCAAATTAGCCAGTACAAAGAAACCGGGCCACCATAGAACAGTTATTCAAGAAACCATAAATGAACCGAGTGTCACGACTGGGGAGGTGATGGCCAACGAGCCGGTTGACCGAGAATGGATGACACCCATTTGGGAGTATTTATCCTCAGAAACTCTGCCCCCAGATCATGTGGAGGCCAGGAAGATCAGACTCAAAGCAAGTCACTTTGTTATCATTTCCGGAGAATTGTTTAAACGGGGATTCTCGGTACCGTTGCTAAAATTTCTGACGAAGGCACAATCAAAGTACGTCATGGAAGAGGTTCACCGAGGAATCTGTGGTTTTCACTGCGGGGGCAGATCAATGGCCTCCAAGGTAGTCCGAGCAGGGTACTATTGGCCTACCATCCGAGCAGATTGCATCGAGTGGACGAAGCAATGTGATGAGTGCCAAAGATTTTCCAATATAAGTCGTACCCCTCCCGAAGGACTTCACACATTAAACTCGCCTTGGCCTTTTGCTATGTGGGGAATGGATATACTGGGGCCGCTCCCTGTGGCCAAAGGTCAAGTCAAATTTCTCCTGGTAGCGGTGGAATACTTCACAAAATGGATTGAAGCAGAGCCTTTGGCGAAGATTACTGCCGAGAAGGTACAAAAGTTTGTGTGGAAAATCCTCATCTGTAGGCACGGAATCCCCTTTGCAATCGTTACAGACAACGGAAGACAGTTTATAGATAAGACATTGCGGGAATTCTATGACAACCTCGGTGTTAAACACCACGTTACATCGGTTGAACATCCCCAGACTAATGGGCAAGCCGAAGCGGCCAATAAGGTCATTCTCGGAGAACTGAAGAAGAGGGTGGGAAGATCCAAAGGAGCTTGGGCAGAAGAGTTACCAAGTATCCTCTGGGCCTACCACTGCACGCCTCAATCTACCACTCAAGAAACACCCTTCAGGCTGACATATGGAACAGACGCCATGATCCCAGTGGAGGTTGGTGAACTGTCTTTCCGACGTATGCAACATGAGCCGAATGATAATGAAAGCAATTTAAGGGTCGAACTTGACTTGGTAGAGGAAATCAGGGAGGAGGCCAAAATCAGAGAAGAAGCCTGCAAACAGAGAGCAACTAGGAGGTATAATTCAAGAGTGAAGCCGAGGAGTTTCCTGCGTGGAGACTTGGTGCTGAGAATAAAAGGAGAAGCAAGGAAAGATCACGCGGAAGGCAAGTTGGCAGCAAACTGGGGAGGGCCATTCCGGGTAGTAGAAAACTTGGGAAACGGAGCATATAGGTTAGAAGAATTGTCCGGGAAGCCTATCCCGAGGACTTGGAATGCTTCGCATTTAAAATTTTATTATAGTTGATGTAAATAGTCAGGTGATGTACTCTTTTTCCTACCTCGGTATTTTGTCCCAAAAAGGGTTTTGACCGAGAAGGTTTTAACGAGGCACACCGTAGACTTCCTTTTTATCCAATAAAAGAATTTATTATGAACGTTGTTTTCTTAATTTGCCGATGTATGTGGCCAAGTTTGAGCCTGAAGGCCGAGTTCGAGCCAATTAAATTATTTAAGGCCAAGTTTGAGCCTGAAGGCCGAGTTCGAGCCATTAATTGTATAAGGTCAAGTTTGAGCCTGAAGGCCGAGTTCGAGCCAATTAAATTATTTAAGGCCAAGTTTGAGCCTGAAGGACGAGTTCGAGCCATTAATTGTATAAGGCCAAGTTTGAGCCTGAAGGCCGAGTTCGAGCCAATTAAATTATTTAAGGCCAAGTTTGAGCCCGAAGGCCGAGTTCGAGCCATTAATTGTATAAGGCCAAGTTTGAGCCTGAAGGCCGAGTTCGAGCCATTAATTGTTTAAGGCCAGGTTTGAGCCTGAAGGCCGAGTTCGAGCCAATTAAATTATTTAAGGCCAAGTTTGAGCCCGAAGGCCGAGTTCGAGCCATTAATTGTATAAGGCCAAGTTTGAGCCTGAAGGCCGAGTTCGAGCCATTAATTGTTTAAGGCCAAGTTTGAGCCGGAAGGCCGAGTACGAGCCAATTAAATTATTTAAGGCCAAGTCTGAGCCTGAAGGCCGAGTACGAGCCATTAATTGTTTAAGGCCAAGTTTGAGCCTGAGGCCGAGTACGAGCAAATTAAATTATTTAAGGCCAAGTCTGAGCCTGAAGGCCGAGTACGAGCCATTAAGTTTTTAAGGCCAAGTTTGAGCCTAAAATCCGAGTTCGAGCATTTGAAATTACTAAAGTGCAATAAACTACAAGCAGTGAGTAGAATAAAATTGTAATCTAAAGGCCGAATCCGAGCCATTGATATTTATTGATAATACCGAGTGCAAGGTCGAAAGTAAAAACAAGGTACGAGTCGAGCACTAGAAAGTAGTACGACTTACATAAAGGGCTGAAATTGAAAATAAGGGTCGCCCGGGTTGCCAGTAGTCTCCCCAATTAGGGTAGGGGCAAGACCAGGTGTTCGGCCCACTCCGGGAGTAGACGGCCAAGCTGGATGATGAGGTGTTCGACCCGCTCCGGTAGTAGACGGCCTCTACCCCTTTCTCCACTCCCGAAGACTGCCATTCTCCCAGTTGACATCCTTCTTGGAGGATTGAATTGCAAAAGGAATTCTGGATCCCATCTCCCACTTACATCCTTTTTGGCAGCTGTGAAACTCAAAAAAGGATGTTAACTGGGAGAGAGGAGTGTAAACCCCTAACACTATCATAGAACTACTCGGATTGAAGAAAGACGAATTTGCCTGGGGGAAGAGAATGAGGAATGAACAAGTAAAGCAGCGGAGTAGCCCTATTTATAAGGGGCAAGAGGCGTTGGAAAGGAAGAAATATGCATGGGAAAGGGTTTGTTGGATAAACAAATCTCGAAACTAAGCGAAAGCAGTAATTGCATGAACCCATTGCAGTTTCCAAAGCATATAATGCGTGGCTGCATGCGCAAGGCGTGAATCATATGTTTCACGTGTGGCAACTACCGTCCATTTTTAATACGGATGGTAGAACACCTCGGTCTTAACCGAAGAGTTGTTTAAACGGGCCAAACACAACAACGGAAGATAAAAAACACTTCCAAGTGTATCTCGGCCAAACAAGATGCTACAAGGAAAAAGGGAAGTCATCAAAATGGTGACATTTTTCATTAAGTGAAACGAAGTTACAAGGGCACAAGCCCGTTACAAGGGATGAACAAAAACAAAAAACTAAGTCACTCGTCCCTGTGGCTCTCCTCGGCCTCAATATGGTCCTCGGGGGAATCTTCAGCCCCTTCCACCTCTTCCTCCTCTTCGAGAATTATGGGAATAAGTTCCCCATTTACCACCTCTTTATTCACATCGACTCCTGAAAGATCAACCCCCGGGGCGAGAACCTCCACTTGAGCAATGGCCTTGTCAAATCCTTTCCGATGCTCGATGATAATACAGTCAGTGGCCTCTTTTACATCCTCCTGAAGCTCCATCTTGGCCTTGGTCTCGGCCTCCAAGGCAGCTTTAAGTTGCTCAATCTCAGCTTGAGCCTTTTTGAGCTCCTCTTTAGCACGAGCTCTACCTTCTTCAGCCTGAACCTTGCTCTCCTCAGCAGATTTTGTTTTGGTGTTGAGCTCGGAGTTCTGGTCATTCAACTCGGTGATGGTAGCGTTCAGGAGATTGGTAGCCTTGGCTAGCTCGTCACACTCAGTGGAGGTCCGGGTAAAATCCCCCTTTAGCTTCTCAATAGAAGCCAGTTCGGCTTCCAGTTGCCGAGACTTCCTTTCAGCCTCCACTAAATCCCGGCTGCAAAAGCGGGCCAAGACAGCAGCTCGGATACAGTAGGTGGAGAGAGCCTCCATGCTAGATTGATCCCCTTGTTGCCTTATTAGCCGGAGATCTGCGGGCTTTAGGAAGTTTGAGTCGAAGGAAGGGAAGGGGTTGAAGTCTTCACCCCAGAGGGATGAGGTCCCTGCCTTTAGAGAAGAATCGCACCATTTCAGCTCGGTGGATGGAAGAGGTTGTTCTTCTCGCCCCGCGGTTCCAGTCTCCTGAGTAGTAGGGTGTGGGGGACTTGGTCGAGGTGGGGGAGAATCCTCGGTGTCAACTACAACTTCTACCCTCTTTCTTTTTTGAGGGACGGAGGATGAAGTCCCCTTCGCAGAGGCCTTGGTGGGAGGAGGTCTTTTCTTCTTCTTCTCAGTTGAGGAGGGACCCTAACCCTCTTTTGCAGCAGCCTTTACAAGCTTGGAGAAGTCAAATTTCCCCATAATGACTGCCAAAAAGAAAGAGTTGTCAGTACAGCAACACACACAAAAGATTCAAAAACCATAAAGTCGAGCACTTACTTTTCAGGTCAGTTCTCGGAGTAGAGGAGAAGGGTAGTTTCAGGAGGCGTCCACAATGGAGGGGCCGAGGAAGTTTTTCTAGTATGTCTATGTCCCGCCTATCTTCGGCCGGGAGGGATTGGTACTCAAAGCCAACGAATTTTGTGGGGGAGGATTGCCAGTATAAAGGAAACTTGGCACAATTATCATCGTCAAAAGAGTGGGAGGAGTGAGAGCCCGAGGGGCGAACTCGGAAGAAGCCGACTTTGAAATCTTTGTACGATGATGTGTACAGGCTAAGCAGTCCTCTCCGGTTCAGCCTGTTAAGGGAAATCTAGCCCATTTTCTCACCAAACCTCGTTTGGTAAAAATACAAAAATTTTGGAGTGGTGGGCTCCATCCCGAGGTATTTACATAGAATTTGAAAGGCTTTCATAAAAGCCCAACTGTTGGGGTGAAGTTGAGTAAGAGCGACGTTCATGGTTCTTAGAACATCACACTCAAACTCGGTAAAAGGAAGAGACACACGCAGCTTATCAAATAATGTTTTGTACATGTATGTAAAGGGGGGCTCGGAAGGACGAGCCCTGAGAAAGACACACTCGGTACCCGAGCATGGGGAGCAAATGAACTCGGACTCGTCCCCTGACGCCGAGATATTAATTTGGGACCGAAGTTGATCAATTGATTATGGAGTTTGGTAGTCAGAGAAAAAGGTCCCAACCTCGCCTTTAACCCAGGTATACCCAGGAAGGGTGATATCAGGAATAGGGTCTTTTGGAACCCTTAGGCGTTGTTTACGAGCGGCGGGTTTGGCCACCGGGGGAGAGGGAGAGCCGGACTTGGAGTCAGACCCAAAGGAATCAGACCCAGGGGAAGACGACCCGGAGGAGGACGCTTCCCCTTCTCCGATGTTCAACTCCCGTGAAGGAATCGAAGAGGTGGAGGGAGAACCCCCAATGGGGGAAACCTTGCGCTCAATTAGAGGCGAGGTATTTGACTCAGAGGACGTGGATGAACTCATCTGGTAAGCAGAAATTAAACTTAGAAGCACGAGGGGAAGAAGGAGATTGGGCGTACCTGAAAAATGACAAGTAGAAGAGTGATGGCAGAAACTTGGAAGATGAAGGTGAAGGGCGAAGGAGGATAAGCAAGGTAGAAGGGAGTTGGAGTCGGAATGGATATTTGTAGCCGCGGTTGACGGCCCACGTTCCATCAAGCCCAAAAGGGCTCGACTTTTGATTTTTCCCTCATTAAATGGGCGCGGAACCTTAGGGTTCTTACCTAAAGCGTACCGCAGAAGTATTAGGGGGAATGATTGCTTTCTCTGACAAAGAGGAAAGATTCGATTGAAATGACAGTTGGGAATGCAGAAGTTTGTGTGGCCGAAGAATAAGCTCGGTTTCATACTTATCAGCTCTTTCGCTAAGTTAAGCTCAGAGCTCGAGGGGACTTGTGTACCGGCCGAAGATATAAGGCCGAGGATTGTCAATACGACCGAGCTCATTCTCGTAGGTGGCCATTCACCCGAACTCCCATAAAGTCGAAGACCTGTTAATACACTCAACACCCGAGGACAAATACTCGGCCCTATTCCACACCAGATCACGAACGAAGATATCTCGGCCCCGAATCATCCAATCACAGCTAACTGGGCCGAATATCTCGCTGATCCTAATATCTCTCCGCATAATCAGGAGCCTGATATCTCTCCGCATAATCAGGAGCCTGATCCTAATATCTCTCCGTATAACTTGGAGCCTGATTCTAAACATCTCTATAAATAGGGGTCCAACCCCTTCACTGAGAACTACGTTTGCTTTGATTCCCATTTGGATACGTAGGAGCAGAATCTCACTTCTGTCAAGCACATTCCAAAACATCCCCTCTAAACTCTTTCCAGCCGAGTATCTCTCATCTGAGATATTTTGGACGGAACACACACACACATGGTTATATATATATATATATATATATATATATACACGGCTTATAAAAAAAACACCAATATTTTCAGTTCCTCGATAACACCCAAAATCTGAAAGACAATGCTGATTATAGATATAGATATGATATTAAAGTATGTTTTGGTGTTAGCAAATGTTTTTTTAAATAATAGTAGTACATTCTTATAAATTTATGAGTCAAATTTATGACTTGAGTTTATTAAAATTAAACTAGTTTAACGATTTTGATTATAATTAATATCACCTTATTACATGCGTATCTGGGAATATCTTTGTTATTCTGAAAAAATCTCCGGAGGGTGTCCCCACTTGGTTTACTACATGACTTGCAGTTCCAATTTTTGTATAAAAAAGACTTGGGCAGTTTGTTGCAGTAACCCAAATATGATAGAAAGCAGCAATTGACCCATGCTTTATTGTTATGAATCCAGAATCAGAGACAAATGCGATTGCTATCTTCTAGTGTCTCAACAAGAAAGAGAGTCTATAAGCCACACACAGTCAATATCGTAAGATGTCCATATCCACCCAATCCGACGACGTTTCCTTGGAAGCTCATCTCTTTCCGGTTACAGATAGAGATGATGATACGGTTCACGGTGCTATTGACTACAAAGGTCGACCCGCCATCAGATCCAAAACTGGCTCCTGGAGATCCGCTCGCTTTATCATAGGTAATTTACTCTCTCTCTCGATCAATTTTCTCAATTAATTAATTAATTTAATGCAATTAATCTGTCTCGGCAGGTGTTGAAGTGGCAGAGAGAGTTGCTTATTATGGGATCCAGGCGAACCTGATATCGTATCTCACAGGACCACTTCATCAGAGTACGGCCACCGCTGCCGAGAATGTCAACATTTGGTCTGGAACGGCGTCGTTGCTTCCTCTCTTTGGAGCTTTCATTGCCGACTCTCTTCTTGGACGCTACCGCACTATCATACTCTCTTCCTCCCTCTATATTTTGGTCAGTCTCTCTCTCTCTCTGTATTTTACTTTCTTTTTTCTCTTTTCCCTCTACCCAATTATTATTAATTTTTTATATTAAACAGTACACTCTAATTTGCTCTATGGGAGTCCTCACTTTTTTTTTATTCAAACAAGCAACTATAATTAATTATATTTGTTCTACCAAAAATAATGTTTAATTATATTTGTGATGTACTTTGCTTGTAAACTGTTTAGTCCTATTTTTTACACTATTTTATATACCTGATAATAATATATAAATTTAGGATTAACCGATGATGAAGTGTTAACTATTAAATATTAATCACGAATATACTCATCAACAATTTCATTAACTACCCAATGGCCAATACATGATTAATTATAAATTTATTCATTACTAAACAATTATAGAAAAAATAGTGAAAATAATAGCGTAGGAGTTTTGTTTCGTAAAACGACGTAAGTATTAATAAAGAGATTCATCCTTCAAGGAATTAATTAAGTATTGTATCTCCTGTTCAACGTGTTATTTGTTTATATTGGCTTGGTTAAAATAATTTTTTAGTCCCTATATATGTCCTTGATTGTCAATTTGGTCCATATGCTTAAAAAATTGCAAATCAGTCATTATACGTGACTACCATTATCCCTTTAGTTCCTACCGCAACCCACCGTTAGTAACCGTTATCACTTTGGTCCCCATATGTGTCCCTGATTGTCAACTTGGTCCTTATACATGTCCCTGATTGTCAACTTGGTCCATATACGTAAAAAAAATTGCAAATCAGTCCCCGTACGTAACTACCATTATCACTTTAGTCCCTCTTGCACCCAACTCACGTCACCCGCCGCCGTCGACGATGCTCCGGCAATGTAAGGTGGAGAACTCAGAGAAAAACCCATATTTGCTTACGGTGGCCTCTCTCTTTTAATTTCATTCGATCCATGTAATTATGCTTTTGAATTCATAACCTTTAATAGTGCCAGTGATTGCGTATTATTTTTTTAATTGTAATGATGACATTCAACATCTATAGTTTGCACATCCAAGACTAAGGATGACATTGGTTAATGTTGCGGAGCATAACTGGGTTATTGGAGAAGATGGGTCAATTCCTGAGTACCTATATTGGTGCAAAAGGAAGAGCTTGAAAGGAAAGACATTGATGAGAGCAATATGCTTGCTTGACCTATACTGACTAAAGTTATCATAAATATTTTTGTAACATAGAGATTATTCAAAGGAAAGTCAAGGAAAGAATGATATCTCGCTCAATTGAAGTTTATGCTCAAATTACTTTAGTTCCGGAACCTAAGGTGGTTACTTTCTCTTCTGATATTTATCTTTTCAATTATGTTTTTTGGACAAAAAAAATGGGACAACAATTCGACAATGTTTAATGACATTCAAAATTGTGCTTAATGGTGTGTTGAACTTGATTAATGGATGCACCGAATGGTTAACTCATTAACCATCAACTGAGCGAGTTGCACTAACCATCAACTGAGCGAGGTATCATTATTTCCTTGACTTTCCTATGAATAATCCTCTATGTTGCAAAAATTTTTGTGATAGCTTGAGTCAGTATAGGTCAAGCAAGCAAGCATATTGCTCCCATCAATGTCTTCCCTTTCAAGATCTTCATTTTGCACCAATACAGGTACTTAGGAATTGACCCATTTTCTCCAATAACCCAGTTATGCTCCACAATATCACCCAATGTCATCCTTAGTCTTGGGTGTGCAAACTATAGATGTTGAATGTCATCATTACAATTAAAAAATAATATTCAGTCACTGGCACTATCAAAGGATATGAATTCAAAGACATAATTAGATGGATCAAATGAGGTTGAAATGAAGAGACCAGCGTAAGCAAATCTGGGTTTTTGAGTTCTCCACGTTACGTTGTCGGAGCATCGTCGACTACGGCGGGCGGCGTGAGCCGAGAGCAAGAGGGACTAAAGTGATAACGGTAGTCACGTATGGGGCCTGATTTGCAAATTTTTTACGTATAAGGATCAAATTGACAATCAGGGACACGTATGGGGACCAAGTTGACAATCATTGACACATATAAGGACCAAATTGATAATGGTGGGTTACGGTAGGGACTAAAGTGATAAGGTAATCACGTATGGGGATTGATTTGCAAGTTGTTTACGTATAAAAATCAAATTGACAATCATGGACACCTATAGAGACAAAAAATTATTTTAACCTATTGGCTTTTTCATTCTCTCTCATGCCGACTTCATTATTTTATCTTAATGAACTGTCGCTCATAATTGAGGAGAAACTTAATTTTACTCGCAATAATTTTAAACCTCTTTAATTAATTCTCTTGAAAATCTCTCTAATTATTAAACCAAAAAATATTGAATACATGTGATATTTGTAATACATTAAGCCTCTGTTTGGGAAAAAATAACTAATAAAAAAATTAATAAGTTAATTTTTAGCTGAAAGTTTATGATTTTGTTTAATAAGTCCAATAAGCTAGTTTATAGCTTTAACTAGCTTATAAGTTTGTTTGACTAAAATATAAGTGTTTGGTAAACAAGTTTATGTCATTAGTTTATAACTTTTCTTCATGAGCTATTTTCTTTAACTTATAGCTCATAACTTGTTAAATTTTCTATGCATTTTTATGCTTATTAATTTAATAAAATTCATACTTTACATCATCTCTCATAAAATAAAATTTATATTGAAAATTAACATGTCATTTTATCTATATTATTCAATAAAAATATCTAGAAATAAATTTAACAAACTAATATTCTAACTATGAAGTTTCAATTAGGTTTTTTTAAAAACGATATAAAAATTATATAAATATGTCATTTTACATTTATAAGCTAGTGTACCAAACGCTTTAAATTCAATATGTTAGCTTTTCAGCTATCAGCTATAAGCTTTAACTAAAAATTAGCTTATCAGTTATAAGTTAGTTTATCAATCATAAGTTAGCTCATAGCGATTAGCTTATAGCTTGTTTGAACATAGTAAATGTGTTTGGTAAATAAGTTTATCTCATTAGTTTGTATTAGATTTTTTTCATGAGTTATTTTATACAATTTATAGCTCATTTAACTTTCCAGAGAAAGTTAAATGTAACCTTATCTCACTAGCTTATAAGTTTGTTTGACCAAAGTAAATGTGTTTGATAAATAAGTTTATCTCATTAGCTTATATCTTAATTATGAACTAAATTAAGGTTACATTTTCTGGAAAGAAAAGAAAAAGTTTATTATTCGTTATTAATTTAAAAATCACTCTTATTTAAATAAGTAAAATATATATTAATTTTTAATATCTTTCTTATATCACATGGGTGATGTGCTAGTAAAGTAGGATGGTAATTGACTTCGACTCGTGGGTGTTCATCTCCTCCCATCCTATAGTGCATTTAGATTGAACCTGCATTTGGTATCTAAAAATATTATATTTATTGCAGTCACTTATAATATTGGTGGTGATTAGAATGACTAACAATTTTATTCAATGAAAAGCTAGAATTTTTTTTAAAAAATTAATTTCATCTAACCCATAATCAATTTTTTTAACGCAATTTTATAAATAAACACCCTCAAAATCCCATTTCACTTTTACTTTACCTAGAATCAAGTTGAGTTGTTTAAAATCTTATACAAACGAGCACTAACAAGGTAACAATTATAAAATAATAAACCGATATTTTCAGCCTAGGCCCACATGCAGATTGAGACGTCTGAAAGGGGACGCAGACACTTTCAAATTTGGGCCCACTCGCTTGGGGATTTTTTTTGTTTTTCAAATTGCTGGAATAAATATGAATATAAAAAGACTTTTGATATTCCCACCCCATAAATGGATATTCTCACCTCCATTCCCCTATTTTTTTAAAATTTGTTTCCCAAAATATCTTTTACCCCACTTCCTCTTCATCTTTAACACCCTTCTCCTTCCCTTTCCTTTTTTTCTTGCTTCCACCACACCCTGAAGGCTTGGGGAAGCGGGGGCGATCGACGACCATGTAAGCAAAAAAAAAAGTACTCACTTACGAAAACTATAGTTTACACAAGTAAAAAAAAATTTGATTACTCACAAAAAATATAGTTTTCATAAGTGAAAAAAAAAACTGTTCACTTGTGGAAACTAGCAAAAACAAATTGATCACTTATGGAAAGTAAAAAAAAAAAAACTTCGAAAAGTTATCAAATTTTTTGCACTTACGGAAACTATAGTTTCTGTGATTTTTTTTTTTTTTGCTTACAGTTCTGTAAGGCACCTTAAAGCTGGGGGGGGGGCTGCCGACTTCCCGTCATGGTGCCCATTGTCTCGCCATCTTGCCGCCTTGCCCTCTGCCATAGATAAGGGTGTGATTGGGTGTTTGGGGTGAGTTAGGAGGAGATGATAAGGGTGAAGAATGAAAAAGAAAGGGAAGAAGGGGAGGGGGTGGGGAGGAAAAATTAGAGGAGAGAGGGATGGGTATTTAGGGAAAAATGAAAAAAATTAAATAAAGGGAGGTGGGGGGTGGGGAAATCATTTGCCGTATAAGAAACTGTATAGCAAACCAGAGTATAATAATAGGTCTATACAATATTATAATAATAGGTCTATCTAAAATGCTGAAATATATGTCTATAACAGTATAAGAAACTAGCTCTAGCATATGTTTGGTTTGATTGTATGTTTGAGAAAAATGGACAAGACTATAATATACAGATAACTGTAGAGCAGGTGTTTAAGGGTCCGTTAGTTTTAGATTTTGATAGAATTGATTTTGGTAGAATTGATTTTGAAAAAATCAAGGTTAAAAAAATTGATTTGTGTTTGGTAACAATATTTTAAAAGTGGGTTTAGAAGAATTGATTTTGTTTGGATGATAAAGTCACTTTTGTGGTGTAAATATGTAGAATTTTGTGGGTCCTACATCTAGAATCAATTATTTTCAACGGAAAAGCTAGAAATTTTTACTTCCACAAAACTCAGTTTTGCCCACCAGGAATCAATTATTTCCAACAGAGTTTCGTACCCAAACACCCCAGTTACTGTAGCAATTGGGGTTTGGGGGTTGAAACGGAGTTTCAAGAGAGAACCAAAGAAGCACTAAGAAGCCAAATTTGTTAAATTGGAACTTATTTTGCTTGTGAACAACTTAAATATGAAAAACTTGTTATATGTATAGTTTTAATTATAATAAAGGTATAGTATGATAGTATGATACTATAATAGGTGATAGTATTAGAATATCGTAGGGAAATTGTAAACTGAATGACATCTCATTTGATTGATTAATTTGGATGATACATGCTATCTTTATATAGCAGTACAGGCTTAGCTCCTAGAAAGCTAAAGAAAAGGGAAAGAACTTAATCTATTATTAACTAAAGTTCCTAACTAAACAACAGAAATAAAACTAACAAGATAACTAACCATATCAGCAATTATGAATAATTACAGTGCTGATAATGGTTGATGCAAAAGTGATAAAGGACTTGGTCTAATATGTCAATAGATTGAACTATTTAAGAAAACATAAGAAAGAAGGGATTCTCTTTCGAAATAATGTGTTCATCCAATGTTTTGATGCTAGTCCTTGGTTTAATATGAATTGCAGGGACTAGGTTTGTTAACACTATCAGCTATGCTTCCTTCTCTCACCAATTCTGAGTGCGAAGTTGGCAATAAATTCACATCATGCTCTCCTCGGGTGCAAGTGATCTTGTTCTTTTTCTCACTCTATCTGGTCGCCATTGGACAAGGTGGACATAAGCCCTGTGTTCAGGCTTTTGGAGCAGATCAATTCGATGAACAGCATCCAAAGGAGTACAAAGATAGAAGCTCATTCTTTAATTGGTGGTATTTTACAATGTGTGCAGGTTGCATGGCAACTCTTGGTGTCTTGAACTATATACAGGACAACCTTAGTTGGGTTCTTGGATTTGGAATCCCTTGTGTTGCAATGATCATTGCATTGCTAGTTTTCTTGCTTGGAATGATGACTTACAGGTTTAACATTCATAGACATGAGAAGAGCCCCTTTCTTAGAATTGGCCGTGTATTCATTGCAGCTATAACAAATTGGCGAACTACCCCTTCAAGCATGGCTATCGAAGAGGAAGCCGGTGGAATACTTCCCCATCAAAGTTCTGAACAATTCGAGTAAGAATTACAAATACAAATTTATTCGTGTTAAGTCTTGAGAGTCATTTTTTTTCCATCATCATCATTATTGTTAGTGCATTTTTGAAGCACTAAAAATGAGGATTTGGATCCTCTCATTTTTTTCTCTCATATTTTTATAGACAAATCAAAATTGCTTTTATTTGTGAAGTCCAAAATATGATGAGATACATTAGAGTACAACCTGAGTTTTGGTTTTACGTTTTATGCAAGGTCCTTTGTAGTTTTGTGCACTAAATTGTAAATAAATGGCAGCACTCTCATTGCTTCGTAGTTGGTTGTGTTTGCCATTGCCCACTAGTTTCACTATGCCATTTGAGGATGCCTGAATTTGTGATTGAGTAACTGTATTGTAATTCCCAATATAAGTGAAACTATTTGATTTGTCTGTATAGAGCCTTATTTCTTAAAGTAGCTTCTTTGGATTGAAAGATCATGACTACTCTGATGATGAAGTAATTATTCTTTTCTACGTTGGCAGTTTCCTCAATAAAGCATTGTTAGCACCAAATGATTCTAAAGAAAAGGAGAGTTGTAGCCTCAGTGAGGTGGCAGAAGCAAAGGCAGTACTAAGGTTGGTTCCTATTTGGGCTACAAGTCTGGTTTATGCTATTGTGTTTGCTCAAGGTCCTACTTTCTTTACCAAGCAAGGGGTTACAATGGACAGAACCATATTTCCGGGCTTTGATATACCCGCTGCTTCTCTTCAAACGCTTGGCACCCTGGGCATTGTTCTCTTCAGTGTCATCTACGACCGCCTACTTGTGCCATTAGCAAGAGTTATCACTGGGAAACCCTCAGGCATCACAATGTTACAAAGAATTGGGACTGGATTTTTCATATCCATATTTACAATATCATTTGCAGCCCTTGTTGAGATGAAAAGATTAAAAACAGCACAAGAGTCTGGTCTTGTTGATGAACCTGATGCAACTGTACCAATGAGTATATGGTGGTTGATTCCCCAATATTTCTTGCTTGGTGTTTCTGATGTTTTTACTATGGTTGGCCTGCAGGAATTTTTCTATGATCAGGTCCCAAATGATCTAAGAAGCATGGGTCTTGCTCTCTACTTGAGCATCTTCGGTGTGGGGAGCTTTCTAAGCGGCTTTCTAATTTCTGTGATAGAAAAAGTGACTGGTAAAGATGGAAAAGACAGTTGGTTTGCTAATAATCTCAATAAGGCACATCTTGATTACTTTTACTGGCTACTTGCTGGCCTCAGTTTGATGGCTTTGGCTCTGTACATCTGCTTTGCCAAATCTTACATTTATAATCACAAAGGAAAGACACGAGGATAGTCCAAGTTCTTTTATTCTGTCATTCTATTTAAGTATTTGGGATTTAAGCTTCATTCAGGCTTCACTCTTTAGACTTTAGAGGGATGTTTGAGTCGAAGATCCACATATGCATATCAAAAGCTTCAAATATTTTATCCCAGAAATGCTAGTAGCACAATCTTTGACACTCTCTTTCTAACATATATTCTCCTATTGGTTTAAATTCATGTGGGTTTTAGAATTTAATGTTAGAAAATAGGGTTTGGTCTGTAACAAATAAGAGAAGACAAAAGATAATACGCAATCTCCAAGGCGTGTGAAGACACTAGGCTTTAGGTTCTGTTCCTGCCAAATATCTCGGGTATGAAATACTCGGCTGAACGAGGATTAGTGGGGTGTTTTTGGATTGTGTTTGACAGAATGTGGATTCTGCTCCTACGTATCCAAAAGGGAATCAAAGCAAACGTAGTTCTAGAATGAGGGGTAAGCCCCCTATTTATAGTTATTCTCTCAGGATCAGGCTCCGAAATAAGCGGAGGAATATTTGGATCAGATCGCGATCATGGGGAGAGATATCCGGAGCCTGATTGTCCGGAATGACATTATGGCCAGCGAGATATTCGGCCCAGTTAGCTGCGGATGGATAGCTTGGGGCCGAGTAGTTATTCTCGGGTGTCAGGTGTGCTGACATGTCCTCGGCTTCGGAGGAGTTTGGGTCAAGGCCCATTCGCGGGGGTAAGCTCGGTTGGTCCGATGTATAGACGAGTTCTCGGTCTTACATTCTCGGCCGATAACACAAGCCCCCGAGCTCCGAGCTTGAATAAGCGAAGGAGCCGTCACGTATGAAAACCGAGCTTATTCTTGGTTATGCGATTATCCACATTCTTAGCTGTCATTTCAATCAAGTCTTCTCTCTCTGTCAGAGAAAGCAATTATTCCCGTTACTTCTTCGGCACGCCACAGACAAGAAACCCTAGAGTTCCGCGCCCATTTAATGGGGGAAAATCAAAAGTCGCGCCCCTTTTTGGGCCCAATGGACAATGGGCTACCAATTGCAGGCTATAAATACCTCATCCGGCGCCAACTCCCTCCTACTTCGCTTACCCTTCTTCTCGCCATTCACCCTCGTCTTCCAAGCTTCGCCCTTGTTCCTCTCGCTTGTCATCCTCCGTAGTGCGCTCAGTCTCTTCTCTTCCTTCGTGCTTCTAAGCTCTGTTTCGACCTTCGGACATGAGTTCATCTATGTCTTCGAGTCAAATACTTCGCCTCTGGTTGAGGGTGAAGTTTCCCCAATTGGGGATCCCTTCGTTTCTTACGAAAATGTTCCTTCGCGGGAATTGAGCGTTGGGGAGGCGGAACCATCCTCCTCCGGGTCATCTTCGACTGACTCAGATTCTTCCGAGTCTGATTCGCCTAGGTCTGGTTCTCCCCCTCCTAGAGTGTCCAAACTCGCGCTGCGTAAACAACGCCTTAGGGTTCCTAAAGACCCTATTCCCGATATAACCCTTCCCTGGATATACCAGGTTAAAGGGGAGGTTGGAACCTTTTTTTCGACTCAGGACTCCTCGATTCTATTGTTGAACTTCGGTCCCATATCAATATCTCGGCCTCAGGGGACGAGTCCGAGTTTATTTGCTCTCCGTGCACGAGCACCGAGTGTGTCTTTCTAAGGGCTCGCCCTTCCGAGCCTCCCTTTACATACATGTATAAAACACTTTTTGGCAAACTGCATGTGTCTCTTCCCTTTACTGAGTTTGAGTGCGATGTTCTGAGAACCATGAACGTAGCACCTACTCAGCTTCACCCTAACAGCTGGGCTTTTATGAAAGCCTTTCGATTCTATGTAAATACATAAAGATAGAGCCTACCACTCCGAAGTTTTTGTATTTTTATCAAACCAGATTTAGCGAGAAAAAGGGATGGGTATCCCTTAATGGGTTGAACCGAAGAGGTCTTCTTAGTTTATTCGCCTCGTCTTATAAAGACTTCAAGGTTGGCTTCTTCCGTGTTCGCCCTTCAAGTTCTCATACCTCCCACTTTTTTGACGAGAATAAACATGCCAAGTTTCCTTTATACTGGCAATCCTCTCCCCACGAAATTAAATCGGCCGAGTATCGTTCCCTGCCGTAGAGGATAGGCGGGATATAGATGTACTAGAGGGTCTTCCTCGGCCCCTCCATTGTGCACGCCTTATGAAACTCCCCTTCTCCTCCACCCCAAGGTCCGATCTTAAAAGTAAGTGCTCGGCTTTTTAGTTTCTTAAGTATTTTCTGCCTGTGTTGTTATACTAACAACTCTTTCTTTTTGACAGTCATCATGGGAAAGTTCGACTTTTCAAAGCTTGTCAAGTGTGAGCCCGGCGGCCGAGTACGAGCCGTTTGCCGAGTACGAGCCAGTCTGAGGGGCCAAGTATGAGCCCGGCGGCCGAGTACGAGCCGTTGTCAGAGGGGCCAAGTATGAGCCCGGCGGCCGAGTACGAGTCGTTGTCAGAGGGGCCAAGTGTGAGCCCGACGGCCGAGTACGAGCCGTTTGCCGAGTTCGAGCCAGTCAGAGGGGCCAAGTTTGAGCCCGGCGGCCGAGTCCGAGCCGTTCAATTCCAAAGGCCAAGTTTGAGCCTGGTGGCCGAGTACGAGCCAATGGCCGAGTTCGAGCCAGTCAGAGGGGCCAAGTTTGAGCCCGGCGGCCGAGTCCGAGCCGTTCAATTCCAAAGGCCAAGTTTGAGCCTGGTGGCCGAGTACGAGCCAATGGCCAAGTCCGAGCCAGTCAGAGGGGCCAAGTTTGAGCCCGGCGGCCGAGTCCGAGCCGTTCAATTCCAAAGGCCAAGTTTGAGCCTGGGGGACGAGGACGAGCCCATGGCCGAGTTCGAGCCGATCGGAGGGGCCAAGTCTGAGCCCGGCGGCCGAGTACGAGCCGTTCAATTCCAAAGGCCAAGTTTGAGCCTGGTGGCCGAGTACGAGCCAATGGCCGAGTTCGAGTCAGTCAGAGGGGCCAAGTTTGAGCCCGGCGGCCGAGTCCGAGCCGTTCAATTCCAAAGGCCAAGTTTGAGCCTGGTGGCCGAGTACGAGCCAATGGCCGAGTCCGAGCCAGTCAGAGGGGCCAAGTTTGAGCCCGGCGGCCGAGTCCGAGCCGTTCAATTCCAAAGGCCAAGTTTGAGCCTGGTGGCCGAGTACGAGCCAATGGCCGAGTTCGAGCCAGTCAGAGGGGCCAAGTTTGAGCCCGGCGGCCGAGTCCGAGCCGTTCAATTCCAAAGGCCAAGTTTGAGCCTAGTGGACGAGTTTGAGCCTAGCGGCCGAGTTCGAGCCGGTTATCTTCTAAAGGCCAAGTTTGAGCCTGGTGGCCGAGTACGAGCCAACGGCCGAGTTTGAGCCGGTTCTCTTCTAAAGGCCAAGTTTGAGCCTGGTGGCCGAGTACGAGCCAACGGCCGAGTTCGAGCCATTAAATTTCTCAAGGCCATGTTTGAGCCTGGTGGCCGAGTTCGAGCCATTGAAGTCATTAAAGGCCGAGTTTGAGCCTGGTGGCCGAGTACGAGCCATTGAATTATTTAAGGCCAAGTCTGAGCCTCAAGGCCAAGTACGAGCCATTAAATTATTTAAGGCCAAGTCTGAGCCTCAAGGCCGAGTACGAGCCATTAAATTGTTTAAGGCCAAGTCTGAACCTGAAGGCCGAGTTCGAGCCATTGAAATTATTAAAGGAACCGAGCACAATGCCGAAAGTAAAAATGAGGCCGAGTTCAAAGCCTTAAAATACAAAAAGGAAGGCAGGTTCGGTTGAAGTAACAGCTTGAAATAAGGAAGGAAGAAAGTCCACATGGTCGAAGTATCAGCTCGGTTTAATACTTGTCAGCTCTTTCGCTTGTTTAAGCTCAGAGCTTGGGGGGCTTGTGTACTGGCCGAGGTTATTAACCCGGCCCCCGAGCCCGAGTACCCGGCCCAATCCAGAAATTATAAAAGGGGCAGTACCCCTCATAAGAAAGAGAGGACCTTTTCACTCAAGACAGGTGACTCTCCCTAAAGCGTGTTAGAGGAACTAGCGTCGACCAAGAGACTATGAAACAGTCCTTGCTCCCTAGTACTCGTCCGACACAAAATGAAGGGATCGAGATCACCCCCCGCCAAGGGATGAACCTAGAACTACGTCTGGCTTTGATTCCCACTGGGATACGTAGGACCGGAATCACTGAATTATGTCAAGCCCAAATCATAAAATAACCCCCTTGGTTACACGTTCTATGGAGATTCGGACAAAACGGATCTTGGCAGGAACAGGTTCGATTCGCCCCCACCAATCTCTTTCTTAGATTGGATGCAACAGGTGTACCAGCGAATCCCCTTCATGATACAATGGAGAACCTTGGTTTGGTTTGCACACCCTAAACCAAGCGTATCGTCAATGGCAGTTTACAGATCAATAGTCTCATTAACTCTCTCTGCGCACAAGGGAGAAAAGAAGGTGGTTTGAAATGAAGAATGCTTGGGAAATTATGAGATTTTTGTATCCTTCACTACTTGCAGACGGTGCTATTTATAGATTAACTCATGCCTGTTGGTGAAAGAAAACAACCCTCAAAGGGTTATATCAACGGTCAAATGTTAGATTTAAATATAAATAACAGTCAAATAATAACATAATTGATCCGTTGGCCTAGTGGCCAGCGGTTGTGTCCCTTCTTGGTCAGGTGCCCTAACGTTTATACTAAAACGGGCGAAGATAAATACTTAAAGTACCAATGTGAGATTGGAACTGCAACCCACCGAGTACTTAAAGTACTTATTTTGATTTAACCGTTAACACACAACCTTAAACAAGTTGCTACTTTTAATTTGAAAATCTATCACATTTAATAATTTATCACTAATTAGATTATAGATTGTGATGTTCAAAACTCCAAATTAAATTAATTTGATATAGGAAAGCTCATATCGAGTATAGATCAAAGAATAAGGTTTCTTTAAAGTAAGTTGGATTGTAAAGTGAAAAAAAAAAAGGATATATTTACTTTTAATTAGTTAAAGTATATTGAGATCTTAATATATTTTAATTGATTAATAATCGATACACACTTATTTTCTCACTTTATAATTTAACTTATTTTAGATGTGTTTTTTCCTGAATCAAAATATAAATTCAGAACAAATGATAAATTATTCTAAAAGTTAAGGTATGAAAGTAAGATAAGCAAACACATTCGAGATTTTAAACACGAGAAGAAACTTGGAAATAAAGACAACGAAAGTACAAAAATATTTAATTCTATTCAATCACTCCAAAGACGACTAATTTGAGACTTATCCATTTTAGAAAATGAATGAATTGGCCTGGTGGATAGGACACTTATAAAATCCAATATGAATTTGCCTTGTGCAAGTAAACTTATTTTATAAATTCAAATAAATCATTTGTAAACTCTTTGAAACCACCTTTAATCTTTATCATGCATATAAGCTCTCTAATTTCTAAATTGAAAAAAAAAGGCATTTTGGCTCTTTTGTCTTGAAATTAAAATAAATTTTACCCAGAGAGAAAGGAAAAGCTACAAGAAAAAAAAAAGAAAAAGATGAGAAAACGAAGAAGAATCAGCCCACAGCTTTGGCTTGCTTGAAGGTGCAAGAAAGAGAAAGAACAAGGCTGTGTGCGGGGCCATTGGATGTGCGAAAAGACAAAAAAAGGCCTCCTTTTTTTGGTTGTGACAGACAAAGACAGTCACACAATACGACTTTCCTGTAATATAATAATGTCTCTCTTTGTTGCCGGCTCAAAGGGCCAAGGGCTGTCTTGGTGTTGCATTGCACAATGATAATGTCAACATTGCGAATGTGATCCCATGACAGGTTGTTTTAGGAAAATAGAAAAAAATCCTCTCTAATAAATTTATCTTCAAAATAAACAAGTAAATTTACCACTAACTTGATAAAATACCTTAAAATTTCAACTCATTAAATAAATTATGAATGTTATTTTGGTGTCTAGTCAATAGTCGTCATACCTTAAATAAAAAATATTACGGTTGGGGTACGTGTCCAAGTAATATACGCTATCAACGTTGGGGTGTACGACGTGGTCCCCCACCAAAGGCTCCTGTGATCATATTCTCCGTGACAGCTCTGTTAGACGCCTCTGTGTTGCTGTGGTGTTGTTGAAAGTTGCGTGCGTAGCATTACTACATTATATTATCTATTCATTATTCTCTTCTTTGGCACTATAGTATTTTGTATACTACTATGAGATGATAGGACAACCAAATAGTAATAATTTACATTATTTTACAATAATGATCGACATTCGGATTTTCTTGTTTACAACAATTCCCTTTATATTTTTCGAGTTTTATTATTTGAATATTATTACATTTTAAATATTATGACAAATATTGTATATAACTTACTCTATATATATATAGATAAGTTTTTTTGAACCAATATATATACATAAGTTAAAATACATCAGAAGGTTAAAAATTTGTCAAAAAAAGGTAAAAATATATTGTATAATATCCATATTTTGATATTTAATAAAAATAATTTCTACGTACGTGTGTAAAAACAAATCTACCTTTTCTAGTAAAACATATATTCAATTGTTTAAAATTTAAATGAGACGGAAAAATATTTACATCAACAGCTATCGATTGATTTTATTTTGTCACATTAAAGTTTTTTTTTCTTCAACAATTCATTCCTGAACATAAACGTATAATTTATTATTTTGATAAAAAAACGTATAATTTATTAAACGTGTTTATATACAAATGAATGTGAAGAGAGAACAACATTCTGCTATCCCAAAATATAATAGTGTCCGATATTAATACCAATCAAATATTAGGAAAGTATCTAAGCATTAATGAGTTATGTTTTTATTTTATTAAGTGACAAGTTGTCATTAGTGGGGACATAAAATGTGACAGAAAAGTGGGACAGAGAATCTTCACCCCGAAGAAAGAATTGAAAACAATTCTTTCAAAATAAACTTTAATGTGGATGCTTATAATTATTGTTTTTCAATAAATAAATTAAGCAAGCAAGATCATTTAATTTATTTATTTACGTTTTTGATAGTTGATGCATAATAAATGCATATTATTTATTAAATTAATTAATTGCACTTATGAAACCCCAAAAAACTGTGTTTTTTTTTTTTTTTTTTTGCAGAATAGCACTTGACATTTCATTAATAATTAAATGAGCAATATAATGAGGAACTTGATCAAGAAAATGGGGACCAGACTTAGCTAGGGCTACCCTAGCTAGAGTGTGGGGCAATCCTATTTGCTTGTCTTCTAACATACTCTACCTTCGAGAGGTTTAAACCCTAGTTAGAGTGTGAGCAACCCTATTTGCTTGTCTTCTAACATACTCTATCTTAGAGAGGTTTAAACTAGAAAGAAGGGAAGAACATTGAGAGAGAAGGGAGCCTAACTCAGAAATGTTATCTCCAAGGGAACTAAATATGTCCCAGAGATCTATATCCAAATTAATCATATAGATATGCAGTATAGTCACAAAAATAAAGGATCAAGACTCAAGCTTATAGCTGACATCAAAGACGGATTGATCTTCTTGTTGTCAGGAGTTTTATACTATGACAAACTGAGAAAACATTAAGAGAAACTCGTCTTCAGCATGCATCTTGATCTTCATTAGTATTAGAATGAAGAAATGAATAGTGAATGATAATGCATTCATCTTCTAATTCATTACAGAAAAGGATATATATATACAAGATAGAATAGGAAACTTCTAACAAACTTTCTAACTAAACTTCTAACTACTTTAACAGAAATATAACTAAAAATAACTGAAAATAACTAACTAAATACATATAGTTAATATGCCCCCTCAAGTTGGAAGATAGATGTCTTGAATTCCTAACTTGGGTATTAAGGAATTGAAGATAGGAGCTGTCATCCTTTGGTTTGGTTAATAGGTCTGCAAGTTGATAAGCTGACTTCACATGTACCAAACGGATTACTTTTGTCAAGACTTTTTCTCTAATGAAATGACAGTCAATTTCTATGTGTTTGGACCTCTCATGAAAAGTCGGATTTGATGCTAAATGGATGGCTGCTTGACTGTCAGTGAACAGCAGTGTTGGGCCAATAGAAATCTCAAAGTCTTTGAGAAAAAATGCTAGCCATTGAAGTTCACTAGCAACACTAGCAAGTGCTCTATATTCTGCCTCAGCAGAGGATCTAGACACCACATGCTGTTTTTTTGATTTCCAAGAGACTAAGGAATCTCCAAGGAAGATGCAATATCCAGTTGTAGACCTTCGGGTGTCTGGACAATTGCCCCAGTCCGAATCTGCATATGCCTTTAAGGATAAGGATGACTGGGCAGAAAAGAACAGTCATGTGCCAGGAGTGGATTTGAGATATCTGAGTAGATGATGGGCTGCATCTAAATGAGCTGTAGTTGGAGATGACATGTATTGACTCAGCTATTAAGCTGCAAAGGCGATGTCTGCCGAGAGTGGTGAGATAGAGTAATCTTCCAACCAGCCTTCTATATTGTGCACCATTCTGCGGAGGTTTGCCATCGATGAGCTTAGTTTGATTAGGGTGCATGGGAAGATTGCTCGGCTTGCTGTCCAAGAAACCCGGTATCATCAAGTAAGGAGAGGACATACTTCCTCCGGGGCGGTAGATACCACTTCTTTGATTTTGCAATCTCCAAGCCAAGAAAATATTTCAAATTGCCAAGTACCTTGACTTGAAAAGTTTACGTAATTGATTACGTACTTGGTGAACTGCAGCATGACTAGGACTAGCTATTATAATGTCATCCACATAGACCAATAATGCAACAAAAGTTGATGCTGAACTTTGTTGTGAATAAGCTGTAGTCACTTTTGGATTGTGTGAAGCCACAACTGAGTAAGGCAGTGGAAAATTTTGTGAACCATTGGCGAGAAACTTGTCTTAAACCATAAATGGACTTGTTCAATCTGCATACCAAACTGCTGTTATCTGATCTATATCCAAGAGGCATATCCATATATACTTCTTCAAATAGATCCCCATTTAGGAATGCATTATTTACATCAAGTTGTAGTAAATTCCATCCTTTAATGGCTGCCAAAGACAAGAGAACTCTCACAGTTGTGAGTTTGGCTACTGGGGAAAAAGTGTCTCTGAAATCTACTCTAGCTTGTTGAGTATACCCTTTAGCCACTAACCTGGCTTTGAGCCTATCAACTGAACCATCTGGCTTAGTTTTGACCTTGTACACCCATCTACAACCAATTGTGTGTTTACGAACAGGAAGTGGGACTAAGGTCCATGTATTGTTTGCTTCCATGGCTGCAAGTTCTTCACTCATTGCTTGCTTTGCCATTCGGGAACTTAGCAGACTTGATGATAAAGCGAGGCTCATAAAAGCTAGAAATCTGATTGATAAAGGCGAGAATAGGAGGGTGACAATCTGTCATGACTGAGATGAGTGAAGATGGGATATGCGGTTGTGTTGTTGCATATATATTGTTGTAGATAGGCGGGTTGTCTAAGCTGTTCTACCGGATCTCTCGAGATGAGGCTCATTAGCAAGGTCGGGAGAAGACATTCGTGGATCCAGTGCGGAGGATGAGGATGTGCGAGGCAAGATCACATCTGCGGGTGGGATTGCTTTCTTGGAACATTTGGACCATCGACAAAGGCGGTGGAATCATTGTGTCGAGAAGAGATCCATGACTGTATCAGAATTTGGAACTTTCTGAAATGGAAAAACATTCTAATGGAAAACCACATCTCTTGATATGATGAATTGCTTGGTAGTGAGATCATAAAGCTTGTAACCTTTGTGTCCAACAGGATACCCCATGAAAACTGTAGGAATTGCCCTGGGAGTAAATTTATCTCTCTTTGAGCACAATGTAGAAGCAAAGGCAAGGCAACCAAATACTTTGAGAGCTGAATAGTCAGGTGCCTTTTTGAACAAAAGCTCATAAGGGGTTTTTTGTTTGAGTAGGGGTGTAGGAGTCCTATTTATAAGGAACACAGCAGTCTTCAAACACTCATTCCAAAAGGATATTGGAATCCTAGACTGAAAATAGATTGCCCGAGCCACATTAAGGAGGTGTTGGTGTTTTCTCTCAACTACTGAATTTTGTTGTGGTCTTTCAACACAACTAAATTGATGCAAGGTCCCCTTTTGTGCTAGAAAATCAGTCAAGGATAGTTCTTTTGCATTATCTGTGCGAATTTGTTTAATTGTGATGTGAAATTGAGTTTCTACTAGAGCAAAGAACTGTTGAATATATGACTGTGTGCCTCAGATTTGTATTGTAACATGTATAACCATGTAAAACGTGTATGATCATCAACTAATGTCAAGAAATATCTTTTATTATCATGACTAGGAACATGATAGGGTCCCCAAATGTCACAATGCACTAAATCAAAAGCTGATTCTGACATGTGATTAAAAGATTGAAAAGGTAATCTTTTTTGTTTTGATAGAGGACAAATGGAACAAGAATGTGAATTGTAAGCAGGAAAACCAAGTTCTTTATTGAGTAAGAGTAAACATTTATCTGATAGGTGTCCTAGTCTAGCATGCCACAACTCATGAGTGGCTTTATTGGAAACAGAATTACAAGAAACACATGGTTTACAAGAATCAAAAGATTTACATTGTCTTTTAGCAATGACAGCAGCTACATGAAGTGAGGAAGGGTGAGCCTTGAAGACATAAAGTCCTTGAATGAGTTCACCCTTGCCAATCATCTTCGAGTGACTGAGGTCCTGCATAAGGAAAGTGTTAGGCTGAAAAATGACGAAACATTTGAGGAGGACAATAAGGCACTAACGGCGGCAAAAATTGACATGAAAGCTAGGTATGTAAAGGACATTATGTAATACAAGGTCAGGGCTCAATCTAACAGAACCAGTAGAATGCACAGAAACTAAGGATTTGTTTGGCAAAGTAACAAAAGAATTTATTGCAGCAGTGCTAGAGATGAAATTATCAAGACTACAAGCAATATGACTAGTGGCCCCTGAATCAAGAATCCAACAATCACTATGAGAAAGAGAATGTGTGTTAGAAACAGCAGAAAGAACAAGACCTGAGGGAGACTCAATGTGCTGAACCTCATTATTGCAAGGGACAGCAGTCTGAGCTAGCTGTGAAGAAAGCAATGAAAGCAACATCTTGCACTGATCAGCAGTTATAGGCATGCTTTGAGAACCAGGCTCTGCTGGTCCAGAGACTTGATGAGCAGAATTCAAGGATTTAGACTTATAGCCTGGTGGATATCCATGAATCTTGTAGCATTTGTCCTTAGTGTGTCCTATGAGACCACAGTGAGTGCATAGTGGGCGATCTTTCTTGCCATGTTGCTTATTCTGTGAAGCTCTTACTGCAAAAACAGCTTGTGTATCATTATTCACAGAAGAAGCACCTATCTCTCGATGCTTCTCATCTTGAACTACCAAGGAAAACACCTTATCAATATGGGGAATTGGATCCATTGCAAGAATCTGTCCCCTAATGTGAGAAAAACTGTCATTGAGTCCCATTAAAAAAACCAACACATATTCCAACTGAATGTAATCAAGGAGTGGTCGAATCCCTCCACAAATACAGTTGCATTGAGGTTTCAGTTGTTGTAATTCTTCCCAAATGGATTTCAATTGTGTGTAGTATTGGTTAACAGATAATGAACCTTGAGCAAGACTCACCAAATTCTTGCGAAGTTGATAGGTTCTGGGTCCATTTGTTTGTTGAAAACGATTCTTGAGATCTTGCCAAACAGCTGCAGAAGATCCACCATAGACAATGCTAGAGATGATGTCTTTGGATACTGAGTTTAACAACCAAGAACATACAATGTCATCATTGCGTTTCCAAATGGCTTTAACACGCTCATCAGCATCCTCAGGACAGGGAAAGGAACCATCAACATAGCCAAGTTTGTTCTTGTCATTCAAAGCCAACTGCATCGATCTGCACCAAGAGTTGTAGTTGTCGCCAGTGAAGGGCTGAGATACAAGCTGTAAGCCTGGATGATCTGAAGGTTCAAGAAACAAAGGATTCGCAAAATCATCTTGATTTGCCATAGATGAAGAAATCGAGAGCACAGAAGAAATTTCTGGATTGGAAAGAAACTTTTGAAGAAAAAACAGAAATGGACAATTTCTGATGGAGAAATGAAAAGGAATCAGAATGCGGAAGAGGAAGGAAGATATTCTTCTCGTGATACCATATTAGAATGAAGAAATGAATAGTGAATGATAATGCATTCATCTTCTAATTCATTACAGAAAAGGATATATATATACAAGATAGAATAGGAAACTTCTAACAAACTTTCTAACTAAACTTCTAACTACTTTAACAGAAATATAACTAAAAATAACTGAAAATAACTAACTAAATACATATAGTTAGTAATTAGGATTTGAGAAAGTTAACTATTCTTTGTATAATACGCAAAATAATGTCTTTGTCTACTGGAGAAACTAAAGATGTTATAATAGCTGAAAGTAGCACGGGGATCTCTCTAGTGACATTGTATAAATAATTCAATTCATAACGAGCTCTTCAGGCTGCATGCAATATCTACTAATTAGTATTGTGCTACAGTTAAATAATGATTCATAATTTTTATATTAATAATCTCATAGATAATTCTAAGTAATTTTTTGACAAAGCGATAATTCTAAGTAATTGATTAATGTTAATCATGTAATTATCAGCAAACATGGCATAAATAAATAAAAGTATATTCTAATTGCTTTTTGTCTTTCTTTCCCTACCACTTTCGTTTTCCGCCTTCTCTGCAACTTTACCGTTCCGGCGTTTGCTTGCCTGACTTCTCAACTTTGAAATGAAGTCAGTGACTGATCCTTTGATGATTCTTAATCAACAACTGGTTACAACAGAAAGCTATAGTTTTTATGGTGATTGAAAACTGAAAATTAATGGCATAGAGGGTTTGCATGTTGTCGTAACCCGAACACATTTTCTGTTTTTCTATTTTTAACTGCTTTCAAAGATTTTCATCCGAACAAGTTCTGTTAGGTAATGTTTGGTTGGAGGGGAATGAAGACTAATACAAAATATATATTCTACAACAGGATTTAAAATTAGTTGTTAAATAACATATGTAAAAAGAGAGACGATGACATATTTAAAATTAAATGAAGTGTTTTCACATCAGTTGCTATATAATAGATGTGAAAAGTCACATTTTACATCGTTTGTTTTTGGGAACTGATGTAAAATGTAACTTTTTAAGTAGTGAAGATAAGCGGTGTCATTTTTGTAATTAGGAAAAACCCTTTTACATCAGTTGGAATTACAACCGATGTAAAATGTCTGCAATCTGAGATACAAACTCGCGAAGCACCATTCATTTCATTTCATTCCAACTTTCTCTCTCAGGCAACCACCACCATCACCACCGCCAGGCAACAATAGCGAGTATATATGTCTTCTCTCTGGTGAGCTCTCTTCTCTCTTGCATCTCTTCTCCTCCGGCCCTCCCTCCATTTCTTCTCGTCTCTTCCTATCTGGTGAGTCCCCCACCATGGTTTCTTCTCAGATCTCCATACCAGCGAATCCATTTCAGTCCCTTCTTCGTCTATTATGGATGTTCCACCTCTCGTCGTGCCGTCTCACCGCTACTCCGATCCCTCTTCTGCTCCCAAACCGCTCTGTGGCGATCGCGCGCAGCTCCGCCATCTCTGTCTCCATGTTGCTCAGGTCGTCGCTGCACACCTTTCTGTGTTCATTCCCTTCGCCAGGTGTGCTCTTTTCTGCTACCGCTGTGTTTTCTTTTGGGGGATTGAGTTCTATTTTGCTGGTAGATGGGTGATTTAGGGCTGCACTGAGTTCTTGATTTGAATAAATTTGTATCAATTTGTTTCTTTATATATATTTTTGGATTTGCTCTCAAACATGCTGGTATTTTGCTTGTATATGTCTTGGTTGCACACAATGTGTTTGACGAAACGTTTGAACCCAATAAATGTTGTTTGAATTGTTTGACTGGGATGCACACAAGGTGTTTGATTCCATGTTGTGATTGGGTGTTTTTTCTCGGGGGGGTGAATTGTTTGTTCTAAATTTAATTTATGGTTTTCCTGAAAGGATTATAATAGGTTGAGGCCGTTGAGCTACAGGGGAGCAGATTTGTTTTTCTTGGCTTTTTATTTAGTTAGTCACGCAAGCTATGAGAATGTGCTAAAGAAGGTATCCTTTAATGCTTGTCACTCTGAATTAGCACATAGACTTGTCTTGTTGATTCCTCATTTGTTTTCTAATTTGTATACACTGTTCATGGATCCCTAAACTGTAGCATTATACCCCTGGCGCCCTAGCAGTCCTAGTTGGAATCAAATTGGGTAAGTCATCAAGCACTTGTATTAATACTTGTCTCAACCTCTTACTAATTTGTCATTTGATTATATGTTTGTCCAACTAAATTCTTCATTTCATAAAAGCATAATTCAAACTCAAATATGAGGAAGAATGGGGCTTTAGATGACTAGAACTCACTTATTCCTGTTTGATGACAGAAAAGTAGCAACTGGCCTGTATTCTAGATTAGAATCTTAAAATGGCATTTTATTCTATTGAAATATATGCTCATTTTTGCATTAGTGTGCATGATCTCATTTACAACACAATTCATTAAATATGCACAAAGTTTTGAGCCACACTATATATACATGTTTAAACTATAAAAACTCATTTATCACAAAATTACTAAAGATTTACCATCCATGTTAAATAGCATATTATCTAGGGGGCCTAGGGTACCTCTAAACTTGTCCGAGAATATCTGTTATATTAAAGATGAATTTCATTTACATTTAATTAATCGCATGATGGTGATCCATTAAGGAAGTTCTATCCAAATATAAATGCAAACTGCTTGACAAAAGGACCTTCTAATGCAACAATGTCTTATTCCATTGATGTGATCTACTTTTATAAGGATGAAGAACAAATTTGTCACTATTAACTTTTAAAGGCTATTCTCATGGTGCAGCTTGAATATTCTAATCCCTTTTTATTAATTAATTACTTGTAAGATCACCCTCGTATAAAGGAAAATCTCTTGCTTTTGTGGAGTATTTTTCTTTGTGTTTTGTATTTGTGTTGGTGTATAAATGTTTTAAGAACCGGACCAGAGATCGAACATGTGAGACCTCCGGGTCATGGTTCAATTGGTTCAACCGGTTCAACCATTGAACCAATTAATGGTTGAACCGGATCACTAATAAACAAATAAATTAAAATAATATTAATATTATATGTATATATTTTAATTAATATTTATTTGGATGTACTTACTTAGGCTAAAAAGTGAAGGCTAATTTTGAAAATTATTATATTATATTAGATAATAGTATACTTTGTTTCATAAAAAGAAAAAAAAGATAATATACTTGAGCTAAAGGGCCAAATGGAAGCTGTAAGTGTTAGATCAAAGCAACCATCACACGGGAGGAGGGGGAGGGGGTGAATTGGGTAATAATAGAAATTTAAAACTTTTACTAAACAACAAAACATAAATCAGAGTTTTTCAAATAAAGAGAGTGTAGATAGATAAAAGAAGATAATTTAAAAACCATCTAACAAAACTAATAACATATTTTTAACCAGTTTGGAAATAAGTAAGATAAAGCATTTCATTTGTCTAATTATCTTAGACTAAACATTAACCGGTTAGACAACATCTAGAGGATAAAAAAACATTTGAAAATAGCTTAGAACATAAAGCTTAAATCAGTTAGAAAACTTTGTTGAAAATACATAAAACAACAAAGATAAGGAGATAAGGGTAGAGAGAAAAGAAACAAGATTTATCCCGGTTCACTCATATAAATGATGAGCTACATCCAGTCCCCAGCAGTAGCTGAGTTTTTCTCCACTATCACATCAGATAATTACAATGAGTAGTCTTTGCACACCTAGCCTCTCCAAGCTCATTGAGTATTGTTCTTAACCAGCCTCTCCAGACTGTTGCAAGTATTATTTGCACACCTAGCCTCTCCAGACTCATTGAGTATTGTTCTTAACCAGCCTCTCCCGGTCATTGCAAGTATTATTTGCACACCTAGCCTCTCCAGGCTCAACGAGTATTATTCTTAACCAACCTCTCCAGGCTGTTAAAAGTATTATTTTCACCTAGCCTCTCCAGGCTCACTGGATTTTGATGAATGTTGCATAGAGAAAATCTCACAACACTCATGGAGTGATTTTATAATGAAGTACAGAGATGAGTTCTTCCTACACTCACAATAGTGGATATATTTTTAAGTACTTCAGAATTAATAAAAGAAATCTCTCATAACACTCACTTGAGTTAATATAGAATGTTTACATTGAGGATGATTTCTGTTGAGATAAAGGTGGCGATCCTCTCATTTTTCATTAAGTGTAGCAGAAGTAGTAGCTCCAGCAACTCTCTTTCTCTTCATCTTCAATGACTTCTGTATTTATGGTCTTCGAGCATTTAGGATCCGTTAGAGACATTCTCTCATATGTTGGCTTCAAGCAGAACTTCATTAAATGCAATAGAGTCATTCTGGGCAGCCATTAATGCAATATAGTCGTTCTGGGCAGCCATTCATGCAATAGGAACGTTGGTTGTACTCTAACATGAAGGATCATGGCTTTATGCATCGTGATACTGCCATATCAGAGTTGTGCAGAGAGCTTTTTGTACTTTGCTGAGTACACTTCCCTTTTCGTGTAAGGACCAGAGGTACTAGGGAATAAAGCATGTTAGAAGCATTCTTTAACTGGTCTTTGATTCTGATTATCCAAGGTTTCTTGAGAGGGTAACTTCTGAATTTTCTCGATAAGCGTGAAACTGAGTAGGAGAGAAGGCTTCAAGTCTCTTTCTGGTTCTTGAAATACGATTCTGATAATCCTTATAGAATTCGCGTCCATAACATAAGTGCTTCTATCTTGAAAATAACCGCATCTATCTAACCATTTGAGTTTTCATTCGGGCTAGTAGATGAGCTCCATATTAAGGACTCAGCAAGTCCAAAGACTGGTGTGGATGAGTGCTTCTGTCACCTTTAGTGGACGAGTACTTATGTTATTCTAGTGGACGAGAGCCTCTATTACTCTAGAGGACGAGAGCCTCTGTTACTCTAGTGGATGAGAGCCTCTGTTACTTTAGTGGACGAGAGCCTCTGTTACTTTAGTGGACGAGCTCCATTTGCCACGTCATTGGACGGACCATTCTGATACCTTAATTGACGAGCTCCAAATGCCACGTCATTGGACGGACCATTCTGATACCTTAATGGTCGAGCTCCAAATGCCATGTCATTGGACGGACCATTCTGATACCTAAATGGACGAGATCCAAATGCCACGTCATTGGACGAGCCATTCTGATACCTTTAGTAGACGTTGGCTTTCATCACTTTAGTGGACGCTGACTTTCATCACTCTAGTGGACGCTGGCTTTTATCACTTTAGTGGACGCTTGCTTTTACTTTAGTGGACGTGAGCTTCAATCACTCTGATGTTGGACGTGCGTTTTAATCACTTGTGTTGGACGGATGATTCTACCATTTAATCTGCACACTCGATAGATAGGTTAGCAACCAATATGAAGGTTAATTAAATCATTAACCAATGTTTAGTTCTCATCAAAACTTAGAAAAATGCGCATCAGACATTTTTGAGACTTAACAATCTCCCCCTTTTTGATGATGACAAACATTGAGATGATTTAATGAACCTCAGAAAATATCAACAAAGAAAATAGCATAAATCAGATAGGTTGAAATTTTCTTAAGTGGACAAGTTATATCATATTCATTCTCCCATATCATATTCATTCTCCTATTCTCCTATAACATATTTCTATCACAAATCTCAATTTCTCCTATTCTCCCCCTTTTGTTAACATCAAAAAGGGTTATCAAGTTTTATTTATCAGACATTTTAAGGGAAAGATAACATGTTAAGAAAATCATAGTAATGCAGCAAGCATATTAGACATACTCCACTTAAACTATTGTATCATTACTCCCCCTGAACTAATGCTTAGTTAAAAGAACATGTATATAGGAGTAATGACAGATTTATCATAGATAGGTTAACATTCATACATGTCATTCAGCAATGCAATGCATGTTTATATTATCTCTAATAAATAAAAACCTTTCTTTTGCGAGGGGTTTAGTGAAAATATCAGCCCATTGATTTTCAGTTTTAACAAACTTAATATCAAAGATGCCTTTCTGAACATAATCCCTAATGAAATGATGTTTGATTTCAATATGCTTAGCCTTAGAATGCTGAATTGGATTTTCAGTTAAGCACATAGCACTCGAATTATCACACCATACAGATATGTTATGTTCATAAATAGAGTAATCCTCAAGTTGATGATTTACCCATAAGAGTTGAGAGCAGCAACTAACAGCAGAGATATATTCTGCTTCAGCAGTAGACAGGGCAATGGTTGTCTGCCTCTTACTTGACCATGAGACTAAACTTGCTCCAATGAAGTGACATCCTCCACTGGTGCTTTTTCTTTCTATTCTGTCTCCAGCAAAGTCAGTGTCACAATATCCCACTAATCTGTAATTTTTTGATCTTAAATACAGCAAACCGAGATTAGTAGTTCCAAGCAAATATCTAAATATTCTTTTTACAGCCTTAAGATGAGATTCTCTAGGATCATATTGGAATCTAGCACACATACAGACACTAAATTGAATGTCAGGTCTGCTTGAAGTTAAGTACAGTAGAGAGCCAATCATACCTCTGTAGACAGTTTGATATACCTTTTTACCTTCATCATCTTTGGTTAGTTTTGCATTGGGTTGCATAGGGGTTTTCATGAGCTTTGCATTTTCCATTTTGTATTTCTTGAGTATCTCCTTGGTATATTTTTGTTTATGAATGTAAATTCCATAACTTGTCTGCTTGATTTGTAATCCAAGGAAGAACTTCAATTCTCCCATCATGCTCATCTCAAATTCAGCTTGCATTAGATTTGAAAATTCCTTGCACAGCTTTTCATTAGTTGCTCCAAAAATAATATCATCAACATATATTTGAACTATAATAAAGTTCTCTTTAGAGCATTTTTTGAACAGAGTAGTGTCTACTTGTCCTCTAGTAAAATCATTATGCATGAGAAAAGAAATGAGTCTATCATACCATGCTCTAGGTACTTGTTTCAAACCATATAATGCCTTTTTAAGTTTGAAAACGTGATCTGGTTTATCAGTATCCTCAAAACCAGGGGGTTGCTTAACATACACTTCTTTTTCAATTATACCATTTAGAAAAACACTTTTTACATCCATTTGAAACAGGGTAATTTGGTGTTGTGCAGCATATGACATTAAAATGCGTATGGCTTCTATTCTAGCTACAGGTGCAAAGGTTTCAGTATAATCAATACCTTCTTGTTGGTTATAGCCTTGAGCTACTAACCTTGCCTTATTTCTGACAACTTTACCATCTTCATCCAATTTGTTTCTGAAGACCCATCTTGTTCCAATAACCGACTTGTTTTTAGGCTTAGAGACAAGAGTCCAGACATCATTTCTGGTGAACTGGTTAAGTTCTTCTTGCATAGCAAGAATCCAGCTTTCATCCTCAAGAGCTTCTTCAATGCGTTTAGGCTCCAAATCTGAACTAAAGGCCACATTGCTTGATTCTCTTAATGTGGATCTGGTTCTTACTCCCTCAGAAGGATTTCCAATAATAAGATCCTTAGGATGATGAGTGTTGAACTTCCAATCCCTTTTGAGATCATCATGAAGATCTTGACTTGTCTGCTGACTCGTCTGTTCCACTTGCCTTTCAGCCTCAGGCACAGGTTATGTTTTGGTTAGATCGGGTTGTTGACTTTCTGGCTTGTTTATATCAAGACCTGCAAGTAGGTATGTCAACGGGGCGGGGCGGGCACGGATACTGGTTACCCGCTACCCGCCCCATTGGATAAAAAATCTACCCGTACCCGCACGGATGCCTGCTTAACGGGTTTTTAACAGATTCGCGGGTTTTCACGGGTATCCGCGGATATCCATGGATAGTTATGAAAAACAAACAAATCTTTTTTTTAATTAAAAAAAATACACAAAACTTAAACAAACCACCACATTAATATCTTCCGATATTTGAACAAAATAGCACCTACAAATTAATACATCACACTTAAAATATCCATGAAACAACACAATAGATGAAAATTATCTATGAAATGATATAAGGACTTTGAGAGTAGATATATATAATAAAGGGTATTATAGTAATTAAGTAACGGGTGCGGGTATCCGCGGGCACGGATAGTGTGATACCCGCCCCCGCCCCGTTTATAGACGGGTATTGGAATTACCCGTTTATTTTACCCGCGGGTACCCGTTTAACCACCCGCCCCGTACCCGTTGCGGATTTTATCCGCGGGTATCCGCGGATACGGATAAAATTGTCATCCCTACCTGCAAGATCATCTTCTAGATCTGATAGTTCTTTATCAGTCTTTAATCCATCATTGAATTTAACATGAACATATTCTTGGATTATACAAGTTCTTGAATTGTATACTCTAAAGGCCTTAGACTTTTCAGAATATCAAACGAAAATACCTTTATCTACCTTAGAATGAAACTTTCCAAGATTATCTCTAGTATTCAGAATAAAACATTCACATCCAAAAGCATGAAACTAAGATATGTTGGGGCTTTTTCCTTTCCACAATTCATATGGAGTCCTTTTTAGAAAAGGCCTAATAAGTATTCTGTTTTGTACATAACAAGCAGTGTTTACAGCTTCTGCCCAGAAGTGCTTAGGGAGATTGTTTTCATTGAGCATAGATCTTGCCATCTCTTGCAGAGATCTGTTCTTTCTCTCAACCACTCTATTTTGCTGTGGAGTTCTAGGTGCAGAGAAATTGTGAGAGATTCCATTCTCCTCACAGAACTGTCTAAACGGCTCATTTTCAAATTCTCCCCCATGATCACTTCTAAGGGTAGAAATTCAAAAACCCTGCTCATTTTGTAATCTTTTGCAGAATATTGAGAAAGCCTTAAAAGACTCATCCTTGTGTGTTAGGAAGAGTACCTATGTGTATCTAGAATAGTCATCAACTATGACAAATCCATATTTTCTTCCCGGCCAGTGTGACACTAACTGGTCCAAACAGATCCACGTGTAACAACTGAAGAGGTCTACAGGTTGATACTTGGTTTTTTAGATTTGAAACTTGATTTTATCTGTTTACCTCTCTGACATGAATCACACAAGACATCTTTCTTAAAGCTAATATCAGGAAATCCTCTCACAAGATTATTCCTTTTTAATTCAGAAATTTGTTTCATACTAGCATGTCCTAGTTTCTTATGCCATAACCATCTCTCATCCTCTTTAGACATCAGACAGGTTTGATGCGTGATTTTTAAGAATAAAGGCAAGTGCACCTCGTCGCAATCAAGTAATACGGTGGTGAGACCGGTTATCGTATCCACAGGGATCGGTTGTCAATTACCAATTCACAAACTCAACAACTATCTAGACTAAACTAAAGTATGAGAGATTAAACAGAAAATAAAGAAATAAAATATTTTTGTCTTTTTGGACTTTTAACAAACACTTTGAGTGCAGAATTTACAAATGGTTGAGATTGTCAGGTTTAGACTACACTAATCCTCCCTTGATTGCAATGAAATGGCTAACAACACAAGTCCTAATTCAATTATGCCAATCAAGCCTTTTCTAAAGTACTCAAGCCTAATGTCTTAGGTGCATTGAGCCTAAAACCCCAAATTAAACCCTAATGTCTTAGGTGGATTAATCTGTGATTTTGCATTAAGTCAAGACTTATAAGATTGCAAGCATTCAACACCTATGTCTAGATTCTTGAACTACTTGGCATATGATTCATGAGCATGCCTTAACACCAACCTTTCAGTCATCTATCAAAGCAACATATCATTCCTATGGGTAGCTAATCCAAGGAAAGCATTAAGCACAGAATCACATACTCATAAAGAAATAGAAACTTGTATTGAAATCAAATCAATTAACAATCAAGTTCAGAAAAGCTACATCTAAACCCAACAATGGGGGAATTAGCTATACATGATAAATTCTACAAAAGAGAAAGAGAGAAGAGAGGAAGAAAACTTCATGACGAATCCTTCAATCTCCTTCCAATCCAAGAGCAGAGAGATGTCATCTTTAAGGTCCCAGCCTTCCCCCAGCTGTCAGCCCTCTTTAGGGTTTCCAAGCCTCTGCAAAAAGTCCCCTTTTTCTGTCTGCTGTGCTGTTATTTATAGATCCGTCGTGCGTCACGGTCGTGATGTCCATCACGGCCAGGCCGTGACACTTTCTGTCCAAGGCGTGCCTTCAGGTTTTTAACTCTCGCGAGGTGAGAGAAGTGTTCGCGACGCGAGCCCTCATTTTCTGGTCGGTCACGGCCGTGATGTCTGTCACGGCCAGGCCGTGACAGTTTCTGACTTTTGCCTTCTTCTCTGCTTGATCACGGCCGTGATGGTCATCACGGCCAGGCCATGATAGGCTCTGTTTGGCTCATATTCTTCTCTTTTTAAGCTCCAAAATCATCCAAGCTTCATTATAGCCAAATATGCACAGTTTTCCTTCAATTTCTGCAAAACAACACACAGAAACCACCTTCACCCGTTCCAAGGTAAAAACTAATAAAAACAAACTAAAAATGCCTAAACTATATGCAAATGCATGCAGAAATGTACATGGAAAATGAGGTGAAATCACACTCATCAAATCACCCCAAGCTTAAGACTTTGCTTGTCCTCAAGCAAAAACCAAGGCCGGAAAGAATAAACAGAACATTGATAGTGAACTAAGAACCCGAGTAAATGATTCAAGCAATAGGCAAATCAAACAATTCAGCAAGAGACAATCAATTCAAGTCCAATTAGAGGCTTAGGTTCCTTAGACTCATATTCTCACTGATTTGGGCACTCTTTCTCACATGAAGCTCACCCCAAGCTTGTTCATTTGCTTGGTTCTCTTTCTACCTCACTCAAGTGTTTAGGGAATAAGACATTTCGCTCAATTTTCCTCAAGGAATGAATCCTACCATAGGCTTGACTATCAACCACATCTCTACTTTATTAATGAAAACAAATTAGAATCAAGAGGTCTTTTATTTGGTTGTAACATGGCCATGGGATTAATCTTTAGGTGGGGATAACAAGAAAAGGAAATTCCAAAAGGCTACATAAACATCAAGCATTGCAAACATGACCTTCTAAAATACCTTCTTGGGTTTTCAATTCACTTTCCACCTTTCTTTGCTTTCTTTTTCTTTTATTTCTCACTTTTCTTTTTGTCATCCCCTTCTCTATTTATTTTTTTTTCTTTTTTTTTCTTTTTGCTTGGAGAAGGGGAAATTTTTCAACTCAAGAGAAATATTGATTCTTTTCATCCCAAACTCTTTCTACTACCTTTCTACCCTTTTGTAATACTTTAGAAGGTCCCTTATCAAACATATATATCCAAACATTTTAGGGTACCAAGAAAAGCATTTTATTCATTCAGGCTCAAAATTGGGCAACTAAGGGGTATCATTTCATCATTCAAAGCTCAGAAGGCCAGAAAAATACCTATTGCCTCAATCATTTTCAAAAATGTTTTAAAAATTTTCAAGTTTCAAAATGGTTTCAAGTCAAGTTCTAGAGAATAACAAACCAAGAGGAATAACACTCTAACACAAGGAATGGGGTAAAATTTTAGTGAGTACCCCTTTGGCTCAAAATCTCACATTTTAATAGTTCAGAATCAATGAAAAACAAAAATCTTCAGAACCATATGCTAATTATCAACTATCCAAGATTATCTCAAGCATTTTCATTTGCAGCCATATCACAAGAATAACAAATTGGGTTCAACAATTCACTATCACAATTTATTGGCACTTAGTTCTCACAATTGGATGCAAAATCTAAACAAGGGCAATCTAATAATGTGATCATGCAAACTACCATGCAAAACTATATGAATGCAACATGAAAAAATGCAAATGCAAAATACCCCTACCCCAAGCTTAAGAATTTACATTGTCCCCAATGTAAACAATCAAGTTGGAGAGAGGAGAAGAAAAATAAAATAAAGCAAAAAATTGGAACGGCTTACCGAGGCGGTGAGACACCCCGCTGTGCCCCTTTGTGACATTTAGTTTAAAACCTCAGTTATTAGTTCCTTAAGCGCGCGTTTAGCGTTAGATATTTTCACAAATCATTTTCGAAATGTCCCCTTTAAAAATCGGAGATTTGTATGACGTCAGAAAAACACCTGATAGACAGTTTTATAACTTCAAAACTTAATCCAACCATAAATGGTCTCTGGTCTTACATCAACTGCCGGGAGGCGGAAGAATAAATACATAAACTCCAGTCGTGATAAAGACTTAGGAGAGAAATAGATACTGTAATCCCAAATTGGTTTTCATGCACATAAACAGTTTTCATTAATAACATAAAATATTCGCAAGATTACAATATATAAATACCCCAACTTTATCTATTACATTACCAAAACATTGTTGAGGGTATCCTCTCGGTAGGAGCCCTCACAGGCATAGACTTAAACAAGAATACTAAACAATTGAAAACATCTAAAACGTCTCACAAGACACACTGGCCATATACTACGGACCCTAATCACCATGGGTCAAGACTCGAGCTCGGCATCCGACTCATAGGGAATCCCGTCCAATCCCTCATCATTAAGTTTGTCCACCAGGTCTTCTAGTACGATTTCATCATAAAACAAAATACAACATGCAGAAAGATGCAGGGGATAAGAAACAGTTCTACCATCAAAAACGGAAAAGAGTCATAGTAAAATATACAATAATTATCACAGACACAACATCAGTCAATTCATCCATCTTCCGTAAAATTCTTATATTCATCCTACCCTCACTCCTACAACTAAAACTCAATACTGAATATGGCTATGGTTTCCCCATCATAGTTATGGTTATCGGTCAATAGTCCAAGTGACACGTCCCATTCCCGGTGCACATCCTTAGTCATGGTGAGAATGCTCATGCAAAGCAATGACACTATAGCTGCACAATAAACCCGGTGCACACCCCGGACCGTGGGTGCTCATGCAAAGCAATGATACTATAGCTGCACGATTATCCCGGTGCACACCTTCACCAAGGTAAGAACGCTCACGCAAAGCGTGACACTACAGCTGCACGATGATCCCGGTGCACACCTCATCCACTCGCAGAGGTGCTCATGCAAAGCATGACACTCGTAGCTACACAAGTTAAGTTTGTCAGGCGTCCAAGCGACACGTCCCATTCCCGGTGCACATCCTTAGTCATGGTGAGAATGCTCATGCAAAGCAATGACACTATAGCTGCACAATAAACCCGGTGCACACCCCGGACCGTGGGTGCTCATGCAAAGCAATGACACTATAGCTGCACGATTATCCCGGTGCACACTTTCACCATGGTAAGAACGCTCACGCAAAGCGTGACACTACAGCTGCACGATGATCCCGGTGCACACCTCATCCACTCACGAGGTGCTCATGCGAGCATGACACTCGTAGCTGCACAAGTTTAGTTTATCCATTGGACGGTCCCACAAGGACTTCGGGTCTTGTATGTGTCTCACATACGGTTATAGAAACAACACAACTTGTGGACCTCAGACCCTATGGTCATAACCTAGTGCTTTAACCTCTCATCAAGACCTCAACACATGCTCTATGTCACAACACCTCTTTAACATATTTCATGTAGGTTAGGCACCTCTAAAAATCATCATGATCCTCACGCCCAAAACAACTCATATCTTAGACCACATATATATCTTCGCTTAATCCACTAAGCATAAAGTAAATACCACACAGATCATGCATAACATCAAGTCAATCAAAGATATTTCAAAACATCAACATAGCACTAAATCAGTTCAATAAAGATAATAAAACTCAAATCAACCATCAACAGTATAAACATCAACCTAATATCGATCAACCTACAATCCCCGAATCATCATGGATGTTTTATAAAAAGCAATTTAAAGCGATTCTGGTCTTGTCGATTATTCGACTTCTAGTAGGGTTTAGGTCGCCCTATATAATTACTACATAATTTACTACTTATCGATTCCGACGATAGGTTGATTCTTTCCCCCACCTTTTAATGCGTTCGGAGATTTTTCTGGAACTTCACAGTCATGCAATCAGCTCCAATGAGTTCCCAAAAAGGGAATTCATACTTCTCCAAAGCAAGCAAGAACATGAAAAACATCCCGAGAGAGCGATCCAAGCATTGAAACAACCAGACAAAATACTGAATTAATTTCTCAACTATCAAAATATAAATATAATTCAATAATATATTTAATGTCTCAAAAACTCGTTGATTTAAATCAAAAACAGATTTGGGGTTTTTAGGCTCAAGGTTAAAATTGAGAAAAATCAGTTTAACAAGAGATTGACAAAAAATGATTTAGGGAGACACTTAATCATGCTCCCAATTTCGAAAAACACCAATTAATTTCAGATTTTGAGAATTAAAATCAAAACCTAGGGTTAGGGTTTCAAAATCAATTTGGGGGTTTTGAATCGAGCAAAGGAAATGAGAAAACCACTTACCCAAGGAAGAAGATGAAGTTGTGGTGGCTACCGGGACCTCCGGCGTGGCGGGCTGGCGCAAGAACCACGATGGAGAACGGCGGCGGACAGATCCTACTCGCGGTGGCTAGCGCGATTTCGCGCTACGAGGAACAACCGAGACACGATCTGGACAAAGACGCGAACCAAGCGTGGTGTCGCGGCGTCGAGAGCTCCCGGCGGGCGGTGGTTACGGCGGTTCCTAACCGGAAGGATGGGTTTTTGTGTGACCCACACAAGGAAGAAGGAGGGATCCAAACGGTGGCATCAAGGGAACATTTCGGTGGCTGGAATGGAAGCCCCGCAGATGCGCATCCGGCAGTGGAGCTCGCGGTGTAGGCGCGATTTCGCATGGAGGAGCTCGACCTGGACGCAATGTGACGCAAATCGGAGGAGGCGAGCGGAACACGGCGTCACGCGGCTCCGGCAATGACGCAGCCGTGATCGCGATCGAGGCGAGGTGGGGGCGCGCGGTTGTGCAAGGTGGGAGAATGAAGATGAATTTAAGGGAGAAAGGGAGAAAGCAGCAGAGAGAAAGGAGAAAGAAAGAGGGAGGGGGTTACGGGTTTTCTGAGAGAGAGAGAAGTGAGAAAGTTGGGTTTTAAGTTAATTATTTAGTAATAGGTACAAAATGAGTGATAAAATATTAAGTCTAAAATAAATATGTTTTTACTTTTTGGAATCTAAAAATAAAGGTTGATAAATATATGATTTCAAATTTCAATTTAGAGTAAAGATTAATAATTGAACTGATCAACTAAGAAAATACTCGGTCCAAAATTTAATCTCCGATTAAGGTCAAACCAGTTTATTTTCAACTCTAAAATTAAATTGAATGAAAATATGAAAATGCTTTTCTCTTAAACATATTATAAAAAATATTTTTCTGTACTGGTAGTAATAGTGACAATAATGTAACTTATTGTCTAGTAAGTGTGCATTCACTGAAATAAGTCAGTGTTAACGCACCCAATAAAATAATTTGAAGAGAGTAATTTAATTACTCAAACTAAACCACATAACAAAATTAACATAAACATCCAAAAAAAATAATTAATCATATGTTTAATTATATTTTAACCGGTTAAACAGCGTAACTAAAAACGGGCTGTTACATTACTACCCCTCTTAGAAAAAATTTCGTCCTCGAAATTTCATAACTCAAAACTAAACAGGATTTCGTAATCACACCTAGACTCTAAAATCTTACTTTGTATTCTCGTCGCTTCATTCCTTTCATCTATAACTCTAACATGATTGATTCTTATGCCATTCTATTTATTCTCAAAACTTTTCACTACCGCGTTATCTTCACTATCTTCGATATTTCACCTTAGCTTATTACACTCGAAGACACAATCAAATCTTAATCACTTCTTGCCTCAAAATTTGTCTGCTAGCAAAACTCCTTCAACACCTTATCCTCACAACGAACATCAAGTTCAACACTAACTTTACCCCATCATACATCAACCTTCAACTCAAAGTATACAATTGTTGTCTTAGTTTCCTTTGAACATATTCCACCACTCCAAATTATATCATAGTCATTCATTTCAATCTTAAAGAATACGATTACATTCCTCCATGCAACTTCAACCAAAAATGAATCACTTCAGTTTGAATTATCCACAATCATAATTCTTAAACTTTTCTAACAACTTAGTTTCACTCAAGAACTCCTCTTTACTATTTCCGTTCAACTTAAGGAAACTACACTACATATTTTTCCGTTAATCCTTGGACTCACTAAGTCAACATTAACCATAAACGTTGATCACTACTCTAAATTCCTTTAATGATATATCTGCCTCGATCAAAATTTGATCCTTCGATCTATAGTAATTTGTCATACTTGCTGATATTACTCTTAAACTTACCATTCATAACTACACCTCAACAAAATTCCTACCACTGCATGTCCCATAGTTTTCAATGTCTCTAATTCACCATAAGTCTTAACAAAACCAATTTAGAATTATCGCACTCAAGGGAAATCTGAATTTATCCTACGTATTGCCTGATCAAGTCTTTATTCCAATCCTCAAGGCATGATCAACAATGACAAAGTCAACATAAGTAAGTCCCTTAGTTTAAGAATCTACCTTTCTGTCCAAACACTAACTTAGTGACCAAAAGTTAACATAAAAAAAATATATCTCCTTAATCCACATCTTAACTTCAATATCTCAAAATATATGCAACAAAACTATCATTATAATTCAACTATTGATCATCAAACCTTATAACTACAATTCTCTACTCAATTATCGCACACCAAAACTTTACAAAAAGAAATATGAAGTCTTACATCTTGTTTGAAATATAAAACATGACTCTAAGCACTTAACTGCATTAACTGCCATATTAAACCAAACAAAATATATTCCATAACAATTAAGATTTTACTAGAAGCCCAAACTCATCATTTTAACAAGAATACCATGCCTAGGTACAACATCCCTTCTCAAATCCGAGATCACCATAATATTACTCATCTAAAGTATCGTCATTCCGCTCTTAGTCTTCCTTGAATAATAACAAGTCCCCACTCACAAATTAAATCCTTAGATATGAACTTGATACGTACTAGCACTTACCTACATATCCTTCCCTTAGAATCACCTTCATCATTAATAACTATCTTCTTCAAATATCATATCCTAGTAATGTACCTAAATACTAGCACACTATTTCCATATCTACCGTGCTTCTTTATATCAAAATCTTAACTTAACATCCTCTCTTAGTTTGAACTACTACTAATTGTCATGTGTCCACACAACATTTCCAAATAATTTCGATTTAACCATATATATCATTTCTATATACTCAAACTTCTTCATTATGTTTCCAAATCATTTCAAATCCCCCTAAATTTTCCTTATAACCTTGTGTCTCAAACCAAGTTCGAGTTAATACTATTTTCATCAATCAAATATCACTTTAAAGAATACTCCCATCACAAGCTAAGGTTTACACTTTATCTTAATAAACTCCAATAACATCAAAGTGATTAGAAACTAATTTTATTCTCAACATAAAGACTTAAATACTAATCATGTACAAGCCACACTCAAATCAACACCTCTTATAAACACCGCATGCTTAAACCTCAATTTCTTTAAACAAACTTATCATCATCATAAACATCATTAGAAAATAAGTTTATATTCACATCCAAGTATTAATTTCATAAACTTGAGTCTAATTCCTTTCTCATCGTTAAACACTAGATTCGGGACCAAGTATCCAACTTATAAGCTTAGATTTCCAATCAAATCCACACTATAACCATCATCTCAACCATAAAAAGCTACAAGACTTCAACTAATTCAATCCTATACTAATTAAGACCCAAACTAATTTTGTTGTCTCTTTATCATCTTCAACAACTACCCACATTATCCAAATATATCTAGTACTTAAAATAAATTCCCGTAATAACAATTTCTTCCTACCACTAATTGTTCACTATACCTTATGAACAAGAATTAATTCTTCCAATAAACTCATTGTCTAACACTTATTTCAAATCTTACTTTCTAACTTTCAATGCACAATCAACCATGATACTCTCTTTTATACAACAACTTACCCAAGTAACTTATCCTAAAATATCGTGTTTATCATGAGTAAGAATATTAATCATTTCAATTCCCTACTCTACTTAGGAACTTAAAACGACAAAGCTACGAACTTTCTACCCAATTTCTAAGCATAGTCAATATCCGATGTGGACTCAACTAGACACGGCCAGTAACAACACCCTAACTTTTAGCAATCGATCGAGAATCAAATCGCTCGATACCAAATGAGACACCCATTGTGCCCCCTTTGTGACATTTAGTTTAAAACCTCAGTTATTAGTTCCTTAAGCGCGCGTTTAGCGTTAGATATTTTCACAAATCATTTTCGAAATGTCCCCTTTAAAAATCGGAGATTTGTATGACGTCAGAAAAACACCTGATAGACAGTTTTATAACTTCAAAACTTAATCCAACCATAAATGGTCTCTGGTCTTACATCAACTGCCAGGAGCGGAAGAATAAATACATAAACTCCAGTCGTGATAAAGACTTAGGAGAGAAATAGATACAGTAATCCCAAATTGGTTTTCATGCACATAAACAGTTTTCATTAATAACATAAAATATTCGCAAGATTACAATATATAAATACCCCAACTTTATCTATTACATTACCAAAACATTGTTGAGGGTATCCTCTCGGTAGGAGCCCTCACAGGCATAGACTTAAACAAGAATACTAAACAATTGAAAACATCTAAAACGTCTCACAAGACACACTGGCCATATACTACCTGGACCCTAATCACCATGGGTCAAGACTCGAGCTCTGGCATCCGACTCATAGGGAATCCCGTCCAATCCCTCATCATTAAGTTTGTCCACCAGGTCTTCTAGTACGATTTCATCATAAAACAAAATACAACATGCAGAAAGATGCAGGGGATAAGAAACAGTTCTACCATCAAAAACGGAAAAGAGTCATAGTAAACTATACAATAATTATCACAGACACAACATCAGTCAATTCATCCATCTTCCGTAAAATTCTTATATTCATCCTACCCTCACTCCTACAACTAAAACTCAATACTGAATATGGCTATGGTTTCCCCATCATAGTTATGGTTATCGGTCAATAGTCCAAGTGACACGTCCCATTCCCGGTGCACATCCTTAGTCATGGTGAGAATGCTCATGCAAAGCAATGACACTATAGCTGCACAATAAACCCGGTGCACACCCCGGACCGTGGGTGCTCATGCAAAGCAATGATACTATAGCTGCACGATTATCCCGGTGCACACCTTCACCAAGGTAAGAACGCTCACGCAAAGCGTGACACTACACTGCACGATGATCCGGTGCACACCTCATCCACTCGCGAGAGGTGCTCATGCAAAGCATGACACTCGTAGCTACACAAGTTAAGTTTGTCGGGCGTCCAAGCGACACGTCCCATTCCGGTGCACATCCTTAGTCATGGTGAGAATGCTCATGCAAAGCAATGACACTATAGCTGCACAATAAACCCGGTGCACACCGACCGTGGGTGCTCATGCAAAGCAATGACACTATAGCTGCACGATTATCCCGGTGCACACTTTCACCATGGTAAGAACGCTCACGCAAAGCGTGACACTACAGCTGCACGATGATCCCGGTGCACACCTCATCCACTCACAGGGGTGCTCATGCGAGCATGACACTCGTAGCTGCACAAGTTTAGTTTATCCATTGGAGCGGTCCCACAAGGACTTGGGTCTTGTATGTGTCTCACATACGGTTATAGAAACAACACAACTTGTGGACCTCAGACCCCTATGGTCATAACCTAGTGCTTTAACCTCTCATCAAGACCTCAACACATGCTCTATGTCACAACACCTCTTTAACATATTTCATGTAGGTTAGGCACCTCTAAAAATCATCATGATCCTCACGCCCAAAACAACTCATATCTTAGACCACATATATATCTTCGCTAATCCACTAAGCATAAAGTAAATACCACACAGATCATGCATAACATCAAGTCAATCAAAGATATTTCAAAACATCAACATAGCACTAAATCAGTTCAATAAAGATAATAAAACTCAAATCAACCATCAACAGTATAAACATCAACCTAATATCGATCAACCTACAATCCCCGAATCATCATGGATGTTTTATAAAAGCAATTTAAAGCGATTCTGGTCTTGTCGATTATTCGACTTCTAGTAGGGTTTAGGTCGCCCTATATAATTACTACATAATTTACTACTTATCGATTCCGACGATAGGTTGATTCTTTCCCCCACCTTTTAATGCGTTCGGAGATTTTTCTGGAACTTCACAGTCATGCAATCAGCTCCAATGAGTTCCCAAAAAGGGAATTCATACTTCTCCAAAGCAAGCAAGAACATGAAAAACATCCCAGAGAGACGATCCAAGCATTGAAACAACCAGACAAAATACTGAATTAATTTCTCAACAATCAAAATATAAATATAATTCAATAATATATTTAATTTCTCAAAAACTCGTTGATTTAAATCAAAAACAGATTTGGGGTTTTTAGGCTCAAGGTTAAAATTGAGAAAAATCAGTTTAACAAGAGATTGACAAAAAATGATTTAGGGAGACACTTAATCATGCTCCCAATTTTAGAAAACACCAATTAATTTCAGATTTTGAGAATTAAAATCAAAACCTAGGGTTAGGGTTTCAAAATCAATTTGGGGGTTTTGAATCTGAGCAAAGGAAATGAGAAAACCACTTACCCAAGGAAGAAGATGAAGTTGTGGTGGCTACCAGGACCTCCGGCGTGGCGGCTGCGGCAGCAACCACGATGGAGAACGGCGGCGGACAGATCCTACCGCGGTGGCTAGCGCGATTTCGCGCTACAGGAACAACCGAGACACGATCTGGACAAAGACGCGAACCAAGCGTGGTGTCGCGGCGTCGGAGCTCCGGCGGGCGGTGGTTACGGCGGTTCCTAACCAGAAGGATGGGTTTTTGTGTGACCCACACAAGGAAGAAGGAGGGGATCCAAACAGTGGCATCAAGGGAACATTTCGGTGGCTGGAATGGAAGCCCCGCAGTGCGCATCCGACAGTGGAGCTCGCGGTGTAGGCGCGATTTCGCATGGAGGAGCTCGACCTGGACGCAACAGTGACGCAAATCGGAGGAGGCGAGCGGAACACGGCGTCACGCGGCTCCGACAGCGACGCAGGCTGTGATCGCGACTGAGCTGAGGTGGGGGCGCGGTTGTGCAAGGTGGGAGAATGAAGATGAATTTAAGGGAGAAAGGGAGAAAGCAGCAGCAGAGAAAGGAGAAAGAAAGAGGGAGGGGGTTACGGGTTTTCTGAGAGAGAGAGAAGTGAGAAAGTTGGGTTTTAAGTTAATTATTTAGTAATAGGTACAAAATGAGTGATAAAATATTAAGTCTAAAATAAATATGTTTTTACTTTTTGGAATCTAAAAATAAAGGTTGATAAATATATGATTTCAAATTTCAATTTAGAGTAAAGATTAATAATTGAACTGATCAACTAAGAAAATACTCGGTCCAAAATTTAATCTCCGATTAAGGTCAAACCAGTTTATTTTCAACTCTAAAATTAAATTGAATGAAAATATGAAAATGCTTTTCTCTTAAACATATTATAAAAAATATTTTTCTGTACTGGTAGTAATAGTGACAATAATGTAACTTATTGTCTAGTAAGTGTGCATTCACTGAAATAAGTCAGTGTTAACGCACCCAATAAAATAATTTGAAGAGAGTAATTTAATTACTCAAACTAAACCACATAACAAAATTAACATAAACATCCAAAAAAAATAATTAATCATATGTTTAATTATATTTTAACCGGTTAAACAACAGAACTAAAAACGGGCTGTTACATTACTACCCCTCTTAGAAAAAATTTCGTCCTCGAAATTTCATAACTCAAAACTAAACAGGATTTCGTAATCACACCTAGACTCTAAAATCTTACTTTGTATTCTCGTCGCTTCATTCCTTTCATCTATAACTCTAACATGATTGATTCTTATGCCATTCTATTTATTCTCAAAACTTTTCACTACCGCGTTATCTTCACTATCTTCGATATTTCACCTTAGCTTATTACACTCGAAGACACAATCAAATCTTAATCACTTCTTGCCTCAAAATTTGTCTGCTAGCAAAACTCCTTCAACACCTTATCCTCACAACGAACATCAAGTTCAACACTAACTTTACCCCATCATACATCAACCTTCAACTCAAAGTATACAATTGTTGTCTTAGTTTCCTTTGAACATATTCCACCACTCCAAATTATATCATAGTCATTCATTTCAATCTTAAAGAATACGATTACATTCCTCCATGCAACTTCAACCAAAAATGAATCACTTCAGTTTGAATTATCCACAATCATAATTCTTAAACTTTTCTAACAACTTAGTTTCACTCAAGAACTCCTCTTTACTATTTCCGTTCAACTTAAGGAAACTACACTACATATTTTTCCGTTAATCCTTGGACTCACTAAGTCAACATTAACCATAAACGTTGATCACTACTCTAAATTCCTTTAATGATATATCTGCCTCGATCAAAATTTGATCCTTCGATCTATAGTAATTTGTCATACTTGCTGATATTACTCTTAAACTTACCATTCATAACTACACCTCAACAAAATTCCTACCACTGCATGTCCCATAGTTTTCAATGTCTCTAATTCACCATAAGTCTTAACAAAACCAATTTAGAATTATCGCACTCAAGGGAAATCTGAATTTATCCTACGTATTGCCTGATCAAGTCTTTATTCCAATCCTCAAGGCATGATCAACAATGACAAAGTCAACATAAGTAAGTCCCTTAGTTTAAGAATCTACCTTTCTGTCCAAACACTAACTTAGTGACCAAAAGTTAACATACAAAAATATATCTCCTTAATCCACATCTTAACTTCAATATCTCAAAATATATGCAACAAAACTATCATTATAATTCAACTATTGATCATCAAACCTTATAACTACAATTCTCTACTCAATTATCGCACACCAAAACTTTACAAAAAGAAATATGAAGTCTTACATCTTGTTTGAAATATAAAACATGACTCTAAGCACTTAACTGCATTAACTGCCATATTAAACCAAACAAAATATATTCCATAACAATTAAGATTTTACTAGAAGCCCAAACTCATCATTTTAACAAGAATACCATGCCTAGGTACAACATCCCTTCTCAAATCCGAGATCACCATAATATTACTCATCTAAAGTATCGTCATTCCGCTCTTAGTCTTCCTTGAATAATAACAAGTCCCCACTCACAAATTAAATCCTTAGATATGAACTTGATACGTACTAGCACTTACCTACATATCCTTCCCTTAGAATCACCTTCATCATTAATAACTATCTTCTTCAAATATCATATCCTAGTAATGTACCTAAATACTAGCACACTATTTCCATATCTACCGTGCTTCTTTATATCAAAATCTTAACTTAACATCCTCTCTTAGTTTGAACTACTACTAATTGTCATGTGTCCACACAACATTTCCAAATAATTTCGATTTAACCATATATATCATTTCTATATACTCAAACTTCTTCATTATGTTTCCAAATCATTTCAAATCCCCTAAATTTTCCTTATAACCTTGTGTCTCAAACCAAGTTCGAGTTAATACTATTTTCATCAATCAAATATCACTTTAAAGAATATTCCCATCACAAGCTAAGGTTTACACTTTATCTTAATAAACTCCAATAACATCAAAGTGATTAGAAACTAATTTTATTCTCAACATAAAGACTTAAATACTAATCATGTACAAGCCACACTCAAATCAACACCTCTTATAAACACCGCATGCTTAAACCTCAATTTCTTTAAACAAACTTATCATCATCATAAACATCATTAGAAAATAAGTTTATATTCACATCCAAGTATTAATTTCATAAACTTGAGTCTAATTCCTTTCTCATCGTTAAACACTAGATTCGGGACCAAGTATCCAACTTATAAGCTTAGATTTCCAATCAAATCCACACTATAACCATCATCTCAACCATAAAAAGCTACAAGACTTCAACTAATTCAATCCTATACTAATTAAGACCCAAACTAATTTTGTTGTCTCTTTATCATCTTCAACAACTACCCACATTATCCAAATATATCTAGTACTTAAAATAAATTCCCGTAATAACAATTTCTTCCTACCACTAATTGTTCACTATACCTTATGAACAAGAATTAATTCTTCCAATAAACTCATTGTCTAACACTTATTTCAAATCTTACTTTCTAACTTTCAATGCACAATCAACCATGATACTCTCTTTTATACAACAACTTACCCAAGTAACTTATCCTAAAATATCGTGTTTATCATGAGTAAGAATATTAATCATTTCAATTCCCTACTCTACTTAGGAACTTAAAACGACAAAGCTACGAACTTTCTACCCAATTTCTAAGCATAGTCAATATCCGATGTGGACTCAACTAGACACGGCCAGTAACAACACCCTAACTTTTAGCAGTCCGATCAGAATCAAACTGCTCTGATACCAAATGAGACACCCCGCTGTGCCCCTTTGTGACATTTAGTTTAAAACCTCAGTTATTAGTTCCTTAAGCGCGCGTTTAGCGTTAGATATTTTCACAAATCATTTTCGAAATGTCCCCTTTAAAAATCGGAGATTTGTATGACGTCAGAAAAACACCTGATAGACAGTTTTATAACTTCAAAACTTAATCCAACCATAAATGGTCTCTGGTCTTACATCAACTGCCAGGAGCGGAAGAATAAATACATAAACTCCAGTCGTGATAAAGACTTAGGAGAGAAATAGATACAGTAATCCCAAATTGGTTTTCATGCACATAAACAGTTTTCATTAATAACATAAAATATTCGCAAGATTACAATATATAAATACCCCAACTTTATCTATTACATTACCAAAACATTGTTGAGGGTATCCTCTCGGTAGGAGCCCTCACAGGCATAGACTTAAACAAGAATACTAAACAATTGAAAACATCTAAAACGTCTCACAAGACACACTGGCCATATACTACCTGGACCCTAATCACCATGGGTCAAGACTCGAGCTCTGGCATCCGACTCATAGGGAATCCCGTCCAATCCCTCATCATTAAGTTTGTCCACCAGGTCTTCTAGTACGATTTCATCATAAAACAAAATACAACATGCAGAAAGATGCAGGGGATAAGAAACAGTTCTACCATCAAAAACGGAAAAGAGTCATAGTAAACTATACAATAATTATCACAGACACAACATCAGTCAATTCATCCATCTTCCGTAAAATTCTTATATTCATCCTACCCTCACTCCTACAACTAAAACTCAATACTGAATATGGCTATGGTTTCCCCATCATAGTTATGGTTATCGGTCAATAGTCCAAGTGACACGTCCCATTCCCGGTGCACATCCTTAGTCATGGTGAGAATGCTCATGCAAAGCAATGACACTATAGCTGCACAATAAACCGGTGCACACCCGGACCGTGGGTGCTCATGCAAAGCAATGATACTATAGCTGCACGATTATCCCGGCACACCTTCACCAAGGTAAGAACGCTCACGCAAAGCGTGACACTACAGCTGCACGATGATCCCGGTGCACACCTCATCCACTCGCAGAGGTGCTCATGCAAAGCATGACACTCGTAGCTACACAAGTTAAGTTTGTCAGGCGTCCAAGCGACACGTCCCATTCCCGGTGCACATCCTTAGTCATGGTGAGAATGCTCATGCAAAGCAATGACACTATAGCTGCACAATAAACCCGGTGCACACCCCGGACCGTGGGTGCTCATGCAAAGCAATGACACTATAGCTGCACGATTATCCCGGTGCACACTTTCACCATGGTAAGAACGCTCACGCAAAGCGTGACACTACAGCTGCACGATGATCCCGGTGCACACCTCATCCACTCACAGAGGTGCTCATGCAGAGCATGACACTCGTAGCTGCACAAGTTTAGTTTATCCATTGGACGGTCCCACAAGGACTTCGGGTCTTGTATGTGTCTCACATACGGTTATAGAAACAACACAACTTGTGGACCTCAGACCCCTATGGTCATAACCTAGTGCTTTAACCTCTCATCAAGACCTCAACACATGCTCTATGTCACAACACCTCTTTAACATATTTCATGTAGGTTAGGCACCTCTAAAAATCATCATGATCCTCACGCCCAAAACAACTCATATCTTAGACCACATATATATCTTCGCTTAATCCACTAAGCATAAAGTAAATACCACACAGATCATGCATAACATCAAGTCAATCAAAGATATTTCAAAACATCAACATAGCACTAAATCAGTTCAATAAAGATAATAAAACTCAAATCAACCATCAACAGTATAAACATCAACCTAATATCGATCAACCTACAATCCCCGAATCATCATGGATGTTTTATAAAAGCAATTTAAAGCGATTCTGGTCTTGTCGATTATTCGACTTCTAGTAGGGTTTAGGTCGCCCTATATAATTACTACATAATTTACTACTTATCGATTCCGACGATAGGTTGATTCTTTCCCCCACCTTTTAATGCGTTCGGAGATTTTTCTGGAACTTCACAGTCATGCAATCAGCTCCAATGAGTTCCCAAAAAGGGAATTCATACTTCTCCAAAGCAAGCAAGAACATGAAAAACATCCCAGAGAGACGATCCAAGCATTGAAACAACCAGACAAAATACTGAATTAATTTCTCAACAATCAAAATATAAATATAATTCAATAATATATTTAATTTCTCAAAAACTCGTTGATTTAAATCAAAAACAGATTTGGGGTTTTTAGGCTCAAGGTTAAAATTGAGAAAAATCAGTTTAACAAGAGATTGACAAAAAATGATTTAGGGAGACACTTAATCATGCTCCCAATTTCAGAAAACACCAATTAATTTCAGATTTTGAGAATTAAAATCAAAACCTAGGGTTAGGGTTTCAAAATCAATTTGGGGGTTTTGAATCTGAGCAAAGGAAATGAGAAAACCACTTACCCAAGGAAGAAGATGAAGTTGTGGTGGCTACCAGGACCTCCGGCGTGGCGGCTGCGGCAGCAACCACGATGGAGAACGGCGGCGGACAGATCCTACCGCGGTGGCTAGCGCGATTTCGCGCTACAGGAACAACCGAGACACGATCTGGACAAAGACGCGAACCAAGCGTGGTGTCGCGGCGTCGGAGCTCCGGCGGGCGGTGGTTACGGCGGTTCCTAACCAGAAGGATGGGTTTTTGTGTGACCCACACAAGGAAGAAGGAGGGGATCCAAACAGTGGCATCAAGGGAACATTTCGGTGGCTGGAATGGAAGCCCCGCAGTGCGCATCCGACAGTGGAGCTCGCGGTGTAGGCGCGATTTCGCATGGAGGAGCTCGACCTGGACGCAACAGTGACGCAAATCGGAGGAGGCGAGCGGAACACGGCGTCACGCGGCTCCGACAGCGACGCAGCCGTGATCGCGATCGAGGCGAGGTGGGGGCGCGGTTGTGCAAGGTGGGAGAATGAAGATGAATTTAAGTGAGATAGGGAGAAAGCAGCAGAGAAAGGAGAAAGAAAGAGGGAGGGGGTTACGGGTTTTCTGAGAGAGAGAGAAGTGAGAAAGTTGGGTTTTAAGTTAATTATTTAGTAATAGGTACAAAATGAGTGATAAAATATTAAGTCTAAAATAAATATGTTTTTACTTTTTGGAATCTAAAAATAAAGGTTGATAAATATATGATTTCAAATTTCAATTTAGAGTAAAGATTAATAATTGAACTGATCAACTAAGAAAATACTCGGTCCAAAATTTAATCTCCGATTAAGGTCAAACCAGTTTATTTTCAACTCTAAAATTAAATTGAATGAAAATATGAAAATGCTTTTCTCTTAAACATATTATAAAAAATATTTTTCTGTCTTGGTAGTAATAGTGACAATAATGTAACTTATTGTCTAGTAAGTGTGCATTCACCTGAAATAAGTCGGTGTTAACGCACCCAATAAAATAATTTGAAGAGAGTAATTTAATTACTCAAACTAAACCACATAACAAAAATAACATAAAAAACCAAAAAAAATAATTAATCATATGTTTAATTATATTTTAACCTAGTTAAACAAAGTAACTAAAAACGGGGCATTACGCGAATAGTGGTGTTGGCTCACATGCTTTTTGGCTTTGTTTCTCCCTGCTCTTTTTGCTTCTCCTTCCTTATTATCCTGAAAACACTTAACAAATTTATTAGTAAAAGAAAACTCTTGATCTTCTCAAATTATTCAAGAGTTTAAAAATCAAAAACAAGAGGACAAAGGAAAAGAAAAATTGGGTTGCCTCCCAATAAGCGCTTCTTTAACGTCACTAGCTTGACTCATTAAGAAGCATCCACCTGGATCCTATAACCTGTGGTATAAGGACCAAGGGATCCTAACCATGTGAGATCCTTCACCTGGATCCCACGGTTTGCAGCATAAATATGGGAGTGAGCGCTCGAAATTCATGCTGACTTCTTCAAATGGGAAGCGCTTTTCAATTCCTCTCGGGTCAAAGATGACCCCTTTATCAACAAAATCTTCCCAATAAAAATGGGGTTCAACCTCTTGGACTGGCCATGGTGCCTGCATTTTTAAAGATCCAAAATCTGGTTTCTCAGGCAGAGGCATGAACTCCATTGTTGACTGCTTTAAAATGTGAGGTGGCAAACAAGTCGAGAGGATCATTAGTGCTGTTCTGGCTTCTGTACAATCTTTCACTCTCAGGCATTGCCAAATCCATCACCTTCCAAATATGCAGAAATCTCAGCACAAACCACACAAGTGTTTCTCCCATCACATTCCACACATGCATTGGTACTAATAGAATCATCTAATACCAAAAGTTTTTCATCATCCCCAAGCATGGTGAAATAGATATCCTCCAAATGCATTTTTCTCTCAATCTCTTCAGTCAAGGGTTCAATGGGAGATGGGGCAACTTTGTTCTCCAAAACAGAGTCTTCATTTCTTAATCCGGTTGCTCCCACTTCTTCAACTTCCTCATCATCCATCATTGCATCATCTTCATCATCGTCCATCAAGTTCCTTTTTGACATTCCGGATAGTTGGTTAGAGATTTTCTCAATACGTACCCCGAAACTTCGAATGGTGTCTTCTTGATTTTTTAATTCTTCCATTGTTGTTACCATGAAGTTCTCCAAAACAGCCTCTAAGTGAGGTTGACTATCCGGGATAGGTTGCTCAACCTCGACTGGGAATGCGGATTTGAAGTTCTCCCAAGCAACTTCCAATGGGGATGGCTCATCATACCATTGAGATGGTTGTGGTTGATATGAAGGTGTGGAAGATTCCCAATGTTCCTCTTGATCAATCCAAGTATTGTTTGGAGGGTTCCCCCACCATGGAGTGTAAGTGTTGGGAAATTGATTTCCCCATTCAGCATAGCCTACCACTGGTGGAAGAGAGACAGTTGCCCTTGACAACTCATTACTCACTTGTTGGATGTTTACGGCTAATTGCAGCATATCTACCCGCAGCTGCAGCTCAGATATCTCCATTTCTGCATCAGATGACTGATAATAATTGTAGTCCATGATCCTGTCAAATCAATTTTCACCTCACAGACAATTAAGCCCAAGATCAAAGAAACAAAATTTCAAATATATACAAAACTATCAAAAGAAAGATATCAAATATATACAGAAAAATAAAATAAAAATGTCTAAACTAGTTGTCTCATTTGTTACTACTGATATTGACAAAACCAATCCCCAGCAACGGCGCCAAAAACTTGATGCGTGATTTTTAAGAATAAAGGCAAGTGCACCTCGTCGCAATCAAGTAATACGGTGGTGAGACCGGTTATCGTATCCACAGGGATCGGTTGTCAATTACCAATTCACAAACTCAACAACTATCTAGACTAAACTAAAGTATGAGAGATTAAACAAAAAATAAAGAAATAAAATATTTTTGTCTTTTTTGACTTTTAACAAACACTTGAAGTGCAGAATTTACAAATGGTTGAGATTGTCAGGTTTAGACTACACTAATCCTCCCTTGATTGCAATGAAATGGCTAACAACACAAGTCCTAATTCAATTATGCCAATCAAGCCTTTTCTAAAGTACTCAAGCCTAATGTCTTAGGTGCATTGAGCCTAAAACCCCAAATTAAACCCTAATGTCTTAGGTGGATTAATCTGTGATTTTGCATTAAGTCAAGACTTATAAGATTGCAAGCATTCAATACCTATGTCTAGATTCTTGAACTACTTGGCATATGATTCATGAGCATGCCTTAACACCAACCTTTCAGTCATCTATCAAAGCAACATATCATTCCTATGGGTAGCTAATCCAAGGAAAGCATTAAGCACAGAATCACATACTCATAAAGAAATAGAAACTTGTATTGAAATCAAATCAATTAACAATCAAGTTCAGAAAAGCTACATCTAAACCCAACAATGGGAGAATTAGCTATACATGATAAATTCTACAAAAGAGAAAGAGAGAAGAGAGGAAGAAAACTTCATGACGAATCATTCAATCTCCTTCCAATCCAAGAGCAGAGAGATGTCATCTTTAAGGTCCCAGCCTTCCCCCAGCCATCAGCCCTCTTTAGGGTTTCCAAGCCTCTGCAAAAAGTCCCCTTTTTCTGTCTGCTGTGCTGTTATTTATAGATCCGTCGCGCGTCACGGCCGTGATGTCCATCACGGCCAGGCCGTGACGCTTTCTGTCCAAGGCGTGTCTTCAGGTTTTTAACTCTCGCGAGGTGAGAGAAGTGTTCGCGACGCGAGCCCTCATTTTCTGGTCGGTCACGGCCGTGATGTCTGTCACGGCCAGGCCGTGACAGTTTCTGACTTTTGCCTTCTTCTCTGCTTGATCACGGCCGTGATGGTCATCACGGCCAGGCCGTGATAGGCTTTGTTTGGCTCATATTCTTCTCTTTTTAAGCTCCAAAATCATCCAAGCTTCATTATAGCCAAATATGCACAGTTTTCCTTCAATTTCTGCAAAACAACACACAGAAACCACCTTCACCCGTTCCAAGGTAAAAACTAATAAAAACAAACTAAAAATGCCTAAACTATATGCAAATGCATGCAGAAATGTACATGGAAAATGAGGTGAAATTACACTCATCAAATATCAGGAAATCCTCTCACAAGATTATTCCTTTTTAATTCAGAAATTTGTTTCATACTAGCATGTCCTAGTTTCTTATGCCATAACCATCTCTCATCCTCTTTAGACATAAGACAGGTTACACTTTGATTTGAGAGATCAAACAGTTCAATCTTATAAAGATTTTGTTGCCTTTTTAACTGAAAAGAGGGTTTTGCCACAACAGTCTTTAACCATGCATACATCCTTGGTAAAGGAAGCATCAAAGCCACTATCACTTAATTGACTTATGCTAAGCAAATTGTGTCTTAATCCTTTAACCATAAGAACATTAGATATAGAGGGAAGAGGGGGTTTACCACCAATAGCACCAATTCCTATAACTTTCCCTTTCTGATTCCTTTAATTTTTCAGCAGTCATATTGTTCTGAACTTTTCAATAGGGAATAGGATCAAGTAACTTCCGGTGTGGCTTCTCAAGTTTAATAAACTCAACTCCAAAAGTTTTTCTTGAGTTAGATCCTTTATAGAAGGTTTCCTTTCTTGTTGGGTGATCCTTCCATCTTGTTAAGTACTTTTCCTCACAGGCTTCTTGAGACGAAGAGTCACTAATTATGTTGTGTTCTTCTTCTTGAAGACATTTTTATAATCCAACTTTTATCAATGATCTGCATCTTCTAATTCAAGGATATACTTTTACACAAAGAAGCATTGTTGGTAACATAAATAGCATTAAACGGAAATAAAATATTTTTAGATTTGATGCACCTTTTGGGTTTGTCAAAAACAACATTTTTAAAAGACAAAATTCTTAAAATTTCTAATGTTAAAAAAAGTATTTTAACAAGATTAGTCCAAATGAATTTGGTTTAGAAGAGAAAAGAGTATAAAGAAAAACATTTCACAAAACAAAATTAACATCTTATAAAAACATTTCCAGTTTGAATTTTTGTGAAAAGAAATTCAAAGACACGAGGTTTTTTTTTTAAAAAAATTTTAAAATCAAACATTTAAAAAAAAAGATTTTGGTTGCTAAGATAACAAGGATCTTTAACTCTAAGCGGTTAAGCTTCTCTACAGAGCACGTAGCTCTGATACCAATTGTTAGATCAAAGCAACCATCACACAAGAGGGGGGGTGAATTGGGTGATAATAGAAATTTAAAACTTTTACTAAACAACAAAACATAAATCAGAGTTTTTCAAATAAAGAGAGTGTAGATGGATAAAAGAAGATAATTTAAAAACCATCTAACAAAACTAATAACATATTTTTAACCTGTTTGGAAATAAGTAAGATAAAGCATTTCACTTGTCTAATTATCTTAGACTAAACATTAACCGGTTAGACAACATCTAGAGGATAAAAAAACATTTGAAAATAGCTTAGAACATTAAGCTTAAAATCAGTTAGAAAACTTTGTTGAAAATACATAAAACAACAAAGATAAGGAGATAAGGGTAGAGAGAAAATAAACAACAAGATTTATCATGGTTCACTCATATAAACGATGAGCTACATCCAGTCCCCAGCAGTATGAGTTTTTCTGCACTATCACATCAGATAATTACAATGAGTAGTCTTTGCACACCTAGCATCTCCAAGGTCATTGAGTATTGTTCTTAACCAGCCTCTCCAGACTGTTGCGAGTATTATTTGCACACCTAGCCTCTCCAGGCACATTGAGTATTGTTCTTAACCAGCCTCTCCAGACTGTTGCAAGTATTATTTGCACACCTAGCCTCTCCAGGCTCAACGAGTATTATTCTTAACCAACCTCTCAAGACTGTTGCAAGTATTATTTTCACCTAGCCTCTCCAGGCTCACTGGATTTTGATGAAGGTTACATAGAGAAAATCTCACAACACTCATGGAGTGATTTTACAATGAAGTACAGAGATGAGTTCTTCCTACACTCACAATAGTGGATATATTTTTAAGTACTTTAGAACTGATAAAAGAGATCTCTCATAACACTCACTTGAGTGAATATAGAATGTTTACATTGAGGATGCTTTCTGTTGAGATGAAGGTGGCGATCCTCTCATTTTTCATTAAGTGTAGCAGAAGTAATAGTCCAAATGAATTTAGGATCCGTTAGAGACATTACCTCAGATGTTGGTTTCAAGCAGAACTTCATTAAATGCAATAGATTCATTCTGGGCAGCCAATAATGCAATAGAGTCGTTCTGGGCATCCATTAATGCAATAGGAACGTTGGTTGTACTCTAACATGAAGGATCATGGCTTTATGCATCGTGATACAGTCATATAAGAGTTGTGCAGAGAGCTTTTTGTACTTTGCTGAGTACACTTCCCTTTTTGTGTAAGGACCAGAGGTACTAGGGAATAAAGCATGTTGGAAGCATTCTTTAACCGGTCTTTGATTCTGATTATCCAAGGTTTCTTGAGAGGGTAACTTCTGAATTTTCTCGATAAGCGTGAAACTGAGTAGGAGAGAAGGCTTCAAGTCTCTTTCTGGTTCTTGAAATACGATTCTGATAATCCTTATAGAATTCGCGTCCATAAGATAAGTGCTTCTATCTTGAAAATAACCGCATCTATCTAGCCATTTGAGTTTTCATTCGGGCTAGTATATGAGCTTCATATTAAGGACTCAGCAAGTCCAAAGACTGGTGTGGACGAGCGCCTCTGTCACCTTTAGTGGACGAGAGCCTCTGTTACTCTAGTGGACGAGAGCCTCTGTTACTTTAGGGGACGAGAGCCTCTGTTACTTTAGTGGACGAGCTCCATTTGCCATGTCATTGGACGGACCATTATGATACCTTAATGGACGAGCTCCAAATGCCACGTCATTGGACGGACCATTCTGATACCTAAATGGACGAGCTCCAAATGCCACATCATTGGACGAGCCATTATGATACCTTTAGTAGATGCTGGCTTTCATCACTCTAGTGGACGCTGGGTTTTATCACTTTAGTGGATGCTGGCTTTTACTTTAGTGGACGTGAGCTTCAATCACTACAGTGTTGGGCGTGCGTTTTAATCACTTGTGTTGGACGGATGATTCTACCATTTAATCTGCACACTCGATAGATATGTTAGCAACCAATATGAAGGTTAATTAAATCATTAACCAATGTTTAACTCTCATCAAAACTTAGGAAAATGTACATCAGACATTTTAGAGACTTAACAGTAAGTTTCTTTTTATACCCCTCCCCCTGGCATAGTCAATCTTGGTTTATATGAACACAATGATGAATTGTCCTCTTCCTGACATATGCAACCTAGATTTGTACATAATGATGAATTGAACCACACGGTGCAGGGACAAACGAGCAATGGCTTTATTTATAGACACAGGGTTATACATTTCAACCAAATCCTAAGATACCTTTGCTAAAACAGCTTTTAAGCTATTTATCTGGTTAGTTTGTCCCTTCCCTTCACACTTTTATTTTGTTTACCTTGCAATCTTTTATCAGCTGATCACTATTCAATCATATCATATTTTGTTTCCCTTCACACTTTTACTTGTGCTTATTTGAAGAAGAGTCTAAGAGGATTTAGCCAATCATATCATATGTTGCAGATTTTTCATTCACAAGGTCACCTTGTTCTCTTATACCTCAATAAGTTATTCAGTTCATTTAATTATTTGGTACTTCAACCGGCTCCTAGGACAACTTATTTAAGTACAATTGTAAATATCTTTGTTATTTAGACACTTGTGTTCTACTCAACAATAGAATGAGTTTTAATTGATTAATGATTAATTTTAATTGCATTTGATCAAAGTTGTAGTTTTGAATTCTTTTTGGTCACCGAAGATTTTCTGTTTTCATTTTCCTGATGCATTAACTGTTTGTGTAAGCACACTCGTGTATATTTTGATAAAATGAGCTTGGGTATGCTGAGGTTGTCAGTTTTTTTAACGTCAATTTTATTTATAATATTCTTATTTGCAGGTCCTTCTTAGAGGCCCAAAGAATGCTCGTGAAGCTGCGAAGCACTTTGGTCGTGCTCCTGGTGTGCCACACAGCCACACCAAACACTTTGGTCTAGGTATTAGTAATGTTTTGGGTGATGATTGTTTTGTGGTTTTTAGAAGTTAGAGTATGAGTTTAGGGTAGTTTAGAGATGTAGTTGTTACGTAACTTGAAGCATGTATCTAGAAATGACAATGAATTAATGATAGAAAAATGCTAAACGGACACAGATTTGGGACACACATACGGTGACACCGTATGAACGGTGTCGCACAGTGCGGCACTGTAGCAGCACTGTGCGACATTGTAGCGGATTTTTTTTTTAATTTTATTTTTTTTATAAATAATTTTTTTGATTAAGTATGTGTCAATATCTGGTGAATCAGGTACAAATATCCGGTGAATTCAGTTCATTATCTGGTGAATGGGTTTTTTTGAGAAATAATTTTTTTGATTAAGTATGTGCAAATATATGGTGAATCCGGTATAAATATCTGGTGAATTCAGTTCATTATCTGGTGAATTGGTTTTTTTGAGAAAAAAATTGTGGTTTAAGTATGTGTAAATATATGGTGAATCAGGTATAAATATCTGGTGAATTCAGTTCATTATCTGGTGACTGTGTTTTTTTTTTATAAATAAATTTTGTTGGTTAAGTATGTGTAAATATATGGTGAATTGGGTACAAATATCTGGTGAGTTCAATTCATTATCTGGTAAATGAGTTTTTTTGAGAAATAATTTTTTTGGTTAAATATGTGTAAATATATGGTGAATCAGGTATAAATATCTGGTGAATTCAGTTCATTATCTGGTGAATGGGTTTTTTTGAGAAATAAAGTTTGGTTAAGTGTGTGCAAATGTATGGTGAATCAGGTATAAATATCTGGTGAATTCAGTTCATTATTTGGTGAATGTGTTTTTTTTTATAAATATTTTTTTTGGTTAAGAATGTGTAAATATCTGGTGAATGGGCTTTTTTGATAAATAATTTTTTGGTTAAGTATGCGCAAATATCTGGTGAATCATGTACATATATTTGGTGAATTCAGTTCATTATCTGGTGAATGGGTTTTTTTAGAAATAAAATTTTTATTTTTTTAAAAAAGTCAAAATTTTAAAAAAAAAATGGTGCTACAACAGTGCTACTGTAGCAGTGTCGTATTTGTGTCGCAAAAGCTGTGTCCATTTAGCACAACTCTTAATGATATGGGAAACATGTTTAAGTTCATATCATGTGTTCATTTTGATGTTTATTTGGTTGAATATGTGACAAAACTGATATAACAAACCTAATTATTATTATTTTTTTAAAAAAGACTTTTAACATCGATTCTAAGAATAATAGATGTTAAAAGTGACACTTTTAACATCGGTTCTATATGTCAACTGATGTTAAAATTTCACTTTTAATATCAGTTAGAGGCTCCAACCGATGTTAAAAGTGGATTTTTAACATCAGCTGTCAACCGATGTTAAAAATCATACTTTCAACATCACCTATTTCAAGATCGTCTATCCAATCGATGTTAAAAGTCATTTTTAACTGATGTTAAAAATCATATTTGCACTAGTAGGGAAGGGATTTTTTTAAGTTTAGCATGTTTGATTCAACTTTTTTTAAGGGGAACACTTAATTTTAACCCCCTCCAATATTACATGATATCGGTTACTATAAAAATTAAAGTATAGCTAATAATAGGATGAGACGCGTATTCGTTTTCTTTAATATAATTTGCGTTAATGCATTATTACAAGAAATCAGTACTATTCCTTCACATTTATAGTAGGTGTTGGTACGTCCACCTCAAAATATAACAGCCAAATTATCACTAAAATTTAATAGTTATCTTTCAGCTTAATCAGAGGTCTCGAGTTCAAATCCTGATGCGGGAAATGCAGCAGCGTTACAAATTTTGAGGAAGAGTTTTGTCGTCCTTGTGATCCTACCCGACTCAAGACATTAATCTCAACGGTCTAAAAAACCAAAAAACAAATATGCTAGTTTTAAGAAGCAAACCAATAAATTGATCAATTCAGTTCATGGAAATTTACACACTTGGCACTACGCTTGAAGGAGAGTTTGAAGCACTTTTTCGATAATACAAAGTGTTTCTGAATACTTTTTATTTTATTTATTTAGCTGAAAATTAAAAAGTAACTCTGAGTGATTTGAAGAACAGCGAAATTGTGTTTTAAAATAACGAAATTATTGGTTGTGCGGCTGGCAAAAGTGACACAAAATTTTGCTTTTGATTACTTAATGCTTTTCCATAATTTAAAAGTATTTTACAACGTTTGACTCGTATCTCTCTCGCCTTTATTTATTTACTATGAAATCTTCCTAATAGTAACACAACATTCATGAATACACGTTACACGCAATACTTGCCAGAGGAGACATCTTTTTAAAAAAAAAATTGGTGTAATTTTTATTATTATTATTATTATTATTATTATTATTATTATTATCTACTATTCTAATATAAAAGTTGGATAAATATTTTTACTGTACATTGAAGTGTCTTCATGTCATTTTTTTTGGAAAGTTTTCTTTTTTGTTAATTTATTTGTTTATTGTTATTTTATTTTATTTTTTGTTTCATCTAGAAGGCTTACATTTATTAGGATTGTACATTTCCCAATCATTAATGTGTTTGACATTCTTTCTCTCTCTATTTAGACTCTTTGCTTTTACTTTTTCCATCTATATCTATATAAATAAATAATAAATACTATAAATACATTGGTATTGAAGATTAGAGTTGGGCTAAGGTGCATCACCCATATTTTATATCACTCACTACACCACCCATATGTGGCAAATTTTGGACCAATCAAATTGTCACATGGGTTTGGTCAAAATTTCAAACTTTCTAGTTGTATTTATACTGTAGTCAAATATATGAATACAATATATTATAGTATAGTATATGTACTCTTTGTATTCGCAAATTTAACCATATTAAAATAATGTTTTTTATTAAAAAAATTGATTATATTACAAAATAATATTTTAATATGAATTAAAATAATATTAGCTGTCAATAATATTTTGCAATATAATCAGTTTTTTTAATCAAAAATCATTATTTTAATATGAGCTAAATTTGCAAATATAAAAAGCACATATATTATATTACAATATACTATATTCATATAGTTTGACTACAATATAATATAACTAGAAAGTTTGAAATTTTGACCAACCTATGTGGCAATTTGATTGGCCCAAAATTTGCCATATGGATGATGTAGTGGGTGGTGCAAAACGTGGGTAGTGCACCATAGCCCAACCCGAAAGATTATCAATAATTTCCAATGAAATTAATTTACTTAAAGCAACTAAAAATAAAATGTTGTACATGAATTATGATGAACAAAGATTCCTAAATTATTATCAATAAAAGTTGTTATCATAACTTTAGCTCGTACCAATAAAATATGACACCTATTTCCAATATTATATTTTAAAGTAAATTAAATATTTTTTTATATTTATACTTTTTTGGTATAATTAAATAATTATAAGAATTTTGCGAAAAATAAGACTACTTTATAGATATCATATATGTTTTTTTTTTCTTGACATGAACTTTATAGGTATATATATATATATGTTAAAATCCATATTTGAGCTACTAATAAATCTGTGTAATCAGAATATTTATAGATTTATATATATTTTCAAAGCAAATAAATAATTCCAAGATGATGAATGATTTCCCAATATAATTTACTCAAATCTTTGATTTGTTTCTCCTATATTCCCAATGTGAGTTTACTATTTATCCAACATAATAGAGGTACCATAAAAATATACACTATCAAATAAAAATATAAAATTCAGTTAAGCATCTATTGAGAAAGTTTGTTCATCTATAGTTTGTTTTTCTATCTTTCACTCATGGCTAAAACTAAATTTATTATTAACCTTGCACCATCAAAAGATAAACGGAAGATCAAAGTAGAGTGCCATAAAAAATCATGTGTAGAAACTTTTGACAAATGTCATCTTAAAAAAAACTATAAAATTTAAATTCTTTTGACAATTGACGACTTCTCACTTTTAGGTAATATATATTTATATAATTTTCTTTTAATCAAAATAAAAATTATGAATCATCAAATATTTCTTTTCCTACTTACAATGGTATTGAAGATTATCAATCATTTCCATTATAATTAATTAAAACAACTACAAATTAATTGTTGCACATTAATTATGATAAATAAAGATTCCTAAATTATTATCAATAAAAGTTGTTATCATAACTTTAACTCATACCAATAAAATACAACACCTATTTCCAATGTTACATTTTAAAGCAAATAAAATAATTTTTAATATTTAAAATTCTTCGGGCTAAATAATTATAAGACGTTTGAGGAAAATAAGACTATTTTATAAATATATCATATATGTTTTTCCCTTGACATGAACTTTACAGATATATGTCAATTAATAAATCTAAATAATTAGAATATTTATAGATTTATATAAAATTTTAAAGCAAATTAATAATTCCAAGATGATGAATGATTTCCCAATGTAATTTACTCAAATATTTGAGTTATTTCTCTTATATCCTGATGTGAATTTACTTTTTATTCAACCTAATAGAGGTACTATAAAAATATAGACAATCAAATGAAAATATAAAATTCAACTAAGCATCCCGAGAAAGTTTGTTCATCTAGAGTTTATTTTTCTATCCTCCACTCAAGGCTAAAACTAAATTTATTAGTGACATTTCACCATCAAAAGATACATGGAAAATCAAAACAAAGTGCTATGGCTTTGGAAACAACCAAATTTCTTACAACCTCAATTGGAAAATGATGTAGAGTTGGCATTTTTAGATGAGAAAGTATTGTCTATAACTATTACTTAATATTTTTTAACTATATTTTTTTACAAATTATATTTTCTTGAATTTTTTAATGTAGGGTGAGAGGATCTAACCTATTGCTAGAGGTACGTCTCTTCAGTGTGATGGTCTTTTGATTGGATGCAATGATGTGAAACATTTAACTTTGGAGTGATTTTGAATACCCAACTATATAAAATAATAACACTTGCATACCAGTTGACCCTCAACTCAAGAACAACCATAAGTTTTATACTAACATCAATCAGACTGATCCAAGACAATAAATATTGCTATAACTCATGAAGTTTTCTATGCTCTCAAGAAGATGTTTAAATGTGTTGTGTGCATTTGAGAAAGATGTTTAAATACATTGGTTTCCAATGCATTTATAAAAAACAACAAAATAAAGATACGTAATGAGAATGACACAAATGTTGCTTGGGAGAACATTTAGTGAACTCGGGAAATTAAGTGAATTGTCCCAATACATTGGAAGAAGTAGATAAATAAATAAAGTAAATGAAAAAAACACAACTCTTGGAAATTGTTATTAATGTTATGGAACTTGACACTCAAAGTTAGAGCCCAATGACCCTAATAGAAACAAAGTTATGTTAAAAGATTTGAATTGAGGGAGGAAGAAAAAGGATGTTAAATTTGGATGCAGGCGAAAGAAATTATTCCCTAATAGCATTATTAATAATATGACATCATGTTCTAATTTGAAGCATCTTACATAGGGTTGGAAATTTTACATGAAAACATACTTATATGTATACCTAGATATATATAATTACGTACAATCTATAATATTTTATATTGAAGTTGATATTTTAAAGTGAAGATAATAATTTAAATATTACAATCCATGAGGCTAATTTTTTAAAGTATTATATGAATTTATGATATATTTTCACATGATTTTTTTATATATATCTTTCCTTTGATTTTGATTTGATCATATCAACGTGAGTTTGAGTAGAAAAACTGTGTTATTAAAACATATTTTAGTTGTGTGAATTTGATTAAGGTGTTTAAACATGCTCCCTTCCAATGCATTGAATAAAGCAAAAAAAAAAATTAACTATAGGGAATTGAAAGGACATAACTCTTGATTGAGAGAGTGTTAAGTGAATTTGAGAAATTAAATGAATTGTCTAAATACATTAGAAGAAAAAAAAAAAAAAGCAACAAGAGCATGGAAAGAACACAACTCTTGGGAATGATTGTTAATATTCTCAAATGTGACACTCAAATGTAGAACCCAAATGCCCTAATGAAAACAAAATTATGTTAAAATAATCAAAATTTGTGTCATGACATCTATCTATCTATCAATATATAAGGACACAATTTCTTTTGCTATTGTGAATGACCAGTAAATGGGGAGGTGGTAAGCTGTGAATTTTTTTGGGAATTGTCTTATTTAATATTAAAACAACTTTTGAATTAGTTATGTCCATCTAATACATGTGTCGCTGTCGTGTTTTTTGGAGATGACCATCCCTCTATGAGATGATTACTCTCTGCTACCGAGAGCAGACAAAGTCTATCTTTGCAGTTTCTTCTTCATCTATTCATTATCTTAAATTTCCGAAAATCATTTCTTCCTCAACCTCTCTTTCTCTGTTTAGTTTTCTCTCTTCATTATAATCTCAATTCCTCAAAAATTTGTTATTCTTCCTTAATATGTATTTACATGTTGATTATGAATTTATTTTATCATCTTAAGTGAATTTTCTGGCATCAAACTCTTATTATAGCTATATGTATTTTAATCGTCATTTTCTAAAACTAAAATCTTTGATAATCATACTAAGTTTCCCTATTCCACTCCATCATATTGATGGCAAGAAGGGTCTGTGGATTAGTTATATGATTTAAGACGATTAGTTAATCATTGGTAATAATCAATAAGAAATGCTTAATACATATTGTTATATTACGTATTGTAATATCATTTTAAAATAATAAAAATCATTTTTTTTTGGTTCTCAAATTAAGGGCAAGATTGTTTTAAGACTTTTGCTTATCACTTATGTCTGTAAATTAAAACCCTTAAAGACGAATGGGTACCAACAGTATGGGTGAGAAAAAAAAGTTGGAGCCAAATTGTGAAATAAGTAAACAAAGGACTTGATACGTTATATTTAATTTGGGATAAAGCAAAAAAAAAAAATGGTTTGGTAGATTTAGAGGCACAATTCAAGTTATTAATGATAACAATACTACCAATAATAATAATAATTGAAGACCCGAGCATCGCACGGGTGCAAACAACCTAGTTGTTGTTGTTGTTATTATTATTATTATTATTATTATTATTATTATTATTATCTATTTTTGTTGTTGCACAAAGGGTATCATTCTATCGATAGCTAAAGACCAATCCTCATCGAACTCGTGCAAAGCACGAACCATTCGTCCTTAACAACAACAAATTAATATAACAACTAACTACTAATATTTGCTTATAAAAAAATATATTAATATAGATTTGATTGTACTTTTAGTTCTTTTACTATTAGTCATGTGTGATTTTAGTTCCTGTGATTTTTTCGGAGTACATTTGGTCCCCTTATTTCTTCAATGTTGAGAGAAACCGCTACTTTCGGTGTATAGACCTACGATTAAGCTCCTTCCTCCCTTGTCTATCCGCTTCAACATGATTCAATGGTAACTTCATGCCACTTATCGGTTACGCCTATCCTTTTTGGGACCTTTTTTGTTTCACCACAAGGTCATTAATTATCATAAAAGCTTAACAAGAGATTCTAATTTATCTTTATTGATCATTGAAACATTGACAAATATTAGATAAAATGATCGAATTTACAACATTGACAAAGTAAGATTCAAAAAATCATAAGGATCAAAATCGCATTTAACCAATAGTAGGATGACAAAAAGTGCAACTAAGTGATTATTATATTTTTAAAATATGCAAATCATAATTTAATAATTTCATATAATTAAATAATTGAAAAAAAAATAGACAATTAAAATGATGGTATAAAATATCTTATATATTATGATTGGGAGTGATAGAGGGAAAGTAGGGCCCAGGGGAGGATGAAAGTGGTGTGTACCTTGCTGGCATGACAGACTGGCTCTTCCATCCTACAACTCAACTCAACAGCCGTTACTCTCCAAGGATTCCAATCTCATCTCTTCTCCATAATTAATCTCTTGTACCAGAAGTGCTCTCTCCCTCTCTTTACGTTGTTCATATCATCATCATAATCCATGGCTGAGAAAGCAGCTGAAGAAGTGGTGGCTGTGACTGTGACTGACACCGAAAAACCGAAAAAAGATGCTGGTGGTGGTGAGGCCGAGAGTGAGAAGGGCAGTGCCACCGAACCAGAAGTGGAGGCGGAGAAACCTCAAACCCAAACCCCAGTTGAAGTTGAAGAGAAGGTGATTTCCCAATCCGTTTCTTTCAAGGAGGAGAGCAACGTGGTTGGCGACCTCCCCGAAGGCCAAAAGAAGGCCCTGGATGAGCTGAAGCAACTTATTCAAGATGCTCTCAACAAGCATCAGTTAACTGCTCCCCCAACCCCACCTCCACCCGTCACCGTCACTGTCACTGTCACACAAGAAGAGAAGAAGAAGGAAGAAGAAAAGACTGAAGAAGAGAAGAAGAAGGAAGAAGAAGAGAAAAAGGAGGAGGTTGCAGAAGAGGAGAAGAAGAAGGAAGAGGTGGGTGCTGAAGAGAAAGCTTCAGGTTCCGAGGCTGCAAAAGAGACCAAAGTGGAGGAGGCAGAGGAAGGTTGTTCAACCAAAGTGGAGGAGGCAGAGGAAGGTTCTTCGGAAGTTGAAATATGGGGAATTCCCCTGGTGGCGGACGAGAGGAGCGACGTGATTCTGCTGAAATTCTTGAGAGCCAGGGATTTCAAGGTGAAGGATGCCTTCAGCATGATGAAGAACACAGTGCGGTGGCGCAAGGAATTCGGAATAGACGGACTTGTGGATGAGGATCTTGGAAGAGAGTGGGAGAAGGTGGTGTTCACCCATGGACATGACAAACAAGGCCACCCTGTCTGCTACAACGTGTTTGGCGAGTTTGAGAACAAGGAACTGTATCACAACACCTTCTCTGACGACGACAAGCGTAACAAGTTCATCAGGTGGAGGATTCAGTTATTGGAGAAGAGTGTCAGAAAACTTGACTTCACTCCACCTGGTATTTCCACCATCGTGCAGGTCAACGATCTTAAAAATTCACCTGGACTTGGAAAGAGGGACCTCAGGCTGGCTACCAATCAGGCACTTCAATTGCTTCAGGATAACTACCCTGAGTTCGTCGCCAACCAGGTCAACTTAATTTTCTTCATTTATATATGTATCATTTTGAATACTTGTCTTATTCTTAATTATATTGATATCATTTTGAATCTTAAATTATTTCATTCATTGCAGGTGTTTATCAATGTTCCTTGGTGGTACCTTGCTTTTTCTAGGATGATCAGTGCTTTCCTGACACAGAGGACAAGGAGTAAATTTGTATTTGCTGGCCCATCTAAGTCTGCTGAAACTCTTTTCAAGTACAATATTCATTTCCTCCTCTCTGTCTCTCTCTCTCTCTCTCTTTCTCATAAATAAATAAATAAATAAATAAATAAATGATTTGGCCCTGGTTTTGAATTTTACAGATATATTGCACCCGAGCTAGTGCCGGTTCAATATGGGGGACTGAGCAGAGAGGATGACCACGAATTCACTACTGCTGACCCTGTTACAGAGGTTACAATCAAACCAGCAACAAAACATGCGGTTGAGTTCCCAGTTTCTGAGGTAATTAATCACCACTGTTTGTGTTTGAAACAGTTTTTCTTAACTAGCTACTAGGGTCCTATATATTTGGCTGGCTAAATGATTGAATTATTATAATATAATATATGCAGACAAGCCATCTGGTTTGGGAAGTCCGAGTTGTGGGTTGGGATGTGAACTACGGGGCTGAATTTGTGCCCAGCGCTGAGGAAGGTTACACTGTGATAGTACAAAAGAGCAGGAAGATTGCTCCCACTGATGAAACAGTAATTAGTAACAGCTTCAAAGTTGGTGAACCAGGCAAGGTTGTGCTCAACATAGATAATCAAACTTCCAAGAAGAAGAAGCTCCTCCTCTACAGGTTCAAGACCAAACCAAGCTTTCTCTGAAATAAGGGTGCTGTTGTTTTCATTAAATGGATTCAACAAGGGTGGCAGTTGGGGTGGGTGGGGGTCTTATTCTTTCATACAGGGTTTTAAATTATTTTGTTTTAAGTTTGGGGGTGCCTAATTTCATTTACACTTAGTTTCTCATAGTAATGTGCTATGTTGTTCATTTGGTTTGGGAATTTGATAAAAGCCTTCACTGCTTCTGAGATGTATAAAGTGGAGCATGGGTGAAAGAAAATTAGAAAAATGAATGTATCTGTGGACTGTGCAACAAAAACTTTGTGAGGTTTGTTTAAATGTAATCATGTATCACTTACTTATTCCCGTAAGTAATCAAAATTTCTTTCATTGTTTCCTTTATCTTTCCTTAACAATGTAATTCAAGGGATAAACTTGAGAATTTATTTAATATTTGACTTTTGCCTATTCTTATTTTTAAGAATAAATTGAGGTAAATATTTTATTTTGTATTCCAAGTTTATAGAATAAGGGTACGTTTCGTTTGCTAGAAAATAAAATACCGCACAATACAAAATAAATATATATGTTGTTTGATTTTTAAACTATTTAAGGGACAGTACAAAAATTGACTCAAGAGTACAACTTTTTTTTTGTTATACATTAAATCAAATGACAATTTTGTCCATGACATTAAATAATTAAAAAAAAAACTAAAAATCCATTCTTGCTCAGACCTTCTCTACTTTCTTCTTACTTATTAGTTACTGGATGTTATACCAATGCGTGCAATGGTATCTTTACATTATTTTATTTGGATAATTATCTTAAAATGTTAAAAATTATAATTAAAATTTATTCAACTTTTGATATTAAAAATCATTGAAGGAGTGTTTTATGTTTTGGACTTCTAAATATGTAAAATTTGTTTATATTTTATATTTTTAAATTTAAAATATTTGTATAATTAACTGAATAACAATTTTATGTATGAGTTATATCTGAAGTGAGAAATATTGAAATAAGTTTAGTCATATATGTATGAAATCAATTATTTTGGCTTAAAAACATTTAACACATATAAATTAAAATGTAAAGTTGCTCGTTGAAGCCCCTTAAAAGAAAAAGAGGACTAATTAGAACAAGATATAAAACGAAACTACCACTAAATATAATAATTTACTTAAATTGTGAAAGGACAAAGTTCGTGTTTTACATGAACGCCTGAAGTAAGATAGTTAAATTTGGTGTGGCCCGTGACCATCTTGGTTTTGTCTACACCAAAAAAGATTTATATCTTAAAAATGTCAAAAATATAACTTATAGGATTTAACCTTGATATATATGAAATATTCTTGGATTCAAATGCATTTTCTCATTAGAATTTTGTTGTCAAAACTTTGGTTTATGTGTTTAATTTATATTATTATCCAATCAATTTAACTTTTTAAACATAATATTATCCTCTTAAGTCATCAGTCTTATCCCAGGTTTTTCTTTCGAGGTCGATTCCGTTTATATTTATCATGTACTTTTGAATTAAACTGGTTAAGTTTGGCGTGGTCTGTAACCATCTTTGATTTGTGTACATTTTTTTCTTACATATAAAAATGCCAAAAGTATTACTTATAGAATTTAACATTGGTATATATATATATATTTTGTCGGAACTGTGCATTTTTTCATTAGAATGTTTTTGTCAAAATTGTGTGTTAATTTTTTAATTTATATTATTATTCAATCAATTTAATTTTTAACATAGTATTACACTATTAAATCGTCAGTCATATAACAACTTTTAATATTATTTTTATATAATATTTATTTTATTTTTTATGAGTTTTTTTATTTTAGTTTTTTTAACTTTTTGCTTCTATCACGTTATGGTTGCACAATTTTTTTTTTTTTTGAACATATGTATTAATTTCTCCTAAAATTTTATTTAATCACCCCTGGTCCTCTTATTTAATTTTTAATTTACGTTAATTTATTCAATTTTTTTATTACTTCAATTTAGACTTACCCATGAAAAATGACATTAGAATTATATTCGACAGTAACTTTTAAAATAATAAAATACCAAATATTTTAATAATATTTATCATTGTTACTGTTATAACATTAAAATGGTGAAATTTGACCATTGGATGCTGCACATTTCAATTTTAAATTAGTTCATTGAATCACTATGACATAAGAGTTAAGAAAGCAAAAAATCATAATTGTAGCACCATGTGCTTGTATACAAATCATAACATATTTATGTCTCCAGTATTATAAAGGGAGAAAGAAAGAAACTTTTTGTTCACTTTAGAAGAAAACGAAGAGGCATACTAAAAACATAATCAACAACATTTACTTATATATATATATATATATATATATATATATATATATATATATATATATATTGTTCTAAATTTATTGATATAAATTGTCAACTGTATTGACCTTTTTATCCTAAGTTTGGGCTGGAAAATATGAAGATACTCCATATTGTCCAAGTCCCAGCCACCATCTTCCTTTTAGTAATAAAGATTACTGCCACCGCTACCTTCATCACCACATTGTTTTGGAATTATCCTAGTTGTTATTGTTATGGTCTAAAGGGCATTGTTATATTGTAGTACGTTTTGTATTATTTTGTTTGTGTTATACATTAATTACCAAATAGCTATTAAGTTGTCTCTCGATGTGGACTAAATAAATCACAAGGGTTATGTTCCTATATGGGTTAAATGGCTAGTGAGCCTCTTATATAGCTAAGTTAGATCGAGAGTCATGTATGAATCTGATCTCCTTGACCTGAGACGACTCAATCGGAGACATAAAGAATGAGACACTTAAGGTCTTGTTTGGCCATTATGGTTGAAGAGGGAATCATAGTCCTCAACAATAATGCCTTTAATGACATCGATTACAGAATAGGTATATAAGGAAGTCTCAAATCAAGAAGAAAGTAAGATGTTCCGGCCAAGATCCGTTTTGTCAGAATCTCGGCATAGAACGTGAAACCAAGGGGGTTATTTTATGATTTGGGCTTGACAGAATTCAGTGATTCCGGTCCTACGTATCCCAGTGGGAATCAAAGCCAGACGTAGTTCTAGGTTAATCCCTTGGCGGGGGTGATCTCGATCCCTTCATTTTGTGTCGGACGAGTACTAGGGAGCAAGGACTGTTTCATAGTCTCTTGGTCGACGCTAGTTCCTCTAACACGCTTTAGGGAGAGTCACCGGTGTTCAGTGAAAAGTTCTCCTCTTCTTGTGAGGGTACGCCCTTTTATAATTTCTGGATTGGGCGGGTACTCGGGCTCGGGGTCGGGTTAATAACCTCGGCCAAGATACACAAGCCCCCAAGCTCGAGCTTAAACAAGCGAAAGAGTCGACAAGTATTAAACCGAGTGATACTTGGCCATGTGGACTTTCTTCCTTCCTTATTTCAAGTCATTACTTCAACCGAACCTGCCTTCCTTTTTGTATTTTAAGGCTTTGAACTCGGCCTCATTTTTACTTTCGGCATTGTGCTCGGTTCCTTTAATAATTTCAATGGCTCGAACTCGGCCTTCAGGTTCAGACTTGGCCTTAAACAATTTAATGGCTCGTACTCGGCCTTGAGGCTCAGACTTGGCCTTAAATAATTTAATGGCTCGTACTTGGCCTTGAGGCTCAGACTTGGCCTTAAACAATTCAATGGCTCGTACTCGGCCTTCAATAATTTGCCTGTCGAGTAAATACTTCGGCAAGATAAGAGAAAATAAAGCAATATTCACAATAAATTCTTTTATTGGATGGAGTCCGCGGTGTGCCTCGTTAAAACCTCCCCGGTCAAAACCCTTTTTGGGACAAAATACCGAGGTAGGAAAAAGAGTACAGCACCCGACTATATACATCAACTGCAGCTTAGTGCAGTGATCGGGCTGTGATCCAAGCTGGAACTTCTCCAACTCCTCAACGGGCTATGTCAATTCTCGGGTCTAGTTCAACCGAGCTGACAGAATTTTCAGACTTGTCTTTTCCCCTGTCTATTCATAATTAGTACTAGTTGAGAGATACTCGGCCGAACTATGTTTTGGTGGAGGAGTTTTGAATGAGGGGGTAAGCCCCTATTTATAGAGATCTCTCAGGATCAAGCTCCGAGATAAGCGGAGGAATATTTGGATCAGATCGCGATCATGGGGAGAGATATCCGGAGCCTGATTGTCCGGAGTGACATTATGGCTAGCGAGATATTCGGCCCAGTTAGCTGCGGATGGATAGCTTGGGGCCGAGTAGTTATTCTCGGGTGTCAGGTGTGCTGACATGTCCTCGGCCCTGGAGGAGTTTGGGCTAGGGCCCATAGCCGGGGTAAGCTCGGTCAACCCGAGGTATAGGCAAGTCCTCGGGATTACATTCTCGGCCCGTACACAAGTCCCCCCGAGCTTCGAGCTTGAATAAGCGAAGGAGCTGATAAGTATGAAACCGAGCTTATTCTTCGGCCACACAAACTTTGTTCTTTCTTGATATTCGTATTTGATGTCAATAATTTACAGGCTCAAACTTGGCCTTTAGAGTATAATCGACTCGAACTCGGCCGCCAGGCTCAAACTTGGCCTGTAGAATTGAATGGCTCGTACTCGGCCACCAGGCTCAGACTTGGCCTGTAGAAGATAACCGGCTCGTACTCGGCCACCAGGCTCAGACTTGGCCTGTAGAAGATAGCCGGCTCGGACTTGGCCGTTGGAATTGAACGGCTCGGACTCGGCCGCCGGGCTCAAACTTGGCCTGTAGAAGATAACCGGCTCGGACTCGGCCGTTGGCTCGTACTCGGCCACCAGGCTCAAACTTGGCCTGTAGAAGATAACCGACTCGGACTCGGCCATGAGGCTCAAACTTGGCCTTTAGAATATAATCGGCTCGGACTCGGCCGCCAGGCTCAAACTTGGCCTGTAGAATTGAATGGCTCGTACTCGGCCACCAGGCCCAGACTTGGCCTGTAGAAGATAACCGGCTCGGACTCGGCCGTTGGCTCGTACTCGGCCACCAGGCTCAGACTTGGCCTGTAGACGATATCCGGCCCGGACCCGGCAGTTGGCTCGTACTAGGCCACCAGGCTCAGACATGGCCTGTAGAAGAAAGCCGGCTCTTACTCGGCCGTTTGAATTGAACGGCTCGGACTCGGCCGCCTGGCTCAAACTTGGCCTGTATAAGATAACCGGCTCGGACTCGGCCGTTGGCTCGTACTCGGCCACCAGGCTCAAACTTGGCCTGTAGAAGATAACCGGCTCGGACTCGGCCGTTGGCTCGTCCTCGGCCACCAGGCTCGGACTTGGCACGTAGAAGATAACCGCTCGGACTCGGCCGTTGGCTCGGATTCGGCTAACTGGCTCGACTGCCGGGCTCATACTTGGCCCCTCTGACTGGCTCGAACTCGGCCAACGGCTCGTACTCGGCCGCCGGGCTCAAACTTAGCCCCTCTGACTGGCTCGAACTCGGCTAACGGCTCGTACTCGGCCGCCGGGCTCAAACTTGGCCCCTCTGACTGGCTCGGACTCGGCAAACGGCTCGTACTCGGCCGCCGGGCTCACACTTGGCCCCTCTGACTGGCTCGTATTCGGCCAACGGCTCGTACCGGCCAGCCGGGCTCAAACTTGGCCCTCCGACCGGCTCGAACTCGGCCAACGGCTCGTACTCGGCCGCCGGGCTCAAACTTGGCCCTACGACTGCTCGAACTCGCCAACGGCTCGTACTCGGCCGCGGGCTCAAACTTGGCCCCTCTGACTGGCTCGGACTCGCCAAACGGCTCGTACTCGGCCGCCGGGCTCACACTTGGCCCCTCTGACTGGCTCGTATTCGGCCAACGGCTCGTACTCGGCCGCCGGGCTCAAACTTGGCCCCTCTGACTGGCTCGTATTCGGCTAACGGCTCGTACTCGGCCGCCGGGCTCAAACTTGGCCCCTCTGTCTGGCTCGTATTCGACTAACGGCTCGTACTCGGCCGCCGGGCTCAAACTTGGCCCCTCTGTCTGGCTCGAACTCGACCAACGGCTCGTACTCGGCCGCCGGGCTCAAACTTGGCCCCTCTGACTGGCTCGAACTCGGCTAACGGCTCGTACTCGGCCGCCGGGCTCACACTTGGCCCCTCTGACTGGCTCGAACTCGGCCGCCGGGCTCAAACTTGGCCCCTCTGACTGGCTCGAACTCGGCCAACGGCTCGTGCTCGGTCGCCGGGCTCAAACTTGCCCTCCGACTGCTCGAACTCGGCTAACGGCTCGTGCTCGGCCGCCGGCTCACACTTGCCCCCTCCGGACCGCTCGTATTCGGCCAACGGCTCGTACTCGGCCGCCGGGCTCAAACTTGGCCCCTCTGACTGGCTCGAACTCGGCCAACGGCTCGTACTCGGCCGCCGGGCTCAAACTTGGCCCCTCTGACTGGCTCGAACTCGGCCATTAAAATAAGACGCCTGCAAAATAAATACTTCGGCAAAGCAAGAGAAAATAAAACCATATTCATAATAAAATTTGTTTTTTTTTTTTTTTTTTATCACCTGATTCGTCCTCATCATTATCATAAGACCCCTTTGAGGAACAATTAATGCGGCAATCATTGGGCCTCCATGAACGTAGGCATTTGAAAAACAGGGCCAGTATTAGCTCCACGATTTCCTCCAGTTGATTCTCCAATTTTTTTTTTTTTTGAATACCCATTAATGCTGATTGGTTGGGAGAATATACCTTATCTGCATTAAAAACTGATTGATAGTGCGTACTTTGGGGAACAATTAATGTGGCAATCATTGGGCCTCCCTGAACGTAGGCATTTGAAAAACAGGGCCAGTATTAGCTCCACGATTTCCTCCAGTTGATTCTCCAATTTTTTTTTTTTGAGTGCCCATTAATGCTGATTATGCCTTATCATGAGATAGATTTGGTGCCATTAATGCGATTGGTTACTGCCTTATCCAATGAGATAGATTTTGAGTGCCCATTAATGCTGATTGGTTACTGCCTTATCCAATGAGATAGAGAGCCCTTGATTTGCGGTCATGTCCCCAGCATTCACTCCAGCCGTTATTCCCCTCTCCTCACTAATTCCAAATCCAGCGCTCCTTTGAATTAATTGGTTGGAAGAAGATCTGCCCCCACTGCTTTCAATAGAATGGTTGGGTGGGATCCCTTGATTTTCTCCATCGAAACCTCATCCTCCTTGATTCTAGGAGATATCCGTTCCACTAAATCCGTTACTTCTCTCTCCAAAATCGTTAGTGTTCTGCCTCCCCCCTCTCATCCTTCAACCACCGAGGGCCTCCTCCCGCCGCCATCCTCCGTGACTCTGCTCGCAGAGCAACACCCCAAACCTCCGTGATTCTGCTCGCAGAGCAACACTCCAGCCGCAACAGAAAACTCAGAACACATCCACGTCTCACATGGAGAGAACACACTCACGTCTCACCATGGTTTGTGGTATGGGAAAGTTTTGCTTCGATTCCCACAGACGGCGCCAAATGTTCCGGCCAAGATCCGTTTTGTCAGAATCTCGGCATAGAACGTGAAACCAAGGGGGTTATTTTATGATTTGGGCTTGACAGAATTCAGTGATTCCGGTCCTACGTATCCCAGTGGGAATCAAAGCCAGACGTAGTTCTAGGTTAATCCCTTGGCGGGGGTGATCTCGATCCCTTCATTTTGTGTCGGACGAGTACTAGGGAGCAAGGACTGTTTCATAGTCTCTTGGTTGACGCTAGTTCCTCTAACACGCTTTAGGGAGAGTCACCGGTGTTCAGTGAAAAGTTCTCCTCTTCTTGTGAGGGGTACTGCCCCTTTTATAATTTCTGGATTGGGCCGGGTACTCGGGCTCGGGGGCCGGGTTAATAACCTCGGCCAGTACATAAGAAATTATAAAAAATTACACTCAGGTCTCAGAAGCTGCCTAGGCCATTCCAGGACACTCTCTGAGTCTATTCTATATAAGAATAAGTTAAGTGTTATATTCCAACCCCAACCCCAGAAAAAAAAATGTCATTGTTTTGAAGTGATTCTTAGCATTTATTGTGTTAGTAGGTTTTATAAATTTTTCTGTTGATTTTTTTTTTGGGTATAGATTTTCCTATTGAAATTATACCCATATGAGTCTGGTTACCCTTTGCAGCTGTGACTTCGAAATAAAGTCCATATTTACAACGGTATTATTTGTGTTTGATGATAATTCATACTTAGATAGTAAAAAATAATTCATACTAGTGGAAAATATACATTAGACGGTAAAGGTTTACGTCAGTTAACCAAAAGCTAGACGTTAAAAAGGAGGCGGTGGCAGTTTTGTAAATATCAGGTTTCATTATTTCAATTTTAACGTCAGTTGTTTTAATGACTGACGTTAAAAGTGAAGTGACTCACTTTTAACGTCAGTTCAATAAAGAACTGACGTTAAAAGTGAATATTTTAACGTCAGTTCAATAAAGAACTGACGTTATAAGTAAGTCTCTTCACTTTTAACGTCAGTCCCTACATCAACAGACGTTAAAAGTTATTTTAATAATTTTTTTTATCTAGTATACGATTCCTTCCGCATTGCCTTCCTCAAAGTTTCAGTTTCACATGATCATTGCTTTGATGTTTTGTGTTTCTGTTTTGAAAACTAAAATATATGTGCGAAGTATAAGTTGAATCAATAACCCAAACCGGATCCCATTCATGAAGTGTAATACAGACCGATCGATCTGAGAAGATTGAAAGGGTTTAAAATCCTATAAAAAGTTACATTGAAAGGGTTTAAAATCCTATAAAAAGTTACATTGAAAGGGTTTAAAATCCTAAACATTAAAGCTACATCCCATCAGAGAGTTTTATGAAATATGCCAAATGGAAAACTATATATACTCCGAAGACCTCGTAAAACCGGGGGCATGAGAGAGCTCAAGAGAGAGGAAAAAACAGGTGCACCGGATCAGTTTCAAGCAAAGGCGGTGGTTCCAGAGAGACTTCCAAGACGGTCACTTGCTGCCAAAGCCGAGGTTTTGGAACTCGTGACCCCGAGCACCCGATTAGCCCTCCAAGAATGATTCTCCGGAAGGTGATAAGGTGAGCAACTCACACAATGTAATTTACTCAGACTTATCACCCATGCAATGTAATTTACTCAAACTCAAGTTGTTTGACCATTAAGACAAAGACCTTTGAGTCTAGGAATAGGAAGAAAGAGTGATGAAGTTAATCTCCACGGTAGAGCCATATTGTGAAGCAGAAAATTAAAAGGATGGAAGGAAGCTATTTATAGGAGCAGGGGATGAAGTTACTAAGCTATTCTGATTTTGAAGAAAACTTACCTATAAACTTAATGCTCATTAAGAGGATTGAGTTACAAGGTGCATGGGTAAGTAGCACAGTACAGTCAAAGGAATGAATGTTTTTGCAGATATCTATACACTTTTCACGTCAGTTTTTTAAAAAAACTGACGTTAAAAGTGTTTTTAATAAAAAATATTAATTGTTAACGTCAAGTTTTTATACAACTGACGTTAAAAATTTGATTTTTACTTCAGTTAAATAAATAGCTGACGTAAATAATCCTATATATTATACACGTGCAGAATGAATATTGGAAATAATGTAATTAATACACGGGAACTTGGCAGTCATCAAATAAGTTGACGTTAAAAATGAGGTGGTGGGTAAACTATTTGCGTCAGTTCTATAAATAACTGACGTAAATAATTATGAAACTCATTTCATTGGTTGTCATATCCCTGTTGTCCCTCTTAACGCAGATCACTCCATATAGTACTGCAGTTTATTTCTAAACCTTTTTTTTATACAAGTTTATTTTTAATTTTTATTAATTAGCTTGAATTAGTAAACAAATTATTGTGCAAATTAAAATAAATAAACACTTAACATAAAACAAGTTATATGTATAATCAAATCGTATGACATTGAAGCGATTCATAAGTTAAAATTACATGATTAAAAGATAAAAAATTTATGCAACATAGCCCTAAAATATAAAAAAGTTTCTGCATCAACATCATTTTCTTCTCAGTCCTGTCATCAGAAACTCCAATGGATGCATCACCTCCCTCACTTGAATTCCAAGATGCAAAGTAAATCCTCAGTCACTAGCAAATAAAGCAAAGTGAAATGGATCTTTGCATCTTTCTTCTTCAGTGGAGTTCCTTGATGCATCATCTTGAATCCACAATCACTTGCTTCCAAAGCAAAGTGAAAGGGATGACGGGGATGAAATAAAGTGAGAGAATCACATTACGTGATTCACCCAACCTTAATATCCATGCAATGTAATTTACTCAAACTCAGAAGTTGTTTGACCATTAAGACAAAGACCTTTGAGTCTAGGAATAGGAAGAAAGAGTGATGAAGTTAATCTCCATGGCGAGCCATATTGTGAAGCAGAAAAATTAATTAAAAGGAGATGGAAGCTAGGAAGCTATTTATAGGAGCAAGTGGATGAAGTTACTAAGTTATTCTGATTTTCTTGAAAACTTATCTATAAACTTAATGCTCATTAAGAGGATTAGGTACAAAGGTGAATGGGTAAGTAGCACAAGAGTCAAGGGAATGAATGTTTCTGCAGAAACTAATAAACCTTTAACGTTCGTTGTGTAATACAACCGACGTAAGAAGTTGTGAGTGTTTTTAACGTCGGTTTCTTAATACAACTTACGTTAAATATATGACATTTAACGTCGCTTATTACTAACAACCGACGTAATAAGTGTGAGAGTTTTTAACGTCGCTTTATTAAGACAAGCGGACGTTAAATATATGATCTTCAACGTCCGGGTTTTACCAAAAACGGCGTAAAATGTTGTTTTATTTTAATTATAACGTTTACCCCGCGCGCCTTCTCCACTTCTCTACGTCTTTTCTCTTTTCATCACGCTCAACCCTCACTCTCGCTCTCACTCGCGCCCTAATCGCGCGCTCATCTCCACCGCAACCACCGCGAGGGCTTCTTCGCCACCACCGTGAGGTACACTCTTAACCCCTAACTCTGTCTTTCCCCGCTCCTTCTTTGCAATAACTTGACATCTCTCTTTCCCCTGGCCTTCCCGCGCACTAACTCTCCTTGTCCCTCTGCTCTCGCTAACCACATCGAACGTTGGCCACCACTCGAGCTTCCCCCCACCACCACGCGAGCGCCTATTTCAGTGAGTCTTTAATTAGGGCACATTTTTTTATTCACGGTTTTGAGTGCATGCATGTTGCTCTGCTGGTTTGAAACTCGTAGTCTCAGTAGTTGAAACTTGAAACTGTGAGTTTGAGTTGTTTGGAATGTCTCTATTTTTGGTTTTGAGTGTATGTTGAAACTGTAGTCTCAGTAGTTGTAACTTTAAACCGTGAGTTTGAGTTGTTTGGAATGTCTCTATTTTTGGTTTTGAGTGCATGTTGCTTTGCTGGTTGATCTGTCACGGCCGTGATGCTCATCACGGCTAGGCCGTGATCAGTTCTGCCTATGAGGGTCTGATTCGATTGTACGTTACGGCCGTGATGGATATCACGGCCAGGCCATGACCAGTGCTTGGCAATGTTCAAAAACTATAGTTTTCAATCTCCCGTATTGTCCTTATATTGGATATATAGATGTTTTGTATATCTACAGGACCTATCTAGTTATTTTTATTTATACTTTTGTATTTATTTTGAGTTATAACCTATGTTAATACATATATATTGTTTTTGAACAGGCATACATATGGATCAGTCGGATAGCCCACATGCACGGGAGGACACTGTTGGGGTTTCGCAGGACCCGATCACGCCTACGCCTGCTGATTCTAGTGTAAGTTTACATGCATGTTATATACTGTCTTTAGTCCTTCTTGTTAATGTAAGTTTATAATGTTACAACCCTCTATTTTATCATTTTTTTTGTCCATACAGACATCACAGGCTCATAGGAAACGGGGTAGAGGAGCCACCTCGTTGAAGAAACTAGAGAAGGACAGGCAGAGCGGACAGAAGCTTGAGGTGTCCTTCGATGCTAATCTAAATGCCCAGGGACCCCGTGCTAAAGAATTTAATAAGTGGGTGTTTCTACAAGCGAAGCAAAGACGTAAGCATCAACTACAACCATCGGAATGACGTTCCCACGAACGTTAAGGATCAGATTTGGGAGGCTATCACGGTATTTTACCTTTACATTCGTTTGATTTACATTATTAGATAATTATCCGAGTTATAATCCATCCAGTTGTTATATATGTATCTAATGTGTAGGTAGCTTGGACTGTGCCAAATGACGAGGATCATCGTCATAAATGTATGAAAATGGCATGAAAGCGTTGGAATGGGTTCAAGCATGATCTTACCAGGTACTATCTATCTGGGAAGAAGCGGCTTGATAAAATGTTCTCGGATTATCCCTGGATTGATCAGGATACTTGGGATATGTTTGCCAGGAGTCGACAGGATGAAGAATTTCAGGTTGGTTGATTAAGTTAATTTTGTATGCTTATTATAGATCATTTAACTATATTTAATTATGTGTTTTTGTTTGAATAGGCTAAGGCAAATAAGGGTCGGCAGAATCAGGCGAAGAACGTCCACCGCCACACCATGTCTCAGAGTGGGTACCATACTCGGATCTAGCAGATGATGGCGGATAGGCTGAGGGCGAAGCAGGAAGAGCACTCTGCTAGGATTGAAAGAGGAGAGGTGCCGAGGGCACACCATCAAGTCCTCCGTCGAACATCGACCGCGAGGATGTCTCGGTTAGCCGGCCGCATGACAAAGGCGGGATCTTTTAAAGTCGATGCCACTCGCGAAGTGGCGGGATAAGATTGTAAGTAAATAATTAACTTGATTTCAATTGATATTTGTATAGATACTTGCAACACTTTTCACTTGCACGTTTTTTCATTTTTTTTTCATTGTAGATGGATCTTAAAGCAAAATCCTCCCGGGCGCATTCGTCCCCTTCCGGACGGCAGGACGCGTCTTGATGACTGGTCTAGGCAAGAAAGACCATCCTGGTCGGGTTCTCGGTATTCCTGGGAACGTGACCATCAAACAATATTATGGCAAGTCTGCTTCGCGAAAGCGGGTGGTCAATGAAGCATCAATTTTGGCTGACATTACTCAGCACCTCACGACCAACCCAGATATTACATCACATCTGATGCAAGGCTTAATAGCCAACCCAGAATTCAAGCAGGCGCTTGCCAGAGAGCTTTCCTCCGTTAGTACATCCCAGGACACCGCAAGGCTTGCCAACGCTTCACATGTGAGCACAAAAGAGAGTTTTAGTATGGCACATGTGGAGGACGATGAGTTGGCAGCTAGGGAGCGGGAGTTGGAAGTCCAGCGCCATGAGCATGAGTTGGAAATGAAAAGGCGTGAGCTTGAGTTGGACTCCAAACGACGTGAGCTCGAAATGTTAGCAAAGGTATTTATTCATTATTAATGTCCAAAATAGTCAAATAATTACTTGTGTTTTTTTAATTATCAAAAACTTATATATTTTATTTTCCTAAACTGAAGGCCAAGTCGACGTTGGTGCCGCTGTCACCTATCACTCGTTTGTTCTCACTTGGTGAGGATTATGCGTATGAGATTTTTGAATGTCCATTGGAGCACGATGGATGGGTGGCACGCCCAGATCAACAGAGGATATTTTCCTTCGTTGGTGACGATCTCGAACGCCTGCAGAAATAACGTCTGGATGAACAGCAATGTCATCAGTCTCTGGTGCACGTAAGTTAATTTTAATTTTATAACTTATTTATTTTTGGTATTTTTCCATTTAATAATTTATTTTAATTTCAATATATATATTATGTAATTAATATCCACACCTTTTTCATATCTTAGGTATCTCCATCGTCTTCAGCTTGATAAGGGCGTTTCATCAGTTTACGGTTTCTTAGATCCGTCAATCCTTCTGCCCGAGTTCTTTGCTGGCGATGCATTGAGTAAATACATAGGGAAGGTGTTGGGAGACAATCCGAAAGAATTATATCTGGCTCCCTACTATATGAATGACCATTGGCAGTTGTTGGTACTTCACCCGTCTAGGCATACTGTCATATTCTTCTGCTCTCTCCACCATGATCCGCCACCGAAGGTGGTGGAAGCTTTAAATATGTAAGTAACTAATCTTAAATTAAATTTAAGTTTTAATATCAGTTGTTTTTAGTTTATTACACACATGATAAATGAGTTTGTTAATTGATCGACATGATTATTTGTTTATGATAGCGCGCTGAAGGCGAGTAGCATAAGTTGCGCCAACGGGAGAAGTAGGACTTCTAAGGCTAAAGCAAATCCTGTATGGAACATCCTCAAGGTTTGGTAGTTTATTTATCAAATAATTATTATTATAATTACTAATTTATGTGTATATTCAACTGACGTTGAAATTAATTTTGTTGGTAGTCTCGATTTCAACCTGACAGTTGGTCGTGCGGCTATTATGTGATGCTTCATATGCTGAACATAGTCTCCGCATCTATTACGGATGGATGGAAGAAGGTAATATTTAAACAACTTGTTAAATTATATATTATAGTTTTGAAGATGACTTGCATTGATGTTATTGTTATTATTTGAACGTGTCTAGGCATTTATCGACCAATCGCCTATTGAACAAGATGAGTTAAGAGACTTGAGGATGCGCTTCGCCGAATTCTTCTTCAAGTATGCGGCTGAAAAAGGAATTGCCAACATACCTCCGCACTACTTAGATAAATAGTTTTTTTGTTAGACTTTAGAAACTAATTAATAACATGTATATATATATATCCTTAGATAGTTTTGTTTTTTAGACATTGGAACTAAAATTTATTTATATATATACATGGGTTTTGGTTTTAAGTCCCCCATTGTTCAATTTTCCTTTGCAATTCTGTAATGTGTGTGATATTCTGTGTTATTGGGACTGAATGCAGGGATAGCTGAGGGGAGTGATATTTTAAAACAGAATTTAAAAAAAAAAACTTATTAACGTCAGTTGTATCAAACAACTGACGTTAATAGTATTTTATAAAATATACAGTACTCTATTAACGTCAGTTGTTTATTACAACTGGCGTTAAAATTAAAACTTTAACGTCAGTTCTTTAAAACAACTGACGTTAGTTTTAACAAAATCAACGTCCATTGTATTAAAGAACTGACGTTAATAGTTTTATTTTAACGTCGGTTTTGTTAAGGAACTGACGTTAATAGTGTTATATTTAACGTCAGTTCTCAACTGACGTTAAAATAGTAACTATTAACGTCAGCTGTATTTACGTCAGTCAGTATTCTGACGTAAGAAATCAATTTTAACTGACGTAAAAAGCACTTATTGCACTAGTATTGGGCTAAGATACAACATCAATAACGAGTCCACTTGAATTTTTTTTATAAATAAAAAACACATAGTTTTCAAATTTCAAAAAAAAGAGAGAAAAAAATTGAGTACAAGGATCAGTAGGCTGGATTTTTTTTAAAAAAAAAAGTAAAAGTGGTGAAAAATAATAATAAACTATGATTCCTATCGATCTTCTAAAAAAAAGGAGATGCAATGAGAGAGAGTGAATACAAGTCATGTTTTATGAAAATTGTGGAACGATAATATTCCTACAACAAATCTCATTGAATCGTTTTTTAAAACTCATTCAAACGTAAAATAGTTTTACTTCTAATAATTGTTTATGCTTCTGCTTCTATATTATAGAAGCCTTATTTTAAAGCCCATCCAAATGGGTCCAAAATACTTTTCTTACTCACCATTTGTTTGGTATAAGAGAAATTGAGAGTAAAGAAAATGAGAGGGAAGAAATGGGGGGAAATGTAGTTTCCTATTGTTTGGTAAGGTGAGAGAAATAGAGAAGAAAGAAAAGAAATAGTACGAGTCATGCCCAAAGGAATCTCTATATGGATGAAAAGAAAAGTGGAAAAGAAGTGAGAATGTTTGATGAAATTACAATTATAATCCGACCTCACATCTGCTTTGAATCTTTGGCCTTGTATTTTTATTCTTTATACTAGATTTTTCACCCGTGCGATGCACGGAAGAATTATCTGTAAAGAGAAATATTTAACTTTTTTTTGAAACAATTTTGATGTTTTAATACGAAAAATAATAAATTAAAATAGTAAAGAATGAGTATTCGTGTAGTAGAAGAAAAGCAAATATATAGACGAAAGAATGAATAAGTTTAATGGTATTTATGTAAAATTTGGATGTTTTTATTGATACACCAAAATGATGTCTTTAGTAAAAAAAAAAAATTTATGATGTGTTGTTGTTTGAAAACCTTTGTCACTACGATTGCAGAAAGGCATTATAGAATAGTGTTCAGTTAAAATTTAAAATTAAATCATCAATTACAAAATAGTTTGAAATTTATGGATAACACTATGTTCAAACTTCTAGTCACAAAAGCGATTAACCAAAATTATCTACTATGACGAATATAAACAACAATAACGAATTGCAATATAATAGTTTTTGCAAATGAACAATAATCTCAGCTATTGCCAATGTTGCTCTTCATATATCAGTGCATCATCCAGTTCCATTACTTGTTAGAAAATAGTATCAATTATCAATATCTTTCCTCAAATCAGAATTCATGTTTTAGTCAATTACGTGTTTTGTTTAAAATATGATCACAAACGCAATAATATTCTTAGAATGCGTAAGTTTGAAGTAAATAAAATCTTGTAGGTACAATTTGCTTTGCTGACATAGCTTCCTTGCAAGCTTTTATCATGCAAATTAATGTGACCTGCTAACTAAATTGCTAAGTTGTTCCTATACATTAATTCTCCATATAGTAGCAAGATACAAAACTAAAACAAAATGGATAGAATTACTATGATGAATGATAATGACATTTTTCTACTAAAACTTTAATAACATCATTTTATTGTTGTCATATTTAATAGTTCCATGGTACCATTCCCCCCTTAGAAATATTTAGACTGTTGTCTGAAAATCAAAAAACTTTGAAAATTAACCTTATGTGTAAACTGTAAGTTTTCTTTTTCTAAAAAGACAAATAAACAAGAAATAGTGCTATTATAAACTTTAAAAATTGAAAAACTTAAATGATGTAAATGACAATAAAAACAACACATACAAACAGTACAAAAAAAAGCTCATTTAGCGACCGAAAATAGTGACCGAATTTGGTGGTTGTTTTTTGCGACCGAAATGACGACTGATTATAGGATCTAAATCAAACACTGATTAGAGTTGATATTGCGACCGAAATAGCGACCGAAATAGCGACCGGAATATAGCGTAGCAGAGGTATCGGTCTCTATTTTGGTCGCAAAATGAAGGAAAATAAAAGGCAAAAATTTATGATTTTTTAGCGACCGAAATGACGATCGAATTAAATGCAACGGTTTAAATATATTTTATAGTTGCGACCGATATTAAATCGGTCGCTAAATGGCGCGTAAAAAATTTAAGATAGAGCGTGTTAGCGAACGAATTTTAAATCGGTCGTTGAATTTATGAATTCAAAATTCAAAGTAACCCATTTAGCAACCGATATAGCGATCGAATAATTCGGCCGCTAAAACTAAAATCCCTAAATCGCGAGCCCTTCCCCTTTATTCCCCATTTCTCTCATTCCTTCTCTTTTCTTCTCTCTCTCTTGCACGCTCTGCTCCTCCCTGCCACCACGCGACGTCTGTGCTCCGGTCCCCGCCAGGCCACCTCCGGTGAGTGATTCCACCTTCCCTCTCTCTCTCTCTCTCTCTCTCTCTCTCTCTCTCTCTCTCTTTTTCTGATGTCTCTCTGTCTCTGTAGCGCACCTGAGCCGCCTCCCTTGAGCCACCACTGCCCGCAGCTCCGGTGACACCACCACCACCAAGGGTAAGCTACCTTGTCTTCTCTCCTCTTCTCTCATTCTATGTTTCTCTAACAGAATGGATATTTGGTAGCAAGGGTAAGGGAGATTCAGCTAAGGAGATTCTGGGGGTAATGGCCATGTAAACTCAGAATCAGTGCTGAGTTAATTAGAGATTGGACATTCAGCTAATTAGGAGGTTGTTTTCAAAGTAGAATGACAGTAAGTTTCATAGGGATAGTGTGTCTATAAGTAGTTTGGAGCAGTATGATGTGGAAGTATCAGGTGCATCTACCATGGAGGTTTTAGCTGCTTCATATCTTTATTTGTTATATTTCCGTAATATCATGTAGCATTGTGATAAATTTTCAATCAGGCCCATTGTGTATTATGATAGACTTGGCTTGATTTGTTCCTCTTGTCTTTTCTTTTTCTTCTGACAGGGGGGCTTATTGTTACTCGGTTTGTGGTTTCTAGAGCACAGTAGTGGGTAGTATGTGCAGTTTTAGGTTTAAGTTGGATTCCCGTGTTCCTTTACTATTATCATACAAAGGCATGGGATTGGTTGTCCAGACTCCATATCTACCTTTATAGGTAAAACACGTCCAAATTGAAGTAGCATTGTGGGGTGCACCAATTTAACCTGTCGACAAGGTGGCATGCATGACAAGCTTTTCTGAACAGTAGATGGATGGCATGCCTAAGTTTTAAACCTTGTTTCACGGTGTTATGATTTTAGTTTCTTCTTCTGACTGTTCCCTTGGTGTAGTTTTGTATCATCTCTTGTTTCTCAGTTGATTGGACTGTGGGTTTATTTTTCTTGTCTCCACGTTGGGTTGTCTTGATTTTCATGTTTAGCTCCTATGATTTTGGCTTGTTGCTGTTGCACTTGCTAACAATATATTGAATTTTGTTTCATTAAAATAAAGCAAATGTAATTTTGATAACTTTATGGTCGGTTTTCTCAATCGTGTTTGATTTCTAGACTTAAATGGTTCATGGATTTGGTTGCCAAACCATGCTAACTGTGCAAGGTTTGTCTCCTCCCGGGTCTCCTTGTCAATCTTTTATTGCATTTGCTGAAGCTTGTTCGAGAAAATGAATTACTATTTCAATGATATTGTATATGTCATATGTATATATTTATGTACGCTTTGATCATTTTTAAGTTGTGAAGTTTCTGAATCTTTTAGACTTGATCCATCGGCATGTGCTTGGTAGCAATGACTTGGGTGTGCTTTTGAGTTATAGTTTTGGTGTTTTTTCATAATTTTCTTAGATGGTTTCTGATATATGTTCTATTTGATGTATATTAGTCTTGGCTTTGTTTTGTAAGTCGTGTGGAGTTTCTCCTGCTGGTCCTAGTTTGCTGCTATATGTTGTGTGTGGCTAGCAGATATTTGGTAATTGTGGCCTTGCTGTGTTCACGGGCACTACAACTTGATAGAAAAGCTGATTTTCTAATGTATTGTCCTTTTTTTTTTTTGTGCTTCTCTACCTGGGTGTTTGTTGGGTATAAGATTTGGTAATGCACGTCACAACCGTGATGGCCATCACGGCCAGGTCGTGACGGATTCTGCCTTGGAACTTCTTCACTGGTTGGTTTGTCACGGCTGTGATGGCCATCACGGCCAAGCTGTGACGGATTCTGCCTTGGAACTTTTTCATTGGTTGGTCTGTCACGACCGTGATGGCCATCACGGCCAGGCCGTGACGGATTCTGCATTGGAAATTCTTCACTGGTTGATATCCCAACTCTGCATGGATCAAAAAGTAAATTATAACTCTTTAAAGTGAAAATCTCAAAATGAAATTTGGTTTATAAAAATATATATCAAATTAGTATAAGGTTAAAGTAATATTATCAAATGTTGTCATTTCAGCTCTAACACGATTATTTTTATTTATGCATTATAGGTCCTTGTCTGATCTTCGTTGTCCGCAGCTCCTCCCTTATCCTTACTTGGTATTGCTTTGTCGAATAGGTAAGTTCTCTCAATACTCTCTTTTAAGGTTGTTCTTTGTCTAATAGGTACTGATATGTGTGGTGCTTCTAATGTATTATGTGAATTATCGTGTTGTTTGGTAGTGGAGAGCTGAGCTCAATAGGATGTGATCTTGTCTGATTGTATGCTGATAATTTAATGTTTATGCATGTGTTTGTCAATATGTGTTGTTTGTTAGTGGAGAGCGGAGCTCAATAGGATGTGATCCTGTCCGAAAGGCGGGATGCTGGTTGTGTGTTGATAATTTAGAAATTATGCATGTGTTTGACAATTAACTGCTACTTGTTAGTGGAGAGCGGAGCTCAATAGGATGTTTGCTACAATATTTAATCTAAGTTTGTATTGATTTACGCTGCAATTTATATAAGCTCAACAATGTTGCAATATTTATAGGTTAATGGTTTTATTTTGTTAGAGTTAATAATTAATTTACGAAAGCCTTAGTTTCCTATTTGAGATTCAATATTAATGAGCATGCGTAACTTATCAAGGTATGCATGCTCATTGTATTGAATCTTGAATTGTCCAAGTGGGACAGTTTGGGAAAAAACCTTTTTCACACTCGTACAATCAATGTTCAAATGCCTTATATACTTGTTGAAATCTCGGTCTGATGCATTTCCTTTTGTTCTCCTGGTGCATACTTGATCGCGGTGATTCTCACCGTGCTCAAGTCGTGTACTTGGAGACCGATGGGAAATGCTGCCAAAATTTTGTCAAGTATAAGGTATTTGAATATGGGAATAACTATTATTAGCAGAGTGTGGCAAAGGTTTCTTCTCGAATGGGATAGGTTCATACCTTGTCATAAGAACGAGATTGATGGAGTTATTGGAAAGCACCGTAATATATAAGTGTTATTGTAGGATTGGTCAGGCTATTTAATTGCCAGCAATGGATATTCTGGAGAATCGGAAATGGATGTATCATAGGTTGGATTGGAATAAACGTCTTAGGGAAGAGTATAGAGTTGGAGTGGGTGAGTTTATAGAGTTTGTTGTTAGCCGGGAGAGATTTATACGGTTGGGCGGTGATCAATTGAGGTGTCCTTGCAAAAGATGCAAGTGTCAATCTTTCAAAAGCGTGGATGGATTTGTAACCGATCTTTATGAGAAGGGCTTCATGCCTGATTACTATTGGTGGAGTAACCATGGTGAGACGTTGCCTGATTTAAACCCGATTGTGTTTGAAGGTTCGTACTATGGAAGTGGTGACCGGAGGGAAGAATTGAATCCATACGAGCAGATGATAATGGATCATGCTGGACCATCGGTTGGTGTTGTACTAGAAGAAGATGGGGGACAAGATGGTGGAATGGGTTCCCAATACATAGAGGAGAATCTGAATCCCGAAGCTCAAAGATTCTATGATATGTTGAGTGCTGCACGATCTCCATTGTGGGAAGGATGTCGGGAGTACACGAAGTTGTCGATGTTCATGTAATGGTCAAGTATCAAATCTGACTACAATATGCAAGAAGACTGTTTTAATTGCCTCACCAGGTCAGTGTCCAAGGCGTTGCCAGAAGACAATCGGATGCCTACTAGTTTTTATCATGCTAAGAAGTCTGTGGAAAATTTGGGTCTGGGGTGTTTGAGAATTGATTGTTGCCCGAATGGATGTATGTTGTACTATAGGATGATTCAGCGGAAAGCATAACATGTTGTCGATTTTGTGGTGCGGATCGGTATAAGACAACCACTAGGATGGGCATTGAGAAGAAGAGGTCGCTAAAAAAGATGTGGTAATTTCCGCTCGAGCCAAGACTTACAAGATTGTACTCTTCGATGGCCACGGCAGCTCACATGAGGTGGCATAGTGAGCATGAGAGGGAGCAAGATATCTTGTGTCATCCATCTGATGGAGAAGCTTGGAAGCATTTTGATAGGGTTCATATGACATTTTCGCAGGACCCTCGTAATGTCCGATTGGGGTTATCTACTGATGGATTTAATCCTTTTGGGCAGTCTGGAAAAGCATACTCTTGTTGGTCGGTTATCCTGACTCCGTACAATCTTCCCCCGGGGATGTGCATGAAGCGGGAGTTTATGTTCCTAACAGTCATAATTCCAGGTCCGTCTAATCCAAAAGGTAAGATTGATGTGTACTTGCAGCCGCTGATAGATGAGTTGACGATGCTGTGGAATGATGGTGTGTTGACATATGACGTATCTTTGAGGCAGAATTTCATCATGAAAGCAGTTTTGATGTGGACGATCAACGACTTTCCCGCTTATGGGATGATGTCGGGTTGGATGACCGCGGGGAAGCTTGGATGCCCAATATGTATGGAGCGATCGAAGGCATTCACGCTTAAAAACAGTCGAAAGATCTCATATTTTGATTGTCATCGTCAATTCCTTCCAGAAGATCATCCTTATAGGTGGAACAAGAATGCATTCAAGAAGCGTTGTGCGGAGACAACACCGCCTCCACCACGTTTGACTGGTCCTAATGTATGGAGCAGAGTACAGTACTTACCGCTCGTCCATGAATCCCAAGGAGAACATATTCCTGATTATGGCGTCAACCATAATTGGACAAAACAAAGTTTATTTTGGAGGTTGCCGTATTGGAGGACGCAGCTACTCCGTCACAACATTGATGTCATGCATACTGAGAGGAATGTGTTTGGCACTGTGATGGACATCAAGGGGAGGACAAAGGATACAAATAAAGCCCGATTGGATCTGGCTGACATTTGTAATTGGAAGGAGCTTGAGTTGCAGGACGATGGTCGTGGCAGACTAATCAAACCGAAGGCAAGTTATACACTAAGCAAAACACAGAAAGTGGCTGTCTGTAAGTGGGTTAAAGAACTAAAGTTACCAGATGGGTATGCTTCCAATCTGGGAAGATGTGTTGACCTTAAGGAAGCAAAGTTACATGGAATGAAGAGTCATGATTGCCACGTGTTCATGCAACGGTTGCTTCCAATTGCGTTCGACGCATTACCAGAGCAAATTTGGAACCACTTGTTGAGCATAGCCACTTTTTCAGGGAGCATACATCGACAACACTAAATGTGAATCAATTAAAGGATATGGAAGTCAAGATACCCATTTTGTTATGCAAGCTGGAGCAAATCTTCCCGCCGAGTTTCTTTGATTCCATGGAACACCTGCCAGTTCATCTACCTTACGAAGCAAGAGTTGGTGGCCCAGTCCAATACCGCTGGATGTATTCATTTGAGAGGTAAACAACATAAACTATTTTACTTAATACATATGAAATTCACGAACACGAGAGCGTAGTTTAGCTTTCCCTAAAACTAGTAATTATTTGTATGTATCCCTCTTTAATAGGTTCCTACACTCCCTTAAACACAAAGTCGAGAACAAGGCACGAGTGGAGGGTTCCATTTGTGAAGCATACTTAGTAGAGGATACTTCCACTTTTGCCTCTTATTTCTATCCGGACGAAGTTAACACGAGAAGGACAAGGATGCCTAGAAACGTTGGTTCGGGCAAAGGAAGTTCAAATAGTCCTCCTATATCAATATTCAACTATCTGGACAGATTTAGTGGCAAACCAAAATGATATTTCTTGGAGCAGCGTGACATTAATGCTGCTCATCTGTATATCCTTCAAAATTGTGAAGAGGTGGCGCCATATTTAGAGTAAGTTTGTACAATGTCTTTTGTAAGTTCAATTGACATTTATGATTATTAATCGTCCTGTTGTTAATCTCCCATATGTAGGATGTACGACAATTTTCTAAGGATCTCCAACCTGACATTTCAAACGATCAGGTTGATCGAGAAATTACTTCTCACTTTGCTACGTGGTTCAGTAAATATGTAGGTTAAGCATCTTCATTTGTTGAAATACAGTTTATCTCCTTAAATATATAGCATGTATAAAAATAATATAATATTTGATTTTTTAGGTACTAGATCCAGAAAACAATGTTCAAAATCCATTGTTGACAAATTTGACGTGGGGGCCTAACAGATGGGTTACATCATGGAATACTTATATTGTAAATGGATATAAATTTAACACAAAAACATGGAATGAAGGAATGCAGACGTGTAACTATGGTGTTTGTGTGCGAGCCACTGATGACAATGTAGAGGATGATTTCTATGGGGTTCTAACTGACATCCTTGAACTCGATTATACCGGTTTCCCCGTGATGAAGTTAGTTACCTTCAAGTGTGATTGGTTTGATCCTACTCTTGACGTAGGGACAAAAATAGATAAAAACTATGTTATTGTTCAAGTTAGACTGTCTCGAAGGTATAATAAGGCGTACGACCCATTCATTTTTTCACAACAGGCACTTAGGCAGAGCAGGTTTATTACTCGCCATATCCCGAAGGACATCATGGCTGGTTGGGTGTTATTAAGATAAAGGCTCGCAGTATAATTACTGATAATGTAATCAACCAGCCTGAAAAAGATGCTCCGTACCAAGATGATGAGTTTTCAAGACCCCACGTACCGTTGCAAATTACGTCGGACATTATTGTTAATTCTCTGGCGGACATTTCCGGAAATGGGGAAGAAGTTGAAAAAGAGTTAATGGATCAATCCGAGTTGGACGCATCTAGCGAAGGTACATTCCGATCAAGTGATACTGATGAGAGTGAGGGTGACTTTAGTGACGGAGATTCTACTTAGGTAATTTATTTATGTCATAATTCATTGTGTAAATGCCATTCTACTTAGGTAATTTATTTTTGTATTATTTACACTGTTGTGTAATCATCTTTTCATTTTTTTCACAGATGGCAGATTCCTCTAGAGGTAGGGGTCGTCGTGGAGGTCGTGCTGTGAGAGTCCCTTCGCCTGCCGACCCACAGCCTTCAGATCGAGACCACCCTACCAGCACCTCTGTGGACGGGACACCTCAGGGTGATGGAGTTGCACCCCCTACCCAGCCTCATGTGGACGGGACATAGGCTGCACCCTCATCATCCACACCTACGACAAGACCATCATCATCATCGGGACAGGAGAGTCGTGGTCCATCCGACAGGAGGATTCTTCTTATCCCCAGGCGGGATAACGAGTAAGCTAATTTAATTTTTTAATATATATAAAGTATCGTTAATTTCTATTTACTTGTTTTTTAAATTTATTTATAATATTTATTAATGCTCTAATTTTGCTGTAGTTTTCTGCTCGCGAAGGGCCCTTCTGATTCGATATCGAAGATCCTGCGACGCAAGTTTGATGGTCTATGGCCTACATGGAAGGCCATCCCAGGGGGCCATAAGGATCAGTTGTTTCTAGAGTATAAGGTAACAATTTATTAAGTTATTTAAATTAAATTTACATTATATATATATATATACACACACACGAATTGCCTAACAACTATACGTTGCAGAAAGAGTATAGGTGGGACATAGCTTTAGAGGCTCTCGTCAGGGACATATTTGAGCATAAAGGCTCACTGGTCATGAAGAATCTGACGAACAAGCTGAGGAAGGGTCAGAATAAGGGGAAGTGGGTGGATCCTGAGATCAGGAGGCAGCTGGACCAGAACTGGGCTACTGAGAAGTTCCAGGAGATCCAGGCCACAGCTTGGCGTAATCGAGCTTCTGATGGTGGCGCATGTGTTTGGACCGACGGGTCTAAATCAGCCGCCGCACACTACGACGAGCTGGTAATACATTAAACTTTTGACTTATTATACTATTTAATTAATTAGTTTCCATTTTTAATTATTCTTATGAATTAAAGATTATATTTTTCTGTGCAGAAAGCACAAACAGCGGGCCCCCACTGCTATGGAGTTGGTGGAGAGGACGAAGAAGTTGAAGTCGGGGACATGGGCCAACGACAAGGCCCGTAACTATGTTGTAAGCAAAAAAACAATTTAGTGTTTACTTGTAATTTATTATAAATGATTTGTTAATATTGGATATAATTTTAACTAAATCTCTTCAACTATACTTTGTAGGTGGGCTTCAACGAGAAGAAGGACGATGCCATATCACGTGCCTTACAGTCACAAGATGAGGCTTTGACTGGTGATGGGCCCAACTCTCCTATCTCCGTCGACGATAATGCCATTTATTTGGAGGTCGTCGGGGGCAGGAACAAGAAGGGCCACGTGTATGGCCTCGGACACCTGGGAGGCGAGTTTACCGCTTCATCATCTGGCACGCCTGCTCCTTCCTACGCCGATACCGTCCCTCAGGAGCAGTTCAACCAAATGTAGGACACCATCACGCAGCTGAATGCGGAGCTTCGGGATAAGAGCGAGAGAGAGCAGCAGATGGCGAACCAGATTGCACAATTGACTCAGGCACACCAGCAGCTGATGCAGACGAGCATCGACCAGGGCCAGACACTGCGACTGGTGTTGGAGCAGATGAGGATCCAGACTCCAGTTGCTTAGGGTAATGCTCTGACGGTTGTGCCGCCTGCTGCCGCTCCTCCAGTTCCGCCGCCAGCTACTGATGCTGCTACTGCAGAGGATGATCAGCTAGCAGACGTCGGTGGTATGGACGCTGAGGATGAGTGGATTCCTCCACCTCCCCCTCATCATGACTGATTTTTTTTCTCCATATTTTTGACTTTAAACGATTCTTGTAAGACACTTTGGATTATTTTTTATATATATTTATTATTTCTTATGATTGTATATTTCATTAGTAATTTGGTGTGTTTTATTAGTAATTTTGCTAACGTTTAAAGAAAAATAGAAAACAAATTTTATTTTAAAAATTAAATTTTAAAAAAATTAATAATAACCAATTTAGTGACCGAATTAGAAACCAATAATTCGGTCGCTAAACTTTATTTAACATTAACAGATGTGGTATGGCGACCGAAAATCCGTCGCTAATATAGGGTAATAGTGACAAAAATTAGTGATCGAAATAGCAACTGATTATCGGTCTCTAAAAATGGTTTCCTAAACAATGCGACCAATCGAATAGCGACCGTTTTTATTGTTTAGCAACCGAAATATTAATCCGGTCGCTAAAAGCTTAGCGACCAGGTATTCAGCTACCACCATTAATCAGTCGCTAATTCGGTCGCTAAAATAAATAGCGACCGATTTAGATAGTTTAGCGACCGAATATGCCGGTTGCTAAACATGTGTTTTTTTGTAGTGAAATAACATAGTTTGCTTGTTGTGAAAAGCAAATTGTTTTTGCCCAATAATATAATATCATCCCCGGTTGTTCAGAATCCAGTAAGAGAAGAGCAATAATAACCATACCCGACTCAATCTATTAGCATATAAGCATTTCGATAGTATCCTTCCAACATAGAGAGCAACCTCAAAAGAAAATTCCCTAATGCTGGAACCACGTCCTCAAACTGCATCCTTGATTCCTGTTCAGGCATCATCATAAACAATGACACCAATTTTATTAAAATATCAATGGATTAGCGATAGGCAACATGACCAATTTACACAAAATTGCTTACTTCTAAAATTCACAATTCAGGAATGTAAAATATAATCCCTTAAGTTAAAACAACCCAAACATATAATTTATGAAGTATGAGTTACCTATTGTAAATTTTGAAAGACTTTTTTGTAAACTACATTAGAAGTCATATTAGAAATTTGTTGTTGTTGGTTACATATAAGTAACTTCAATCCACGGTGTGAAGTAACTTCCCAACATATTTATATTAAAACTGATTTTACTTGAAAAAAAAACTGCAATTTTCTAATATTTTAATATCATTTTAGAAGTTGTCATTTTTACTATATTGCCAATATTTTTTGGGGGGAAATTTTATAAAAGCTTCTGTACTCCTTTTATATATAAAGATATTAAAACTGATTTTTCTTGATGAAAAAAAAACCCAATTTTCTAATATTTTTAATGTCATTTTAAAAGTTGTCATTTTTACTATATTACCCACATTTTTTGGGGGGCAATTTTTATAGAAGTTTCTTTACTCCTTTTATACATGAAGATTCGTGTAGTAGAAGAAGAGCAAATAGATAGACGAAAGAATGAATAAGTTTAATGGTATTTGTGTAAACTTTGGATTTTTTTATTGATACACCAAAATGATGGCTTTAGTAAAAAAATCGATTTATGATGTGTTGTTATTTGAAAACCTTTGTCAATACGATTGCAGTAAAGCATTGTAGAATAATGTTTAGCTAAAATTTAAAATTAAATCATCAATGACAAAATAGTTTGAAATTTATGGCTACGTTCAAACTTCTAGTCATAAAAGCGATTAACCAAAATTATCTACTGTGATGGATATAAACGATAATAACGAATTGCAATATAATAGTTTTTCCAAATGAACAATAATCTCATCTATTGCCAATGTTGCTCTTCAGCTGTCAGTGCATCTTCCAGTTCCATTACTTGTTGGAAAATAGTATCAATTATCAATATCTTTCCTCAAATCAGAATTCATGTTTTAGTCAATTACGTGTTTTGTTTAAAATATGATCATAAACGCAATAATATTCTTAGAACTCGTAAGCTTGAAGTAAATAAAATCTTGTAGGTACAATTTGCTTTGCTGGCATAGCATCCTTGCAAGCTTTTATCATGCAAATTAATGTGACCTGCTAACTAAATTGTTAAGTTGTTCCTATACATTAATTCTCCATATAGTAGCAAGATACAAAACTAAAACAAAATGGACAGATTTACTATGACGAATGATAATGGCATTTTTCTACTAAAACTTTAATAACATCATTTTATTGTTGTCATATTTAATAGTTCCATTCCCCCCTTAGAAATATTTAGACTGTTGTCTGAAAATCAAAAAACTTTGAAAATTAACCTTATGTGTAAGCTGTAAGTTTTCTTTTTTTTAAAAGACAAATAAAAAAGAAATAGTGCTATTATAAACTTTAAAAATTGAAAAACTTAAATGATGTAAATGACTATAAAAACAACACATACAAATAACATAGTTTGCTTGTGAAAAGCAAATTGTTTTTGCCCAATAATATAATATTATCCCCGGTTGTGCAGAATCCAGTAAGAGAAGAGCAATAATAACCATACCTGACTCAATCTATTAGCATATAAGCATTTCGATAGTATCCTTCCAACAAAGAGAGCAAACTCAAAAGAAAATTCCCTAGTGCTGGAACCATGTCCTCAAACTGCATCCTTGATTCATGTCCAGGCATCATCATAAACAATGACACCGATGTTATTAAAATATCAATGGATTACCGATAGGCAACACGACCAATTTATACAAAATTGCTTACTTCTAAAATTCACAATTCAGGAATGTAAAATATAATCCCTTAAGTTAAAACAATCCAAACATATATTTTATGAAGTATGAGTTACCTATTGTAAATTTTGAAAGACTTTTTTGTAAACTACATTAGAAGTCATGCTAGAAATTTGTTGTTGTTGGTCACATATAAGTAACTTCAATCCACAGTGTGAAGTAACTTCCCAACATATTTATATTAAAACTGATTTTGCTTGGAAAAAAAACTGCAATTTTCTAATATTTTAATATCATTTTAGAAGTTGTTATTTTTACTATATTGCCAACATTTTTTGGGGAAAATTTTTATAAAAGCTTCTGTACTCCTTTTATATATAAAGATATTAAAATTGATTTTTCTTGATGAAAAAACCCCCCCAATTTTCTAATATTTTTAATGTCATTTTAAAAGTTGTCATTTTTACTATATTACCCACATTTTTTGGGGGGTAATTTTTATAAAAGTTTCTCTACTCTTTATATATATAAAGATTCGTGTAGTAGAAGAAGAGCAAATAGATAGACGAAAGAATGAATAAGTTTAATGGTATTTGTGTAAACTTTGGATGTTTTTATTGATACACCAAAATGATGGCTTTAGTAAAAAAATCTATTTATGATGTGTTGTTGTTTGAAAACCTTTGTCACTACGATTGTAGAAAAACACTGTAGAATAATATTTAGTTAAAATTTAAAATTAAATCATCAATAACAAAATAGTTTGAAATTTATGGCTATGTTCAAACTTCTAGTCATAAAAGGGATTAACCAAAATTATCTATTGTGACGAATATAAACAATAATAACGAATTGCAATATAATAGTTTTTGCAAATGAACAATAATCTTAGTTATTGTCAATGTTGCTCTTCAGCTATCAATGCATCTTCCAGTTCTATTACTTGTTGGAAAATAGTATCAATTATCAATATCTTTTCTCAAATCAGAATTCATGCTTTAGTCAATTACGTGCTTTGTTTAAAATATGATCACAAACGCAATAATATTCTTAGAACTCGTAAGCTTGAAGTAAATAAAATCTTGTAGGTACAATTTGCTTTGCGAACATAGCTTCCTTGCAAGCTTTTATAATGCAAATTAATGTGACCTGCTAACTAAATTGCTAAGTTGTTCCTATACATTAATTCTCCATATAGTAGCAAGATACAAAACTAAAACAAAATGGACAGTGTAACAGCCCGTTTTTAGTTACGCTATTTAACCGGTTAAAATATAATTACACATATGATTAATTATTTTATTTGGATGTTTATGTTAATTTTGTTATGTGATTTAGTTTGAGTAATTAAATTACTCTCTTCAAATTATTTTATTGGGTGCGTTAACACTGACTTATTTCTGTGAATGCACACTTACTAGACAATAAGTTACATTATTGTCACTATTATTACCAGTACAGAAAAATATTTTAAATAATATGATTAAGAGAAAAGCATTTTCATATTTTCATTCAATTTAATTTTAGAGTTGAAAATAAACTGGTTCGACCTTAATCGGAGATTAAATTTTGGATCGAGTATTTTCTTAGTTGATCAGTCCAACTATTAATCTTTACTCTAATTTGAATTTCGAAAACGTATATCTATCAATCTTTATTTTTAGATTCTAGAAAGTAAAAACATGTTTATTTTTGGTTTAATATTTTATCACTCATTTGTGTACCTATCACTAAATAATTAACTTAAAACTTATGGGATCAGGATAAGGGGTATATGGCCGTTTAATAAACTAGTGACACCTCCATCTTCTCATTTTGCCGCTTGGAAAGGAGAAGGCACCTCCTGCTTGTTTTGTTGGTCATTCAAATTCCTTGATTAATCATACACCACGCAGCTGCTTGTTCTCCCTCAATTCATGCAAGTAAAATAAATTTCCATGAACCTCCCTAAGCCACGCCACTTACTTGCAAGTGACAAGTTTATCTCATGATAATTATGAAACCACACAAGCTACTTGCTTCTTTGATCAATTTTCTCTCTTCATGCAATTCCATGACACATAAAGGCCACACCTCCTTTCTTTATTCACGCCAGCATGGAGGCCTAATAATGGATAGCCTTAAGTGAGTCATAATATCATCCAAAAATGAAGAGAAACTGTTCCTCATTTACCCAATTAACGTGAAAGAAAAATAAAACAAAGAGTGAGTGAGATAGCGTGAGAAAGAGAGAGAGAGTCCGTGAGAGAGAGAGAATTTCCGGAGCCGATTCCGGTCAATCCGTTCATCCTATCAAAATTCTGATTATACCGTTGTGATCCTCACGATGTCTACTTCATTATCCTATCTTTCTTTTCTTGATTAGGCTAAGGTAAGCCTATGTCCTATTTATGCCTAAATGCCGTCGGCGACGATATTGAGGTTATCTTTCAATTCATTTATCGGTTTCCAATTCCGTCTTCAGATTTGGGTTACACGTAACGTGTGCTTCACAATGATGTGTTCAGGTGAATTTTTGGAGCCCCTAAGGGTGTAGAATGGTGCGTGGCAGATTTGAGGTAATATAGGGAGTGTCCATTTCGTTGCCCCAGAGCTAGCCTAAGACATTCCAGGTGGGGGAAAGAAATTATTTAACGTCGGAAACGGCGCGGTTACATTTAATTAGATAATGGTGTAGGGCGACCCAAACCCTACATGAGAGCGAGTAACGGACAAGGTCTATACCACATTGGGGACAACTTAGTGGTACCGATGATGATATAGAAATTGTGCGTTTATCGTCGTTACGCTATATATATATATTATTTTATTACGTGAGGATTACGTGTTTGACTGGTTGATGTAAAATTGATACTGGTTTATATTTATTATTATTCTTACTATTATTATTATTTTAATATTACTACTGATGGGATGATTATGATTATTATTATTGTTGTTGTTGTTGTTGTTGTTGTTGTTGTTGTTGTGATTATCATTATTATTATGATGATAGAATGAGTGTAATGATTGTACTTAGAGGATGGAGTAAATCATAAGTTATATGAGACACGAGGATGTATTTGGGGATTGCATACTATATGAGATAGCAGTGCCTAACCGAGATAATTATCGTGATATGAGAACGAGAGTGATGAGATGAGATTATTTTGAGGTTATCTATGAGATTATGATGACCGGTTAGGGCACTAGGGGGTGACCTGAAACATGGTCTGTGATATGAGGGACCTGAAACATGGTCGAGTGGACCTGAAACATGGTCGATTGGGGTCTATGCCTCGGAGGGAAAATTCCCGGGGATAGGCTAACGGCGGACCGTCCAGAGATGATTTCATTTTAGTCGCAGATATAGTTCATGCATTGCATGAGCATCCTGGATTGTGGTCCAGAGGTGTGCACCGGGTTGTGCGTCTATAGTGCCATTGCTTTGCGTGGGCACCCTCCAGCCGCGGACGAGGGTGTGCGCCGGGGACTCTGGGACGTGTCGATTATATTGTTGTGATATCCGGATATGGCCGATACCTGAGGAGATGTTGTTACGCCGGCAAGTGTACCGGGTCGTCGCAAGTAATAAAACACGGTAAGAGTCTACCGAGGTCGAACACAAGGATTGGGTTACCAATTCGACTAATTTCGCGAGAAATCCGATAAGTTGGTTAAGTAGAGAAAGTGGTTGGAGAGAAACTAGGATCACAATTCAAATTAACAAATCGAATCAATTAAAGATATGGTGATGAAATCTGGAATTAAAGGCATCTAAGGTTTCGAATCCACCTACCCAATCATGCAAAGTTCCCAAGTGATATTGATCTCCTCCCTAGGTTCAATTTTAATGTCAACAGGACCCCTAAATTCTCCTATATCCACTGTCGTGCTCAATAGTACATATTCGATGATTTGAGTTAATTACTTACTAGGTCTCTTAACCCTAATCTCGAATTCTATTAATTCTTGTTCCCTAAGAGTTGCATCGATCTCCTATTCACTCTCGTGCAATACTCGATCGATGTTCCCAATTCAAGTTCTAAAACGCGAATCGCCTCTCGGCCTCATACACGTTAACTAGTTGATCACGCAAGCATATAACCAACACAATGAAATTAGAATTGGAAAACAATAATTGAATTAAGAGAGAGAGAGTTACATCACATGAATACTATGCCGCCATAGGTGGCTTCATCGATCCCTTAGACAAAGGGATTAGTTCCTCATGTCCGTAACAACGACACACGTACAATCGGAAATCATCCTAAGACTAAGAATTAAGAGAAGAGAAGAGGAGACGCAGCCCCAGAATGAGGATTACAAAAGATCTACAATCAGTTCTGATCCAAAAAGTTCTCTTTTTCTGTTCTGATCTGCTCTATTTATAAGGAGGCCACGCGTCACGGTCGTGATGGCCATCACGACCAGGCCGTGACGGCTTCTGCTTCTGGCGCACTTCTGGAATTTAAACCCTCGCGACGCGAAGGACGTCTCGCGACGCGAACCTTCCTTTCACGCCCCGTGATGTGAATCACGGCTAGGCCGTGATGGTCTCTGTCTTCCCGGGTCTTCAAACTCTCGCGGGGCGAGCTTCCTCTCGCGGGGCGATAATCTCCAGAATGGCAATCTCCACTATTTCTTGACTTTCCTTAATTCTTAGAGCTTCTCTTATGGACCTGAAAACAACACAAGCAACCACAAGCGTAATTCTATCCAAAAGAAGCTAAAAACTACACAAAAGACGCAAAACGAGTCAAAGTCCAACTTAGGAACAAAACAAGGCAAATTTGGGCGAAAACGAGATTGAACTCGACTAGTTGGCACATAAACCCTAGTTTATCTAGTCATAAAACTAGATAAGCCAGAGGCTTATCAAAACACCCCAAACTTAAACCTTGCTTGTCCCCTAGCAAGCTTACAACTCAAAAACGACTCAAGACTTGGCAAGCCTAAAGATCTAATCAATTTCGCACAAATTTCATGCGACTTTACAAAACAGTTTTTCTTCTTTGATTCCCCCCCTTTTTTCATCAATGTAATCCCCACATTCATCTACCTTAAACAATTGAGAATTTATCATTCATGCCATCTTTACTCTAAGTTGAGGCTCGAAGATACACACAAAGGAAGATCACCTATTTCAAACAATTGCCTTCCTCACAAGGGCATTTAGTATTTCACTCATTCGCTCAAGTTTGTCTAGGCTATCAACTTTTCACTCACTTTCACATTCTAAGAGCACTTCCCATGAATTTGATTTTCATCTCAAACATAGTTCCCACGAAAACATGCATGCAACATCAATAGGTCTTTCAACGGTTGTAACGGGGCCTGGCTAAGGGTAGGATAATCAAAGGATAGAGGCTAAGTCCCTAGGATCAATGAGAGCATGAAACTAATATCACAACAATTGAATTCACTCTCATATTATTCTCTTCCTTGCATTTGGTGGCTACACACCTCTTCCTTTTTATATATTTTTTTTTGCCCTTTTTGGCATATATTCAATGCTTTTCATCACTCTCTTTTTTTTTTTTTTTTTTCAAGCCTTCGGCCCTTACTTCCGTTTTTCTTTTTCTCAACTATGATTCATGAACTTGTAGCCACCCCAAACTTAGTTCCACAACAACACTCACAAAGCTAAAATTCCATACTCTCCTAAATCCTAGGATAGGGGAAAATCATGGTTTTTCTGAGTTAATGGCTTGTAATGTAAGGTCATCAAGAACAATAGGCTTCAAGGCTCAATGTGGCTAACTAGGGATCATTCATCAAGGTTGGTTCAATTTATGGCTAAGTAGTTAATTCAAAGAAAATTGCCTAAATCATTTGATGCAACATATAAACATGCAAACCATATAGAGATTCAAGCAAATTCGGGAAAGTGCAACTTACAGTGATTCACACATTCAAAAACAGAGTTTGAGGCTCAAATCCTCACCTGGACATTTTGCAAACTGTTTGACCGAGATACGATTCCTAGTGTGTGCACCCCCTCACCCCAAACTTATCATAAATCAAGCAATCATAATAAATCTCAAAGTTCAATTTTCAATTTTTAAGTGGGGATCAACTTTTCTATTATTAGAACCTAGGGGGAAATCATCAATGGTCAATATAATTCATGCGATCAATCTATGCTCAATTCAATTAAATTCAACAAGCTTGCCGACACAACATTCATACAACAACTCTTGATCTTCTCAAATTATTCAAGAGTGACAAACAAAAACAAAACAAACACAAAAACAAAAACAAAAAAAAAAGAGTGAGGAAAAGAAAAGGGTACCTAGCTTGGGTTGCCTCCCAAGTAGCGCTTGTTTAACGTCCCGAGCCTGACTCAAGTCGCCCCTAAGGGTTAATCCGGAGGAAGATCCTGCTTGCCATGCCATTCCTTGGCCCGTTCTTTGTAGGTTTGTGCCCTTTTATATGCTCGCATGCGGTTCCCGGACAACTCATTTAAGTTCAGGACCCTTCTATAATCAGCACGAACTCTCCACTCCGTGGTGGTCCTTTTTGAGATCAACTCATTGTCTGTACTGATCACCACGGTTGTGCCACCCTTCAATTCCGGTGCCTTACCATTCTTTTTCATGCCTTTGTTGATGAGTTCTTTCCTTTCACATTCTTCCCTTGGGAGACTCGGTATGGGTTCCATGTCTCGCAGCCACTCAAGGTAGACCTCATCCCCCGAAGGACCTTTTTCCTCACTGTCTTCCTCATGAGATTCTATCGATACTGTTGCAAGTGAAGGATCATGGTCTTCTCGAGTTCCCTTTACCTTTTCAGTTGGGTCCACCACATCCACTCGATACACAGCTGACTTCTCTTCCGGGTGCTTAATCGCTTCAAAGACATTGAAGACCACCTCATCATCATTCACCCTTAAAGTGAGTTTCCCTTGCCGCACATCTATCAAGGCATCCCCGGTGGCCAAGAAGGGCCTACCCAATATGAGAGGGATCTCAGCATCTTCATCCATATCGAGCACCACAAAGTCCACTGGGAATATGAACTTGTCAACTTTCACGAGCAAGTCTTCGACTACTCCATAGGGATATTTGATAGAACGATCGGCCAGTTGGAGTGACATTCGCGTATCCTTTACTTCTTTGATCCCTAGCCTCTTCATCATCGAGAGGGGCATCAAGTTGATGCTTGCCCCTAGATCACATAATGCCTTTCCGAAGGTCATTCCCCCAATGGTGCATGGTATCGAGAAGGAACCGGGATCCTTCAACTTCGGAGGCAGTTTCCGTTGAAGAATGGCACTACACTCCTCGGTCAAAGCAACCGTTTCTTCATCCACAATCCTCCGCTTCTTGGTGAGAAGTTCCTTCATAAACCGAGCATATGATGGCATTTGTTCTAAGGCTTCCGCAAATGGAATGTTAATTTGGAGTTTGCGGAAGACATCAAGGAATCTGTTGAACTGCTTATCCTGTTGAGGCTTCTTCAATCGTTCAGGATACGGTACCTTCATGTAAGGAGGGAGGTCTTGGGGTTCAACCCATTTCTTCTTTCGGAACTCTTCATCTACAAGCTTCAGCCTTCCCCCTTGCTCCGGTGCCTTGTCGCTTGCCAACTTTTCTTTTTCAGGTTGCTCTTCCTCAATGTGTGGTTGTTCCGGGGCCTTATCATCCTGAGAACTAGTTGTACCCTTGTTAGGTTCCAACACCCTTCCGCTTCTAGTAGATATGACATTGCATTGTCCCTTGGGGTTGTTCTCGGTACTACCTGGGAGAGTGCCTGGGAGACGCTCATTAAGTTGCTTCGCGAGCTGCGCTACTTGTGTCTCCAGATTCTGAATTACCGATCCTGTATGAGTCGCCAACTTGTCAATGGCAGTGTTCACCTTCTCAAAAGATGTGCTTGTGAAGGTTGACAACTTCTCAAAAGCCAGCTCCCACGGTTGTCTTCCACCATCTGTTATTTGCAACTGATTAGGCCCTGGAAGAGCTTGTTGGGTATTGCACTGCTGAATTCCAATGTTCGGCCTTATACCCTGCTGAGGTAGTTGCCAATTCTGCTGAGGAGGTTGTTGATCGGCTAGACCACCATTAGCATTACTCCAAGCGAAACCCGGATGGTCTCTCCTCATGTACCCCCTATTCTGATTCTGATTGTAATCATTTTGTCTGTTCCTCTGATAGTTATTCTGGGGCACAGTGTCATAGAAGTTGTGGCATGAATCCACATGTTCCTGAGAGAAATTTAGTGGGCAAATCTGAGTGTCATGATCTCCATTACAATTTGCACAACCCGGAGGCATTCCCTCGTGTATCGCATTAACCCTCTTGTTCCCGGACAAAGCCTCATTCTGCATCTTCAAAAGTCTGTTTTGCTCTAAAATGGCTTCCATTGTCCCAGAACTGATTCCACTCGAGGTCTCCCTACCACGGTTGTAATCATTATATGACATCTTCTCTAATAGTGCCCATCCATCCTCAGCGGATAAATATACAAAAGAACCGCCAGCTGCGGCATCACAGTTCATCTGATAGCGTCCCCTCAACCCATTAAAGAAATGCTGCACTTTGGAAACCGGGTCAAAGAACGCAGAGGGACATCTTCTCAATAAACCATTGTACCTCTCCCACGCTTCATTGTAAGTTTCATCCTCCGTCTGCCTGAATGATGTGACTGCTATTCTTGTTTGTGCCGCCTTCTGAGGAGGAAAGTATTTGGTTAGGAACTTCTGTGCCATTTGCTCCCAAGTTCTGATGCTGTTCCTATCCAAGCTATCAACCCAATCGCGAGCGACATCCCTAAGAGAGAGAGGGAAAAATCGCAAGCGAAACTCATCCTGAGAGACTCCCCTTGTCTTCTGTAAGTCACAGGCTTCAAGGAAGCGAGTGATGTGTCTATGAGGGTCCTGTTTGCCACTCTCATCAAACTGATTCTCCCGGATCTGGTATGTGACACATGCTTCAACTCTGAAGGAGTCTGTGTTCAGGTTGCCCCTCACAATAGAAGAGTCACAATCTCCCAAGCTTGGTAGATCGTACTCGAATAGAGGCTTGTAACGAGGAGGAGGAGGAGGAGGATTTTCTTCAGCCATGCCCTCTATTTTAATTGCTTCCAACCTCTTCCTTTCCCTGGCTTCTTTCCTTAATTGCCTCTCGGTCCTGGTGATCTCGGAATCAAATAGCAAGTCCTCTTGTAGAAGGGTACCTCGCATACAAAAACAGGCAAAGACCAAGTGGAATCAAGGAAGCAGAGAAAAATAATAGCAATTAAATAAAAGAAAATAAAACAAAAAGTCAGCTTAACCAAACAGCCGAATTTCCTAAAAATTAGGAAAATTGGTTGTGCCAATCCCCGGCAACGGTGCCAAAAACTTGTTGTTACGCCGGCAAGTGTACCAGGTCGTCGCAAGTAATAAAACACGGTAAGAGTCTACCGAGGTCGAACACAAGGATTGGGTTACCAATTCGACTAATTTCGCGAGAAATCCGATAAGTTGGTTAAGTAGAGAAAGTGGTTGGAGAGAAACTAGGATCACAATTCAAATTAACAAATCGAATCAATTAAAGATATGGTGATGAAATCTGGAATTAAAGGCATCTAAGGTTTCGAATCCACCTACCCAATCATGCAAAGTTCCCAAGTGATATTGATCTCCTCCCTAGGTTCAATTTTAATGTCAACGGGACCCCTAAATTCTCCTATATCCACTGTCGTGCTCAATAGTACATATTCGATGATTTGAGTTAATTACTTACTAGGTCTCTTAACCCTAATCTCGAATTCTATTATTTCTTGTTCCCTAAGAGTTGCATCGATCTCCTATTCACTCTCGTGCTACACTCGATCGATGTTCCCAATTCAAGTTCTAAAACGCGAATCGCCTCTCGGCCTCATACACGTTAACTAGTTGATCACGCAAGCATATAACCAACACAATGAAATCAGAATTGGAAAACAATAATTGAATTAAGAGAGAGAGAGTTACATCACATGAATACTATGCCGCCATAGGTGGCTTCATCGATCCCTTAGACAAAGGGATTAGTTCCTCATGTCCGTAACAACGACACACGTACAATCGGAAATCATCCTAAGACTAAGAATTAAGAGAAGAGAAGAGGAGACGCAGCCCCAGAATGAGGATTACAAAAGATCTACAATCAGTTCTGATCCAAAAAGTTCTCTTTTTCTGTTCTGATCTGCTCTATTTATAAGGAGGCCACGCATCACGGTCGTGATGGCCATCACGACCAGGCCGTGACGGCTTCTGCTTCTGGCGCACTTCTGGAATTTAAACCCTCGCGACGCGAAGGACGTCTCGCGACGCGAACCTTCCTTTCACGCCCCGTGATGTGAATCACGGCTAGGCCGTGATGGTCTTTGTCTTCCCAGGTCTTCAAACTCTCGCGGGGCGAGAATCTCCAGAATGGCAATCTCCACTATTTCTTGACTTTCCTTAATTCTTAGAGCTTCTCTTATGGACCTGAAAACAACACAAGCAACCACAAGCGTAATTCTATCCAAAAGAAGCTAAAAACTACACAAAAGACGCAAAACGAGTCAAAGTCCAACTTAGGAACAAAACAAGGCAAATTTGGGCGAAAACGAGATTGAACTCGACTAATTGGCACATAAACCCTAGTTTATCTAGTCATAAAACTAGATAAGCCAGAGGCTTATCAGGAGACTATTCATACAGCATTTGCATTGCATCATGATGGAGGGTAGAGGAAAGATCCTAGATGTGGATTGAGGATGATTGTGATATATATGTATATATGTATATATATATACACCCAGACTTTGGAGACGTATGTTTAGAGTGCCGTTATTTAATTAAATGTGGCTAAACCCTTTCCACGTTTGATGTTATATGGTTTCTTATCCCCTTTTCTTTTGTTGTGCGTTGTGTACCTATACATTTTGTACTTCAGACTCCGACAGAGCAGATGGCGCACTGGGACCACCCATGGATGACCCAGGATCCAGGGTTTCCCCTCTCGGGGACTGGTGAGGTGGAATGCTTAGACCCGCAGGGGTGGCTTGTGGACCCGGTCGCTCGTTTCGCGGTATATACGGGTCCTGCGTCTATCACTACGGGGCTTGGGCAGGGAGCGCCCATCGGATTTGTTGGCACGTTTCGTTTCTGCATGACCTTCCCATTTCCAATAGGACAGCCTGATGGACACGTACCACCGATGCCGCCTATGTTCGGGATGGCCCCTGTACCCTTCATGGTACCTCCTAATGCCTTGGTACCCGGATTTGCACCCGCACCAGCACTGGAGCCCGAGTTAGCACCCATTCCGGAGGAAGACCCAGTTGCCCCCGCTCAAGACCTACCAGTTGCCGCCGCTCCGGGCCTGGCACCCCTTTCTGAGGTACCCGCACCCCCAGAGGTTCGTGCTACGGTTCCCGAGTCTTCACAGGTATCTTCTAGACGACTACATCCTCGGGATAACAGACTCTACAGACAGAGGTTTCAAGGGCAGCCGGCCAGGAGTTCTTCCAGTGATAGCGGAGGAGTGTCCGGACCTGCCGGACCTCAGGATGCAGACGAGGGTGGTAGTGTATGATGGTTAGGGCCAGTGCCATCAGTATAGCTGTGGGGTGAGGTTTTACTGTATTTTTGGAAAGGGGACGAGGTGTGGAGAGCATCGGTGAGGCTTTTCATTTTGGCTTTTGATGTATTTTGTTGATATCACTAGCTTAGGGATATATCGGGATTCTACAGAGGGAAATCCCTTGACAGCAGTACTGATATGTGTGTATATAATTATAGTTATATACTATATGTATGTTTATATACGTGTTTATAATTTTAAGTGTTAAATTTTTCGCTGTTTTAATATACTCGCTTAATGATAATAACGAACTTAGGTATTAATATTTTGGGTTTTCTTGAATGGGACTTCGGGGCGTCTCATTTAGTGGTATCAGAGCAGTTTGATTCTGAACGGACTGCTAAAAGTTAGGGTGTTGTTACTGGCCGTGTCTAGTTGAATCCACATTGGATATTGACTATGCTTAGAAATTGGGTAGAAAGTTCATAGCTTCGTCGTTTTAAATTTCCTAAGTAGAGTAGGGAACCGAAATGATTAATATTCTTACTCATGATAAACACGATATTTTGGGTTAAGTTACTTGGGTAAGTTGTTGTATAAAAGAGAGTATCGTGGTTGATTGTGCCTTGAAAGTTAGAAAGTAAGATTTGGAATAAGTGTTAGACAATAAGTTTATTGGAAGAAGTAATTCTTGTTCATAAGGTATGGTGAATAATTAGTGGTAGAAAGAAATTGTTATTACGGGAATTTATTTTAAGTACTAGATATATTTGATTAATGTGGGTAGTTGTTGAAGATGATAAAGAGACAACAAAATGTGTTCGGGTCTTAATTAGGATAGTATTGAATTAGTTGAAGCCTTGTAGCCTTTTATGGTTGAGATGATGGTTATAGTTGTGGATTTGATTGGAAATCTAGGCTTATGAGTTGGATACTTGGTTCAGAATCTAGTGTTTAATGATGAGAAAGGAATTAGACTCAAGTTTATGAAATTAATACTTGGATGTGAAGATGAACTTATTTTCTAATGATGTCTTCTAATGATGATAGGTTTGTTTAAAGAAAAGTAGATTTAAGCATATGGTGTTTGTAAGAGGTGTTGATTTGAGTGTGGCTTGTACATGATTAGTATTTAAGCCTTTTTGTTGAGAATAGAATTAGTTTCTAATCACTTTGAGGTTATTGGAGTTTATTAAGATAAAGTGTAAACCTTAGCTTGTGATGGGATTATTCTTTAAAGTGATATTTGATTTATGAAAATAGTATTAACCCGAACTTGGTTTGAGACACAAGTTTATAAGGTAAAGTTAGGGGAATTTGAAATGATTTGGAAACCTAATGAAGAAGTTTGAGTATATAGAAATGATATATATGGTTAAATCGAAGTTATTTGGAAATGTTGTGTGGACGCATGATAATTAGTAGTAGTTCAAACTAAGAGAGGTTGTTAAGTTAAGATTTTGATATAAAGAAGTACGGTTAATATGGAAATAGTGTGCTAGTATTTAGGTACATTACTAGGATATGATATTTGAAGAAGATTGTTATTAATGATGAAGGTGATTCTAAGGGAAGGATATGTAGGTAAGTGCTAGTACGTATGAAGTTCATATCTAAGGATTTAATTAGTGAGTGGGGACTTGTTATTATTAAAGGAGGACTAAGAGCGGAAATGACGATACTTTAGATGAGTAATATTATGGTGATTTCGGATTTGAGAAGGGATGTTTTACCTAAGTATGGCATTCTTGTTAAAATGATGAGTTTGAGCTTCTAGTAAAATCTTAATTGTTATAGAATATATTTTGTTTGGTTTAATTTGGCAGTTAATGTAGTTAATGGCTTAAAGTCATGTTTTATATTTCAAATACGATGTAAGCCTTCATATTTCTTTTTGTAAAGTTTTGGGTGTGCGATATTTGAATAGAGATTTGTAGTTATAAGGTTTGATGATCAATAGTTGAATTATAATGATAGTTTTGTTGCATATATTTTGAGATATTGAAGTTAAGAGGTGGATTAAGGAGATATATTGTTTTTATGTTAAATTTTGGTCACTAAGTTAGTGTTTGGACAGAAAGGTAGATTCTTAAACTAAGGGACTTGCTTATGTTGACTTTGTCATTGTTGATCATGCCTTGAAGATTGGAATAAAGACTTGATCAGGCAATACGTAGGATAAATTCAGATTTCCTTTGAGGGCGATGATTCTAAATTGGTTTTTTTAAGATTTACGATGAATTAGAGATATTGAGAACTATGGGACATGCAGTGGTAGGAATTTTGTTGAGGTGTAGTTATGAATGATAAGATTAAGAGTAATATCAGCTAGTATGACAAATTACTATAGATTGAAGGATCAAATTTTGATCGAGGTAGATATATCATTAAAGGAATTTAGAGTAGTGATTGACGTTTATGGTCGATGTTGACTTAGTGAGTTCGAGGATTAACGGAAAAATATGTAGGGTAGTTTTCCTTAAGTTGAACGGAAATAGTAAAGAGGAGTTCTTGAGTGAAACTAAGTTGTTAGGAAAGTTTAAGAATTATGATTTTGGATAATTCAAACTGAAGTGATTCCTTTTTGGTTGAAGTTGCATGGAGGAATGTAATCGTATTCTTTAAGATTGAAATGAATGACTATGATATAATTTGGAGTGGTGGAATATGTTCAAATGAAATTAAGACAACAATTGTATACTTTGAGTTGAAGGTTGATGTATGATGGGGTAAAGTTAGTGTTGAACTTGATGTTCGTTGTGAGGATAAGGTGTTGAAGGAGTTATGCTAGCAGACAAATTTGAGGCAAGAAGTGATTAAGATTTGATTGTGTCTTCGAGTGTAATAGACTAAGGTGAAATATCGAAGGTAGTGGAGATAACGCGGTAGTGAAAAGTTTCGAGGATAAATAGAATGATATAAATTTTGTTACGAAGATACCACGGTCACTGAAAGGAAAGACAGCAATGAGAAATACGATGTAAGGTCTTTAGATTAAGAGACATGTAGTTTTTACCCCGTTTTGAGTCATGAAATTCTAAGGACGGAATTTTTTTCTAAGAGGGGTAGTAATGTAACAGCCCGTTTTTAGTTACGCTATTTAACCGGTTAAAATATAATTACACACATGATTAATTATTTTATTTGGATGTTTATGTTAATTTTGTTATGTGATTTAGTTTGAGTAATTAAATTACTCTCTTCAAATTATTTTATTGGGTGCGTTAACACTGACTTATTTCAGTGAATGCACACTTACTAGACAATAAGTTACATTATTGTCACTATTATTACCAGTACAGAAAAATATTTTAAATAATATGATTAAGAGAAAAGCATTTTCATATTTTCATTCAATTTAATTTTAGAGTTGAAAATAAACTGGTTCGACCTTAATCGGAGACTAAATTTTGGATCGATTATTTTCTTAGTTGATCGGTCCAACTATTAATCTTTACTGTAATTTGAATTTCGAAAACGTATATCTATCAATCTTTGTTTTTAGATTCCAGAAAGTAAAAACATGTTTATTTTAGGTTTAATATTTTATCACTCATTTGTGTACCTATCACTAAATAATTAACTTAAAACTTATGGGATCAAGATAAGGGGTATATGGCCGTTTAATAAACTAGTGACACCTCCATCTTCTCATTTTGCCGCTTGGAAAGGAGAAGGCACCTCCTGCTTGTTTTGTTGGTCATGCAAATTCCTTGATTAATCATACACCACGCAGCTGCTTGTTCTCCCTCAATTCACGCAAGTAAAATAAATTTCCATGAACCTCCCTAAGCCACGCCACTTACTTGCAAGTGACAAGTTTATCTCATGATAATTATGAAACCACACAAGCTACTTGCTTCTTTGATCAATTTTCTCTCTTCATGCAATTCCATGACACATAAAGGCCACACCTCCTTTCTTTATTCACGCCAGCATGGAGGCCTAATAATGGATAGCCTTAAGTGAGTCATAATATCATCCAAAAATGAAGAGAAATTGTTCCTCACTTTCCCAATTAACGTGAAAGAAAAATAAAACAAAGAGTGAGTGAGATAGCGTGAGAAAGAGAGAGAGAGTCCATGAGAGAGAGAATTTCCGGAGCCGATTCCGGTCAATCCGTTCGTCCTATCAAAATTCTGATTATACCGTTGTGATCCTCACGATGTCTACTTCATTATCCTATCTTTCTTTTCTTGATTAGGCTAAGGTAAGCCTATGTCCTTTTTATGCCTAAATGCCGTCGGCGACGGTATTGAGGTTATCTTTCAATTCATTTATCGGTTTCCAATTCCGTCTTCAGATTTGGGTTACACGTAACGTGTGTTTCACAATGATGTGTTCAGGTGAATTTTTGGAGCCCTGGAGGGTGTAGAACGGTGCGTGGCAGATTTGAGGTAATATAGGGAGTGTCCGTTTCGTTGCCCCAGAGCTAGCCTAAGACATTCCAGGTGGGGGAAAGAAATTATTTAACGTCGGAAATGGCGCGGTTACATTTAATTAGATAATGGTGTAGGGCGACCCAAACCCTACATGAGAGCGAGTAACGGACAAGGTCTATACCACATTGGGGACTACTTAGTGGTACCGATGATGATATAGAAATTGTGCGTTTATCATCGTTACGCTATATATATATTTTATTTTATTACGTGAGGATTATGTGTTTGACTGGTTGATGTGAAATTGATACTGGTTTATATTTATTATTATTCTTACTATTATTATTATTTTAATATTACTACTGATGGGATGATTATGATTATTATTATTATTGTTGTTGTTGTTGTTGTTGTTGTTGTTGTTGTTGTGATTATCATTATTATTATGATGATAGAATGAGTGTAATGATTGTACTTAGAGGATGGAGTAAATCATAAGTTATATGAGACACGAGGATGTATTTGGGGATTGCATACTATACGAGATAGCAGTGCCTAACCGAGATAATTATCGTGATATGAGAACGAGAGTGATGGGATGAGATTATTTTGAGGTTATCTATGAGATTATGATGACCGGTTAGGGCACTAGGGGGTGACCTGAAACATGGTCTGTGATATGAGGGACCTGAAACATGGTCGAGTGGACCTGAAACATGGTCGATTGGGGTCTATGCCTCGGAGGGAAAATTCCCGGGGATAGGCTAACGGCGGACCGTCCAGAGATGATTTCATTTTAGTCACAGATATAGTTCATGCATTGCATGAGCATCCTGGATTGTGGTCCAGAGGTGTGCACCGGGTTGTGCGTCTATAGTGCCATTGCTTTGCGTGAGCACCCTCCAGCCGCGGACGAGGGTGTGCGCCGGGGACTCTGGGACGTGTCGATTATATTGTTGTGATATCCGGATATGGTCGATACCTGAGGAGACTATTCATACAGCATTTGCATTGCATCATGATGGAGGGTAGAGGAAAGATCCTAGATGTGGATTGAGGATGATTGTGATATATATGTATATATGTATATATATATACACCCAGACTTTGGAGACGTATGTTTAGAGTGCCGTTATTTAATTAAATGTGGCTAAACCCTTTCCACGTTTGATGTTATATGGTTTCTTATCCCCTTTTCTTTTGCTGTGCGTTGTGTACCTATACATTTTGTACTTCAGACTCCGACAGAGCAGATGGCGCACTGGGACCACCCATGGATGACCCAGGATCCAGGGTTCCCCCTCTCGGGGACTGGTGAGGTGGAGTGCTTAGACCCGCAGGGGTGGCTTGTGGACCCGGTCGCTCGTTTCGCGGTATATACGGGTCCTGCGTCTATCACTACGGGGCTTGGGCAGGGAGCGCCCATCGGATTTGTTGGCACGTTTCGTTTCTGCACGACCTTCCCATTTCCAATAGGACAGCCTGATGGACACGTACCACCGATGCCGCCTATGTTCGGGATGGCCCCTGTACCCTTCATGGTACCTCCTAATGCCTTGGTACCCGGATTTGAACCCGCACCAGCACTGGAGCCCGAGTTAGCACCCATTCCGGAGGAAGACCCAGTTGCCCCCGCTCAGGACCTACCAGTTGCCGCCACTCCGGGCCTGGCACCCCTTTCTGAGGTACCCGCACCCCCAGAGGTTCGTGCTATGGTTTCCGAGTCTTCACGGGTATCTTCTAGACGACTACATCCTCGGGATAGCAGACTCTACAGACAGAGGTTTCAAGGGCAGCCGGCCAGGAGTTCTTCCAGATATAGCGGAGGAGTGTCCGGACCTGCCGGACCTCAGGATGCAGACGAGGGTGGTAGTGTATGATGGTTAGGGCCAGTGCCATCAGTATAGGTGTGGGGTGAGGTTTTACTGTATTTTTGGAAAGGGGACGAGGTGTGGAGAGCATCGGTGAGGCTTTTCATTTTGGCTTTTGATGTATTTTGTTGATATCACTAGCTTAGGGATATATCGGGATTCTACAGAGGGAAATCCCTTGACAGCAGTACTCATATGTATGTATATAATTATAGTTATATACTATATGTATGTTTATATATGTGTTTATAATATTAAGTGTTAAATTTTCCGCTGTTTTAATATACTCGCTTAATGACAATAACGAACTTAGGTATTAATATTTTGGGTTTTCTTGAATGGGACGTCGTGCGTCTCAGACAGATTTACTATGACGAATGATAATGGCATTTTTCTACTAAAACTTTAATAACATCATTTTATTGTTGTCATATTTAATAGTTCCACGGTATCATTCCTGTAACGTCCCTGGCTGCTGCTTTATGGATTGACAACTGTCCCCACAAACCAACACGGGTCTTTTCAGCATGCTTTGTCCTCACTCACACGCTTCCTGGGAAAACTTCCCAGGAGGTCACCCATCCCAGAATTGCTCCAAGTCAAGCACGCTTAACTGTAGAGTTCTTAAGTGATGAGCTCCCGAAAATAATATGCATCTTGTTAGTATAGGTACTACTAATCAATTCTATAAGCCTTCATCAACTGTATAGTCCCATACCTACACAGTCCCAGGATCCCTCTCATTCAGGTGTGTAATCGGTTCATTCATGTGCCCCTCCGCCTAGAATCCTGCCAGGAGCCGCTCCTTATCCGTGCTTTCTTGCACTGACGACCACTCCCCGCCATCATCGGCACCCGGGTGTTACATGCCCTCCAGCTTCCGCTTGGTTCGTCCCCGAACCACACCGTACTGGGAGAGGTGCCGCTCTGATACCATTTGTAACGTCCCTGGCTGCTTTATGGATTGACGACTGTCCCCACAAACCAACACGGGTCTTTTCAGCATGCTTTGTCCTCACTCACACGCTTCCTGGGAAAACTTCCCTGGAGGTCACCCATCCTAGAATTACTCCAAGTCAAGCGCGCTTTACTGTAGAGTTCTTAAGTGATGAGCTCCCGAAAAAAAGATGCATTTTGTTAGTATAGGTAGTACCAATCATTTCATATAAGCCTTCATCAACTCTAAAGTCCCATACCTACACAGACTCAGGATCCCTCTCATTCGGGTGTGTAATCGGTTCATTCATGTGTCCCTCCGCCTAGAAGCCTGCCAGGAGCCGCTCCTTGTCCGTGCCTTCTTGCACCGACGACCACTCCCCGCCCTCGTCGGCACCCGGGTGTTACAATTCCCCCCTTAGAAATATTTAGGCTGTTGTCTGAAAATCAAAAAACTCTGAAAATTAACTTTATGTGTAAACTGTAAGTTTTCTTTTTTTAAAAAGACAAATAAAAAAGAAATAGTGCTATTATATACTTTAAAAATTGAAAAACTTAAATGATGTAAATAACTATAAAAACAACACATACAAATAGCATAGTGTGCTTGTGAAAAGCAAATTGTTTTTGCCCAATAATATAATATTATCCCTGGTTGTTCAGAATCCAGTAAGAGAAGAGCAATAATAACCATGCCTGACTCAATCTATTAGCATATAAGCATTTCGATAGTATCCTTTCAACAAAGAGAGCAACCTCAAAAGAAAATCCCCTAATGCTGGAACCACGTCCTCAAACTGCATCCTTGATTCCTGTTCAGGCATCATCATAAACAATGACACCAATGTTATTAAAATATCAATGGATTAGCGATAGGCAACATGACCAATTTACACAAAATTGCTTACTTCTAAAATTCACAATTCAAGAATGTAAAATATAATCCCTTAAGTTAAAACAACCCAAACATATAATTTATGAAGTATGAGTTACCTATTGTAAATTTTGAAAGACTTTTTTGTAAACTACATTAGAAGTCATATTAGAAATTTGTTGTTGTTGGTCACATATAAATAACTTCAATCCATGGTGTGAAATAACTTCCCAACATATTTATATTAAAACTGATTTTGCTTGAAAAAAAACTGCAATTTTCTAATATTTTAATGTCATTTTAGAAGTTGTCATTTTTACTATATTGCCATTATTTTTTGGGGAAAATTTTTATAAAAGCTTCTGTACTCCTTTTATATATAAAGATATTAAAACTGATTTTTCTTGATGAAAAAAAAAACCCAATTTTCTAATATTTTTAATTTCATTTTAAAAATTGTCATTTTTACTATATTACCCACATTTTTTGGGGGGCAATTTTTATAGAAGTTTCTCTACTCCTTTTATATATAAAGATTCGTGTAGTAGAATAAGAACAAATAGATAGACGAAAGAATGAATAAGTTTAATGGTATTTGTGTAAACTTTGGATGTTTTTATTGATACACCAAAATGATGGCTTTAGTAAAAAAAATCGATTTATGATGTGTTGCTGTTTGAAAACCTTTGTCACTATGATTGCAGAAAAGTATTGTACAATAATGTTTAGTTAAAATTTAAAATTAAATCATCAATGACAAAATAGTTTGAAATTTATGGCTATGTTCAAACTTCTAGTCATAAAAGCGATTAACCAAAATTATCTACTGTGACGAATATAACCAATAATAACGAATTGCAATATAATAGTTTTTGCAAATGAACAATAATCTCAGCTATTGCCAATGTTGCTATTCAGCTATCAGTGCATCTTCCAGTTCTATTACTTGTTGGAAAATAGTATCAATTATCAATATCTTTCCTCAAATCAGAATTCATGTTTTAGTCAATTACGTGTTTTGTTTAAAATATGATCATAAACGCAATAATATTCTTAGAACTCGTAAGCTTGAAGTAAATTAAATCTTGTAGGTACAATTTGCTTTGCTGACATAGCTTCCTTGCAAGTTTTTATCATGCAAATTAATGTGACCTGCTAACTAAATTGCTAAGTTGTTCCTATACATTAATTCTCGATATAGTAACAAGATACAAAACTAAAACAAAATGGACAGATTGATTATGATGAATGATAATGACATTTTTCTACTAAAACTTTAATAACATCATTTTATTGTTGTCATATTTAATAGTTTTATGGTACCATCCCCCCCTTAGAAATATTTAGACTGTTATCTGAAAATCAAAAAACTTTGAAAATTAACCTTATGTGTAAGCTGTAAGTTTTCTTTTTTAAAAAAGATAAATAAAAAAGAAATAGTGCTATTATAAACTTTAAAAATTGAAAAACTTAAATGATGTAAATGACTACAAAAACAACACATACAAATATCATAGTTTGCTTGTTGTGAAAAGCAATTTGTTATTGTCCAGTAATATAATATTATCCCCGGTTGTTCAGAATCCAGTAAGAGAAGAGCAATAATAACCATACCTGACTCAATCTAATAGCATATAAGCATTTCGATAGTATCCTTCCAACAAAGAACAACCTCAAAAGAAAATTCCCTAATGCTGGAACCAAGTCCTCAAACTGCATCATTGATTCCTGTTTAGGCATCATCATAAACAATGATACCAATGTTATTAAAATATCAATGGATTAGTGATAGGCAACATGACCAATTTACACAAAATTGCTTACTTCTAAAATTCACAGTTCAAGAATGTAAAATATAATCCCTCAAGTTAAAACAACCCAAACATATAATTTATGAAGTATGAGTTACCTATTGTAAATTTTGAAAGACTTCTTTATAAACTACATTAGAAGTCATATTGGAAATTTATTGTTGTTGAACATATATAAGTAACTTCAATACACGATGTGAAGTAACTTCCCAACATATTTATATTAAAACTGATTTTAAAGCCTTATTTTAAATCCCATCCAAATGGGTCCAAAATACTTTTCTTACTCACCCTTTGCTTCGTATAAGAGAAATTGAGAGTAAATAAAATGAGAGAAAATAAAGGGGGGGAAATGTAGTTTTCTATTGTTTGGTAAGGCGAGAGAAATAAAGAAGAAAGAGAACCAATAGTGCGAGTCATTCCCAAAAGAATCTCTATATGGATGAAAAGAAAAGTGGAAAAGAAGTGAGAATGTTGATGAAATTACAATTATAATCCGACCCCACATCTTCTTTGAATCTTTGGCCTTGTATTTTTATTCTTTATATTATATTATATATGTTATAAGGGACAAATATGTCTTTATAACAAAAAGTTATTTTCTTTTATTTCACCTTTCTATCTAATCAAATGAGCAGGGATAAAACTCAATTTATTTTTATTTTATATTTCTCGCATATTTTTTTATTTCAAGTAACTTTAATATGATATTGTCAAAAATATCAAAATGGATTTAATTTTGATTTTTTTTTAAAATTATCATTAGAAAACCCGTTAACTTCAAATCCTGATAGTCACATTTAGCATAATATATTAAAAATAAATTAAACTCTTTGCTTTCCTTAAAGTTAGCCATGCTAAGGGTAAATCAAATTGAGTAGTGAATTGAACAATCCAACCCAATTGCCAATTGGGTCCAGCTTGCGCATATTTTATATAAATATAAAAAAAATCGTTTTTTTTAGGGTACATACCAACTAACAAGCACTTTTGGGCTTGTTTGGTGGTCAGGATAAGAGAGACAGGATAGGATAAGCTATCATATCCTGTCTGAAACTATTGTTTGGCGAGCCAGCAGGATAGGATAAACCAATCCTGTTTCCTATCATATCCTCTCCATCTAGTTAAAATTCTATCCTGAGGGGAGAGCTGGATTAGAACTCAACAGGATAGGATAAAGTGATTTAAAGTATAATAAAGTATAAAAAAAATGTATACATAAAATAATTAAAGTATAATAAATTATAATATGGTTACCGAAAAAGGTATAATAAAACATAAAATAATAAAAATATTAAAAATTAATTTTAAAAATTATTATTTCTTCTCACAAGGCTAATTTTGTTACGTCATATTATGTTTAAAAACTGAAAAATAAATAAAAATATTATAATAATTTAACTATATGTAAAGTAAAAACTAAAAATGAATATTTAAAATTATAAAAATTTTAATTTAAGTTAAACAATATTTTAAAAATTTTAAATATTATATGTAATTTTATCAGACGGACAATTTTGTCTTTTTATATAATCTTAAAAAATGAAAATTAAAAAAAAAATTAAAATCTAATAAAATATGAAAACATTCAGAACAAGAACGGAAATTTTAAAATTCATACTAAAATTACAATACTATCCAGTTGGTTATCTGGTGGACACCAAACGTCGGATAGGATAACAGCTTGTCCTGCTCATATCCTATCCTACTCCTATCCTGCTCCCTTATCCTATCCGCCCCTATCCTATCCTGACCACCAAACGAGCCATTTGTTTATTATTTTCTCCACTTTGCATGACATAAGTTATCCCATAAATTTAAATTTAAATAACACATTGACTCAATTTATTCACAATTTCCTTCTATTCCATCTCAACACTAACTACAATGGGGAAAAATGTACAAAATAAAAGATACGGTTCACCATCCAGAGTTAGAGATTTTTGTTGTCTCATTTTAATATATCACATTTTCTTTTGACCAACAATATCTTATCGTATAACTTACAACTTCATATAATTTTAAAAAATTTGAATATATGATAATATATTATTGATGAGAACAAGTACACCAAGATGAGATAGCAAACCGTCATCCCAACACGAGATACATAGAGATTAAAAAATTTGGAGGTCAAATTACCAAAATAAAATAAAATTGGAGGTCCAATCTATGTGCTCGAAAACAAATTTAACATCAAACCATTACCAAAAAAATTAAATAAATAATAACATTGGATGTATATGACCAATGACCGCTTTAGAAGTTGGAGTATCATAAGAGTATAAAAAGATTAGAAAATCAAAATATGCTACTATTAAGAGAGATTCTCACTGCTGCTTCTTGAAATGCATTATTGGAGTTTGTTTTATGTGCAATTGGAAGTTGCTTGAGTTCATCATTTTTCTTTTTGGTAACATGCTTTAGGTCATTACTAAAAACAACAAGCAAAGGATGATGGGAACAGGATATACATTAACAACTGCAAACACAATGATTACAACCATCTAATGCTCCAAATTGATCATTGAAGCAAGAAAAGAAAACAGAAAAAGTCACCTACCCCAGCTACAAATTCCACCAAAAAAATTGAAAGCCCAACAAACAGATTCCATTCTTTTGAATTCCGATTATACCCTGGTTAAAAACATCAAATGGTTCTTATGATCTGACTTGTGTCTCAAAAAAGATCGTTGCGATTTCTTATTATACAATTTTGTTTTTGTCAAAAAATTATAGATGTGATTTGAACATCAACAATTATATGCAGCTTGAAAAAAATGTTTTCAAGATTTAAACCAATTTATTTTATGCTTTGAACCATCAAAATAACCTTTAGATTGTATATACTAAAATAGTCCTCAAGTTTTTTTTTCTTCCTTATACGAAAGTGTCTTTACTTTTTTTCCAGACTACGGTAAGATTAATTTCCTTATACAGCATAATCCTAATTGTGCTTCCAGTGAAATTTGAACTCTTACACTTAAGTTTGTTTTGCGTAAAACTCGACCAAATTTATCAACACATCAAAGTAATTTATAAGTTAGTCAATTAGCTTTTTGAAGGAAAAAAAAAACTAATAGAACTATTTAATAAAAGCTTTTTCTTTTCTTTTTTCTTTTTAAAAAAAGCTCTTATATGATAAACTAGCAAAAACTAGTACAGATAATTTATGAAGCCGCTTTACTAATACCTTATCAACCAATATTAACAGGTCCAACATTATCACTTAGATTTGAGAATTCAACCAATATTAACAAATTGTAGGCGTATTTTCTCTTCCTCTTTTCAAAAATCCAAACTGGATAAGTACACGCTTACAAAACTCCAAACTCCAAACTCCAATCATATTAACAGGTCCAATCATAACTTTTGTTGCACAGATAGATGAACAAACACGAAACTATAGAATCAGGAATAAATGCATGAGTGAGAAAATAGGCATAACATATAGTGATGAAAAGACAGGAAAATGTCACTGTAAATGGTGTGGATCCTTGTACAGAGAAGACCACTTGAAGTCCCAATAAGAATAGTTGGTCACATGAAGAATATAGCCCGATAGTTAAAGTAAAAGGAGGCCAAAAAAAAAAAGGGAAACCATTAAAAACGACTTGAAGCTAAATGCCCTTTTTGCGGACTTGATTTCTGAATATCAAACAGAATAATAAAATGAAGAATCAGGCATATTCCTTATATACTCCCTTCATGTTACATATCTATGAAATTCAAAATCAATATAAATTATATATACCTAGCTCCGTTTGTAGGGAAGTCTGTCAAGTATCACCGGTAAATTGATCAAACTGGGTTCCTTTTAGAAACTATTTATCAGTTTAGGGTTGTTCTGAAACTATTTACCAATGGGGGTCGTTTTGAATATTTTATTATTTTTCGGTCTGACGGGTCAAAGGCGTCACTGCAGATGGCGCCTTTGAAGGCGCCACTGCAGTTGGCGCCTACAGTTTTATAAAAAAAAAAAATGAAAAGGGGAGGCGCATTTGGCTGTGGCGTCCTCCCCCTGCTAGCTACAGTAGCTACTGTAGCAGGCAGCCCATTTTCCTTTTCTTTTTTTTTTTTTTTTAATTTTGACTTTTTTAAAAAGATAAAAAATTTATTTATAAAAAAACTCATTCACCAAATAATGAACCGAATTCACCAGATATTTGTACCCGATTCACCAGATATTTACACATACTTAACCAAAAAAATTTATTTGGTTAAGATAGCAGTTATGCATGCTCTTCCACAACTCATCTTCTGCTTCTTTACCCTGTAAGTAGGTGGTTCAAAAAGGAACCCAGTTTGGTCAAAAAAATCGAGATCAGTTCCTTGCTTGGGAGATGGCTGGGAGCCTTGGGTCTCCCTTCAGACCATTCTCTTCCGCGAACATTTTTCTCTTTGTATTTTGTTCAGTTCAGTAAAAAGCTTCCTCTCTTTGTGGGAAGAAGGCAGCGAATGCTTTTTGGTGTAAATTGTTATTGCTATTATTTTTTTATGCCTCCTGTAGTGCTGAGGTGGCGGCCTCACAAATATTTGGGATTTTTTTATTTCAATTATTATATTATTTTGTCTGTTTTATTGGTTATTTTATTATTTTCTATTATTTTATTTATTTTGTTTGTTGCAGGGGGGAGGACGCCACTGCCAAATGCGCCTCCCCTTTTCATTTTTTTTTTATAAAACTGTAGGCGCCAACTGCAGTGGCGCCTTCAAAGGCGTCATCTGAAGTGGCACCTTTGACCCGTCAGATCGAAAAATAAAAAAATATTCAAAACGACCCCCCATTGGTAAATAGTTTCAGAACAACCCTAAACTGGTAAATAGTTTCTAAAAGGAACCCAGTTTGATCAAAAACCCAGTATCACCTCTATACAGATGTCGTCTGCAAGAAGCCTTCTACAAACTTTCTATAATAAGAAACTTTTTGAATTAAAAAAATAATTAAATTTCGGGAAAAAAATAATAAAAGGAAAAATATATAGACAATTTATTGTTATGGGTTCCAAAAATGCATTGGTTGACTGGTGAATCTTTTTTCTATTCTTATCATGAATGAATATAGCTTCCCAATGCTCTCATTTAACTAACTAATATATTAAATCAAATTTATAAATAATAAAATAGAATATTTGAATTGATTTTAAATGATTTGTCTTCTCTAGACAATTAATGTTTAAAGCCATTTGCTTCAACCAATCATGATAAAAATCTTTTAAAAATCTGATTCAAATTTAAAATTTAAAATTTATTGTTACATATTTCCAAGGTATAATAATTATTATCCTTCAATCATTTAACATCTTTCTTTCCATTTTTATTTGTTCACTACTGTGTTCTATGTTCTATCCTCTCTCTCTGTATCTTCCTTCCTCTCTCAATCCAGATGGCAGACGACCTGAAATGAGGAGATCGTCGCCGTCGCTGCAGTGAGGAGACCGCCAACGCCGTCGAAATGAGGAGATCATCGTCGTCGTCGCTATGAGGAGACAACTGTCGTGATCCGCCGTCGGCCACCATGCCGAAGTCCTCATCTCTGTCAAATCTCTGTCTGGGTGTATTTGGGATAGCTATCTATAAATTATATATAGGTAGTCCCATTTGCAGGAAAGTCTGCCAAGTGTCACCTCTACAGAGATGCCTTCTGCAAGAAGCATTCTACAAACTTTTTATAATGGGAAATTTTTTGGATTAAAAAAAATTAAATTTCAAAAAAAAAAATATTAAAAGGAAAAATATATAGACAATTTATTGTTACGGGTTCCAATAATGCATTGGTTGGCTGGTGAATCTCTTTTATATTCTTATCATGAATGCATATAGCTTCCCAATGCTCTCATTTAACTAACTTTTTTGGTCAGGAAGTAAAGAAAAACAAAAAAACAGAAAACTAAACAAACCGCTGAGCAGGGATCCCTAAGTCATCATGCAGGATGAGAGACCCCATATCAGGAGGAACATCCTTCCAATACTTCCAGGTTACACAGCTTCTAGCACCCCACTTGGCCAAGTAATCAGCACAAGCATTAGCTTCTCGATAGATATGGCTAATATCCACTTCCCACGCCCTCTGGAGAAGTTCTTCAATATCCACTATGATGTTGGCCTAGGTGTGAAAGCTCTGGGTTTGCTTCTTATGAAACAGATTTGCGACCTCAAGGGAGTCAGTCTCACATTGCACTTTCCCGAATCCTTCCTTCCAAGCCAGCTCCATACCATCCTTAACCACCAGAAGCTCAGCAAGAATAGGTTCACCAATACCTTCATATTTCGAGAAACCCATTCACCACTCTCCAAATGAGTTGCGGATGAGGCCTCCAACACCCATAGCACCCGAGTCTGTCTGAACACTACCCTCAATATTGAGCTTAACAAACCCTCGGGGAGGCGGTTTCCAGTGCACCAAAATACTGCTATGGTCGACGCTATTCTCAGGGTTAAGGAAACTTAAAAAATCATCACAAGAATGGTGGATTTTATGGATCACAGAGTGGATGTCCCACTTCTCATCATCCAACACCATATTATTGCGCCATCTCCAAGCCCACCAAAGACCGGCTAAGAAGAGAGAGGCTCTCTCACCCTTCGCTAGCTCTTTTATCCACTTGGTAGCTTCCATCAGATTGAGGAAGTTGGGCATGAAAATCAGACCCAATCTACTCCAAACTTCTCTAGAGTGAGGACAATCACGGAGGCAGTGGAGAATGGTTTCGATCTCTAAAGAACAATGTTGACAAAAGAGAGATGTTGTCAACTTTCGATGGAATCTCATGTCATTAGTTGGTATGGCTGAATGGAAGATTTGCCATATTAGGAACTGGACTTTAGCAGGCACCTTAAGCTTCCAAATCCAATCCCATTTGCTATTCAAGTCCCAAGTGCACTACTGGTTTCTAAGCCACTTGTAGCCCAAGTTGGCTTTATAGACACCTTCCTTTTACTATTCTTCCAGGCCCAGTTGTCCGAAAGGTTCTCCTTAGGAAAGGCAGGGATGGGGAGCTCCCTGATGGATTGCTTCAACTCTTCGGGTAGGATTGTAGCTAGCCCATCAAAGTTCCAAGCACCATTCTCCCAAATATCTTTGACATTAAGCTCAGTGTCTGATATGTGGACATAATCTACTAAGTTACAGATAGGACCACTGCCTGTCCAATCTTTGTACCATAAAGAAATATCACCTGACCCGAATCTCATACCAAAACCTTCCTTGAGAACCGAAATTACCTTGGTTATGCTGTGCCAAGTTGCTGAGGTGTTGGCCTTGTGAGTTGCATTCCAAACCGAGCCATTTGTAAGGTATTTATGAGAGAGTACCTGCACCGAAAGCTTGTGTTTGTCATGCAGTAAATTCCAAATAAGCTTAACAATCATAGCTATGTTAGCCAGTTTTGTATCTCTAATCCCCATGCCTCCAAAACATCTGGGAGAAGTCATAATGTCCCATTTAACCATGCTTTAACCACGGTTACAAGAACCATTGCCCCAAATGAAGCCTCTAGTCAATGAGTCAATTTTATTGCAAACTTGATTAGGAAGAAGCTGAACCTGCTGAACGCGTTGTCGCGCACGCGCCAAAAAGCGAGCGGTTTACAAAATATGTAGTTAAGGGAGCGACAACTCGAGTATCGTCTCACAAGGACTCTTGGATTTTTATTTACCACAAAAATCAGTTTTTTTTTGTGGGGGGGTTGGTTGGAAATTCAATTGGAAAACAAAGCAAAAACAGAGCAATAAAAACAAAGCAGTTTAAAGGATTATCAAATAAGCTAAAGGCGATTAATCTACTGGTCTCGATTTCCCAACTATCATCGGTTCATGTAAATTCCAAGCCCTAAGCAGATTTTAATCCCCTTTGGGTTGTAGCAACAATTAACAAGCGAAATCGCTACTACGAGATATATGTTCCTAATTCCCGAATTAAGCAAACGGGGTGAAGTACTCATGAACTAAGCGAACATGAACGAACACACGCGAATTAAGCAAACGCGATTCAATATAGGAACATAACATCACCGAAATAAATCAACACAAACACTATACACTCCTGAATTAAGCAAACAGAAATATATAGCATAGTATTGAAAAGGGAAAAGCAAACAAAATAAGAATTACAGAACCTCAAGTGCGGTGGAAATCGATTACAGTAGACTAATCAAATGGAATTAGTTCTCCATAAAAACGTAGCACAACTAGAAAATCTATAAAAAAAACAGTGGAGAATCAAAAGTTCTTCAAATCTGCCCAGAACAGCAATTTATAACATTCAGGAACTGCGCCCTCTCGCGAGGCGAACACGCACTCGCGAGGCGATCTTATGGAGAATCTACAATGTTTGGCATTCTCGCGAGGCGAAGAATGGCTCGCGAGGCGAGGAATTGAAGAGTCTTCTTATTACGCCCGTGATGAGTATCAGGGCCTGCGCGTGATGCTTTCTGACTTCCAGGCTCGCGAGGCGAAGAGATGGATTCGCGAGGCGACACAGAAATCTTGCATTTTTCTGGAACAGTCAGCCTTCCTGCTCGCGAGGCGATAATAGGATTCGCGGGGCGAGACAGAGTGAATGACATTCTGCTGTTCAGTTGGTTTTCAGCTTCGCGAGGCGAGTGGACTCTCGCGGGGCGAATACCTCCAGGATTGAAATTTCCCCTGTTTCTTTATTCCCTTGACTACTAAGTTAACCTCAAATCAATAAAATAGCCATAAGTGCTTTATTTGACTCAAAACTGACTAAATTAACCTAAAGCTACTTTAGAGACTGAAAACCTTGCTTGAGGACAATCTAATCTAATTTGGGAGAAAACGAAATATAATTAGCACAAAACCATGGTCATACTAGCTATAAAACTAGATGAGCCAAAGGCTGATCAAAATACCCCAAACTTAAACTTTGCTTGTCCCCAAGCAAACTAAAACTCAAAAACTCAAAAAGAGTCAAGACATGGCAAGCTTAAAAGATTCAATCATCTTTGCACAAATTTCAAGCAATTCATCAAAATAATTTTTTCTTCAATGTTTCCCCCCTTTCAAACAAAGTAATCCCCACATACATTCATTCTAAACAATTGAGAATTTCATCATTCAAGCAGTCATCAATTTAAGTAAGGGATCCAAGTTACACACAAGAGGGAGATCACCAAATTCAAACAATCGCCTTCCTCACAAGGGCATTTAGTGTTTCACTCATCCGCTCAGTTTGTCTAGGTTATCAACATTTCACTCAATTTCACTTTTAAGAGCACTTCCCATGAATTTGATTTTCATCTCAAAATGGTTCCCACGGAAAACATGCATGCAACATCAAAAGGTCTTTTAAGGGTTGTAATGGGGCCTGGCTAAGGGTAGGATATACAAAGGTACTAGGCTGAAGTCCTTAGGAACTAAGGGAGCATGAGCAATTTGACATATTGAATTCCCACTCAAGTTCCTTTTTTCCATTTTTTTCTTTATGCTTCTGGTGACTACAGCCTTTTTCTTTAGATATCCTTTTTTGACATTTTTTTTTCTTTTTATTATTATTATTTTTTTCTTTTTCTTTTTTTTATGCTTTTCTGTTCTTTTTGCCTTTGGCTCCAACCTTTTTATTTAATTTTTTTCTCAATCCCAAACAACACATCACACCTTGTAGCCACCCCAAACTTAGTTTCTTGCAACCATTCTCTTACTAAGCTTTCATGCTCTCCTAATCCTAAGATCGGGTTAACATGGTTTTTCTAGCTTTTAGGCTCATAACATAAGGTCATCAAGAATTAACAGGCTAATTAGGCTCAAAGGGGCTAACAAAGGAACATGCATTAGGAATTGGTTCTTTTCAGGCCAAGTGGTTATTTACAAAGAAAATGCCTAAATAATTTGATGCAAACACATAAACATGCAAACCATAAAGAGATTCAAGCAAATTCGGGAAGGTGCAACTCAAAAGTGATTCACACAGTTAAAAACATGTTGGAGGCTCAAATCCTCACCTCGACATTTTTGCAAATTGTTTGACCGAGATTCTATCCCTAGTGTGTGTATCCCTTCACCCCAAACTTATCATAAATCATGCCATCACAACAAAATATCTCAAAGTTCAGTTTTCAAATTTTTTAAATGGGGATCACTTTTCAAAAACAAAATTTTTTTCAACCCAGGGGAAATCATCACATAAATCATGCAATAAATCTGTGTCAAATCAATCAAAATCAATCAAGCTCAGCGACCAAAGACTTACACAATTTATTCAAGAGCTAAAAGAAAAACAAGACAGAACACAAAACAAAACTACAATTAGTTCCCTCCCCCACACTTAAAACATACATTGTCCCCAATGAAACAACATAACTATAAAATCAGAGTGAGGGAAAGGAAAGGGTGAATCCTGATCAAGTGGCAGTGTAGGTGGGAGCTTCCAAGGAGAGCTCCTCAACATTAGCATCCTCAGGCACCGAGCTCTTATGGAATAGCTTTAGCCTCTGCCCGTTAACCTTGAAGGCCTTGTTGCTACCTGCACTTTTAATCTCTACTGCACCATAAGGAAAAACATTAGTAACAACAAATGGGCCAATCCACTTGGACCTAAGTTTCCCAGCCATCACTTTCAAAGGGAGTTAAACAAGAAGACTTCTTCGCCCACGTAAAATTCTTTCCTAGCAATCATCCTATCATGAAAATACTTGGTTTTCTCTTTATAAATCCGGGAGCTTTCATAGGCTTCTAGCCTAAGCTCCTCAAGCTGCTGTAATTGGAGTTTACATTCAATACCAGCTTTTTTCATTTCCAAGTTACAGCACTTGACTGCCCAGTACGCACGGTGCTCAACTTCCACAGGGAGATGACATGCCTTACCAAATACAAGCCCAAAGGGGGACATCCCTATTGGCGTCTTGAAAGCGGTCCTCTGAGCCCACAATGCGTCTTCTAGACGGCGGCTCCAGTCCTTCCTATTCGGCTGCACCATTTTCTCTAAGATCTGTTTGATCTCCCTGTTTGATATCTCAGTCTGGCCATTGGTCTGGGGATGGTAAGCAGTGGAGACTCTATGCACAACTCCATACTTCCGGAGTAGAGCTTCCATGGTGCGGTTGCAAAAGTGAGTGCCCTGGTCACTGATGATAGCCCGAGGTATGCCTAACCTGCAAAAAATATTGGACCTAACAAATTTTGAAACAACTTTAGAATCGTTAGTCCTAGTGGGGATAGTTTCCACCCACTTTGAAACATAGTCAACAGCCAAAAGAATGTATAGAAAACCAAAAGATGCGGGGAAAGGACCCATAAAATCAATTCCCCACACATCAAAAACCTCACAGAAAAGCATGGGCTGCTGAGGCATTTCACTCCTACGAGTGATGGCAGTGCCTGCTGTTTGACACTCCTTACAAGTCCGGTAGACCTCATAGGCATCTCTAAAAATGGTGGGCCAGTAGAACCCAGAATCTAGGACTTTCCTTGCAGTCCTCTGTGGCCCAAAGTGTCCCCCTACTTGAGAGGCATGAGAAAAGTACAAGATAGACTCTATCTCATAGTCGGGGACACACCTCCGAATTACCTGATCACTGCAGAATTTCCAAAGGTAGGGATCATCCCAAACATAGTACTTGGAATCACTCTTGAGTTTGCGGATCTTGGCTCTACTTGCACCTGCAGGAAAAACACCAGCAACAAGATAGTTAACAATGTCAGCAAACCAAGGAGTTACCCCATGCAGATGTAGAAGCTGCTCATCAGGAAAATCATCCTGGATGGGAGAAGGATCCTCATCCCTTACTATTCTGCTCAAGTGATCGGCTACTAAATTTTCAGCTCCACTCTTGTCTTTTATCTCCACATTAAACTCTTGGAGCAACAGCATCCACCGAATCAATCTTGGCTTCGCTTCTGGTTTCTTCAACAGGTATTTCAGAGCTGCATGGTCATTAAAAACAATAACCTTGGAACCTAGCAGATATGACCTAAATTTATCAAGAGCAAAAACAACAGCTAGAAGTTCCTTTTCAGTGGTGGTGTAATTAGATTGTGCAGCATCTAAAGTCCTAGAAGCATAATGAATGACATGGGCAGCCTTGCCCACCCTTTGTGCCAGGACCGCTCCCACAGCATAGTTAGAAGCATCACACATGAGCTCAAAAGGGAGGGTCCAGTCAGGGGGCTGGATGATGGGGGTAGAGGACAATGCTCTTTTCAGGTAGTCAAATGCCTTCTTGCAGTTGGCATCAAAGTGGAACATGGCATCATTCTTCAGCAAGTTTGACAAAGGAAGAGCTATCTTGATGAAGTCCTTAATGAAGCGCCTGTAGAAACCTGCATGACCAAGAAAAGAACGAATCTCACGAACGCAAGATGGATAAGGCAATGTAGAAATCACATCAATTTTAGCAGGATCTACTGAAATACCCTCTTTAGAAATAACATGCCCCAAAACAATCCCCTGTTCTACCATAAAGTGACACTTTTCATAGTTCAAAACCAGATCAGTTTCAATACATCTTTCTAGAACCAAATTCAGACTATGCAAGCATGCATCAAATGAGGAACCATATACAGTGAAATCATCCATGAACACTTCCATGCAGTTTTCAATAAATTCAGTAAAAATGCTAAGCATACATCTCTGGAAAGTGCCAGGAGCATTGCAAAGGCCAAAGGGCATCCTCTTGTAAGCAAACGTGCCGAAGGGGCACGTGAAAGTGGTCTTTTCCTAATCCTCTGGTGCAATATGGATCTGGAAGTAACCGGAAAAGCCATCAAGAAAACAGTAATGGGATTTACCAGCCAGCCATTCGAGCATCTGATCGATGAACGGCAAAGGAAAGTGATCCTTTCTGGTGGCCTGGTTCAACTTCCTATAATCAATACAGACTCGCCAGCTATTCTGGACTCTAGTGGGTACAAGCTCATTATTATCATTTCTTACCACTGTGAGGCCGGACTTCTTGGGTACAACTTGCACTGGACTTACCCAAGTACTATCAGAGATGGGGTATATGATACCCGCATGCAAAAGTTTAGTCACCTCCTTCTTCACAACATCAAGATTCAATGGATTGAGTCGCCTTTGGGGCTGCCTAACTGGGTTAGCCCCATCCTCCAACAGAATTCTATGCATACATCTGGAGGGGCTAATTCCTGGGATGTCAGCCAAGGTCCACCCAATCTCCTTCTTGTGCTTCTTTAGAACCTCCAAGAGCTTAGCTTCCTGGTCAGAGTCAAGACTGGAGGAAATAATGACTGGAAGTTTTTCATTCCTCTCCAAGTAAGCATACTTCAGATTCCCAGGAAGTGGCTTGATCTCTAAGGAGGGTGGCTGCTCAATGGATGGTATATTTGGAGCAGCCATGATGTCAAGAACTTCAGCTGAACAGACAGCTTCACTCACACTATCACCCTGCAAAGTAGAATCAAGAAACTCAGCACAAACAGCACAAAGGTTAGTGTTAGTACAGTCAGTACATGAATAAATATCATCAAAGCCAGAAACAAATGGAAAATCAGAAACCAAGTCCTCATGGGTGTCATCAATAATTTCAGAGAGCAACTCTATTTGGAAAACAGAGTGCTCTTCCAATGGATGCTTCTTAGCATCAAAGATGTTAAACTTTGCAACAATATCACCAAACTCCATGGACATGGTCCCATCATCAACATCAATCTTTGTTTTTGTTGTCTTCATGAACGGTCTGCCCGGGATGATTGGTGATCTACTTGAATTTGTTTCCCTTGCCATGTCCAGGATGTAAAAGTCAGCAGGGAAAATCAACTCATCAACTTGTACCAGCACATCTTCTACCATTCCCATGGGGCGAGCATTGGTCCTGTTGGCCAACTGGATAGTGAGACCTGTATGCTGCAAGGGACCAAGATCAAGGTTATTGAAAACAGAGGTGGGCATGACATTTATGGAGGCTCTCAAATCCAACATGCAATTTTCGAATTTGCTGTCCCCAATAGTGCATGGAATAGCAAAAGTGCCTGGATCCTTGCACTTCTGTGGTAGTGCCTGAGTGGGGGCTGAAACAGTAACTCTTTCAAGTGCAGGCTTAGGCTGAATGAGGGCTGAAACATTTCGCCCTGGATTAACTCTCTCATTACCCTTCAACCTCCTCTTGTGGGTGCATAAATCCTTCAGAAATTTTGCATACTTGGGCACCTGCTTAATCACATCCAGAAGGGGAATATTTACCGCCACCTTTCTGAACACATCTAGAATTTCCCTCTCCTTGTCTTCCCCACCAATCTTCTTATTTTTCTACACTCTTTGTGGGAAGGGGATTGGTGGCACATATACTCTCTCAGCTTTAACACCAACTGAAGGCTCAGGAGTTACCTCAACAGTTTCTTCATTTTTTTCAGAGGCTGCCTCGACAACTTTTCCAGATCTCAAAGAAATGGCACTCACATTAGGATTGGAGACATTGGGATTCATCACTGTTTGTGCAGGTAGTTGGTTTGATGCTTGAGCTTGCTGTATGTTATTCATGGAAGTGGAAAGCTGTCCAATATGTGTCTGCAAGGCTTGAATGCTAGCATCCGTTCGCTGCTGAAACTAACCAATCTGTCCAACCTGTGTTTGCAAATTATTAATGCTAGCATCTGTTCGCTGCTGAAACTGTGCCTGTGAGGCCTGGAACTGTCCAACTTGCTGCTGAAAAAGTGTATTCATTTGTGCAGTCATTTGCTTAAACATGTCCTCTAGTGAAGGTTTGGAAGGTGCATAAGTGGTCACTTGAGGAGGATTCTGTGGTGGTGCCATCGGTTGTTGTTGGGATGAGTTTCCATACCGAAGGTTGGGATGATTCCTCCAATTGGGGTGGCACTTATTTGTGGAGAGGTCAGGAACGCTGTACCGATTTTGATTATTGCCTTGATTGTAAGGATGGACTGCATAAGCTTGAGACAAATCCATAACTGACCCTTCTTTCAGATTGGGGCATGCATCATACAAGTGCTCAGTTGAACTGCACATGCCACACAACCTTGCCGGCTGAACCTTATCCATTGCCAATTGCTTCACCAAAGAAGTGAGCTAATCAATTCTATTCTCAAGGGCCTGGTTGGAAGAAGAGCTATGGACCTCATTCACATCCCTTGTCTCAACATAACTTCTCCTGGTTGTAAACTGCTGGGAGTTCAGTGACATATTTTCAATTAATTGCTTGGCAGCAGCCGGAGTCTTATCAACAAGGGCTCCCCCACTAGCAGCATCCAAAATATTTCTATCCATCGGTAGTAACCCCTCATAAAAATACTGAATAAGAAGTTGCTCGGAAATCTGATGCCGAGGGCAACTGGATACCAACTGCTCGAATCTCTCCCAATACTCAGCCAATGACTCATTGCCTTGTCTGATGCCACATATTTCCTTCCTGATTGTTGCAGCTCTGGAGGCAGGAAAGTATCTCTCTAAGAAGAGCTTCTTCAAATCGTTCCAGGTGGTAATAGATCTTGGCTCAAGATAGTACAGTCAATCCTTTGCAGCGCCCTGTAGTGAAAATGGGAAGGCTCTCAGCTTGATGTGATCCTCAGTTATTCCCTCTGGTTTCGAGGGTGTGGAGCAGACAACCTGGAATTCCTTCAGATGCTTGTGTGGATCCTCACCTACAAGACCACTAAACCTTGGCAACAAATGTATTAGACCAGATTTTAATTCAAAGGGAGTAACAGCACCAGCATATTCAATACACAAGCCATTATAATTAACATCAGGGGCAGCAAGCTGTCTTAATGTCCTTTGGTCACCCATGTTATCAAAAACAGTTTCAGAATTAGAATCACTACTAGTGCTAGCCCGAAATGCGCTACGGCGTGTGTGCAGTGTTCTTTCAATTTCAGGATCAAAATCACACAAGTCAAGGCAAGTAGTCCTAGTAGCCAGACTAATTCAAAACAAAAACGAAAATAAAAGAAGAAAGAAAAAAATGCGAAAATAACAAACAAGAGTCCCCGGCAACGGCACCAATTTTTGAACGCGCTGTCGCGCATGCGCCAAAAAGCGAGCGGTTTACAAAATATGTAGTTAAGGGAGCGACAACTCGAGTATCGTCTCACAAGGACTCTTGGATTGTTATTTACCACAAAAATCAGTTTTTTTTTTTGGGGGGGGGCAATTCAATTGGAAAATAAAGCAAAAATAAAGCAATAAAAACAAAGCAGTTTAAAGGATTATCAAATAAGCTAAAGACGATTAATCTACTGGTCTCGATTTCCCAACTATCATCGGTTCATGTAAATTCCAAGCCCTAAGCAGATTCTAATCCCTTTTGGGTTGTAGCAACAATTAACAAGCGAAATCGCTACTACGAGATATATGTTCCTAATTCCCGAATTAAGCAAACGGGGTGAAGTACTCATGAACTAAGCGAACATGAACGAACACACGCGAATTAAGCAAACGCGATTCAATATAGGAACATAACATCACCGAAATAAATCAACACAAACACTATACACTCCTGAATTAAGCAAACAGAAATATATAGCATAGTATTGAAAAGGGAAAAGCAAACAAAATAGGAATTACAGAACCTCAAGTGCGGTGGAAATCGATTACAGTAGACTAATCCAATGGAATTAGTTCTCCATATTAACGTAGCACAACCAGAAAATCTATAAAAAAACAGTGGAGAATCAAAAGTTCTTCAAATCTGCCCAGAACAACAATTTATAACATTCAGGAACTGCGCCCTCTCGCGAGGCGAACACGCACTCGCGAGACGAATCTTATGGAGAATCTGCACGTTTGGCATTCTCGCGAGGCAAAGAATGGCTCGCGAGGCGAGGAATTGAAGATTCTTCTTATTACGCCCGTGATGAGTATCAGGGTCTGCGCGTGATGCTTTCTGACTTCCAGGCTCGCGAGGCGAAGAGATGGATTCGCGAGGCGACACAGAAATCTTGCATTTTTCTGGAACAGTCAGCCTTCCTGCTCGCGAGGCGATAATAGGATTCGCGGGGCGAGACAGAGTGAATGACATTATGTTGTTCAGCTGGTTTTCAGCTTCACGAGGCTAGTGGACTCTCGCGGGGCGAATACCTCCAGGATTGAAATTTCCCCCGTTTCTTTATTCCCTTGACTACTAAGTTAACCTGAAATCAATAAAATAGTCATAAGTGCTTTATTTGACTCAAAACTGGCTAAATTAACCTAAAACTCCTTTAGAGACTCAAAACCTTGCTTGAGGACAATCTAATCTAATTTGGGCGAAAACGAAATATAATTAGCACAAAACCATGGTCATACTAGCCATAAAACTAGATGAGCCAAAAAGCGAGCGGTTTACAAAAATATGTAGTTTAGGGAGCGACAACTCGGTTATCGTCTCACAAGGACTCTTGGGTTGTTGTTAACAGAAAAAGTCAGAATTGGGGGGTTTTGGATTTGAAATTTAACAATGAAACAAAGCAGAAAAACAATGCAAACTAAATAATTATGAAATAGATAAAAAAAAACGATTAACCTACTATTCTCGGTTTCCCACTATCATTGGTTTACATAATTCCATGCCCTAAGCAGATTCTAAACCCTTTTCGATTGTAGCATCAATTAACAAGTGAAACTGACGCTACGAGACATATGTTCCTATTCCCGAATTAAGCAAATGGGGTGAAGCACTCATGAACTAAGTGAACATGAACGAACACACGCGAATTAAGAAAACGCGATTAAGTATAGGAACATACAATCATCGAAATAAATCAACACCTATTCTATACGATTCTGAATTAAGCAAACAGAACATATAAAACAAGTATTGAAAGTGAATAGCATAAAGTTCAGAAATTACAAAACCTCAAGTGACGGCGGAACCCTATTGCAGTAGATTAATCAAGGAGACTAGCTGTCCATTACAAACATAAACCTAAACCTACTATTGCAGCCGCAAATATGAAAAGAAAAGAAAAGGAGAAGAGAAGATAAAAACTAACCACTGCAATCTGTCCTAGAACAACAATTTATATCTGTCAGTTCTGCGCTATCTCGCGAGGCGAACACTTACTCGCGACGCGAATATTATGAAGAAATCTGCAACGTTCCGACTTCTCGCGAGGCGAAGAATGGCTCGCGTGGCGAGGAATGGAAGAGTCTTCTTATTACTCCCGTTATGAGTATCAGGGGCTAACTGTGATGGCTTATGGTCTTCCAGGCTCGCGAGGCGACACAGAAAGGTTTGCATTTTATGGCACAGTCGGCCTTCAGGTTCGCGAGGTGAGTAGCCTCTCGCGGGGCGAAACACTCCAGAACTGCTTCTTTTTATTACCTGAAAACAAGGATTAACCGTAAATACTTTATTCGATTCTAAATCAGCTAAATTAACCTAAAAATACTCTAGAGACTCAAAATGCTGCTTGACGACAATCAAGTCTAATTTGGGCGAAAACGATATATAATTAGCACAAAATCATGGTCATACTAGTCATAAAACTAGACGAGCCAGAGGCTGATCAAAATATCCCAAACTTAAACTTTGCTTGTCCCCAAGCAAACTAAAACTCAAAAAAGACTCAAGACATGGCAAGCTTAAAAGATTTAATCAACTTTGCACAAATTTCATGCAATTTCATCAAAACAGTTTTCTTCAATGTTCCCCCCTTTTTCAACAATACAATCCCCACATTCATTTACTTTAAATATTTGAGAACTTCATCATCCAAACAACCATTAATCTAAGCAAGGGATCCAAGTTACACACAAAAGGGAGATCACCAAATTCAAACAATCGCCTTCCTCACAAGGGCATTTAGTGTTTCACTCATCGCTCAATTTTTGTCTAGGCTAACAACATTTCACTCAATTTCACTTTTAAGAGCACTTCCCATGAATTTGATTTTCATATCAAAATGATTCCCACGGAAACATGCATGCAACATCAAAAGGTCTTTTTAAGGTTGTAATGGGGCTTGACTAAGGGTAGGATATACAAAGGAACTAGGCTTAAGTCCCTAGGAACTAAGAGAGCATGAAACTTTTTACACTTTGAATTTCCACTCAAATTCCTTTTTCCATTTTTCTTTATGCTTTGGGTGACTACGGCCCTTTTCTTTAGATATTCTTTTTGACATTTTTGCCCCTTTCTTTTTTCTTTTTCTTCTTTTTTTCCTTTTTTTTTTTGGCCTTGGCTCCAACATTTATTTTATTTTATTTTTTTTCTTTTTCTCAATCCAGAATGACATGTCACATCCTTGTAGCCACCCCAAACTTAGTTTCTTGCAACCATTCTCTTGCTAAGATTCCATGCTCTCCTAATCCTAAGATCGGGTTAACATGGTTTTTTCCAGATTTTAGGCTCATAACATAAGGTTATCAAGAACAATAGGCTAATTAGGCTCAATGGGGCAAACTAGGAACATGCATTAGGAATTGGTTCTTTTCAGGCCAAGTGGTTATTTACAAAGAAAATGCCTAAATCATTTGATGCAAACACATAAACATGCAAACCATAAAGAGATTCAAGCAAATTCGGGAAAGTGCAACTTGAAAGTGATTCTCACAATTAAAAACATGCTGGAGGCTCAAATCGTCACCTAGACATTTTTGCAAATTGTTTGACCGAGATTCTATCCCTAGTGTGTGCTTCCCATCACCCCAAACTTATCATAAATCATGCCATCACAACAAAATATCTCAAATTCAGTTTTCAAATTTTTTTCACATGGGGATCACTTTTCAAAATCAATTTTTTTTTTCAACCTAGGGGGAATCATCACATAAATCATGCAATCAATCTGTGCCAAATCAATCAAAACCAATCAAGCTCACCGACCAAAGACTCACACAATTTATTCAAGAGCTAAAAGAAAAGCAAGACAAAACACAAAACAAGACTACAATTGGTTCCCTCCCCCACACTTAAAACATACATTGTCCCCAATGAAACAACATAACTATAAAATCAGAGTGAGGGAAAGGAAGGGTGTTCCCTGATCAAGTGGCAGTGTAGGTGGGAGCTTCCAAGGAGAGCTCCTCAACAGTAGCATCCTCAGGCACCGAGCTCTCATGGAATAGCTTTAGCCTCTGCTCGTTAACCTTGAAGGCCTTGTTGCTACCTGCACTTTTAATCTCTGCCCGTTAACCAAGAAAACAGTAATGGGATTTACCAGCCAGCCGTTCGAGCATCTGATCAATGAACGGCAAAGGAAAGTGATCCTTTCTGGTGGCCTGGTTCAACTTCCTATAATCAATACAGACTCGCTTGACTATTCTGGACTCTAGTGGGAACAAGCTCATTATTATCATTTCTTACCACTGTGAGGCCGGACTTATTTGGTACAACTTGCATTGGACTTACCCAAGTACAATCAGAGATGGGGTATCTGATACCCGCATGCAGAAGTTTAGTCACCTCCTTCTTTACAACATCTAGAATCAATGGATTGAGCCGCCTTTGGGGCTGCCTAACTGGTTTAGCCCCATCTTCCAACAGAATTCTATGCATACATCTGGAGGGGCTAATTCCTGGGATGTCAGCCAAGGTCCACCCAATCGCCTTCTTGTGCTTCTTCAGAACCTCCAAAATCTTAGCTTCCTGATCAGAGTCAAAGTTGGAGGAAATAATGACTGGAAGTTTTTCATTCCTCTCCAAGTAAGCATACTTCAGATTCCCATGAAGTGGCTTGAGCTTTAAGGAGGGTGGCTGCTCAATGGATGCTATATTTGGAGCAGCCATGATGTCAAGAACTGCAGCTGAATAGGAAGCTTCACTCACACTATCACCCTGCAAAGTAGAATCAATGAACTCAGCACAAACAGCACAAGGGTTAGTGTTAGTACAGTCAGTACATGAATAAATATCATCGAAGCCAGAAACAAATGGAAAATCAGAAACCAAGTCCTCATGGGTGTCATCAATAATTTCAGAGAGCAACTCTAGTTGGAAAACAGAGTGCTCTTCCAGGGGATGCTTCATAGCATCGAAGATGTTAAACTTTGCCACAATGTCACTAAACTCCATGGACATGGTTCCATCATCAACATCAATCTTTGTCTTTGCCGTCTTCATGAACAGTCTGCCCAGGATGATTGGTGATCTACTGGAATTTGTTTCCTCTGCCATGTCCAGGATGTAAAAGTCAGCAAGGAAAATCAACTCATCAACTTGTACCAGCACATCTTCTACCATTCCCATGGGGCGAGCATTGGTCCTGTTGGCCAACTGGATAGTGAGACCTGTATGCTGCAAGGGACCAAGATCAAGGTTATTGAAAACAGAGGTGGGCATGACATTGATGGAGGCTCCCAAATCCAACATGCAATTTTCGAATTTGCTGTCCCCAATAGTGCATGGAATAGCAAAAGTGCCCGGATCCTTGCACTTCTGTGGCAGCGCCTGAGTGGGGGCTGAAACAGTAACCCTTTCAAGTGCAGGCTTAGGCTGAATGAGGGCTGAAACATTTCGCCCTAGATTAACTCTCTCATTACCCTTCAACCTCCTCTTGTGGGTGCATAAATCCTTCAGAAATTTAGCATACTTAGGAACCTGCTTGATCACATCCAGAAGGGGAATATTTACCGCCACCTTTCTGAACACGTCTAGAATTTCCCTCTCCTTATCTTCCCCACCACTCTTCTTATTTTTCTGCACTCTTTGTGGGAAGGGGATTGGTGGCACATATACTCTCTCAGCTTCAACATCAACAGAAGGCTCAGGAGCGACCTCAGCAGTTTCTTCATTTTTTTCAGAGGCTGCCTCTACAACTTTCCCGGATCTCAAAGAAATGGCACTCACATTAGGATTGGAGACATTGGGATTCACCACTGTTTGTGCAGGTAGTTGATTCGATCCTTGAGCTTGCTATATGTTATTGATGGAAGTGGCAAGCTGTCCAATCTGTATTCAGAAAGAATTAATGCTAGCATCCGATTGCTCTTGAGATTGTCCAAATTGTGTCTGTAAATTGTGAATGCTAGCATCTGTTCGCTGCTGAAACTGTGCCTGTGAGGCCTGGAACTGTCCAAATTGCTGCTGCAACTGGAGATTCATTTGTTCAGTCATTTGTGAAGTCATTTGCTTGAACATGTCCTCTAGTGAAGGTCCAGAAGGTGCCGAAGTGGTCACTTGGGGCAGACTTTGTGGTGGTGCCATCGGTTGTTGTTGGGATGAGTTCCCATACCGAAGGTTAGGATGATTCCTCCAGTTGGGGTGGTACTTATTTGTGGAGAGGTCAGGAACTCAATACCGGTTCTGATTGTTGCCTTGATTGTAAGGATGGACTGCATAAGCTTGAGGCAAATCGGTAATTGACCCTTCTTTCAGAATGGGACATGCATCATACAGGTGCTCAGGAGAGCTGCACATGCCACACAACCTTGCCGGCTGAACCTTATCCATTGCCAATTGCTTCACCAAAGAAGTGAGCTCATCAATTCTATTCTCAAGGGCCTGGTTGGAAGAAGAGCTATGGACCTCATTCACACCCCTTGTCTCAACAGAATTTCTCCTGGTTGTAAACTGCTGGGAGTTCTGTGACATATTTTCAATCAATTGCTTGGCAGCAGCCGGAGTCTTATCAACAAGGGCTCCCCCACTAGCAGCATCCAAAATATTTCTATCCATCGGTAGTAACCCCTCATAAAAATACTGAATAAGAAGTTGCTCGGAAATCTGATGCTGAGGGCAACTGGATACCAACTGCTTGAATCTCTCCCAATACTCAGCCAATGACTCATTGCCTTGTCTGATGCCACATATTTCCTTCCTGATTGATGCAGCTCTGGAGGCAGGAAAGTATCTCTCTAAGAAGAACTTCTTCAAATCGTTCCAGGTGGTAACAGAGCTTGGCTCAAGATAGTACAGCCAATCCTTTGCAGCGCCCTGTAGTGAAAACGGGAAGGCTCTCAGCTTGATGTGATCCTCAGTTATTCCCTCTGGTCTCAAGGGTGTGGAGCAGACAACCTGGAATTCCTTCAGATGCTTATGTGGATCCTCACCTGCAAGACCACTAAACCTTGGCAACAAATGTATTAAACCAGATTTTAATTCAAAGGGAGTAACAGCACCAGCATATTCAATACCCAAGCCATTATAATTAACATCAGGGGCAGCAAGCTGTCTTAATGTCCTTTGGTCACCCATGTTATAAAAAATAGTTTCAGAATTAGAATCACCACTAGTGCTAGCCCGAATTGCTCTACGGCGTGTGTGTAGTGTTCTTTCAATTTTAGGATCAAATCACACAAGTCAGGGCAAGTAGACCTAGTAGCCAGACTAATTCAAAACAAAAACGAAAAAGAAACAAAAAAAATGCGAAAATAACAAACAAGAGTCCCCGTCAACGGCGCCAATTTTTTGACGCGCTGTGGCGCACGCGCCAAAAAGCGAGCGGTTTACAAAAATATGTAGTTTAGGGAGCGACAACTCGGATATCGTCTCACAATGACTCTTGGGTTGTTGTTAACAGAAAAAGTCAGAATTGGGGGGTTTTGGATTTGAAATTTAACAAAGAAAACAAAGCAGAAAAACAATGCAAACTAAATAATTATCAAATAGCTAAAAAAAATGATTAACCTACTGTTCTCGGTTTCCCACTATCATTGGTTTACATAATTCCATGCCCTAAGCATATTCTAAACCCTTTTCGATTGTAGCATCAATTAACAAGCGAAACTGACGCTACGAGACATATGTTCCTATTCCCGAATTAAGCAAACGGGGTGATGCACTCATGAACTAAGCGAACATGAACGAACACACGCGAATTAAGCAAACGCGATTAAGTATAGGAACATACAATCATCGAAATAAATCAACACCTATTCTATACGATTCTGAATTAAGCAAACAGAACATATAAAACAAGTATTGAAAAAGAATAGCATAAAGTTCAGAAATTACAAAACCTCAAGTGACGGCGGAACCCGATTACTGTAGATTAATCAAGGAGACTAGCTCTCCATTAAAAACATAAACCTAAACCTACTGTTGCAGCCGCAAATATGAAAAGAAAAGAAAAGGAGAAGAGAAGATAAAAACTAACCACTGCAATCTGTCCTAGAACAACAATTTATATCTGTCAGTTCTGCGCTATCTCGCGAGGCGAACACTCACTCGCGACGCGAATATTATGAAGAAATCTGCAACGTTTGGACTTCTCGCGAGGCGAAGAATGGCTCGCATGGCGAGGAATGGAAAAGTCTTCTTATTACTCCCGTTATGAGTATCAGGGGCTAACCGTGATAGCTTCTGGTCTTCCAGGCTTGCGAGGCGAAGAAATGGTTCGCGAGGCGACACAGAAAAGTTTGCATTTTCTGGCACAGTCAGCCTTCAGGTTCGCGAGGCGAGTAGCCTCTCGCGGGGCGAAACACTCCAGAACTGCTTCTTTTTATTACCTGAAAACAAGGATTAACAATAAGTACTTTATTCGATTCTAAATCAGCTAAATTAAGCTAAAAATACTCTAGAGACTCAAAATGCTGCTTGACGACAATCAAGTCTAATTTGGGCGAAAACGATATATAATTAGCACAAAACCATGGTCATACTAGTCATAAAACTAGACGAGCCAGAGGCTGATCAAAATACCCCAAACTTAAACTTTGCTTGTCCCCAAGCAAACTAAAACTCAAAAAAGACTCAAGACATGGCAAGCTTAAAAGATTTAATCAACTTTGCACAAATTTCATGCAATTTCATCAAAACAGTTTTCTTCAATGTTCCCCCCTTTTTCAACAATACAATCCCCACATTCATTTACTTTAAATATTTGAGAACTTCATCATCCAAACAACCATTAATCTAAGCAAGGGATCCAAGTTACACACAAAAGGGAGATCACCAAATTCAAACAATCGCCTTCCTCACAAGGGCATTTAGTGTTTCACTCATCGCTCAATTTTTGTCTAGGCTAACAACATTTCACTCAATTTCACTTTTAAGAGCACTTCCCATGAATTTGATTTTCATATCAAAATGATTCCCACGGAAACATGCATGCAACATCAAAAGGTCTTTTTAAGGTTGTAATGGGGCTTGACTAAGGGTAGGATATACAAAGGAACTAGGCTTAAGTCCCTAGGAACTAAGAGAGCATGAAACTTTTTACACTTTGAATTTCCACTCAAATTCCTTTTTCCATTTTTCTTTATGCTTTGGGTGACTACGGCCCTTTTCTTTAGATATTCTTTTTGACATTTTTGCCCCTTTCTTTTTTCTTTTTCTTCTTTTTTTCCTTTTTTTTTTGGCCTTGGCTCCAACATTTATTTTATTTTATTTTTTTTCTTTTTCTCAATCCAGAATGACATGTCACATCCTTGTAGCCACCCCAAACTTAGTTTCTTGCAACCATTCTCTTGCTAAGATTCCATGCTCTCCTAATCCTAAGATCGGGTTAACATGGTTTTTTCCAGATTTTAGGCTCATAACATAAGGTTATCAAGAACAATAGGCTAATTAGGCTCAATGGGGCAAACTAGGAACATGCATTAGGAATTGGTTCTTTTCAGGCCAAGTGGTTATTTACAAAGAAAATGCCTAAATCATTTGATGCAAACACATAAACATGCAAACCATAAAGAGATTCAAGCAAATTCGGGAAAGTACAACTTGAAAGTGATTCTCACAATTAAAAACATGCTGGAGGCTCAAATCGTCACCTAGACATTTTTGCAAATTGTTTGACCGAGATTCTATCCCTAGTGTGTGCTTCCCATCACCCCAAACTTATCATAAATCATGCCATCACAACAAAATATCTCAAATTCAGTTTTCAAATTTTTTTCACATGGGGATCACTTTTCAAAAACAAATTTTTTTTTCAACCTAGGGGGAATCATCACATAAATCATGCAATCAATCTGTGCCAAATCAATCAAAACCAATCAAGCTCACCGACCAAAGACTCACACAATTCATTCAAGAGCTAAAAGAAAAGCAAGACAAAACACAAAACAAGACTACAATTGGTTCCCTCCCCCACACTTAAAACATACATTGTCCCCAATTAAACAACATAACTATAAAATCAGAGTGAGGGAAAGGAAGGGTGTTCCCTGATCAAGTGGCAGTGTAGGTGGGAGCTTCCAAGGAGAGCTCCTCAACAGTAGCATCCTCAGGCACCGAGCTCTCATGGAATAGCTTTAGCCTCTGCTCGTTAACCTTGAAGGCCTTGTTGCTACCTGCACTTTTAATCTCTGCCCGTGAACCAAGAAAACAGTAATGGGATTTACCAGCCAGCCGTTCGAGCATCTGATCAATGAACGGCAAAGGAAAGTGATCCTTTCTGGTGGCCTGGTTCAACTTCCTATAATCAATACAGACTCGCCAGCTATTCTGGACTCTAGTGGGAACAAGCTCATTATTATCATTTCTTACCACTGTGAGGCCGGACTTATTTGGTACAACTTGCATTGGACTTACCCAAGTACAATCAGAGATGGGGTATATGATACCCGCATGCAGAAGTTTAGTCACCTCCTTCTTTACAACATCTAGAATCAATGGATTGAGCCGCCTTTGGGGTCGCTTAACTGGTTTAGCCCCATCTTCCAACAGAATTCTATGCATACATCTGGAGGGGCTAATTCCTGGGATGTCAGCCAAGGTCCACCCAATCGCCTTCTTGTGCTTCTTCAAAACCTCCAAAATCTTAGCTTCCTGATCAGAGTCAAAGTTGGAGGAAATAATGACTGGAAGTTTTTCATTCCTCTCCAAGTAAGCATACTTCAGATTCCCATGAAGTGGCTTGAGCTTTAAGGAGGGTGGCTGCTCAATGGATGCTATATTTGGAGCAGCCATGATGTCAAGAACTGCAGCTGAATAGGAAGCTTCACTCACACTATCACCCTGCAAAGTAGAATCAATGAACTCAGCACAAACAGCACAAGGGTTAGTGTTAGTACAGTCAGTACATGAATAAATATCATCGAAGCCAGAAACAAATGGAAAATCAGAAACCAAGTCCTCATGGGTGTCATCAATAATTTCAGAGAGCAACTCTAGTTGGAAAACAGAGTGCTCTTCCAGGGGATGCTTCATAGCATCGAAGATGTTAAACTTTGCCACAATGTCACTAAACTCCATGGACATGGTTCCATCATCAACATCAATCTTTGTCTTTGCCGTCTTCATGAACAGTCTGCCCAGGATGATTGGTGATCTACTGGAATTTGTTTCCCCTGCCATGTCCAGGATGTAAAAGTCAGCAAGGAAAATCAACTCATCAACTTGTACCAGCACATCTTCTACCATTCCTATGGGGCGAGCATTGGTCCTGTTGGCCAACTGGATAGTGAGACCTGTATGCTGCAAGGGACCAAGATCAAGGTTATTGAAAATAGAGGTGGGCATAACATTGATGGAGGCTCCCAAATCCAACATGCAATTTTCGAATTTGCTGTCCCCAATAGTGCATGGAATAGCAAAAGTGCCCGGATCCTTGCACTTCTGTGGCAGTGCCTGAGTGGGGGCTGAAACAGTAACACTTTCAAGTGCAGGCTTAGGCTGAATGAGGGCTGAAACATTTCGCCCTAGATTAACTCTCTCATTACCCTTCAACCTCCTCTTGTGGGTGCATAAATCCTTCAGAAATTTAGCATACTTAGGAACCTGCTTGATCACATCCAGAAGGGGAATATTTACCGCCACCTTTCTCAACACATCTAGAATTTTCCTCTCCTTATCTTCCCCACCATTCTTCTTATTTTTCTGCACTCTTTTTGGGAAGGGGATTGGTGGCACACATACTCTCTCAGCTTCAACATCAACAGAAGGCTCAGGAGCGACCTCAACAGTTTCTTCATTTTTTTCAGAGGCAGCCTCTACAACTTTCCCGGATCTCAAAGAAATGACACTCACATTAGGATTGGAGACATTGGGATTCACCACTGTTTGTGCAGGTAGTTGATTCGATCCTTGAGCTTGCTACATGTTATTGATGGAAGTGGCAAGCTGTCCAATCTGTGTCTGTAAAGAATTAATGCTAGCATCCGTTCGCTGCTGAGATTGTCCAAATTGTGTCTGTAAATTGTGAATGCTAGCATCTGTTCATTCTTGAAAATCGTGCTCGTGAGGCCTGGAACTGTCCAAATTGATGCTGCAACTGGAGATTCATTTGTTCAGTCATTTGTGAAGTCATTTGCTTGAACATGTCCTCTAGTGAAGGTCCAGAAGGTGCAGAAGTGGTCACTTGGGGCAGACTTTGTGGTGGTGCCATCGGTTGTTGTCGGGATGAGTTCCCATACCGAAGGTTAGGATGATTCCTCCAGTTGGGGTGGTACTTATTTGTGGAGAGGTCAGGAACTCAATACCGGTTCTGATTGTTGCCTTGATTGTAAGGATGGACTGCATAAGCTTGAGGCAAATCGGTAATTGACCCTTCTTTCAGAATGGGACATGCATCATACAGGTGCTCAGGAGAGCTGCACATGCCACACAACCTTGCCGGCTGAACCTTATCCATTGCCAATTGCTTCACCAAAGAAGTGAGCTCATCAATTCTATTCTCAAGGGCCTGGTTGGAAGAAGAGCTATGGACCTCATTCACACCCCTTGTCTCAACAGAATTTCTCCTGGTTGTAAACTGCTGGGAGTTCTGTGACATATTTTCAATCAATTGCTTGGCAGCAGCCGGAGTCTTATCAACAAGGGCTCCCCCACTAGCAGCATCCAAAATATTTCTATCCATCGGTAGTAACCCCTCATAAAAATACTGAATAAGAAGTTGCTCGGAAATCTGATGCTGAGGGCAACTGGATACCAACTGCTTGAATCTCTCCCAATACTCAGCCAATGACTCATTGCCTTGTCTGATGCCACATATTTCCTTCCTGATTGATGCAGCTCTGGAGGCAGGAAAGTATCTCTCTAAGAAGAACTTCTTCAAATCGTTCCAGGTGGTAACAGAGCTTGGCTCAAGATAGTACAGCCAATCCTTTGCAGCGCCCTGTAGTGAAAACGGGAAGGCTCTCAGCTTGATGTGATCCTCAGTTATTCCCTCTGGTCTCAAGGGTGTGGAGCAGACAACCTGGAATTCCTTCAGATGCTTATGTGGATCCTCACCTGCAAGACCACTAAACCTTGTCAACAAATGTATTAAACCAGATTTTAATTCAAAGGGAGTAACAACACCAGCATATTCAATACCCAAGCCATTATAATTAACATCAGGGGCAGCAAGCTGTCTTAATGTCCTTTGGTCACCCATGTTATAAAAAATAGTTTCAGAATTAGAATCACCACTAGTGCTAGCCCGAATTGCTCTACGGCGTGTGTGTAGTGTTCTTTCAATTTTAGGATCAAATCACACAAGTCAGGGCAAGTAGACCTAGTAGCCAGACTAATTCAAAACAAAAACGAAAAAGAAACAAAAAAAATGCGAAAATAACAAACAAGAGTCCCCGTCAACGGCGCCAATTTTTTGACGCGCTGTGGCGCACGCGCCAAAAAGCGAGCGGTTTACAAAAATATGTAGTTTAGGGAGCGACAACTCGGATATCGTCTCACAATGACTCTTGGGTTGTTGTTAACAGAAAAAGTCAGAATTGGGGGGTTTTGGATTTGAAATTTAACAAAGAAAACAAAGCAGAAAAACAATGCAAACTAAATAATTATCAAATAGCTAAAAAAAATGATTAACCTACTGTTCTCGGTTTCCCACTATCATTGGTTTACATAATTCCATGCCCTAAGCATATTCTAAACCCTTTTCGATTGTAGCATCAATTAACAAGCGAAACTGACGCTACGAGACATATGTTCCTATTCCCGAATTAAGCAAACGGGGTGATGCACTCATGAACTAAGCGAACATGAACGAACACACGCGAATTAAGCAAACGCGATTAAGTATAGGAACATACAATCATCGAAATAAATCAACACCTATTCTATACGATTCTGAATTAAGCAAACAGAACATATAAAACAAGTATTGAAAAAGAATAGCATAAAGTTCAGAAATTACAAAACCTCAAGTGACGGCGGAACCCGATTACTGTAGATTAATCAAGGAGACTAGCTCTCCATTAAAAACATAAACCTAAACCTACTGTTGCAGCCGCAAATATGAAAAGAAAAGAAAAGGAGAAGAGAAGATAAAAACTAACCACTGCAATCTGTCCTAGAACAACAATTTATATCTGTCAGTTCTGCGCTATCTCGCGAGGCGAACACTCACTCGCGACGCGAATATTATGAAGAAATCTGCAACGTTTGGACTTCTCGCGAGGCGAAGAATGGCTCGCATGGCGAGGAATGGAAAAGTCTTATTATTACTCCCGTTATGAGTATCAGGGGCTAACCGTGATAGCTTCTGGTCTTCCAGGCTTGCGAGGCGAAGAAATGGTTCGCGAGGCGACACAGAAAAGTTTTCATTTTTACGGCACGATCGACCTTTCAGGTTCGCGAGGCGAGTAGCCTCTCGCGGGGCGAAACACTCCAGAACTGCTTCTTTTTATTACCTGAAAACAAGGATTAACAATAAGTACTTTATTCGATTCTAAATCAGCTAAATTAAGCTAAAAATACTCTAGAGACTCAAAATGCTGCTTGACGACAATCAAGTCTAATTTGGGCGAAAACGATATATAATTAGCACAAAACCATGGTCATACTAGTCATAAAACTAGACGAGTCAGAGGCAGATCAAAATACCCCAAACTTAAACTTTGCTTGTCCCCAAGCAAACTAAAACTCAAAAAAGACTCAAGACACGGCAAGCTTAAAAGATTTAATCAACTTTGCACAAATTTCATGCAATTTCATCAAAACAGTTTTCTTCAATGTTCCCCCCTTTTTCAACAATACAATCCCCACATTCATTTACTTTAAACATTTGAGAACTTCATCATCCAAACAATCATTAATCTAAGCAAGGGATCCAAGTTACACACAAAAGGGAGATCACCAAATTCAAACAATCGCCTTCCTCACAAGGGCATTTAGTGTTTCACTCATCGCTCAATTTTTGTCTAGGCTAACAACATTTCACTCAATTTCACTTTTAAGAGCACTTCCCATGAATTTGATTTTCATATCAAAATGATTCCCACGGAAACATGCATGCAACATCAAAAGGTCTTTTTAAGGTTGTAATGGGGCCTGACTAAGGGTAGGATATACAAAGGAACTAGGCTTAAGTCCCTAGGAACTAAGAGAGCATGAAACTTTTTACACTTTGAATTTCCACTCAAATTCCTTTTTCCATTTTTCTTTATGCTTTGGGTGACTACGGCCCTTTTCTTTAGATATTCTTTTTGACATTTTTGCCCCTTTCTTTTTTCTTTTTCTTCTTTTTTTCCTTTTTTTTTTGGCCTTGGCTCCAACATTTATTTTATTTTTTTTTTCTTTTTCTCAATCACGAATGACATGTCACATCCTTGTAGCCACCCCAAACTTAGTTTCTTGCAACCATTCTCTTGCTAAGATTCCATGCTCTCCTAATCCTAAGATCGGGTTAACATGGTTTTTTCCAGATTTTAGGCTCATAACATAAGGTTATCAAGAACAATAGGCTAATTAGGCTCAATGGGGCAAACTAGGAACATGCATTAGGAATTGGTTCTTTTCAGGCCAAGTGGTTATTTACAAAGAAAATGCCTAAATCATTTGATGCAAACACATAAACATGCAAACCATAAAGAGATTCAAGCAAATTCGGGAAAGTGCAACTTGAAAGTGATTCTCACAATTAAAAACATGCTGGAGGCTCAAATCGTCACCTAGACATTTTTGCAAATTGTTTGACCGAGATTCTATCCCTAGTGTGTGCTTCCCATCACCCCAAACTTATCATAAATCATGCCATCACAACAAAATATCTCAAATTCAGTTTTCAAATTTTTTTCACATGGGGATCACTTTTCAAAAACAAATTTTTTTTTCAACCTAGGGGGAATCATCACATAAATCATGCAATCAATCTGTGCCAAATCAATCAAAACCAATCAAGCTCACCGACCAAAGACTCACACAATTCATTCAAGAGCTAAAAGAAAAGCAAGACAAAACACAAAACAAGACTACAATTGGTTCCCTCCCCCACACTTAAAACATACATTGTCCCCAATTAAACAACATAACTATAAAATCAGAGTGAGGGAAAGGAAGGGTGTTCCCTGATCAAGTGGCAGTGTAGGTGGGAGCTTCCAAGGAGAGCTCCTCAACAGTAGCATCCTCAGGCACCGAGCTCTCATGGAATAGCTTTAGCCTCTGCTCGTTAACCTTGAAGGCCTTGTTGCTACCTGCACTTTTAATCTCTGCCCGTGAACCAAGAAAACAGTAATGGGATTTACCAGCCAGCCGTTCGAGCATCTGATCAATGAACGGCAAAGGAAAGTGATCCTTTCTGGTGGCCTGGTTCAACTTCCTATAATCAATACAGACTCGCCAGCTATTCTGGACTCTAGTGGGAACAAGCTCATTATTATCATTTCTTACCACTGTGAGGCCGGACTTATTTGGTACAACTTGCATTGGACTTACCCAAGTACAATCAGAGATGGGGTATATGATACCCGCATGCAGAAGTTTAGTCACCTCCTTCTTTACAACATCTAGAATCAATGGATTGAGCCGCCTTTGGGGCTGCCTAACTGGTTTAGCCCCATCTTCCAACAGAATTCTATGCATACATCTGGAGGGGCTAATTCCTGGGATGTCAGCCAAGGTCCACCCAATCGCCTTCTTGTGCTTCTTCAAAACCTCCAAAATCTTAGCTTCCTGATCAGAGTCAAAGTTGGAGGAAATAATGACTGGAAGTTTTTCATTCCTCTCCAAGTAAGCATACTTCAGATTCCCATGAAGTGGCTTGAGCTTTAAGGAGGGTGGCTGCTCAATGGATGCTATATTTGGAGCAGCCATGATGTCAAGAACTGCAGCTGAATAGGAAGCTTCACTCACACTATCACCCTGCAAAGTAGAATCAATGAACTCAGCACAAACAGCACAAGGGTTAGTGTTAGTACAGTCAGTACATGAATAAATATCATCGAAGCCAGAAACAAATGGAAAATCAGAAACCAAGTCCTCATGGGTGTCATCAATAATTTCAGAGAGCAACTCTAGTTGGAAAACAGAGTGCTCTTCCAGGGGATGCTTCATAGCATCGAAGATGTTAAACTTTGCCACAATGTCACTAAACTCCATGGACATGGTTCCATCATCAACATCAATCTTTGTCTTTGCCGTCTTCATGAACAGTCTGCCCAGGATGATTGGTGATCTACTGGAATTTGTTTCCCCTGCCATGTCCAGGATGTAAAAGTCAGCAAGGAAAATCAACTCATCAACTTGTACCAGCACATCTTCTACCATTCCTATGGGGCGAGCATTGGTCCTGTTGGCCAACTGGATAGTGAGACCTGTATGCTGCAAGGGACCAAGATCAAGGTTATTGAAAATAGAGGTGGGCATAACATTGATGGAGGCTCCCAAATCCAACATGCAATTTTCGAATTTGCTGTCCCCAATAGTGCATGGAATAGCAAAAGTGCCCGGATCCTTGCACTTCACGTGGCGATGCACGGTGGGGGCTGAAACAGTAACACTTTCAAGTGCAGGCTTAGGCTGAATGAGGGCTGAAACATTTCGCCCTAGATTAACTCTCTCATTACCCTTCAACCTCCTCTTGTGGGTGCATAAATCCTTCAGAAATTTAGCATACTTAGGAACCTGCTTGATCACATCCAGAAGGGGAATATTTACCGCCACCTTTCTCAACACATCTAGAATTTTCCTCTCCTTATCTTCCCCACCATTCTTCTTATTTTTCTGCACTCTTTTTGGGAAGGGGATTGGTGGCACACATACTCTCTCAGCTTCAACATCAACAGAAGGCTCAGGAGCGACCTCAACAGTTTCTTCATTTTTTTCAGAGGCAGCCTCTACAACTTTCCCGGATCTCAAAGAAATGACACTCACATTAGGATTGGAGACATTGGGATTCACCACTGTTTGTGCAGGTAGTTGATTCGATCCTTGAGCTTGCTATATGTTATTGATGGAAGTGGCAAGCTGTCCAATCTGTGTCTGTAAAGAATTAATGCTAGCATCCGTTCGCTGCTGAGATTGTCCAAATTGTGTCTGTAAATTGTGAATGCTAGCATCTGTTCGCTGCTGAAACTGTGCCTGTGAGGCCTGGAACTGTCCAAATTGCTGCTGCAACTGGAGATTCATTTGTTCAGTCATTTGTGAAGTCATTTGCTTGAACATGTCCTCTAGTGAAGGTCCAGAAGGTGCAGAAGTGGTCACTTGGGGCGGACTTTGTGGTGGTGCCATCGGTTGTTGTTGGGATGAGTTCTCATACCGAAGGTTAGGATGATTCCTCCAGTTGGGGTGGTACTTATTTGTGGAGAGGTCAGGAACTCAATACCGGTTCTGATTGTTGCCTTGATTGTAAGGATGGACTGCATAAGCTTGAGGCAAATCAGTAATTGACCCTTCTTTCAGAATGGGACATGCATCATACAAGTGCTCAGGAGAGCTGTACATGCCACACAACCTTGCCGGCTGAACCTTATCCATTGCCAATTGCTTCACCAAAGAAGTGAGCTCATCAATTCTATTCTCAAGGGCCTGGTTGGAAGAAGAGCTATGGACCTCATTCACACCCCTTGTCTCAACAGAATTTCTCCTGGTTGTAAACTGCTGGGAGTTCAGTGACATATTTTCAATCAATTGCTTGGCAGCAGCCGGAGTCTTATCAACAAGGGTTCCCCCACTAGCAGCATCCAAAATATTTCTATCCATCGGTAGTAACCCCTCATAAAAATACTGAATAAGAAGTTGCTCGGAAATCTGATCTTGAGGGCAATCGGATACCAACTCGCTTGAATCTCTCCCAATACTCAGCCAATGACTCATTGCCTTGTCTCGATGCCACATATTTCCTTCCCGATTGATGCAGCTGAGAGGCGGAAAGTATCTCTCTAAGAAGAACTTCTTCAAATCGTTCCAGGTGGTAACAGAGCTTGGCTCAAGATAGTACAGCCAATCCTTTGCAGCGCCCTGTAGTGAAAACGGGAAGGCTCTCAGCTTGATGTGATCCTCAGTTATTCCCTCTGGTCTCAAGGGTGTGGAGTAGACAACCTGGAATTCCTTCAGATGCTTATGTGGATCCTCACCTGCAAGACCACTAAACCTTGGCAACAAATGTATTAAACCAGATTTTAATTCAAAGGGAGTAACAGCACCATCATATTCAATACACAAGCCATTATAATTAACATCAGGGGCAGCAAGCTGTCTTAATGTCCTTTGGTCACCCATGTTATAAAAAATAGTTTCAGAATTAGAATCACCACTAGTGCTAGCCCGAATTGCTCTACGGCGTGTGTTTAGTGTTCTTTCAATTTCAGGATCAAAATCACACAAGTCAGGGCAAGTAGACCTAGTAGCCAGACTAATTCAAAACAAAAACGAAAAAGAAACAAAAAAATGCGAAAATAACAAACAAGAGTCCCCGTCAACGGCGCCAATTTTTTGACGCGCTGTCGCGCAAGCGCCAAAAAGCAAGCGGTTTACAAAAATATGTAGTTTAGGGAGCGACAACTCGGATATCGTCTCACAAGGACTCTTGGGTTGTTGTTAACAGAAAAAGTCAGAATTGGGGGATTTTGGATTTGAAATTTAACAAAGAAAACAAAGCAGAAAAACAATGCAAACTAAATAATTATCAAATAGCTAAAAAAAACGATTAACCTACTGTTCTCGGTTTCCCACTATCATTGGTTTACATAATTCCATGCCCTAAGCAGATTCTAAACCCTTTTCGATTGTAGCATCAATTAACAAGCGAAACTGACGCTACGAGACATATGTTCCTATTCCCGAATTAAGCAAACGGGGTGATGCACTCATGAACTAAGCGAACATGAACGAACACACGCGAATTAAACAAACGCGATTAAGTATAGGAACATACAATCATCGAAATAAATCAACACCTATTCTATACGATTCTGAATTAAGCAAACAGAACATATAAAACAAGTATTGAAAGAGAATAGCATAAAGTTCAGAAATTACAAAACCTCAAGTGACGGCGGAACCCGATTACAGTAGATTAATCAAGGAGACTAGCTCTCCATTACAAACATAAACCTAAACCTACTGTTGCAGCTGCAACTGTGAAAAGAAAAGAAAAGGAGAAGAGAAGATAAAAACTAACTACTGCAATCTGTCCTAGAACAGCAATTTATATCTGTCAGTTCTGCGCTATCTCGCGAAGCGAACACTCACTCGCGACGCGAATATTATGAATAAATCTGCAACATTTGGACTTCTCGCGAGGCGAAGAATGGCTCGCGTGGCGAGGAATGGAAGAGTCTTCTTATTACTCCCGTTATGAGTATCAGGGGCTAACCGTGATGGCTTCTGGTCTTCCAGGCTCGCGAGGCGAAGAAATGGTTCGCGAGGCGACACAGAAAGGTTTGTATTTTCTGGCACAGTCATCCTTCAGGTTCGCGAGGCGAAACACTCCAGAACTGCTTCTTTTTATTACCTGAAAACAAGGATTAACAGTAAGTACTTTATTCGATTCTAAATCAGCTAAATTAACCTAAAAATACTCTAGAGACTCAAAATGCTGCTTGACGACAATCAAGTCTAATTTGGGCGAAAACGATATATAATTAGCACAAAACCATGGTCATACTAGTCATAAAACTAGATGAGCCAGAGGCTGATCAATCAACCTTAAGAATCAGGACTATGAGAATCTCCAAAAGACGAACATCCGAGCTGCCTTTTAAAAAAGCTTATTTCACTAAATTCCATAGATCATCCCCCACCAAGTCCCAAAAATGCTTGAAAAAGATTTGTTGGAACCCGTCAGGTCCCGGGGCCTCATAAGATTTCATGCTGAAAACAGCATGACACACTTCATCTTTGCAAACTGGATTCATAAGCGCATTACGCCCTTGGTTATTAAGTATCGGGACTGTATGAGTTGGGGAGTTGAAGTTCCTACCCATACTATCTTCTGTAAACAACTTCCTGTGGAAATTTAAGGGTTCCAATTGGAGAGTGGTTGACTTAGAACACTAATCACCACTCTCTAAAAAGAGTCGCTGGACTTTATTTCTCGCACGCATGATGATGGTTTGAGTGTGAAAGAATATTGAATTCCTGTCACCACAACGTACCCATTGCTCCCTAGATTTCTAAAACTAGAGCATCCCCTCTCGTTTCAATACATCGTCATACTCCCTTTGAAGGTCTGCTTCTAGAAGCACTAAACCCAGAATATCAGTTCTCTCCAACTTACTCTGAATGCCTCTAATACGAGCTTCTAAAGTGCGCTTCCTATTGAATATATTACCAAAGGCTTCAGAATTAAAAACAAGCACGTCCTCCCTGACTTTATCCAAACTGTTTTTAACCATGTGATTTCATTTTAACCATGCAGAGTTAACCACCTGAGGGACATCCTAGTGTTAAAGCCAAGCTGCTTGAAAACGAAAGGGACGGGTCTTTTTAGCTAAGATAAACCCCTTGCACCGTAGAAGAATTGGACTGTGATCTGAATAATGTCTTAGAAGGTTCTCAACATAGGCTTCGGAGAAGCAACTCCTCCAATCGCAGTCAGACATGGCCCTATCGTGGCGTTTCGAAATACTGCTACTACCCTCAACCCTTCTAAACCAAGTGAATTTGCCACCAATGGCACCCAAGCCCACCAAGCCATAGTCTTCCATCATAGTCGTAAGCTTCAAGGCTCTATTCAAGTGGAAGTTACCTCTTCTCACTTCCGAAGGCATTATCACTTCATTGAAGTCACCCATTTGGAGCCAAGGACCTGTAGGTACTGGACTCACACAGATGACCGTAAAAAACCAATTTATGTTACCTTTACTAAGCACAGATGACAATGTGTCTCCACAAGCAAAACAATAGCAGGACGATGCTTCCTAACAAGGTTACGAGCATGTCTCCTACCCATCACATTGATGGCGCCTTTGATGTTCCAACAAAGAATGGAAATATCCTGGAACTCTATCATTATAAACCAATGGATAATTAGGGGCCCATCACACGTAGTTGGATTACGTGTTTCCTTCTTGCATGGCTGCATGGGCTTGATGCGTCACCACTTGGTTATCCTACTGAGTCAACTCTGACTGAGAAGTCTCTGGGCACGTGTCATTATTCTCCTTACCTTTTTGGCTGCCCACTTGGTTAATCGGTGGGGACAAGTTCCTATCATCCTTTTCACTATGGTCCACAAAAACGAATCTGTTCCCATGAACGTGCTGGATGTCTATCACACTTTTGATCCCATCGGGCAGGCCCTGAGTTGGGGTAAAGGAGGGCATGCCTGAATTTGATGGTTGGGCTTTGGACTTACCATTGGCCATATGATTAGGCGCAGTGAAGTGTCTTTGAGGTGGGCCTTCCTTTCTAGCCCTCTTTTTAACTTCAACATTATTAGAGGATAAGGCCCTATGGTCCACTCTCCTGTTAGCATGCTGGCCCAAATTGCTATCCTTATCCCGAGTTCTGTTAGTAGAACAATTCCTGGATCCGTTATTTTTTATCCCAGTGTTGGCGTCCAAAGAAGCATTTTTTTTATTGCCCTGATCTTTAAAAATCTTAGCACTATCTTTCAGTTTTGAATGCTTTTTATCCTGGCGCTTTTTTGTTGGCACCACTATCCACTCTCCATGCATGAGTTCCTCCAAATTTGGCTTAACTTTAGGGATGTTATTACTCCCTTTATCTTTTCCCTTAACTTCCTCCACGGGAATCTTGGTAGGGATCTCGCCTGATTTATTCCACGGAGCTGAGCTCTTCGAATGTTTCTCACTGCCACCCTCATACCTATGACTGGGTTGGTTGGTATCTTCTGGCTTCATCTTCTCTGCTTGGACAGTACAGTTTCTAGACACAAGCCCATATCAACCACATTTAACACAGATTAGATGTAGCCCCTCATACTCCACCTTGTACCACTTGCCTTTCACTCCCACTTTTCCTACCATGGGTTGTTCTAGGTCTATCTTCACACAAACTCTAGCAAAAATCCCTCTAGCAGCTCGAAGGGTATGCATATCAACCTTTATTGGTTTCCCAATACCAGTAGCAATAGCTACGACAAAACTTTCATCAAAGAAAAGGACACTAAGACTTGGAATACGCACCCAAACAAGGGTTCTACCAATGACGACATGATCAACCACAAAGTCTGGGGGTCCATACTCGGACGGCCAGAATGTGATCAAATATCAGCCACGGTCCTCCATTAATAATCATCTTTCTATCTTCCTCTGAATCAAACTTGACCATGAAAAAGTCATTCCCCACATCCATGATGTCAAAACTCCCTTCTTGAATCTTCCATAAAGCAGCAAGATTTTTTTTCATAATGTTATAACCAAGAGTTTTGCCCAGAAGTTTAACAACCAGTGCATCCTTCCATGGAATACTCAGCTCCTCAATAAACTTTCTGTCAACATGAAACATAGGACTAAGCCTGCTGCCATTAACTAGTTCCTTTTGGATAACTTTGTTAGCAAGTAGGTCAGTCTTCTCCCTTTGTGGCATTGCCTGTTTCCCAAGGACTTTGTCCCTAAATGAGGCGGGTAGAGGTCTCTGCTCCTTCATTACGTTAGGGCCTCCTCGATCAGGTGGTTCTTTTGGTGGCTCATCGGCCACTATGGTTGGTTTGGCGACAGAAAATACAAAATTCATGGCTAGAACGCAAAAAACCCTAGTATAAAGATTAGGACAACTTCTAGATCATTTTGATAATAAAATATAATATTTGAATTGATTTTAAATGATTTGTCTTCTCTAGAAAATTATTGTTTAAAGCCATTTGCTTCAACCAATCATGATAAAAATCTTTTAAAAATCTGAATCAAATTTAAAATTTATTGTTACATAGTTCCAAGGTATAATAATTATTATCCTTCAATCCTTTAACATCTTTCTTTTCATTTTTATCTGTTCACTACTGTGTTCTCTGTTCTACCCTTTCTCTCTCTGTATTTTCCTTCCTCTCTCAATCCAAACGGCAAACGACTTGAAATGAGGAGATCGTTGTCGTCACTGCAATGAGGAGACCGCCAATGCCGCCGAAACGAGGAGATCGCCGGCGTTGCCGCTAAGAGGAGACAACTGTCGTGATCCACCGTCCGCCGCCATACCGGAGCCCTCGTCTCTGTCTCTCTGTCTGGGTGTATTTGGGATAGCTATTTTCATCAAAACTCCATTTAGTATGTTCCGGCTGAAATCAAAATTCTATCTTTCTTCTAAAATTGTTTGTCTCTAAGCTGAAAAAGCATTCTATATTTCTTCTAAGATTGTTGGTCTCTAAAATTGTAGGATAAGAAGACTACTGACGCCTACATCAAGTTTTTCCATTGTGCATCTGGTCCTTCCAATTTGAAATTCTAATATTAAATAGAATGTTAATGGTAGTGTTAAAGTGTATCTTTTCAATTTTTTTATCTGGTCCACTACTTCATTGTTGCTCTACCTTCTCTCTGTCTTTTCCCTCTCTTCCTCTCTTTCTCAATACTTTTTCCTTTCCCTTTCTGTCCAGAGTGTCTGTGGAGATCGCAGTTGTCGCTGCAGTGAGGAGATCGCTGTCACTGCCTCTACAAGCAAGCCACCGTCGACCGTCTTCTCTGCACCGAACAAGGTATGCTTGCTTCTCTTCATTATCTCTTCTCTCTCACTAGTTTCTGTCTCCTTCGTTTTTTGAATTTTCTTCCTATATTTCATTTTTTGTATTATTATTATTATTATTATTAAAAATAAAAAACAAATATTTTTTGAGAAAATTCTAAATTTTTCTGGGTCTTTTTGTAACATCTCTGTTTTTACATATATGTTTAATTACTCTATTAAGAGTGATTAATTTTTCTAAATGTTTATTTTTGTTTATTTTAATGTTGCTTGACTTGAGTAATTTTATTTACTCATTTAAAAATATTTTAGTGAGTGTGTTACACCATGTTTTTACAGGGTGTGTGATAAGCCTCGGGCTCATCTAGTTTTATAACTAGTAAGACCATGGTTTTTGTACTAATTATTCGAGTTTAATCTCGTTTTCGCCTAAATTTGGATTTAATTTTCCTCAAGCAACATTTCGAGTCTCTTAAGTAGTTTTAGGATATTTTAGTTAATTTTGAGTCAAATAAAGCATTTACTGCTATTTCATATTTTCAGGTTAATAAAAAGAGCAAAAAGGGAAGGACACCTAAAGCAGAAGCCATCACGCCCAGGCCGTGACACTGGTCACGGCCGTGACGAGCTACCCATGAAGATCAGAAAGCATCACGGCCCAGCCGTGATACCCATCACGGGCGTGATGAGAAGACCCTGAGGATCAGAGAGCATCACGGCCTAGCCGTGATGGAGGTCACGGCCGTGACAGATCATCACCCATGGACAGAATTGATCACGGCCTGGCCGTGATGGGCATCACGGTCGTGACAGACTAGAATTTGAATGCGCGCCCTTGGCAGAATCGATCACGGCTTGGCCGTGATGGCCATCACGGCCGTGACGGCCATCACGGCCATCACGGCCGTGACGTGAATCCTGATCTATAAAAAGACACCAGGGCAGGCGCAAAAGATATAGAATTTTCACTGTTTACAATTTATTCCAAGGGTTTGTATTATGTTTGTGATGGAGAACTAATCACCAGGGATTAGTCTGCTGTAATCGGTTTCCGTCGACACTTGATGTTCCATAATTCCCGATCAATTTGCTTGTCTCTTTCAATATTATGCTATGTGCCTTGTTTGCTTAATTCAAGTTTTATAGAATAAGTATTGATTAATTTCGATGATTCTATGTTCCTATACCTCGATCGCGTTTGCTTAATTCACGTGTGTTTGATAGTGTTTGCTTAATTCACGAGAGCTTCAATCCGTTTGCTTAATTCGGAAATTAGGAACATATATCTCATAGTGTCAATTGCGCTTGTTTAATTGCTGCTACAATCGAAAAGGGATTAGAATCCGCTTAGGGCATGGAATTTATGTGAACCAATGATAGTTGGGAAACCGAACAGTAGATTAATCGTTCTAGCTTATTGATAATCACTTAATTGCACTGTTTTCTTAATCAAATCTTAAATCTACCCCCCCCCCCCTCCCAAATCGATTTGTAGGTTAATAATAATCCAAGAGTCCTTGAGAGACGATACTCTAGTTGTCGTTCCCTAACTACAGTTTTCTTCCAATCACTCGTTTTTGACCCGTGTGCGACAGCGGATCAGTGTGCACGCTTGCTAGACAATAGCATTACACTATTATTCTTTGTTAAGAAAAATACCATCTAAAATTATTTTGGTTAAAGAAAAATTATTTTCGTAGTCCTTAAAAGAAATTTTTAGCATCAGAAAAATAAAAGGAATCTTTTTTATGTTATTTTCTTTCCTTGGTTGTGGTCCTGTCCACCTTACCTCCCTCTCTTCCAGTCTTTTTTTTTACGTGTCTGTCTCCTTCAACATAACAACACTTCCCTACACTTATTTTTGTTTCTTTCTTCTTCACAAGTTCAGAACTTCATCTCTTCCACCCTCCACCGCGGTAAGCACTGTACGCCGCCGCCTCCATGGTGGTTTCCACCATTTATGTACATATTAACTCCTTCTTATTCCCTTAGACTTATATATCTCTCTCTCTCTTGGCTCTTGGTTGTCATAGGGATCGTCCAACGGTCGCTGTCCACCACGGCCGCCGCCGTCTGCCACCATCACAACACCTTCAAGTTCATCTTCTTCCTTTGGGCGAGTGATTTCTCACTTTCCTTTGTACATTTTCAAAACCCCCAATTTTCCTCAAACCCTATCCCTAGGTTTTGAATTCATATTTTGATTCTTAAAATTAATTGATGTTTTATGCAATTGGGATCATGATTAAGTGCTTCCCTAACCCAATTTTTCCAATCTCTTATTAAATCGAATTTTCCCTAATTTTCATCACAAACCTAAAAAAACCCCAAATCTATTTTGATTTAAATCAATGTGGTTTTTGAGAAATTAAGTATGTTAGTGAGTTATATTTATAGTGTTTATGTTGAGTAATTAATTTTGTGAATTGGTTGATTGTTGTACACGCTTGGATCGTCTCTCTGGGTTGTCGTTCATGTTCATGCTTGCTCTGGGGAAGCAGAAATTGCTCTCTGGGAACTCTGAATGCAATTGACTGCATGGATGCGAAGTTTCAAAAAACCTTCAAACGTCATGTCAGGTGGGGGATTAATACGGGTCTTTGGGTATATGCTTATGAAATTGCATGAAATTAATTGTATGGAAATTGTTATTATAAACTGCTTGATCATAATTGTGTGATAATTGTCTGATTGCATGGTCTGGATTTGTAAATAGCACTTTGCCTGACGTTATGTGAAAGTCTGTTGATACTTTGTATTGGGTTTTGTCAATAGTGTATGAAAGAAGAATATGTTGCTTGGGTAAGTTAGATTATGATCTTATATTTAAATCTATTGTCAAGGGTGTGAATGTTGGGTTGACTTTGGAAACGTATTTATTTGGATTGCTTTGGATTTGGATAATCATAGTAGGAGTCACAAAGGTAATGCAACTATAAGGATATATAGAGTTGGATGATTAGAGGGATGCTTACAATATGTACATTGAGTATATGTCTTTTTGTCTAAATGGACACATTGTTAATTGCATATGTTGTATAGAACCTATAGGTCATGGAATTCATCTTGAGTTATGATTTATGATGAAGGTAATTAATAGCTAAGTATAAGGTTTGATGCGGTTGGTCTTCAATGAGTTATATTATTAAAGTTGTAGGATAATAAAGTTAAAGTTGTAGGATAAGAAAGTTATTTTACAAATTTAATTGATGAAGTTGGTAGTAATGGTCAAGATGAATGATGTATGGTATGTGACATTTTGGAATTAGTTTTAGTCAATTATGAAATTGGTGAATTAAAAGGGTGATATTATACATGGTTGAATATATACACATTGAGGTGTCATCAGTAATAGGAATGATTCTTAATGGACTATATGTAGAGTTAGGATGACGTATTATGGCAATAGGCTCAAAGGAATATGAATGACATGATTGTATGAGATTAAGGCATTGGATAAGAGTCGCCAATGAGACCGAATGTTGAAAGTACAAGATAGGATGAATGGTAAAGGAAATAGGGAATAGGGATGATACGTGGAAATAGAGGTTACATATGAGTTTAGTTGAGACAATAGATGATGATGGAAGATAATATTTTGGTGCTAGTTATATTATGATGTTTGAGTTAAAGTTATTTTATATTAATGTTTGTCGATGGCATATTTAAATGAAGCTCACACCTCCATGTGCTAGATTATTTTAGCAAGTAATTATCTTATTTTTATGACGCGGTTTCCCTTGTGAATTTTTGGAAAATGTTCGAATTCGAGAACCTTCCTTACTCTTGATTTTTGGACATTGAGCATCAATTCGAATTCGTTATAATTAGGCTCTAAGTGTAAGCCTATCAGTATAATCTTAAGTCGCTTAGGGACTTGTGTGGATTGCATTTGTTTCCGAACTTAGATTCGGGAGGTGTTGGAATATTATTATTAGTTGGTATCAATTTTTTATTTATTGAATTTGTGAATTCAATCTTAAGGTTTATCCTTATTTATATTTTGTTGTTTTGGTCTCGAAGTTAATATGATATGTGGTATTTAAAAATGAAATGAATAGACCAAATACTGTGAAGTTAAAGACTTTCAAAATCTTGTCTTTTGATGATTTTATTCTTGGATTTGTCGTTGATCTTAACTATCAACTGTTATTCTTAAATATTATTATATACTTAATTTTAGCCTAAGTACGCTCAAATGAATTTGAAGTGTCAAATGAATTTTGAGTCGGGAAGAATGATTTTGGTTAATGGTCTATTCGAGCCCAATTCTTAACAATAATTCTTTTTAAATTGACACCGGCGCTTTGGAACTTTTAGTTCCTGTTTTTTTGTCTTCGGACAACATTCCAACCTGATCATAGTCGTTGTCGTTCTGGAGGCATAGACACCTATTGATAGGATATTAGGGGACTGTGTGGGGGCCACAGAGACCTTGGGGATAGTCAGGCGTGGATCTTGCCAATGGTCCAGAGTACAGTTGCACTGGTGTCGGTGGAGACCCGGACAACTGGGCTATCTTGAAACTCCACTGAACTAAATACTTTTCAGATGTTAAGTACTCTCGTGTGAAAGGACCTCGGAGATGGCTTTTAGCGTACTCCAATAGGGACTTGTGCACCGAGTTGTTTACAAATATTACCTGAATTCTATCTCGACAAAACATTATGACAATAATAGTTTCCATGGAGCATAGTTAGGTCTAGTCCTAGGCATGCATTCGAGTCTCGACCTTTTTCTGAAACTATATATGTATTTTGTAAATATAACCCTTTATATATATGTATATATATCCACTTAAATGCTTGTTTGTTTACACACATGCCCATATCTACATTACTAGCCTATTGTAGAATCTTACATCCTCTGTTTGTATTTTTTTTCTTCTTTGTTCCTTGTTGGCAACAATAGTGTCATCCGAGAAGTGTAAAGGATGTTAAGTCTCTAAAAATGTCTGATGTACATTTCCCTAAGTTTTGATGAGAATTAAACATTGGTTAATGATTTAATTAACCTTCATATTAGTTGCTAACCTGTCTATCTAATATGCAGATTAAAAACAGTAAGAATCATCTGTCTGGTCATATAAGTGACTACCTGTCTGGATAAGCGAAAGTCAACCTGTTTGCTTATTAGGATTATTGACTTCTTTCAAGATACGTCTTCAACCTGTCTCTCCACGAGTTCCTACACTTGTCTGAAGTTACTCGTTGAAGAACCAAGGACCTAACAAGCTTTTGTGAGCTGTCCTATCAAAAAGGGACTTGAAGCCTTCTCTCCTACTTAGTCTCATGCTTATCAAGAAAAATCAGAAGTTACTCTCTCAAGCAACCTCGGATATTAGAACCAAAGACCAGTTAAAGAATGCTTCCAACGTGCTTTATTCCCTAGTACCTCTGGTCCTTTCACAAAAAGGGAATTGTATTCAGCAAAGTACAACAAGCTCTTCACACAACTCTGATATGACTGTTTAACGATGCATAAAGCCATGATCCTTCAAGTTAGAGTGTAACCAACATTCCTATTGCATTAATGGCTACCCAGAACGACTCTATTGCATTTAATGAAATTATGCTTAAAGTCAACATCTGAGGGAATGTCTCTAACGGATCTTAAATGCTTGAAGACATAGAGAATAATCGTAACATTAAAAAGCCATTTCTCTATGTATTAATTTATTTATTCTTTCATTCTGTATTCTTCAATTATTTGAAGTTATTACACAGATTTTCCTTAGCTTTACATTTAAACCACTCTCCGAGTGTTAGTGAAAGATCTGTCTGCTTGAAGTTGTATTTATTACAAACCATATTTCTCAAAACAAATCTTAGTGTGCCTGAAGAGGCTAGGTGTGCAAATAAAACTTGTCTTGGATCCTGAAGAGGCTAGGTGTGCAAACAATACTTGGAGTCTGTAACCTGATCAGTTATAGTGGATAAATCTTGGTGCTGCCAAGGACCGGACGTAGCTCTTTGATTTGAAGAGTGAACCAGGATAAATAACCGGGTCAATCTCTCTTTCCTTACAAACTCTTTAGTTTTCTTATCCGTTTATCAAGTGGTGTGTTTGTCTTAGTCTCTGTCCTGTTTCCTTCCACTCGTCTGAACCAAGCTTCTGTGTGCGAAAAAGATTTCAACTTTGTTTAAATTCTGATAAACATAATTCAACCCCCTTCTCGTGTTTATAGTTGTCTATTTCAGTTGCTATCAGAGCTCAGCCTCTGGGTTAAGCATCTAACAGTGCGAGGTAAAAGGTGCTGAATAATAGACATGACTGCTGGAGCTAATTCAAGTGGAAGTCACCAGACTGAAGGAGCTTCCCTAACCAGACCTTCTTACTTCAATGGAGAAAACTACAACTATTGGAAGGATAGATTTCAACGGTTCATTCTTTCTACAAACTATGATCTCTGGGATGTCATTACAGATGGTCTATCCATTCCCAATAATGATGATGACACCGACAAGCCAAAAGCTCAGTGGACTACTGCAGAAAAGACAAAATGGGAGCTGAACCACAAAGCTAGATATAACATCATTTGTGCTCTTAGTCCTGAGGAGTTTGAGAAGGTATGTCCTTGTGACTCTGCCAAAGAAATATAGGACACTTTAGCTGTCATACATGAAGGAACAGCCAAAGTCAAAGAGTCAAATATTGCCATACTTGTCAGAAAGTATGAACTGTTCGTCATGGAGGAAGGAGAATCTGTTGCTCAAATGATAGGAAGATTTCAAACTATAGTCAACAGTTTAAAATCTCTTGGAAAATTTTACACCAATGCTGAGAAGGTTGGAAAGATTCTGAGAAGTCTACCTAAACAGTGGAGACCTTTGGTCACTGCTATCTCTCAAGCCAAGGATCTCACTACCTTGACTATGGATAAACTTCTTGGAACACTCACTGTTCATGAGAAAGAACTTGGAGATGAAGTTGAACCAAAGAAGGGCAAATCAATTGCTCTGAAAGAATATCAAAAGTTAGCAAAAACTTCCAAGACTCTAAAGGCAGACGATTCATCCAGTGATGCTGACCTATCTGAAAACGAGGATTCTGAGAGTGATGAAGAATTGTCTCTCCTGACCAGGAAGATAAAGCTTCTCCTACATAAAAAGAAGTTCAAGAGGGATAAGCCATTCAGAAGGTTCAACAAGGACAAGAACTTCAAAGAATCTACTTCAATACAGAAAAGTTCAATTGTCTGCTATGAGTGCAAGAAGCCTGGTCACAACAAGGCTGAATGTCCTCAACTCAATAAGGCTTCTTTTAAGAAATTCTTCAAGAAGAAGAATAAAGGAATGATGGCTACTTGGGAGGATCTCGAGTCAACATCTTCTGATGAAGAAACAGATGAAGAAGCCAATCTCTGTTTGATGGTCAACACTGAATCAAACTCAGACGATGAGGTACATCCTGACTATGAAGAATTACTTGATGCCTATGAGGAGTTACTGGAGGAATCCAACTGGTTATCTATGAGGAGTTGCTGGAGGAATCCAACTGCTTATCCAACAAGAAGGTGTTGATTATACTGAAACCTTTGCACCTGTAGCTAGAATAGAAGCAATACATATTTTAATGTCATATGCTGCAAAACACCAAATCACCCTGTTTCAAATGGATGTAAAAAGTGCTTTTCTAAATGGTATAATTGAAGAAGAAGTGTATGTTAAACAACCCCCTGGTTTTGAGGATACTGATAAACTAGATCACGTTTTCAAACTTAAAAAGGCTTTATATGGTTTAAAACAAGCACCTAGAGCATGGTAAGATAGACTTAGTTCTTTTCTCATGCATAATGGTTTTACTAGAAGACAAGTGGACACTACTCTGTTCAAGAAATTCTCTAAAGAGAACTTTATCTTAGTTCAAATATATGTTGATAATATTATTTTTGGAGCAACTAATGAGAAGTTGTGCAAGGAATTTTCAAATCTAATGCAAGCTGAATTTGAGATGAGCATGATGGGAGAATTGAAGTTCTTTCTTGGATTACAAATCAAGCAGACAAGTGATGGAATTTACATTCATCAACAAAAATATACCTAGGAGTTGCTCAAGAAATATAAAATGGAAAATGCAAAGCTCATGAAAACCCCTATGCAACCCAATGCAAAACTAAACAAAGATGATAAAGGTAAAAAGGTAGACCAAACTGTCTACAGAGGTATGATTGACTCTCTATTGTACTTAACTTCAAGCAGACCTGACATTCAATTTAGTGTCTATATGTGTGCTTGATTCCAATCTGATCCTAGAGAATCTCATCTTAAGGCTGTTAAAAGAATATTTAGATATTTGCTTGGAACTACTAATCTTGGTTTGCTGTATTTAAGATTAAAAGAATACAGATTAGTGGGATAGTGTGATGTTGATTTTGCTGGAGACAATAGAAAGAAAAAGCACAAGTGGAGGATGTCACTTCATTGCAGCAAGTTCAGTCTCATGGTCAAGCAAGAGACAGACAACTATTGCACTGTCTACAGCTGAAGCAGAATACATCTCTGCTGCTAGTTGTTGCTCTAAACTCTTATGGGTAAAACATCAACTTGATGATTACTCTATTTATGAACATAACATATCTCTTTGGTGTGATAATTCCAGTGCTATTTGCTTAACTAAAAATTCAATTCAGCATTCTAAGGCTAAGCATATTGAAATCAAACATCATTTAATTAGGGATTTTGTTTAGAAAGGCAAATTTGATATTAAGTTTGTTAAAACTGAAAATCAATGGACTGATATTTTCACTAAACCGCTAGCAGAAGAAGGGTTCTTATTTATTAGAGATAATCTAAACATGTGTTGCATTGTTGAATGACATGTCTGAGTGTTAACATGTCTGTTGTATTAGACAATCACAATGTCCAATTTTATGATTACGTGTTGATTTGATTATTTCGACTTTGAATTTGCACTCATGTTTCTAAATGATCATGGTTGTATTAGCTATCATACATTTCAAGAGTTTTAATATAACAGTCTTATGCATTAGCTATCATCTGTTTGGCTGCCCACCAAGTAGCAAGGACAAAGTAGAAATTGAACCTCTTTTTTTTTCAAGTTTGAAGGATTAATACATTTGTTTTTTGTTCAACCACCACTGTTTATGAGGTTGGTATCCATCCTTCTATCTTATTTGAAAATGTTCCTGCCGAGATCCGACTTGCCGAAATCTCGCCGTAGGACGTCCAACCAAGAGTGAACAATGGGGGTTGTTTTAGATTATGGCTTGACAGAATATTGTATCCCGATCCTACGTATCCCAATGGGAATCAAAGCCAGATGTAGTTCTAGGTTCAACCCTTGGCCATACGGTGATCTCGATCCCTTAATCTTGTATCCGATGAATACCAGCGAGCAAAGACTCTTCAATAGTCTCTTGGTCGAGCTAGTTTCTCTAATACGCTTAAGGGAGAGTCACCGGGATTCAGTTAAAAGTGAGTCTTTCTCTTGGGTTCTCCTCTTTTTATAATAGGATCCCCCTCTTTAAGAGATTTGGTTTTATCTCCTTTTATCTCTTAAATCTTCTTTGAGATGTGATTTCCTTAATTTAAGGGATATTATCTCTTTTGACCGGATAAGGTTATTTGAGATAATATCATGATTATTTAAGGATAACATCAATATCTTATCCCTTAATTTAAGGGATATTATATCTTTTAACCAGATAAGGTTATTTGAGATAGTATTAGGATTATTAAGGGTAATATTAATTTCTCATCCTTAATATTCGGATTGGGCCGGGTATCCAAGCTCGGTGGCCGGGTTTTACTCCTCGGCCAGTACACAAGTCCCCCCAAGCTTTGAGCTAGTAAAGCGTAAAAGGTTTCATGACATTAGCCGAGCTTGGCCTTTTAAAAGCCTTATTTGGAGACTCTAAGGTTTATGGTGTAGGTTCTCTCCCCCTTTTTACCATAGGCTTAATGACCGATCTTGTACCTCGACCGATCGTTCAACCTCGGTGAACGAGCTTAGGAACTTGGTCTTTTCTTTAGCCTTTCGAGTTGGCGAGGCAATTGGCCGAGCTTCACGCGTCGGTGTATATATATATCTTTTACCTCGGTGAACACCTCGGGTGACCGAGCTTCACTCTTCGAGTGGCCGAGCCTAGGTGATTGACCGAGCTTCACGCGTCGGTGTATATATATATATATCTTTTACCTCGGTGAACACCTCGGCCCATATACAAGTACCCCCAAGCTTTGAACTGAATGCATGGAAGCTTTTTGAAGGAGCCGAGCCTAGCCGAAACAGGGGTAGTCAGCTTAGTTTCGTACTGTGACCATATTTTCTCGGTTCCCAAGATGAAAAGAGACGTTGCCCCTTTAAAGCTAACTTGTGACGCGTGGCTTCTATGGCCTCATTTCCGAGGCCTGCGTTGTAGCTGCGTGCTCATCTTTTTACTTGATGGCAGCGTACATTCCGACGTCTCTGCCACGTGTTTCCTTTCCATTAGTGTGCCGAATCCGGTCAGACTTGAAGGGATGTTTCCCTTCTCTCACACGCCAACAACCATCATCAATTCACCGAAAGGAATGTATCATTTCTTTTTGGGACGTTGCGCTTTTTCTATAAATTGAATAAGCCCCTGGCACGGGGTTTCACCTTCCTTGAGACCTAGACTTTCTTCTCTTTCGAGTCCTTTCTAGTCCAAGCTTTCACACTCCCTTCTAATTCGAGGTACGTCATTCTCATCTTTTTGACACTCCTTTAGATTTTATTCCAGTTTGATTTCTGATTATTTTTAAGAAACCTATGGAGACTTCATTCGAGGTATCCCGGAATGCCTCTTCTGGGGTTCAGATTATAGAGCCCGAAATCAATTGGATTGGGGGCTCTCCTTATCACTCCCCCTCTCCTTCTGATGGTGGTAGGGGTGACAAGGGTTCTTCTTCTTCTTCTTCAGATGGGAGGAGTTCTGCCACTCCAGACGCTATCGTAGCCCCCATGCACCGCAAGCGTGTTTCTAGGATGCCCAGGGTTCCCTACCCGGATATTACCATTCCTGGGTATTTCTGGGTAAAACCCAATGTTGCTGCGTTTTATTCTAATTTCAGGGACTTTGACTCCCTTGAAGCTATAAAAAACAAGGTTGCTGCTAAACAAGGCATCGTGGAGTGCCTCCCTTGTACAGAAGATGATCATGTTTTTCTTTGCCCCTCTTCATATGAGCCACACTTTACATATGTGTATAAGACCTTTTTTGAACAAATTGGAGTTTCCATTCCCTTCACCCCGTTCGAATGTGAAGTTTTGCGAGTTATGAACGTTGCTCCTACCCAGCTTCATCCGAATAGTTGGGCCTTTCTAAGAGCCTTCCAAATTCTGTGTGGCCAGATAGGGATAGAGGCTACTGCTCCTATGTTTCTTTATTTTTACCGAGTTCGGTTCGGGGACCAAGTTGGCTAGATCTCTGAGTGGGATTGAGCAGAGGGGGATCATCAGGCTCTATAAGAGCTCGTATAAGTTTTTCAAGTCGGATTTCTTCAAAGTCCTACCTCTAGAGGGTAATGAGTCTGTCTTTTTTGACTCGGCTGGAAGCCCTAAATTTCCCTTCTACTGGCAACCACACCCTTCCAAATTTTCTAGCTATGACCTCGACTCTATGACCTCTCAGGAGCGAGCCGATGTCGAGGTTCTGAAATTGTATCCCCGGCCATTGCCTTGTGGAAGGCTTTTAAAGCTTACTGCCTCTTCCACTCGGCAAGATGATTTTGAATGTAAGTAGCTTTTTGTTGACAAGTGGTAATCTATCCTGTAGCGTATTTATTGCATTTGACCGATTTCCTTCTTGTAGTGATAATGGGGAAGTTCAACTACAAGGCCCTGATGAAGAAGTCGGCTAATTAAGCTGCTGGCGGATCAGCTATAGCTTCAAATGTCAAGGGGAAGAAAAAGAAGATTGTTGAAGCCTCTGACCTGGACACCCGATTAGAAGTTCTTCCCCTCTGCCGATGGTTGAAAAAACTCCTGCTGCTCATAAGAGGTTGGGCAATGCTCCCATGGTGACCAATTTTACTTCGGACACCAAATGGTACAATGGAAACTGCAATCCGAGCATCAGCTCGCTCTGGGGGAATGAGTTCGACCCTGCTGGCTTGATTGATGGCCAAGTGCTGAAACCTTCAGATGCTCGGCTCTTGCTGGAGCAAGGGCCCGATGAGAGTATGGAGGCGGCCGCTGCCTATGCTCTCCGGATCGCCTCAATCACTCGCTTCTGGAGTCATTAGGTCACTGATGATGTCAAGAAAATGGAGGTGATGAGGGTCCATGCGGCTCGAGCCTTGAGGGTGAGAGACAAGTGATAAGCCTCTGGCTTATCTAGTTTTATAATTAGATGGACCGTGGTGTTTGTGCTAATTATTCGAGTTAAATCTCGTTTTCGCCCAAATTTGGCTTTGTTTTGTTCCTAAGTAGACTTTGACTCGTTCTAGGCATTTTTAGTAGTTTTTAGTCTATTTTGGATAGAATTACGCGTTTTGTTTCTTTTTATTGTTTCAGGTTAGAAGTGAAGCTCCAAGAGTCAAGGAAAGTCAAGAAACAGTGGAAATTTCCATTCTGGAGATACTCGCCTCGCGAAAGGATGCTCGCCTCGCGACCCTGAAGACCAGCTGAGCAGCAACAGTCATCAATTCTGTCTCGCCTCGCGAGTCACCAGCTCGCCTCGCGAACCTGAAGGCCTGACTGTTCCAGAGAAGTCATCCTTTCTGTCTCGCCTCGCTAATCACAGTTCACCTTGCGATCATTCAAACTCGGGATGGAGCCAAAACTGAAATTCGCCCCGCGAGAAGATTCTCGCCTCACGAAAGTCCAAATTGAATGAGCGCCAATTTTAATGTTCGCCTCGTGAGAGGCTGTTTGCCTCGCGAGCGAGCGCAGAATCAGAACTCTATATATTGCTGTTTCAGATCAGAAGAAGGGGGGCTGCGAATCCTAGTTTTTAGCCACTGTTTTAGATCAGTTTTGTTACGAGTTCTTGTTACTCTGGAGCTGCGTCTCCCTTTTTATTTTCTTAGTTTACTATGGTGATTATGTCGGATTGTTTGTGTGTCGTCACGGGCATGAGGAACTAATCCCCTCGTCTAGGGAATCAATGAAGCCACCCATGGCGGTATAGTGTTCATGTGATGTATGTTTTTCTCCCCTTTTCTCAATTAATGTTTTCCAATTCTGATTTGATTGTGTTGATCATATGCATGCGTGATTGACTTGTTAACGTTGATGAGGCTTAGTCAGCGATTCGCGTTTAGAACTTGAATTGGGATCATCGATCGAATATTGCACGAGAGTGAGTAGGAGATCGGTGCAACCTTATAGGGAACAAGAATTAATAGAGTTTGATGATTAGGATTATGAGACCTAGTAAGTAATTAATCCAATCTTCGAATACGTCCTATTGAGCACGACAGTGGGTATAGAAGAATTTGGGGGTCCCGGTTGACATTGTAATTGAACTTAGGGAGGAATTCATCATCACTTGGGTACTATGCATGATTGGGTAGGTGGATTTGAGACCCTAGATATTTTAATATCATATTTTAATACCTTAGCGTTACTTGATTTGTTATTTGAATTGCGATCTTAATCTCTCTCTCACAACCACTTTCCTCGATTGACCAATGTAACTAATTTCCCGCGAATTGGTAGAATTGGTAGCCCAATCCTTGTGTTCGACCTCGGTAAATTCTTACCCTATTTATTTTATTACTTGCGACGACCCGGTACATTGCCGGTGACTCATCAAGTTTTTGGCGCCGTTGCCGGGGATTGGCACAACCAATTTTCCTAATTTTTAGGGAAGTTTGATTAATTGGTTAAGTTTATTTTTATTTTTATTTTTCTGTTATTTATTTCTTATCTCTCTCTACTTCTTTGATTCCACTTGGTCTTGCCGTGTTTTTGTATGCGTGGTACCCTTTCACAAGAGGACCTGCTATTTGATTCGGAGATCACCAAGACCGAGAAGCGCTTAAGGAAGGAAGTCAGAGAAAGAAAAAGGCTTTAAGCGAATAATCTTGAGAGGATGGCCGAAGAAAATCCTCCTCTTCCTCCTCCTCGTTACAAGCCTCTCTTCGAGTACAGTCTACCCAACTTGGGTGATTGTGATTCTTCCATTGCGAGAGGCAACCTCAATACAGACTCCTTCAGAGTGGAAGGATGTATCACAGCCTATATCCATGAGAATCAGTTTGATGGGAGTGGCAGACAAGACCCTCACAGGCACATCACCCACTTCCTTGAAGCTTGTGACTTGCAGAGGACAAGAGGTGTTTCTCAGGATGAGTTTCGCTTGCGGCTATTCCCTCTCTCTCTTAGGGATGTCGCTCGCGATTGGTTTGACAGCTTGGATAGGAACAATATCAGAACTTGGGAGCAAATGGCACAAAAGTTCCTAACTAAGTATTTTCCTCCTCAGAAAGCGGCACAAGCAAGAGCAGCCGTTACATCTTTCAGACGGACAGAGGATGAAACTTTTAATGAAGCTTGGGAGAGGTACAATGTGCTCTTGAGAAGATGTCCTTCAGCTTTCTTTGACCCGGTCTCCAAAGTTCAACATTTCTTTAACGGGTTAAGGGGACGCAACCAAATGAACTGTGATGCCGCAGCTGGCGGTTCCTTTTCTTATTTATCAGTTGAGGATGGATGGGCATTATTGGAGAAGATGTCATATAATGATTACAACCGTGGAAGGGAAACCTCAAGTGGAATCAGTTCTGCGACAATGGAAGCCATTCTAGAGCAAAACAGACTGTTGAAGATGCAAGTTGAGGCTTTGTCTGGAAACAAGAAGGTTAATGCGATACACGAGGGAATGCCTCCGGGTTGTGAAAATTGTAATGGAGATCATGACACTCGGAGCTGTCCGTTCAACTTCTCTCAGGAACATGTGGACTCATGCCACAATTTCTATGACAGTGTGCCCCAGAACAACTATCAGAGGAATAGACAGAATGACTACAGTCAGAATCAGAATAGGGGGTATATGAGGAGAGACCATCCGGGTTTCGCTTGGAGTAATGCTAGTGGTGGTCTAACCGGGCAACAACAACCTCAGCAGAATTGGAAACAAACAACCTCAACAGGGTCTGAGGCCAAACATTGGAATCCATCAGCAAAATACTCAGCAGGCTCTTCCAGGAACTAATCGGTTGCAAATAACAGATAGTGGAAGGCAGCCTTGGGAGTTGGATATAGAGAAGGTGAATGCGGCAGTTGAGAAGTTGTCAATCGATACAGGCACAACTTTAGAGAAGGTGAATGCGACAATTGACAAGTTGGCAATGCATACAGGGGCGGCAATTCACAATCTAGAGACGCAGGTTGCTCAGCTCGCAAGGCAACTAAATGAGCGTCTCCCAGGCACCTTCCCAGGTGATACCGAGAACAACCCTAAGAACCATTGCAATGCCATAACAATTAGGAGCGGTAAGGTGTTGGGATCTAACAGGGGTGCAACTAGTTCTCAGGAAGACAAGGCCCCGGAACAACCACATGTTGAGGAAGAGAAACCTGAGAAAGAGGAGTTGGCAAGTGATAAGGCACCAGAGCAAGGGGGAAGGCTGAAACTTGTAGATGAAGAGTTCCGAAAAAAGAAGTGGGTTGAACCCCAAGACCTCCCGCCCTACATGAAGGTACCATATCCTGAAAGATTGAAGCAGCCCCAACAAGATAAGCAATTCAATAAGTTCCTTGATGTCTTCCGCAAACTTCAAATTAACATTCCATTTGCGGAAGCCTTGGAACAAAAGTCATCGTATGCCCGGTTTATGAAGGAGCTTCTCTCCAAGAAGCGGAGAATAGTGGATGAGGAAACGGTTGCTTTGACCGAGGAGTGTAGTGCCATTCTTCAAAGAAAACTTCCTCCAAAGTTGAAGGACCCCGGTTCTTTCTCTATACCATGCACCATTGGGGGGATGAATCTAGGGAAGGCATTGTGTGATTTAGGGGCAAGCATCAACTTGATGCCCCTCTCTGTGATGAAGAGGTTGGGGATCAAAGAAGTCAAGGACACACGGATGTCACTCCAACTCGCCGATCGTTCTATTAAATATCCTTATGGAGTGGTCGAAGACTTGTTAGTGAAGGTGGACAAGCTCATATTTCTGGTGGACTTTGTAGTGCTTGGTATGGATGAAGACGCCGAAATCCCTCTCATATTGGGTAGGCCTTTCTTGGCCACTGGGGGTGCCTTGATAGATGTGCGACAGGGGAAACTCACTCTAAGGGTGCAAGATGATGAGGTAGTCTTCAATGTCTTTGGAACAATGAAGCACCCTACTGAGAGGTCGGCGGATATGTATCGAGTGGATATGGTGGAATCAATGGTCGTGGCAAAGGCAAATAGAGAAGTCCATGGTTCTTCACTTGCACAAGTGTTGGTAAAATCCCATGATGATGATAGTGAGGAAAAAGACCCTTTGGGGGATGAGGTCTATCTTGAGTGGTTAAGAGACATGGAAGCCTTACCAAGTCTCCCAAGGGATGAATGTGCAAAGGAAGAGCTTAACAACAAAGCCATGGAAAAAGATGATAAAGCACCGAAGTTGAAAGGTGGTACAACCGTGGTGGTCAATGAAAACAATGAGTTGATCCCAAAAAGGACCATCACGGAGTGGAGAGTATGTGCAGATTATAGAGGGCTTTTGGATTTAAATGAGTTGTCCGGGATCCGCAAGCAAGCAATCTACAAAAAGCGAACTAAGGAAAGGCATGACAAACACATCTTGCCTAGGAAGTTTGAGCCCGGGAAAGCGGTACTTCTTGACAATTCAAGGTTGAAGCTCTTTCTGGGAAAGCTAAGATCAAGGTGGTTGGGACCATTCAAAGTCCTCCAAGTTTGTCCACACGGAACAGTAGAGTTAGAAGGGACCTCTGGTAACTTCAAGGCGAATGGGCAAATGATAAGGCATTACCATGGGGAATCAGTCCCAAACTGGAAGCAGTTTCTTCCTCCGGATTAACCCTTAGGGACGACTTGAGTCAGGCTCGGGACGTTAAACAAGCGCTACTTGGGAGGCAACCCAAGCTAGGATGCTATGCAACAGAAGGGAGCCCGTGAGACCAATTGGACGAGGAGGCAACCATGGAAACTTGATCAGGGAGCACCCTCTCCTCTCCTCTTGTTTTGTTTTTGTTTTTGTTTTTGTTTTTGTTTGTCACTCTTGAATAATTTGAGAAGATCAAGAGTTTGTGTATGAATGTTGTGTCGGCAAGCTTGTTGGATTTTAATTAAATTTAGCATAGATTGATTGCATGAATTATTTTGACCATTGATGATTTCCCCCTAGGTTCTAAAAATAGAAAAGTTGATCCCCATGTGAAAAATTGAAAACTGAACTTTGAGAATTTTATTGTGATTACTTGATTTATGATAAGTTTGGGGTGAGGGGGTGCACACACTAGGAATTGTATCTCGGTCAAATAATTTGCAAAATGTCCAGGTGAGGATTTGAGCCTCCAACTTTGTTTTTGATTGTGTGAATCACTGTTAAGTTGCACTTTCCCGGATTTACTTGAATCTCTTCATGGTTTGCATGTTTATGTGTTGCATCAAATGATTTAGGCAATTTTCTTTGAATAACTACTTGGCCTAAAAAGAACCATCCCTAATGCATGCTCCTTAGTTAGCCCCGTTGAGCCTAATTAGCCTATTATTTCTTGATGACCCTATATTATAAGCCAAAAATCTGAAAAACCATGTTAACCCAATCTTAGGATTAGGAGAGCATGGAAGCGTAGCAAGAGAATGGTTGTGAGGAACTAAGTTTGGGGTGGCTACAAGGTGGTGTGTCATATTGGGGTGAGAAAAAGAAAAATAAAGGTTGAGATCCAAAAAAAAAAATTGCCAAAAGAAAAGGGGCAAAACAGAAAAAAAAAAAATAGCAAGGAAAAGGATGTAGTCACCCGAGGCAAAAAGAAAAATGGAAAAAGGAATTTGAGTGGAATGTGTGTCAAATGCTCATGCTCTCTTAGTTCCTAGGGACCTAAGCCTAGTATCCTTGAATATCATACCCTTAGCTAGGCCCCATTACAACCTTTAAAAGACCTTCTGATGTTGCATGCATGTTTTCGTGGGAACTATTTTTTAGATGAAAATCAAATTCATGGAAAGTGCTCTTTATATGTGAAATTGAGTGAAAAGTTGATAGCCTAGACGAATTTGAGAGAATGAGTGAATTACTAAATGCCCTTGTGAGGAAGGCAATTGTTTGAAATTGGTGATCTTCCTTTTGTGTGTAACTTGGATCCTCAACTTAGATTAATGATTGCATGAATGATGAAGTTCTCAATTGTTTAAAGTAAATGAATGTGGGGATTACATTGATGCAAGGGGGGAAATCATTGGAGAAAAAACTGTTTTGATTGCATGAAATTTGTGTGAAATCGATTGAATCCCTTAAGCTTGCCAAGTCTTGAGTCCTTTTTGAGTTTTAGCTTGCTTGGGGACAAGCAAGGTTTAAGTTTGGGGTGTTTGATAAGCCTCTGGCTTATCTAGTTTTATAACTAGATGGACCGTGGTTTTTGTGCTAATTATTCGAGTTCAATCTCGTTTTCGCCCAAATTTGGCTTTGTTTTGTTCCTAAGTAGACTTTGACTCGTTCTAGGCATTTTTAGTAGTTTTTAGTCTATTTTGGATAGAATTACGCATTTTGTTTCTTTTTATTGTTTCAGGTTAGAAGTGAAGCTCCGAGAGTCAAGGAAAGTCAAGAAACAGTGGAAATTTCCATTCTGGAGATACTCGCCTCGCGAAAGGATGCTCGCCTCGCGACCCTGAAAACCAGCTGAGCAGCAACAGTCATCAATTCTGTCTCGCCTCGCGAGTCACCAGCTCGCCTCGCGAACCTGAAGGCCTGACTGTTCCAGAGAAGTCATCCTTTCTGTCTCGCCTCGCCAATCACAGTTTGCCTCGCGATCATTCAAACTCAGGATGGAGCCAAAACTGAAATTCGCCCCGCAAGAAGATTCTCGCCTTACGAAAGTCCAAATTGAATGCGCGCCAATTTTAATGTTCGCCTCGCGAGCGAGCGCAGAATCAGAACTCTATATATTGCTGTTTCAGATCGGAAGAAGGGGGGCTGCGAATCCTAGTTTTTAGCCACTGTTTTAGATCAGTTTTGTTACGAGTTCTTGTTACTATGGAGCTGCGTCTCCCTTTTTATTTTCTTAGTTTACTATGGTGATTATGTCGGATTGTTTGTGTGTCGTCACGGGCATGAGGAACTAATCCCCTCGTCTAGGGAATCAATGAAGCCACCCATGGCGGTATAGTGTTCATGTGATGTATGTTTTTCTCCCCTTTTCTCAATTAATGTTTTACAATTCTGATTTGATTGTGTTGATCATATGCATGCGTGATTGACTTGTTAACGTTGATGAGGCTTAGTCAGTGATTCGCGTTTAGAACTTGAATTGGGATCATCGATCGAATATTGCACGAGAGTGAGTAGGAGATCGGTGCAACCTTATAGGGAACAAGAATTAATAGAGTTTGATGATTAGGATTATGAGACCTAGTAAGTAATTAATCCAATCTTCGAATACGTCCTATTGAGCACGACAGTGGATATAGGAGAATTTGGGGGTCCCGGTTGACATTGTAATTGAACTTAGGGAGGAATTCATCATCACTTGGGTACTATGCATGATTGGGTAGGTGGATTTGAGACCTAGATATTTTAATATCAGATTTTAATACCTTAGCATTACTTGATTTGTTATTTGAATTGCGATCTTAATCTCTCTTTCACAACCACTTTCCTCGCTTGACCAACGTATCTAATTTTCCGCGAATTGGTAGAATTGGTAGCCCAATCCTTGTGTTCGACCTCGGTAAATTCTTATCGTGTTTATTTTATTACTTGCAATGACCCGGTACACTTGTCGGTGACTCATCAACGAGCTGGCTCAGGCCGTGGTCAAGTGTGAAGAACAAGCTCGGGTCATCAGTCAGCTTAAGGCCCAAAGGACTGAGCTGGAAAAAGACAAGACCGTCCTTATGGCCAAGCTGGATCTAGAAAAAGCTCGGTGGCTGAATCTTCCGGAGGTCGCAGAGGGACTTCAAGCCGAGAAGGAGGCCAGTCTTGAGTTACGGAAGCTACTAGAGGCCGAGAAGGAGGACAATCTGAGACTCTGTTCTGATCTGGCTGAAGCCGAGGCTTCCATTATGAATGAGCACGTTAATGGCTTCTCTCAAGCTGTGAAGTAGTTTCAGCGTTTTAATCCAAATGCTGACTTCTCCCGTGTAGACGCAGACAAGGATTTTAACAGGGATGGAATTCTGGTTCCGTTTTCCTAGCTGGAGGATGAGGCAGAGGCAACTCAAGAAGATGAGGCTGAAGGAGAAGTGGTCGGAGAGGAAGCCGATGGTGAAGGGGAAATAAGCTTACCCGACCAATCTTATCCTATTCCCCCGAGTGCCGAGGATGAGCCCAACTCTGTTCCTGTTGAAATCAATGTTCATGGGGATGCCCATGAGTAGCCTAGGAAAAAGTTCCCAGGGCAATGCTCTTTTATTTTGAATACTTATGTACTTTGGGCTTTGTCCCTTCTCATTAATGGAATCACGTACTAGCTTACGAGTTACTTTTTACTTAGAAAATGCTTGTAACTATTTCTCTAAGTTAGTGCTCGGTTTTTACGGTTTGCCGCGTTACACGGTTTACTCGAGTTTTTGAGATTTGAAATACCTGTAGGTATTTACTTACCTTTCTAGGCGTTGTTTTCCTTTTTTAGGCTCGGCATTTCGACCTCAACTCGGTCGATTATAGCTCGGTTAGCCTTTTTAAGTTTTTTTTAACCACCTTCGGATGTTGTATACCTTTATAGACCCGGCATTTCGACCTCAACTCGGTCGATTTTAGCTCGGTCAGCCACTTTAGGTTTGTAGTTGTTTTTTACCTCTATAGGCTCGGCATTTCGACCTCAACTCGGTCGATTTTAGCTCGGTCGACCTCGTTAGGTTTTTAGGTGTTTTCATAAATAAGTTTTTAACCATAACAGTATCTTTACCTAACAACGCAACTGAAAGTGATTCTATTTATTTATTTTTTCGGGTGTGCCTCATTAAAACCCTCCCGGCCAAAACCTCGTGGGAAAAAGATCGGGATAGGAAAAAGAGTGCATCACGATAACCTAAACTAAAATAAAACTTAAGGTGGAAGGTATTTCATGTTCTTGGAACAGCCTTTCCCGACAATTCTTCTAGCCTGTAGGCACCATTTCCCAGATTTTCAACTATTCTGAATGGGCCAGACCAATTCGCTGCGAACTTACCCTCTCTGGGGTCTTTCCTCGCGTCGTTTTGCAGTCTCAGCACTAAGTCGCCTTGCACAAATTCCCTTGGCTGCAACCTCGAGTTGTACTTCTGAGTGGCTTTTTGCTTGCATCGCTCGTCTCTGATTTTTGCCTCATCTCGGACTTCTTCAACCATGTCAAGCTCAACTCGGAGTTCTTCTTCGTTCTTACTTTGGTCATGATGCTGCCTTCGGAAGGAGAGTTCGCCGAGCTCAACTGGAATCATTGCATCGGTTCCATAGGTTAGCTTGAACGACGTTTCACCAGTTGAAGACTGCGGTGAGCAATGGTAAAACCATAGGATGCTTGGTAATTGTTCAACCCAAGCCCCTTTTGACTGGCCTAACCTTCTTTTGAGCTCGTTTAAAATGACTTTATTGGCTGCCTCTGCTTGTCCGTTTGTTTGTGGATGCTCAACAGAGGTCACTTTATGTTTGATTCTGAGGTTGGAGTAGAATTCTCTAAGCTCTTTATCGGTGAATTGCTTTCCATTGTCTATGACAATTGCATAAGGGATGTCGTGGCTGTATATGATGTTTTTCCATACAAAACTCTGAACCTTCTTAGCATTTATCGTAGCTAATGGTTCTGCTTCAATCCACTTAGTGAAGTAGTCTACACCTACCAGCAAGAACTTGACTTGACCTTTGGCAACTGGGAAAGGACCGACTATATCCATCCCCCACATCGTAAAGGGCCACGGCGAGAACATGGAATGGAGCTCTTCTCCTGGAGCACGTGCTATGTTAGCGAATTTCTGACAGGGCTCACACCTGTTAGTTTGAGTAGCACAATCCAGTTGATGTCGCGTCAGTCGACGCGCTCGTGCGAATCCGGCAAGTGTACCGGACTGCCGTCAAGTAATAAAAGATATCGAACCCACAGAGACTGTGTTTTCGAATCGCAATCGGGTTTCGAATCGATTAGATCTGGACTTTGTAAAGGGTTTTGAAAAATGTTTGAATTTGAAATTGAAATGATAAACAAACAAAAAACAAATGTTTTTGGGGTTTTCGATTTAAACGGATTCCTAGGGATTTGGGTTACCTTTGAGGCCGTTTATGTTGCTAATCTGATTTACCTTTGTTGATTACCGAAATTGCCTTGAAGGCGAGTTTATCCTCTGATAGCTTAAGCTCCCTCTCGGGTTACAAAAGCCGTGCCCAATTGACCCGACCCCTACTCTCGTGGTAGTCGATCCCAGATTGGACCCTTTGCGTTCCGTGACAACTCGTTGCTCCTCGAGGGACGGCTTCTAACTCTCGTGATTTCAGTCCCAAGTCTGACTTCTATAGGTCCGACACCTAAGTTCACCGCTAGGTTCCTCCTTATAATGTCTCAGTCATGCAAACAACCTAAGTTCACCGCTAGGTTCCTCCTTAGATCATCCACATCTCACAAACCAGTGGCTGCCGGGCTTTACGAGTGAAACACCCTAGAAATCCTAAGTTCACCGCTAGGTTCCTCCTTAGAACGTCTACGTCACGCAAATAAACGGTTGCCGAAATTTATGAGTGATTAACACACTAGAAATCAGATCTAAAACAATTATGAAATCAACAACGATTTTTACATCAAATCAACATCATTTACAAACCTCGGGCAGAGCCCTAATCCCTAGAAACTATGCTACTACTCACGCCTTGCCATGGAGATGACAAGCTGGGTTGACAACATAGTGAAAATCAGAAAAGAGAAGAGAGGAGAAGAAGAGAAGAGATCCTAAATCTATGCCTAGAGTAGTAGCCCCCAAAGGTCTGATGTTCTCCTTCTGCCTCTGCCTGGTCCCTTATTTATAGAATTGGGCAGTTAGAGTCCTAATCCAACTCAAATTAGATCCAATTCTGTTACTTCTGAGCCAAGTAATACGCGTCACGGCCGTGATGGCTATCACGGCCTGGTCGTGACGGATTCTGCCTTGAAAATTCTTCACTGGTTGGTCTGTCATGGCCGTGATGCTCATCACGGCCTGGACGTGACGGCCATCACGGCCGTGATGGCCATCATGGCCTGGCCCTGACAGCTTCTGACTTGTGGTGGTTCTGGGTCACGGCCGTGATGGCTATCACGGCTAGGCCGTGACAGACTCTGACTTGACCTTTGTTCTTTTTCAGTTTTGCTCGATCATGGCCGTGATGGGAATCACGGCTAGGCCGTGATGGGCTCTGTTTGGCTCATTTTCTTCACTTTTAAAGCTCCATCTTCATCCAAACTTCATCATGGTTGATCTTGAGCAATTTACCCTTTATATCTGCAAAACAACACACGAAAACCGCCTTACCCGTTCCAAAGGAAAATTAACCTAAAATCTAATAAAAATATGCCTAAACTACATGAAAATGCATGCAAAATGATGGACAAAGATGAGGTGGAATCACACTCATCAAATCACCCCAAGCTTAAAACTTTGCTTGTCCTCAAGCAATTACTCAGGCCATAAGATAAATCAATCAAAGCATGGATAGTGAACCAAAAACCCTTGAAGCTAATCCAAGTAATAGGCATTTTTAATAAGCACTCAAGAGATAATCAAGTTCAAGTCCAATTAGAAGCTTAGGTTCCTCAAGTTCATATCCTCACTGATTTGGGCACTCATCTCACCTCACTCAAGTGTTTTAGGGTTTATGACAATTCACTCCATTTCCTCAAGGAAAGTATTTTACCATAGGCTTGACTATTAACCAAATCTCTACTTTATTTAAGAAAACACTTAAGAATCAAGAGGTCTTTTCCTTTGGTTGTAATGTGGCCATGGGATTTATTGTAAGGTGGGAAAATCAAGGAAAAGGGAATTTCAAGAAGGCTAGACAGATTATCAAACATTACAAAGTATGACACCTTCTAAAATACCTTTCGGGGGCTTTGATTTACTTTTTCCACCTTTCTTTTTTTCTATATTTTTTTTTTCTTTTTCATTTCTCACTTTCTTTGTCATCCCCTTCTCCATTTTTTTCTGTTCATTTCATTTTTATTTGTTTGGAGAAGGGGAGATTTATAGCTCAAGAGAAATATTTTCATCCCATTCTTTTTCCAACTACCATTTTGCCCTTTTTGTAATACTTTAAAAGGTGCCATACCAAGCATTATTCATCAAATTAATTCATGGTACCAAGAAAAGTATTTTTTTTTTCTTTAGGCTCAAAATTGGGCAACTAAGGGGTAGCAATTATCATTCAAAGCTCGGGAGGCCAGAAAAATACCTAGTGCCTCAATCATCTTCAAAAATGTTTTCAGAAATTTTTAAGTTTTGAAATGGTTTCAAGTCAAGTTCTAGAAATTACAGTCCATGAGGAATTACAACACTCTAGCACAAGAAATGGGGAAGATTTAGTGGATACCCCTTTTGGCTCAAATTCTTACATTTAGTAGTTCAAAAATCAGTGAGGTACACAAGTCTAAGGAACCACATGCTAATTATCAACTATCAAATGTCTATCTCAAGAATTTTTATTTTTTAGCCATATCACAAGAATAATGAAAAATTGGGTTCAAAATTCACTATCTCAATTCATTTGGCTCCAAGTTCTCACAATCGGATGCATGTTCTAAGTGAGGGGCAATCTATAGAATGTGATCATACCAATCTATGCCTATGTGAATGCAATATGAATGCAACAATGCAAATGCAAAAATAAATACAAAAATACCCCCACCCCAAGCTTGATTACTTACATTGTCTCCAATGTAAATAATCAAGTCGAAGAGAGGAGAAAAATGGAACATCTTACCGAGGTGGTAGCGGGTGTTGGCTTGCATTCCAGTCAAAACTTGGGTGGAAATTTCATCACGGCCGTGAGGCTTATCACGGGCAGGCCGTGATCGTTTCTGGTCCTCAGGAGTTGCCCTGTCACGGCCGTGATCTACATCACGGCTAGGCCGTGATGCTCTCTGGCTTTGGCATCCTACTCATCACGCCCGTGATGGTTGTCACGGCTAGGCCGTGTTCCTTTCTGTGCTCTTGTTTATTTCATCACGGCCGTGACCACTGTCACGGCCAGGGCGTGATGGCCTCTGACTTTATCTTTTTTATGCTCTTCTTCTCTTTCTCAACCTGAAAACACTAGATAAACCTATTAATGATATTTTTGCCTCTTGATCTTCTCAAATTATTCAAGAGGTTAAATCAAAAACAAAAGGAAAAAGGGAAAGAAAACTTGGGTTGCCTCCCAAGAAGCGCTTATTTATGGTCTTAAGCTTGACCATACTTCCTTCAATCAATCGGGGTCGGCTGGGCGTAGAAGTGCAGGCACACTTTTCTTCCAAGGAGCTCCTTCAAATAGCCGTTTCTGCTCATACGGCCAATAACGCTTCCACTTCGCTCTTTTTTCTCGGAGCTTCCTAGCCTTCCTTCCTCCCGGCGGAAGTTTTGTTTCAGTATGGACAGCAACTCCAATTCCATCACTGCTGGGTGCATCATTAGCCTTGCATATCTTTGGGGTTGCTTCCATGCTAAGTTCTTTCTCTACCGCTGGAGACGTTACATTAATTCTGCACACATGGCTCTCAAAAGGAGGGTTGTTACAAGAGTTAATCAACTGAAAATTTACCCTACCTTCCTCTACATTTAGAGAGAGTTTGCCATTCCTTACGTCTATTACCGCTCCAGCGGTTGCCAAGAATGGCCTTCCTAAAATGATGGGGAATTTAGAATTCCCTTTCATGTCCAATACCAGGAAGTCGGTAAGGATGAGAATTTTCCCTACCTTTACAGGAACATTCTCTAGTATGCCTAGAGGAGTCCTAGTTGAGCCATCCGCAATTTGTAAGGGGAATTTGAATGGTCTCAACTCTTTGCTTCCCAACCTTTCCATGATAGTGAGGGACATCAAGCTCGTGCTAGCCCCTAAGTCACATAAGGCTGGGTCTATTTCCACCTTTTCAATCGAGCAAGCGATGGAGAAACTACCTGGGTCTTTCAGTTTAGTAGGCATTTTAGTCTCTACATCTACTTGCTTTTTCCTGACCAACCTCTGTGGGAAAGGTATCGGGGGTTGGTACGGTGGTGGAGGGACATATTTCGGTTCTGACTCTTCCTTTTCGCTCGTGTCCTCCTCCGGTTCCACGTCCAATTCAGCTACCCCCACCCCAAGCTTATCATCCCTCAAGTGTATGACATTGCAATGCTCATTGGGATTTGCTTGGGTTGCCCGGGAATGCACCCTTAGGTCTCGAGTACGTCTTTGGCTTGTTGGGCAATCTGGGTTTCTAGCATCTTGTTATGAGTTGCTAAGTTGTCTACCTTAGATGCTAGCTCCTTTATTGCTTCACTCACTGCCCTTCCTTGTTGTCTAAACTCCTCATTCTGTTTTGTCTGAGTTTCAACAAAACTTTCAAATAAGGTCTCGAGTTTAGATCTTTGTACCGAGGATACCCTGGTCTGCTGCTCTCTTATTACCTTGACCCTCTTGGAACTCATGGTTGAGCGTGTTGCTGTAGTTGCCGTAAGAGAGGTAAGGGTTGTTCCTTCTTTGGTTGTAGGGATTTGGGGGAGCATAGTTGGGCAGCTTCGGGTTCGTATCATAATAGTTGTTACAAGAGTTTACTTGCTCACCCGAAGCGCCGGATCCATGTGGGCATCCCATCATGTCATGTCCCTGCATTCCACAAATCTCACAAGCAAGGTTAGTAGCACCTAATGCACTCACATTAGCTCTTTCCAGCCGATCAAAACGTTTATTAAGTGAGTCTATCTTTGACATAATAAGATCTGTGCTATTTACCTCAAACTTACCCCCAAAATCTTGTTCGGGTTATTACCTCTTTCGGATCCCCATTGGTGGTAGTTGGTGGCGACATTCTCGATGATGTTGAATGCCTCGATCGAGGCCTATTCATAAACGCTCCACCGGCTGCAGAATCAAGTGACACCTTCGAAGAGTAATCCAATCCGTTATAGAAGGTGTGCACTATTAACCACCTCTCGAGTCCGTGATGTGGGCACGACTCCAGCAGTCCCTTGTAGCGATCCCAAGCTTCTGATAATGATTCTCCATCTTTCTGGAAGAAGCCGGTGATCTGGGTTCTTATGTAGGCCGTCTTGGATGGAGGGAAGAATTTCTCCAAGAACGCCTGCTCCAATTGGTCCCAAGTGGTCAAAGTGTTAGCGGGGATTTGCTTAAGCCAGGCCTTTGCCTTTCCAGTGAGAGATGAGGGGAACAGTCTTAAACGTACAACATCGACTGAGGCTCCATTAATCCTGATTGCGTCGGTGAACTCTAAGAATGTTTCTATATGATCGGTCGGGTCCTCCGAAGGCAATCCTCCGAATTGATGTTGCCTAATCATGTTGATTAACATGGGCGGTATGGTATAGTTCTCCGCCTCAATCTCTGGCCTTGCAATCCCAGTTCGCAAGCCTCTCGCATTTGGGGCTGCGTAGTCCTTCAAAGGTTTTGTATCCGGTTGATTCGCCATGAGTGGAATGGGACTCAACCTTTCTCCCTCTCTTTGTAGTCTTCTACGTCTGTGGAAGGTCCTCTCGATCTCCGGATCAATCTCACTAAGGCTCCCAAGACTTAGAGATCTTTGCATATAACACACAGAGAGATGGATACAATAGAAGGAAAAGAATTTTTTTTTTTTTTTATATTTCAGAAATAAAAATCAAACAAAAAGAAAAGGTCCAGAAAAATCAATTCAAAATTTGAATTGAGATTCGAAAAGGCACAGTCCCCGGCAACGGCGCCAAAAACTTGATGTCGCGTCAGTCGACGCGCTCGTGCAAATCCGGCAAGTGTACCGGACTGCCGTCAAGTAATAAAAGATATCGAACCCACAGAGACTGTGTTTTCGAATCGCAATCGGGTTTCGAATCGATTAGATCTGGACTTTGTAAAGGGTTTTGAAAAATGTTTGAATTTGAAATTGAAATGATAAACAAACAAAAAACAAATGTTTTTGGGGTTTTCGATTTAAACGGATTCCTAGGGATTTGGGTTACCTTTGAGGCCGTTTATGTTGCTAATCTGATTTACCTTTGTTGATTACCGAAATTGCCTTGAAGGCGAGTTTATCCTCTGATAGCTTAAGCTCCCTCTCGGGTTACAAAAGCCGTGCCCAATTGACCCGACCCCTACTCTCGTGGTAGTCGATCCCAAATTGGACCCTTTGCGTTCCGTGACAACTCGTTGCTCCTCGAGGGACGGCTTCTAACTCTCGTGATTTCAGCCCCAAGTCTGACTTCTATAGGTCCGACACCTAAGTTCACCGCTAGGTTCCTCCTTATAATGTCTCAGTCATGCAAACAACCTAAGTTCACCGCTAGGTTCCTCCTTAGATCATCCACATCTCACAAACCAGTGGCTGCCGGGCTTTACGAGTGAAACACCCTAGAAATCCTAAGTTCACCGCTAGGTTCCTCCTTAGAACGTCTACGTCACGCAAATAAACGGTTGCCGAAATTTATGAGTGATTAACACACTAGAAATCAGATCTAAAACAATTATGAAATCAACAACGATTTTTACATCAAATCAACATCATTTACAAACCTCGGGCAGAGCCCTAATTCCTAGAAACTATGCTACTACTCACGCCTTGCCATGGAGATGACAAGCTGGGTTGACAACATAGTGAAAATCAGAAAAGAGAAGAGAGGAGAAGAAGAGAAGAGATCCTAAATCTATGCCTAGAGTAGTAGCCCCCAAAGGTCTGATGTTCTCCTTCTGCCTCTGCCTGGTCCCTTATTTATAGAATTGGGCAGTTAGAGTCCTAATCCAACTCAAATTAGATCCAATTCTGTTACTTCTGAGCCAAGTAATACGCGTCACGGCCGTGATGGCTATCACGGCCTGGCCGTGACGGATTCTGCCTTGAAAATTCTTCACTGGTTGGTCTGTCATGGTCGTGATGCTCATCACGGCCTGGCCGTGACGGCCATCACGGCCGTGATGGCCATCATGGCCTGGCCCTGACAGCTTCTGACTTGTGGTGGTTCTGGGTCACGGCCGTGATGGCTATCACGGCTAGGCCGTGACAGACTCTGACTTCAGCCTTTGTTCTTTTTCAGTTTTGCTCGATCATGGCCGTGATGGGAATCACGGCTAGGCCGTGATGGGCTCTGTTTGGCTCATTTTCTTCACTTTTAAAGCTCCATCTTCATCCAAACTTTATCATGGTTGATCTTGAGCAATTTACCCTTTATATCTGCAAAACAACACACGAAAACCGCCTTACCCGTTCCAAAGGAAAATTAACCTAAAATCTAATAAAAATATGCCTAAACTACATGAAAATGCATGCAAAATGATGGACAAAGATGAGGTGGAATCACACTCATCACCAGTCTCATGGTTGGCCAGTAAAACCCCGCTCGCAGGACCCGAGCTGCCAGAGATCGGCCACTTGAATGCATCCCACAAATTCCGCGGTGCATCTCATCCATTACGTACTCGAACTGCTCTTTTGTCAGGCACTTCAGTAAAGGCATGGAGAATCCTCTTCTATACAGCTCGCCGTCTCGGATGGTGTAATTGCAAGATTTTAGACGAATTCGCCTCGCCTCCTTAGGGTCACTGGGCAATTTGTCCGAGGCTAGATATTTCCAAATCGGTGTCATCCAGCCACGATCATAGTGCTCGGTCATGGTTAATTTGGCACTTTTTATGCTCGGTTCGAGAAGGTTTTCCTGAATGAAAGTTCTTAGCTGGCCCGCTTTCTTGGTGCTAGCCAACTTAGACAACAGATCTGCCCTGGAATTTTCTTCCCGAGGTATATGCTCAATAGAGAAATTATCAAATTCAGAAACTAGGCTATTAATCTTACAGAGATAACTGGTTATTTGGGGATCCCTTGTTTGATAATCACCTGAGACTTGTCCTGTGACAAGCTGTGAGTCACTTCGCCATTTTAATTCTCGAATCCCAACTTCTTTAACTAGCAGAAGTCCTGCAATAAGGGCTTCATACTCTGCTTGGTTGTTTGAAGCATTAAACCCAAACTTTAAGGATTGTTCCAGGATCAGATCATCAGGCCCTTCGAGAATTATTCCATCCCCGCCACCCTTCAAGTTAGATGATTCGTCAAAATATAGGAGCCAAACGAAGTATCCTAACCTCGGTTTAGATGAGAGTTCGGCAATGAAGTCGGAGAGGCATTGTGCTTTCATCGGCCCCTTCGGCTCATATTGCAAACCGAATTCCGACAATTCTATAGACCAAGCTATCATTCGTCCGGCTAGATCGGGTTTCCTGAGCACCTGCTTTATTGGATGATCAGTTTTGACTATAACTTGGTGCGATTGGAAATAAGGTCGTAACCTCCAAGCTGCCATAACTAAGGCGAGGTCTAGTTTTTCAATTACTTGATATCGTGTCTCTGCGTCTTTCAGGATTCTACTCACATAATACACCGGCATCTGTTGCTCTTCCTCTTCCTGGATGATTACTGCACTGATTGCATAATCGTTGGCAGATAGATACAAGTACATATCTTTGCCGAGCTGAGGCCGAGTGAGGATTGGGGGAGAGGCTAGGAAGAGTTTCAGATCTTCAAAGGCCTTCTCACACTCCTCAGTCCAGGTGAACTTTTTCGGTTTTTTCAAAAGCTAGAAGAAGGGTCTTGCCTTTTCTGCGGACTTCGGGAGAAAGCGGGATAGAGAAGCCAATCGGCCAGCTAACCTCTGAATTTCTTTCACATTTCGAGGGCTCCGCATTTCCACAACAACTTTGCACTTATTTGAATTAGCTTCAATTCCTCTGTGCGTTAGCATATATCGTAAGAATTTTCCTCCTTGTACACCAAAAGAGCACTTTTCTGGATTTAACCTCATGTTGTATTTTCTGAGCTGACTGAAGATTTCTTCGAGGTAGGCTGAGTGTTGCCTCAGATCAGCAGATTTTACCACCATATCATCAACATATATTTCTAGGTTCTTTCCGATCTGGTTGACAAAAACTTTGTCCATAAGCCTTTGATATGTTGCACCAGCATTTTTTAAACCGAAAGGCATTACCCGATAGCAGTAGTTTGCCCCATCAGTCATAAATGCCGTTTTTTCTTCATCGAGTGGATACATCCTGATCTGGTTGTAACCTGAGTATGCGTCCAAAAAGGACAAAACCTTGTACCCTGAGGCCCCATCTACCAGTCTGTCAACGTTGGGAAGAGGATAAGAATCCTTCGGGCACGCCTTGTTGAGATCGGTGTAGTCGGTGCACATTCTCCATTTATCGTTGGCCTTTCTAACTAACACCATGTTGGCTAGCCAAGTAGTATACTTCACCTCTCTGATGATATTTGCTTTGACCAGTTTGGCAGTTTCCTCAGCTACTGCTTGGCGCCTTTCTTCGCCAAGTTTTCTTTTTCTCTGAGCTAAAGGGTTGGCTTCAGGACATATAGATAGCTTGTGGCACATGAGATTGGGGTCTATACCGGGCATATCCGATGTCTTCCAGGCGAACAAATCGGCAATTTTTTTTAAGACCGCTTGAATCCTTTGTTTAAGCGAGGGGTCGAGCTGACTGCCGACTTGGGTACACTGTTCAGCCTGGGCTCTCAACTGAAACCTTTCTAAGGACTCTGTTGGTTCGGCTCTGGACTCATATATCTCCGTCCTTGGGTCAAGTTCAAGCATGCTGACCGAGCTGGCTGGGGTTACCGAACTGTCCGAGCTTACCACTTCTGCTTTATCGTCCTCGGCATTCCTTACGATATCCTGGTTTCGGGTAACCTTTAGCCTATCCACATAGCATTGCCTAGCTATCCTTTGGTAACTTCGGACTGCGACTATATCTCCGGATTCGACTTGGAATTTCATTGTCAGGTGTGGGGTAGAGACAATCGCTCCGAGTTCATTCAACGTTGGCCTTCCAATAAGGATGTTGTACGACGTGCTGGCATCCACAATAAGGTACCTGACTGATATGGACTTGGAGAGTTTTCCTTCTCCAAACGTTGTCAAGAGATTTATATAACCTCGGGTTTTTACTTGCTCCCCGGGGAACCCTACTAGCTTGTCTTCCTGCTCTTTTATCAGCTTTTATGGAATTCCAAGTTTCTTGAAGGTCGCCAGGTACAAAATATCAGCCGAGCTCCCCTGATCAATAAGTGTTCGTTTGACCGAGAAGTTGGCTAATTCGACCGTTATCACCATTGGGTCATCCTGACTTGGATCCAGCCCTTTAAAATCGTCATCCGAGAAAGTTATTGGAGGTCTTGTCCTTGTAGGCTTTCCAGACACCGTGTTGACAGATCGGAGGGCTTTGACATGACGCCTTCGAGTTGAACTCGTCGTTCCTCCACCTGCAAATCCTCCTGAGATTGTATTGATGACCCCTCTGACTCCTCCTTCTGATTCTTCATTAAGAGCCCTTTGAATATTCAACCGATCTCCGCTCTGATTGTTTTCTTGCAGGTTTGCATCTCGGTTACGGTTGTCATAACCGTGTCTCCATCGTCTTCGACCAGCTCGTCCGCCTCCATTATCATCTCGGCGAACGAAACGGTCAAGACGACTTACCCGTAACAAGTCCTCGATTTTTTCTCAGGTTGCTCTACAATCTTCAGTGGAGTGGCCATAGTTTTGATGCCACATGCATTCTTTACTTCTGTCAGCATTGGCAGGCGTTTTGGACGGTCGAGGTAAGGTGGGTGAGTAACTCGGCGTTGCACACCTCTTGGAGAATGGTTGCCCGAGATCGGTTTAACGGCGTATAAGACTAGTACCTGGGTTGCCTCTCCGAGAATCCTTTTCATTGGTCTTTTGGGCCCTTTGTGGATCAGTCCCCCCTATTTCTTTCTTTGCTCGGGACCGAGCTCTTGTCCTCAAGACCTCTTTCTCTCCTTTTGAATTCTACCATCTCTTACGAGTTCATGAACCCTGTAGCTTTTTCCTGCAACTCTTCAAAATCTCTCGGTGGTTTTCGGGATAAATACTCAAAGAATGGACCTGGCTTCAGACCGCCCATGACGGTATGAAGGCAGAGTTTCGAGCTCATGTTGGAATTAAGATTTGTTTGGCATTAAAACAAGCCATATAATCTGAGTGATTCATTCCTTTCTTGTTTGAAATTCACCAGCGAGACCGAGTGCCTTTTATGCCTTCGGCTTGCTGCGAATTGTGCGATGAACTTAGTCATGAGCACATCAAAGGAATAGATTGACCGAGGTGGTAGATTCGTAAGCCAGGTTAAGGCAGGGCCTTGCAAAGTGGTTGGAAAAACTTTGCACATGACGGCTTCCGAATCGGTCACCAAGTAAACAGAAGAAATAAAGGATTCTACGTGCTCGGTTGGGTCAGTGGTGCCATTGAATTTTTCGATGTTAAGGGGCTTAAAATGTCTAGGCATGATTACCTCATTGATGTCATCCGTGAACGGCAACCTCGACCGTCGGTCCGTTACCCTTTCTTTTTGGATAGTCCTTTCTGTACGAGATTTAGCTTCTGAAGCCTTTGGGGGAGGTTTGGTCTTGGATGGCCGGTTAGTTCCCCGAGGAGAGGGTACGCAGGATGGATCCTTTTGGCTATCCTCGGGTGAGGATTGCTCTTCCTCGGAAGGTGTCACCGATCTTTCTCTTTTCCGAGTTCTTGAAAACCTTTGAGGAAGCCTTTGATTCTGCGCACGTATCTCCTCATTCTCCTTCCGCAGCCACCTTAGCTGTTGCATAACCTCTCCCAGCCGAGGGTTATCTTCATTGACGGGAGGGGGAGGGTGATTGTCGTGGTTCTGGTTCGTGTTCAAGGCCTCATGATCTTCATGGTTCATTCTATTCGCCCCTCCCCTCGGACCATTCCGTGTAGTCACCATCAAGCTTTCTTGTGGAACCGGGGAAAGTTTTTCCTCGGCCCTACGGTGGGCGCCAAATGTTCTTGCCGAGATCCGATTTGCCGGAATCTCGCCGTAGAACGTCCAACCAAGAGTGAACAATGGGGGTTGTTTTAGATTATGACTTGACAGAATATTGTATCCCAGCCCTACGTATCCCAATGGGAATCAAAGGCAGACGTAGTTCTAGGTTCAACCCTTGGCCATATGGTGATCTCGATCCCCTAATCTTGTATCCGATGAATACCAGCGAGCAAAGACTCTTCAATAGTCTCTTGGTCGAGCTAGTTTCTCTAATACGCTTAAGGAAGAGTCACCGGGATTCAGTGAAAAGTGAGTCTTTCTCTTGGATTCTCCTCTTTTTATAATAGGACACCTCTCTTTAAGAGATTTGGTTTTATCTCCTTTTATCTCTTAAATCTTCTTTGAGATGTGATTTTCTTAATTTAAGGGATATTATCTCTTTTGACCGGATAAGGTTATTTGATATAATATCATGATTATTTAAGGATAACATCAATATCTTATCCTTAATTTAACGGATATTATCTCTTTTAACCAGATAAGGTTATTTGAGATAGTATTAGGATTATTAAGGATAATATTAATTTCTCATCCTTAATATTCGGATTGGGCCGGGTATCCAAGCTCGGTGGCCGGGTTTTACTCATCGGCCAATATAGAAAACATTCTACTGTAACAAATTAGTGGGTATGGTGCAAAGATGAATGTTAATTTTTTTGTTAACCATGTCTATATTATATAGCCTTGACATTTTTTTGGTGTGAATGTTTACCCTTTGACATGTGACTCTAGTTGTTTGAATCTTCTCTCTATTACAACATATTCTCTCTATTACAACATAAAGTGACTCTAATTCTTGAGTATTATTATTTTCCTTTAATACTATTTTATTTCCTTTAAATGCATTAAATTATGTATTCAATTTGATTGAAAAAAATTTACATTTTTTAAATTCAACTTGATTCAATTTTTTTTTTTTGATTGATTCCATATACTAAAGACTGCTCTCCAGCTTTGGTGAGATCAATTACTATAGGCAATAACTAATCTGATGCTTTGATCGGGACAAAAATGTTTGTGGATGTACATCTTTGCAGGCCAATTTCTTTAATGCCCTTGAGAGAATAAAGAGGATGAAACCAAATTAAGGTATCAAATTTCAACCATGTCTTTCTATTTTGTTCCTCTATCTTTGAAGAAATTTTGAATTTTGAATTTTGTGTTGTTTCCAGGTTTCCATTCACATGACAACAATTTATGGGAATAATTTATGACACTTTTTGCGATACCATATCTGTAAAAGATCAATGGCAAGATCATGGTAAATTATTTGCTTCCATTTTCGATGACAGAGGTAAATTATTTTCTACGTTTAAGTGTTATCGGTTTATTTAATTCTTTTGAATATTTGTTACTAGGTAAATACTAAATTATTTTATTGACTGAATTTCCATTTAAAAGTGAGGTAGATTTAGATACCTCTATGAAGATAGCAACTTTTTTTTTTTTTGATATAAATGAACAAATCAATCTTTCATTTATTTGGTTAATATAAGGAGTTTATTCATATATTTGGAGTTTCATTTTTCTGCCCTACTAATCAGCTGCAAAATTAGTTATTATTATGTGGGGTTTAAGAGGACAATAAATATAATTATTATATTAAATATTTGAAGAAAAAATGTTTACTTCCTAGAGATTGATCATTGTTTTAATTTTGTAGAGCCTACATTTCAATCTTATAAAGATCGATGGTAGAGTTATGGTGAGCCTACTTCCTGCACTAGGTTGATGAAATGTTGGATATTTGGTGGTGTTTGAAGGACGGTAGGAGGGTAAAGCAAAGCATATATTGGAGTAAATGTGGGTGATCCATTGTGGAAGAGAAAATTCTGGATGATTTATTTTTTGAGAGAATTGTATGATCCTACTTTCTTCTGCCTTCAGTTGTAGAGTTAGATTTTGAGCTGCAAATTGAATCGCTAATGAACTCTTCATTTGTTATTTTGTCATTATTATATGTTTCAGAGCACATTCTTAAATGATTATTATTATTACAACCATCAATACTAGCAACGTGTGTGTATATATATATATATATATATATATATATATATATATATATATATATATATATATATACCCATTAAGAAAAGGTAAAACAAATTCTCTTTATCATATATTTGTCAGCATTTGTAAACCTTTTTTTTCGTAACTGTGAACCATTTGAATCAATAGGATACAAATTCTACTAATTTTCAATCTTTATATATATAAAAGGTTTAGTTTGGGGTAATTTTTCCCACTGACTATGACGTCAAAATTATCATTTAACGGACTTATTTAGTAAACAAAATACACTTTAGATAGTTTACTTATAGTTTTCAGAATTATAGAAGCATGATGGTCTACCAATTCCACCTTAATGCCAACTTCACGTGAGTTGTGTTTAACATTATGATACTGCAATTACCAGATTTTTTTTATAAGAATAAGAATTTTATAAAATATTGATCCATGTATAGAAATTTATTTTATAAAAAATATTGATCCATGTATATAATTGACTCATGTTTGGAAGAAATGTCTCATGTTTTAAAAAAATTATATGGTAGATAAGGGCGAAGAAAATATGATAGATAAAAGGGCTTAGAGGAATCAAATGTTTTTAAATATTTGAAGAAAAAATGTTTGTGTACAGTTACTATGATCATTGAGAAATGTCTAATATTAAAAGGGTGTAAACTTGGGTGGTGCTAATGCTACTCTATGCACCTTTAGAAACTAAACATATTTTAAATAAATAAAGAAGATTGGTAGTAATATAATTTTTATAAAAAGTATGATGATTATAAAGTTAATGAATACTTCCTAATATCAACGAGATAGTCTTAAGTTTTCGAGATTGAATACTTGTAAATGATTATGAACAAGGATTTTGGTAAGCCATTTTTTATATTTATCAATTTATCACTTTTGGAAGAAATGAAATGTTTTTAAAAAAATATATGATAGATGAAGGAGAAGCAGTGAAGAAAATATGATAGATAAATGGTGGCGGGGGAACCAAATGTTTATAAAAATATGAGGAAAATATGTTGTGTATGATACTAAGATCATTGACAAATTTCTATTATTAAAGGGGTGAAAACTTGGGCGGTGCTATAATATGCAGCTTTAGAAATGATTCATCTTTTAAATAAATAAAAAAGAAATGACATGTTTTCAAAAAATATATGATAGATTAAAGGGGAACCAATGAAGAAAATATGTTATATAAAGGGTGGTGGAAGGAACCAAATGTTTATAAATTTATGAAGAAATTATGTTGTGTATGATTACAAAGATCAATGACAAATTTCTATTATTAAAAGGGGTGGAAACTTGGGTGGTACTACTATGTGCAACTTTAGAAATGAGACATGTTTTAAATAAATAAAAAAATAAATGACTTGTTTTTAAAAAATATATGATATATGAACGGGGAACCAATCAAGAAAATATGATAGATAAAGGGTGGGGGAACCAAATGTTTATAAAATTATGAAGAAAATATGTTGTGTATGATTACTAATATCATCGATAAATTTCTATTATTAAATGGGGTGGAAACTTGGGTGGTGCTACTATGTGTAGCTTTAGAAATTAGACATGTTTTTAATAAATAAAAAAGAAATGACATGTTTTCAAAAAATATATGATAGATGAAGGGGGAACAAATAAAGAAAATATAATAGATGAATGGTGGGGAGACCAAATGTTTATAAAAATATGAAGAAATTATGTTGTGTGTGATTGCAAAGATCCTTGACAAATTTCTATTATTAAAATGAGTGAAAACTTGGATGGTGGTACAATGTGCAGCTTTAGAAATAAGACATGTTTTAAATAAATAAAAAAGAAATGGCATGTTTTTAAAAAATATATGATATATGAAGGGCGAACCAATTAAGAAAATATAATAGATGAATGGTGGGGAGACCAAATGTTTATAAAAATATGAAGAAAATATGTTGTGTATGATTACTAAGATCATTGACAAATTTCTATTATTAAAGGGGGTGTAAACTTGGATGGTAGCTTTAGAAATGAGACATGTTTTAATAAATAAAAAAAGAAATGATATGTTTTTAAAAAATATATGATACATGAAGGGGGGAACCAATGAAGAAAATATGTTAGATAAAGGATGGTAGGAGGAACCAAATGTTTATAAAAATATGAATAAAATATCTTATGCATGATTACTAAGATCATTGACAATTTTCTATTATTAAATAGATGGAAACTTGGACGGTGCTATTATATGCAGCTTTAGAAATAAGACATCTTTTAAATAAAAAAAAAAAGAAATGACATGTTATGAAAAAACATATGATAGATGAACAGGGGAACCAGTGAATAAAATGTTAGATAAATGATGGTGGGAGGAACCAAATGTTTATAGAAATACGAAGGAAATATGTTTTACATGATTACTAAGTTCATTGACAAATTTCTATTATTAAAGAGATGTAAACTTGGGTGGTACTATCGGGTACAACTTTACAAATAAGACATATTTAAGTATATACGATTGATAGTAAATATAATTTTTGTATGAAGTAAGATGATTATAAAATAAATGAATACTTTGTGATATCGATAATGTAATGTTAAGTTTTTTAGATTGAATATTTGTAAATGATTATGAATAAGATTTTTTTATTAGTAATTATTTATATTGGTCAATTTATATTTTTTTATTTTCAATATACAAATTAAATAAACTTTATGCACGGGTGAACAACCTAGTGCTTAAATATAGACATCGACATAAAAGTTACGATTGGACCAAACTCCAAACTGTCAAAGTACACGAGAACAAATTATACATTGAAACCTCTCTTACCAGGCTTTTTATATGTTGGTTTGCTCACCAAAGTGACACATTATCCTGGTAATGTAGGAGTTCCAATCCTCTCCAGTATTGGAGAAAGGAAGAAAAATAAAATAATCACATTATCATTTTTTTTTTGTTCATTCCTCTCTGAACTCTCCAGTACTAGAGAGATCCAGATTCGTAATATAGAATCTCATAATCCAATTTAAATTTGAATTCCATTTGCTACTCTCTTACCAGACAACCAAAGATCAATTTATACTCACTAAAATGTGTGTCTACACAACACAGAGTATTAAATACAGAAAAGACAGAAAGCCATTCTTCAAACAAAATTATAGATGAGTAATGAGGTGAACAAATGATGTCATGCAAATTTCTTACTCTTAAAGTACCCAACGAAAATCACTTGGAGAAGATTTTGTGTCAATCAGAGTAGGGTTTGATCTTGAATCTGTAAAGAAGAGTCTTCTTTTTCAAGGTGGGATTGTCAATGGTGAGCAATAATTTGCCGAGTTCACCAACTTTAAAGTTATTGGAAACCACTGGTTCATCACTGGGGGACATCTTTGTGGACTTGTGTATGATAATTGCATATCCATCTTTAGCATCAGGCTTGAATTCAGCACTATAGCTAACCTCCCAGCCCACCACCCGCAGCTCCCAAACAATGATGCATTTCTGCAGATCAGACATATAATTGACATGATAGAGTATAGTGAAGAAAGAATCCAAATAGAATACAAGTAAAAGGGAGGCTTGCAATCACACCTCATAAATGGCGATTTCTACAGTTTGCTTTGTGGTTGGCTTTAAAGGAATTTCCGTGACAGGATCAGACATACTGAAATCCGGGTTGCAGTCACAAAAATCTACACTCAGGCCACCATACTGAACCGGCACTTGCTCCGGAGAAATATACCTATTTTAGAATAATGATTATGAGGCCATAACCCAACAAACAAAATGAAATTTGGAAGCAAATACAAGTTGACAAGAGTAGTAGAAATAGTTCGAGTGTAACTTGAAAAGTGTATCGGGAGACTTGGATGGCCCTGCAAACACAAATTTGCTTTTGGTCCTTTGTGTCAAGAATGGAGTGATCATGGTATAGAATGCAAGATGCCACCAGGGGACATTGATGAAAACCTACACAATCCAATCTAAAACTGAACCCTCTTTACAAAACAAAACCATATAGTAAAGTAATAAAATATATGTTACCTGTTTAGCAACGAACTCGGGATAATTGTCCTGAAGCAATTGCAAGGCTTGTTTGGTGGCAAGGCGAAGGTTTTGTCTTGCAGGTCCAGGAGAATTGTGAAGGTCATTGACTTGGACTATGGTATTGATACCACCGGGAGCGAAATCAAGGTTTCTGATACTCCTCTCCAGGAACTGTATCCTCCAGCGCAGAAATTTGGTTCTCCTTTCCTCATTGGAGAAGGCCTTGTGGTAGAGGTCCTTGTTCTGGAACTCTCCAAAGACGTCGTAACACACGGGATGGCCCTGTCTGTCATATCCGTGCATGAACACCACCTTGTCTAAATCATCGCCCAGATCTTCATCCAGCAGGGCATCGATGTTGAAGTCTTTACGCCATCGAAGGGTGTTGGTGAGCATGGCGAATGCGTCCTTGACTTTGAAGTCTCGGGCTCTCAAGAACTTGAGGAGGATGACATCGGTTCTGTCATCCTTCAGCAGAGGAACTCCCCAAATGGAAACCTCCTCTGCCTCTGGTTGAGTGAGTAGCTGCTGCTTCAGGTCTTCAACAGCCTTTCTCTCGGAATCGGAGAGATCAGAAACCCTATTGCTCTCCTCCTTGAAGGAAGCCAAATTGACAGGAATCTTGTGGCGATCCTCATCTTGAAGCACCACTACTGCATCCTCTGAGCTCTCAGCTTTCACATCGGTTTCAGGGTCGTTGTTGTTGTCGTCAGTAGTAGTGAGTGGTTGTGGTTCCAGTTGGGCAGTTTCTGTAACTGCAACAACAGGAGGAGGCGGTGGAGTTGGGTTTGGGTTTGAATCATTGTCGGCCATTCGGAATTGGAAGACTGTTTACTGTATCTGTGTCTGTGTCTGTGTAGAAAGGGAGCAAGAGAAAAGAGAAGAGTGTTCCGAGAAAGAAAAGAAAAATAGAAGATGCTTTAGTAGGGTAGGAATCCAAATCCCTACTCACTACATTACTTACAGATGTTAGATGTTGGGCCGTAACAACTCCAACTCCTATATACAACACATTCGCCGTATCCTATGCCAAAAAGCAATTATCTTTTTTTTGTTTGAAATTAACTTTTCATTTTCACATGCGCCGTAGTAGGACATTCTATATTTAGTTTTGTACATTATTATTATTAATAGAAGATGAGGGAGGATTAGATATAAAAAATAAAAAATAAAAAAAGTTGAAGGGCTATGGAATGGGTTGGGCTTTGGCCCAGAGAGGAATCTGTCTGTGGCTAACGACGGCGAGGAAAGAAAAGTGAAAAGTGAGAAGAAGGGAGAAGGGAGCCCTAGAGGTAAGAATATAGAGAGAGAAGAATGGGTGGCAGTGGCAACAAAGAAGAAGTTGATGCGAAATGGGACGCTTGCGTTGATCTGACCCTCCGACGCTTCCTCTACTCCTCTTTGGGCGGTGCATTTGGCGCTCTCCTGTTGTTCAGTCTGTCTCCTTCTCTTACTCTTTCTCCTTTCTTGGTTCGGTTTAAGATCTACTACATCATTAATTCTGAAATGATTGGATTGTTGTTGTACTGTACTGTACTGTAATAGGGAGTCCTACAACTCGGTGGGCATCGGTTGCTTTTGGTGCAGGAGTGGGAATAGGATCAGCATACACAGACTGCTCTCGTCTTCTTCATGGATCTCCCTCTCCATCTCCAACAGACTTACCACCACCTACCGTCTCTCACGCTCCTATTCAGGTTTCATTTCTCTTATTATTTTCTTCTTCTTCTTCATTTATAATCTAATATCATCTCAACTTACCCGTGTATTCTCTCTAAAGCTACTGCATCGTCGTTCTTAACACTAGCACAATTCCACAATATGATGTTGCCTTTCTGTTCCTTTTTTCCTTTTGCTAACATGTTTGAATTACGCCTTGCTGCTGCTTATTTGATTTTCTCTATAGAAATAGTGGTCACCATGCTTATGTGAGGGTTAGAAAAGTGCCACAAGATAAAATTCTAGCAGGATTTACAAGGTTTAGTTCAGAGAATTCCATTAGGAGAAAAGGTTTTCCTAGTAGGTGATCTAAATGGTCATGTGGGGAGTGCATCTACTAGATACAAGGGTTTGTGCGGGGGATATGGTTTAGGGGAAACAAATGCAGAGGGTAAAACAAGGGAGACATACAAAATCTTGCAAATTATAGGGGATTAAGCTCGTGAGTTGTACTATGAAGCAATGAGAGAGGATAGTTTAGCAGAGATTAAGGTAAGAGACCAACATTGCGTAGAATCAATTTGGTTTTATGCGTGATAGGTGAGGTCGATCATGGAAGCTACTTGCTATGAAGATTGATGGAGTTAAGAGGAATCCAAAAAACTTAGACATGGTTTTCATCGATTCGGAAACGGTGTACAATAGGGTGCCAATTAAGGTGTTGTGGAAGGTTCTGGAGAAGAAAGGAGTTCGTATTACCTATATTCAAGCAATCAAAGATATGTATGATGGGGTCATGACTAGAGTGAGAACATAAGATGGGGCTTACAAAAGATTTTCCTATAACTATTGGATTGTGCCGAGAGTCAACTTTGTCTTTATCTTTTTACCTTGGCTATAAATGTGCTTATTGAGCATATCCAAGAATCGGTGCCATGATGCATGCCTTTTGTGGGTGATATAGTCCTAGTTGGAGAGTCGAGAGAAGAAATAAATGGGAAGTTAGGGACGCCTAGACAAACTTGAAACACATAGTTGTCATTTAAGTAGAAGTAGGATGGAGTATATGGAATGTAAGTTTAGCATGAGATGCACTGATTTTAGCTTAGAGGTGAAAATGGAGACCATATCATGCCATCAATCATATGTTTAAGTATATTGGGTCCATCATACAAAATGACAAAGGAGATTTAAGTCATAGGATTTAAGCAGGGTAGATGAAATGAAGCAGTGCTTTGAATGTTATTTGTGATAGAAAAGTATCACTTAAGCTTAAGGAAAAAATTTACTGCACAACTATAAGACCAACAATGTTATATGAGGCTGAATGTTGGGCAGTAAAAACTCAACAAGAAAATAAGGTCAATGTGATATAAATGAGAATGTTGCATTGGATGAGTGGACACATTAGACAAGATAGGATTAGGAACGGAAGCGTTAGAGAGAAAGCTGAGATAGCACCTATTGTAGAAAAAATGGTAGAATCTTACCTTAGGTGGTTTAGGCATTTGTGGAGGACATATGTAGAAGTCCAAATAAGGAGAGTAGACCAAATTGAAGGCAGGCTAATACTTAGAGATAGAAGAAGACCGTGAAAAACTATTGACGAAACCACTAAGAAGGATTTAGGGTTAAACTATTTGTCTATAGATATGTTACTGTAGGATATTATAATGTTGTTTGATTCACGTAGTCGACCCCACCCAATGGGAAAAGTCTTGGTCGTTGTTGTGGATGATATTCATAGAAAATTCTGTAAGAAATGCATTATTCTGGCAATACAGACCTCAGTTGTTTGTATTAATTTTAGTACTGCATTAGTTTTAGTACTGGAAATTGACACTGGTGAGGGAAGTTTGTAGCCAGCATTATACTGAAAAGTGAAAACTAATGGAACACCTTATTTTCTCTAATGAACAATAGACGTTCCTCACCATTTTACTTGCATGTCATGATGTCTTTTGATGTGCCCTTCATTCTGTGTATTTCCATAATTGTTCTGTTTCTACTTTGTGGTGTGGTGGCACCTATTCTTGTTGTCCACAGTTTACGACCACTCTCATCAACAAAAGGAAAACAATGAAGGAAAATCTTATAGAAAATTTAGGGCCTCTTTGCTTTGTTTTCAATTTCTTATTTTCATTTTCCTGTTTTCAGAAATAATTATAAAATTGTCATCTTGTTTTCATTCTGTTTCCTGTTTTCAGAAATTTGTACAGGAAACACTGAAAACAATGTGTTTCTTGTACAAATTTCTGAAGACAGGAAAAATGAAAACAAGGTAGTAGTTTTGTAATTATTTCTGAAAACTTATTTTTTGAAACTTGTCCTCAAAAAGTAAATTTAGTAATTTTTTTCCTCTTCTCACCCAAGAAAAAATCATATCTGTCCTTAAGTCATGATAGATTAAAATAAAGAGGTTTACGTGTCTCTGCCCACTTCTTGAAGTGGGAAGCTCTCTACATTGGCACATTCGCCTTTGGAACTTGAGTATTTGACAATTTCTTCTCTTCATCTGCTATACTAATATGGCAAAATTAAGTTTGGTCTCTGACTCAAAAACTTTATTCTAAATGCTAAGATGCGGTTAGTGGGTCTCTACTCCTGTATTGATTAATAACCTTTTTGTTGTTTTTAACTACATAATGATGATGATTGAATTTGGGTGCATGAGCAAAGTAATGATTTCTAATTTGGAAATCCGTAGGAACTTAATTTGCGTTGACATATAGTCAGTGAGGTGGTCTAGGACTCTAGGAGTTAATCTGAGTGCCCGATGTTAGTTTTACTCATTATTTATCTTTCAGGCAGTGCATATATTATGAATTGGATTGGAAGGTAACTTGCATATTTGTTGCTGTTGTTTCAGAATGTGCAGGAAGGGGAGTAGATGCTATGGATCCGGTCCCCTGGGGTTGAAACAGAGTATCTCATGATCATTTATGGTTGTTTATTTTACCCTATTAAAGTTTTTAATAATGTAGCACTACCATGATTTCATAAATGAACAACTAACTATATGTATGTAGAGCTCATTCACAAGCTATTATCGTTTGATTGAAAAAGTGAAAAAGAGAAAAAGACAACACAACTGGTTTTTGCAGACTTCATTTTCTGTCAGCTTGATTTTTTCAATCTAATGCTAGTATGATATTTTTTCTGCATACGCACGTGTATTTGTTCTGCTTCATTTTGACTTGCACGAATAGAATGGTTGTGACTTGTGTTCTCCGGATTGAGTATAATTGAATAGCGACTACGCTAGCTAAAAGATAAAGTTGAATGGATTGATACCGATTGTGGTGTTTCCTTTTCAGCACGAACCATTCACAAGGTTATTATGCGTCAGAAATTGGGTCCCTTTTGAAAACTAAAAAATATGACTCTCCAGTCTCCATATTCAATAGAGCGCAATGACGCGAGGAAGTTACCGGTCAAGAATGTTGTAAGCGTCCCAGTTGGAGACTTGGAGTATAATAGAGTGATTGAGCCTAGCTGAATTCTAAAACCACCACCCTATAAAGCCAATAGAATCGTTATGACCCTACAAGCTATTCCTCAACTTGACAATTTGGTTGACTGACGGATACTGTGAGGCATTCAAGAGCTTCCTTATAAAACTACCAAGGAACGACCTCAGCTTATGAAGCATTCGTCTTACCTAACCTCATGTCCTTTGTCACAAGGGTATTCCTAGACATTTTGATAGAACAACCTACAATGTTGTTTGGGTTAGATTAGATAGATGATGAAGATGGTAAAAGGGATTGTAAGTCATACTACTCACTAATACTATGAACTATCATTCGATAGTGACAGATCAATTCTGACATAACCACATTAACCCAAGTCACCTAAGCATCTAGCGTAACCTAAACCATACATCCAATCTAAGGCCTACACCACGACCCATAGCTAACCTGTGATGGATTCTCCCATGTGTCTGCCAAAGCGGGTAGGGTCAACCCTCCAAGCTGTTTTTTAGTATTTACATTTTACCTGTGATTATTGTTTTGTTAACTGTTGTGGACTTGTGGTTGTGAGAATGTGGATCATTGACAATTTTTTTTTTTTAATAAAGGCTCAAACTGGTACTTGAAATTTTTCGAGGATTCACTTTTAGTTCCCGAAAAAATAAATTAATTGATTAGTCCTTAAATTTACAAAGACGAGATAAGTTAGTCTCTTCATGCATCTCAGTCCACTTAGTTCCATTAACTCAAATTAGTGACCCAAATTAACCCTCAAATTTAGCTTGTGGCGCAAATAAAACCCTGCGTGTAATGCATGCATCAGAATATATGCACCATGTGCATATCCCATTATTTCATGGAACTTCTTTGCAAAAAAAAACAAAGGATTTAGTCAAGTTTTTGTTCTCATAGAGTTTACCTCTTTTCAAATTTAAAAAGAAACCAACAATAATAATAGAAAATGAGAAAAGACATTTAATCTTCAACTGAATCATGTCAAAGAAATATTACAAATATAAAATTTGAACTTGATTACTGAAGACAGGAAGGTGACACAAAACAAGAAAATATCAAACCAAATAATAGACGTGATCTCATACAAAAAGTGATTGAAACAATTAAGATTCATCATGACTGGTTCACCAATAAGCCACAACTATATGGCTTGATTTGTTTCCCAATTTTTTCCCATGCTTTAAGTTAATTCAATGATGTTACTTAATGCAATAATTTGTTAACAACACTTAATGCTCGTCGAACCACTCAGCAGAAATCACTCGAGCAGTGTTAAATTCTGGTATATGTTGCATTCTGGTGAATACATTACACGCAAGGACTTATTTGAGTAACAAGAAAAATTTGAGGGACTAATTTGGGTCATTAATTTGAATTAACAGAGCTAAGTGGAAGGAGAGACTAACTTATCACGCGTTTATAAATTCAAGGGACTATTTAATTAATTTATCTTTTTTGGATACTAAGGTTGCGTTTGATTTGTAAAAAGTATCAGGACAGCACAGGACAGGCAGTACAGTACAGGACAGTACAAGTACAACACAGGAGAGAGAGGAGGGAGGGAGAGAGGAGAGAGATAGAAGAGAGAGGAGAGAGATGTAAGGATAATTTTGTCTTTTGTTAGCCTGTCCATGGGACAACTTTTTGTCCCATGGTTCGGTGGGGGACAAAATTTTGGGTTTTTGTCCTGTCCCTCACCCCTTTTTTTGTCCCCGTCCTTGACCACTTTTCGAGATCAAACAGGGGACAAAAATTTTTGTCTTTGTCCAGTCTCACGATTTTTGCAAAATCAAACGACTCTCTAAAAGTGGATTCTCAAAAAAATTTAGGGATCAGTTTAGAGCATGTTTGGAAAATAACATTTCAGCTGTTTTTTATCATTTTCAGCTGTTTTGTAAATAATCTATTAGTTTGGCAATCAGATTATTTTTTTAAAAAAAATTGTTTTAGAAACATCTCATAATAAGGATTGTTAGTTTTTTTTTTTTTTTGATTATAATCACGCACTATGTACTATTCGTCCCTGCAGCTCTCCATTTTTTTTCTTTCGAAATAGAGCCGGCTACTTTTCACCAAAGTACGAAACGGTACAAACTCGAAACATTGATTAAAATGCTCTTAAAAAAAATACTGACGAATTTGACAAATAAAAAAAAGAAATTTGTCAAAAAAATTAATGATTAAAATAATACTAATAATAAAATATAAAATTATACTAGAAATTTTATGATTGATAATAAAAAGTTAAGTAATTAAAATGAGTAAAAAATATATTAGCAAGAAATAATTAATTTTTTTTTTGAAAAAAAGACATTATTCAAAAGGATATTATTTAAATAATTTTATATCATTTTTCGTAATTTAATATATAAAAATATTTTTTTACATCACCAAAATGAAATGGATTATCTTCATATCAGTTTTTAATGAATAAAAAAAAAGATTATGATTATAATCTTTTTTTAATAATAATGGATTATACAAAAACCAATTATAAGTATGATTGATCAACGAATGTGTAATTATAATAGAGCAGGGTATCATTATTCCTTGAGATTGAGATTGAGATTCTAGGATATTGAAGGGAATATATATTGGAATGAAAATAATAGTTTCCTTGGCTGACATCGTTGCGCGTGGCTGGCATGATCAGGATTGTGAGCCAGAAGCACACAAGTAAGAAAGAAAGACCACCCAAATACCAAATGGCCGGTCCTACTCCGAATCCTTTGATCGATTTTACGATATCATCAACCAAACACAAAGTAAAAGCAGAGGTGAGGTATATGTTATATGTAGAACCTAGTCCAACCTTTTGCGTGGTTTGGTTCTTATATATGTATGGCTCATTTACTGTTGGTGGCAAGCATCCCCAATAGTTCACAGAAACTTATTTGCTCAGACATCCCGGGAACAAGAAATGCATGTCACCGAGTGAGATGGAAAAGCCGGAGTGGTTTGGTGCTGCAATGCAGCAGTACAAGTAGTTGGCAATTATCTTGTTCTGTGAGGTTGCAGATTGAGAGTGGTAGTGGAAATGGAAAGCTGCTTAAGCACAAGTACGAGTATTTGGTGTGTGAATATGGGTGGAGGGTAAGGAGACTAATTGAGAATGCAGATGAGATTAGGAAAGCCGCTCAAGTTCAAGCCCAAGCATTCCATGTTCCTCTCCCTCTTTTCAACCACTTGTTCCTCCAATTCTTTCAGGTTCTCTTTCTCTTCCTTCCTTTTCCAATCAAACAAATGTCTTCCATTCCTTGTTCATTTTGCATATTTGCTTAAAATGGGTTTTATAATTTTATAGGAAAATATTAGTATTTATTGTTAGTGGGCGGTGTTTGAATCTCAAATTCCTTGTCACTTCATTCTGTAACTCCCTCATCCCAACCACCTTGTGACTCCAAGGGTTTAGAAGACATCCATCATACTTACCCCACTAAGATATAACTTCTTGTATAATGTAATTGGATCGAATTATGACAATAACAAATAAAAATAAAACCAAATCATTCATATATATTTTTTTAAAAAAAGTATATTTCATATTATCATTAATATATTTTAAAGAAGTTTAAAATAATTTTCAATGTGCCAAATTTTATAGGTACGATCCAACCATTGATTTTGTGAGAGAGTCAGTTTTATACTTTGTCAGGCACCACCTATTTAATTGATTTCTGTGCCTTTGTTTGGTTGTTTACTGTGTGTTGATCCAAATAGGCGGAAGTGCTTTCGGGGCTCCGTTACAAGCTTAATAACTCACCTCCTAATAGGTAAATTTGTTCTTTCTAAGTTAATATGAAATTTGTGAACTTGTAAATTATAATTTTTTTTTAAAAGAAAAAACTTTGATGCAGCATGATATAGTTCATCAATTGGTTACGTACCTGGCTGTTAATGCTTAAAATGGAAAACTCAGCAATTGATCATTACAAATCCACATTCTTGTGTGTAATGTTAGCTACTAATGTATGGTGTTGTTTAGGTATGCTTGTTTGGTTGCTGAGCCTGCCACAAATGATCCAGATTCACCAAAACAACTTGTAGGAGTCGTAGATGTCACTGTCTTAAGAGACCAAAATGTGCTTCAACATCTCCCCGCTGAAGCAGAAGAGTATCTTTACATATCAGGAATAGCCGTCTCCAAAACTTTCAGGTGATGATTAGCACCTTAATCTTCCATGTGTTGGGTGAAGTGTATATTAATGAAACTAATTGATGGCACAGGAGGAGAAAAATAGCAACTGCTTTGCTGAAAGCTTGTGACACCCTTTCCATTTTGTGGGGATTTGAGTTTCTTGCCCTTCGAGCCTATGAAGAAGATATAGGTGCCCGCAAATTGTACGCAAATGCTGGGTACCAAGTTGTGTCTAAAGATCCACCATGGACAAGTAATTGGATTGGAAGGAAATGCCGTGTTCTTATGATCAAAAGAACTAGTTTGCCTAAGTAGCCTGATTTATTATTGTTGAATCACCAAGAAATTGTATTGTAGATTTGTAGCTACATACCATGTTTTCTCACCATTGTTTTCTTTTGTGAAATGACAAGATTTCAATTGGTCCCTACCTTGATTTCGATTTTCTTAGTAACCAAAAAACTTCCTTCTTAACATCTATGTGCCCTCTTATTCCTTCAAGATGCCAAGACAACCCCTTGTTACATACATGCAGGTTGGCTGAATTCAGTAATGGGTGATCTCACAAGGATTATGATACTATTGTTTGTGTGGGAGGAAGATTTACTACATTCCTTGTTAGTCTTGTTACATACATGCAGGTTGGTTGAAGACACCCAAGATGGTTGGTGCTGGTTGGGTAATATGCTGGACCCATATACATTACTTACAACTGCTGATGGGCCTTGCGACATTGTCTTCAAATTCTAAAGGTGGGGGACTTTTTGTTGGAGAGCAATTCTAGATAGAGTTCCAACCTATTCCAACCTCAACAAGAGAGGAATTCAGCCTGCTGCTGGAATTCACTTGTGCTGTTTTTGTAACAGTCACACTGAAACTGTTTCACACCTATTCATCACTTATACCTTCTCTTACAACATGTGGATGTATATGTACAATTGGGTTGGTTTAAACACTGTCATTTCAGGCTCATTGAAGGATTTTTTGCTGCAACATTCAGGGTTATTCATGGGTACATATTTGAAAAAGTGTTGACGGTTATTGTGGTTTGCGTCAGTATGGTCACTTTGGTTACATAGAAATGACATTATCATCAACCAAGGAAAATTGAACTTGGACAAAGTTATTGAATCAATTAAATTAAGGGTGTGGTCCTGGAACAACAGTCTTGCAAAGAGGGGGGTTTTTCTTATGTTGACTGGTGCATCAACCCTTTAGCCTGCTTGCAGGTTCACCCATTTTGCTAGTTTTTGCTGATTACGGTCAAAATCAAAACTGTAAAATCAAAAGTGCTGGAAGCTTAGCCGCTTTGCATTCATGTGTCTTATGTTTTTTGTTGGAGCTGCAGGGGCTATTTCTTTCGGCTGTAACAGGTTGTATATCTGCAGGAATTACATCATATCACATTCAGTTTCATTGCAACATAGTGGCAGATTGTCCTTAGCAACTCTGTTTACTATTGGGAGGTCGAGCATTGTTCTGGTTTTGTTGGCTTTAATTTGGGTCTTGGCTAGTGTAATAGGAATACTTTCTATCCATTTCTAGGATTAGTATTCTAATTACATGTGGCTTGGCCATTTTTGTTTTGGTTTCCTTGCTCTTGTATATGGGTTGGAGTACCCCTTATACTCTTATCAATATACTTCTTTGCTTATCAAAAAAAAAAAAAACTGTTTCTTCTTCTTATGTAACAAGCACGGAAAAATGTTTATGAAAAAAAGTAAAAATAATAGCACCTAACGATAATCAGAATGTAGAATACTTATTGCTCCATTTGCACATATGGAGGTCCAGTTTTAGCACTCATTATCGTGGGGTTCTATGAACCCGTGCTCATCGCACACGGGCTTCATCTTAACCCTTTTCCTGAAAGAACAAAAACTTGGTAGGAGACAAGAAAAGGTTCCCTAATAAAGCAATTATCATTTACAAACCAGCAAGAGAATGTCAAAATACAATAACATGTACTTAAAATCCTTTCAGCATATGATATGCCTGGTTATTCATCTATATATGAGCTTATACAAACCTTGTACAGATAGGTAGAAATACAGCAACTCCAAGCAAAATGTGCCTATGGCTCCACAATGATTTTTCCGGTAGCATGACCGTCAATGCTCTTAGCCCAAGCATCTTCAGCTTTGCTCAAAGGAAACTTAGAGTCAACAACAGTCTTGAGTTTACCATCCTTTACTAACTGAACTAGATATTCGAGGCCCTCACGCTTAACAGTTACGACGAATGGCACCAGCTGCTTCTTGGAAAAAGTAAGTTTCTTCAGGGCAAAAGTTGTGAATGAACTCACACCAGGCGTCAAATCTATTACCTTCCCATTTTCACTCAAATTAGGATCAAAAGTTGACCAAGGTATTCCAGTTGTACAATGTATCACTGCATCATATTTCCTACCAGATGGACTCCTTAGAGCAGCTCCCTCTGGAGTCTTGTAGTCAAGAACCTCATCAGCACCTAAGCCCTTAACAAAGTCAATGTTGCGAGCCCCACAAGTGGCTGTTACATGTGCATTCCCTAATTTTGCTAGTTGAACAGCATAGTGACCTACACCACCTGATGCAGCAGTTACTAAAATGTTCTTGGGCTGTCCAGTCCCATCAAGCTTGACTCCTGCAATTTGAGTGAGGGCATCATGAGCAGTGAGTCCAGCAATGGGCAAACCCGAACCTTCAGCAGCTGAGACTTGATATGGTCTGGTAGCGGTTAAGCTCTCACTAGCCACAGCAAACTCAGCTAGTCCACCTCCATACTGTCATTCAACATAAACAACACATAAAACGGATATTGGATAGTAATCAAGTGATCATTAATTCATTATAAATAATAATATAGCTTACCATCATATGAATTATACAAGGTTCTACACTTGGAACATATATGGCTGTTACATTTCACACTAGCAATCATGTGCATCATCATATAATCTACTAGATTTCAGAGAGACACAATAAACTTCCGTTCAAGGGGATACTAGTTTTTGTAAAAATAAAAATAATGTATTATCATGCAATTAGGACGGCAGGTTCAAAAAATGATTAATACATCCATATTCCTTGGTTTACAGATCACCTAAGACTAAAAAGAAATCAATTTCATTGATTGAAAACTGAACTCCCGATGCAATTTGGATTGAAAGAAAATGATTTTATTCTTCTCTTTTGAGAAGTTTTAAGCAAATCATTGTAACTAATGGAAGGCATTAACGAAGTCAAAGAAGTAGATAATTACTTGATGAGTCAGTTTAGCAACGACTTTGTCGCCAACTTTAAAATCACTGACTTGTGGTCCAACCTCTACTATCTCTCCTGCTACATCAGTGCCTGTTCCAGCAATAAATAAATAACAGCAAGCTTATAGGCAATGGTGAAGAAGAAATTGAAATTGTGTACTTACAAGGTATGTGGGGAAACCGTCGAGGTAAAAATAAAGGGCGGAGAAGACCCTTCTGAATTTTCCAATCAACTGGATTTATGCTAGTTGCTTCCAATTTCAGCAAAACCTCGTTTTTCTTTGGAGCAGGAACCGGGACTTCAGCATGCTGCTTACAAGTTCAAATCAGATGCAACTATTTTCATTGGGTAATATGCTACAAGTCAAAGCAAATAACATCTAATTCTGAAATTAGAATACTAAAAATTAGGTTAATTTTGATTTGATGGTTAAAATAAGAGGTTAGTCAAGTCTAGATCTGTGAGTTGCGGGTGAAGTTAGGAGTTTGCAGATTCTTGATTATGTTGAAGGAAACAAGAAAGTATGTTTTTATGTTTTCGAATTGAGAGAGAATAATAAATATGATAGTGATGAGAATGAGAGAAGACCTTCAAGGCGGCGGAACCTCCGCCATAGGAGTCGTACTGAACAGCTTGCATCAGCTTCCTCGCCATATCCAATGCCATTCACACCCAACTCCCTGGAATGAATCTGCTACCTTAACTCTTGTCTTTACCGATGCCATTTTGGTCATTTCATACACGCCACTGCTAGCCAATAGCCAATAGCCATTCCCATTTACGGATTTGGATTTTTCCCACCTTCTTTTGAGTAAAGCCCATATTGGTCTTTGGTCTTTGAAAAACACAATATCGGCCCACTTTTAGTTTTCAACAAAAATTAACTAACCAATTAATCATTTACAATTATATAATCGGGACACTTTAGTCCATTCATTTGATTTTGTCATTGTCGATTTGTTAAGTTATTTATGTTTATCTTTAACTTGCCTGCCTCCTACCTGGATTGACTATTAGTGACTCCATGAACACTTTCGTCCATCTGTTCCATTCCGTTATTATCAGTTTGTTAAGTTGACTAGGTGTATCGTAAAATTGCCTAGATTGTTAGTGAGTGCGAATTTCTACCGTAAAAAATGATTTAAAAGTAAAAATATTTTTCAAGTTTAAAATCCCTTTACGGATGAAATGATGTAGCGTGGAAGGGTGACAATTTTCTTCTTCCCCCTTCCCCTGTTTTTAAACACCAACTCTGTGTATCAGGATACCGAGCTTGGATACCCGAAGTGTAAAGCTCGGCCACCGAGTTTGGATACCCGATCCGATAAGGACAGAAAAGATAAGATTAAGATGATACCATATCAAACAACATTATCTGGTTACAAGAGATAAGTCTCATCAAATAAGGAGATCATATATCTCAAAGTAGATTTAGGAGATAAGAGATAGGAAGAGATAAAACTAATCTCTAATAGATATGGGGATCCTATTATAAAAAGATGAAAACCCTATGAGAAAGACCCACTTTTTGCTAACATAGGTGAATCTCCCTTAAGCGTACTTGAGGAACCAGCCTAACCAAGAGACTACCAAATAGTCATTGTTCACTGGTATCCATCATATACAAGATTGAGGGATTGACTTCACCACATGGCCAAGGGTTGAACATAGAACTACGTATGGCTTTGATTCCCATTGGGGTACGCAGGATCAGAATACCTTATTCTGTCAAGCCATAATCTAAAACAACCTTAGTATTCACTCTTGGTTTAACGTTTTACGACGAGATTCCGGCAAGTCGGATCTCGGCAGGAACATTTGGCACCCGCCGTGGGACCGAGGAAAAACTTTCCCCGGTTCCATAAGAAAGCTTAATGGTGACTACACGGAACGGACCGATGGGAGGGGCGAACAGTGTAAACCATGTTGATCATGAGGCATCAAATACAAACCAGAACCATGACAATCCCCCGCCTCCACCCCTCGATGAAGATAATCATCAGCTGGAAGGGATTATGGCACAGCTAAAGCAGTTGCGTCAGGAAAACGAGAAGATTCGTGCGCAGAATCAAAAACTACTAAGAGCTCGAAGAAGGGCAAGGTCGACAACACCATCCGATGAAGAGCAGTCTTCACCCGAGGATAGCCAAAAATACCCCCTCATATGCACCTTCTCACCATGGTAAGAGTCGACCTTCCAAGACCAAACCTTGCCCCGAGGGTGCAGGAGCCAGATCTCGTCTTTGAAGGGACTATCCCGAAAGAAAAGGTAATGACGGACGGGCACGAGGTTGCCTTTCACTGATGACATTGATGAGGGAATCATGCCTAGACATTTCAAACCTCTTAATATTGATAAGTTTATGGCACCACTGACCCAACTGAACATGTAGAATCCTTTGTTTCTTCAGTTTACTTGGTGACCGATTCGGAAGCCGTCATATGCAAAAATTTTCCAACTACTTTGCAAGGACCTGCCTTGACTTGGCTTACGAATCTTCCACCTCGGTCAGTTGATTCTTTTGACATGCTAGTAGCTAAATTCACTGCACAATTTGTAGCGAGTCGAAGGCATAAAAGGCACTCGGTCTCGCTCGCGAATTTTAAGCAAGAAAAAAATGAATCACTTAGAGATTACATGGCTCTCTTTAGTGCTCAACAAGTTTTAATTCCCAATATGAGCTCAGAACTCTGCCTTCATACCGTCATGAACGGTCTGAAGCCAGGGCCCTTCTTCGAGAATTTATCTCGGAAACCACCGAAAGACTTTGAAGAATTGAAGGAAAAAGTCATGAGTTTCATGAACACTGAAAAGATGGTGGAGTCAAAAAAGAGAGAAAGATGTTTTGAGGACAAGAGCGCGGTCCCGATCAAAGAAAGGGACAGAGGAGCTAATCCACCTAAGGCTCTCAAAAACAATGAAAGGGGGTTCTCAGAGAAGCAACCCAGATACCAGTCTTACACACCACTGAACCGATCCAGAGCTGCCATTCATCAAGAGGTGTGCAATGCCGAGTTGCTCACCTTACCTCGGCCATCCAAAACTCCTGCCCAGGCTGACAGAAGCAAAGAGTGCAAGTGGCATCAAAATTATGGCCACTCCACTGAAGATTGCGGGACGGCTCAAGATAAAATTGAGGACTTGGTGCAGGTAGGACGTATTGACCGGTTCGCCCGCCGAGAAGATGCCGAGGCGAAGGAGCTGACCGACGACGTGGAAGGCGAGGCTATGATAATCATAACCGAGATGATAACCAGCGTGGCAACAGTCAGAATGGGGATCGGGTGCATAACCAGAGAGTTCCAAATAATGATGCAGAAGGGGGAGTCAGAGGAGTCGTAAATACTATTTCAAGAGGTTTCGCTGAAGGGGGTACAACGAGCTCAGCCCGGAGGCGTTACGTAAAAGTCATCCGATCTGTCAACTCGGTATCAGGAAAACCTACAAAGCCGAGGCCTCCCATCACTTTCTCGGATGATGACTTCAAAGGGATGGATCCTAATCAAGATGACCCAATGCTGATAACAGTAGAGTTAGCCAACTACTCGGTCAAACGACCCCTTGTTGATCAGGGTAGCTCGGCTGACATCTTATACTTATCAACCTTCAAAAAGCTTGGAATCCCATAAAAGTTAATAAAAGAACAGGGGGACAAGCTAGTAGGGTTCACCGGTGAGCAGGTAAAGACCCGAGGTTACATCGACCTATTAACAACTTTCGGTGAGGGTAAACTCGCCCGAACTTTATCAGTCAGGTATGTCATTGTGAAGGCCAACACGTCGTACAACATCCTCATCGGGAGACCGACGTTGAATGAACTCAAGGCAATTGTCTCAACCCCGCATCTCACCATGAATTTCCCAGCTGAATTAGGTGAGATAGTTGCCATCCGAGCTGACCAGAGGATAGCCAGACAATGATATGCGGGTAGTTTGAAGGAGACCCGAGAGCAGAACATCGCAGAAAATACCAAAGATGATAGAACAGAAGTGGTAAGCTTGGTCAGTTCCGTTAGCTCAACAAGCTCGGTCAGTATGTTTGAATTGGATCCAAGGATGGAGATATATGAGTCCAGAGCTGAACCGACAGAGTCTTTGGAGAAGTTCCAACTGGGAAACCAAGCGGAGCAGTGCACAAAGGTTGGCAGTCAGCTCGACCCATTGCTCAAACAACAGATTCAAGCTGTTCTAAAGAAGAATGCCGACTTGTTTGCTCGGAAGACATCGGATATGCCTGGCATAGACCCCAATTTTCTGTGCCATAGGCTATCTATATGTCCTGAGGCCAAGCCTATAGCTCAGAGGAAAAGGAAGCTCGGTGAGGAAAGACGAAAGGTCAGAGTGAGGAGAGACCGCAAAGCTGATTAAAGCAAATTTCATCAGAGAGGTAAAGTACACCACTTGGCTAGCCAATGTTGTGTTGGTAAGAAAGGCCAATGGCAAGTGGAGAATGTACACTGACTACACCGATCTCAACAAGGCATGCCCGAAGGATTCTTATCCTCTTCCCAACATTGACAGATTGGTGGATGGAGCTTCAGGTTACAGAATCTTGACTTTCTTGGATGCATATTCAGGTTATAATCAGATAAGGATGTATCCACCTGATGAAGAAAAAACGACATTTATGACAGATGGGGCATTTATGACAGATGAAAGGTTGTAGCCGAGGAGACCGCAAAGCTGATCAAAGCAAATTTCATCAGAGAGGTAAAGTACACCACTTGGCTAACCAATGTTGTGTTGGTAAGAAAGGCCAATGGCAAGTGGAGAATGTGCACTAACTACACCAATCTCAACAAGGCATGCCCGAAGGATTCTTATCCTCTTCCCAACATTGAAAGATTGATGGATGGAGCTTCAGGTTACAGAATCTTGACTTTCTTGGATGCATATTTGATGAGTGTGATTTCACCTCATATTTCATTGTCATTTTGCATGCATTTTCATATAGGTTAGGCATATTTAATTTGATTTTTGTTAATTTTTACCTGGGAACGGGTAAGGCGGTTTTTGTGGTGTTGTTTTGCAGGGATTAAGGATTAAATGCTCAGGATTAGCCATGATGGAACTTGGATGAAGATAAAGCTTGAAAAGTGAAGAAAATGAACCAAACAGAGTCCATCACGACCATGATCGAGCAATAACCGAAAAGAAAGAAGGAAAAAGTCAGAACTGGTCACGGCCTAGCCGTGATGCCTATCACGGCCGTGACATGTCAGCTGAACCAGCCCCTCAACAGGCAGAACTGACCACGGCCGTGACGCCCATTACTTGGATCTGAAGCAACCGATTTGGATCTGAATTTGTGTTAGATTGGGATTCTAACTTCCCTAATCTATAAATAAGGCATCTAGGCAGAGACGAAGAGGACCTTTTGGGCTGCTACTCTTAGGCTATAATTTAGGATCTCTCTTCTTCTCTTTCTTCTTCTCTTTCTCTTATTTTTATTTTCATGTTGTTGTTAACCAAGTTTGTCATCACCACGACAAGGCTTGAGTAGTAGTTTAATTTCTAGGGATTAGGGCTATGCCCAAGGTTTGTTCATGGTAATGAATTGATGTTTTATCTTTGTTAATTGCGATTTTGCTTTAGATATGATTTCTAGTGTTTTAATTACTCGTAAATTCGGTGGCCACTTATTTGCGTGTCGTAGATACTCTAAGGAGGAACCTAGCGGTGAACTTAGGTATCGGATCTATAGAATCAGACTTAGGACTGAAATCACGAGAGTTAGAAGCCGTCCTTCGAGGAGTAACGAATTGTCACAAAATGCAAAGGGTCCAATCTAAATTCGACTACCACGAGAGTATGGGTTGGTTTAATTGGGCACGATTTTTGTAACCCGAGAGGGAGCATTAACTATTTGAGGATAAATTCGCCTTCAAGGCAATTTCGATAATTAACAAGGGTTAGTCAATTTAGTAACATAAACAATCTTGTTGGTAACCCAATTCCCAGGAATCCATTTAGATCTGAAAAACCATAAACTGATTTACTTTCTGTTTTACTTGATTGCATTCCTTATCCAAGTTATCTCTTATTTCAAAAATCAAAACCTTTTCAAAATCCTTTTCTTATAGTCCAGTTTTATCGATTTAGTAATTAGTTGCGATTTGAGATCACGATCCCTGTGGGATCGATCTTTTTATTACTTGGCGACGAATCCGGTACACTTGCCGGAATCAAAGCACATCAAGTTTTTGGCGTCGTTGCCGGGGACTGTGCTTTCTCGAATCTCAATTTAGTTTTTAGATTGATTTTTTTGGACTTTTTATTTTTATTTAATTTTTATATTTGAAAAAAAAGTTAATTTTCATCAATATCTTTTTCTTTTTAGAGTATCTATCTCTCTGTGTTTTTTATGCAAAGATCTCTAAGTCTTGGAAACGTTAGTGAGGTCGACCCCGAAGTCGAAAGGATCTTTCATAGACGTAGGAGACTACAAAGAGAGAGAGAGAGGTTGATCCCCATTCCACTAATGGCGAATCTACCGGATACGAAACCTCTAAAGGACTACGCAGCCCCAAATGCGAGGGGTTTGCGAACTGGGATTGCTAGGCAAGAGATTGAGGCGGAGAACTACACTATACCGCCTATGCTAATTAACATGATTAGGCAACATCAATTCGGAGGATTGCCCTAAGAGGACCCGACTGATCACGTGGAGACATTCTTGGAATTCACCGATGCAGTTAGAATTGAGGTGCCTACCCCAAACTTAAACTTTGCTTGTCCCCAAGCAAACTAAAACTCAAAAATCAAAAAGACTCAAGACATGGCAAGTTTAAGGATTTAATCAACTTTGCACAAATTTCAAGTAATTTCATCAATATATATATATATATATATATATATATATATATATATATATATATATATATATATATATTCTTCAATGTTCCCCCCTTTTCAAACAAAGCAATCCCCACAATCATTTATTCTAAACAATTGAGAATTTCATCATTCAAGCAATCATTAATTTAAGCAAGGGATCCAAGTTACACACACGCGGGAGATCACCAAATTCAAACAATCGCCTTCCTTACAAGGGCATTTAGTGTTTCACTCAATCGCTCAGTTTGTCTAGGTTAACAACAATTCACTCAATTTCACTTTTAAGAGCACTTCCCATAAATTTGATTTTCATCTCAAAATGGTTCCCACAGAAAACATGCATGCAACATCAAAAGGTCTTTTATGGTTGTAATGGGGCCTGACTAAGGGTAGGATATACAAAGGTACTAGGCTGAAGACCCTAGGAACTAAGAGAGCATGAAACATTTCAACACACTTTGAATTTCCACTGAAATTCCTTTCTTCATTTATCTTTATGCTTTGGGTGACTACAACCATTTCTTCTAATACTTTTATTTTTATCAATTTTACACTTTTCTTTTTTTTTTCTCTTTTTTTTTCTGCTTTTCTTTTGGCCTTTGGCTCCAACCTTTTTATTATATTTTTTCCCTTTTTCTCAATCCCAAACAACACATCACACCTTGTAGCCACCCCAAACTTAGTTTCTTGCAACCATTCTCTTTGCTAAGCTTTCATGCTCTCCTAATCCTAAGATCGGGTTAACATTGTTTTACAGATTTAGGCTTTTAATATAAGGTTATCAAGAATTAACAAACTAATTAGGCTCAAAGGGGCTAACTAGGGAACATGCATTAGGAATTGATTATTTTTAGGCTAAGTAGTTATTTACAAAGAAAATGCCTAAATCATCTGAAGCAAACACATAAACATGCAAACCATAAAGAGATCCAAGCAAATTCGGGAAAGTGCAACTCAAAAGTGATTCTCACAGTTTAAAACATGTTGGAGGCTCAAATCCTCACCTGGACATTTTTTCAAATTGTTTGACAGAGATTCTATCCCGAGTGTGTGCTTCCTATCACCCCAAACTTATCATAAATCATGTCATCATAATGAAATATCTCAAAGTTCAGTTTTCAATCACATGGGGATCATTTTTCAATTTTCAAATCCTAGGGGGAAAACAGTCAACACATAACATGCAATCCATCTATGCAAATTCAATTAAAATCCAATCAAGCTTGTCGACACAAGACTCAACACACATACTCCTGAGCTTCTCAAATTATTCAGGAGCTAAAAGAAAAACAAAACAAAAATATAGCAAGCATAATTAAAAAGGAAAGGGTTTAGAGAAAACTCATTGAGGTGGTTCCACCAGGATCCCACTGTCTGTGATACAGTGGCCACGAAATGCCCAAATTACAGTATGATCCTCCCGGATCCCATGGCCTACAGCATAAGTATGAGAGCGGGCGTCTGATAATCATGGTACCTCCGCCAAGTGCGGCGGACTTCTCACTCCCTATCAGGTCACAATTGACCTCTTTCTCAACTTTGTCCATAAAGTCCTCCCAATAAAAGTGGGGTTCAACCTCTTGGACTGGCCATAGTGTCTTCATATCCAAGGGTGCGAAGTCCAGAGGCTTGAACTCCATTGCTGGTGGTTCCACAGGGGGAGGTGGCAAATAGGTAGCTGGGGTCTCCAGTGTTGCTTCAACTTCTGCACAATTCTCATCCACTGCTTTACCAGATTCATCACCTGTTATACATGCAGAATTCTCAGCACACACCACAAAAAGGTTAGAGTTAGTACAATCAGTAGATATGGTACAATAAACTGAATCAGTAAAGGTCTGAATGTCTAGAAGTTGCTTGAGCTCTAAGGAGGGTGGCTGCTCAATAGCTTCACTCACACTATCACCCTGCAAAATAGAATCAAGAAACTCAGCACAAACAGCACACGGGTTAGTGTCAGTACAGCCAGTACATATATTACAAGAAACTGAATCAGTAAAGGTCTGAATGTCTGGACTTTCAACACACAGTTCATCCACCCCATCACTCTCAACACATACATTTGAATTAATTGAATCATCTACTTCCAAAGGTTCTTCATTATCCTCAAGCATGGGGAAGCAGATGTCCTCCTGATCCTCATTTTCTATATTAACATGGCCCTCAACCTCATATGTCTCCTTTTCTATATGGACGTTTGGCTCCTCATACCTTTCAAAACATGCTACACACAAAGCAGTGTCAGTACAATCAGCACATGAATTATAATAGATAGAATCAGGAAAGGTATCATTATCTGGAGATTCAACACACAGTTCATCAACCATAGTGTTATTATCAAAATCATCCTCAGAGGAAATATTGTCAAGAACAGCTATCCGTGAATCTGCATGTTCCTCAAGAGAATGTGGAGTTTGCAGTGTATTAATGTTAGCATCCGTTTGCTGCTGAAACTGTGTCTGTAAGGCCTGAAGCTGTCCAATTTGCTGCTGAAAAAGTGTAGCCATATGTGCAGTCAATTGTGAAGTCATTTGCTTGAACATGTCCTCTAGGGAAAGTTTAGAAGGTGAAGAAGTGGTCACTTGGGGAGGATTCTGTGGTGGTGCCAGTGGTGACATTAGTTGTTGGTCCTCATACCAAGGGTTTGGATGGTTTCCCCAGCTCAATAGGAAGACTTTCTTCAAATCAAACCAGCTGAAGATGGAATCCGCCTCAAGATTATACAACCAATCCCTTGCAGTGCCTTCAAGTGAGAGATGGAAAGCTCCCATCTGGATGTGATCTTCTATTCCTTCAGGTCTCAAAGATTATAGAACAAACATCCCGGAATTCCTTCGGATGCTCCTCAGGATTTTCACCGCAAGACCACTAAACCTTGGCAACCAGTGCATTAAACCAGCAAAATCAGGATAATATATGCATGGTGGTTCATAATTAACATTAGGCATGTACCCACACATGTAATTCTCCATGGAAAGCACATTCACAACCAGACAAAACAGCCAAACTAATTCAGCACAGAGATTTTTTTTTAATTTAATTTAATTTTCTGTTAATAACAACAAGAGTCCCCGGCAACAACGCTAAATTTTGGTCACAATTGTCACACGCCCCAAAAAAGCGCGTTTGTAAAAATGTAGTTTAGGCGACAACTCGGATATCGTCTCACAAGGACTCTTAGGTTGCTATTATTAATGTAAAATCGCTTTTTTTGGCGGGGGGTGGATTGAATGCAAGTAAGAAAACAAAACAAAGCAGAGCAATAAAACAAAGCAGTGAAGGATTAACAGATAGCTAAAGACGATTAATCTACTGTTCTCGGTTTCCCAACTATCATCGGTTCATGTAAATTCCAAGCCCTAAGCAGATTCTAATCCCCTTTCGGTTGTAGCAATAATTAACAAGCGAAATCACTACTACAGATATATGTTCCTATTCCCGAATTAAGCAAACGGGGTTAAGCCCTCATGAACTAAGAGAACATGAATGAACACACGCGAATTAAGCAAACGCGATTTGATATAGGAACATAACATCACCGAAATAAATCAACACAACACTATACACTCCTGAATTAAGCAAACAGAAATATATAGCATAGCATTGAAAAGAGAAAAGCAATTAAAACAGGAATTACAGAACCTCAAATGTAAATGGAAACCAATCACAGTAGATTAATCCTAGGAGACTAGCTCTCCATTACAAAAATAATGTAGCTATCTAAACTAAAAGAAAACAAAAGACAAAAACTACTACTGACTAACCAGTTCTGCCTAAAACAGACTTATATACAGCTTCTGAATCCACGACTCGAGGCGAACACTGTCTCGCGACGCGAATCTCTGCAACGTTTAATCTTCTCGCGAGGCGAAGTACGGATCGCGTGGCGAGGAATGGAAAAGTCATGGCTTCTGGTCTTCACTCTCGTGAGGCGAGACATGTATTCGCTGGGCGAGACAGATAGGATTGCATTTTCCCGGCACAGCCACGCTCGGTTCGCAGGCGAGCTACCTCTCGTGGGGCGAAGAACTCCAGAATTATTACACTTTATTAACCTGAAAACAAGAAATAGCATAAGTGCTTTATTTGACTCTAAATCAACTAAATTAACCTAAAAATACTTTACAGACTCAAAATGATGCTTAAAGACAATCAAGTCTAATTTAGGTGAAAATAAGATATAATTAGCACAAAGCCAAGGTTTTTCTAGTTATAAAACTAGATGAGCCAGCGGCTGATCGTTCTGATTGATGCCATTCGCTGAGGTTATTCCCCCTCCTCTCTACGGCTGGAAAGGCTAAGGCTTGGTTGAAGCAAGTACCGCTAATACCTTGTCGACTTGGGATCAACTTGAGCAGGCATTCTTGGACAAATTCTTCCTCCCATCCAAGACGGCTTACCTACGAACCCAGATCACCGGCTTCTTTCAAAAGGATGGAGAATGCTTATCCGAAGCTTGGGATCGCTACAAGGGATTGCTGGAATCTTGCCCGCATCATGGACTCGAAAGGTGGTTGTTGGTGCACACCTTCTACAACGGATTGGATTACTCTTCTAAGGTGTCACTTGACTCCTGACTGGTGGAGCCTTTATGAATAGGCCTCTGACTGAGGCATTCAACATCATTGAAAATGTAGCCACCAACTACCACCAATGGGGCTCTAAAAGAGGTAATAACCCTAAAAAGATTTCGGGGTAAGTTTGAGATGAATAGCATTGATCTTATTATGTCTAAAATTGACTCCCTAATAAACATTTTGATCAGCTTGAAAGATCTAATGTGAGTTCAATAGGTGCTACTAAAATTGTTTGTGAGATTTGTGGAATGCAGGGGACATGACATAATGGAGTGCCCACGTGGTATTGCTCATGGATCCGGGGTTCGGGGAACAAGTGAACTCTTGTCACAACTTCTACGACACGAACCCGAAGTTGCCAAACTATGCTCCCCAAATCCTTACAACCAAGGAAGGAAGAACAACCCTACCTCTCCTCAGGAGAACTTCACAAGAACATGCTGAACCACGAGTTCCAAGAAGGTCAAGGTAATAGGAAACCCGACCGGTATCCTCGTGCATGAAGGTCTAAACTTGAGTCTCTATTGGAAAGTTTTGTTGAAACTCAAACAAAAAACAAATGAAGAGTTTCGGCAACAAGGTAGGGCAGTCAACGAGGCAATAAAAGAGCTAGCATCTAAGGTAGATAACTTAGCCATCCATAATAAGATGTTAGAAACTCAAATTGCCCAACAAGCCAGCACATATCCTAGACCTAAGGGTACGTTTCCGGGACAACCCGAAGTTAATCCCAATGAACATTGTAATGCCATATACTTGAGGATGATAAGCTTGGGGTAGCTGAAAAGAATGTGGAATATGAGGAGGACATAAGCGAAGATGAAGAGATAGAGCCAAAGTATGTCCCTCCACCACCTTACCAACCCCCAATACCTTTCCCACAAAGGTTGGTCAAGAGAAAGCAAGCAGAAGTAGAAACTAAGAGCTTAAATGAGGAGCCAAATGTCATGAAAAAATCTATTATGCCTCCTAAACTGAAAGACCCAGGTAGTTTCTCTATCGCTTGCTCAATTGGAGAAGTGCAAATAGACCAAGCCTTATGTGACTTAGGGCTAGTGCAGCTTGATGCCGCTTACTATCTTGGAGAGGTTGGGAACCAAGGAATTGAGTCCATCCAATTCTCTTTACAATTTGCGGATTGCTCAACTAAAACTCCTCTAGGCATATTAGTGAATGTCCTCGTAAAGGTGGGGAAATTTTTCATTCCACCGATTTCATGGTGTTGGATATGAACGGAATTCTAAATTCCCATCATTCTAGGAAGGCCTTTCTTGTCCACCGTTGGAGCGATAATAGATAAAGAATGGCAAGCTCTCTCCTGAATGTAGAGGAAGGTAGGGTAGATTTTGATTTGACTAACTCATATAACAACCCTCCTTTTGAGAGTCATGTGTGCGGGATCGATATAATGTCTCCGAGGTGAAGGAAGAGATCAACATGGAAGCAACTCAAGATTAAAGGTGACGAATGATGCACCGCAGTGATGAAGTTGGAGTTGCTCATCATGTGGAAACAAAACTTCCGCGAGGGAGTGAAGGCCAGGAAACTAACTAAAAGAGCAAAGCGGAAGCGCACTGGCCATATGAACAAAATCGGCTCTTTGAAGGACTCCCATGGAAGAGAAATGTTCCTGAACTTACTCCCGATTGACCTCGGTTGATTGAAAGAAGTATGGTCAAGCTTAAGACCATAAATAAGCGCTTGGGAGGCAACCCAAGTTTTCTTTCCCTTTTCCATTTGTTTTTGAATTTAACTCTTGAATAATTTGAGAAGATCAAGAGGAAAAAGATCATAAATTAATAGATTTGCCAAATGTTTACAAAGTTATGAAAGCATAAGAGCAAAAAGGGCAAGGACAAAGCCCAGGCCGTGGACAGAGGTCACGGTCGTGATGAGCTAACCGCAGAAGATCGTAAAGCATCACAGCCCACCGTGATATCCATCACTAGGCGTGATGAGAAGGACCTCAAGGTCAGAGTGCATCACAGGCTCAGCCGTGATGGTGGTCACTGGCCGTGACATGCCTCGCTTCCGTAGACCGAATTGATCACGGCTCAGCCGTGATGAGCATCACGGCCGTGACACATATTTTCCAGCATCTCTTTGACTAGGCATGTGAGCCAAACACCCTCTACCACCTCGGTGAGTTGTTCCATTTTTCTCCTCTCTTCCAATTATTTACATTGGGACAATGTAAGTTTTTAAGCTTGGGGTAGGGTATTTTGCAAATTTTTGAATTTTTGCATTTTTCATGTTGCATTCATATAGGCATAGTTTTGCATGATCACATGATTTGATTGCCCCTTTTCTTAGAGTATGCATCCAATTGTGAGAACTTGGTGCCAAATAAATTGAGATAGTGAATTTTTTAACCCATTTTTTTTATTCTTGTGAAAGGCTAAAAATAAAAATGCTTGAGATAATCTTTTGATAGTTGATAATTAGCATGTGGTTCCTTAAATTTGTGTTTCTCATTGATTTTAAACTACTAAATGTGAGATTTTTGAGCAAAAAAGGGGTACTTGATAAGCCTCCCTACATCTAGTTTATTACTAGGATGACCGTGGTTTTGGTGCCAATTATATCTCAAGTTACCTAAATTAGACTTGATTGTCCTCAAGCAGGTTTGAGTCCCTTAAGTAGTTTTAGGTTATTTAGCTTTTGAGTCAAATAAAGCACTTATGGCTTTTTCATGTTTTCAGGTTGACTTAGAGTCCAAGGAATGAGGGAAATAATGGAAATTGCAATCCTGGAAGCACCGCCACGAGCGCATACTCGCCATGAGAGTGAGGACCAGCTGCAGCCGGAAAAGTCATGTTCTCTGCCCGCCCGCGAACTATAGCTCGCCTGCGAGCCTGGAAGTCGCAAGCATCACGATCAGCCGTGATCACCATCACGAGCGTGAAGAGAAACCCCGAAGAGCAGACCATCACGCTATGCGCCAGCGATGAAGGTCACGACCGTGACAAATAAACACCCAAAGTCGGGGCAATCACGGCCGGACGTGATAGGCATCACTACTGCAACAACCCGGATTTTTGAAGACTCGCCTCGCAATTCCACTCGCCCTCACGAGAATACAAATTCAAGCTGGCGCCATTTTAATATTCGCGAGAGGCCACTTCGCCTCGCGAGAATGCGATTTAAGAAAGTTATAAATAGTCAAGTAGGCGACGAAGGATCTTTTGGCTAATCCTTGTTTCAATTTCTCTGGTTGTTTTGCGTTTTGATGGAGAACTAATCTCCTAGGTTGATCTCACTAATTAGCCTCGCCAACACTTGAGGTCTTGTAATTCCTGATTTAATTCTCTTCTCTCTTTCAATGCTATTCGTTATTCTCTCGTTTGCTTAATTCAGTTTGTATCAATTAGTGTTGATTTATTTTCGATGATTTTATATTCCTAAACTTAATCGCATTTGCTTAATTCGCGTCGCTCAATTCGTGTTCTTTGCTTAACTCACGAAGGGCTCATCCGCTTGCTTAATTCGAATTAGGAATATATGTCCCAGAGCGTCGGTTTCGCATTGTCGATGATACAATCGAAGAGGATTAGACTCCGGCTTAGGGCATGGAATTACATGAACCGATGATAGTGGGAAACGAAACAATGAGTTGATCGTCTTAGTCTTATTTGATAATCACGTAATTTGCTGCTTTTTTATGCTCGCTTTCATTCTGCTTTTTCCAATCAATTTCAAACCAAACACCCCCCCCAAGAAAATCGATTTCCTCAAGCGATAATAGCACTACAAGAGTCCTTGTGATACGATACCCGAGTTGTCGACACTAAACTACATTTTTACTAACCGCTCATCTTTTGACGCGTGGCGCGACAGTCGCATCAAATTGGTGCGGTGTCGGGACTCTTGTTTGTTGTTATCGCTTTCTTTTCGTTTGTTTTGAATTAGACTGGCTACTAGGTCTACTTGTCCTGACTTGTATGATTTTGATCCTGAAATTGAAAGAACACTGCACACACGCCGTAGGGCAATTCGGGCTAGAACTAGTGGTAATTCTGATTTTGAACCTGTTTTTGATAACATGGGTGACCAAAGGACATTGAGGCAGCTACCTTCCGATGTTAACTACAATGGTTTGTGTATTGAGTATGCGGTGTGGTTGCTCCTTTTGAACTTAAATCTGGTTTAATACACTTGTTGCCAAGATTTAGTGGTCTTGCAGTGAGGACCCACATAAGCATTTGAAGGAATTCCGTGTCAGTCGCTCTTACACCCTTGAGGCCTAAGGCATTATCAAGACCATATCAAATTCAAAGCCTTCCCGTTCTCCCTTGAAGGCGCTGCAAGGATTGGCTATATTATTTGGAGCCAAATTCTGTTGCAACTTGGAATGATCTCAAGAAGGTTTTCCGAACGATACTTCCCGCCTCTCCGTAGCCGCTTCCATCGAAAGGAGATATGTGGCATCGCACAAAGCAATGAGTCATTACGGGACTGGAGAGGTTCAAGAAGTTGGTATCTAGCCGCCTCAACACCGGATTTCACGAGCAGCTCCTTATTCAGGATTTTTATGAGGGATTGCTCCCAATGGATGAAATATTTTGGATGCTTAGTGGAGGAGCGCTGTTGATAAAACTCCGCCTGCTGCCAAGCAATTGATTGAGAATATGTCATTAAACTCCCAAGCACCAGAAACTCATCACGAGACAAGGGGAATGTAAATGAGATCCAAGGTTCATCTTCCAACAAGGCACTTGAAACTAGACTGATGAGCTCACTTGTTTGGTGAAGCAATCGGCAATGGATAAGGTTCAGCCTGAAGGTTGTGTGGCATGTGTAGTTCTCTCGGCATCCGACTGACACGTGCCCTATTCCAAGGATGGGTCGCCACCGATATGCCTCAAGCTTATGCAGCTAATCTCTACAATCAAGGCAATAATCGAAGTGCACGCACTCGACCTCTCCACAACAGGTACCATCCCAACTGGAGGAATCACCCTAATCTGCGGTAGATGGGAACTCATCCCAACAACAACCTATGGCACCACCACCGAATCCTCCTCAAGTGACCACTCGCACCTTCCGACCTTCATTAGAAGACTTGGTCAAGCAAATGGCTGCACAAAATCTCGGTTTCAGATCAAGTTGAGCATCTCAATGCAATGATGCTAGCATTCAAGATTTGAGGACACGGATTGGACACGCTTGCCACATCCATAAACAACTACAAGCAAGCTCGGATCGAACCAACTACCTGCATGCATGGTGGTGAATCCCAATGCCCCAATCCCAATGTGAGTGCCATTTCTTTGAGATCCGGGAAAGTAGTAGAGGGAGCCCCGAGAAAGATGAAGAAAGCGTGAGGCAACTCCACGAGCCCTCTCGTTGTTGTTGAAGGCGAGAGAGTGTATGTACCACCGATTCCCTCCCACAAAGAGTGCAGAAAAATAAGAAGGTTGATGGGGAAGACAAGGAGAGGGAGATCTTAGATGTGTTCGAGAAGGTGGCAAGAAACATTCCACTCCTAGATGTGATTAAGCAAGTTCCAAGGTATGCAAAGTTTCTGGAGGTTTGTGTTACCTACGTGAGGTTGAAGGGTAATGAGAGAGTCAACTTAGGGCGAAATGTTTCAGCCCTCATTCAGCCCAAAACTTGCCCCCCAGAAGGTTACGCTTTCAGCCTCACTCGACCTGCCACGTATGGCAGGATCCTCGGCACTTTCACTATTCCATGCACCATTGGGGACAGCCAAATTCGACAATTGCATGTTGGATTTGGGAGCCTCCATAAATGTCATGCCCACCTCTTTTTCAACAACCTTGATCTGGGCCCTTTGCAACATACAGACTTACCATACAATTGGCCACAAGGACCAAATGCTCGCCCCGGAGTGGTAGAAGATGTGTTGGTACGGGTTGATGATTTGATTTTCCTGCCGACTTTTTACATCCCTGACATGGCAGGGGAAACCAATTGAGCAATCACCGATCATCCCGGCAGCCGTTCATGAAGAAGACAAAAAAGACGAAGATAGATGTTGATGATGGAACCGTGTCCATGGAGTTCGGGTACATTATTGAGGTGTTCAACATTTTTGATGCTATGAAGCATCCATTGGAAGAGCACTGTTTTCCAAATAAAGTTGCCCTAAAAATTGTTGATGACACCTATGATGACTTGGTTGGATTTTCCATCCATTTCGATTTTAATGATGTTTATTCATGTAATCTTGATTGTACTAACGCTAACCCTTGTGTTGTTTGCCTTAGATTGATTCTACTTCTGCGGGGGTGATAGTGTAAGTGAAGTCGTCCGCTTCGATCGGGAATTCTTGATCATCCCGCTGCTCCAAACATACCATCTGGGAGCACCCACCCTCCTTGGAGCAGCCACTTCCTGGCAAACTAAGTATGCTTACTTGGAGAGGAATGAAAAACTCCCCATTATCATTTCCTCCAACCTCGACTCTGACCAGAAGCTAAACTCTTGGAGGTTTTGAAGAAGCACAAGAGGGCAATTGGATGGACCTTGGTCGACATTCCAGGAATTAGCCCCCTCTAGATGTATGCAAGGATTCTATTGAGGATGGGGCTAAACTAGTTAAGCAGCCGCAGAGGCGGCTAAATCCATTGATTCTGGATGTTGTAAAGAAGAGGTAACAAAACTCCCGTGCATGCGGGTATCATATACCCCATCTCCGATAGTACTTGGGTGAGCCTAGTGCAAGTTGTGCCCAAGAAATCTGGCCTCACGGTGGTAAGAAATGAGAACAATGAGCTTGTCCCCACTTAGAGTCCAGGAATAAATGGGAGATCCAGATGACTATGGGGAGGTTGAACTGGCCACCGAAAGGATTACTTTTGCCGCTCATCGATCCAGATGCTTTCGAACGGCTGGCCGGTAAATCCCACTACTTGTTTTCTTGATGGCTTTTCCTGATACTTCCGAGATCCACATTGCGCAGGAGGATGGGGAAAGACCACTTTCACGCGTTCTCTCCAGACGTTTTCCCATAGGAGGATGCCTTTGGCCTTTGGAATGCTCCTGGCACTTTCAGAGATGCATGATTAGCATTTTTACTGAATTTATTGAAAATTGCATGGAAGGTTCATGGATGATTTCACGGATATGGCTCCTCATTTGATGATGTCAGATAATCAATTTGGTTTAGATAGATGCATAGAACTGACCTTGTGTTGAACTATGAAAAGGTCATTTTATGGTTGAACAGGGGATTGTTTTGGGGCATGTTATTTCTAGAGAGGTATCTCAAGAGATCCTGCTAAAATGATGTGATTTCTACATTGCCTTACCATCTTGCTTCGCGAGATTCGTTTCTTTTCTGGTCATGGGGTTTCTACAGCGCTTATTAAGGACTTCAAAGAAGATAGCCCCTCTCATTTAACTTGGCCAAGAAATGATGCCATATTCAGCTTTGATGATAACTGCAAAGAGGGCGTTCACTTCAAAAGGCATTGACTCTACCCCACCATCCCACTCGACCGACCTCCCTTTGAGCTCTGTGCGATGCTTCTAACTATGTCAGGGGCGGTCCGGCACAAAGGGTAGGCAAGTCTCCGCACATGCCATTTACTATGCTTCTAGGACTTTAGATGCTGCACAATGTAATTACACCACCACCTAAAAGAACTTAGCTGTTGTTTTGTCCGATAAGTTTAGATCATATTTGCTAGGTTCCAGGTATTGTTTTCACCACCATGCGCCTCTGAAATACTTGTGAAGAAGCCCGAAGCAAAGCCGAGGCTGATTCGTGATGTTGTTGCTCAAGAGTTTAATGTAGAGATAAAGGACAAGAGTGGAGCCGAAAATTTAGTGGCTGATCACTGGTAGATAGAGGGACAGGATCCTTCCCCATTCGTGGATGACTTTCCCTCGATGAGCAGCTTTTTATTAGATGGCATTGCACTTCCGATTTGCCGACCTTGAATTACCTAGTCATGGGTGTCTTTTCCGGCAGAGCAACTAGGTCATAAATCCACAAACCAAAGAGTGACGCCAAGTATTATGTTTGGGATGATCCATTTCTTTTGGAAGTTTTGTAGTGACTGTGATTGGGAGATGTGTCCCCTTACCTATGAGATTGACTCTATTTTGCACTTTTCTGCCTCTCAAGTAGGGGGACACTTGGACCACAGAGGACTAGCGAAAGGTCCTAGATTCTGGTTTTTATTGGCCCACCATCTTTAGAGATGCTTCCGAGTGATCGGACTTGTAAGGAGTGTCGATAACACGGGGACCATCACTCGCAAGAGTGAAATGCTACAAAGAACCCATGCTCTTCGTGAGGTGTTTGATGTGTGGGGATAAACTTTATGGGTCCTTTCCCTACATCTTTGGCTTTCTTTACATTCTCACGGCGTTGACTATGTTTCAAAGTGGGTGGAAGCTATCCCCACTAGGACTAACGGATCTAAAGTTGTTGCAAATTTGTTAGGTCCAATATTTTTGCTGGTTCTTATACCTGTGCCATCATCAATGACTGGGCACTCATTTTCTCAACCGCACTATTGAGGCTCTACCCGTAAGTATGGGTTGTCACGGTCTCCACTGCTACCATCCTGGACCAATGGCCGTGGCCGAATCTCCAACAGGAGATCAAACAAATCCTAGAGAAAGTTGTCACACGAATAGGAAGGATCGAGCCGCCGTTAGAAGACGACTCTTTGGGCACAGAGGACGCTTTCAAGACGCCGATAGGGATGTCCCCCTTAGGCTTGTATTCGGTAAGGTACATCTCCCACTGGGAAGTGAGCACCAAAGTGTTTATTAGGCGGCAAGTGTTAATATGGAAATGCAAAAATCGGGATTAAAGGAAACTCCCGATTCAAGCGGCTTAAGAGCTTAGGCTAGAAGCCTACAGAGCTCTGTTTATAAGGAGAAACCAAGCACTTTCTGATAGGATGATTGCTAGGAAGGAAATTCTCCCGTGGGTCATTGGTTTTATTATTAACTCACCAAATGATGGTCGGGAAACTTTGGTCGTGGATTGGACCATTTGTTGTTACTAATGTTTTTCCTCACCAGTGGTAGATTAAAGGTGCTGTAGCAACAAGGCATTCAAGGTTAACGGCAGCCACTAGCTATTTCATGAGAGCTGGGATGAGCGGATGCCACTTTGAGAGGAGCTCTCTTGGGGAGCCCACCTACACCGCAACTGATCGAGAGCACCCTTTCCTTTCCCTCACTCGCTTTTGATATTTTGTTATTCATTAAGGGACAATGTATGTTTTAAGTGTGGGAACCATTTTTTTGTTTGTGTTTTGTGTTTTGTTGTGTTTTTCTTTTGTTTCTTGAATAATTTGAGAAGCTCAAAAAGCATGTGTGTGTGAGTCTGTGTGTAGCTTGGTAGGTTTTGTTGATTTAAGCGTTACAGATTGATGGCATGATTTATGTTGATGATTCCCCTCAGGCTTTGAAATTTGGAAATTGATCCCATTTGAAAAATTGAAAATCAACTTTGAGATATTTTGTTTGTGATGGCATGATTTATGATAAGTTTGGGGGTGATAGGGTGCACACTAGAGATGGAATCTTGGTCAAACAATTTGCATGAATGTCCAGGTGAGGATTTGAGCCTCAACATGTTTTGATTTGCATGAATCAATTCTTGTTGCCTTTCCAATTTGTTAATCTTCTTCATGGTTTGTATATACTATTTGCCTCAAATGATTTAGGCACTTTCTTTGAATTAACTACTTGGCCTAATTCAACAAAATTTTACATGAACATGTAATTCCCCTTTTCGTTCTCAATAGCTAGTGCTTGCTGATTTAATTATACTAATAGCTAACTGGAAAACTATTTTAACTGGATCTTAGATTAGGAGAGAGTAAAGCTTAGCAAGAGAATGCTGCAAGAAACTAAGCTCGGGGTAGCCAGAAATGAGGTGCTGGATTGAGGAAAAGAAAAAAATAAAGGTCGGACGGAAATGGGCAAAATAAATTTTCAAAAAAAAATTGCAAATGCCGGGAGTGGGTATTTAAATAGAGATCAGAGTTTCACCCAAGGCAAATAAGAATAAGAATAGGAACTTGAGAGAATTAATGTGTGTAAATAAACATGCCTTCTTAGTTCCTAGGGATTTCACCTCGACTTTGATATCCCCTTCCTGTAGCCCCATTACAACCCTTTGAAAGCCCTTTTGAGGTTGCACTTATGTTTTCCCTGGGAACCATTTTGATACGGAAAATCAACCAGCGGAAGTGGTTTGGAAGTGAGACTAGCCAAATGTTGTTAGCTTCTAGACAAACCAGGATCGGGAGTGAACACTAAACCCTCATGAGGTAGGATGCGGATCACTGAATCCTGGGTGACCGTGTGGTAACTTAGATCCCCGTTTAGATTAATGATTGTTTGAATGATGAAATTTATGTTCTGTACAATGATCGGGGATTACTTGTTGGGAGGGGGGGGAAGCATTGAAGGAAAATTATTTCGCATTAATTGCTCAAATTTATGCAATGGTCGAAATCCTTCTAATTAGCAAGTCTGAGTCGTTTTGAGTCTAGTTTGTGTACGCAAAGTTCTACTTTGGGGTATTTGATAGCCTCCGCTTCGTACTAGTATTGTATACTTAGATATGACTGGTTTTGTGCCTATTATATCTCCATTCACCAAATTAGACTAGATTGTCCTCGCAAGGTTTGAGTCCTTAAGTAGTTTAGGATTTAGCCAGCTTTGAGTCAAAAAAAGCACTTAGGTTTTTCATGTTTTCAGGTTGACTTAGAGTCCAAGGAATGAGGGAAATAATGAATTGCAAT